>CM036246.1:7117820-8595320 GCA_020698575.1 Bostrychus sinensis | reverse complement strand
TCGGTCTCTTGTTGCTACTTGGGCTTCATTCAAGTTTAAGCCACTGCCTTCCTCTTTTCCATGTAGTACCTTGTAGTACTGTTTGAGGAAGGACTTTGGATCTTGATGTGTGGCTAAAGAAGCTCCTCATAGTGTGTCATCTTGTTTTCAGACTCTTCCAACGTGGAGCTGGGGTTGACGTGTGGATAGATTGAAAAAATTAGAGATCAATGCAAAATGATTCGTCTGTCTTTACAGGTGCAATGTGGTGAACTGAACACTTTGCCGCCAATATTTCTCCTCATTTTCAAATAAGGCATAGAACCTCATAGAACAAAAAAATCCAAATGCATTTTGTAGCTCTCCCCAAGCTGTACCTGAACAGCAAGTTTGATTGAGACCGTCTTATTGATTTTCTTAAAAATCAAATCTTTAACTGTTCTCACTGTCCAATTCCAACACATTTGTCCAACGCATTTGTTCAACACATTTGTTAAGCATTAATAAAACAAATGGCCATCAGCTGCTCTGAATTTTAAAAATCAGTGTCAGCATTGGCCATAGAAAAACCCATATCAGTCGATTACTAGTCTTGCTCTCCACCAGTTTTTCACATTTCTGTTGAATAACTTGATACCTCTCTCTCAGCTTTGCTTGATCCTCTATGAGCTCATAATGCAAGAGTGAAGTGTGCGACGGACTTTAACAGACACTGGCCTGGGATAGTTGTCAGACTCAGAGAGAGGCTGAGAGAAGAATAAATTGCAGTGGTCTCAGAGCTGTAGTGTATAGTGTAGAACAGAATGAGTGGTTTGGGCTTGGGAGTGGTTTTAGACTCCATGAAAATTATATTCTGTAGGGTCTAACCAATGAAATATGTATAGACCATCTTTAAAACATGCATAGCACAGTGGTTCTCAAGCTGTGGTACAGGTCCCAATAGTGGTACACAGGTGTCTTTTGCAATTCAAGTCCTAAGTTGTGTTTTCAGTCCTGCTGTAGTTAAGGATAGTTCTGGTTTAGACCTAGTTTATTCCTGGTTTATTCCTGATTTAGACCTGCTTTAGTTCTGGTTTAGACCTAGTTTAGTCCCTGATTAGCTGGTACCTGAAAGCCAAATGTGAAAAGGTGAAAAGCCACATATCTTCTGAGGTGGTAAGAAGCTTGATAGTCATTTGTCTAACATATACAGATGTAGGTTGCTTGAATAACTTGCTGTGACAGTCTCATACTATCATGAGTCATTTCTTCTCCACTTTAGTTTTATATGGAGGCGGACACATACACAATGGCGACAGGAAACAGGAAGTCAGTGCTAATTGGCTTGAGTTTAAATGAGGGCTGTTTTTATGAATGGGACTTAAACCAGGCACAGCTCTGTCTGTATGAGTCACTGCAGGGGAAATCCGGACAAGCAAATCCTCCTTCATCCCACAGCATGAAGCAATGTAGAAGTTAATACAGAATTAAAATGACCGGAATGCTTAATACAGTGTCAGTGAAGCTATAGGACAAAACATGTGGTTATCTGCTGCAGAACACATGTGTATTTATAATGGAGGGTTGGTGAAAGAATAGACTTCACGTTTTCAATTTCAAGACATTAATTTGACACATGGCAAAAAATCTGTGGTTGTTAACAGAAAATATTTCTTTGAACTGTTGCAGATTTTTGACATAGAGGTCTGGAGCTTCCACTGTTCTAGAAGCATTCCACCTGAAATTGTTTCTTTCAAACAATCATAACTGTTTATCTAAAATAGGAAGGGCTTTATGCAGTGCTTTATCCCCTATTTGGTGTTTTTTTTTTTTTTTTTTTTTTTGTTTGTTTGTCCATTTGCCACAGCTCAGGCAAAATAGGAACAGTTCTATCCATAAATGTATGAAAATGTGAAAAATATAAACCTAATGGTTCCAGAAAAGATGGCGGCATTTATGGTTCATACAGTTAATGGCTTCTTACAATACAGTAACCTTTTTTTAAGTATTCCTGACCCCACACAATGATTTCCAGTGCCCAGTGTACTGACCAGAGATTGTTTTAATATACATTTTTATTGCTTTATTACAAGGGTGTCCAATCTATGGTCTGAGGGGCAAAATGTGGCCCACAGACCATTGGTTATTGGCCCTCGTGTTTAATTCTCAATCGGCCCAATGTGCCACAGGTAAAACTTCTTAGCTCAAGGTAAAAAGAGAAGGTAACAATCTCCATTTCTGTGGGAGGTGGACCTGGCCCAGGTCAATGAAAAAAAAGTGGTTGGGGTCCAAAAAAAAAACATGTCATGGTGTTGTGTTCTGTGTTCAGCTGGTCTGTACAAGGCAAAATCTATTTTACATTCACAATTTTATATTTTATACAGGGCTACGGAATGCCTCTGGTGAGGCGAGTCGCCTCCTCTGCATATATTTTTCAGTATGTGGCCCTCAAAGAAAAAAAAACAACAATTTTGGACACCCCTGCTTTATTAGATAGAACAGTGGAGCAGTGACAGGAAATCATAGGGGAGAGAGCAGGGGCAGACATTTGGTAAATCGTCTTAGTCTGGACAGGAACTCCTTGACACCGAGGTGAGCTGTTGTCATGCTGTGTGTGCACCACATTCTCTGGGTTTCAGAAGACATCACAACATTGCAAAGGCCTAGTGTGTCAAATTAAGATGAGGCAGGCAGATTTTTGTGTGGTATGATAAATATAGCATGATCATAGACCTTGTTCAGCATTTGTGAATCTTCCTTTTGGTTATTTCTTATGAAAATACCATATAACAATTACTGTAACCAAGTTGCGAAATGCTCCTGCAGCTGTTTTCATCATTATTACTGCTTACTTTTATTTCCAGCCTTTTGTTGCCCCATCCCATAATGTTTGAAATGTGTTGCTGCCATTAAAACAAGCTATTTTTTTTTCCTGAAATGGTAAAATGCCTACACTGTACACTAAGGACATCCATTTGTGCCAATTGTTTTGTTAGGGGTCACAGGTGGCTGGGGCCTATCCTGCCTTAGACAATGGCCATAGTTGCACAGCTTACACTGACAGAGAACCCACAGTAACATGGGGAGGACATGCAAACTAAAAGGTTGTATGCTTTAAGGACATTTTAAAGTTAAATGCCAACCTTTTACCCTTCCTGTTTCAGTTTAGGTTCACAGAGGGATCTTAATTCCTCCATACACACTGGCCACATTTTTCACGATTTGTCCCGTGTAAACATTATCTCATAGCACCCCGCCATCCATGTGTCTTCATTATTCCTCCACTCATCCTCTTCAGGTATCTCTCCATCCTCCCTGAAGACAGATACAGTCGCCATGGCAACAAGGGAGTCCACGAACCATGAAGAGTAGAGAAATATAGAGAGAAATGAGTTAGGAAAGTAAGATTCAGAAGACAGGATGTACAGTGTTTGGAACTAAATTGTCCCTATCAAGAATGCATAAGGTTTGTTACCACGGCAACTCAGAAATGGGCATCCTGGGTGATTTAACAACAGAATCAACCCAAGTTATCAATGCAATCTAGTCTCAGTAATAAAAGAAACGGAAATAAAATCTATGAGAAGTTGCCTAAGCAGCGAGCAACCAACTTTAAACAGAGGAGGTGAACTTTCATTACAGGATTTATAAATCTTACCTGGCTTTGAAACCAGGTTGCATCACAGCCGATCCCAACAAATCTCAACTCATTTTGATCTTCATCAGAAGTGCGTGTATTTTAACTATGCATTAAATTAAATATAGCAGCACTAGAAGACTGCAGGATTTGAATCCGACTGATTAAATGACTGATTGCAGCCGACTGAGCGACTTCCTCTGATGAGTTTTAATGAAGCACAGGACAGCACAAATATTTACAATACCTCACTGCTGAACTTTGAGATTAACACAGAGAATTTACTATGGAGAACAGGTAATGTGCAGTTCAGAGCAAATACTGATCAGTAACATTACCGTTAGACCATTATGACTTTTGATGGATTTATGTCATTTTCCTCATCAGCACCATACAGATCTTTTTTCTGACTGGTTTGTTTGTCTGTTAAAAACATAAAAAAGTAATGTTTTTTTTTTTTTTTTTTTACCATACCAGATAGGGATGTTCCACTGACCCAAAGATAGAAACTTCAGCCACAAGGGGACAGTAAAGGAACAAATGTTAACCTTTTAGTGTAAATCGGATCACTTTCTGTAACCAGGTATTTTTTTAAAGATGCTGTACTTTGTGAGCTTTAGGGACTTTTTGGGTGAACAGATAAAGCATTTACCTTTGAACTAGAAGATCCCAAGTTTGAATCCAAGTTTTCTCCATTGCAATACGGGCCAATTCCTATACTGAAATCTGTGCTTACCAAGTGCTTTTTGCCCCCCATTTATCACATTTCCACCTGGATGGCTAAGAATCTACCAATATTTAGAGAGGAAATTTTCAAAAATAAAAGCCTATTCCAGGTAAAGGATGCATCCTTCCAATCCTAAATTTCCATCATTACTACTGCAGTATCCTTAAGTTTAACTGTTAAGCAGGAGTGCAGGCTAACAGGATTGGAACAAGTCCTAAATTGAATATTTTAAAGCCTATCCATGGCAAAGCATTAAAAAGTAATTTATGCACGCAGGTAGTTTTGATGTTAATATCTCTGTATCCTGTGATTTGGGAGATGGGGTCGAAAGGTGACCCAGAGCCATGTTATTTTCAGCTCTCAAACAGAAATTATGAAATGTTTATGGCGCCTGTGGAAAAGAAGTAATCTCATTCATATATTCATCAGCGGCAGAAGTGCTGACGCAAGTGAGAAGCTGACAGAGGAGTGTGAAAATACCTCCATTTAACCAGCTACAGCTCCCAACACTCTGCAGGTAAAGGACAGAAACTAGACGCCATGTTGGTTTATATTTCTACAATTTTGGGCTGTGGTCAAAATTAACTTGGTTTTGGCTCATAGTTAGACATATCGACCAGACAAAAATACAGTGTATGCATTTCTCATTCTCATCATTCCTAAAACACATACACCATCACCAGACGCGAAGAAGTCAGCTCATTTATCATTTATCTCTTAGCTTCAAGTTGCTAATAGCCGCGCTAATTAACCATTATATCATGCTCTGTCTATTGAATGATTGGCCGTAGGTGGATTTAGCAGGCTAAAACACACTTCCAAACATAAACAACTTTTGTGTGAATATATATATTTGTGAATTTGTGAACAGTATTTGTTAAAAAATAGGCTGAACAATTGCAATCAGCAAATTTTGAAATATGTTTGCATCATATCTGGGGACACGTTTTCTTTTTTTTTTTTTATGGTATCTGTTGACTTTTTATATAGGACAGTGAAGTAGGGACAAGAAATCATGGAGAAGAGCGGGGAGAGACATGGAGTAAATCGTTGGAGTCCAGACTTGAACCCACAACACAGAAACGGATTGTAGTCGCTCTGTATGTATATTTGTAAAAGCTCTACGGGACGTGCTGGAGTCTTTCCTGAGACATCAACGAATGCATCATCAGCTGGCATTTAGTCCCTTCAGGTGTGTGGAAGTTCAATAATGTTAAGACAAAAGAGCAAGGGACCTAAGAGCGAACCTTATGGTATGCCCATTTTGTATTCATGAGGAGCTGGGATAGTGCCATTCATATTTACACACCATATTTGAGACTCCAGGACTGCTCTAAACTGATTGAAAGTTTGTTGAGGGAAGTGTTTTTTAAAGGTCATGCAAAAATAAAGCATTTTGATCTCTTCTAAGTAGCAGGTACTAATAGATCCCTGTTTAGTTTTTTGTTTTTTACTTTGAGCTCTTGTTCTAGCAAGTGTTGTACATTTGCAAGTTACATGGATTTTGTTCTACACTTTGTATAGTGGAATTACTGTTAGCCCTATTTCTACTTTCTCTTTTTGAAAATTGACAATTCTATTTCTATATACTAGATATCAAAATATATTAAACCCAGTCAGGTCTGACTGCTCAGCCAAAGCATGTGTATAAATCCTGCCTTTAGTGCAAACTCTAACTCTAACTCTTCCTTATGCTTCAAAAAAATGAATGAACATTGAGTAAGCTATTTTAAGAGGAAACTGCTCTATCTTGTGTTTGTACAAAACAGAACATCACCATCAGTATAATTCAATAATTGCCTCTGAATAAAACATTAAAAAACGGTAGCTTTTCTCAATTTGACAACATCCCATTTATTTGCCTGCTTTTGTACATTGGATTTGTGTTATCATTTGTCTTCCTCATTTTTGCCTCCTTTAATTTTCCCCTTCTATTCATTTTTCAATTTTATTTATGTCAGCGAGAGACAGTGAACGGTTGTGAAAGAGATATGGCTTTTAAGCTCGCTCTGTTTGTGTTGCTGTAACGATGTTATTTTGGTCTTTAACAAATAATGGCCTTGGCCCTGAGCGCACCACACACAGACAGATGAAGCACAATAGAGCAGCACTAATGGAAATTCAGTCTTTTCAAATGTCTACATTCAAAACAAAAATATTTTTCATAGTTTTTCCTTTACCACCCATGTGTCTATGTTGAACACACCATTTGTATCTAGTTGTCAGTCTCTAAACAAAATATTTCTACCATTGATGTATATGGCTATTTGTGCTGTGGGTACAGAATTGACCAGACTGTTAGCCAGTGGAAGGATATAGAAGCATCATGAATAAAATCCTAAACTAGAAATACTTGGAGAGCACAGACCTCCACCAAGGCATCAGCCCTGTTTCGCAATTGTAAAAATGCACTGCCCAGAGCTGGACTTGAACCAGAAATTAAGAAACCACAAAGTAATACTTCTAAAACTAATCTTCTCTGTCAGGCTACACTCATAACTTGTTCTCATAACTCATCACTACATATTTTTTACTTTTGAACTTTTGAACTAACTAACAGGGCTAGGGCTGGCTCTGTGCGCATCTAAATACAGCCAGGGTATTCTGTCTGTCTTCTGCATTCAGTTTTATATGTAGGTTCATTTTAACAAATCTTGTGAATACAGACCAATAGAGCAGTACATATGTTCACTGTTGGAGGTGTTAGTGAGCACAGTTCAACAGTTGGAGCAGAACACAACAGCTGAACTTTTAATGAGTAATTAGAGCAAGTTAGCTGCTATTTTCACCTCATTTTCTTGAATGTTTTTCAATAAATGCATTGTAAAAACCACTGCCAGCAGTTGATTGCACTAATATTCGTTAATTTTGTTGCCTCTTTTGCAGTAAATGTGGAGTAAAAACCTCCAGTGTTGCCATGTTTGTTTGTTTGTTTTTGTTTTTTTAAATCTTTTTATTCCATCTTTTACTGTTGTCTGTTGCCGCCTGCAGGCTTTTTAAAATAACACAGACGTTCATGTAGAAAACACAGTATGAAGGCTATAACAATAACATTGCTGTATCTATTGTATGTAAGACATCTGCAACCTATGATTCTTGTGGCTTCGTCCCATCATATTAACATCTGGTTATGTAAAGTCAATTGAGAGAGTTAAATTGTAGACAAGGAGGATGTATTGGACAAACAGGTCCAATCGCTAGAATCAACTTCAGGATTTAAAAACTACTTAAACTTTAATTGTAATGACTTAACACTGACTTTTAACACTGTTATAGCCTCTACTGTAATAAGGACCACATAGACTTGGTAAACTAATGTGTGTTTAAGTTATTGTATGTCCAAGCCATTCTTTTACCTTGTTTCCCATTCCCTCCAGAGGATTTTCTCTTGCCTTGTTGTCAGCACATGTTTTTAATGAACTCTAGGAGCCAGTTCTCATAGGACACATTTTGATACAACAGCCCACAGTTCATGTACAATGCAGTAGGATAACGATATTTATAATACTGTACATTTTTGTTGGCGTTACAATAGCACACACCTATAGGGTTTGTCCTCTGTCCTTGCAAATATACACACTGCTTTGGTGTTTTAAATGCCTGTCTTAATCCTTGATCATGCTAAACACAAAAAGCCTTTTTGCCACGCTTTACTGCGCCCCAGTTACCTAGCAACACCCATTCATAAAGTGCTATAAGGAGTAAAACATTATGGACCTCACTGGTGAACTGAGAGACCTAGAGGAAGGACAATGTGTAGGCTTTAAAACTGGATAATATTAATAGAAATAGAGGTTTTGTGGCTCAATGGGTAGAGAAGACAGAGACATACACTGACAGACAACCATTCACTCTCACATTCATTCACTAGGGGCAATTTAGAGTCACTGCAAAATCATATTCCATTCCATATCTCATTATGCTTTTTGGACTTGACTCATCAAACCTGGCATTTATATTTTTTCCCCTGTCTCCACATGAATCACATCTCACTTCCTGGGTGATGTACACAATTGCAGGACTGTCTTGTTGATTAGCACTGACATAAAAATAGCTACATGGTCTGATATTAATATAAGATGTGAAGCGATGACGGCAATAAGTAATGTAGGAGTCCCCGCCGTCCTTAGAAAGACGGACGCAAGAGGACACAGGAGGACACAGGGAGGACACAGGAGGACACAGGGAGGACACAGGAGGACACAGGAGGACACAGGGAGGACACAGGAGGACACAGGGAGGACACGCTGATGACGCAGTGTAAGGATTCACACCTGACATACACTGGCATTTGAGATTTGGTTCCACACTCCACATATTACTGCATAATCTGGACAGGCCCACACAGGAACCACCGTTTAACTCTTTACAATATTTAAGATTTATTTTGATATTATTTACTTTTTGAATAGGTGAGTTTAGATTAGAATATCTTACATTTGCCATTAACATCCCAAATATGTACACACTCTATTTCTGCCTCATTTGTTTAACTAGAAACACTCAGACCTAGGCTTGAACCAGGGAACTTCTAGTTCAGGGGTAAATTCTTGATCCTCTGAGCCAGTGTTTCCCAACCAGGGGTATGGGAACCCAAGCACGCAAGCACTTTGCAGGGGGTACTTGGGTTTATTTGATTGTTGAAGTGAAATATAGGAAAATATTTGCAATGTTCTTATTAAACTATTGTTAGGTCAAATTTTGCCCAAAGCAACAAGGAATATTATTGATTAAAAATATATTTTGTTACATGTTCTAAGTTTAATAGATTTTTTTTTTCTTTTTTTTTTTTTTTTTTTTTTGGTAGGCATATAGTTCATGATTTTTATTTTAAATATATATTTTTTTATTTTGTTCAAATTAAATAATATAATAAAATAAAAAACTGAATTCTGTAAAAATAATTTGTACAATAAAAATAAGTAAAATAAGATAAGTAAAATAAGTTTATATTGTTTATGTTGTTTATTTATTAAGGGAAAACAGATTTTTATTTATTTTGTTTTTTCATCTCTTTCAAAAAACAATAAAGTAACTATTCAATGTCTTTGCACTAATAAAGAGAGGTTTTTAATGTGACCACCAAGAATGTTTGACACCTAGGTATGAGGGGCTACTCATGGAATGCAAAAAGCCCATGGGCACCACTGCTCTGAGCCACAGTGTCTTAATATCTAACAATGGAAAAGAATCGTCAATTCACAGTTTGTTCCTTTACTGATTGCTTGCGGAAGGAGCCCTATCTCGCAATGATATGAAATAATTTAAAACCTTCCTGGTTCCAAATGATGTTCTGATCCAGTTAAAAGCAGACTAAATTCTTTCTTGGCTCAAAATGTTTTGTATCAAAGGTCAGCCATTCCTTTTTGAGTGTTCATGCTAGCAGACTAACAAATCAACCAACACAGGCGAAAACATACCTCTCATTACAAAGTCTATCTTGCTAGCAGCCCAAAACAAAAAGAGTAAAAAATAAACATATATGACAACATTATTCTTCACTGGGAGGAATAAATGAAGAACATTTTAAACATGATTCCAGAAATGTCCTCCACAGACTCTTTAAGTGATTGTGAGCAACATGGTTTTGGCAACTGACAGCTAATTAACTGGATGCGTGTAATGTCAGTGTCTGAGTAGAGAACATTAGCTTTATTTTATTGATAATTAGCCATTTTATTTAATGACACAGTTAATGCTATTTATGCTAAAGGGTAAGGGTCACTGTATATGTTGTACCTAATGTCCCAGTATTTACAGAAACATGGCCGACCTTGATAGTAAACACCATCCTACTTAAATATGTTAACTTTGGTGAATGGAACTACCAGATACCAGAATATTTCAAAGTAAATTTCATGTATGGCTTTCATATTGGTACATACAGCTGCTCATACAGAAGCCAGTTTGTCACAGTGTGCCGCTGCTGTGTCTGAAGCACTGTCTCTGTGAATGACATTATGAGCTCATGTGATTTATTCATGCACATATGAATTATAGAGAGCGGACGAAGCGCTCACTTACAGCACAAAGTGGTGAGTCTCTGGGTGTTGGGAACAGCTTTCAAACAAAACACAGGTGATTATATGGTATAGTGAGGGAGGGATGGAGAGAATAGTTGACATAGAACTACTAATAGGTCCTTACGTACAAATCAGTAGTGTGCGGTGACTTTTTCAAGGAGGCAAGCAGACACCTTGACTTCATTAAGTTTTATATGACAACATTTTGATTTAATTTAAATTTAATTAAAAATCACTTAAATGCAATCCCATCAGTGTTTGTGTAGTAGGCTGTTTCAAACTATCTCACACTCTTTCTATATAATTCCTATTAGTAACTCTGTTTGTATACAAAAGAATGTCATTACAACATTTTTTTCCACAAAGCTGGCCTTCTCTGTCGCCTTATCAAAGAATGTGCCCTCAGTTTTTGTTTTACCTTTAATTCATAAGCAAAATGAAGATGGATGGATGGAGAGATGAGTGAGGCTACAGCCTTACAGATGAGGGAGGCTGTTCATCAGGACACACTGAGATTGACACTAGACCAGTGCACTGTTAATGCTGCCTCACTACAATAAAACCTCAAAAGAAGCCTTACACATCACACCACAAACCTCCATTTAAAAACACCGCCTCACTGACACTCACCTCTCTACTCAAGCTGCAAATCCAGTCCATGTTACTTTTTTGAAGAAACGTCCTGTATTTCCTACAGCTGAGTTCATTCACAGTTCTGTAATATTCACATCCAGTCCCATGTACGTGAGCCTATCATTTATATGACATGCAGTTTTATGCAGCAGCATGTACTCATGAGGAACATGAACAGGGTTTAAGCTACAAACTATGACTTATCTGTAGAAACGCTGTTAGACATTTTGGCTGCAGATACTTGTGGAAGTTTGTTTTGTCTTGTCTAACGCGGCGCATGCGCACTGTAATGTATGTGGCCGTAAGCTGCACAGTGCTCTGCTTGTCTGCAACTCAGTAACAGATATCTAAAATTACATTATGACTAGTCATAACTACAATTTAAAATATTTTTATTTGAGCGTTGACCAGTCACAAAGACAGTTTAAGATATCTAATAAAATATCTGCATAGTCAAAACACACATTTGGATATCTATAAAGATCATTGTGGATATCTTTAATTAAAAGTTATCTTTAAGTAGAATTATGACTAGTCAACATTACATTGTAGATATCTCAAACTGGAGTTATGGATATCTGTAATTCAGTAGTAGATATTCATAATTAACATTGTGGATATCCATAATTGAATTATGGATATCTCTAATGACGTCACCCATACAAATTAATGGAAAACGTGACGTCATTTGTCTTAGGCGAAATGACGTTGTGGATATCCTTAATCTAAAGTGTTGATAGGAGGAATGTTATTGTGAATATCTGAAATTGCAGTTTATACTAGAAAGAACTGGGTTGTAGAGATCTGTATTACATATCCCGATTTGCTATTATATGTTAAAAGCGCTTCCCATATGCACCATGACTCCGCCTCCATGAAGGAGAAAATGACAGAAATGAATGGCAGAGAGGCAGCCTAGATTGCCTTGACAGTACCTGGAGTGGCCAGCAGGGCGCAGAAAAAACAGAGTGACTGAAAGCAGGTAATAGACTGATTCTCTATGGAAGTGAACGGCAAAATGAAATGTTTGGAGAGATAGCGCTTTAATTTCGTGATAGTTTTAGCCTGTGTGTTTTTAGATTTGATTGGTAAATCAGACCTGTTCCCAGTGCATGTTGGACTCCGGGAGGGCTGCCTTTTGTCACCGGTTCTGTTCGTCATTTTTATGGACAGAATTTCTAGACGCAGCCAGGGGCCAGAGGGTGTCATGTTTGGGGACCACAGGATTTCATCTCTGTTTTTTGCAGATGATGTTGTCCTGTTGGCTTCATCGAGCCAAGACCTTCAGTATGTGCTGGGGTGGTTTGCAGCCGAGTGTGAAGCGGCTGGGATGAGAATCAGCACCTCCAAGTCTGAGCCCATGGTTCTCGACCAGAAAAGGGTGGTTTGTCCTCTCCAGGTTGGGGGAGAGCTCCTGCCTCAAGTGGAGGAGTTTAAGTATCTCGGGGTCTTGTTCACGAGTGAGGGAAGGATGGAGCGTGAGCTCGACAGACGGATCGGTGCAGCGTCTGCTGTAATGTGGTCGTTGTATCGGTCTGTTGTGGTAAAGAAGGAGCTGAGCCGAAAGGCGAAGCTCTCGATTTACCGGTCGATCTACGTTCCTACTCTCACCTATGGTCATGAGCTTTGGGTCATGACTGAAAGGACAAGATCCCGGATACAAGCGGCCGAAATGAGTTTCCTCCGCAGGGTGGCTGGGTGCTCCCTTAGAGATAGGGTGAGGAGCTCAGTTACTCGGGAGGAGCTCGGAGTAGAGCCGCTGCTCCTCCACATCGAGAGGAGTCAGCTGTGGTGGCTCGGGCATCTGTTCTGGATGCCTCCTGGACACCTCCCTGGGGAGGTGTTTCGGGCATGTCCTACTGGGAGGAGGCCCCGGGGAAGACCTAGGACACGCTGGAGGAACTATGTCTCCCGGCTGGCCTGGGAACGCCTTGGGGTCCCCTCGGTAGAGCTGGAGGAAGTGTCCGTGGAGAGGGAAGTCTGGGCATCTCTGCTTAGACTGCTGCCCCTACGACCTGGTCCTGGATAAGCGGAAGAAGATGGATGGATGGAAAGACTGGAGATCACACATTTAATGACATTAACGGCCGCTGAGATCTGTTGGATTTGCATCGACTGAGGATTGGTTGGGTCTGTTTCCCCCATGCAGTTGCAAGTTCGAGTCTTCACCCCTTACACACTAACCAACTAGTGCTGACTATTGCAGACTCTGCCTACCTGGGAATCGTGAGTAAAATCCAGCAAAAAATAAAAAATTAAAAAATAAAAAATCTTGTGAATCCTCATCTGAAGGGTGCACTCATTGGCACAGTTGGAACAAGTGGGCCAAGGCAGGGCAAAGGTCATTTAAATCATGCAGATTATTATTAATTTATCTACAGTTTGTGTGCTTTGACAGAGCAGTCGGCTTTAGTATCAAGATCAAGATTTCTTTCTTTGTCACAAAGGAAATTTGTCTTGGACACAAACATTGCCACAAAAATAGTATGCATACAACGTTACACACAAACATAAATGACATAGACTTAGTGCAAGACATGAACTCCTCAGAAACATCAAGGCCCTGCTCTCTGACCTGAATTTATTAACTGATATGGGAAGGAATGAGATCTTATACCTATTCAGGTATCTTTTCTTGTAAGTTCCTCCAAAACCAAGCTAGGGTTAAGACCAGAGTGTACTAGTACTAACAAAGTCCCTTTTAGCTGCTCCCTTCAGAGGTTGCTTCTGATTTTTATGGATAAGCTGGCATCTGTCTTTACACCAGCTTATCCCATCTTCCTGACATAACCTTCTCCATTTATTCAGGCTTGGGACCAGCTCAAATGTCACCTTGTTTCTGAAACCCTGGAGGGGTTTACAGTCTCTACAGTAGACTGAGAAATCAGCAACAGTAAACCTATAATCTCCAATGTGTGAAGCTGCTGCTGCTTTTTTTGCTCTCTGTTCCTCTGAGCTGCTGTAGTACCTGTCTCCACAGCCCTCAAGAACAGCTTAAGCCACAAGATTAATATAGTGAAGTCTTGGATCCAATCGCTAACAAAAATGATCATGTTCAGTATTTGTGGATTTTCTGTTAAGCTATATAAAGAATGGCTCCATTTGAGTTAAGCCTGATTTTATCAACATCCTTGTAAGTATACTTTAGAATTTGACTGGATTAGCTGGATTTTCTAAATATAAGATATAAATTAATCACAAAATCTTGTTGGTATATTAAGCCATATCATTTGCAGCAGTGTCTCTCTCAGAATAAAGTGTTCTGGGCTTCTCTCGCCTGATTGGCCGAGAGTGTATCTGTTGCCTGGTAACACAAACTCCGACAGGAAGCTGCTCTACACCTCAGAGCTGTAATGACATAACTGTGAGAGGCATCGCAGCATGGGGCCTGCTCTGAGAGATGAGTGGGGCCTTGAATGAAGGAGCATGTCACCAGTCTCTTGACGAACACATGAGCCCGGGACACATCTACATGGATATTTTTATATAAAGTGATATTTTCTCTGTTTGAAAATAGTTCTGCCACATGGGTGCAGCTTATGAAATGTGTCAGCAGTGCTACAAATTTGCCAAAAGAAGACACAAGATGGCGGTAAACAAAAGTGATGAAGTCAAAACTGCTTTATTGGTTGGTTTGTTAATGGACTTGTTGATCAGTTAACATGACAGCTCAAAAAGATTAGTTTTAGTGGATTCTTTACCATTGTGAGACATAAGGACTTTATAGATCAATGGATAGTAGGAATGGAACAATTCACAAAATTCATGGTTCAGTTTGGTTCATGGTTTTGCCTTCACTATTTTTGGTTTATTTAGATTTGATTAGATTTGTTGATGCTGTAATGTTTTTTGATATTTTGTACATGCGTTAACAATTTGTATTATTTTTTTCTGGGGAGGGGGTATTCAATTTGATTAAAGAAATTAACATCTTAAAGCTCAGAACATTTAATTAGCTGAGGTACTGCAAATAAGATAATAAGACCTGTGTCTATTTTACCCACTTATAGGAAAAACTGTAAAGAGAGATAGAAATGAACAAGGACAAATACAAATATTTTTAAGAAGAAAGAGGAAACATTCAGGGCTCACTGTGCTCAGGTAAAGATCACCTGTGTCTCACCTGTAATGAAGCTACAGCCGCATGAATAGGCTATGACTCATTAGAGAATTTTATTATATTTTTTTAAGGAATCGTCCCATCCCTAATGAATGGAGCATTTATCTCTGAAATAGAAGACCACCAGACCACTCAAAATTTGGAAGCCCAAATTTGATTGAATTTGACAAGTGCCAAAATATGAAGGCTAGACGACGGATCAGAGCATCTATAAAACCACAGCTCCTCTGGGGTGTTCCCAGTCTGCAGTGGTCAGTTGAACCTCTTTTGATATAGGTTCAAGGAAGGAGCAGCAGTGAACTGGCAACAGGTGATGGCAGGTGGGGAGCGAAGGCTGCCCTGTGTGGTCTGATCCCACAGATGAGCTACTGTGGTTCAAATTACTGAGGAAGTTAATAATAATGATAATGCATTAGTCTTACTTTCACTTTTCTGATGGTGGCATGGCTGCCATTGTCTGCCTACAACCACCATCAAACAGACAATCACACTAAAACATTCAGGCAAGGTGTGGTCTTGCCCAAGGACACAACAGTATTATGCAAGGGGGTAGCAGGGAATCGATCTACCAGCCTTCAAGTTAGTGGGCGAATGGCTCTACCTACTGAGCTACTGTCTGTGTTGGTGATGATAGAAAGGCGTCACAATACACAGTGCATCACAATTTGCTGCATTATGACCCCCAATAATAATCAAGTAGTCATAATGTTATGCCTGATTGGTGTATCTGCACCACTGTGGGACAGGGCTAATGCCTTGGCAGAGGTCTGTACCCCATGACTGCTTCCAGTTAAAGGCTTAAACATTGCGTGGTCTCATTCATCAAAGGTTTAAAGAATAGCATTAAGTGACTGCAGTGCATTCACGTACAATAAGCATGTCCATTGAATTATCTGTTCTTATTTGAAGCTAAAGCTAAATAATGTGCATGTAATGAGGCTCTAAATGAATCGATACAGCAGTATGTGTGTTTAGCTCCAGCAGAAAGCGCAGAGGCCTGGGCTATTGATTTTAAATCTGAGTAAAGCGTGTCCTCTTGGGGCTCATTGCCTCTATGAATGTGGAACATAATACACTCGTGTGGTTTTTACTCAAAGGCTTTTCCAACAGCATGAGCACGGAAGGTCAGAAAATATATAGGCCTGAAACGTCAGCTTTGAAACAGCTTTGATTTTTAGGCATCAGGACAACTGCTTATTGATTGAATCTGGTGGCAAATGCATGAAGTATTATATAGCTCTACTGGGAACTTAGAGGTTCTGCATTGATAGTCTTTTTAGTCAAGGTTAATCAACTTGGACAGTTCATTTAGTGAACAATCAGAACAGAAGCAATACAAAGAAGATTAGTGAAATGCAATTAAACAGTGTAACAATGGTTGCACATTCCATGAACAATGTTTAACTCAAAGAAACAAGAAGTAATTATTTTTTTTATTCCTTATGGCTGGAGTTAGTGACTTTGGCCCTATCTTGCAATTGTAGGAAAGCCTTTAAATATTTTTTTGGGATCCAGGCGGTGTTCCTGATTCAAACCAAAGATAAATAATTTATTCCTTGTTCTATGTCTGACTTTTCATACACATTTATTAAGATCCACCCATAGCTTGTTAATGTCTGTTAATGTTGGCAAAACATAATGTCTTGTCTTACAAATTTTTTTGTACATATTTTTCCTGACAATGTAAGCTGACAGCCTCATCAGATGTATTTTTGTGTTCATGCTGATTCTATTTCCTACTACTTACTACTACATACTGTACATGCATCAGGCTTTTTGCAGTGTGCCTTGGCTGTAAAAGTAATACAACTGCACTGTACCCCTATTGTATTTGCTGTATTTGCCAATCTGCTGATAGATTTTATTCAAATCAAACAGAGATCATTTTGGAGATTGTAGTCACAGATAACAAGCTAATTAAACTATTTGGTTACCCAGGCAACAGGTTTAGTAAAGTCATTATACTGAGCTGTTATTATGTTTCTCCATTTTCAAACACTGATTAGATTTCTTAGAAACAACAGTGCTGTGGCTAATACTCTTCAGAAAAGTCAGAAGCTCACTATAACATTTTATCACAAATTGTGCTTTGAAAAATAATCACTAAGGCCTGACAATGAGTGCATCAGTTACTTATTACTATTACTGTCACCAATTTGAGGGATCAGACCTTTTCTTGCCAAGTCCAAAATGCTTTGCGGCACTAACTGTCACAAACTGTCACAATTAATTAGCGTAGCCGTGTTTACAACTCAACCTTTTGTACTCTGCCTGTCTTTATCTTCTTGAAAACTGGTCTTAAAAGGTCTAAAAAAGTCTTAAATTCAACTTGCTGAACTCTGCAGAAACCCTGTAATAATAATAAGCAGCAAATGTGGAATATACATTATTTACAATATGTACAGTGTAATCTTATAGCGATTCTTGAAAGTGGGCCGAGGGGAGCTTGAATATAATTTTGATGATAATTTATTTTTAATTCCAAAATATTGCTTTGAAATGGTGAAACAGAATGTGTAAAGGTGGTAGTCATGGTTATGTAAAAAGTGGGTCACAATAAAATGACCAGGACTCGATAACTACAATAAAACCTTTGACTCAGTATTGTCCCTACAGTGTCTTGTGGGACCTTGGGAGTAATCCAGCAAAGCCCCTCGCAGACTGGGATGATGGCTGACTTGTTGACTGGCTGTCTGTCCCCTGACTTCCTGTCTGTGTGGATGACTTCCTGTCTGCCTGGCTGACAGTGCGTCTGGCTGCGGGCCCGTCTCTTTCACAGAGTGTTGTCAAACCCGGTGAGAGTGTGCCATCTGTGTCCAGACGGGATCTTTGTGTGAGAGCTGCCAGCGGGCCCAGATGGCTGGAGCCCCGCTCTGTCATTTATTAAACCAGAGCGGACAGTGGAGTGGACCTCAGGTGGGCAGCGGTCAGCCCGGGACGCAGGGGAACTATGTACTTCACACTCTCAGTATCCACACTGTCTGGAGACGGTCCCACAGTATTCTTTTACAGCCTTTAATTGAATAGAGATGCATACTTTTAGATAGATGTACTATAGAAATAAAGTTTGGTCAGAGAGGCCAGAGACACAGAATGGCAGCCATTTCTCTGTCAGTCTGTCCCAGGGCAGGAGTGAACATGTAATGCACCTAATTGTAAGAGACTTTGAGTGTCTAGAAAAGCTCTATATAAGATTGATGAACTGTTATTATTACTGACCTTTTCTGAATGTGTGCCTAGGCCTATTACTAACCTTTTCTTTTCTTTTTTTCTTTTTTTTAATTTTCCAAAATTTGATTGTAGAACCCAATTTAAGCCCTGATTATTTTATTATGACCCACTTTTTACAGACCCTTTTTTTTATTATTATTATTATTTAATGACTTTTTCTAACTTTTATGGCACACATATATTTTACTTTATGTAGCCTAATATAAACAATATTTTGGTTTAGAATAGCATAGAAAAACATTAAAACTACTTTCAACCTCCCTGGTCTCCACTTTTTGGTCCTATCCCACCAGTTGAGAATCACTGAAGTAGTGTTTAAAGATTTATTGGGTCTATAATTTTAGGTCACCATTGTCCTGATAGTGGATTGTCAAGTGCAGGTCTATGTAAAAGACAGATCTCATGAATATTTGATATTTCAGGCCCCACTTTTATTTGAAAGCTGCAAGAGACTAGACCTGTCTTTCCTGTGCAAACACAAATATCCACAGCTGCACAGTGATAGTAGACCTAAAATAATGCCACTGTTTTTTAATATAATTCTTCTTATCCTATAGAAAATGTTATATTGCAGGTCTATTTACATTGTAAGGTCAAGAGTAATTATGCATTTTTTTTTATTTTTTTTTGGTTTGATGAAAACCTCTTATTTGCCCAACAGCATATAGTGATATCATTCATCTGTGAAAAACAATATTTTAAGGTGCATTCTATGTTTTTTATTGTAAAGATTTCATTCTGGTGGCACATCCACAATAAGCTGAATTTTTGGAATTCATGGTTGCTGGAAAATGTTACACAATGCACCTATTCCAGCAGTGGTTACTGCTCTGTTTACTCAGATGAAGTGCTATAGAGAAAATGGAAAACATGTAGGCGAAAGATGGGCAACAAAACTGGGTTAAAATATTGGCAATGCATCTCAATGATGTTTAAGAAGGCTGTTATGATTTTCTTTTTGGTCTTATTCTTGAGTGAGGGAAGGATGGAGTGTGAGATTGATAGGAAGATTGGCACAGCGTCTGCAGTAATGTCGTCAGTGTCAGTTGTGGTGAAAATTTACTGGTCAGTCTTTTTTTTTTTTTTTTCATTTATTAATTTTTGGTCAAATATACTTTGTTAATTTAGAATTCTATACAGTGCAAGTTCAAACAATACACCATAAGCACAGGCACATACACACAAATGAACAAAAGTGTACATGTAAAATGTAAAAAAAGCAGACTTCCTTTTTTTTTTATCAGAAAAACATAATCTACATTCCTACGCTCACTGATGAGCTGAGTGGATGGGTGCGCCTTTAGAGACAGGGTGTGGAGCTCAGTCACCCGGGAGCTCGGAGTAGAGCTGCTGCTCCTCCACGTCGAGAGGAGCCAGCTGAGTTGGCTCTGACATCTGTTTTGGATACCTCCTGGACGCCTCCCTGGGGCATGTCCCACCGAGAAGAGACTCCAAGGAAGACCTATAGTACACACTTAAAGGACTTTATGCCCCTCTGCTGGCCTGGGAATGCCTTGGGATTTTACTTTACTTTACTTCATTAGTCATTTTAAATGGAAATTTGGTCCAGTTTCACATTTTTTAATAATATAATGGTAGGTATGCTGGTGTTGAGTGGAAGAGAGCGACAGTGCTTCAATACTTGTTAGAAATAAATGCCAGGGTCGTCTATTTTACAGCGTAAATTTAATGAACCCTCTCTCATATAGTGTATCTCTGACTGACTGGAGCCACTGCTGTGAGTTGAAAATGACACAAGATGTTTTTTTGTTCTTAGTTGTTATACTTACTGTAATCATCTGTGCACACTGGGTCAAGCTAAAACTAGTCCCAGCTGTAGTTTGCCTGAAAATACAGGTAGGTATAAGCCTGTTGTGGAAGAATTACCACCACAGGTTGATTCTGACAGTCTTCAGAATATTTCAACAGTTTTGCTCATAACTTAATGGTTGGGGAAATTTGATGGATCCCTGTTTGGAGACCCCTGAAAACCACTGCTATAAAGAACTGAACAAAGATTGCCTACCCCAGCTTTAATGCTAGGCCCTGAACTGCCCACTGTCGCCACCACAGTGAGCCCTGATAGAGACGCAGCACCGCGGCCGCCTCTGTATACTGTGTCTTTCCACCTCTCTCCATCCCACAAACACGCACTGTGTTACGCACTCTTATGCCACGTCTCACGCACACCTGCCCGGGCACGCGCTCTCACGCACTACCCTCGGCGTGTTCTGGTTCTTCTCCATCCCTCATCGAGTCTCAGCGTGGGGCGGAGGGAGGAGACGCCGTGGCTCTTTTTTCCCTCCCTCCCCTCCCCAACTGCAAAACCAAACCGAAGCAGAGCCAGACGCTGCACCGCTTTGGCTTTTTACGCATTGCTATTTTTATACAAAACACTATCTTTTTTTCCCTTTTATATTTTCATCTCCGCTGTTTCGCGCTCCTCCATGGACACAGGGCGTTGTTCCCGCTCGGACTTAACGCGATGAAGCGGCCAGGCTTGGCGCGGTGTTAGCGGCGGAGGAGAGGATGCAGGCTGTGAGCGGTCTAGCTTTACCTGTCGTGCTCGTCTCGTCTCCGTGAACTGAGGCAAGGCGAGGCGACGGGGGGACGCGTTGGAGATATTTTAAGGACTTAAAAGCGCCGCACAGATGGATAACTACTCCACTTTACAACGTAAGGCAACACGCACGCACCCAGTTCACCTGCTGCAGTAAATGGCTTGTACTGATGGATACATGGATATATTCAAGGATTTCTCTCGTGTTTGGTTTGGTTACAGCCACATCTTTACCAACTACAAGTGCTTAGTGTGGCTTTCTGTGGCATTTTAGGGCTATGTCATACATCTTCAGCCTAAGGGACACATATGAACAGAATTTTACCTGCTGCAGTGGCTTGTATTCATAGATAAATGGATTTCTGCCGTGTCTCTGATGAAACAGTGCTATATTCCTATAAGTCAGTCCCATCTTATCAATCACAAGTGCTAATTGTGGCTGTCTCTAGCGTAAAGATCTATTTTCAGTCACTGTCATAAAAGCTTTTACATTTTTGAACACCCCTAAGGTCTCAATGAATTCTTTGATTTTCAGAATTTTCCATAGACTAGCGCTATACAGTGTCTTAGAGTATATCCAGTGTTTTTTGCATATTTTGAATAAGGCACACACAATCACCTGCTGCAGACATGCTTATGAATCATTTTTGTGTGTCTTTAAACAATTTGATAATGCTTATTGTGACTGTCTGTAGAGTACATGTCTATTTTAAGGCGCTGTCATAAAATATTGTACATTTTTGGACATTGCATCTAGGGACACATGCACTGAATTTACCTGCTGAGTGGATTTATTGGGCTATTTTAAGACTCATAAAAAATCCTGTACATTTTTGGGTACACTAGGAACACACATGATTTCACCTTCTGCAGTCCTGGCCATGTGAATGGATTACATGGTATTTGGAACATTTGGCAAGTGTCTCCCTTACGACATCAGTAGAACTTCATATATGTGACATTAGGCTATTTTGATGATTTTGAAGCTATTTCAAATGCTGTTAGAGTAGTATAGTACCTTCTGTTCTAATTAGTGGCTGCTAAAAGGGAAAATTTGGGGCACTAAAATGCAGTGTTAGGTCTTTTGAGTCCACTGAGTTTCTGATTATTTGTCATTAAATTGTGCTCTGACTAATTCTTTCAAATGCAGTTTGTGGCTTTGGTTGAACCACATATAGGGAAGTTATATTATCTGCTGCAGTCAGAGTCAGATGGATGGATGGTGATGGATGATATTGGGATTGATTAAATATGCTTTTTTTTGTTGTAAAATTGAGTAAACTGAAGAATTTGGACACAGAAGGATCCCATTTGCTGCTCTGCAATGAAGGCACTTTACAATGCAAACTGCTGCTGTTATGTTTAGGGCTGCACTATTTTAGGACAAAATACAATATGTGATAACCATGTTGAATAATATAGTAGCTTATGTTCTCTGATGCAAAGACGGGATGCTGGAAAATGTTGGGATTTGTACATGGATATATGAATTACTGATGAGAGACAGTGTATTGTGGACACCAGTGAGTTTTTAAAGATATTTTTTGGCTTTATTAGACAGTATATAGTGGAGGATTCACTGGATTCTGGACCTGAACCCACAACGCCAAGGCAGGCTGTAGTTGCTCTACCAACTGAGCTATAACTATATAGCTGTAGTATACTACAACAACACCAGTGATTTTTAAAATAAGAAACTGCATAGTAAATGTAATTTAAGGAATTTGTCAGTGCATTTCACTATCCAATGTAAAAAAAAAAAAAAAAAAAAAAAAAAACACAAATCTAAATGCACAATTATTGTTGCAATGACACAAGATTAATTATATGGACTGACCTATGTCAATGTTTCTTAAATTTTATGAAGTTAATCCTAGTTCTCTGAGAGTCATGTTTGCATTTTGCAGCTTTTAATGTCTTGATAGATTCTTCTAGATTCTGAAAATATGCAAAATATTCTGAATCAATTCTGAAAAGCTAATAATTAAAATTTTGTAAAGACTATAAATAATTAAAGCAGGCTATGTCTGATACTACTGGGTTGTAAAGACTCAGCTCTGGCAAATGCTAACAGAATTTGCTACTGAAACATATCAATTATTAGTTCTCTGGTCTTGGTTTTGGGAGTAGAACGTATTTAAAATTACTTTTTAGATATAAAATGTACAATTAAAATGAATTATTGTTGAAAAATTAATGCTGACATTAACCAGAAAGGTATCAGATGCATCATTTTTAAATCGAATCGTAGGTCTCTGAAATCAAAATCTAACTGAACCGCAAGATGCCCTGAGATTCTCACCCCTACTGCTTATATGACACATTTTAACCGCAACATTAAACAATATAGGCTAATTCGTTTGTACACACAATTATTTATATACATTGCCTTTTTTTTTTTTTTTTTTTTTGTTAATAGGTCATTTTTGCAGCATCAATGCCCACGTCGTGTTGTTTAGCGCTAAGTAAAGCTAAGCTGCAGGCATCTTTGTGGATGGTTTAAACAAAAAACTTAGCTTTCCCAGTACCTATGAATTTTTTACAATAAGTCCCATTGCTAATAAAACACAAGCTTATTTTAAACGCTGTACATTCTTGTACATGTAGCTGACTACTGCTTGTGCTTGCACTAAATGAGCATTTTAAATACATAGTGAACCATGCTCAGAAGAATGGTTAATGTGTGTAGGGATTTATAATGTGTTATTAGGTCTGTGAGAAGTCTAATTAGCACTGGCAACTGTTACAATGCTCTAAAGTCATTTATAGACCCTATGTGCCATGTAACCCCATGCTTAGACAATGAAAGTCGATTATGAAATCCACTGCAGCGATGCTCAGATGGAGAAACGGCTTGAAGCTTTATACTTGAGCAAATGGTATAACACCTCTACTTATAAACATGCATAAGATATACTGGGGTTGCTATTATGTAGTTGTTAATAGCTCATCCAATTGGTGGAAAGATCTAGTTCACCAGTATTTGAAAATCCAACTTAAAATGGCTATGTTTTAGGCTATATATATTTTTGGGGCACTTAAACATAGGATTTTAACTCTTCCTTGAGACCTGTTTTAAACACAAAATATTTTTAGATATTAAAGCCATTTGTAAAAGTAACTCTAGGCCTTTCCTGTTGTATAAGATCATGTGTATTTCATCATTAGTTGTTATATTGTAATGCAACAAACAGCTATGATCTTTCATTGTATGTAGGCAGGAAGGGAAAGAGCCAGGGATGGATACATAGATAAGTAAACTAAATGAAAGCTGTGTTTTGTTTGAGGGCTTATGTTTTTCATATGCTCCATCTGTTAAATCCACTGACCCTTTACAAAAAATGTTTTATTTTTATTAAGCAATATTACTCTCTCGTTCTCCCATTTTCAGAAGCCTAAAAAAAAGATATACTTTTGTAATAGTTTTGTGTGAGTAGGATATTCTCTTCCCTATGTCTTGGGTTTGACCATTTGATGCCATCCTTGCACTGGTTTCAATGTTGACAGTAAAGGTCCTACTAAAGCTGCAGGACAAATTTGAGTAGTTCTGCAAAAATAGTCATTTCTAATGCATCATTTAACAGAAGAAACAAAGAGTTATTTTTTAGCGTTAACCATTGTGAAATATAATGGCTTTGTGGCTTAATGGAAAGAGCATTTACCCATGAACTAGATTCCTAATTTGAGTGCAGGGGTGAGCATTATATCTTTGGTGAGATAGAGCAGGTCTCTTGACTGAGATCATCTCCACATGTCTCTTCTTCAAAATCATCTTTTGTTATTTTATTTTGGAAAAATATTGCAAGCACTCATAAACATGTTGGCATCACGAGCATCAAAAAACTTTATTGCAGTGCCGTGGTATAGCTCAGTTGGTAGAGCTGCGATGCATATACACAGCTATTATTGCCTGTCTTGGAGTTGTGGGTTAGAATCCAGACTCCAACACTTTGCCAAATATCTCTCCCCATGATTTCCTGTCACTTCTCCACTACACTATCTAAGAAAGCTGAAAAAGCCATAAAAATACCCCCCCACCCCCCCAAAAAAAAAACTTTATAGCATCCACTTTCATCATCAGTTGTAAGTAGAGAAATAAATAAAAGATAATTTGACAGTGTGCGTGTGCTGTGGCATAAATAGAAGTTGTGATAGTGCAGTGATATCAGTGTTAAGGCAGTTGTTGATCAGTGGGACTTTCTTGGCTGTATAATTTTCAAAAAGCTCAGTGATTTACATGAAATATTCATTTTCAGATTTGACTTATTGACTATATATGTAACACTCGCAGCATGCATATATTAATGAAGTGATAGTAATAAATGGGCATAACACTTTGAGAGTGATACAACACCGTGTAAGTACTGAGTTAAGCCTATAGGAAACTACTTCTAAAATGTAGCCTGTGATAATCATAATTTGTTTTGTTTTTTTTAATTATGTTTGTTTTGTTGACTGGAAGTTGCTTGAAGAACATATTTAACTGTACTCAAAGTCTGCACTCAAGTATATTATGAAATTACTCAAGTAGACATGAAAGTAGTTAAGAAAATGATCAATTATATATAAAATTATATCTCAATAGAAAATACTTTTAATGCTATATGCTATACTACTGTTACTACTACTGCAGTTCTGGTTGTGAGGGAAGTGTACTGCCCTCTTTACCACTCAGATCTAAAACAACTTAATCATTTACAGACTTTTACTTTTAAATTTTACTCAACTAAAAGTATGTTAGGGGGCACTTTGGCAGAGTGGTTAGTGCTCTTGCCTCCCAGCAAAGGAGATTATACAATCAATCCTCAGGCTGGCCAAAGATATGTGACTAACTGGCCGCTGTCCAGCTTCCAATGCACAAGGCCCATAGTTGTCTGGATACGCTCTAGTATCAGTGACCTATAATGGAAATAAGTGGATGATGACTACATGAAAATACAGTACAGTTCAGTAATTGACTGTTATCTTTCTATATGTAAGCATTTTGAAGTCAAACTAGTCCTGCTATAAATCACACAACCTGTAATGAGACAATCTGGTCCTGAATTGTCAAGAAAAAGTCCTGAATTTGTCCTTGAAACATCCTGGAGAAGTATTAGTGTGAACTGTTCCATTGTGTCACATATGGATTGGCCTGCACAAACGAGCACACTTTGCTAATCTTCAGTGAAGTGGAGAGGACGTTTAAGAGCTGATATATAAGGGCTTTGTGATGTGCTGAGCATTAATACATGCAAAGCCCTCTGTAATCAAAGGGAATATTTAATTACCATCTTCAGAGCAGAGATTTCAAAGGCTGTTTGTGCAGCGTCTTGGTGTGATTTCACTCAGGCAGATTTACGGACGAGTGGACCAGCAGCTTTAGTGTGATATAAAAAATATGTCTTTGACCATATTTACGTGGATGTATATGGGGTATTTATGATATTTCTTGCTTCTCAGGCATTTGCTATGTTTTAGATCCCCCAACATGCTTAAATATGTACATAGTAGAAGTATCCTATTCTTCCGCACCACAGCAAATCATCTGCCTTCATCTAACCCACACATCTGCAACCTATGATTTTAGAGCCACATGCAGCTCTTTAACCCTGCTCCTGCGACTCTGGCTATGTAAAGTCAATAAAGGAATAATCAGATGATCATAAAACAACCTACATCTGCATCATCTTTTCAATTTAAAGTAAAATTTTCTTCATTTGTCCTGAATATGGACTTCTAATACAGCCATTTGTAGCCTTTTATTGGCTGCACAGTGCATGGCTGATGTGAAGTGCAACACACATGAGTTAAATAAACCCACAAAGAAATAGTTTCTGGCTGTAACTTTACCGTTCAGTGTGTGGCTCCTGCTGTTTAGTGGTCTATTAAAAGAGAATCAGTGCAGTATTTAAACAGTTTTTTGTTAGTTTATAATAATTAAAGACCATTCATGGGCTATTTTTCAGTTATAGGCCAAGCGACTTTTGTGCATTAAAGATGATGCAGCTCTTTACAGATGTTAATTTAATATTTTTGGCATAAATTGGCTCTTTGGATCCAGAAGTTTGCAGACCACTGATATAAACTTATCCTCTGCATCCCCTTCTTCTCTCACACCAACTAACTTCATGTCCTCTTTCACCACATGCACAAATCTCCTCTTTGCTTTCCCTCTTGGCCTCAGCATTTTCCACTGTCCCTCCTGTGTACATGTCCAAACCATCTCAGTCTGGCCTCTCTGACGTCATCTCCAAAATATTTTACACAAGCTGTCCCTCTGATGTACTCCTACCTAATCTTGAAGTATCTTAGTACACATTTAGATTTCATATTAGCTATGGGGACTGTAGCAGCGACACCACTCTTCCTCATCGGTCTTTAGCTGGGATGTCCTATTTGTGGCAGTTATATTTAGTAAAACCCAAAGAGCATTTTCTTCTTGCAGCTAAATTTAGACCAAATACATTACATCTTTGGACTCTGCAGTGTGTTTTGCCACTTCAGCTGCAGTTCAGTTTCTTGTTGTCTGAATCTGTGTCCATGATCATTCCTGGTCTAAAGTTGAACCCCCCGGTTTTTAAAATTTATAATAACTCCTATCTTATTTTATTTTACTTTAAAGGGCATATATTATACTTTTATTTATCTTTTTAAACCAATCTTGCTAGCCTTTAGAACAGCACTGTACAATTCACATTCTTTAAAAACACAATGTGACTAAAAGAAAACATTTCCAAGAATTACTTTACTCATACAAAAAAGTCATACAAAAACCCAGGGAAAACTCTTGTGCTCTTTTCAACAGACATTGTAAAAAAAAAAAGATATTGGCTGGGATTGGGGTTGTACCAATGACCACTAGCAGGAATAAGTGGGAAAAGATGAATGAATGAATAAAAGAAGGAAGAAAGAAGGAATTCTAGTTATGCTAAAGGTGGCACTACACAGTAAAATTTCAGGAGTAGTTTTACTCTGTTTCTGAGTGTATATGGTCTTTATCTAGTGTTGAATTTACTCTCTTTAATGTGAACAATTTAGTTGAGAGAATCAGAGACCATGAGTGACATCAACATGACAAATGGGGATGCGTTTTTTTTTCTTTTTAATCACAGAAACACAAATTGTATTTCCCACTGTGTAGCTTGACCCATGACACTTGTAGCAACTATAGAAAAAAGTTACTTTTTTTAGTTATTTAAGTTATTAAGTTATTTAAGTTATTTTAGACAGGATAATTTGAGTTTTAAAAGAAATGTGTTCAGTTGGTGCAGGAGTCATGGTAGGACCATGACCAGTGTGGACTGGGCTATATTATATATGGACCTTTGTAGTACAGCAGAACATTTCTTCAAAATGTATTTTCAGGAACACAGTAATTAAAGCTTTTATGGTTTTATTTTATATTTAAATGCGTTTTTTTGTTTACTGTATAATCGCTTAGACAGCAGCAAACTGATGTTCAAGAAGTACTGACGTTTTCAGCCCCTGCCCATTCAGTGATGGTTGTGAGTTGACTATTATGTATTCCTTTGCACCTTTAAGACGTCAGATCATGTGTGACAATGTTTACCAGTGTCATGGTGCTGTGTTAATTTTACATAGAAATATTAACACTAAAGAGGGAGTTAGATTCAACATTATATAGATAAGGATCATATACACTCAGAATAGAGTAAAATTTACTCTTGAAAATGTACAACCTCTATTATACAGAGACATTGTAAACTAATGGTAAACATAGCGACAGAGACAGGGCCATGACATGTCACACAGACCAGAGCATCAGTGCAAGCATCTTGTCACTTGAAAAAGCTTTGTGATCAGTGCGGAGTTTCAAGTATGTGATTTTACTGTTAATAGTCTGACAAAATGAGAGAACTAGGTCCAGAAAATGTGTGGAGGACAGTCCTATAGAGACAGACTGGAGTTTTCCTGCTCTTATCAATGAAGCTAGAGTCCAGACCTTCAGAGCAAGGAGCTGGATGATTTCAGTCATTTTAAAACTCACAACATATCAGCCTGCACCTTTTATTTGTTTAAATCATTACAGTTATTATTGCATAAAAACTAAAACTTACAATGAAAGACTCTACATTAAATCCCCCACTTTTCTGTTAAAATAAAATCTAAATGAATGAATCAGAGTTGTGATTATTAGTTTTTAATTGTAAACATAAAATTGAATAAAAATTGAGATTGAACAATATGGGGAAAAAAATCATGATACATTTTTTTTTGCCATATCACCCAGCCCTAACTCAGACCCTCTACTTCCTGCTCTCTCAGTGTAGTCCTGACTTCAGTAATACAGTATATCATTACACATTTAACCTGGTAAACCTGAGAAGTGCTTTTCTCCACCACTCACTCCTCTTTAGCACTGACAGGACACAGTGCCGCTGCTGCGGAATCTGCTGCGGATGATGCAGTGGCGGCGGCCCGTTGCCTAGCAACTGTATCCGCGGAGCCGAGGTCCCATCACCATGGCGATGGGCTGAGGGGGTGGGGGGTGCAGAGCTGGAGAGAGAAAGAGGGACATATCTGCAGAGGACCATCATAATGAGCTAATATTACAACAGTCCATTTAGACACATGCTATAATGGGCAAATGATCAGGTTAGACTTCAATAGACTTCAGAGAAAATAGTGACTGTATTATTTTTTACAAGCAAGATGTGTATGCTACTACATGGAGATTTTTTTTTTCCCATCATAGCATATATGAAATGTGGCAATTATTGAAAAACTGTAAGTACTTATGTAGAATGTGTGCATGATAAAGAGCACATGTAATGGTAATAAGGTTAATTTTTTTAATTTTTAGGCTTCATTGATAGGACAGAGTAGTAGGAAACTGGGGAGAGAGCAGGGGGAAACATTCTGCAAACTGTCAGAGTTCAGACTCCCTTGACACCAAGGCAGGCTGTAGTTGCCCAAGATATGAGCCGCAGCTCTACCACTGAGCCATACAGCAGTATTGTATTGTTTATACAGCAGATCCTCTTACCTGAACTGTAGGCCATTCATCATCAGCATACTCTGCCAAGACACAGGGCTCTTCTTTTGTAGTGAAGAAAAATCTGCCTTTTGATTTTAGTCATTATAGTTTTAAGTAATTAACTTCCTCCTTTTTTTTCTCTCTAAAAAAAATGGTAAATTAACTGTCATTTATAAAACTTACAAAAGTGACATTGTTCTGCTTTAAGTAACACATTGATATCTCTCTTTTCTGGGGTTGGAAAAGTCTCATATAAGCAAGTTAGCTGGGAAATCACTCAAAATGAAATTATTCCTCACAGTAGAGGATGAGAAAAAGTGACACATTTCTGTACAAATATTGTTTACAAATATTTTAATTATATACATTAATTTGACATTATCAGGGCTGGGCGATATACCACTGTGTACCTAATGCTGTCTTTTGTTTTTTTTATACCGTGATACCAGAAACAAAGGACAAATGATATGCACAGAACTAACATGCTGCACTATGAGGGACTTTTTTGTTATAATTTTCATTATACGTGGATTGTTTGTTTGCAAAGACAAGATAAACGTAACGGTTTTAATTCTGAATCCTTGTGTTACCACTGAATACACAACATGATATACCATCATATCATCAACATTTTGAAAAATACCCTAATAAAAACTGTTAGTCATATTGCCCACCACAAACATTAACTGATGTTGTTCATGTTGTTCTCCTAATTTACTGTTTATCGAGTTATATTTTTCATCTTTACTTCTGCCAAGGTGTTTTTGGTTTGTTTGCAGTCTGTTAGCAAATTAACTCTGGAAATAATAGTTGGATTTTGGTGAAACTTTCAAGAAAAGTCAGGATTCTTTGTCAGTCAATGTATAGAGCATTTGCCCCTGAATGAGAACATGCCTGGTTTGAGTCTAGGTGTGGGTGCTATAACTTTACCATTGTGAGATAGGGCCAGTGCCTTGGTGGAGCTGGTGCTCTACCAAGTGCCTATAATCCTAGATTTCTCCTGGTTTAGTCCTGTTTTTTCCCTATGATCAGTTAAGAAGAAAGTTTGTTTACTCTAACAGTTTATCAGGGTTGTTTATCTCACAAAACATTACATAGTTTATTTATTTCTGCAGATTCCAGTGAAGAACCGCATGAACCATTACTTTGTCAAAACATTTATCCATTCAGAAATACTCAGAAATCTCCGACCATTTCCCGTCACAAACACTCCAAATGCTTTTACTCACAGAGGAGCATAGTTTCTGTGGATACAGCGGGAGACGGTGTTGCTATGGTTACGCTGTGCATGTTGTTCTCTTGTTTCTGAAGGCGACGTAGCGCTGAGCCAACGACACGAGATACTGCTACTGCTGCTGCGCTCAGGGCCCCAGGGAAAACCCGGTACTAGCTGAAATGGAGAAATTCATTTGTGAGGCTTAATGAGATATGGTTTTAGTTACTGCCATTGCTGTTTGTACGCTTTTAAAGGCAATGTAAAAGTGTTCCCAAGGCCTAGTACTTGCCAGAATAGTACACTTACCTTTATATATAGGATAGGATTTAGAGAGAGGTTGAATTTCTATGTTCAGTGCATTCTGCTGTCCTTATTGGAACTAAAGTTATACCTTGCAAGTATAGAGCCAATTTAACCAAAAATACTTATTTCAACCAACACATAAGAAGCAACTGTAATCATTTATGCTGGAGTCAAACCAAATACTAAATAGTTCCCTTGCCACTTGCTTCGTTTATCTTTAAATTAATTTTTTGAGTTGGCATACTGTCATATTTTGATATTACACTATCTCAGGTTCAAAATGTGTTTTTTCAAGAAATGTGTTAAGTTGAAATATCTCTTTTATTTGGATTGTCATTACAGAGTGATGGTGGGTCCCGAAGCCAGACCAGTTGAGAACATCTGTTTTAGAGTGTTTTTGGCAGCACACGCTACCCGAATGGCTGATAGAGGACTGGACACTAAAGGGATGTATTTTAGATCACTGGTTCCCAAACACCTGGTGAGATGAGTTGCCAGAGTCCGAAAATTTTAATCTGCTCAAAATCAAGATCAATGCTTACTGTCCTTAGGCACTGAAGGATTTAATATTTTAATAGTATATACCATAGAATTAATGGCAAAGAAAGGAAGAAAGACCCTATTGCGTCTCCATTTATCTAGGTTTAGAACTTGCATTGTGGCTGAACTTTTTAGCTCCATGTTAGGGAATTGAACCCCTGACCTCTCGAAGCAAAGGCTTACTAAAAAACATTCAACCAGAACAGGAAGTTGGGTCACAATTTCTATGGCTTCTTAAAATTTTGGCGTCATAGTATTGTATTGTATTAGTATTGGCTTAACCTGTGTATAGAGAAGATTACGGTTTGCATAGTCACAGTTTTGTGAGGCTGCCTGTTATTAATCACAGTCAAAAAGGTGAAATTATTTTTTGTCACAGATGTGTAAGATTCCAAATCCAAAAAATAAAAGATTGACATTGAATTAAAATATAATCAAAAATGTATTAAGTGATCTGGGGCCACTTAAAACACACGTGTAATGTTTTTTAAGCATCAATCATCTGTGAGCAAACAAACTCTTCATGCATCGTCTGAATCAGTCTATGAAACAACTTTGATTGATTAAAATTACTACAACTCATCCAGCAACTGATGATGGATGACTTGACGTACCTGAGTGCAGCTCTGGCACACAGCTGGCCTGGTTTTAAAGTTCATCACCTCATTTCACCTCTCAGACTGAACTGGACAGAGCAAATAAGCAGCCTATAGAGTTTTTCATTGGTCTAAGACTGGAACTGAACTGTTTTGGATTGTGCAGCCATTTTAGAGAGGTTCACTTAAAGGTGTGATGTGTAAAATCCTGCAGTTTAGTTTAGTTTAAATGTATCAATCATGGTCAATACTGTGTACCACTCTGGGAAAAATTGGAGTGGCCCAGAGTCTTAATACATTATGAATTAATTTAGTTTTTGAATCAAAACTCATCAGCTTTCTTTTAATCATCATTATCCTTATCTATTTGGTTTGCTCATAGACAGCGCCATGTCCCTGCAGGGCTACTGTAGGTGTGAAATTACAATGTGTAAAAAAAGACTCACTACACCTTTAAACATGCTTCCTGCACTTCATGCGTTTACTCGTTCCCTACAAAAAACTTGTTGGTATTTGAGATTCTTTTTTGGTTGGTTTGTTCTAGTGTATTGGGAAATAGCCTATGATGTAATGGTTGGACTAGAAAGAATTAATTAATAGGCCAGTTAGGTTTTTTTAGTGTGGATCTGGAGCACCATGCTGATCTAAGGCCAAAGATACTACCTCCACCTTCAAGAAGTTAGTACAATTCTTGTTTTAGAGGATTCTTCACTGTTGTGTGATCCAAAGGCTTTGTGGCTTAATTAACCAAACATTTACCCCTGAACTAGAAGATATGAATCTGGCCCTGGGCACTATATTGTTACCATTGCAAGATTCCTTGTAGCGGAGCAGATAATGGAAAAATTGTGCAAAAAAACAAGCATGAAATTTGGCACAGAGGTAGACATCTAGATACCAATCAGTTCTGCCCAAGTAGCTGCATCAAAATCCAAGATGGCGGCAATTTTTCAAGATGCTGTCCATTGGGACCTATAAAAATCCCATTCTTCTGAGTTCCACTGCAGCAAATGTCACCAGTGTGCCCTGGTAGTAGTCATTACCATCACATCAGAACTGTACAGCAATCTTTATGCAACTGTGTCACGTAAAAGCAGCTACCTATAGGTGATCACTTTGAAAAATCAGTGACTCAAACTGCAAAAAAATTACAACAAAGGTTACTCCTAGTTCATTTCAAATGCCAAAACTAAACTCAACACCCTTTAGAACCTATACAACGACACCAAGATCTTGAAGATTGGTAAATATTGGTCGAAATTACATTTTTACAGGTCCTGATGGACGCCATCTTAAAAAAATTGCCGTCATAGTGGATTTATGCCCAGCAAATCAGCCAAAAATGATATCTTAATCTCTGCCACTGTGCCAAATTTCACACTTGTATTACAATTTGTATGATTTAATATTTTTGATGTTATCTGCTCTACTAATGGTGGAGGTCTTTCTGGATACATTGTATGTGTTTGGGTGACATTGCGTTACAGAAAAATAACTAACTACTACAACTAAAATGCTGCTTCCTTTTTTCATTAGATGTCGCCACAGCGAACCAGTCGCATGGTGTTTTGGCAGGGTTTTTTTTTTATGCCGGATGCCCTTCATGTTGCAACCACCCACATTTAGTGACTGGAGTAGACAATGTGGGTGTAACTTGTCACTTTGAGCAAGGTTCAAGCCGCTGACCCTGCAGTTGTGCGAATACATAATCCACTCCACTCCATTGTTATTTAAATAATTTGCAATAGAAAAGTACTTTTAATGTTTCTAAACCAAATGGATGATATCTTCTGAAAGAAACACATCAGCTAACATTTGGTCCTATTAGTAAGTTAAACCCAGTTCTTTATTTATGATTCTGTCTTTGTCACTGTGTAAATATAAAGGCATGACTCTAACTGAATTGAATTGCATGAAAAAGCAGTCATTTTTGTTGCTACTTGAGCTTCTTTGTGCTTTCAAAGAGCCACTGAGCGGTGCCTTATTGTGTCATTATATTAAACAGACCTAGATTGTTGGGAGCCATTGCTAAAATTACACCCTTTGGAGCGGCGCTGGTCACGTGATCCGTCAAGCTCTGAGCCCGTATCCACAGCTGGGGACGACCAGGCAGCGTTTAGAAAAGACGAGTCTCAAATACTGATGATCTGCTGTGACAGCCACAAGACAGAGCTGAGGAGTGACCTTAACGTTAGGGGAGGAGAAAGTCAGAAAACACAAGCACAGGCACGAGGGCTTTGGATTTAAAGATAGTACAGCCAGCTGCACCCATTCGCTTATTTAGCAGAGTGAAGTGGGTCTGGATGGAACCTCTCTTTGCTTGTCCTAACCTTCCATACGAATGGTAACTGTTGATTAATTTAGTGTTCCTCAAGTCTATGTAGGGCTGGGCGATAAATCGATTTTTTTGATTAATTCGAATTTGTAGGGCAAGTCGACTTGTTTTAATAAAAATCAATAAAAAAAACAAAACACCGGCATTCTGGGCTCCCGTAGTTCATAGTGGGTAGGCCAGCCCTCCCTCGGCGCTAGAGGTACACAAACAACATGGCAGCTGAGGGCACAGTGTCGTCAGTTGTGTGGAATTGGTTTGGGTTTGCGACGACGGAGCACAAACAGCGCCCCGCTGCAAAGTCAGTCCCTACAGGATTTCGCAATGTTGTGATCGCAACTGTTAACGCAAACTCAAGCAAACCCCGCGAACCCTGCCAATGTGTCCAAACTCTGCAACTTTTCCGCAACTTTGGTCAATTATCGCCGAGATTTTTCTTTAAAACTTGTGGGCTGTCCCCTGTTCCGAGCAGAGCAGTGCTCGGGTAATGCGCACCGGAGGTCGGGCTGAGCCACAGACAAAGCGGCGCAGAGGACGGAGGTGCGGTGCCGAAGTTGGACCACACATTAACAGTGCAGCATGGAGGAGCACATGAGGTCGCAGGTGCTCAGCAGCAGCAGCGCTGTGGATGGGACTGAAGGAGGAGACGAACACGGTGCTATCTAGTTTTGTTTGGTGTCACTCTGAAAAGCCCGTCTGTGTTGCGTATGTGATATAGTTGCCTAAAAAGTTGAATGGGCAGTGTATTTAGACAACAATAAAGTTAGAGGTCATTGTTCTTTAAACGTTAATGTTGCAGCCTAATAACCTTCCTGAAAACCTATAACACAGGAAACTTCTTCTGTTTTTTAATGACTGGATGTTCTACAGCACACAACAGGAATCACCAGAGAAGATCTGAGAGGAACAGAATCATAGGCAGTATAATAGCCCCCCAAAAAACAGCCTAATAACACAGCAATATCATTTTAAAAAGTAGGTACACTTGGCCTGTTCAAATACAGGTATTTTTAATTAGATTATTTCTAACTCACATATGTTTAAAAACAGATTTGGTTAGTTTTTACAGTTCTAGCTAATATTTTTAAGAAGAATTATAGACAAAAAAATTGCAACTTTTAGCGCAACTTTTAAGAAAATCCCCCGCAAAATCACAGGGCCTTCTCTTTTATTTGACTTGTCTGATTGTACTTTAACCTCAAGAGGAAATCAAAGCAATAAAACTAAACTTGTTTTGGACAATTTCTCTGTTGTCTTCAGTTTGATTTTAAGTGGGGGAAAAAAATCATTTTTAAATTGTAAATCGAATTTTTTGTGAAAAAATCTGAGATTTTTTTAAGGCTAAATCACCCAGCTCTGAGTCTATGTTACTCAAACTGCATCAAGCCTAACTGTTTTCTGATTGGTTGTAGGCTCTCCAGTTGCATTCAGAGAGAGTTGGATTCCTTGGTATGGAACTATACATACTCTGCAACACTGAGTCTGTTGTTAAGTGAGTGGTTTTAGAATTGTAGGATATAAAACACATAACAGTTGCCTTGGACATTTGTCCCTTTAAGCCGATGCTTGGCCCGAGACTGTTTGTCCTGGTGGCTCAATGAGCATTTACCCCTGAACCAGAAGATCTCTGGTTTGAGTCCATGTTTGTGCACTTTATTTTATATCATTGTGAGATAGGGCCAAATCTACGGCATGCGGTCTGTGGTCTTGTGTGTTTCTGTGGTGTACTGTACTCCCTGGACAATGCCAGTTAGTCACAGAATCCAATCTTAATTTATTTCTAATGTTGTTTACATTGTAGTCACTCCATCTCAAATATTCTGTACAGTGTCACTTAAAAAGACAAGTTTCTTTGTTCTTTCAAACATTTTTAAATAATATGATTTTTATTGAGTGTCAGTCATTTTTTTAGGTGAAACAATGTCATTAAAATCCATGAAAATGTCGAGAAGCAGAGAGATGTAGAAAGCCCAGTGTCCGTTGGCAGTGCCAGAGACTTGAAGGTGACTCCTGTTGTGTTTGTTGTCAGCTCAGTGCAGAAACAGTGGGACAGGTGGTTAATATGGGGCGGACTGTGGACTGTGGTGCTTCTCAGTCTCTGTGGTGTCTCTGTGGAAATGGGCAGACTCTTCACACTCTCTGTGGTCTATTGTTCCGTCTTCTCCGAGTCTCCACCACAGGTCAGTAAGATTGAGCCCATGGACAATTTAGATACAAGACATTGCTACTCTGCACATGGCTCTAAAATATGTGTGTTGATGTTGAAATACTGTCTAGGGCTGTGCAGTTAATGGAATTTTAATCACAGTTACATTTGGCCCACAACAATTATAAAACTATATAACTGAGAAAAAAACATATAAATTAAATTGTTTTGTGAAAGATGCATTTTCCCAAAACCTGCAGCAAAACTAATCAGTGTTGCAATGTTGGTGGCATTTAAAAACATAGCAGGAAGTGAGCAGAAACGCTTGACAGACAGTAGAACAAATTCTGTTGTGTGGGAGTAGTTTTTGTGTGCGGAGGCAAATGTGGACCATGTGTGTTTATTTACTCAAATGCTTTTGGAGCTAATGCTAAACTGCTACTATGGGGTGAAAGCTAAAGTAGCAAGTGAATGTGTGTTCATGTCAGCAAAATCTTGAACGAGTGTGTTTCTGTCTTTGGCTTGACTCTTTGCTCACACATGGACTCACTTATTAAGATCAACTGATTCCTCAATCAGCTGTATATTCAAACAAACCCATCTGAAATCATTGTGTGGAGTGGGACAGTGTTATTTCAACAGACTTTAGTTGTTCTAAGCTATGAATCAAATAGATACTAAAAACAAAACTAAGAAATGATAAAACTATTATTTATAATCATTTTAAGTAAGTGTGATTTCAGTTGTTTCCATATATACAATATATAATACACTATATATAGCATTTGTGTATTCCTTTATTCAAGTGTAATTGTACAGTATGGTATCTGTATAAAATGTCACAGATTTCTATAGTTTTATTCCACCATTACATTACGCAAGTTAATGTCTCGCTGTAATGCTATTCTATTTTGCTTGACAAACTATGCATGAGAAGGCTAGTTTTGTTCTACCACTTATCAGATAACAGCCATGGAGACAAACCCAAGGCCAAACACAGAGATACCAAAATGAGGAGTGAACACACTGGAAACTCACACTGCTGAACGCACTTGCATCTTACAGCTCAGGAATTCAGTAACCAAGGTTTTCAAGGTCATGGAATGGATGTAACATGTGTTATGCCTCTAAAATATTTGTTGTGTTGAACAGAAGCTGTGGCACAAGTATATTTTTAAAACTTTGCAATATACTTGTATTATACTGTAATTTTTAATGTATTTTTTTTAACTCAAAGTAATGCCTCAGCTATATTCTTGCACATTTTTCTCTGCGCTAAAACAGCTTAGAAAGTGGAGGTTTGTAGACAGGGAGCACAGTGGCAGAGTGGTTAGTGCTCTTGCCAGCAAGGAGATTGTGAGCTCGATCCTCAGGCCGGCTGTCACATGATCTCTCTGAGTAGAGTCTGCATGTGTTACTGTGTATGTCTCTGTGTCAGCCCTGTGACTAACTGGCCATTGTCAAAGATGTACCCCGCCTAAGGCCCATTGTTACTGAGATAGCACATGTGACCTCTAACAGGAATAAGTGGAAAATTAATGAATAAATAATACAAAACAACAGCTCAAATCTTATGCAAACACTTCAATGCTGTGTAATCCTGAATCTAACTCTTATTTTAGCTCCATAGTAGTGCTTTAAATAACCATAGGTAATGCCTGGTCTGTGGACATAAAGTGGTTTATATAGCGATGTCTTTGTCCCGTCCTGGTTGGTTCGTGTGTTGCCAGGGGCGACACAGCATCCTCTTTAATGGGACAGAGACGTTTGAAAGGAACTGAAGCTGAGAGACTGCCCTGAGCTGGGCCTGTCTCTAAAAGCCTCTCGATGTTTTAACACAGGTCCAATCTGAGGGTCCTGGGTCTGTTCATCATGTTACTACAGCACAATCAAACAGTCAACATAGATAAGCAGTTTGTGGAAGGAAGTGTCAAATGTATGAAAGGCCACATGGGTTATGATGATACAAGTATGTTATTTGTGGAGGTGGGATTTGGTTTGTTTGAGGAGAAATTGGATGTAAATACCAATGCAAACTTCATCCAAATTCTGTTTATTCCCAGCTGAACCCTGATGTGGTGCCTGTGTGTGTGGAGAAATGCTTTTTCATTCTTGCTTACAGGATGTTGCAGGACTTTCCCCCAGGCTTGTTGTCTCCATGTCCTTCTTGTAAGCGATCCCTGTGTACTCCTGATATTAGCTATGCAATCTGGAGAGTGTCAAGGATTTGTCCTACCACAGTTGCTGGGACGTTAATGGAGGGGCTGTTTACACGACAACGTTGTTCAGTAAAATGCAACAGTCATGCCCTCTCCAATTTGTATCTACACAGGTGTGACTAAACAGTAGGTGCGGAAATCTGCAGTAAGCCTGTCAGGTGCGTCTAAAATCTCTGTAGTTTGCAATTGTTTGCCCATTTGCTCTGGGGCTGTTAGGTCATCATTTTCACTGAAGACTCTTCCCTCTTTGAGCGTTTCCAAAAGATTATGTATTCGTAAAACAAAAACCCAGTTCTCATGTAAACGCAAGCTCTTTCCACAAGCAAAATTCTCCATATTCAGCAAAACGTGTTTTTGTGTAAACAGCCCCTGTGTGGCAGGGCTTGGTTATAGGATGTTAATAACAGGGTAATATGATATTGTTCAGGTAAATAAGGACAATTATAATGTGTGTCATAACCAGTATTGCAGGTGGCTGAAAGTAGCACACGAGGTCACAGGTCAGCCAATAACCAGAAGGCTGGCAGTTTGATCCTTGCACCCTCCAGTTTATAGGACTCTAGTGTCTGTGTACCCTGCTGTATGAATGTATCAGTGCTTATGAGGACGAATTCTAGTGCCATTTGCCATTTGCCAATAAATTTTTGTGATTACCTAATGCTGTACTCTGTACTTTTAATACAGCCACCAATTTAGGGCTGGGTGATTTGGCTAAAGAGTAAAATAAATAAATAAATAAATAAATAAATAAATAAAAATTACAATTTAAGAATTTATGATTTTAATGGTTTAATTTTTCTATTGTTGGCTGGCTAAAAGCTATTTTAGTTTATTATTTCTTAATGAGATTTTTGCATAGTTGTATTGCATTTTTTTTTTAAATTTAGCTATTTTAAATGTACAAAAAATGTACAAAAATGCAGCAATGTAGCAGCAAAGTGCATTACTCTCGCAATAAAAATGTTTGTCTTTTAGTTTTAGCTCTTCCTGCTTCCAAAGACCAGGTCTATTATAATGTATTCATCATATGAGGCCTGTGAAAAAAAAACTACATCCAGAGCATGTGGCTAGTTAGCATACATAAACAAAGTACAAAGTACATTGCAGCTGCAATACCACACTACGGTGTTTGTTTTGGTCAAACTGATGCCACATCTAAGCAAGGACATTGCAGAGTTAAAGGAACTCATTTCTCTGTGATTATTAGTATTTTTAACATCTGCAGAGTCTCCACAGTCAGTATTTAAGCTCTTAACAGTAGCATTAGCCACAACACAGGAGAAAGTGTGGCGCCTAGAGGAGGCTAATTTATGCTAACTTCGATTTCTACGGTGTGGCTATTTTTGACATCGTCCAAAATTAAAAAGACAAATTCATCAAATCAATTTTATTGCCTAGCCCTACTCTAGGTAACAGTAATAAGCTATTGCACTTATTACAAGGACACATTTAAGCTGTTTAATGGAGTTTTATTAGCTAATCCAATCTAGTAATAGTTAGTAGTTAGTGCCTAGTACAGCTAACAGTTTTGAATATAACCTGAACAAAGCCTTTGGACACAAAACCAGGCTTTGTGTGTTACCATATGCCAGTGACTCCCAAAGTGGGGTCCGGGCCCTCCAAGGTACTGCAGGGAAGCCCCCAGAGGTTGTTTATATAAAGTACATAAAAATAAATTGAGTTTGAAATGAAGTACAGTTATTTACCAAAAATATTACTTGAAAATAATTTTTACCCAACAGTCAGTCTTTTTTGTAGTGTTTTTATAGAAATATATGGAGAAAAACATGAAATAGTCTTTAGAATAGGTTGTAGTTTAAGTGCTGGGGGTCTAGATAGAATTTTCAGAAATTTAAGGAGGCTGCGACAGTCTTGACTTTAGGAATGGCTGTCATACACTCTAGAGTTCAGGAACTTAAGTCATGAAGCAACCATAGAGCAATGGATCTGCCACGTTTGGAATATAATGAAATATAATAGAGTAGCATTAGTCACAGCAGAAAAAAAAGTAAACAAATGAACCTCAGAATACTTCTGTGTAAACACTAACTTGAGTAATTTATATCTTAAATTGCTTGATTGTTTTAAAACAGCTTGCATGACCACCAATGTGACGACATGTTCCCGATCTCTATTGCAACACACTGTACCATTTATGACTGGATTAAAAGATTACAATAATTAGTGAAATGAGCTGCAGATCCCAACAGCTGAGTGGTGTGATGTTTGTCATGTTGTTTTGCCGTTGAGAGCCTGTGTCCATCTCTGAGTCATCAGTGGGATGAGGGGATTTACTTTTAGTTTTGTCCCTGCAGTCTCTGGCTCATTGCTGGCCCATGTGTTAACAGGATTTTTACAGTACAGTTTTTGTGGCAATAAAATGTGTGTGACTGCATGTTCTCCCTGTGCTACTGAGCGTTGTCTTCAGGACATCTCTATTCAGGGTGTATTTAAATTAGTGACTTAAAATAGCCTTTTGCAAAAGAATTTGAGCATATTGTTTATCTTATTTATCTAAAACAGGGAAGGCTTTATGCAGTGCTTTGCTTCTCTGTGTAGTTATATGTTTTTGAATTTGTGTTACAATGCGTTCTCTCCAGCTTCTTTCCAACATTCAAAGACATGCATGTGTAGGTGAATTGCCTGTCTCTGTAGCTCTTTACACATGTATGCACCCAGACACAACATGAAATCTTGAGGAGTGCCCGGTTGTTTGCACACAATACCCCCCACTTTTCACAGCAGGACAGTATCCTCAGACAGTCCTGGTGCTATACCCTGAGCCATCAGATGTTTTTTAAGTGTGAGGAGATGGTCTGTAGGCCAACTGCTGACGCGTGTGCCATGGTTTTTTGGCACGAGTGGGGTGATGTTCGCGTACAGGGTCTGAGTTAGCCCTGCAAATAACTGGCCATTGTCCAGAGTATGGATGCATATTCGGTTAATTTTCGGTTTTAATTTTTAATTAACCGATTAACCATGAACACCCTTTGTCCAGAGTTTACCCTGCCTTTGGCCCATAGTAGCTATGATAGGCTCCAGTCACCCAAGTCCCCCAGAAAAAATAAGTCACAAAAGACTGATGAATGAATATTCTGCACATGTTGGTACCACCTCCTGGTTTGTGATTTGTTACATGTCTATACCTTTAGTTTCACTAGTATTCACATATAAATGTAGTGAATGATGAGGTGTATATTATAAGTACATATAAATAAAGAAGAATATTTACAAACTACAAGATTTGAAAAAATAAAAAATAAAATATGTGTGACAGTTAACATTCATATAACAAAGGTTTTCCAAAATATTATCCCCATAATTTGCTGAGACATCACTGAGTGGACCACTGAAATTGCATTATGCTTGTTCCTCTTTATTTCCAGTTTTGTAGCCTACTGTAGCAGTTTTTAGCAGAGTGAGTGAATGTATGTATGTATGTAGGCCATCTCCCATAGGCCTGCCTCTATAGCTGTCCACGCACAGACATGTATGGCAGGCTGTTGTCTACTTAAACATGCAGAGATTAACATGCATGTGAAGGACTTCAGATAGGTGTAAGGCTGGAGTAGCTTCTGCTTATCTAAAAGGCATAGGATACTGAGAGTTTTCTCTGATTGGATAAAAACAAGACACAATACCAGGAAATGAATTTTCTGTTTGTTTCAGAGCAGCCATGTTACGGATCCAACAAATATACTGACCATTATAGTGCCATTTTAAAATGTTTTTGGCAGAAAAAATAGGAGGGCAGGTGCTCATTTAGGCTGAAGAAAGTTGTGTTTTTGCCTTTAACAGACCAGAGTCATTAAAGCACTTACCAGCATTGTGAGTTGTTTGAATGTTTAAAGGAAGAAAAGTTATCAAACCCCACTTCAAATGGGCTTTATTGAAAGGGGGAACATTCAGTGCCAAAATTGCAGATACAATTACAATTCTACATGTCACGGTGCCCCTGTTCTTTGTGAGTGAAGTGGTTAATTTCCCGTCTTTGGTGGGTCAAAAACATCTCCCATTCAAACTATATTCTTCTAAAAATGATCCTACCAACCTCTTCACAATCGTTTATCTCTATGGGGCAGGACTTATGCAGTGTCTTGGTCTCAATGCTTGGATTTGTTGTGTGTTTTTGGTGGCAAAGAGGTAATTTCATTGGGATATCAAACTTGGATTGTGCTGTACCAGGCAGTTTCTTTATCTTAGAGTTATGGCTGACTAAAGAAAATCAAATGATTGCCTGAGTGCCATTATAACCAGAGTTTTAAACTCCATGTAAATGCTGTAGTATACAAAACAATGATGTAACATACGTCTCACAGTACCCCCATTCTTTGTCTGTTAAGTGGTTAATTTCCCACCTTTGGTGTGGGAGGTCAGAGGTTATTTTCCCCAACATGGCGCCAAAAACTCCTGCCAGACTATGTACTGGTCCCAAGCCCAGATAAGAGCGTTGCAAATCAAACTATGCCAAATTATCTCTGCCACTGATTATCTCCACTCTGCTCCCTTCTGCTGGTCTCTTCACCTGTTTCTTTATGGCACCAGTAGAGTATTTACTAAAAACATTTTTTTTTTACTCACATAATGTTTTTAATGGTCTTAAAACATGCAGAGCTGTCCTAGAGGAGACCAAGATTGGTTTAAAAAAACAAAAAACATAATATATATAATTGTATTAAGATTCAAAGCATGTTTATCAGTTGATTTTGCATAATAAAATGTATATTTTGCTCAGCTGTGTGCGACAACATTTTACATAAAATTACTGCAGTAGTCAACCTTGTTATAATGGCTGGTAGCCTAAATCTAAAAAGCTATCTGATAGCTTTTTAGATTTAGGCTACCAGCCTGGTGTTGCACAAAGAAAAGGCTTTAACTTATTTTTAGTTGTTTTTGGCATTCACAGAGTTATCATTTGTTCATGGGATATTAACTGAGTATCATGAGCATCATAAATACTGCAGAACAACAGCACGACAGCAGCAGAGACTGGGGTTGAACTGAGAAAAAGATGTGTGTAATCATTTTGACTCCTGTGATGCATGAAATAGTGCATTACGAAACAAGTGTTTCTGTCTGGAAATCGTGACACTGAGTTTTTCTTGTGGGGGCAGAGCGTCCCACCTTAGACTCAGTACATGCTCCATCTGAGGTCTACAGCTCATGTAGATTAAATCGTGTAGATGCAGTTTGTGTTAAAGAGTTTCCCAAGAACGGCCTGGTGTCGTGACTTTCTCTGTCTCCTCTCTGACTCACTGCCTGTCTGCTCCAGCCTAATGTGTGGAAAATATGCTGCATCAATATGGTTTGGTGGGTATAGACAGAATACAACTTTATGTCGTGCTGGCATAGCGAAGCAGGCAGTCTCCAAAAATTAACAATTGTGTATACCTTAAAAGTTATGTTGGTCAATAGTGCTAAGCCTTTAAATGTGATTTTGTGTAGCGTTGTTAAAGGTCCCATATTAAGCTTTTTCAAGCTGAAATAAATGTGGACATATTTCTATCAACTCTTCACTTCATATAAATTAAAATAATACAATATGTATTGGAATGTCATCTTTTGAGGAGCTGTTATTTTCACTTTGCAGAAAATGCTTGGATTAGGGGCTTGTCGCTTTAAGGCCTGCTGGCCCCACCCAAAACTCCGTGCTCTTTGCAAAGACAGTTGCTTTTATCAACTCTGCTGCAGTGAAGAACTGCAAGGCTGAGTCCTTTCTCTTACACAGGTCCTCCAAAGACACCACTGCCTCTTGATCCTCCCCTCTTTAGTCCATGTGAATAAAGTTGAGAGGATCCGACTTCAGACATGAGAGGTAAATCTCTGAGTGATTGTATTGAATAGTGGGGGATACACAGAGCATGATATAATGGCTAATTAGCACTGCTCATAGCAAAATGAAGCTAACAGATAAATGAACTAACTGCCTCATTGTTGCCACGGTTTAAGCGCTTTAATGATTAGAAAAAGTCAGGTGGAGGTGTGTGTGCTTTAGAAATGCACAGGACCTCTTCCTGTAGAAGGCAAGATACATGGGTCTGATGCAGAGTGGTGTACCCGAGCGTTTTCAGCTCTTGAGAGAAGCAGCGCCTCAGCATACAGGATTACTCAAACATGTAAATAAAACATGTTTAAAACTAAAAAAATACAACTCCAGGTATGTTTTGAGGTGAAAACAACATTATAAAGTTCAGAAAAGTCATTTTAGCATAATAGGGACCTTTACGTCTCATTTGAACAAAACCCCAACCTGTTGATACTGTTGTTGAACCTGCTAAGTTGTGTACAGTTATACAACAGTGCCACAGTGGGTTAAGGGTTCACCCGCTGACCTCTACAAAAAGTCCATACTTTCATTGTGTCCCTGAGCAAGACACTTCTCCCACATTACCCACTCATTGGTGTCACAACCAGCCACATACTCTGGCTGGTTTTGACAGGAAGGGTATCTGTTGGGAAAATTTGCCAAATCACAATGTGACTGGTTTGCTGTGGCAACCCCTGAGTAAGAAAGAGAGCAGCCAAAAGATAAAAAAAAAATAAATAAAATAGCTATCAAATTGGGATGTTGATGTTTTTAGGGAATTAGTTGACTCAGCCTTGTATTTTGATTGAGTTTTCTGATTTGAAGAGGCCACACAACACTCCTGATTCAGAGAATGGCTGGAGTACAGTTGAAAGAAAATCAGCACCAATTTCCAAAGCTATTATTTTACTAATCTGCACTGACTTTTTTGCTCAAGTCTTACCTACTGCACCCTATGCACTGCCAGAACTGTCATTGACTGCATTTACATGCACTAGAATACTCCAATCTTAATCTAAATATGAGCAGACTGTATCACACTTTTAGAATTAGATTAAGTTACCGGGGGCTAATATTTAAATGTTCATATTATAAGAACAAACATTCCAAAGTGCTGTTGTTTATCACAAAACAAGATAGAAGTTATTAGCAACAGCTGTTTCCTGTTTCGGCTCTCACTTTGTAAAACTAACATCACTTTTATTCTTAACATTACATTACATTAACAAGTCAAACTAATGATGTTATATAGTGAATGGTTAAAGTGTAGGGTTAGTACAGTTGCACAGCGTAGACAATAGCTATATTGTACATTTTTTTAGAGGAGGATTTTTTTATTTTGTGACATTTTTTGTGACTTTTTTTAGGGTTGGGACTTTAACACATTAATCACAATTAATTAATTACAGAAAAATTAATGTGTTAAAAAAGATTTTAAAAACTTGCCTATGACAAAACAGAACTTTTCTCAATGACATAGTTTCTGGCGCAGAGTAACCAGGGCCGGACATTCACACCAGACAAAATGCCAAATGTGAGTGTGTTTCAGCTGTGAACAGTTGGATAATGTGCCTATACAAGTGCACTACAGGTAACTGTGAGGCAGAGGTCAGCCCGCCCGCACACACCTGGCGCACGGTGTCACTCCTTTTTTTTCACTTTCAAACACGCTGCTTCAAGGCGCCACTCATCGTATCTCTGATCGTTCTGACAGCTGACTGATGACACAGGAGACAGCAGTCTGTAGAGTTCAGCTGTGAAGGAGAGAGAGGACAGGTCCATACGGAGGTCACACACGGAGCACAGAGGAGGAGAGACAGGAGAGAGGCACGCCGCGTGTTACGTGCATTGGAGGCAGGGATTGATGCACAAACTTTGAATACTGCTCTGTTTGAAATCAAGTTAAAATATGCCAGAACATATAAATAAATTCCTATATTTTATTTCTGACATAAAAATATTGCTATTTGATTAAAATGTCATTAATTGCGATTAATTAATTACAAAGCCTGAAATTAATTACATTTTTTTTTTTATCGAGTCCCACCACTATTTTTTTTAATATATATATTTTCAGGAGCGCTTTTTATTTTTAGACAATTTTATTTTATTTTGAGGAATTAGTTTTTTTTAACAACCTTTATAAAGTTTTTTTTTTTTTTTAGAGGTAGGTTTATTTTTTTAAGTAACACTTTTAGTGGACAAAAACAAATTTGATGATGCTCCTTTTTAAAATAGACATTTATTTACATTTTTTTAATTTGATGAGTAGGTTTCTTTTTAAGGCAAGAATTTTCTTCAGCTTTTGTTCTTCTAGTGGACAAAAACAATTCTGTTGCTCCTCAGGGCCACAGTAATAATGCGCAGAAAGCTGGGACTAAACAGGAAGTCTACCGTAGTGTTCTTCACCTCCCACCTCTCGCCGCTACGCTCCAGGATTTACTGTTGTCCTTTTATTAAATACTGACCACATAATGTTTTAAATTTCTGCTTGAAATACATTTTATATCTCATATATAGGCCTATTAACACATTTTAAACCTCTGTCTTAATCAGAATATGCTTTAAACATTAATTGGATTATAATGTAAAAACACTTATTGTCAATCTTTGATATTCATATGCTACACCACATATACCACTCACTGTCCTACATCGACACAACAGTAACCTTTATATTTGACCCCAGAATTTTTATCTATTCTCCAGCAGTTCGCAGTCTATAATAGTCACCCTTTGCTGTCTATATATACAGTATTAACTGATGCATTGTGGGTAATTTATTGTATATAGTCTGTTACAGCCTTACCTTACTCCACAGTTTACTCATGGTGAATTATAGCCTGTCTCTCACCTGAAGCAATCTTAAGAGCTGTTACATAAAGGGCTTATTGTTGCTACAGCCTTTAATTAGCTTTTTTTATGATCATTTTGAGACAATGGAGTTCCGGTTTCCATGGCAACAGCTCACATTACAATGCGTCTATGGGCCGTTAAGGAAAATCTTTGGGGAAATAGGAGTTACTCAAGACTGTTTATGCAAATACAAGGTGACATGCAGAGTCACAGCTTGGCAATATTTTATTTTACAGGCAAGAGACTATGGAGAGGAAGTATTCTCTATTGTATATCATAAAAATTCTGTTACATTTTTGCACCACATGGAGGCCTGTTTAATGCCTTTTTGTTTTAAAGCTATTTTTAGCTTTTATTCTCTAAAGCTTTTATTTTCAGCTTGAAGTAAAGTGGATCTGCAGTCCCTCCCATTCAAATCTAGTATTTCCACCAAAATCAAGCCTACCTGACCAATCATGACAGCTCATTTACAATGGGACGGGCTTTATGCAGTGCTTCTTAGAATGGTTGAATAAGTGTGGTTCTTTTCGACTGTTCTATTTTGATTACTGGTAAACGTCTAGTTCTGAATGAGTTACTAGTACATGTTTTAGTATTTGAGCTGGTTTGAGCTGAAAAGTGCACGTCATTGATTTTTTTAAGACTGGTAATTAGGAGTGATGGGTTGTTAATTTATCAGAGCTAGAGTGGGTGTGCTCATGTGTTCTGTGTTCTATGTGCCAAGAGGGGCCATTTGAAAAGTAAAACTATGGCTAGTGTTGTGTTTTGTGTGTTGCCAAGTCCTTCCTATAAAGAATGGGGCAGTTTTTTGGCAATGTCCAGTTAACTGAAAAGCAAATGCCTCACAGTTGCTTCTTTGTGGCAGAGCGGTTAGTTAATTCAATTCAGTTCAATTCATTACTATTTATATAGCTCAGTATAGGTTTACAAACAGTTAATCAAACATAAACACACAATCAGACATAACGTCTTGGGTTACTTCGCGTAACCCTGTTACCCGGTAAAGCGAGAACGAGATGCTGCGTTTGCAGTGCTACCCCTGGGGGGCGTGTATGGGCGGTCTTCAGACAAACTTGATCTGGAGACTGTTCCAGTCACGTGCCTTTTATACCTCCCACTTCAATCAACCAGGTGTGCCCAGTCTCGCAGGTGCTGTTGATTGAGCACGAGGTATATAAGCAGGCCAAATCCCTTTGGCGTGTTTGACACACAAGCTTCACAAGTGGTCCAACAAACGACATTTCCCATAGCGTATGCTATGCAGCATTAAGTTTAGCTTTTGAAGGGGAACACATAATCAACAATAACAACTACATGCCCAGGACATCCCCTGTCTTTAGACCCTCTTTCTTGGAAAGGAAAAACTCCTAAAAAAACAGCTGTGGGTTAGTGCTCATGCCTCCCTGCAAGGACGTTGTGAGACTGATCCTTAGTCTCTCTGGAGTGGAGTCCTGCGACTAACTACTGTTCAGGGTGTACCCTGCCTAAAGCCCATAGGTGCTGGGATCAGCTCCTGTCACCCACGACCCCATATCAGGACTAAATGTTAGAAGATGAATGGATATCACTGCATAAGCTGTTTTGCAGTGAATTGAATTCTTTGCTTTCTCGGTCACCATACTCACCACAACAAGTCATCTGTTTCCTAGTGTGCAGTGATTTGCATATTGATTTGGCATAGGTTTTTACCCTGGATGCCCTTCCTGACACAACCCTGTATTGTTACAATTTAGTGTGTGTTTTCTGTCTGTTTCAACCATCTGTGTGTATATCTGTGAACAGTTGCATAATGATCTTTTCAGTAATATTTTAGATAAATTAATCCAAGCTCGCTTTCAATCATCACTCTTGTTGTTTTCTGTTTCTGTCTAATAAAGTTTATAAATGATATGCTATGGACTCCATAGACTGAATGCACACAGCGTATCTGGGATCTAAGCATTGCCTGCTTCCTGCAGTGGCTTCTTTTGTTTAGCATTAGATGGCTGCTACATCTATATAAAGAGTACAAAGGCTTGTGACCCCTTGTGGCTAGATTAAGTAAAACACACAGATTTGATTAAAAGGACCCACTACAGATCTCCAGTATCTCCATTCAGGTCCCTATGGTACTACTACTACTACACTAAGAATATCTTTCAAAGCATTAATTAATATTATTTTAGCAATATTGTCAATATTAACCTTTATGAAATAATGTCATATGTAGTTTAGTGTTAACTTCTTTTATGGACGGCTACATTTTGTTGTGTTTAGACCTAGTTAGTTGCAGCTGAATGCTTTCTGTCCCTGTCTTTGCTTCACTTACTCTGTGGTTGTTTTATGGTTTATTTTTAGAGTCGTTTTTCAGGTTCGTTGGGTTTTGCAGTCGTCCACCTGGAGCCACTGACTCAAGATGGCTTTCCATTTACTTCGACACAGACACAATATATGATTATTCATGCTTGAGATGTGCCCTTAACACAGGTTTTGCTTCTTCCCCATCGAGTCCTCTACTACAGGTTAATGATGGAAACTGAGCAACCACTTCCTGTTTATAGACCAATGAGCTGTTAGAGCTGTGAGTGTTAGAGGAAAAGTTAAAATAATGTAGCAGGATCAGGACATGCTGTTCCTGGCTCCTGTTTCCTCCCACATAAACTCTCAGCTAAATTTATAAAGCAATGGGGTACACTGTATTTATCTGAGGATACAGTTATGGGAATATGAAGCTGATGGATTAACACAATATATATGCTTTGGCTTATTAAAATATTTCCATGATTGATGATCAATGAATTTTGTCCAAGAGATTATGTTGTTGCAGTCTTTAGTGTGGATCAAGAATTTTTAAGGGATTCTGTACCATGAAAAGATGGGGTCACAGATACTAACTCCAGCCACAAGGAGTCAGTAAGCTATAAGGGCTTTGTGGCCAAATGGAAAGTGTGTTTTTGCCTGAACTAGAAGCCAGCCCGTCCTACTTTCTTTTCCAAAGCAGGACAGTCTTTAGTCAGAGCGAACTGTTTACCCTTGGTCGATTTGGAACTTGCCTACCACAGCCATTTATCTACAGCAATGCGGAAGCTAATGTCTTATCAGAACGAACCAAGATGGCGCCAGAGCGATTTAATAACGTCTTTCACCCAAAGAACAGCGCTTAGTGCTTTCCTTCATCACCTGCTGGTTCTGCTGAAGTCCTCGTTTTTTCTTTGTCTTGTTACCATTTTAACAACAATAAATTCTTGTTGACGTCTGACGTAACAACCACATTTTAACAAGCTGACTTTTACTGCAACTCTTTGTACAAGTTTTTGGCTTCTGCTGTTGTCCCCGTTCAGAAATAAATTGTAGTAGTTTCTAATAATATGGCATATTCTGGTGTTTTATTGTAAAACCCGCAAGAACCCACCATGTTTGTTTTGCTTACAGGTTAGTGGTGCACTGCTGACCATTGTCTGATAACCATCTGCCCACAGAAATGAAACTCAAGGGAAGGGATACCAGATTAACTTCTTTCTTTGGCAATGCTAATAGGAGGATGCAGGACGCAGAGGGGCAGTTCTGCTCCTGAACTCTAAAGAATCTCTGCCTCAATGCTTCTCCACACTCGTCTCCTCCTGTCCATCCAGCTCTTGACCCCAGACCCCGTTTCCAAGTACAAATTAACTAGACATTTTAAATTATTATTATTATCATTATTTATTTATGCTGTTATTCAGTTGCATTCTGCTCTTCATGCTTTTTAATTACCCTTAAGGGACAAATAAAGTTTTTTAATTGAATTGAATTAATAGATCCCCAGTTTGAGTCCAGACAATGGGTCCTATTACCATTGCGAGATAAGTCAAATGCTTGCAATTATTAGTTCTGCCCATGTAATTGCAACAAATGTGTCCTTTTCATCACTCATTATTGTTGTGACCATGTTTGTAGGGGGAGCATGTCTATGTTCCCACAGCTCTATGTTCCCACAGCTCTATGGTCCCATATTTATTGGTAAATGGTTCATGATTAACCCAAATCCCCTAACCCCTAACCCTCAATCTTAGAAAACATAGGGCTGTGGGAACATAGAGCCTCACTTTGATACGTTGGAACATACAAACCCCATGTGGGTGAACTGCCAGAGCTGGGATGGCAGCTATATATTTTCACAATGACATGAGATGTATTCAGAATATGTGTGCATGTTATTTGCATTCATCAAGTATGTGTTTTGAATGGGCTCAGACTGACTCCTAATAATGGACAGTAATGTTGATATTGTTGCTTGCCTCTCAATATTTCTGGGCTGTCGTCCAACTTCACATCACATTAACAAGAATTTATCTCATAAATGTCATCAATTAGTGATTCAATGATAAACGCGAGTCACACTCTTTAGAGCTCACTCTGAAAGTCTCAGCTTAAAACAGTGCAGCATGAGGCCGATATTTCAGACCAGATCTGCACTGGCAAACTGCACTCACGATTCTGGTGGGCGGATTACAGGTTTACAATGAAACTGATTAGGACAACATTTTATATCACTCACTAGGCATTCCATTGCATTATATATTTCCTTCCATGCATCCTTCATTGAAGTATAAACTTTCAAGCATCAACTTTTCAGCCTGTAACTGCTAAAAGGGTGCTCACATTGGACTGTAAGTATCTCATGTGCTTTGTGTTTATTTAGGGGTGTTTTTGCAAGGTATGTGTTCTTATGAGATGGCACTTGGCCCTGTGCAACTTAGTTACATATCACAGTATCATGGGAAACCAGGCACACTTAAAAGATTCTATTTGTTTTGTGTAAAGAAACCATGAAAATGACAGGAATTTATGTCTATACTTGCACATCCTCCTTGTATTGCGCTGTTCCAAGCCATGCATGTCTTAGGTTAATTGGTGAATCTAATCCCCTAATGAGTGAATGTACAGTCAATAGTTGTCTGTCAGTGTATGTCTCTGTGTCAGGCCTGTGACTAACTGGTTATTGTCCTGGGTGTACCCTGCTTAAGGCCCGTAGTTGCTAGAAATGAGAGGAAAGAATGAACTTTACCTGAGTGTATGTCTATGGCTAGTGCTATACACTAGGTAGCTTCTTTGACACTATAGTGAAGGAGCTAACATACTCAGCCTTGCAAAGACAACCAAAAAGTACAAATTTACAGTGCAAAAGCAGCCCAGACTGAATCAGAGACAGTTTTCAGGTCTCTCTCTATAAATATGATGGTTATATTTGAGCTAAATGTGGAGCGGCCGCTCACTCAGTTCAGCGTGTTCTGTTTTATCACATATACTCAGAAAGAGAGGAGCAAAAAATACACTGCGCTCCTGGGAGACGGTCGCCATGGCAGCCGTTACTGTGGAGACGGCTCATCCTACACGTGATGCTCTGTCATAAAATTAAAAAAGAAATTAAGAAAAGAGTTTTGTTATCTTAAACACTTTTAGGAACAACAGTTTGGAGATGTGGTCAAAAGTAAAAATAAAAGTCAAAGTAAAGAATTTAGTGCTGTAAATTGGGCCACTCTTAAGGTGATTTAAATATTTACTTAAAAAACATCAGACTTCTTCAAAGCCATTTAACTGTGTAGTCCATATGATTGCAAACATGTTGCTGTTAAGTTCTTGTGTTGTATGTATCAATAATACAGTAAAAATCTTTGAGGTAGTTGATGAAAAAAAAATAAAAAATTACTGTCCCAGTTGTGCATTTTAGCCAACAATATTTTTTAGCCAACAATATGCCGGGAATGATGGCACACGGACAACAACTTTGTGTGAGAAGTGAGATAATTTTGTTGGAAAACATAACGAATAAATAACAACCAACAATTTCATTCACTTCATTCATTTGAATTTATTAGTGTCACACATCCCTGCTTTAAATCAGTACCTGCCAAAAGCCACTCTTTATATTTCCCCAAATGAGCCACACTCAGGAGCAGTTTTTACTCTACTCTACCAATCTGCCTTGTTTGTTGTTAATGGTTGGTTTTATGGCTGTGTTTCAGACTCTTTTTAGAACAGATGAACTGATACACTATTCATCTAAGTTTCTATAGAGATCTGTTGTAAAAGAAAGTGAACCAGCAAATTAAATAATCTGGGGTTCCTTGAAGGCCTACCTGGCAGACCATATATAAGTGACTGACCTGGGTTTGAGTCTAGTTTGCCTGATTTATCCCCTCACTGTTTCCTGTATTCACTAAACTTTGTGCGGTTCTGACTTTTAATATACTCCTCTTTGACAAAACCTTCATTGATTATTAAACTTTATTTTTTCCCGCTGGACATTCAAACTGCAGTTTCATCAATGTTCACCACTTGTTATATGGTGATCTTCCAAAGCTATTTTTTTATGGATGCATAGCGCTTAGAGCTCAGCAAGGAGGTTGTGGATCTGATACCTTAGTGAATGAATGTGAAAGTGAATGGTTGTTTGAGAGAGTGCGTCTCTAAATGTTAGCCTTGTAATTAACTGGGTATTGTCCAGGCTACATCCTGCCTAAGGCCCATAGTTGGAATAGGCTTCAGACCCCTCAACACCTATACAAATAATACCCTGAATTTAAAGTATTATTGTCACTGCTTTAAAATATGCTTGTGACTCACTCCACACATGTAGAAACTGTATCAAGAGTATATCATAGCCTTAATATGGGTAGTGAGGTGGAGTTATGCATTGGCCCCACCTAAGGCCCATAGTTGCTGGGATAGGCTCCAGCCACCAATGGCCCCACAGACAATTAAGCAGAGGATTAAATTAATGAAATGTTATTTTAAGTGTCAGGACTACAAAGCAACCAAACCTGGTCTATTCACAGATAAATCCATAAACCCAGGACTACACCAGGACTAAATTCAGTACTTTAGAAAGAGTCATTAGTATTCAAGCTTAAAAAAATCAGTTAAATACTGCATTTAAAATAATTGAATCAACATTCTTAAATAATCATCTCCTTTTGTGTCGTAGAGCACTTCTTTCTCTTTGTATCCCAGTAGTTGGCCTCTGCAGAGTCAGTCTGCTCAGTCATTCAGTTTCCATAGCAGCAGCCGGAGCCATGGCCAATCGCGCCTCACTTCCTGGTCGGATCCGATTGGTCTAAATGTCTCTGACTCTGAGTTTTCTGTTCTACTGCTGCTGTACTTTGTGTTCAGACAGACCCAGACAGGACCAGATGCACTTTAGACCCTTACAAACATTTGACCAAAGACAAGACAATATCAGACTAGAGACTGGTACACAAGCAGTGTATTTGTATTTAGATGTTGCAAAGCAAGATAGATTTCTTTGCATTATAGTTGGAAGAGATGTTGCCAGTAGTTTGGACAAAGAGAGGATTCAAGGTTTAAAGTTCAAGGTGCCTTTATTGTCTCTGAAGGCCATATTGTTTCACAGTAGCGGAGAAACAACATTACACACTATTCTGAATGGCTCATAAGCTGATGTTGTTCCGTGAGAAAAATTTGCTTATAAGATAGTAAAATGCATCTACAGAAGTCCTTTAGCCACATATTTTTAAAGGTTGTAAAGCATACTGCTGTTCTAGAGGTGACCAAGATTGGTTTAAAAAAATAAACAAAAGCCTAATGTAGGTGTAGGTGTAGGTTGTGACACTAAATTTCCCCTAGCTAATAAATGTGAAGATGAATGGCTGTTTGTCAGTGCACGTCAGGTCTGTGACAAACCATTGTCCAGGGTGTACCCCGCATGACTAAGGCCCATAGTTGCTGGGATAGGCTCCAGACACTCACAGCATCTTACAAGAATAAGCTGAAGAAGATGAATGAATAAATTCAGGACATTATTTTTACAGCCCAAAAAAAGTGATGTATTGCAAATAGCAATAACCTAGAAACACTCAAACAGCACTATCAACACATACACCATTATAGCCATACGTTATGCATAATATCAATGTTGCACAAGTTAATACATGTCATAAGGCTGATGAACAATGTAACAGATAAGGTTTTCACTTCACTTATAGGCCTTTTTAGTCTTATACATGTATTTTCTCTTGTAATAAACCCATTTTATAGCAGGCTGTCGATGTCACTGTCTCCACTAAATGTCTCTGTCTAATCCATACTGCTATATGTGCCTCCCGCTGTGATCCTGTACATCAGCTCTCGTTGCTCTCGTCTTGATAAAAAGGTGCTATTTTTAGCCTCTTGCTGCGTGGCATCGATAGACCCGGGCTGCAGCATCAGCAGCTCGTGACAGTGTTTAGATACAGCCTGAATGTTAATGATATAGATGTACTGGAGAGAAGACACAACCACATACATGCATGGATACAAAAAAGAATATAGGCAAGATGCTCAGACGTTAGCTTACAACATGCTTGCTTGAATACTTTTTCCATTAGGGGTTGCATGTGATTGGAGGCTATCCCAGCTGCTATGGACCTTAGTCGGGGTACACCCTGGACAATGGTCAGTTAGCTGCAGTCTCGCCGAGCCAACACACTTTGACAGACAACAGTTCACTTTCACATTCATTCACAAGGGGCAATTTAGAGTCATCAGTTCACCCACATATACCCACGGTAACATGGGATGGAGATGCAGACTCAGTGAGATTGTGTGGTGGCCAGTCAGGGGATCGAATCCACAATCTTCTTGCTGAAAGGCATGAGGCAGTTTTTATGGACAGTTTTAAATGTCTCTGTCATGCCTTGCCCTATTCTAAAAAACAGGGCACATATTTTGAACAAATAATGGTACATTTAACCTTACCAGGTATCAAAAAATCTTCAGAAAACCAAGACATTTTCTTTCATATAATTCTAGATGAAGCAAGGGCTTAGGTTTTGGCAATTTAAACAGGACTTATGAGTGTATATACAGATATATGTTGGGACATGGGACACAGAACTGGGGCAGTTACCATTCAATAAGAACATATGCCGTATTTTCCGGACTATAAGTCGCACTTTTTTTCATAGTTTTGCTGGTCCTGCGACTTATAGTCAGGTGCAACTTATATATCAAAATATATATAATTTAACATGAACCAAGGAGTAAACATTACCGTCTACAGCCACGAGAGGGCACTCTAGGTTTGTGACAACTACTGTCAATAATATTCAGTGATGTAGAATAAGACTGGAATCTTGGTGAACTTCCTTACCAGTAACTTGCTTGTTGGACTCACTCGTTATGTTAATGTAGCCTATTCAGCCTCCCAGGTATGTTCTTTATGCTATTGTGTAGCTGAATAACTGTTATGTGTTAATCGCAACAAAAGTTTAAAAAGCAGTCATCTGGATTGGATTTTTCAAGTTGAAGACGTTTCACCTCTTATCCAAGAGGCTTTCTCAATTCTGAAATGAACTGGTAAGAGAGCTGGTTTATATTCTTCTAGGAAGGAGGAAGGAGGAGAGTCTTCACAGATATGTTATGTGTTAAATTAACATACCGGACACGTATTCAGCCTGTTGCGCTGTGCGCTATTGTGTAGTTGACTTGCCTTTCCAGGTGATGTTGCCTTTCCAACTGACTTGACTTAGAGTCCCAAAAAAAATTATAGTTCAAAAAATACAATAGTCACCCTATGCATAATGTAGAAGTATATTTTGTCTGCTCCTTTCAGTGGTGTTGCATTGTTCCAACTGTCCTGAACACATCTGTTTCCCAGAATGTCCATCCTGGGAATGGGTTGCACAGTGTAACATGAAGCAATGGGATTGCTTTGTATCCATATTTTTTGTCTGTATTAAAAGCCATTGATAGATCTTTTAGGTCTTATGAAGTAGTGGTTCCCAGCCTTTTTTGGTCTTGGGTACCCCCAAGGACCTGGTTAAGTCCTCTTTTGGACCTGGCTTGATCCTGGTTTAGTTCTGTATGGACGCAGATTAGTCCTGGTTTAGCCTTAGTTTAGTCCAGTTTTTTCCTTGTTTGACCTTATTTACACTGGGTTTAGACCCGGTTTAGTCCTGGTTTAGACCCGGTTCAGTCCTGGTTTAGTGTCGCATAACTTGGTTAATCCTAATTTTTTCTTGTATTTGTCTTTCAAAGCCAAATATAAAAAGGTACTATAATTGATCATATAACTGTAATGTGCTCCTAGGGGTCTCCTAGTGTTTCCCTGGTTGGGAAACACTGTCATAGAGTATTGTTTTGGGGTTCTGTAGGGGGCAACAAGCGTGTTTTTGATGCATATCTGATCTAACAGGCATTAGCAGGACACACACAAACAAACAAACTAACAAACAAACAAATAAATACACGAAAAGAAAAAAAAAAGGTGCTCCAGACTTATACAGGAAGCATAAGGAAGCAGCCAATATTTAAAAACCCTTCATTTATTCAGGGCTTTGTCATTGTTAAAAACTTAAAATGCCAACTTGTTTTGGCTCTCCAAATACTTGTACAGTAGCAATTGCAGTCTATTTTTTCATGATGGAAAAAAAAACAAGCCAAATTTATCATCATCATATTGCACTGTTGTTGAAGCCAGAGAATGCAGACCTCTGCCAAGGCCGGGACCTGTGCAAAAGCCAGGGGTCCTCTAGTTCAGGGATAAATTCTCTATCCAATGAGACACAACATCTTTAGATAGTAAAATGGTAAAGAATCCACAAAACAGAAAATTCTTTTTTTTTTTAATAAGTCCAGTTCCACACCAAAATGATTTAAGTGAAAATGTATGGACTAAAAAACAACACCCAATGTTGGTGAAAACATAACCTCGTGGGCAGAGGTAATAATTGGAGATAGACACAGTATTTCTAAAGGATCAAGCCCCTGACTGTAAATCCCAGCTGGCCTCATTAGTCTGTCTGGGAGCATCTCTCAGATAAGAATTTATCAAATTTAATGGTCTGGCCCCTTTAGATAAACAGTCCACGAGGGTCTCTTTCCCTTGTATCAGATTTGATTGGGTTAGTGTTGAACAGAGAAGATAAGGCTGTTTTTCATGTAGCCTCTCCATGTGTGGTGTGTACAGCAGATAAAGTGTACTAGGATCTTATCTCCGAGCCACCTATTTGTCCTCATACGGTCCGCCTCTGTCCTGCTCTGTCCCTTTAACACATTTACATTACACTGCCTTCAATTAATCAAACCTGACAATGTTTCAGCAGGATCATTTGTTTTAGAGGTGCGAGAATGGAACTTGACATTCTCACAGAGAGGCAGCGCTAACCTCTCATTTGTGTGTTACTTTACCTGTATTCATTTGGATAATATCTATGTCTATATTGTTATCTTTCCACTTTCTATAGATGTTGAGCATGACGTTAAATAGCCAATTCGAGTTAGAGTTAGTGTGGTTCCTGCTGTGTTAAGTGTGATTTCCAAGGACCAGAACACTGAATAAACTTCCTCTGAATGCACTTGGATAGACATATATCAAATCAGGCAGTACCAACATGGGGGATGTTTAAAACATTTGATTCATTAAAGAATTGTGATACTTATTCTTGGAGAGTCTGAATTGATTCAAATATTAATTCAGCCTTCTTTCACTGCTCTTAGCCTGCCAATTTATTTTATACACAAGTTTATTTATACAATTTTTGCTATATATGTTATTTTTTGTTTACATTGTGTTCATGTGTTTATCACATATTCTTAAACCCAGTTGCAAACCTGTTTTGTAACACCACCATCCACCTTAAAGCAAATAATGATTCAGAATTAAAAATTTGTTTTGAATCAAAAATTGATTCCTAATTTAACCATGACGCTAAGAATCAAATTGAATTTCCAGACACTGAAAGATTCACCGCTAACCTCTATGTGAAAACATCCAACCAATCAGTAAACAGTGTTCTGGATAAAGCCTGCCCTGTTTTAGACAGACAGTTATGAACAGTGAGGAAGTGTTAATTTTGAAATAGGTTCAAATAAGGAAGGTTCAAAGCCTCATTTCTTTGTTCTGGTGACCTTCAGAGCTTAATTTGATTTAACACGATCAAGGAACTTTTATTTTGACTGCGTACGTTGCAGTAACAGATTAAGCAGCAATGCAAACCCTTGTTGAAGTCTTGATTGATGAATAATAATGTTAAAATGTTAAAATTTTTTGCTGTTATAATGAATCTGTAGGCCATGTGCCCCTTAAATAGTTTGATCATTAAGGAAGGGAGAGCCATGTAAGCTGTGCATTAACGGTGCAATGCCACGCTCATGTGCGCATCATAAAATGTTGAAATGTAGTGTAATAATAGGCTTTCATACGCAGGGCATGGCTATGTTGTAGTATATATTAAGCAACAAAATGCAGGAAGACAAAATCTAGCCAATAAAATTGGGCTGGTATACAGTAGATGGACAACTTAGTATTCTGACATTTGTGAACACGTAAGCACTGCGCTCTGGGATCATTTAATTTTGAAATAAAGCCCTGTAGCGTGTTGCCTTTAGCAGCTGGAGCTGTAAAGCATAGATATAGCTGAAGATGTTGATGCCACTTGCCAAAATCAACATTTTGATTAATAATATTTCATTATTCACAAATGTATTGAGATTTGTTTTACATCTGCCATAATGTGTCACCACACACAAGTCAATACCCTATAGCACTTAAGTGAAGTCGGCAAATGGACAAGAAAAAGACACCACTGAAAACCCCCAAGGCTGACTTTAGCCTTTGTCTCCAGATCTGACTGATCAAAGAACAGAGGGCAGTAATTGTGTGAAATGATAAATCTCCACTAGAGGGTTTTAATACAGGCTGTTAACCTACTTATGCCACTCAGAGCCACTGTGATGGAGCGATACTGAGGTTTACAAAGGGATCGGCTCTAATCAGGGCTCGAGCTCATTGTTAGAGAGCTGTGTGGAAGTAAAACATCACCCATCTGTCTGCTTTTACTCTGCTGCAAACTCTTCACTCAAATAATGTGTGGAAAGGCTGTGAACCATGAGAAGAGCAGGCAGGTTTCTCAGAAAGCCTCAATCATTTTTATATCATTATACCAAGTCACATAGCTGCTGGGATGGCATCCATCAGAAAATGTATAAAAAAAAATATTTATCTCAAAGCCAATATTTATGTTTTTTCCTTGTAGTATTTTTTGGCAACACAGTTATTTCAAAACCAATGGCAGTGTGTCTTATTCTAATGCAAAAAAAGACCTGAGTGTTGTCATGGGATAACATGGATGTTTCAATTGTCTGGCACTGAGGACCATACCTGGGTGGTTGACGTGACGCCCACTTTTTCTGTAATCAAGTGAAAAGTTTTGCTAAATAATATTTTCCCCCTCCAAAATTCTGTCAGCAGTGCAACACGGGGCCTATTATGAGGCCTCTGAAGTTTTAGAAACAAAGTTGTGTGTCTTTTTTTTTTGTATATTAATGTTAAACTGCAAAATGTCCTACGGTGTGACTTTAACATTTCCAAATATAGTCAAATGTCTCAGACAATTCATGAAGTGTTTGGCATAATGTTAAATATTTGTACTTCACAAAAAACACACTTTTAACTGCACCCGAATGTTACAATAATAATTACACAAAGTTTAATATTGTAATCAAAATGGTGTCCTGCTGTGTGACATGAAAAATCAGGTTTTTAAACAGGCAGCTGCAACAAAACCTACAGGACCCATCTATCATTTATTGAACAGACAGACCTCTCGAGTTAAGGCTGTGAGCTAAAGGTCGAAAGGAACTGTTATTTTGTTATTAATTTCAGTAAAATTCTAATTTTCTCAAAAAACTGTTGTGTGTCTCTTTGGTGTCCTGCAGTGTGACACCTGTATTTTCCACAAAATCAAATTCTGAATGTTTCATGTGGACATGTTGAATAATTTATGACAAGAATTCAAATTCAAATGTGTGACAGAAAAAGTCACACAGCAGGACAAAGTGTATATAATTGAGTTGAGATACTCTTAAAATTATGAATTGCTTACTGAAAAACTCGCTTTACATTTTTTGTATAACTGATTTATATTTGAAATTATTATTTAATATTCTTTGCATTCAACTTCCAAATTGTGTAACATTGCAAGGAAAAAAAAAAGATGTTACACCTCCAAATGTGAACCACCCCCCTTTAGTTGCTTCTACATACAAAATGTAGACTACAGGTGCACTATAGTAATCATAGAAGTGATGGCTTTGTCATTTCTCAAAAATACAAAGATGTAACTGTCAAGAGTGTGCCATGTTTAACCCTTGAAATGGTGCAGTGACAGTGTGTGTGTGCAGATGATACAAGTGAGTTTAATCTGACCTCATGTCTCCTGTGTGCCTTTAGTGCAGTGTCTGGAGATGACCACGAAGCGGAAGCTGATTGGTCGGCTGGTGCCGTGTCGCTGTTTCCGCGGAGAAGAGGAAGTGATCTCGGTGCTGGACTACTCTCACTGCAGCCTACAGCAGGTCCCCAAGGAGATCTTCAGCTTCGAGCGCACTCTGGAGGAGCTGTACCTGGACGCCAACCAGATCGAGGAGCTGCCCAAAGTAAGGAGGATACTGGTCATAAGTTCATAAGTCAGGGTTTAGAGCAGGGCTAAACGAGGTACCAAAGAGGATTAAAGGCAAGATTAAACCAGGTCGAAAAGGCCTGAGCTGCCAAAAAGTAAGGAAGAAAGTATATGAAAATTAAACCAAGTTAACCAGATTAAGGAGCTGCCTATTAGAATAAACCAGGATTAACCAAGTCTAAAGCAAAGGACTAAATCATACTGTAACTTAACTAGGAGTAAACCAGGACTAAATGGATCTGCAAGCAATACTAAACCACAAATAAGCCAAAACAAAGCCAGGATTAAACAAGGACTAGAGTCAAAATAGAACCAGAAATATGTAAACTTGGACTGTGTCTAGACCAGAACTAAATCAGGACAAACCAAGGACTAAAACTGGTCTATGCCTTGACTAAATTAGGGCTAAAAAAATAAAAATAAACCTTCGTCTAAGACCAATTTCAAAATGGGGCTAATTCAAAATGTAACTTAGAAATAAACTAGAACTAAAACTAGGACTAAACTAGGTCTAGGATTAAAATATTAAGTGTAGTACTAATGCACAGGCTTTTTCTAGTTGTACTCTGGAGTCTGGTTTAGGCCTGTTTTATGTACAGTCTAGTTCCAGTTCAGGCCCATATGTAGTCCTGGGCTTAGTCCTTGCATTTTTACTCCTCATTCAGTTGCTGGGCTAGTCAAGATTTAACCTCAGTCAAATAAAGATGGTACTCTGAAAGCCAAAATATTTTCTAAGGTGGTACTTGGTGTTAGAAGTTTGAGAATCACTGCTATAGGGCACATCTAAACCTTGTACTTAAACTAGGATCAACTCCATGTTAATCCAAAACTAAACCACTACAAACCCCAGGCAGAACCCAACCAAACCCAGGATTAACCAGGACTAGACCAGGGTTCATCCACAAAGTGCTATGTTCAGAGCTACCTTCAGTTCCTTGTGTTCCTGTGGTATTAATAGAAGCTGATTTAGCAGTCCTCATTATGCATTTGGCTGTTATTTATCCGTGATGTGGAGGTATTTATAGTTGAACTCAGAGCTGTATTTTTGGGCGCTGTGAAGCCTCTCTCTCTCCTGCATTTGTTTTGGCACCCGCTGCTTCTTCATGTAAATCCTGTTTTATCTTTGTGTTCGTCTTTTGAATGTGCCGTGTGTCATGTCCTGGGGCCAAGCTGTATGGAGAAGATTAATTCTGCATTATTCATCGAAAACAGCAGCTCAAAAATGCTTTTCCACTGCATTAGGGTTGGTGCCTCCAGCTACTCAGTCTTATTTTGGGGCCTTTTATTGCACCGTTAAAGCTCTGTGTTGTGTTTTACTAACAGTATAAGAATGGACTGAGGCAGTATTCAGGCTGATGAGTTTACATGGACTGGTGTTATCCCTGTTCAAAGGCCTTGTTTTTGGGATTTAAATTTTTTTATTTGATACGACTGGAAACATGGACAAAGGAGAATATGGAATTGGCATTTAGTTAGTACCTGGTACCTTTGTGCTTGGTAAATCTAAAGCCTTGTGTTAGTTGTCACAGGTGTTAATTTCATTTACTAAGACTAGCAGCACCCAGAGAAGGCAGCCATCCACAAAGGAAGGAGTCTCTATCTCATCATATTAAAGATCCCCAACTTTTTTGAACTTTTAAACCTGTTATAATGTTGTTTCAAAACATTCCTAGTATTTAGTTTCATTCACGCCTGTTTGCTGAGCTTGTCCTCTTCTAAAGACTGAAAACGCTCAATCTCACCACTCAATGTAAACACAAGAAACCAGGAAGTACTTTTTTTCCATTTCTAAAGCTCATACATCGTCCCTAGACTTGTTCTGATATTTTCATCGCTTAACCCTCAGGCCTGCCTTTAAAAAAAATCATGTTCTTTCTTTTAAAGCCCTTTTAGGACTCTGGGTCACATTTAAAAATATAAACATGAAGAAAATTATTTTTTTGTGTTTGTTTTTTGATCATTAACCCCTGTCCGTGTTATACATAACAAAAGAGAATTAATTTTTATATATTTAACCCTCTAAACACAAGGCAAGGACAGACTCAGAGCAATGTAGAGCCGTTTATGGAGAAAGAAAAACAAAAGCGTTTTAAAATGAATTACAAATTGTCATGTTACAAAAGATTTTGTCATGTTAAAATTGAGTCTGGTTAATAATGTCTATATTATAGGATACACATTTAATAACCACATAATACATACAGAAACCACTCAGTGATTTATTTTATCAAACACATCAACAGAGGCAACACTTTAACAAAAGTACTGAAGCAAAAATGTTTTCAACCTTTTCAATTATCACCATCTTAGGTAATCCCAGGGAAGCTTCTGAAAGATGACCAGGATGACTTAGAGAGAAGTGAAAATCCTGCAGCATCTTAATGTCATACAACCAAAGTGAACATTGTCAAATTGGTCGAATATTTCACTTAAGGTCTCGATACACCAAGGCGACTCTCAGACTGCCACCAAAAAGACAGAGCGACAGCTCGTCTCTTCCCGTCTCCTCTCGTTCCCTCCCGTTTCTTCACAGTGGCATGACCTTTTTCCCTCTTCATACACCGAAGCGACAACCGACCTAAAGACCATGTCTTGCGCATGCGCGTGATGTAATTCCCCCCCCCTAGTGCAGATGGCACTAGCCAGTGAACAAAGATCAACGGAAGTGACACAATGTTTGCGGAGTACATATGCATGTAGCGTGCCTTGGTCTGCCACTTTTCTCAGCTTGTTTGAACATTTGAGAAGCAGTGATCATGGCCGGTTTGGACATTGTTTTGCGTGGATTAGGTGCTGCTGCTCTGTTACTTGAAGAAGATAACTTTCCGCACAGAATTGCGAAAAATGCAAAAATGGTGACAGTACGCTGCCACAGCAGTTTTCACCACTCGTCACTCCGTCACTTCCGCTAAAATTCCCGTGAGCTGATTGGCGCAGCAGCTGTAGTGCTAGGCCTATTGGAGCGCTTCATGCCAAAGACCAAAGACGCCGATTCAACAAGGCCAATCGGCAGAAAACTAGTCAGACGGCCTCCGTCCTGGAGCGATGGGGTCTGACGGCGCATACATATCAAAAGGACGGAAATGAGCGACGTCGAAGAACCGTAAAGATGGCTTCAGATGGGCGATCGTCGCCTTGGTGTATGGAGGCCTTTAGGACAACTTCAAGTGCATGGCCTTTGACATTTTGGACTGCAGCTTGTTGGACTTGTCAAGAAGCGAAAAAATACTTTCTCTTTCTGTGAGATTCGACCGATCACACAGCAACAACTGGTCACCTTTGAGGCTCTGAGGAAAGCAGAAGTCATACATGCAGACCTCAAAGCAGACAGTATATTGCTGGTCAACCACAGAGAGAAACCATTCAAAGTCAGACTCATTGACTTTGGCTATGGTTTTTACAAGTTTGAACTGGAACTCGGGATGATGATGCAGCCCAGAGCTTTCCGGGCTCCGGAGGTGACCCTAGGACTCCCTGCTGTCCGAGGCTATGGACATGTGTTCTCTGGGCTGCTGCATGGGGGAGGGCTACCTGGGCTGCCACCTTTTCTCTGCCAGTTCTACCTATCATAACCTGAGGAGTATCATGCACCTCCTGGAACAACTCAGCGATGAGATGCAGCTATCGTCAGTGGAGGTTCAAAAGCCCTATCGAGTACCAGATCACAAATAGGATGAGGCTCAACACCTCTAGTCCTTTAAGGCCGTTTCAAAAGTAGACGACACAATAGTGAGAAATCCATCTAGACTAGAGGGTGATGAATACTTGGACCTAATGTCTTTTGTGAAAACTGTGAAACTGCTGAATATTGACCCTGAGAAGAGGGTGACTCCCAGGGAGGCTCTGCAGCACCCTTTCATAACCATGGAGGGTCTGACCAACAGCCATTACGGCAAGAGTGCTTGATATATTATGGCCCTAACCCTGAGGGACTCCACACCAGCTCCTGGACTGTTTCCTCATGATACTGAGGAGGACATCTGCACAAGACCAACCGATGTGCATTGAAGAAGAAAAAAAAGATCTTCCAGAATGCATCAAACATCCTGAGACGGACACATAAATTCAGGCATTTGTGGAGACTGAACCTCGCATAAACGTGGACTTTGCTGAGAACCTAGATCGACGCCAAGATCAGACTGACATCAACACTGAGCCATGTCTGAATGAGGAAGGGGCAGCTAAACCAGATTACGTTGATATTGAGATGGGAGACTGCTCTGAAGACGGCCCTAGACAGTAAATACTTCTGACTCAAGGTTTTACAACCAACATTTTTCGCTAATATGCGAAACTTTAGACAACGGTGACATCAACATTGAGCAAAGGCTGAAGGCAGAAGGGGCAACTAAACCCAATTACATTGATATTAAGATGGGAGACTGCTCTGAAGACGGCCCTAGACATTCCAATACTGCTGTCTCAAGGACTTACAACCAGTGTTGGGTAGCATTACTTTTAAAGTAACTAAGTTATGTTATCTCCTTACTGCTCCTAAATGCACCACGTTACTGTATTACAGTTTGATAAAAGTAACACGTCACCACTTTAAACAACAGTACACACAAACGCTCACATTCACGGACTTTTTATTTGTTCTCTCAGTATTTTCAACATCAACCAATGCACATGATGCCTACAACACCGGTATTAATTGAGATATAACATCGTCAGTGACAGAGGCTCAGGCCATACTTCTACAGCCATCAGTTGCTTCAGATCATTGTGAAAGTGAAGCGTTATCAGCTGTAACTGTTGCAGAAAAAGGATCTCACGCTTAAGGGTCTACTGTTATATAAAGATATAATACGTTATTATTTGTACATTTAGCACAACTGAGGAGCTCTGGTAAGTTTCACATGAAGCTCAGCCTCTGCCTTAAGGGCCTTTCACACTGGACACAGCAGGAAACGAGCGAGGCGGTAAATTCCATTGTTTTGTATGTGAAAGCGGGGCACTAGAGCGCAGCCACTGCCACTGAGCTGGGTGACAGCTGCAGCCAAGCTAAGCAGTTAAAAAAAGTGCAACTTGGGCGCAACGTGCTGTAATGTCAGCTCGGTGCGTCTAATCACAGAGCCTGAAAGTTCTATTCAGACAAAGTGGTAGAAACAGGATGTTTATATTTGTCATATTAGAAACTTAGCCTAGCATACAGGAGTGTATCCCTCGTGCTGTGATTATGAGAGGATTGTAGTGGTCCTGAGCATTACTTTCACTGAGATGGTAAGAGAATACAAGGATAAAGTGCCTTTCTAAAAATTAGCCTCAACTGCTACATGCTAACACCACTTCCTTGCCCATGAACAACGTTCTCTGCTCCCCCTCTGCAAGTAGAGCGCCTGGTGTGGCATATTTGAAAGGCCCTTAAGTCTAAAACAAAAGCTTATTAAAGCATGTAAACATGAAACTAGGAGAATAATTTTCGGTACACACCATCTTTCAGGTGTCTAGTGTTCAGATATGTAGTAATAATTCATCTAATTTTTTTGGTTTGGGCACAGGATGACTGGAAACATGATTGGCAACAGTTGCCGCTCTTTACATACAGTGTCAGGTTAGGTCCCATAAAAAAAGTCCTATTATTGGACAGGAATTAAACCCAATTGTCAACACGAGCAATGTGAACCTGAAAGTTTTCATGCTTGGGGCGACTTATTTTCACTCATTGCATCAGGAGTAGCCTACCTCTTCACTCACTTCATGCTCTGATCTGCATCTCTCTGCCCTGCTCTGTGTAGCCGCGCTGTCATGTGACTCAGCGGCACACAGCAGCCTGCAGGGAGCAGAGTGTGTCCCGGGTCTGTTCGGTTTAAATGGCCAACACGCTAAACCTAAACAAACTAAAGACAGGAGGGCTTCAGAGGTGTCCCAGGCTCTGGTTAGGCCTGTGGCAGTGTGTAGTGTGAGATAGGCGGACATGGGTCTATCATGGGATGAATAAACTGGCCCTGTAGTGGATCATGTGCGCAAGCTGAACAGAAAACCACTGCAAAGACGCGAGAGAGGGACAGACTCAGAGCACTGTAGAGCCGTTTATGAACAAATAAATAAATAAAACTGTTTTAAAACGTATTACTAATTGTCATGTTTAAGAGATATGTTCAAATTCAGTTTGGTTAAATAAATTTTCTTAGGATATATACATTTATTATTTAATAGAGACATAATAGATAGCCCCATCCCCGCAAAAAAATATGAGAGGTCTGATTTAGTGTATTTTGTAGGGCTGGGACTTTAACGCGTTAATCACGAATAATTAATTACAGAGAAATTAACGTGTTAAAAAAACGCAATTAATCACACTTGTCTCAGTGACAAGGTTTCAGGCGCATAGTAACCAGGGCTGGACATCCACACCCGACCAAAACACCAAATGTGAGTGGATTTCAGTTGTGAACAGTTGGATAATGTGCCTATACAAGTACACTACAGGTAACCACGCAACCAGCGCACGGCGTCACTCTTTTTCTTTCACTTTCAAACGCACTGCTTCAAGACACCGCTCATCGTCTCTCTGATCGTTCTCACAGCTGACTGACGCACACAGGAGACAGCGGTCCAGTTGGGTTCAGATGTGAAGGAGAGAGGACAGGTCTACGCAGAGGTCACACACAGAGCACAGAGAGACAGGAGAGAGGCGCACCAGCATGTGCACTGGAGGCAGAGATTGATTCACAAATGCTAGATACTTCCCTGTTAGACTGTGGTGTTAGTTTGAAATCAAGTTAAAATATGCCAGAACATATAAGTAAGCTCCTTCTGACATATAAATATTGCTCTTTGATAAAAATACGATTAATTAATTAATTAGATTTTTTGGGTTTTTAATCGAGTTCTACCACTAGTATATTGTGATTTATTGTGGCAGGTGCATTTCAGTCTTTTATGAGTGTTACATCTGTCTATAGCACATAATTTGCTGCAGCATTAACAGGTCCATGCTGTCTATTATTTTTCAGCAACTGTTCAACTGCCAGGCATTGAAGAAGCTGAGCATGCCCGACAACGACCTGTCCAACCTGCCCACCACCATCGCCAGCCTCGTCAACCTGAAGGAGCTCGACATCAGTAAAAATGGTAACAATACCCACAAAAATATGCAGATTAAACAGTACTAACTTAGACAGATACATAAATACATACATAAAAAGAAATGCTTCAAAAAACTGTCAGTGTTGTTTATACTACTGAATATAGGTCACTCAGTGCTTTTAAAAACACATTTATTATTATGGTATGTGACCGTAAAATGCAATTTATGTAAACATTTATCAAAATTATAACTTTTTTTTCTTATAGCCATTGTTTGCTACCAGCTGTGTGCTAACTATGCTAATGTTTTGACTATGTCAGTATGGAATTTGTACCCAGAAGCGGTATTTATTCAGCGCACGCACAAGCCGGTCAAGTTCTCAGAAAATACATTTTATAGCTGAAAAACGTACAGAAAAAACTGTGTTGTGAATTACTTTTTAATATGTAGCGCAAATTTTGATTTTAAAATATAAATGTATTACATGTTTATAGGGACCCACATTTAAATTAACTTTAATTACTTCTTAAACATGGACTAACAATGCTTTTGTGGTAAATCAACCACAAAAGCACCGGCAAAACATTTTTTTTATGGTTTACACATAATAAATCTTGAATAAAATATACATTTATTCAATATAAAGGTTCTATTGGTGATGAAGTCACAGTTTAACATCTCAGAGTTACATTTATTGTATTAATAATACGTGGAAGTGTGATATTTTCTACATTTGCAGTATTTTCATGAAACATGAAAAATACATGCAACATGAAAAATATACAAATGCAAACATGTTTTCAAGCTTTAACACTTATTAGAAAGTTAAAATAAAGTTATCAAAGTTGTGAGCGGCTGAGAAAAACCTTATCCTTTATCCACAACAGATGTTTCCGGTTTTAGACACCGTTGTACGGGCCTCCCTTCGTGAATCTAAACATTGCAGTTATTATTACCATTACATTAAACTCATGTTAATACAGAGAGTTGTTTAATCTAGAATCGTGGCGCTGAAAATTTCATGCATGACAACAAGCAGGGTGTAAGCAGGAAGTGTACTGTTCATGGTAGTATTAGCTTTACCTATAGCTTCACGCCTCTATGCAGTATTTTGTCTTTTTATTAAATATCGGAATTGAATAGCCACTACAATACAATTTGATCCCATATATTAACACAATACGTATTTTAAAACGAGACCTTATTTAGAATATGCTTTAACTTGTAAAGACAAATATTCCACAGCCGCACCTCCGGTTAGCGTATGCGCAGAACAAATCCAGTTTCTGGGTACAAATCCTGTAGTGACAGACTTTTAGCATAAAATAACATAAGGTTAGCTAACAAGAAACTTTTCATACCTGGCTAATTTTTTATTAGTAATTTTTTGCAAAGTTGTAGAAAGCATGTTGTTGAATTTGATCTGGATATTCCCATGCTTTAATATATTACCAAGCAGTAAAGATGTTTTTCTGCTTCTGGCTGTGTGCTGAGGCTAAGCTAATGCTAGTCTGCATCTTACTACTTAAAGGCAAATTAATGAACATTATTAATTCGGTCTGTTTTTTTTTTTATCAATTTATTACATACTTATCAGACTTATGTTATTTTTACATTGAAATATTGGAATTCTAACTATTTTAAAGGAAAAAAGCAATGTATTCTTCTCACATGTTACACCACATTACATAGTAGCCATCACTACAAGTTTTGTCTAATACTGTATGTGGCCTAATACTAATACTTACTACACACTAGACTACAGTACTACAATGCATTTTTAACAGTAACACTTAAAGGGATATTCTTAGGATACTTGTGGAGAGCTATGCATAGCCACAGTTTGGAAAACGGAAAAAAAAAGCCCAGCTTCAAATAAATGGCAATCCTCCTAAACAAATTAATGTGGGCATCTGTACAATTTATTAAGATCTTTTATATCATATTTTATTGTCATTCAACAGTTATTATTTGGACCACATTATTTATACAAAAAAGCCCATACTGGTGAGGACATATTGCTTTTGTCATTGTGTGTTAAAATATGTTTCTGATTGCCACACTGGAAGCTTGATACTCAGGTTGGACCTTATTTGTATTCTGCAAATTGTAACTGGGCTGACCAGATTCAATGTGTCTATCTACAAGTATCTCACACAATTCTTCTTCAAAAATATACAGTATATCCCTTTAAATGGAACCATGACTAACCCCAGCACTAACCCTAACCTCTGTATGTTAATAAAACAGGGATCCAGGAGTTTCCAGACAACATCAAGTGCTGTAAAGGCTTGTCTGTGGTAGAGGCCAGTGTTAATCCCATCACAAAGTAAGAGCCTAACACCTACTTACGACTACTCACTCACTTGTAATTTACCCACATTCCCATTTGTTGCATTTTATCAAATACATTTAAACATGTAAATATGTAATAAATAATATATCTGGATCAGTATTGTACTTGATAGTGTTGCTAACCAAAAATTATTGTTGATTCTCCTAACTTAATATGTAACATTGATCTAGCCTCTTCAAAAGAACCATGTAAAAGAAAGGAATAGCATCTGATCTATGCATTTGTACTTTAAATTGGCAATAATTTCTTCTGTGTGTTGCTGCTTGTATCCAGAATAGCAATTGGAATTGGAAAGTGCAATTGGATTAAGTTAAGAAAGTGTCAATGAAATGGGTCCAAATGCAAAAGACATAGAAAGTAAAATATTACAAAGAAATACATTTAAGAAAATCTGACTTAAATAATAAAAATGACCTTCACTGTGTATGTGCGACACTATCTTTGACCATGACTCATCTACTGCTAACAGAGCTAACAGTGTTAATGTTTCCAGTTGTCATGGCAATGTGAAGGCTGTTCAAGGCCACACTCAATGCTGTAAATCAATGTCTTTTTAACATTTTACTGTCTCCTTGCTCAGACTCCCAGATGGTTTCACTCAGCTCCTGAATCTCACTCAGCTTTTCCTAAATGATGCCTTCCTCGAGTATCTGCCGGCAAACTTTGGCAGGTAACAACCAACGCTTTAAATACAGTTTTGACTCTCTTTAACACAAGGCAGATATGATCCTCTACCTTTAAATCGCTTCCACCTGACGAAACAATAGCTTCTGCACTTTGTGATTTCCTAACTTCCTTTGTCCATCAGACTCTCCAAACTACGGATCCTGGAGCTGAGGGAGAACCACCTGAAAACATTGCCAAAGTAAGGAATAGTTTTCACAGAATCCTTTTACGAATATTCTCAATCCCTACATTTGGCGGCACTGTGGCAAAGTGGTTAGCACTGTTATCTCACACCAAAAAAGTCCCGGGTATGATACCCGGACCATGCAGGCAGGGCCTTACTGTGGAGAGTTGACATGTTCTCCGTGTCTGCGTGGGTTTTCCCCCGGGGTTCCCCCGCTCCAGTTTCCCCCATTGCCTAAGACATGCACAATAGTCATCCATCTAGGTACTCCTGGAGATGAGTCCCCTGGTGTCGGGGTCGTCCACTGCTCCTGAGAGTTTGCCCCATTTGCAGGGAAGGATAGGGAATGCAGAGAGCTAATTTCCCTACAGGAACAATAAAGTATACCTTAACCTTAACCTGTCCAAACCATCTCAATCTGGCCTCTCTGAATTTATTTGTGAAACAGCTAATCAGTAATCCCTCTGACATACTTAATCCGATTCATATCACTCCTTTATTTAATTATTTAATAAGGTCAATGCCCAGAAAACATAAATCTCTGCACCAGATTCAGCTACAAGCTATTTTTCATCAGTGCAGTCTGGTGCACTGGGTCTACAAGAAAGAGTAGAACTTACTATCTTTGTTTATTTTCAGAGCACCCATGGGCCATATATTTTTTAAAGTTTGTTAGTTGAAATAGTGAAATCAATGACCAGATGTGCTACAACTTGCACACACATTGCACCATGTTTTGTCTAGTTCTGTACAAATTGCTTTTATAACATATGTTCCTCTGCTCATAGGTCAATTCACAGACTCACACAGTTGGAGAGATTAGATTTGGGTAGCAATGAATTCTCTGAACTGGTGAGAAACATGTATTTTCACATTTGTATATATATTTTTAACATTCCAATATTGTTCCACTATTGCTTTTTCTAAACTTTTTTACTTTTTGTGTTTGGTAAGGATGTCCTTATAAATTTTTATTTTATTTTTTAGCCTGAAGTATTGGAGCAGATTCACAACCTAAAGGAGCTGTGGTTAGATAACAACTCTTTACAGAACATACCAGGGGTAAAACACTCATATTACATCACTAGAAACATCAGATTTTTTTACCAATTCCTCCCCACTTGTCTTCACTTGTTTTCTCTTTGCTCCCTCCTTGTGCAGTCCATAGGGAAGTTGCGGCAATTGCGGTATTTGGATTTAGCGAAGAACCGCATTGAGACGTTGGATTCTGATATTTCAGGCTGTGAGACTTTAGAAGATCTGCTGCTTTCTTCCAACATGCTACAACAGCTCCCCGACTCCATAGGTACTAACACACAATGACTGGGATACAATTTTTTCATAGCAATATGAATTTAGAATTGATTTAACAATGTTTTTTTTCTGCTAAGCTTGACAGGGCTGGTATGGCATGGTTTGAATTGAACTGATACCACGAGTTGTGTTTTAGCTGCTGCGTGCAGAAGAGTGGTTATGTTGATTGTATTCACAGATTGTTAGATAAGTGAATTCTTGTGTGTATACCAATGTGAACGGCTGTACGAATTGCCAGAGACTGCTGCAAAAAACACACAACTCTAAAAGATGGCTAACCTGGAGTAACTCAAATAAAGTACTTAGTTGAAAGATGCTGTATGGAATTTATTAGTTGTAAAGACTTGGGAGCTTAGACCCCAGCAGGGAGAGACATTGTGTGATTCGATGTTTGAGGATTGAGTAGATTTTAGTGCAGATCTCTCCTCAAAGCCTAGACACTCTTCGTGGCTGAGAAGAGGAAGCTGGGTTCATAAGCTGCTGGAGTTGAGGAGAGTGTTGCTGAGGTGGTGATGGGGTGGACAAGAGTGAGATGGTCTGGCTGCTGAGGTTGGGATGGGCCAAGGAGAGTGAGAAGGTTCTGCTGCTGAGATGGTAATGAGGCAGTGAAGAGTGAGAATGTTCTGCTGCTGAAGTGGAGATGGGGCAAAAAAAGTGAGAAGGTTGTGCTGTTGAGGTGGTGATGAGGAAGAAGGGGAATTAGATGGTTCTGCTGCTGAGGTGGTGATGGGGTGGAGGGGAGAGAAATGTTTTTTCTGCTTAAGTGGTGATGGGGCAAAGGAGAGTGAGATGGTTCTGCTGAGGTTGAGATGAGGCAAAAGAGTGTGAGTGTACTGCTGAGGTGGTTATAGGGCAGAGGAGATTTAGATAGTCCTGCTGGTCTTCTTGGGTAATTTTATGCTTCAGCTTCATATCTCTAACTGCTAAGGGTGGTCATTTTGAAGTTATTTGTAAAAAAAAAAAAGTCAACACTATCCTCCAATCAGTAGACTGCAGTGTAAAATCTTTGAGTAACTGTACCACTTTCCTTTTTCCAGGAATGTTGAAGAAGCTGACGACGCTGAAGGTAGATGACAACCAGCTGACCTCACTGCCTAACACCATCGGGAGGTAACTTCACCACAGTCTCTCTCTCAAACTTTGACTTTGATTTCACATTTGGTTTGGGCTCTGAGTTGTCTTTGTGTTGTGTTTGCTGCCACGGCATTAGCCCAAAGCCCAAGCAAGGGTGAGTAACTGTAGTGTCAAGTGTCCCTGGGGTGCGTTCAAGGACAGAGGCAATCAATAGCGTTACAGATACTAGTGACATGCAAACATGCTAGTTAACTGTAAATCTAGACTTTTCCTTAAAATGGCCAAAACATGGATTTCTCTTAAATTTCTAGTTATTTTTGCAGTGTTGTATCTGAATGCATTGAAAGTCCTTGTCTTGTGAACACATCCCAGGTTTTAGTTTGATAAGTTCATATATAGATCCTTTAAGCCTGAATAATTCCTGTCTTGATCCTTAAAATGATGACTTTATCCCATTTCTTACCCAGTGTATTCAACATTGTCTCATTATAAAGTCTGTGTTTTTATTTCTTGTGATTCTTAAAGATGTATGCAATTTTAAGTGTTCCAATTTTTCTGATGTGAATTAATATCTCCCTTGGTTAAGGGGAGAGTGTCTTGTTGTACTACCATAATGTCAGCAAATACATAGCTTGTACGTAAGATTCCAACTCTAGCTACAAACTAATTTACTCCTAGTCCCATGGCCAGATAAATGGAGGGAACTGAGGCAGAATGGTGGCACCCTTGAAGAAAAGGAAGCAGCCTAAAGAAGGACTGGAATGTTACTATCGTTACCTTATAATATAGTCCATGGCCCAAAATTGTTTAGGGTGTTGTGCAAATAGAGCTAGACACAAGCACTGTGCTAAAAAGGCTTTGCCTGCCTCTCGGGATGTTACAGTATTGTAACATGAGACTGAGATAGCAAAAGATGTCTTGATATCATTGTAGACTTGTTTTCTGCTTGTTGCAGCAGCAGTCTAACAGAATGCAGAAAAGTACAAAGACCACCATCTTTTGAGCTCAGATTCAGCAAAACTATGAATACAGAGGAGAGCATCATTTGACAACTTATCAGCCCGAAAAAAAAAAGAACAAAAAAAGAAAAAAAGTGAGATAAATGGCTTCACAACAGAACCAGAGCTCAAGAAATCACTTAATGTATAATTTAATATGCAATTAAAGATGTACAGCGTTGTCCATGGTGGATAACAAAAGATTTAGAGGTTAGTGAAAAATCTGGAGCCAAAGTAAAAAATGCTGTCACAAACATCTTTTAGTCAAACTCTATTAACCTATCTTTATAAATAAGACTAAAGCTAAGTAATCAAGTAATCAAGCAGCTTTGTGGAACATGATATGTCGTGTCTTGATAACACTGTACTGTATCAGCTTCCAAAATATCTATGCAAGCCTTTATTATGTAAATACAAGCAGAGCATTACTTTGCTCTTTCACATACTGTTCTATGGACCTCAGCTGTTTGGTTTTATTTTCTTCAGTAACACTTGTTTCAGAAGGACATTTGCTCAATTATTAAATCAATGTCAGCTCCACTTCCCGCTGCCCGCTCACCTCTGCTCTCACTATTGAAGCGTATGGTGGCCCAGATGGTCCAGTCCTGTGGGAGTAATAGCAGCAGACTAATGCAGTGTTTGCCGTGACATTACATTATTGTAAAAGCGCTGGGTCATTAGCATTAGTCCTGCTGTTAGCATGCTGGGGGTCAGGCCTGGTTGAGATGCTGATTTGAATAGGTGACAAGTGAACTTAGCGTCAAAGTAATATTTAATTTGCACCTCTAGGAAGTGGTCTTTTAATTTTAAAAGTTGTGTAAGTTACAAAGTAACCTAGATGAGTTAAGCTGGTTATTTTATTGTATTTATTATACTATAGTTTATACATACTGTGTATTCATGGTTAGCATACCAATACCTATGCATGGTGAAATACTAGGGGTGTAACAATATGGTTTTGTAATGATATAATACATATTGATTAGAATTGTTTCAATCCAATTCAAGAGCAATATTGGCTAATTTAGAATGATACAATTTGATCCAATTCAGCACTTTCATATCAATAAGATAATAAAATTAAAATATAGCATGCCGGCAGCACGCAGACAGAGAGCGAAGCAACGTTAAGTATAACATTTTAATAAAAAAAAAAAAAAATTATATCCAAGATGACGCATCTGTTTTTATTTTAACATGCAATTTTCTAATATAGTTATTTCCAATATTATTGATTTTTTCCCCAAGTATATCGATCAATATACACTACCTAGAAAACATTTTGATTTGATACGAGGTAATGTGTATCAATATAGTTGTATTGTAGGAATAAAAATATCGATACATTGATATAGTAACTGTATCGTTATATCTCTATTAAATACTGCTAAATTGTCAGTGCCAGTACAGAAATGTATGTATAAGATATTGAAGAACCGGTCTGGTTATATTTTACTCTTTATTTTCAACAAATTGCTCTCTTTACATCTCATTGATTAAATGCTGGAAAATTCTGAAGCATAAGGTTTATCGACTATAGATAAATCGACTATCAACATTTCTTTTTGTTTTTTGTGCTGTGTATATCTAGTGTTGAAGTAAAGATGAAAATAAAAATGAGAAGTTTGCTAAATATATATTAATATACCACTATATGTTCCTGATGTATCTAAAGATACTTAGTACAAGAATTTGTCCCACTCACAATAATGGCATGGACAAAAAGAAAACAATAGAGGTATTGTCCAGTCTCGATTTACATTTCATAAACTGCTAAGACTGAGAACGGTCTCAAGTACTACAACACTAGTTTGTCTGTCACATATAGAAGTTGATGTAGAAACCTTTTCAGTGGCTGACATTTGTATTGTATTGTGAGACAGTAATTCCTCATCCTGTGTCCCTTCTCTGTGCCTCAGTCTGTCTCTCATGGAGGAGTTGGACTGTAGTTGTAATGAACTGGAGTCTTTGCCCCCTACCATCGGTTTCCTGCACAGCCTCCGGACATTTGCCGCTGACGAGAACTTCCTCACAGAGCTGCCACGAGAGGTAACCATGCAACAAAAAACATTTATGCCATGATTTTAGATGTAAAAAATAAATAAAGAAGTAAATTTTAATGAGAAGTGATGTGATTCCAGATAAACAGACACAATGCAAATTTAAATCCTGTTTTGCCAAGAACTACATAAAGACTGTAGAAACGTAAACTGGTCATCAGCCTCTCTTTTCACTTCTTCCAGCAGTCAGTCATGGGTAATGTAGACTTAATAGCTTAATACTTGCTTATGTGAATGTGTGTTTCAGATCGGTAACTGTAAGAATGTGACAGTGATGTCTCTAAGATCAAACAAACTTGAGTTCCTCCCAGATGAGATTGGGCAGATGACCAAACTCCGAGTGCTCAACCTCAGTGACAACAGGTACAGAATACAATATGTAATACTGTATAAAGAACTATGTGACCAATACAATGACTGTCCATGGCATATGACTCTTAATGATAAATCTTCAGCTTTGGTAGTTTTTAAATATGTACAAAATATGTAAAAACACAACAAGGTCATTTTTATTTATTGGTGAATATGAAATGCCAGTGGGGGGAAAAAAGACTCCAAAATTCCACACTTGAGGAGTTAAACATTGGTCACACAAAATGGAGTCATGTGACCAAAACAGTAAGTCATTCCACTCTCAGTTTGTCAATGGACATTACGCTTTACTGCCAAGTCATTGTTGCCATGAGAGCAGGTGGGGACTGTTGTCATGGAAGAAGATGTTGCCATAGGAAATAATGGACCATGTTTTGCCATGGGAGCAGATGGAGACAGTGATGCCATGGAAGATGATTTAGCCTATGTTACCATGGGAGATGATGGAGACTGTGTTGCCATGGGAGATGATGGTGACTGTATTGGTATGGTAGCCGATGGGGACTGTGTTGCTATGGTAGACAAGGGTGACTGTGTTGCCATGGAAGATGATCTGGACTATGTTACCATGGGAGATGATGGAGACTGTGTTGCCATGGGAGATGATGGTGACTGTATTGGTATGGTAGCCGATGGGGACTGTGTTGCTATGGGAGACAAGGGTGACTGTGTTGCCATGGAAGATTATCTGGACTATGTTACCATGGGACATGATGGTGACTGTTGCCATGGGAGCTGATGGAGACTGTTTTGCTGCGGACTGTGTTGCCATAGAAGCGTGTAGTCATGGCAGCAGGTATGGTAGTCTGTTCAGTCAGCTCTACTGTCTTTTCAGGTTGAAGAATCTGCCATTCACCTTCACAAAGCTCAAAGACCTAGCGGCGTTATGGCTCTCCGACAATCAGGTATAAGTACAGAGCATTAATTTATATATATATATATATATATATATATATATATATATATATATATATATATATATATATATATATCAACCACTCAGATGCAAATTGTCTTGTGATGTTGTCCTGTTGTGTTTTGTGTAAATTGGTAATTTTTAGACAAATACGTGTAGCACTTGGAGAAAGTCTGCTTTCCCTGCAAGTGCTTCCATTTTAATAAATATACTTTTGACTGATAAATGAATAGATTTTTCTAGACTAAGACTTAAAACTAGCTATAATAAAACGTTAAAATAAAAGCCAGCGTAAGATTTTCTAATGACTATAATTTGATGTTTAACTGTCTCTTTGCAGTCCAAGGCTCTGATCCCGCTGCAGACCGAGGCCCATCCCGAAACCAAACAGAAAGTATTGACCAACTACATGTTTCCTCAGCAGCCCAGGCATGATGAAGGTATGACTCCATTCCTCACATTCATCACGTAGTCTTAAATTTGTAGGACATTGCTTAAATATAGTGAAATTATTTTTGCCTTTTTTGTGCTTTCAGATTACCAGTCGGACAGTGACAGTTTTAACCCCACTCTCTGGGAGGAGCAGCGGCAGCAGAGGATGACCGTGGCCTTTGACTTTGAAGACAAGAAGGAAGACGAGGATAACTCTGGGAAGGTCAAGGTTAGATTTCTACCTCTGTCTCAGTGTCTTTCTAAATGTCTGTACTTATATCTGTTAGGCCTTTCCCAGCAGCCAGGTGCAGTGCTATTTCTGATTCTCGCAGTGATTCAAAAGATTAGTCTAGTATGTGTTTTTCATTGTCTTAAGTGTCTAATTGTGTTTTTAACATTCTTGCTGCTATTAATGCAAATGAAAGACCACTTTTTATATAATTTATGATGGATGAAATCAGACTTTCAGCAACTGTTGGATACTTTAACAGAAGCACCCTAAAGAGTTTATAACTTAATGGGGAAAACGATGATGATGATGATGATTATCCCTTACTGAAAATCTGATTTTGCTCTTGTGGCTCTTTAGGTGGAGATAAACCTGAAGCGATACCCCACTCCTTACCCCGAAGATCTAAAGAACATGGTGAAGTCTGTGCAAAGCCTTGTGGGTAAGAGCGTGCACGCAGGCCACGTGCACCAGCTCCAGCATCAACACCAACACCAACACCAACATCAACACCAGCTGAGCACTGGCACGGCCACATCTGGCACCAACATGGAGCACTCTCACATGAGCAAAGAGCCGTACGAGCCGCCCTGGCCCCTACCGCCCAAAGAGGTGAGCGGGGGCGCTTACAAAGCCAATTTCAAAAGAAGTTGGGACACTGGGTAAAATGTAAATAAAACAGAATAAAAAAACGCATAGCTTATTTTAAATTTGCAGCAACACATCTCAAAAAAGTTGAAATAGGGGTGACTAAAAATATTGACGAGCATGTCGAAACTAATTAGATAAACATTTCAATTATAGGGCTATAAAAGGAAGATTTTAGAAGCTTGTAAATGTCCCATCTAGTAAGTTCTGGTGTCATCAGCTAAACCCACCTTGAGTCCAAATGTCCCATATTTAAATAGTATTAATTTCAGTGTTGATTACGTACTTTGCCATAGTTTATATACATTTGCTGTGTTTGTAACTTTTAGGTTACAGACCGGGAGATGCAGGAATTCACTCAAAACCAGCTCATGGATCAAGGGCCGATGCACAACTCCGGCATCGATATCCCCAAACGAAAAGACAAGGAGGACCTGACAGAGAGCTCTGAGGTCTGATTCACACACTGTAAAAGACACAGTCCACATTACTAACCCTTTAGAATGGACTGGCAAAATACTCTTGTGATTGGCTGATGGCAACAAAACCATGTCTTTTTCCCAAACCACTCCTTAAAGCCGGATATACACTGCACACTGCGGAATGCGTAATATCTTAAACTATCGCTTCACACTGCGTAATGGTACAAATGTTGCATCGTGGCTATGTCCAAAGTCAGCTGGAGCTAATTTCAGGCTCTGGATGCAGTGTGTTTACATCATTGTTGCATTGGTGATCCTCCCTTTATAAATAAAGATAAATAAATAAAATAATGTGCACAAAAAAGTAAATAAATCAAAAGGGGAAACATAGTCTTCTTCATAACTGGGAAATACACTTGTTACTATGAGGATGCACTGAGGTGCCACACGTCTGACAGAGATTGTAGGTGCAAGAGGCAGACACCCTCTGTGACGTATCTTCCAAAATATTTGACGTTGCTTGATATCTATTGCAGCTTGTCTTTGGTCATAAGATGGCTCTATCCATGGTCTTTGACCCTGTCTCACTATTAGACGTACGAGCACCGTTTTCAAGCTGCAACGACCAATTTTTCCCACGATTATGAATCTTTTATCTGAGCTCGCCAAATTCTTGGAGTGTATACCTGGCTTAAATGTACTATATAGTAGTTAAGTTTTTTGTCCTAGTTTCAAGTCATGATTTGTCTACAAATGCGATCCCTAAATACAGTGCGAGAATCTAAACATAAAATTAATAGCCCTAACTTCAGTTTGGAAGTAGAAACATTTTTATGTGAGCTCTTTTAGTGGTGTGCCGTGTTGATTCTTTGACCAGCTATGGTAGCCCTCAAGGGACATGCTGTTCTCTATAAACAACTCCACAAGAAATAGGTCAAATTAGTTCACTTTAAACATTTAGATGCTAAATAATATTTAGTTATTTCTTTATGAAATATTTTTAATTGTTCTAACTATAAATGAGACTGCATTTGTCCTTTTATGCTTCACAGTTTTTTGTTTGTTTGTTTGTTTTTCTTTGTTTGACAATTCTGACTTAAAATTCTCTTTTTTTTATTTTCCCCAGGACTCGATGGGTGGCTCTCCCAATGACATCCGCATCTCGGACATGAGGCCCACTCTGGTGGAGCCGCCGATGTACAAACCAAAGGTGGTGCTGCTGGGAAAAGACAAGAAAGGTATGGGCTGAAAAAGTTTTCAAGAGCTGTCAAAGCATACTGAATGTTGGCTGCATCAGTTGGGCTGTTAAATTCAAAATTCCAGATGTGTTGACCTCTTGCCATTGTTTAAGTTGGCCATAGATACAAACTCCAGACACATGGGGTCAGAAAAGGATCAAATGATTTGTAGATTATTTACCATTCTGAGATATAAGGGTTTTGTGGCTCATTGTATACACCGTTCTCAGTCACGTGACTTGGTTTGTTGGCGCAATCCGCTTTGGAATACCACAACGTTTACAATTATTTAGTCAATCAATTGACAATTTCACTTTATAGGGGCACATTCAAAAGCTTACAAGAGGCAGAGAGCTCCTTAGAGGCATAACAATATTTAGTGGCAGGATGGGTGACAGACCTTCAAGCATGGAAAGTGCCCTAAAACAACTGTTGTCCATGTGAGTAGGCAGATGAGGGACGCAGATTAGTGAAAAGGCAATATAAATACTTAAATAAAGTAGGCTTTCCACGGAGGTTTACAAGTCTAAAATTATAAATCAAAATTTAAGGCCTTAAAAATTTGCAAATTTGCTGAGATACGGAGTATTAAGATTTACATATGTTTAACCTCATTCAATCTAGGGGCGACCAGATTCAGAAAGAAACTCCGCGAAAACATAATTTGCACGGTTATTATTTTGTCAATACAGGCACGATATACATCGTTAGAAAGCTTATGTTCTGTACAAAATGGGAATTAAGTTAACTTTATGCTTAAAATAGGACATATGTGTAATTAATGACGATTCCTCAGTATGCCCAAACCGAAAAAACAGACTTTTTACCTTTGAACACTGGTTCTATCCAAAACCAGTCCAATCCAGGATTAGTAACACTCAATCAGTTCGTATAAATCCACAAGTAAATATCGAGATATATTTCCATAAAAGTATTCCATGTTGTGAAAATAATCCTGTAATCACCATATCCTCACGCAGAAAAGAACAAATACCAAGCTGTCCTGAACATTGTATTTTCTTTTTCTCCCCAGTTTCCTAAATGTCTGTGAAAATGTGTTTACCCTGCTAATAAACCTGAGCAGACAGTAAGAACGAGGCTAACTGACTTCAGATTGGTTTTTACTTTATTTGACGATTACAGCAGGAACGATCTTTTTTGTGACTTTTTTAAAGAATAAACTTTGTCAAACAGTGGAACATTAACTTTTTTACTTCAAAAGACAGCTGGTAGATGCTATCACAGATATAGGACACATGAAACTATTTTTGATGAGTAAAATAAATTTAATTTGTTAGGCTAACAGACAGCAGGACTGATCCAAATCGGGCTGTGACAACCGGCTTTTGCCATCCAACATGGCGGCTCCTTGCATCTCCGCGGAAATCACGTGATCAGATGACGCTGGCTGAGGAGGGTCTATAGAGCAGTGGTTCTCAGACTGTGGTAGGGGTACCATTTCTGGTACATGGGGTTCCTGTGGTGGTACTCAGGAGTCTGTGTATGGTCCTACAATCTGAAGTACAGTATATGCAACAGCTTATTTTAGACCTGACTGGCTATAGATCTAATTTAGTCCTGGTTTAAACCTGGTTACTACTACTACTACTACTACTACTACTACTACTACTACTACTACTAACAACAACAAACAACAACAGATTTGATTTATAATGCACTTTAGATTTGTTCAACAAATCGGAAAGTGCTACAATAAAAATGGAAAAGACAGCACAGTAAAACAAGCAAAAATCAACCATAAAATTGTTTGAATAAAAATGTCTTTAGTTGCTTTTTAAAAGAGTCCACAGACTGTGATGCCCTTAGATGATTTGGAAGGGCATTCCAGAGACGTGGGGCAGCTGCCTGGAAAGCCCTTATAGTCTTGGTTTAGTCCTTGTTTAGACATGGTTTACATCTGGCTTAGTCCTGGCTTAGTTTTGGTTCAGTTCGGGATATAGACCTGGTTTAGTCTTAGTTCAGACAGGGTTTGGTCCTGGTTTTGTCCAGTATGTGCATTTTCTGTGTTAATCCCAGTTTTATATCTTGGTTTAGACCAGTTAGTCCAGATTTAGGCTCATTGTAGCCCATTAAAGATGCTACTCAGACAGCCAAATATTTTCTGAAGTGGTATGTGGTGTGAAAAGTTTGAGAACTACTGGTATAGAGCATTTATTCTTGAACGAGGTCATATCTAGTTTAAGTCCAGGTCTTGGCACTTTACCATTGCAAGATAGGGTTAATGGCTGAGGTCTATATTTGAAATATATAGTCATTATGGGCTGTCCCAAGTATTGAAACAGAATATTTTTACTTTGTTCCTGTTCACCAGCTCTCTAGCTACACTTGGGCTGAATTGTAGTGGCGTAAAACCATAGTCCACATTTAAACCAGACTTTAGCGAGCGCAGTATTGTTCGCTTTAGGCCACTCTTCATTATACTGCACTGCCTCCAGGTGTAACAGCACACAGAGAAAAGGGTCAGATTTTAAATGGACTTAGCTCAAATTAATCCTCCTCTGTGACTAATTCATGGACACTATTACAACCCGCCCAGAGCTATGTACATTATACTGCATTAATCAGCTGCCGTGTGAACTATGTGTGAGATCTACACCGCTCTACTCCTCTCTATGGCTTAAGATTTGGAGGATTATCATTATGAAGACCTATAGTGGTTAGTGGTTTGGGGTCAGGGCTAAACTAGTACTGCCCATTATTAGGAAATACAGTGGTTCTTAACTGTTCTGATTGTTGGACCCAACTTCAGCTCTTAAACCTCTTCACTAGCTTCAACTTGCAGTAGTCAAAACTGCTTTGACTCGTTGACACGTTTAAATGCAGATAGAGAAATTCACATTATTACTTTACTCTGATTATAACAGGGAATTTAAACTGCATGTGAAGCAGTACTCTAGTTTAGGTGCAGTCATTTGAATTTTATTTAATCACACTAACACACTTGGTTAATGCAGTTCATTTTCAGGCTTGTGTAAACACATAGTAAACAAAGAGACTTGAAGTCTAGAGTTCATACTCACTTCTTAGACTAGCAATGGCAAACATTTTCACTGTGTTGTGCTTGCGAACTTGCTTGTAGGTCTTTTGTACCATAAACATTTGAAGGGAAAGCTTGACAACCGTAGTTCATGGTAGTTTATTGTTGTGTGTCATTTTTTAAAGTCAGAATTTACAGTTGATAATTCTAAATAAAAATGATAACTAGAGCAGTTACGACACACTTGTCACAATATGATGCTATCACAATACTCTGATTCCATTTGAATTGAGTATCCGTTATTGAGGTAATTTCTCCTTAAATTTAAAATTAAGTTCAAGTGTAGACTAATTTAAACAAGAAATCACAAGTCATACTTACAAAAGCTATTAATCAGTCATCAGTCAGTCAGACATTTATTTATTATTAAGTATTTATTAGAAATATTTCTTTTTGTCACTCCATTTAGCAGACCATGAGCTAAGAAGTGCAGTGCTGCCCTCTACAGTCCTGTCAGAATTGATCATTCTTCCTTTGGCCTTCATTTGACTGTGAAAGCAGTGCAGCACTATAGCACCATTATTATGCATGACAGAAATATTGAAAGTATTGATACCTGGTGGAAAGGTATCACAAATTGATTTTTTCCCTCATCCCTAATGATTACTGAGCAAATTAGCCGAGTTAGCCCAACACCACTTCAATGCAGCAATTTGATTTTCTCTCCTGTTGCAAAACTCAGAGTGAGAAATCTTGCTGTGACTGTTTAATGGAGCATAGTTGAAGTATTCTCTGTATGTAAATGTATTGCTGAAGACCATTCTTAAACCAGGGGTCCTTGGACCATAGGCTGGTGGTCCACAAAAAAAAAAAGTAATTAAGTGATAATAATTTAAAATAATTTATTTTGTTATGGTGTATGGTTTGGTTTCCATTAACATTTATAAATGTTAATGGAAACCAATACACCAATAAAATAAACAGTGAGCAAAAAAAAAAAAAAAAAAAAAACTCACTTTGTTTTAGGATGTTTAAAACTCTTGAAATGATTGTGACACACCACGCAAGTTATGTTGATCGAAAGCAGAAAACACTAAAAGGGGGTCCTTGAGATTTTTTTCTCTCCTGCCAGGGGTCTGCGGCCCCAAAAAGTCTGAGAACCCCTGGCCTAAAAGTTGTGCCAATATGACTTACAGCTCTCTTTGCAAAGCGCCAAGTGTCTTTCACATGGTATGCCATAACATTTCTGTGATACAAAGAATTCATTGCAATATTTGTGCCCTTGTGTAAGTTGTATGTGTAATGGCTAATGCAAAAAACTGCAAAATAGCGATAAATGTACTGCATTAAAAAAAATGTAAAGTTACTGTGCCACTGACAGAAAGATGGTCTGATGCAAGTGTTACTGTTACCTGATGCAAGAAGCTAAGAGGATACATAAAACGGCATGCATTTACTGAACCCTTTTCCAAGCCTGTCAAATGTGTTTTCTCTCCACAGAGTCGACTGACGAGGAGGTGGATAAAATGCACTGTCTGAACCACAGCGGCTCCTCAGCGACATATTCAGACTATTCTCCGTCTCAGGGCTCCTCAGGCTCCTCTAACCCCCCCAATGCACACAACATGTCCCATGCGCACCAACACCCCCCAACCATGGTCCCACCCACAAAGGACCAAGCCCCACAGACGCACTGGACCAACAGGTAACTCATAGAAAATGAGTTTCCATGCCAAAAAGCTCATAGGCCTAGCTTACGTATAAAAGAGAAATGTTTGTATTTTTGCATTTAGTAAGTATGTATATTGGGATACAGGATGGCACACCTGCCTCTCATCAAGGAGGTTGTGGCTTCTCTACCCTGGCTTCCATCCTTTGCCCAAAGATGTGTGTGCTAGGTGGATTTGTGAATCTAAACTGCCCCTTGTGAATTACAGTAATGTGATACCGAATGGTTGTCTGTCAGCCCTGCAATTAACTGGCCATTATCCAGGTTGTAATACATCTTTGGGCCATAGATTCTGGAATAGTGTAGTGTTACTACAATTAGAAACTTCCAAGCTCTGAAACAGCACCATTTATTGAGCCATGAATGCAGCATAAGCTACAATAAATCTTTCATCATAAGAAGGGTACAGTATAAAAGTATAAAATACCTTCTCTCCTTATCCATTTGAATATAGCTCATATTTTGTTCATCGAATGCTTGTATTGTGCTTTGCTAGCCCTGTGTAAAAAAACTTGAAGCAGAGCAAGCAAAGGTTTGTTTATTTCTGTTGTACACAGACTGCAATAGCTCAACTATGAAATGCATGTGTAGCTGAATAGGTTTTGTTCATGTGATGTCATAATAATAAGAATTCTATAGTAGAATCTGCTGAAGTGCCAATATGCTGATGTTTTGGCATAGTTGTTGGTTATATGGTTTATATCTGTAATTTCTGGGCCTGGCATGAAACAAAAAGCGCCACAAATGTTCAATGTCCCCTCTGTCAGCACTCTCTTCCACCTTAGACTCTGTCACAGTGTAAGGTGGAAGTGCTTTTTCACTTTAGCCTCTCAAAGTGGTGATATTATTCAATTACAACAATATGATTGTCAGTAGACAGGGCAACGTAAACGCAACCTATTGTTAAAAAAAAAAAAAATGATTTCAACTACTAGGGGTTCTAAAACATTTCAGACAGATTTAGTTGGACTATAGCCATAATTTCTCTTTTTTCATCCAAATATCATTGACATTGTGATGTACCCCTGTACCCAGGTATGAGAACTTGGCAGTAAACTAATAGGTGTGGGGTTTGGAGAGGTTGTTTAGTAGGATTGTGATTGTATTTCATCTATGTGCTCTGTCCGTCTGTTATCTGTCCTCTGGTTAGACATTATCAACTCGTTACCCTCCCGTTTTCCTCTGAAGGTCAGAGGCTCATTACGATGCTGCACATTTCTCTTCAGTGATTCATCACTCTATCAAATTGTTTCCTTTTTATACACTGTAGGCTTTACAGAAAGACAGAGCCTAGAAATCCTCACATATAACATGGAGGGAGGTTTTACAAACATACTTAATACCACATTTTTAGTTAAAACAATGTCCTGTCACCACACACACTGCGGACTGTATTATGTATATGTTTTATTTGCACTTACCTCACATGCAGACTCATTTTACCATTTGAATTTGTCATGGTATTAGAAATGCCTCATTATTGTGTAATGCATCTCTTGTGGAACATTGCCTGAGGCTCAGAGCCCACTGTGTTTTACATAAAGTTATTTTAGTGCCTGAAGTGATGCTCAAAGCACCGTCTGTGAACTCTCTTAGGTCTCAGTACCTGCAAAACAGACTGCATTTAGTACAAGCAGGAGCTAAAGGCAGTGACTGTTCTCAGTCTGTTCTCTGATCACATTATTATTGGGATCTTGTGACGCTTCCTGACATTGGTTTAGATGGCTTTGATTCTTGATTTGTGCAGACTGAGACCAGCCTTTCAAAGGGATCTTGGTTGTTGACCCCAGATTTAAAGTCACTTTGTCTTTTATTGAAAAATGTCAGCTGTAAATTCAATTTACTGAAAAAAAAACAACAACTATATTTCCTTTTTGTAGACTAGCACAGTCATTCCCAAAGCCCATCGACTCCAAGCCACTGCTGTCTCAGAGGGAAACCCCTCCATCCGGGACGCTCCAGCAGCGAGGGGACCGCCGGCCACTCAGCGAGCCTTTTGATTGGGCAGAGGCTCCTCACTATGACAACACAGGCTTTGATGCTGAGGAGTCAGCCCTGGAGACCTCCTCCTCTGGCCAGGCCAACCCACCTCTGGGCTCCAAGCCCCGCAGCCAGTCCACCCACGGCCGGAGACCGCTGCTCAGGCAGGAACGCATAGTGGGGGTCCCTCTGGAGCTGGACGCCCAGACCCTGCCCTACCACAGCAGCCAGAGGCCCACCCCAGAGCAGGATGGCCAACCCACATCTGGCCCTCCAAACCCGTGGCAGAACTGGACCAGGACGCCCAGCCCCCTGGAGGACCGCACCGCCTTCCCATCCAAACTGGACTTAACCCCCAGCTCTAGCCCCCAGCCTGACCGCAAGGACCTGGACCCCAGGTCAGTGTCACTGTTATGTGGGACAGCACATTTTACCTGTGTGAGTTTTAAAACCATGTGTGGTTTTCTCCCAAAGGCGTGCTGATCAAAGTGGAGGCCCATTGCCTGGCAGCTGGACATATCACGACAATCAGCACGATCAGACCAGGAAGGATCAGCTGACTGTCTCCGGGGGCAACAAGGTCACCGTGGTGATGAGTAAAAGCTCAGACCGTCTATCGCCCATGATGAGGGAGACAAGGTCAAAGTTCAAGAAGTCACAAAGCATCGATGAGATTGACATTGGCTCGTACAAAGTCTACAGGTGTTTTCAGATTTTCCTTTTTAAGCACATTAACATAGCAAATTAACTTTTTATAGTTACTATGTCAGTCTTTACTTTCTATTCAGTGTGCTATAACTTAATAGCATTACATTCTTAAATGAAGCACTGAAGTAGTGTACAGTATATGCAACAATAAAATGGTTTACCCCAGAGACTGCAGTAAAAGACAGATCGTATTGAATAAAACTGGCCATTCATTGGGCATAAATCTAGCAGGTCTTTGTTTTAGGACTTTTTTTTATTTAGCCAAAATTGATTTTGTCTTTGTGATGTCACTGATACTATTGTATATATGTTTATATACTGTAAATGACACACTGAATAACTTTTTCAACATTCATTTTCCTTCAGTATTCCTGTAGACAGCTACAGCTCGTCCATCGAACAGCAGACCAGTTTGGACCGGCCCGAACTGCCTGGGTCCATGGAGCAGACCAGTATGTCCCGGTCCCAGTCTGCCCCAATGTTGGACGATGAACTGGGCTACCCAGGACACGGTGTCAACCAAAACCAACCAGGGCAGAACCAGAAACCTGCCATCCCACAGAAGGCCTACCATTTCGACCAGAACTACAACCCACAGGTTAATCCTATTTTGAAAACTACTCAAGAAGTAACTGTAAGAATTTATGATCTTTACCATTGCTAGGGCCAATACTACTGTAACAAAGAAACATCCCTTATGGGTAATGGTGAGTTTATTCTATTTCTTCTTATTTCTTTAGGTAACCATCGACCGGCGAGTACCTCCCCCGTTCCCCAACACACCAGACTACGTCAATCACTCGTCCAAGGCTATTGAGTACCTAAACCAGCCGGCCAAGACCCTAACTAAGGACCTGGTGAGCCCCCGGTACCGTGAATACCCCCCCATAGAGATGTTCTCCTTTCCCCAGCCGCCCCACACTCAGGATGGTCCACAGACACAGTCCCAGCAGCCCATCCCCTCTCAGAGATCCAGGCCGGGCTTTTTGAGGCGGGCTGACTCTTTGGTGAGCTCCACCGAACTGGCACTTTTCCGCAGAGTCCAGGAGGCCCAGCAGGAGGCGCTACAGGAGCAGTACAGGCAGCAGGTAAAGTGGGGCACACATGGCATGTGTGGCAGGTATTTACAGGTGTTTTCCTGAGTTGTAATTAAATAATTTGTCACTTCATTAGCATCAACATTTTGTGAAACAGTCACTTCTGCTCTATTCAGTAGTACTATGAACTGCAATGAGCGCTTTGCTTCCTGTTTTACCATTGTAAGTCTGTCTTTTTCATTTAAGTTTTTATCTCTGATCATTATCTAAGATATAATATGTATTATCATCATCGTAATCATGAATTCTAAGCCTTACATACTATGGCTTATTGCTCACTGAAGGGGTACTTTGGCTAAAAAAAAAAAAAAACACTTGTTCATTCCCACTTGCATTATGATAGCCATAGATTTGCATTTTAATGTCAGGTCTAAAGGGGACACAAAGTCTTAAGTTTCTCTCTTGAGCTCTAAACCACTGCACTCAGGAGTCATTTGTAGTCCAATACATTTTTTTTCCTTCTTTAGTCTCTTGCTCTGTTTGCAGCTAAAAATGACTCGTCGACCACTGCTTAATACTGGTTTAGGTCAAGTTGCAGTCACTGTGTTGTATTTATTTGTTAATGTGTTTTTTTCAGGATGGTACTTGGTATGAAAAAGAAAAGTAAAAAAAAGAACAACTCCTCTATACTAAACCAAACTCACCAAACACTTTTTTCCTCTTTATATTTGTTCTAATGTTAAGATGGACCCTCCTCTATACGGTCGAGCTCTGGCCTACTCAACAGTCATGGACCAGTCTGCCCTCTCCAACATGGCCGACAGCCAGACCCAGATGCTGCACAACAAGAGGAACGGCCGCTACGATGATGACTACTCCGCGTACCAGGATCAGAAGAAGCCCATGATCGGATACCCGACTAAGAGCCTAACTCAGCGGCGCCCCCTGTCTGCTCGGAGTTACAGCACTGAAACGTATGGTGCCTCTCAGGTAAAAAACAACAACACACTTATCAACACATTTATCTGTTTATATCATTTATTCATGTATTTAGCTTGCGTTAAATACATGAATAATAAAATGACTGTGATCTGATTTTTTAGATGCCAGGTCGGGATTGGACTGGTCTAAATGCTGGGTCGAGTATCAGTGGCTCATATTCTTCACAAGTGTTACAGACAGAAAAAAGTGTAAGTGGGTGAACAAGGGGCTGTCAGAGAGCATTAGGAAGAACCAGGAAATGTCTGGTGTCTGTTTTACGATGGCGACTATTAACAAAATCTAGTTCATTATTATTCATTTATGTGAGACACTGATCCATGTTCTTTTGGTGTTGGTCTTGACTTGGTCTTGGGTGTTGGTCTTTGGTCTCAGGCTAGTCTTGGTCTGGCATATGCATTTTCACAACGGGTCTGCACAATCTTTCATAATTGTCAGTGGGTGTTAGAAAAAAATAGTCTCCAGGATACTGCAAAAGTGGAAATACAGGTGCATCTCAAAACATTTTTCATTTGTGCTGTGAGTGGAGTCTGCATGCCTTTCCTTTGTTACAGTTTCTCCGGCTTCCTCCCGCTGTTCGAAGACATGCATGTGCCCCCAGTAAATAAATGTGAGAGTGAATGATTGTCTGTCAGTGTGTGTCAGCCCTGTGATTAAGGCTCACAGGTCAGGCTACAGCCACCTACAACCACTACCAGGTATAAGGGGGATAAATGAGTGTATACTGTATATGAGCAAGTGAGAAGCTGTTTTCTACAAAGTAATGTGTTTCTCTCTATCTATCTATCTATCTATCTATCTATCTATCTATCTATCTATCTATTTATCTCTAGATAGAATGCAATTTGATCAGCATAGATGATGCAACACTTAAATAAAAATAATGTCCCTTTTGCAAAGAGTAAATTTCACCTTATTTCACCTCGCCTAGAATAATGTATAATCATCTAATATTGGATTATTAATTTGCCAAAAATGTAGCTTCTACTACTGTTTGTTTATTGAGTGCTGTGAAGCAATCACATATAAAGTACTTTTATTGTGCCTGTATATATGGCAAGCCCATTTAATAGTTAATCTTAAAAAAATATGGAAATCATTGATGTAATTTTCACTAATTGTGTTTACATATGGATAAAAAAAATTGGAGATATCTTTAAACTTTTTCATGTCCAAATGAGTTGTAAGATATCTATAACCTCAGTTCAGCCTAGTCAAAATTTAATTATGGAAATCTGCTGATGTCATTTAAGAAATCTGAGGAGTCGAATATAAAATTCAGTGATGTCATTGTAGATATCTGTAACTGTGTTTAGACTAGTCCAAGCTGAATTTCAGACATCAGTAACTGTTAATGTGACTAGTCAAAACAGAATTACAAATATCTATAACTAATTTGTACTCATCCAAATGTAATTACGACTAGTCAAGATGACATCAGTGATATCTGTATTATATATCTGTAATATATTGATATTTTTAATTACATTTTGACAAAAATGTATTGAAAAAATGTTGAAGATACTTCCTATTTGAGATATCTATAATAAAGTTTTGTTTGACGATATCTATAACTTAATATTGGATATCTAAAAATACATTATGACTCTGGCTGTTATAATTACAATTAAGCGATATCTTTAGTTACATTTTGACTATAAATTTAATTTGGATAGTCAAAACACAGTTTTGGATATCTAAAAGACATAATGTGATGTCATTTGTATGAGGAGAAATGACATTGTGGATATCCTTAATGACAATTATGGATAGGAGGAATGTCATTGTCGATATCTGAAATGTTCATTTTGACTAGGGAGAAGTGGGTTGCAGATGTCTGTTATACATATACAGACTACCTAATAAATGTTAAATGGGCTTGCCATATGTGTATGCTATATGTAGAACGAGAAACTGGGGCACTGTTGATTGTGAAGTAAACAGCAACAAACTATAAATGAACAGTGTAAGCTAATTTTCATACATACTTATTATCTGAACAACATTTTAAAACTATTACCTAACCAGTAGTCTACATAAGAAAAAAAAAACTTGTTCAGTAGTGCAGAATATAGTAAATATATCTGACTATGATGGTAGGCCATAGCTCACATTTTTATGCCTAACATGTAGCATGAGGTAACTACAAAGCATTCAGATGAGCGTCCTTTTCTTGTCCTATGTCCTTACTCTTAGTCTTCCCTGGCCTCAAACAATAATCCATCTTACTGCTGGCCTGAGACAGGAATTCTAAAAATAGCCACAGAGGGCTCTGTGTCAGGGTTTATGAGATGCACCTGGATATTTTTAGAAGAAAAACTTAAGCATTTTAGTTGCAGTCTCACTCTTCTTTTTGATGTTGTCTTCTTTGTCTAACCATTTCAAGTTACAGTCTTCCAGCAACCTATGGTCTGGTGTATGTGTGGTTATGAGTCCTTTGGGGTGATTCTGATAATAAAAGTGGAGAAAGAATAATGCTACATTCTTCTCCATCAGTGCACCAGTGATAGTAATGCAACTAATTTCTCCTTCCACTGGGTCACAGCATAGACAAGTATAATTTTTTTTTTTAATGCGATTATATACGTTATAAACATGCTACCATTCTTATTAACTTTGTCACCACAGCAAAATAATGCACCATGCACTCCTTTTTCTCCTCAGGCACGTCCGGTATCAGCCCGTCCAACTATGGCTGCCCTCTTGGAGAAGATGCCCCCTGACTACACACTGGCCACATGTCCCGAGAAACCGTCTGAGGACACCATCAAAGTTCGGCCCGTGGTTCCCCAGAAACCAGAAGACATCACGTCCAAGATGCCCCCGGACTGGAGGCAGCAGCTGCTCCGGCACATCGAGGCCAAACGACTGGACAGGGTACGAACAAAAAACACAAACAACCACACAACTGCGCACACACCAGACTATAGGGCTGTGCCATGTTACTTTATCACAGTATTAACATAACAAATAACTAGAATGACATTTTTTGGTTACCTACTCCAAAGTATCTCATAGTCTCCCCGTTTAAGACAAAATGGACTATCCCCTTAATATCTTGTCAGACAGCATCAGTTAATTAACAAACATTACCACATGACCTATTATAATAAGAAATAACCAAATAGGGAATTGTTTCATGCATATCGCCCAGCCCTACTCTGCCCTGACTGTCTGTATTCGTCTTGAGTTTTGTCCGGATGCATGTCCACTTCACTGTTGCTGTCAGCCTTTCCCAGTCACACAATGCAACACAGTTAAATGCATTGTGACCCAGTGTACATGTATGAACCAAAGAGCTACTTTGCTTTGGAACTAAGGCCAGGTCTCTATAGTAAAACACTAGCAAATGCTCCTAAATATTTGTTCACATTTGAACTTTACATAAGAGAGTAACACATTGGTTCCCAACCAGGGGTGCAGGGACCACTTGGGGTCACTTGTAAGCACTTTGCAGAGGGTACTTGGAATTATTTCATAACTTATTTTTAGGATGAGAGGAAAATATTGGTGAGCTTTTCAAATTAAGCTATTAAAACTTTTGAAAGAAAAGCAAGCTTAAGTGTCTCATTGACTGATTAAAAAGGAGGTGAAAGTGCCAAAGAATATTATTTGAATATTAGATTTTTGAATACGGCTTTTTACGGCTTAGTATTTCAAATCATTTATATTTTTTTTGTAAATGTATTAATAAGATAATTACTACTAATAATAAAATTATTACTTTTATTTTGAACATAAAACATATATATATATATAAATTATTTAATGAAGCTTATATTGCTTATATATGTTTTTTATTTAACATTTTTATTTTAAAGGCAGGCAGATTTTCATTTTTTATCTTGAATTTGAGTTTACAAGGATAATGCAGGAGAAATAGTATTTATTTAGTAAGTATCTTTGTACTAATAAACACTGATGTTTAAATGGCCACTTTTTGAGGAATCATGCACATATGAGTATTAGAAAAATCCCAGGGGGTACACAAGACACAAAGGTTGGGGACCACTGGATATTTGTTTAAGCACCTGCTATAAGCATAGCTACATTTAAAGCGAGATATTTTGCTTATTACACATATCTACACCATTAGGATCACTAGCAAAGTAAAGTGCAGTCCTTTTTTGACACTTTTTGTAAAGAACCACAGCTAACATTTCTCTGTGCTTTCAGCTCCTCTGCACTGCTCTTGTTGTTGTTGTTGTTGTTGTTTTATAAGTGTCTTATTGTTGTTGTTTGTGGAGCTCACAGTTTGATGTCACCACGCTGCAGCCCCTCCCCATTCACCCATGTCATGTGATGTTGTCTTCTCCAATCAGAGTGGTGTCCTAAAGCACAACACGCTCACGCTGGGCATGCTCTGTCAGGGCGGGGGGCACTTTAGCCTTTACAATAACAATAAGCATGAGCCCCCTGCTGGCCGCTGGCTGCCACTACCTCCTCCTCCGAACACCAACGCAGTGAGTATTCGCCACATTCCTCCTGCCACTTGCAAGTATTTCAACACGTATAATGTATTGCATTGTACTATGCCTCCGTTTATTGTATAATGGTACAGTTATAACAGCAATACTTCATCAGGCTAGTGGTTTCACTGTCAGGTATGTCGCTCATGGTCATGGTTCATTTTACAGCCATGGGGGGGTGTCAAAATGTGCAACAGCAAAATGGTCCAAAATGAAGATAACACACTCTTTCTTTATCAATTCACAGTTGTATTAGAGGAAGGACCACATAGTTAGTTTTATTAATCACTAATGTTATGTTTTTATGTTATATGTTAATCAACATAATGACTAAAACATGGTCAGTTTTATTCATCACCTCCCATTGTAGTCTCATTGTATGTCTGAAATCAATCTTGTTTCAGTATTTTGTAATTGTCTGTTATGTCTGTGCTAAATCCCAGATAAAATTAAACATTTGGGTAAACAAGACAGACTCTCACTGTCGACAGTAGTTACAAACTAGAAACTTTAAATTGTCATTACTGTCCCAGGAAACTGTGTCCTCTCTACTAATAAAGTTACAATCCCAAATGTTCAACCCTGTCAACCTCAAAAGACATTATTATGATCTGAATGAAAGATAATGAGAATAAATAACAAAAAACTCATTAACTAAAAAACAATTATTGTTACATATCAAAGTTATTTTGACAGCAGAAGTTGACCTATCTTTGAGGTTCAAATGACAACTGTGTCTCTTTTAACACATGCCCATGAACATTAATATTAATCTCTTAGTTTATATTTTGTTAAGCATCCTTTAACTTTTATAACTTCTTACAAACGTTTTTGTTCTTACACTTCTCGACTGGAATCTTTGCCCATTCTTCACGTGCAAAATAAAAGATTCTAGCTCAGTGATGTTTGATGGTCTCAGTGCTGCAACTGCCTTCTATAAATCCCACCAAAGATTTTCAATGGGATTTAAAACTGGTGACTGAAATGGCCACTCCATGACATTCCAGGATCTTTTTGTCTTCTTGAAAAATCTTCAGCTTAAAATATTTATAATTTTCTATATCTTATCTTATACTTATTTGTCGCATACATACATAGTACAATGTAAAGTAAAACCTGCATCCAGTTGCAAAAAATTAAATAGTACAATAGCAGCTCACACAGCACACAACAATATAAAATAAATATACTGTATATATAAAATATAAAGAACTATAGAACTATAGAAAGAAAAAGAAAGAGTGTTCTTGCAGCAGTAACAATAAGGTGCATGGAGTAGTGCAGTTCAAATCAGAAAACAGGACAGTCCAGTTTAAGGCCCAGAATTGAGCAGACTGATGGCTTGTGGATAAAAACTCTACACCTATCTGTACCTATATTTAATGATATATAAAAAAAATAAAAAAAAATAAACTAGAAAAACAGAAATTAATGATATTTTAATTATTTATTGCATAACTGCTGGCTCAATGAACAGCTCAGAGGAGCTTAAGAAAAACAACTAAATTAAAATGTTAAGAATATGATTGAAAAGTACAGAAAAACTCCATTTCAATTCATATAAATGTTTGTCTAGGCTTTAAATCTCACTTCCCATGCTTCCAGAAACACATCATAAACCACAGGCATCTCCTAAAGGCCACTGGTGACTCATGTGGTTATAAACAGCCTGAGGGTTGGTTGTGGGACATCACAGTCAACACTGTAGCGTCAACAGGGGCCAGCTGAGGTGCTATTACCATGCAGCCTCTCAAAATGAAACAGTACTAACATCACAAGTACTGGTCGGCCACCAGCCTTATATTCAACGGATTATTACAATTATTACTTTCAGACTGTACAAAATTTGTTGTGTTTGCAGTAGAACTAATATTTTCTGTCTCTGTCTTTGTTGTCCTCAGACGCCCTCTCAGCAGTCGGCCATATTGGATAATGACCAGGAGGGAGGGCCAGCAGGGAACCAGTGGGCTCCTTACTCTCTGGGACGGAGAGACGTCCCGCCAGATAACCTCATGAAGAAGGTGAAAGAGATGCAGAAATAAGACCTCGTTAATATCTTTTGCTTGAGTTATACTTTATATTTATATAGCTCCAATCTTATTTTAAGAGGTTTTGCTGCTTTAGTTGAGTGTATGCATTTGACTTCATTTGCTTCTTTCCTACAGAGTGGCCACGCCCACAACCCCTCCCATCAAACGCACAACGCCATGATCGTCACCACTTCGTCTTCTGCCACCATTTCCCATCGTGTGGGGGGGCAGCAGGGCTACGACAACATGATGAACAAGGGGGGGCAGTACCAGCCTGGAATGCCACTGTCTGTGGTCCCAGCCGGGGCGGCGGGGCAGTACCAGGCCTCCATGCAGCAAGGTGAGTGAATTACAAATATACAGAGGGCTTTGTGAATTCTACAGTTTTCTCTTTGCAATTTCATTTCATGTTAGGATTTGATTTCTTGCAACACTCTTTTCAAGAATTTTTTAATAATGCACTGAAAAATAAATTTGTGTGACTTTTCATTGACTGTCAGACATGTTCTCCCTGCAGCTCTCCCAGCCCCAGGACAGGCCTATCCCAGCTCGGGCTTACCCATGGCCCTGTCGCCGTCAGGAAACCAGCCCCAGTACACCTCTCACCAGCCCGCCACCAACCCCCAGTACCATGCTAATCAGGGTATCACCCATGGCAACCAGAACGTCATGCACGGCAACCAGGTAGTGGTCCACAGTAACCAGGTTGTCATGTCGACCCACACCAACCCCCGACCCCAGAGCGCACGCTGTCTTCTGCAGACCAAAGGCCAGAAGAGCACCGACGGCTTCCAGGAACAGGTATTGGTTTAAGCCAGCTAAAGTTTTACAATGTACAGTACCAGTCAAAAGTTTGGATACGCTTCTATGTCAGTGGTTTTCAAACTGCGGTTTGGGTGCCACTGGTGGTTGTGCAGACGTCTTCTGGGGGTACACAGGAGTCTTTTGCAGTTCAAGTTTAATTTTAATTTAGATTCAGCTTTTTTCCTGTTCAAGTTCTGCTCTGGAGATTAAATTTGTGTAGATCTCGTTTAGTCCTGATTTAGTCCTAGATTAGTCCTGGTTAATTCTGTTTTAGTCATTGTTTTGTCCACATTTTCTGAGGTGGTGCTTGGTGTGAAAAGTTTGAGAATCCCTGTCCTGTAAGAAATGAATGGCATGGTGTGTCCAAACAATTGACTGGTACTGTGTATGAATCCAATCACTGCTAATGCACTATGGTCTTACTGCTGTATTCAGAAGCTGTCCTGTGACCTGTGCACCAATAAGGTTAATTCAAAACCTAAATTACTGCGAGTTCAGTCAAACATTGTCCGCTCAGATTAATAAAGAGGATTTAGTTAAAGAAGAAATTTGACAGTGAACAGCGAATACTTTTGTGAGCATCAAGGAGGTGCTGAAATTAAATTTTCATGTAGCTATGCTGCTTTGTTCGAAGTGAATCGAGCAGCTTATATTAAGTTAGTGAATAGCTTATCAGTTTCACACACTCAGCAGACAGTCGTTTTGTGCCATACGTTCTGAGTTTTATTGGGCACGTAATATAAGTATTACACAGAACATTAAATCTTCTATAAACAAACAAGAGCAGTAATGTTTCATTCTATAGCAGATGTATTCACAGCCTTTTATTGCAACAAGATTAAACTAATGTTAGGTGCAGTTTTACATTTCAGGGCAATTAAAATCAATGTTAAATCAAATATTAAACTGTTTAAATTGTTCAGCCGTGTTGGTAACTGAATCACAACATTAAATTAAGGCTTTTTTCAAGGGTCAAGTAGGTCATGTTGGCTTTCAAAGTACTATATTTAAAGGACAAAATTGAGCCTAGATCTAGGCTAAACAAGCACTAAACCGGAAATAAACTAAGACTAACAAAAACAAATTCAGGACAAAACCAGGTCTAAAACTAGATTTAACCAAATCTAAACCAGGTCTAAACCTGGACGAATCCAAGACTAAACCAGATTACACCAACACTAAACCAGGTCTAAACCAGGTCTAAACCAGGATTAAATCATTACGAATCCAACACTAAACCAGCATTAGACAAAATTCAAGACTAAACCAGGATCAAGCCAGGACTAATCCAGCACTTAACCAGGCCTAAACCAGGACTAAACCAAGACTAAACCAAGACTAAACCAGGATGAATCCAAGACTAAACCAGGATTAATGCAGCACTAAACCAGGTACAAACCAGGACTAAACCAAGTTGAATCCAAGACTAAACCAGGACTAATCCAGCACTTAACTACTGTAGGTCTAAACCAGGACTAATCAAGGACTAAGCCAGGTCTAAACCAGGACCTAGCTAAACCAGGACTAAAACAGGAATAAAACTAAATCAGAACTTGAAGAGCAAAGGACTCTTCAGTACCTCCAAAAAAAGCTTGCTTACTGCCAGTGGTATCCGTACTACAGTTTGAGAACCACTGCACTAGACGATATATTAAGTAATTTTCCACTATAGTTTTTTGCCTAAACCATAATACTCTGTCCTCTCTTTACCAGCTGTGTGTGCGGATAGAGAAAAACCCTGGCCTGGGCTTCAGTATCTCTGGAGGCATCAGTGGTCAGGGGAACCCCTTCAAACCCTCCGATATGGTACGACCTGCCCCGGACCTCACCAGCCAATCACAACCAGTGCAGCTCTGCCCAGTGGTTGCCATGGAAACTGCTGCTCGTTACCGCAGTGTTGCATCTTTTTCAGTGTCTCTCTCACTCTGTGGTATTTACTAACTGAGGTTTGGAGTTGGAAAACGTGACTTCAGTGGCTCCTATTTTTGGCATGGTTTGATCTGAATTTGAAAGTACTAGTCCTTGAATTGGATGTAGGATTTATATCAAGTAACTAACTCCCCTATCCATCTTTGTAGTACAGGACCCAGGAACTAGTTTTTGTTCTTGGATTTACTCTTGCTCTGGTCCTGGGTGGCATATCCCCCTAAAAAAGCCTTTCTTACATGTTTTTCTGTCCCAGAAACACAGTGCTATTTTAGGCGTCTGTGCTTCGTTTGGGACACTTTTGGTGGTTTCTGATGTTTAACTTTTTAATGTGAGCACTTTATAACTCCCCCCTCTACCAGTTTAGACAGACTGAGGGCTATAAAATGTAGCAATAAACGAAACAACTTGAGCCTTATCACTGCCTAAACCAAAAGAGTTGTCATTTGAATAATTTAGGTTTTTTGAAGAAGGCTTATATAATTATTGCCTATGCTAGAGAACAGTACATATTACACAATCCACTTTGCTTCAGGCTGGCTTATCGATTGATATGGGGTCTTTACTAAATATATATTGCAAAACCAGGCCTATACTCACATTGAGAACAGGGAGAAAAAGAGTTTGGATTTTAGATGTTTGTGAATGTTTTAAAATCCCATCTTAAGTTCAAGCTACTGTTTGGACTAAGATGAGGTTATATATAGTGTTCTTATAACCATAGACTTATATTATTTGACAACAGAGTCATTGCACAACCTGCCACTCAGCTATCATGAGGCAGATACATAAAATAAAAAACTGTACAGTAAGGGCAGCAGTCTTAGCAGAGATGCCTATGCATGTCCTCCAGCTCATTTGGACCTGATCTGTCTGGTAACGTTCCATTTTTCCCTCACTCATGACAAGACCCCAGGAACTTCCAACCTGAAGAGAGCAAACCACCCTTTACCAAATAAGAACCAAAGCTTCAGACTTGGAGGTGCTAATTCCTATCCAGCTGGTTTACTCTCAAATGTCCTGGTTCAGTGAAGCCAACAGGACAAGATGGTCTGTATAATGTGAAGACGAGAACCTATGATCCCCGGCCCTTCTGTGCGTCTAGAAATTCTATCAATAAAAATAATCTGAACTGGTGAAAGAGCAGTCCTGCCAGAGTCTAACGTGGACCGGATATCCCCAATTTTTGAACAGGTTCATTTGGTCTTGCGCTAATATTAATAAAGTATTTTCTTATAAACAGACCAGTGTTTTTGTTTTGTACCTTGACATGTGTTGACTACTTACTGCACTGTTCCTCAGAAGGGTCACGTGATGTTGCTGTGATGTGTCTTGCCAGCTGATTTAGAAAATTTTGGCTGTAGGACGACATTGCCATCTATAGTCCAACTTCTTCAGAACATACTTAAGAACTTAAAGCCGCAATATCTGACCACTACAAAAGGGAAAACTACATCATGGACTGGGACAACGCCAGAGTCATAGGCACTGAGAACAATAAACCCTGCTGGATCAAGGAGGCCACTGAGCTACCAAAATGGACTCAGAGGAAGATGAGGGGCCCTACCTGCTGTCTCACACCTGGGATACTGTTCTGAAGAAGTTGGACTCAAGATGACACTGTCATCCTACCACTCCAGGCAGTAAGACAGTGCCAGAACCTGTATAAATCAGCTGCCACACACGTCCCATGTCATGTGACCCTTCTGAGGAAGGTACCTATCAAGGTACTAAACAAAAACACTGGTCTGTCGATAAGAAAATACTTTATGTATAGGGTTATCCCCAATTCTTCCCCAAAGGGGCAAGAGAGGAGAAAGCTTTATAATCCCAGCACGGTGTCTGTTATTAATATACAGTCTATGTATGAAACTAACCAACACTAACATTCTTAGACTGTCACTTAAATATGACTAATACTTAAGTGTTCTGGTGATGTTGCAGATTAATAAGCTTTATACAGCTCTGGGAATATCTGTATACCATTTATAGTGTTACTTGACATTTTTAACATTATACTGTGTATATTAGTAACTGCATTAAAGGGATTGTTCAGTATTTTGCAGTGGTTCTACCTGTATGAGATACTTTTGGATAGCAGCCATACATGACACTATGTCATCCTGTCTGCTTTTCCAAAATGGGTGACAATTATCTAATGGGTTACTTATTCATAAGTATCTCACAGACCCACTTGTTACAAAATACTGTACTCTTGTCAATCTCTGTCAATGTTTTTTTTTTTATTTTTTATTTTTTTTTTATTTCCCAAAGCAGTATTGTGAAAATGCTGGCTCGTTTGTTACTAACGCTTCACTACTTTTTAGCTGCTAACAATGTGCTTTGACCTACAGTGAGCTCCATAAGTCATTTAAAATGTCAGCTGTGATTTCTATTTATGTTGCTCACTGTACAAACGCTGCCACTAATGACTAACCTGCTTCCTCTAACCTGTAGTTTTAGTGTGGTATATGTTTTTTAACTGTCAATCTCCGACCGACGTGCATTTGTCTCAATACGTTTGTGTTCAACGCCTCTGTTGAACCGTCAGTGTCCACTTTTTATGTGTTTTCAGACAAACATCTTTCAGCTTTGGGTGAAAAGATGTTGGTGAATTTACAATCTCTGCCTTGGGTTAAAGAGGGAGGATCTGAATGTTTCTGACCCTATACCTTTCCCCTTTTCTCTACACATTCAAACCACTTTCTATCTCTCTGACTTATCTGCGCCAATGGCAGTGAAAAGAAGTGGACTACAACAAACAGAATTACTGTTAAGCACAAAGCCTTGGAAACCTATCTTCAGGGTATTTTTGATGCCATGTTGAGTTTATAGAGCCAGAAGCAACCATATTCAAATAATGCTACATTTTTTGTGCCCCTGGAATGGTTAACACGCTGCCCATTACTCAGTGGTAGAAGAAGTATGGCTACTTGACAATGATATTACTTAAGTAGAAGAAAAGTTATAATTTTAGGAACAGTAAACTCCTACTACTAATACTACTTCAACTGTGCTCAAAGTAGTCTCTCAAGAACTAATACAAATCCTATGGTTAATTTTTCTGACTTAACTTGTTGCTATAATTATTATTATTGTAGTTAATAGGTATTTACAGAACATCTGATATTTGTTGTTTAACCTGAGATTCCAAGTACAATCTGCAAGAGCAGCCTGTCTTCAGTTAAATCACCTTTGAAAGTGTATCCTAATTTGCAGACTTCTGTACCGGCACTTTCTATTTAAAATGTGCAGATGATTTCAGGTTGACAGGTACAGAGAGATGCACAGCTATCTTAGTTGCTGCACAACATTTGTACAACAGCACATAGCTGTCATCAGTAACTTCACCATGTGACTGGTTTGCTGTAGTGAATCCATAAGAGAGCAGCCAAAGTAGCACTACTAAAGGTAATAGGTATCAGTAGTAATAATTATCAATAGGAGCATTATTGCATTTTATTATCTATACTCTATCGTATTTTATTGTCTATACTTTAGACTACTTTCGCTCAAGTCAGGATTTTGTTGAGTACTGTTCCTTCTTCTTGAGTAATATAATTTGGAGTAACAGGGCAATTTCTTGAGTACAGAGTGTGAGTATTTCCTCCTCCAGCTGCAAAACAAAATGGGTAACAGCTCAAAAATAAAAACAATATAATGAATATTTTAAAATTAATAAAAATACTAATTTATTTTAAATATTTCTAAAGCAAATGTACATTACACCTTTCTACTGAATTTGTTCTATTGGTTTTATTGTAGCTTTTTACATGCACATTTTGGTTTTACAATCTGCATTTCCACCACTAGATGCTGCCAAAGGACTTAATTTTAAAGTAATCAAACCAGAGAAGGCCTATAAGAATTTGCTCAAATAATAATATGTTAACAGGGAATTGTTCCCTGTTATTTGGCCCAATTGGAAAAGTAACCAATGCAATTTAGAAATAAAAATATTTTATAATTTAGTGCCCTTAAAATGGTTGCCCATGGGCCCAGGCTTGTGCTGCTAACTCAGCCCACTCCTCTTTACTGCCAATGATCTGCTCTAAGTTCTGACTCTACAATTAGCTCATTTGAACTGCTGTATTTTCTTATGTGATTACAAATTCCAGTTTGCTCTCAGCTGTAACAGGACTCCATTTGAATTGTTGAATTGCATGTAACTAAATTGAGAGCAAATCCTTTTGGCAGCCAGGTTTCTGGGGGGTTTTGAAGAAAGGCAAAGATTCTAAACCATCGTGTCCCTGTGTTGTCCTAACGGTGTATCATTTTGACTTATAGGGTATCTTTGTTACTAGGGTACAGCATGACGGGCCCGCTGCCTCCGCCCTGCAACCGGGAGACAAAATACTGCAGGTAAGTTTTAATGATGTGATTGCTTCTGTTCTTTTTTTATACAACATCAGAAGTTTGCTCTCCCCAGTACCATTAGCTGTTGCCAAGGTAATTAGTAGATGAGAGTAGGGGGTAAGTTGAGCCACTTTTTGCTTAGGTGATCTTAATGCCAAGGCAAAATAAGACAGAACTACAATCAAAATCTCTAATTACATTTTAAGATATTTCCTAACTAAACTAAATGTACATCCCCAGTTCAACTCCTGGAGTTTCATCACAAAAAACAAATGAAATAAAAAGAAAAAATAAATAATAAAAATACAAATGTAGTTTTAAAAATATTCAATTTTAATAAACTTTCCCATCAAACTCAGAAACCTTAAACTGTAGGGGTGTGGCAAGACAAATCTCACAAGATGAGACAAGACATGAGACTTGGTTAATAAGTACGAGACGCGATTTTTACAGTATTTAAATGTTTATTTTACACAAATTAAAAATGTAATTTATTCACCTGAAAATCATAAAATGCAAAACTATTTAGGTGCATTTTTAAAATAAACTTGTAATGAATAGTATTTACTGCTATTATGTGAATTATATGCCATAGCAGAACATATACACTGCCAAATTTTTTGCCCTCAAGTGACTCGCTTCTCCTATGTAAAAAATGCAAACACAACCTGATCCAGAGACCAATTTTTACCTACACAAGAATCTTGTGATATTTTGATTTTTTTGAGATCATGAGGTTGTGAGATCTTGTCACACCCTATCAAACAGCCATGTAAAAAATACCATTTTTCATATTTATTTTTTACCATAGTTCCTTATAGAAGCAGAAGTGGATCAACTTAACCCAACTTAACTCACTTTATCCCACAGCCACTATTTTAGATAAATGAAACTACCTTGTTTATTAGGAATAAAAAAGTGCTAACCTTTTTATATGATTTTTTACCTTGCCAAATGACCAACCTACATGATAAAAAAGACATAAATGAATTAGCTTTTTTTTGTAATTATAGTTTTATTAAATATGTCGTACTTTTACTTTGAGTAAGAAAATGTTGTTTTTTAAAAAATAAATCTGCTTATTTCCTCTCCAATTAACCCAATCTTTTTTAAAGCTTGTTGAAAAGATGTATGTCTTATATTTATGAGGTCACATGACAAAAATGTGTAACTTCCAAGATTCAAGGGGTGGGTTAACTTTCCCAGTGGCTCAACGTACCCCACTCAACTCTGTAATGAAAATAATAAATGTTGTAATAAAAAAAAAAAAAAAAAAGTCAATTTCCTTTTGGCCATTTACAGAAGTGCATGGTTTCGTCTCCGTCTTCTACTTCAAAATGAGAGTTTAGTTTGGAATAAAATACTGTAGCTCTCCAAAAGTATCTAACAGACCCATATTTTGTAAATGTACCATATAACAACACTTTTTTAATTATGCAACCCTAAAATCTATTGTCAGCTACTTCTACGTATATCACACTATGCTTCAAAACTCATGTAACTTTATTTAAAACTACATCTTAAATGTCTAAGTCCAGGTTACTGCATAAGTTTACTTGGTCTTTTCCTATTCTCCTAATTCAACATAAAAGTTAGTCTGGTCCTTGTCAAGTCAAGTTTCTAGTGAGCAAATAAAAAGGGTGAATATTCAGAAGAATTTTACTCTATTTTACTGGAAGGGCCTTTCCTACTAGTCAATGTGGGTGAGTTGAAACAAGCTACCTTAAAAAGTTACCTCAGGATAACTTCTGGAGCTAGCCCCTTTGTCTTTTCATCAATTCCTTGACAACTAGCCTATTAAAGATGTCTTACTATTTGCTTTTTTTTTTTTTTTTTTTTTTTTTGCAGTCAATAGCACAGCATAGTAGTCATCTCTGAAAAAAATGTGACTCTGACGCTGGGCATAATTATAAAGCATTTTGACAGAGGGGGAACTAGAGCAAAGACTGAATTATTTGACCAATCACATGCTCAGAACAAAGCAGGGTGGCCCCATTCAGATCAAGGAGACTTTCGTTGGTCCAAGCTTGATCTTGGGTAGGCTCAAAAAAACAAAGCAAAAAAAACAACATTTCCATATCATGTCTAATGAGTATAATGACCCACAATGCACAATACAGCACTCTGACTAATCACTGTTGTTTCGGTTGCAGGCCAATGGACATAGTTTTTTAAACATGGAGCATGAGACGGCCGTTTCTCTGCTGAAGAGTTTCCAGCGAACTGTGGACTTGGTGCTTCTGAGGGACAGCAGCACACACTAGAAATAGTTTTATATTCAACCATTCAAGGCTTTTCTTCAACGCTGCTCATCGCCATCCTCCACCCCCGGACCCGAGAGATGACTCAACTCCGCTTTTCTACCTTTTTATTTGCCTTTTGCTGGATCAAAGGCAATACTAATGTGCCAAAAGTATACCACAGAAACATATCATCAAGTCCAGTGAGTGGCACCGGGATTACAGGTGGTTTAACTATATAGGCTCTAACCTGAATGGTCAGTTTCACCTTGGTTGTTGTCATGGTTATTTTTAAATTTGTGGCTTCTTGCACCAGCTACATGTAAATAGACCCTAAACACTTATTGCAAGAAAACTGAATGTAGCCAATTCTAATATTAAAACACAGAAAAAGAAATATGAAGGAAAATATAATTAAATCAGCAGTAATCAAACCATGCATTCAATAAAAAAAAAAGACATAAAGCAGTGATATTCAAACAGTGACCAAGATGTAGGTCGCAGGGAGGTTGAATATAGTTTTAATGTTCAGCTTATTTAAAGCCTAAATATTGTTTTGATTACATAAACTGGTGAAACAACACTTTATTGTAAAAGGGGAATTTGCTTATTGCACCAAACCCTTCATTCCACTGCCAATGGTGCAACCTGTCAGGAGCAGTGGGCAGTTGCAGAAAAGGGCCCGTTCAGCGACCCTTCTCCAGATCTTGGGCTAGGATCCTGGTCAAGAGTACTTACCTTGCTGGAAGATTATCCAAGAGCAAGTGCATGATTCAGTGTGGTTTAAATGGAAAACCAGAACACCCAGAGCATAGGAAATACCATACAAACTCCACACAGACAGGCACTGCCATGTTCGGGCGGCTCAAGCCCAGGACCTTCTGGCTGAGAGGTGACAGTTCTAACCACTGTGCCAGAAATCTATGCCATATACCATTCGGGAACCAGTAAAGTTTACACTTTATTGTTTTGTTTGTACAGGTCCAGAGAAAGTCTTTGATCATACTGAACCTATGTCCAGAATATTTATGTCCAGTGACAGGTTAGGAATACAAAAGTCACTCAAAACAAACTTAAAGGGTTAAGTGTAAAAAAGACAGCTGAAATGTATATAAAAATGAATAGGCTACATGTTGTACTGTATATGACACCATTTTAAATGGCTCCTCGTGACAATATTCATTTGGAGATTTTGAACCAGTGCACTCAAAATATTTTAGTACAGGTGCTTATTCAAACAACTTTGGGTCAGAGGCAGGGTACACTGTGCATTGGCCTTTTTATCTATGTTACTTTATAGCAAGTAACTTCTTTCATCATGGAAAAAGAAAAAAGAAAAAACACTGGTTATGAATAAAATTATATATTCATAGCTCTGATTTCAATTTAAGTATGCCCTATTTTTCATTATTTTAACAGAATCAACTTACAAGTAGCTGGTGCAACATAGCCCAAAGCCAGTTTTGCTGCCCTTTTATGGCTTTTATTTGTCAGTGGAAGAACTGAAGACACTTTGGTGTAGCACATGGCTCCCTATTTATCTTACTATGACAATACTTCAACATTTGCTTTACTTTAAATTTTGACTTTCCTTCATAATCCTTCTGTTTTACATATACTGACCCCTGGGACTTCTCCGTCTTTTGTACATATTATGTATAAAGCGGCATACTGGGCCGGGACACTCTAAAGGGATTTTATTGTTAATAGTATTAGTTTTCTCTTATACAGGGACGATATGAGCCACAACTTTCTGTATAGATTTTCAGTGTTGATGATAAACTTGATTTAAAGCTTGGAGAATGCTAAAGCAATATATGGAGTTATTATTCTAGTAAAACTACTGATCTCTGTGTGGATTTACACATAGTTTTACTACAAAAATAGCTCCAAACAATATTTCCAACCCAGTCTGTAAAAAATGATATTTCTATGTAATGTTGATGTGAATTGGCTGATACTTTACTGTGTGACAAAATTTCCAACTCAACAAAAAACACACACTAAGGCACTGGCATCTCACTATGGTAAGGATATAATAGTAGACTAGACCTGACTAGTTTCAGGGTAAATGCTCAATTTAGTCACAAAGGCCTTAATATCCTACAAAAAGGATTCAGGAAGAGTATTCATTTGTTCCTTTACAGGCCCTTTGTGACTGGAGTTTATTTTTTGGGGTGCAGAACAAAATCTTGGACCCACACCAAAATTTAGCATTTCTTCCTTGGCCTATTGCTAACCTTTCCTACAAATGTCATAGAAATCTGACCATTACTTTTTGAGACAGCCCAGGCTGTCTAGACTCAGACCTGGGCCTTGACATTTCACACTTGGCCCTTTCTTGCAATGGTACAGAATCTTTTGAAAATTCCTCAATCCGCACAGTGTCTTGGATCCACACCAAAACTTATCATTTCTTTTTTGGCCCATTACTGACCTTTCTGAAAGTTCCAATTCTGACCATTGCTCTTACAAGTTATCTTTCTAACAGAATAACAAACCATCAAACAAACCAACCCTGGGAAAAAGCCCCATTGATTTTGCTTATATCACTGATTTGTAGAAACATTATATAGAATTATAGAAACAGACTGGGTTGAAATTTGTGGCTTTGAGCTGAGCCTCGTACTGCAGTGCCATGTTTAGAGCAACTTATGTTTACACTCCCTGCCATTGATCACAGACTCCAGCTCCCATCATGCATTGCACTGTCCAGTGTCACACCAGTCCCTTTTTGAGCCTGTGTCATGTCATTGTGCCAAACTCCTCTAAAATGCAGTGTTTCCCAAATATGGGTTTGGACCAGAAATTTTGGATGCCATAAAATGCAATGTTTTAAAAAAAACAAGCGCACTTTAATTTGATGTAAATCACATTTATACTCTGACACTTTTGGAAAACACTGCTTTTGATTCCATTTGAGTTATAAAATGAACTTACAGCATGTTTTGAATCATTTTTGTGTTGTGTCTAGCAGAGTCTAGATGTTTCTGTGCCATAAATGGACATATGCGTGTCCTAGTTTTAACACTGAGCCCAAAAGTCAGAGCTTTACCTCTTTGTATCTATGTGCCAACTGTGAACGCTCTACGGATGATGATGGACATGGGATTTCATATGTGGGAGCAGCAAGTGTTTAGTTTAGTTTGTTTTATTTATGCTAATAATAATTAGATAAAATATATTAAATATAATGCATATTTTAACTGCTGATCATCCATGCATTGAACAATCAATATTTGCAATTAGATCAGAAATAAATCTTCCTTGAAAAAGACTTTGGAATAAATGTAGTGAAAATTGTAATAGTAAAACACCAAACAGAATAGTAAAATATTTGACTATTGCCTTGTTCGATTATGTGCAATGACAAAATTGTTAAATCTACTTAAATTGACTATTTATTTATATATATTTTATATTGAAAACCAGAATTTATAAAAGTAATCATTTCAATTATTGTAAATGACCAATAATTAAATACAATTTAACCAACGTTTATATAAAAAATAGAAATTACATCAAATTATTTTGATTGGTTAAAACTTATTTTTAAAACACAATAATTATATGATTTGTAATGTAAAAATAGTATATCATGTTCACTTGATTTTTAATTTTAGAAGGCTGCCCACAGAATTGAATGGCTTGCTGTTCCTTGCTCCATGTCCTTTGTACAATTTCATTAAGGTCAGCTGATTTTGCTGCTGACAGACAAACGTACAGGAGAGGCTAAGTCAGGTCCATTATACACCAAACTATTGGAAAAGATGAAAAAGTAGAGATAAAATTGATACCTATGTTAAAAAAAGTGATTATTTTAAAATGAATAGTATATAAATACATGATTGGGTCTTGAATGATGATTGGGTATAAATTAGCAGGCTAAATTTGGATGTACTGTATGTCATGCAATGCTTGATTACATGAAATCAAGTGGGTTGCTTTTTAACAACTTTTTTTTGGAATAACATAAAAACTTAAGGTTAGCAAACCACATTACACTGACCAACAAACTTCTTCATTCAATATTTCATTTATTGTTGTAAAACATGTGATATGACTTAGCCTCTCTAAGTAAACTTAGTGGTTCATGGTGAAAATATTTTGAAGAGAAAGAGCCAAAGCCAAGCTCTGGCCATCTTTAAAAATGACTTGATGAAAAAATACTTTATTTTGTGTTTATTGTGTAAATTGAACTTGTGTCGCTACGATGACAACGCTTTGACAGTGGTCTCTGTCTTGTTCTGTGTAACATTTAATGTTCAAGAACAAAGCCACACTGTCCTTTCTTTAATGTGACATTACGGTGTCACATGGCGGCCATTTTGTGTCAGACCCTGTACAGAACTGTTCAATAAGGGGCACAAAATGGCGCCTTTTCTACGACGTGGTTGAGACCGAAGCTTAGCCACGCAAGCCCACACATTTAGAATTTCAAAGCTGTTGTGACTGAGAACAGAGAAGAGGTTTGATAAACAATTATTTTTTACTACATGTTTCAGGTAATTCTTTCTAAGTATATTGATATACCTTAGCTTTGCTCAAATTGTGATATTTTATAATGACACTTATAGTTATGGATGGAAGTACGCACATATGACTTGGAAACCTACACATGTACTATCCAAAACTGTATAAAATGTATTTCTACTGTAATTGTGAAATTGTGTTATAAAATATATATTATATATATGTATATGACTATAAAGACAGTCATTTTGTATGTGTTTAAAGACTACAGAGCAGAGGGGATGTCACTGTACATAGCTGCAAATGAAGGCGACTTAGGCTCATTTTGTGAATGTACCAACCCAGTCTCCCACAGTCCTGGGACTGTGTAATGTGTCTGTGAAGCCATCCAGACCAGGGATAACAAGCATTCATATCTCTTTTATTTCTATTTTACAGATATGATAAGAGGGAATGGAGATATGTCAAACAGTTACCTTTTTCACAACAACTTGGATGGAATTTTATTATTAATTAATAATGAATGAATTATTATACATATAAAAAACAGCGATGGATGGACTTTGACTTTAAGAAACTCGACACTTTTAAACAGTGCCATATCAGACAGCACTGTTGCCCATTGCCACTATTGAATAGCTAGAAGCATAGTATGGATCCCAGTTTAATTTTATTGTAGTATGGTGGTAAATAGCCATGATGAATGTATATATGATGTGTTTGGGAGAATCTGAATTATTGCTATCCCTTGTACGAGCGGCTCACAGTGACATCATATAATCCTTTGTGCTGAGGGGGGCCTGGTTTGGATGTGCTCATGATTTCTGCAGTACACACTACCCACTGAATGCTGCTTCTTCTGTTTGTGACTATACAGTATTTGAAATGAGAGAGAAGCGATGTGGAGTTTGGGTGATTTTAGTGAAAAGATCTTATTTATTTATTTATCTCTGTTTATTTGCACATGCGAGTTTAAAAATCCTTCCAGTTTAAGTTTGAGTATTTACGCGGAGAAATGTACCTGCTGAAGTATATATAATATATATCTTGTGTTTAGAATGCATTTTGCAGACGCTATCTGTACATACTATTTAAGATACAGTTTTTACAAAAAATAATATATGTATAAAATTGAAAAAATGCTGTGCAGCGATTCTACTGGAGCCATTTTGGGCTTTGGAAAAGTACCATTTTTTCAGTATATAAGAAGTGTTTTGAATAATGTACTAAAGTCTCTATTGTACAAATAATAAAAATGTCACTATTGGTATATGGAGTGTATTCTTTGTCTATTTAGTATTGCTGATAAATTGAAAGATGCTTAGACCATACCAATAATGGCTCATTCAGGTAATACTATTTTTATAAACCTTTATATTTTCATTATAAATTTATTATAACAAATGCTTTAGACATTAACTGCTTTTTGTGGTGATATGTCCAATCTTTTTGTTAAAGCATGTTTCACAGTAGGTTAAAACATAATGTACATCAGTTAATAGTGGAATAGAAGATTAAAGGCATATATACTGAGTTCAGTGAAGAAGTTAGTTTCCTCATCTTTGGTGCACGAGGTCAGACATTTGATTCCTCCACATGGAGCAACAATATGTGCCGTCCCAAGGTAAGGTAAGGTGTACTTTATAGTCCCATTGGAAAATTTGTTCTGTGCATTTGACCCATCCTTCTGGAGCAACTGGACTACCAAGATAAAAACTCTATTATCTATATTGCTATATTTTTTGATGTGATACCAATATCAATACTTTTTTGTGACATCATGGATGATAATAATGGTGCTACAGTGCTGCTCTTTTTTCAGAGTCAAATGTGGCCAAAAGTAGTGATGAACTCTGTCAGGACTGTAGAGAACAGCACTGCACTTCTAAGCACACTAAATATTTATTAATAAATGTCAGACTGACTGATGGTTGATGTATTACTTTTGGAAACAGAACTTGGGGTTTCTTGTTTATTTAAATTTATAGATGTGTGAATCGATACTAAAGTATTGATACTTAAGTGTTGATACTAAAGCGCTGACACCAAAGTATCAATGCCAGTATAGATACCAAAGTACTGATACTTTTGATACTGACACATTCAATTCTTGCTTAGATAGCAATATGAAAGTGTTCTGCTGCTTCAGTGGCATAAAGTAGCCATAATATGTAACATGCAAAAACTCAATACACCCAAGAAAAAACAATTGTTATTTTTTTCTTTAAAAATACAGTGATATATTGTATAAAAAGTGTAAAATTGCTATATCGTGATATTGTGAGCCATGTATCACGCATCATATCATGAGGTACCCTGTGAGTCCCAGCCCTACTAACCACTTTGCCACGGTGCCACCAAACCTGAATGAATAAAGTTGTCAAGAAGGGTATTGGTGTAAAAACCTGCCAAAGCATCCACACAAATGATTTGCCCCTTGAAAGAAAGGGAGCTGAAAGACACCTAAATACTGATTTCAACCCTATAATGAAACAACTGTATGAATCATATGATAATGCTTTAGATTACAGCTTTTACATTAATATTTTAATATTTTAAGGCTCCTAAGGCAATAAAAAGTATCACAACTTACATAAAATAATGGGATAAAAATAGGTTAGCTTGTATTACAGCTAATGCGATATGAGTCAAGACAGCAGTGATGTTAGGATGTACCTGTAGCTGTGTAGGAGATTGTACTGTGGATTAAACTGTGGCAGATGCTTCTTTTGTCTGTGTCCATTAGTGAAACAGGCTGCTTCCTTTTCAGTCTATCCAGCATCTGAGCACCTAGATCCTTCCATCTCATCTCAGGGACCAGCCTCTCTATCAGATCTGAAAAACAAGTGTTGTGTTTTATTACTGTGGACCAGTTGTCATCCACCTGATAATTTTATCGTAAACTTCAGCTATATTTTTAGTACTTCATTGTCTGAATATACTTGGATTCAGAATTCCATATATACAGTGTAGTTGAACTAATTAGGGTCCTGCTATTGTCCAAAGCAGACAAATAGAGCGAACAGCATCATAAAAAGTTAGTCATGTTTTGCATTACAGTATTATACAAATTATAAATACCATTAAGCATTTTAAGCTAACAAACTCAAAATCTTTTATTGTGGCTGCTATTATTGTTTATGTTGCTATTTCTAGCTTTGATCATGCTACTGTACAATATGAGAAAAACTTGCAATGTGTGATAACTACATTTAATGTTGCAATGACATTATGATTATTGATATTTTGATAAACTATTTTAGCAAAGTATGTTAAATGGCATTAAAGCAGAAATAAGCCCTTGTATTTAGTCAAAGCTGTGTCATAATAAAGAAACAAAGACTTAACCAAGACTAAAACAAGGCTAAACCAGGACTAAAATTGAGGACTAAATTAAAAGTTTTATATAATACTTTGTTCAGGATTTCTGAAATAGTTTTGGACATTGTTCTATTTCATGTTTTATAACTTATAATAATGTGTATGTATAAAAAACATTTTCTGTTGGGGAGCTTTTTCTTATACATTACAGACAACGCTTGGATTAGGTGTCTGTCGCCCCTGCTGGCAACGGTGGGGATTGGACAGAGCTAAAAATGGCTTTTTAGCACAGTATTAGCAACATGACACTAACAAATAGATAAATGAGCTGACTGCTTTGTAGTGACAGCAATTTAAGCTCTGAAATGATCAGAATGAGTCCGGGGACGAAGTATAGGCTTTAGAAACGTCAAAATTCAGAAAGATTCTGTAAACATCTGTCAGATTGAGGACCTTAGCATTTTTGCAATAAATTGTTTCTTGAGATACAGGTATTGCATTTGCAGTGTAATCTTTGGTCCAGTCCCAAACCCTGGATAAATAGAGAGGGATGTATCAAGAAGGGCATCTGGTGTAAACCTATGCCAAGCCAATACACAGATCACTGTACACTAGGAGTAGGGGTGGTTGATTAGCTGTGACAATCCTTAAAGATAAAAGCCAAAAGGAAACTTGTACTCCAAATTGACAAAGGGTTGATGCAAAGGCTATATGTGTATATAGCACACATGCTCGCTTACGTAATACTTAGTAAACATAGTAAAAGTTCAAATATGTCCATAGTCTCTCTCTGCAGTTTCTACCATTGACTTGGCCTCTAGTTCCTCTTTAGAGACAACTGTGTTCAGTGTGACTCATTCCAACAATAAACAATGGACACACTGCAGAACCCAAGCAATGACCTTTTTGTTTTGGCCCAAATAGTACGTGTATGTGTCCAGCCCACTGTCACAGTCCAGCACATATTTCTGCCCACCCATCTTCATGCATTACCAACTGACTGAGTGGATTCACATAGAAACATTTTTATACATGCCCCGTCCACAGCAGCAGCAGCTATCGATGAGTTGAGATCAATAGGGACAGCACACTGACCTGCATTCAGACTCTTCCTCTCAGTTAATCTCACTATAATGTAGCAGCAAAGCCACTACAAGCACTACATGACAACTTTGAGACATATAAATGAGAATAGGTTTGATTTTGGTATGAAATATGTTTCAAATGAATATGACTATTAAAAGCATTCTACATGCTGCACTAGGATACCGTCTAGTCCATAGGTTAACAGATCAATGTCAATTTCCTCTCTGCGCGCACATATTTGGTCTAGTCTAGCTTAGAAATGTATTTAGATGTATTCTACTAAATTAAACATATATGCAAATGAAATGCATATTATTATACACATAAAACTGGTCCTGTGAAAGTCCAGTAATTCAGTAATTCATCAAGGAGTATATTTTAAATGTGTGGATGTGATCTACTGGATCCAACATTTTTTAAAAGATTCTATGGCATGGCAACATTATGAGTAAAATAGACTAACTGTATATGGTACAAACTTGCCCTTTCAATATATACTAAGGCAGTGATTAATTTTACTTACTTTTTACACACTTACACACATATTTACTTGTACCACCTCAGAAAAATATTTGACTTTTCAAGTACCTTCTTTTACTGACTAAAATGAGCATTACTAAATAATTACAAAACAGGAACAAAAATCAGACTAAACCAGCACATAGCCAGGACCAATCTAGTACAAACCAGGTCTAAGCCAGGACAAAACCTAAGTCAGGATTAAACCACGTCTAAGCCAGGACTAAAACTGGACTTAACAAGGACTAAAATTGGAATAATGCAGCACTAAAACAGGTCAAAGCAAAACCTAAATCAGGATTAAACTTGGAATTAACAAGGACTAAAACTGGACTTAACATAGACCAAACAAGGACTAAACCAGGCCTAAACTGTGCCTAAATCAGGACTAAGGTCTTCACATCAGGAATAAAACTGGCTCTAAGTACCTCCTGATTCCTGAGTACAACCAGAAAAAGTCTGCATATCACCAGTGGTAACTGTACCACAGTTTGAGAACCGCTGCACTAAGGGCTTTGTGGCCTAAAGGATAGAGCACTTAGCCCTGAATTCGTAGTATATATAAGTCCACACTTTGGCACTGTATCTTTACTATTGAAAGAAGTGCTTTTAGTTTCCAAGTGCTTCTAGTTTTAAAAGTGCATTTACTTTATACCAACTATGGTAAGTTACCAATATTTCCAATAAAATGTTCTCATATTGCCAGGTGTAGTTGCTACTATGACACTAAACAGCAGGGGTGGTATGTTAATAATTTTTTTTTACCATGGTTTTTGTCTGGTTTAATTCAGTTGTTCCAGGTATGCCTAAAGGTCAAAGGATGAGAGGAAAGCATGGGAAAGTAGCACTTCAATCTGTCCAACACAATACTCTGTTTACCATCACAATACACCAAACTCACAGTGGGACGTCCCGGATGAGAGATCTCTGTCTCCTGAACTCCTCCGGTGACATGACCACCTGATCTCTCTTCAGTGGTCTAAGTACACTTATTTCTGGGCTTTGACCTGGGTGGGAAAGTAACAAGCTCAAAAACTAATGTGAGATGGAACAATTTAATCAACAGTATTTTTTGTGCATATTCTGCTAATAATTCTTATTCTAATTTTGTTTAATTTAGAAACACTTTCACTCCTGTTTTAGTCCTACTCTGGTAGGGGAATAAATTTGATGCAAAGACCACTGCTTAGTCCGGGTTTAGGCAGTCCTGTTTTAGTCCTGGCATAGTCCTGGTTTAGTACTAGATTATTCCTGGTTATGTGCTGGTTTAGTTAAACCGACACAGGCTAGAAGTAAGTATAGTTAAAGCCACATTTTGATTTTTGATAATAATGATTAATGATAACCAAACATTTCAAATATATATTTTTAGTTAGCTTAGTTAATTTCTGTGAATTTTGGCTTGGGCTAATATTTACAGCCATAGTTATTAGCTGTAGGTCCTGACTGCTTATGAAAATGTGGGGCGCCCAGCAGGAAGAAGACAGGAGCACACTCAGGTATAGACAAAACATAATGAATCCATGCTGGTTAATAATTTTACAAAGAAATATGTTAGGTTTGAACAAATTCTTCTTCAAGTTCATTGACAACTTTGCAATTTAATAAACTGACTTTAAATATCAAAAAAAAAAAAAAAAAAAAAAAAGTTTTATTGGATATTTATTGGATTAATTTTTTTTATTTATTATTATTATTATTTTTTTTGACAAACAGTTTATTAAATAATAATATGGGGGGGGGCTCTTCATGGGGCCATGCCTAGTTTGCCCACCTCGTTGCAGCACCATTGTTTATGTCGTTGTAAAAATGTCCCAACAAGTTATTATTGGCTAGATAGATATGATTGTAACGTCATGGGAAAAAGGCATTAACTGTAATCCTTTAGTGTGTGAGAAAGTATCCAGACCACACCTACTAAGTTTACTTTTCGTTTTCAGTTATTCTTCTATGTGACTTTGGTACTTGTCTAGACCGCGACAACAACCTGCCTCTGAAACTAATGATAGTGTATCTTTAATCCCAAATCTATGGTTGAGTGGATTAGTCCCAGTCAGATCCCGGGGAATACATACATAACCCGCTGTACCAGGCTTTTCTTTCCCCGAGCACAATAAAGCTGTTTACAATGCTACCATATATACTACTACTTATTACAGCTTTAATAATAATAGTGTGTTATGGACGTGGGAGCGGGGCATGAATGTGTGTGTATTCACCCCTCAGACAGGACCGCCTAACCGGTTCAGCAGCGTCTAGTGTCAAGTCACCTGAGACTACAACCGGAGACGTGCCTTTACTTTGACGCCAAATCTTGTTAAAGTCAAAGAAAACTAGCTTAAAGAAAAAAAAAAGAAAACTAGCTAAAACTTACCCAAGCTAACTTTAGCTACAAGCTAACCGTCTCTCTCTGGGTTCCAAGTCCACGCGCGCGTTTGTTTTAGCAGCGTTTAGTAGCGAGTTATTGAGATCTATTAACAACTTTCACTTTTAATGCACTTGTTTTTTTGGACTTTCGCGCACCTTAAACGTGTTTTTCTTTAGCGGAGAGGGGCAGGCATAGATTATTTCGTTTGTTGCCCCACTTTGCAGCCGGTACTGGGACGCTGCTGACCGACGCTCACCGAAAAGAAAACAGAAGCTGCAGGGGAGAGAGCTGTCATCATGCCCGTGCGACAGAAAGGTAAATAATAACTCATACTTTATTACATTATCAAACATAATGAGTAGTTTTTACTTAATGTTCGTATTTTGTGTACCGGATTTGTAACTATCATGGGGTTGCTACTACTTTCTGACACTGAACTGACGCTGTGTTTCAATGCAAGTTCAGCGCGAAACAAACTTCGCTTGAAAACCCGTCCCATTTAATATTTAACCCATTACAGTTACTCTAACACTGCAAGAATATAATTTTAAATGACTAAACATTATTAAGGCAAGCCAGGTTTTAAGTTCGGCAAACAGTTTATGTAGATTTGTTTTAGTTTTAATTCACTTTTTGTTTGCTATATAACCAGTGCAGGGTCGTGCCTTGAAACGCATCATTAGCTTACACTACGCTACACTTTTTCCATGAAGTCTACAGAGATGCCACGTTTTTAGGAAATACCTGAAATAACAGTAGCTCAAAGAACATTTGGATTAAATTTATTGGCATTGCAATATATAAGTGCCTGTAGGTCACTGGAATAGTTTTTTTATTTGATTTTATTAGGGTTCAGGTTCAGAACCAGACGCATTCTAAGGAACTTTCTCCGTCATTGCATTTATGGCAAGTAATGATATTGATGTAAAGACATTTAAATGTTCTTTATAAAATGTAACCATTACTAATTCTACATAAAATGCCATCATAGTATATTAATGACAAACAGGATTAAAGCACTGTAGTTTACTTTAACATAATTAGTTGACATTTGGACTGAAATAGTCTTTAAATAGATAGGGAATTATGCATGAAACTTTTTTTTAACTGGACAGGATTTATTGTATAAGACCCCTGAATAATCCAATAACATTTAATATCAGATTTAGATTGTAAGTGCTTATATTTTTGTGGGGTAAACCATAATCATGATAATAAACTTAACAAGAGATTTTTTTTTAAATATATCATTTTGGACATCAAGTCTATATAAAAGAAGTAAGAATTAAGTAAATAGACTAATGTTGTAATTTTTCAGAAACATGCTAATGTACATAATAAGTTGTGATTCAAACTCAAAAGAGACAGGGTGTATTTCTGCACAGCCTGTATTAAAATGAATTGAATATTTTACAAGGCTTTTAATGAAGGCTCTTTGATGAAAGCTGAAAAACAGTTTCATTTATCCTTTTTTGCCCTAATGCCCTTCATGTTAGATCTATATACTGTACTCATACTATAGTCCCAGCCACAGTATTGACAGCCTGTCAGAGTATGTTTTGGCCATATTTTAACGATTTAAAAATAAGGGGCAAAGCTGTTATGATGTTATAGACCAGTGTTTCCCAACCTTGGGTACAGGGACCCCTAGGGGTACAATAGCCCTTTGCACGGGGTTATTATGGTAAGACAAAAGTCCAGGGGGTACGCAAGACAAAAAGGGACCCGTTGTTATAGACTAGCGTCAATGCACAATAATGTCTCTTATTAGCCTGTTGTATGGGTAACAAACTAGTGTAAACATTTAACATAGTGACTGAAGCAATTTATGGCTACAAAATGCTGCTGTGTATTACAGCCAGTGCTCATGTTTTATACACATAATAACATTTTGTATCTAATACACATTACATTACACATTATTATTTATTTATTAGCTCTGTTATTGCTTTTTGTGCAGTAATTAAACACATCAACATTTATAGTCATATAAATGTGTATCTTTATTGAGTCATTAGCAGTCAATTATTTTCTCCCTTCCAATTCCCTCAGGGGTTGCAGGTTGCACCTGGGCTACCCACTCTCACATACGTACACTGGCAAACAACGATTCACACTCAGGGGCAATAGATTTACTTGCTTTTTCACTCATGCATATCTTTAGATGATGAAAACCCATCATAACACACTGAATAAAACACCTTTACGCTTTTGCTTACCTACCACACTATCGCAATAGTTTTCCTTCCATGTACGGCGACTTGTAATAACTAATGTCCCTGCTTGCTACTGTTTGTGTGTTATGTACAGATGCTCAGCGGGCCTTGGAGCTCCTGCAGCAGTACAGGTTAAAACTGGAGCAGAGGCAGCAGACCCAGGGAGCTGGGGATGAGGACCGGCAGCTGGAGAACAGTCTGGACCGGGTCATCAGCGTGTTCCAGAGCCAGCTCTTCAACGCTCTGCTTGGTGAGGACTTGCAGCGGGCTAGAGAGATGCAGAATATATTGAAAAAAATATAAATCACTGTTGCACAGAGATGGAAGGAGTTCTAAAAATGTGTACTTCAGTAAATCTATTGATACTTTAAAATAATTATACTCAAGTCAAAGTAGAGTAATAAACAAAATTGTTACGTGAGTGAAAGTACAAAAAAGTATTAGGCATAAACTTAACTACAACTTTTTTTTTTGCAAATGCAGCACAGGAACATTTTATCCAATTAGAACATTAATTGGCACTGTAATAATAATTGGTTTTATATTTTTCTTGAAATTCAAAGTCACTTTATAATTAGCTCAAATATTCATTCACTCCTTAGACACTCTCAGGGGTGGTAAGCTACCTCTGTAGTCACAGCTGCCCTAGGACAGACTTGTGGAGACTTGGCTGCCATTCTGCACCTACAGCCTTTCCAACCACCACCAAACACACAATCACACACTCAGCCATACAGACAAGGTGGATGAAGCATCTCCAAGGACACAACGACAGTATGCAATGCTGGTAGTGGGGATTGATACGCTAAACTTCCAGTTAGTAGGCGAACGGCTCTACCTACTGAGCTACTGCCACCACAAGAATGGCATGACTACATAATTATATCCTTTATTTAACCAAGTAATGTCCTCATTGAGATTAAAATGTCTTTCTCAAGAATGACCTGACCAAGAGATCTGAAAAGGCATGAGTAAATGATTGTCATCTTTGCAATTGCAATATTTGACTATTTCTAACTTATCTTTTTCAAATATCAGAAGCAGAACTATGAAATTGCTATCATAGATACCTTGAATATTAATCAAATAGAGCACATGTCATGCACAATGTGAGTAGTCTAAAGCACATTTTGAATAGGGGTAACATTTTAGCTAAATCAGCTGAATTCTGTTGCTGAAAAGACATTGTGAAAACTATTGTAGGAAGTGATTCATAGTGGTAGTGTGTTGTCAGGAGTGGAATTAAAACCTATATTTACAATCCTAGAATACCAATAATACTACTAATGATACAACAGTCTGTGATCATTTTAAAAAATTAATGAAAGGTTTATTTCAAACGTGTAAAAGGAAAAAAATATATATGTATCAACAATAATAATAATAATACAAAAAAACTAAACAAGACAATGATATGACAAAACAACAAGCCATACAAAAACACATTATGAATAATAATTAAAATGTATAACATGTTTAATACAAAAGCATGAACATTACCATGTGCAGTATTCTTGTGCTGGACATATAACTTCATAAATTCATTTGTCTTGTCCTTTCCAGGCAATGGTGTTACAGAACTGACAGTTATGGGAATGTTTTGACAATGAAACCTCTGAGTGAAACATGGCACTCTGAAAAATGTGTTCACTCACAGTTGGTTCATCCAGTCACTGACTAATTTTCTGTAGTGCTCTGCTGATCCCTCTTACCTCTTTTACACCTTCTGCTGTGGGACAGAGATGGGACTTCACCTTTCAGAATGAGATTAGACACCAGAAAGCGAGCATAAAAGAAGCTTGCATAAATAGTAAGCCATAGTGGTGTAAAGAAGCTTACTGTGGTCTTTGAATGGATTTTATTTGCGTACGCTTGGTTATAAGGCCCTCTAAATTGAATTAAAAATCCCATTTGATTACCAAAGTGACATTTCAGGTCATATGATTTTTTTTCTTCAGCTCCTAGAGTTTGACTTTTACTGGTTAAGTTCTAGTTTTGGCAGTGCCAAAGGTAAACAAACTGGTTCAACTCTTGTCTCACCTGATCCAGCCACACCTTCTTCTGCTGCGGGCGGCTCTTTTATATGTGCGTATGTGGGGCTGTGCACAGCAGGCGCGCACATTGAGTGTGAAGTTAACTTCCTGCAATGTGCTGATAACCTTGAACCACCTCTGCTCTTAAAACAATTTCATTTTACAATTGCTTCCTTATTATGCCTGTTTCCCTTCATAACTTTAAAATGTATATATTAATATTTAGAAAACATTATTTAGGTTGGGGTAGTGTTACATTTGCTGTGATACAAAATAAAGAGTCACTTCTGTCCAGTGGAAACAGGGAAGTGAAGCCTCAGCTCAGTTCCTTTTAAATGGACAAGCTTCAAGTTTCCTGAATATATTTAGATTATACCAGTAGTGCCATTGGGCTGCCACAAGAGGGCACTACTGAACAACCAACGTTTACAGTAATTCTCAAACTTTTCGCACCATGTACCAACTTAGAAAATATTGGGCTTTCCAATTACCATCTCTAATGGACTAAAATGAGACTTTACTAAACCAGGTCTAAACCAAGGACTTGATAGATAGAAGGTTGTTTTCTAGTAGCAACAAATAACATTGAATGACTTTTTCTCCTCCCATCTTGCAGACATTCAGGAGTACTATGAGCTGACCATTGTAGCCGACAGTAATAGCTCTGGGGTCCCGGCTGGGAATCACACTGACAGACCCTTGACCTCTACTGCCATTCCCTCTGTCCCACTCAGCCCTACAGCATCAGGAGGAGAGCCATTCAAACCCAAAATCTCTCCCAAACCCAAGTCTTTCAAATCTCCTGCTCCTCCCATACCAGCTGGAGCCCAGCCAGCCAAACCTACATCACCACTGCAAACACAATCATCTAAAAAGTACAAAGCTCCCCTGCCTCCTGCACAGCCTGGGTCATCCAAATCTATTCCAACTACTGCTCCATCTGCTGGTGATAAAGCAAACGACAAGTTGCATGAAGTGTCTCAGAACGGAGTGAAACCATTTGTTTCTTCCGATGCTACATCCGAATACTCCACCATCTCCCCCCATCCTCCCGTCAGCCCCGGGGCCCAAGTTACTGTGTCTGCCCTGGTCTCAAGCACCATTCAGAGCCTACTCCCAACTTCTCCTGCTGATAAAGTGACACCCACTAATACGACACCCAAAATTACAAGTCCAGGTCCAAACGGAGATCTGAGCCCAGTGTCTGCGGGTCCGTTAAGCGGCAGAGAACCTGTCCCACTGAGAAAGACTCCTACAGCCCAGAGCCCGGTCAGTCCTAGCCAGAGCAAATTCACCTTCAGCGGCCTCAGTCCTACAGGCAACCCTGGGCCGTTCGCTAAGGGACCACTGCTTAGGTAAGGACCGTCGTCCAGAGCATTCAGATTTTCATTATCTATTCATCTCTGTAATATATAGCTCTGAGAAAACAAACTTGATGGGTTTCCCATTGAATTACATGTAGTTTTGTATTATGCAAAACAACAAATATCAATACATTTATACTATTCATTTTATACATTTTTAGCATGAGCTGAGAATTTTTCTACAGTATATACAGTATTTCACTGTATATACTGTGTCCCTGAGCTGTTTATCATACCATGACCACCTCCTCACTCATATGTGGATTATTCCTTTGAAAACGTCATTTAAAACATCAGCATTTATTAGTACAAAGACATTTTATACTTAACTTTGTTATACAAATTCCCATTCATTTTTAAAACATCAAATTAATTTGTATATTTTGTCTTCAAAATAGTTCAAAATAAAGAAAATATTTTATAAAAAATATATAATTTTAAAAACAAATATTAATAAAAAATTGTATTTAAATTTTTTTTTAATTATTAAAAACATAATGAAACAAAATATAAATAAAAATTCAAATAATATTCATATTTGAATAATATTCAAATAATGTTCTTTAGCAGTTTCACCTCCTTTTCATCAGTCAGTGAGACACTTGTCTTTCATAAGTTTTAATAGTTCAATATGAAAAGACTGCAAACTTTTTTTTTTATCATCTTATGAAATAATATCTGCTGCAAAGTCCTTGCATACCTCTAGGGGTCCCCATACCCCTGGAAGGGAAACATTGCTATATGACATTATATATACCTTAATTTATATTGTATGTTTTCAGTAATGTTCAGTTCATTTAAAGGGAAAAGTTTTGAGAAATAATGAGAAACAAGCTGTAACACTATTCATTTTGGTCCATTTGACTTTCATCAGGTATCACCTCCTATTCAGAAAAAAGTTGTGTCCCTGTGTAAGGGATTTGTAAATTTTATATACACCCATATGTTATTCACAATAGACCTTAGAGAAATGCTTTCTCTGTAGCAATTCCTGTTCTAATATTTGTTTAGACGGAGCTAGACAATGGAAAGTATTTTACTTTTTAAACAGACTCTATATAAGTACACATGTCTTCAAGTTGTATGTCTTCAAGTTGTAACTGGCTGGCATTTATGAAGTCTATAAATATTTTTCTCTTACTCAGTCCGACAAGCCCTGGTTCTGCTAAACTTTCTTTGACCAGCCCACCTCATGGTCCACTCAGCCCCAGATCAGCTGCAGCCCCACGGACCCCTGTTAAGGTAAGAGATGCTCTGGTTTATCTTAGCAGTCTGGTTTGGAGTCAGACCGTGACTTCAGCTTATTTTGGAATTAATAAGTTCCCTTTGTTTTTCTATGTTTTTATGTTGTGATATTAGATGTCAAAGGTTGTAATTTTATTTTTAGGTGTTTAGAGCATTGGCTAGGTTTTGCTTGGTTTAAAGAAGTATAATGAAGATGCTGTTAAAGTATTGTTGGCATTGAGTCTATTTATCTGGGAGAGAATCAGAGGAGAGAATCAGTAACATGTAACTGTATCTCAGTACAATGCGCTTCTTGGTTACATTTGATCTTACTGAATAAAAACTGAATGCTTTAATGTGGTCTGTGCTTTAGGACAGACACAAAAAGGCTTTGATCTACTGTAACTCATATAAAACCACTATGGATGAAATAAAATTGCTTTAGGTTACAGATAAGAGGTGCCATTGGTCTGTCAAACTTAACTAACATACAATTAGACATGAGACCACAATAGGTAGTATTATTTCTTCATGAAAAGCATTTTGCATTACCGCAGAATAGTACTCAACTACAACAAGTGCAGCTTTGTTTTGCAAGGTTGACCAAGATGTAAGCACACACTGTTCGTCATATGTCTGTAGTATGTTACTTTGAGCTCTCTGGGATGGTGAAAGTGGAGCAGCCACTGGCCTGTGTCTACCCCAAACTCTCTCACTTCTCCCAGAAACAGACTCTGACCTGATAACACAGTGCATTACACATCTGTGCATGCACTCTGCTGCCGTGTCCACTGTCTGAGATGCGTATATTTTCTTTTTCTTCTGTTTAGATTGAGTCAAAATATGTTTTAAATGAGGACAGTTTTTTTGGTGCTTTGAAGGAAAGACAATTCAAAAGAAAATGGCACATGATACATTTTTGAAGCAGAAACAAGTTTCTGATAATGGGAAGTGATGTTGGTGGTGTTTGAATTGACAATGACTGTTGACTGTTAAAGTAGTATGGACTGCATCTGTATCCTCATGACCAAGGTAAGAGCTGAGGCATTGGACTTTGTCGTGATTTTCCCATATTTGTCACAATATTTATGTAAAGAGTGCTATCTCTGTTGTCAAGTAAATAGAATCATCAGTCATGTTTTCATTTTGTGTTATGGATTTCTAGAGCAGACGGCTGACACATACTGCTAATTTCAAACAAAAGTACCGTAAAATACACCATATTTTTCTTTCCCTGAATAGTGGAGCCTTTCTGTTTGAATCTGCCATGTTTTCCTTGTGTATGATGTTGTGGATATGTGGAGATGGTCCTTCTGCTCTGCACATTGCAACCAACAGGTTCACCCAAGCTGCACTGGTCATGGATGAGATAAATGCACAAAATGATTTGCACTTCTGCCATAGTAAAATGTAAAAAAAATAATGAATTAACATAATAAGGAGGCATCTAGTTGATTCACCAAACAAGAATGCTTACAACTTTGAGGCCAATTGCTATAGTATTGGCTGTTATTTGTGAATGAAGAGAGTAAGTTGATGTTAAATGGACCACTTTGTGTCTGAGTGAAGTGACTGATGTCAGGCTAAAGCTTCATCCTCAGAGACAGGAAACTGGGTTGACAGGACACAGGGCCCAAGACTGAGGCTGTCTCTGATTGGCTATCAGTGAGTCTCAGGGCAGAAAGTGATACATGTCAATAAGTCTCAGGGCAGGAGCTCATTGGTTGTCAGAGACCCCCATAGCTGATTGATTGTCAGAAAGTCTCAGTGTAGAAGCTGATTAGCAATGAGTCTCAGGGCTGCAGCTGATTGGCTAGCAGAGGGTCTTGGTGCATAAGCTTATTGGCTGTTAGTGAGTCTCAGGGCAGTACCTGATTGGCTGTCAGACTCTGGTGGAATCTGACTGGCTGACAGAGGGTCTCAGGTGAAGCAGCTGATTCGCTGTCAGTGACTCGAAGGAAGATGACTGGCTGTCAGTGAGTCTCTTAAGTGGCAGCATAGAGGGGAGAAAGGTTAGGGTGATTCCAAGGGACCATGACTGATAGGAGCCCTTGGAATCATTACAATAAGAATTTAAGGCTAGCTTAGTTTGCAATGATAGGGCCCATGTGATATTGTTTCATGGGGCACAGAACTGGCAATGCCCAAGGACGAAAGCTGATTGTCTCTCAGTGAGTCTCAGGATGTGAATGTGGACAGAAAATGGGCTATCATATAAACATTCATTCATTTTCTTCCGCTTATTCCCGTTAGGGATCGCGGGTACTATCCCAGTAACTTTGAGCCTTAGGCAGGGTACATCCTGGACAGGGACCAGCTAGTTGCAGGGCTGACACAGAGACAACCATTCACTCTCACATTCATTCACTAGAGTCACCAATTCACTTAACACTTACATGTCTTTGAAGATGGGAGGAAGCCGGAGTATCTGGAGAGAACCAACTGTAACACAGGGACGACATCCAGACTCCCCCAGAGAGTTTATGTGAAGTCCGACCTGAGGATCAACTCCACAATCTCCTTGCTGAGAGGCAAGAGCACTAACTGCTCTGCCACTGTGCCCCTAGGCATATAAACATTTCAGCAGTATACATGCACACACAAGTGAGTTAGTTGTTTTAATCAAGAGAACTATATTTTATTCAGAACAGTGTATCTTCAGTGACTTATATGAATATGTCACTGGTTTTGGTAAATTATTATTGCATATACTGTATTTGTGACTTTATAATTTAAGAAACCTCTTTATCTTTATGTATATGTTACAACTTTTGATTTAATGCAAGGCGTGTGTAAAACCATCCTGTTTTTTATGCTGAACTGGTACATCCTTCATAATGTCCTCTGTTGAAAGTGGGCTTAGTTTTGACCATGTGCCCGAGTTTTATTTTTGACACAGTGTTTACCTTTTGCTGGTCTTAGCTGCGGTGGGCTGCGCAGAGGTCAAAAACTTTGATCCCTATTAACCCCCATAGGAGAATTACTGTCTGCAGACTAATACATCAGCTTTACTTCACTCCATCACATTACAACTCACGTAACAAAACTTGGACAGTGTTATGTCTCTTGTCTTTGTCTTATTTTTTTCTGTATTTGTTTCCCTTGTTTTATTTTGTATTCCCTGTCTGTTTCCTTGTTTTCCCAGTTTTCTTCCTGCCTCTTGTGTTTCCCGCGTGTTTGATTGCCTGCCCCGCCTTGATGTTTTTCACCTGTGTCTCATTCCCTTGTGTATTTATGTCCTGTGTCCTCCCCAGGTTTTTAGGTTGTTTAGTTTGTTTGGTACGTTTAGTGGTTGTGTTTTCTCGTGTACCCCTGTAGTTTTATTAAATTACTTTTGTCCGCACCTTTGGGTCCATCCCTCCTGTCTTCCGCACATCGTAACAGACAGAACATTAAGTAAACAATATAACTCATTCATTTCATACTATGGAACATTATGTTAGCACTACTAACCTACTATAGGTTAAAAATATATTGTGAACTGACACTATGGATTTAGGACTTTACTTAGGGATTCCCCGGGTTTGCTTAATTGTGGTAATAGTTTAAAATGTGGTTATACTAACAGATAAATTCAAATTGTGTGAGTGTAATCGGCTATAGCAATATTTACTACGTTTTGATTTCACATTCACGCTTTCTTGACTTGTGTCTTGATATTACTTTTTTATGTACTCTGTCTTTTCCCAAATAGTACACTCCACAACAGTGATTCTCAACTGATGAGTTTCATGAAGGCTGAATTTAGCTTCAGCTTTGTCGTTAATCTGAATTTAGTTAAACCAGGAGAGACTCAAATAAAATGATCAGACAAATGAATAATTCCTTAATTTATTTATCAGTTAGTATTTAATATGAGAGAGAGTTTAGAGCTTAGATCTCGGCAGACAGAGATGTTGAGTGATGTGATGTAGTAGAGTTAGAAAGAGATTTTAGAGAGATGATTCTGCTGTTAAGGTGGTGATGAAGGAGAGAGAATGGTTCTGCTGCTGAGTGGTGATAGAGGAGAAAGAAATGGGTCTGCTGCTGTGGTGGTAATGGAGGAGAGAGAAAGGTTCTGCTGCTGTGGTGGTAATGGAGGAGAGAGAAAGGTTCTGCTGCTGTGGTGGTAATGGAGGAGAGAGAAAGATTCTGCTGCTGTGGTGGTCATGGAGGAGAGAGAAAGGTTCTGCTGCGGTGGTGGTCATGGAGGAGAGAGAAAGGTTCTGCTGCTGTGGTGGTAATGGAGGAGAGAGAAAGGTTCTGCTGCTGTGGTGGTAACGGAGGAGAGAGAAAGGTTCTGCTGCTGTGGTGGTCATGGAGGAGAGAGAAAGGTTCTGCTGCTGTGGTGGTAATGGAGGAGAGAGAAAGGTTCTGCTGCTGTGGTGGTAACGGAGGAGAGAGAAAGGTTCTGCTGCTGTGGTGGTAACGGAGGAGAGAGAAAGGTTCTGCTGCTGTGGTGGTAATGGAGGAGAGAGAAAGGTTCTGCTGCTGTGGTGGTCATGGAGGAGAGAGAAAGGTTCTGCTGCTGTGGTGGTAATGGAGGAGAGAGAAAGGTTCTGCTGCTGTGGTGGTGATGGAGGAGAGAGAAAGGTTCTGCTGCTGTGGTGGTGATGGAAGAGAGAGAAATGGTTCTGCTGAGGTGGTGATGGGGGTGTAGGAGGGCTTCGGCTCAAATTTGAAAAACAGCTGAAGGGCAGGAGAGTCAGAATGGTTTAGATTTAGACAGCTGAATGACGATTGATGATGACAGATTAAGGAAGTAGAATGAGAGAGGGAAGACAGCTGAGAGGATGTATAGTGGAAGGAGCAACCAGTCTTCCTGGTAGAATTTACTCTTCAACCATTAATGTGGATGCATTGCCAGTATATATCACTCTGTTTATATTTTTATGGCTCTTTTTTGACTGTGCAGATGTAGCCAGCTCTGGAATAGACACTTTTAGGCTACTTCAATGTTGACAAAATTATGTAGACCAGCAGCCAATAACTCTGGTAGACAGACACGTTGTAAATTATGTTGTCCAACAGTATTCCCCTATGTATCGTGGCCAAATCCTCTTTCCCATCTGATACATTCAGTCTTAAATAAATCCCGCTCATATCAGTATGTGATCATTGTTACTTAGTGTCAGTGGCCCCCCGTGCTCAAAGAGAGCAAGAGTCTCCTGCACTAAGAGGCTTAGCTTAGGCTGCTAATAGATTTAGAGGCTGCAGCTATTTTAGGTCGCACAACGAGCAGTACTGAGGTAAATAAAAAACGATAGTAGCACACAACGCTCGAGGAAGTGTACAGCTGGCATTGTGATGTAACGACAAATTAATCTGAGGAAAAGGTTGACATTTAACCAGAAGTATAGGGCTTAAGGGAGCCCTACTAAAGGAGGTCCAGGGCAGGTAATGCTTCTTCACTATTGTGGCCACAACTGTTGGAAAAGTGGACCCAACAGGCAGTGAGTGAGCATACATGAAAAACAACAGCCTTCTGGGAAAATGGACCGGCGCCACTCTGCATCTTCCATCCATGTAATGTATCTATATTCATATTTTTCTTAAAGTCTGTGCATTGCATTGTATATGCCCTGCTCATTTTTGGGTATTTTTGCATTGTGGAAGAGTTATCTCAAGTTATCTGCCATAAATGATGAATGCTGCAACTATTTGTCCTGCAGACTCTCAAGCTGTACCAGTTTAGTTATAATGGTGAATCACTCAGTAGCATTAGCACAGTATTACATACCTGGTACTTCCTGGAGTGCTCTACTGTATAAATCAGGTGGACGCTGTGACACTCATTACTTACTGGTAATAGTATATATAGGCTATGTAAGTGACATCCAGAATGGAGGTAAAATTATGGAAGCATTTGGAGCTAATAAACAGCAAGGAATATATATAATGATGAGAATCTGAATGTAGAAAATTAGATCCAGGAATGTTTTACAGATTCTGAACTTGTGCATGAGAGGACTAAAAATACTAACTTGATTCATTAGAATCAGTAAAAGTTTTATTGGAATCTTTACAGTTGTGAAACATACTGGTTTTGTGGCTCAACGGCTAAAGCATTTAACCCTAAATTTGAAGATTCTCAGTTCAAATTAAAATTAAATCTGATGCATGTGGAATAAGGTTAGGAATGAAACCCACTCAAACTGGACGCTTGTGATTAGCTAATGAGACAGCACATTAAAATGGATGGAGTGAACAGGCCATGTGGTTGAACTGTTTCCAGGTCTTACAGAGGTGTAGCTGAGAAGGCAGTGCCTGCAAAGAGCTGAGTAATTAAGACGCATTAGTTCAGGGCCAGAGGTTATGGCTCTGACAGGAATGATAACTGCCTGCTGACACTCCATTTTACTCTGATGCCTGATGATCTTTGGGGATCACTGCACGAAGTTACAATTACAGTACAGTTTACAATATTAAAGCGAAAACCAGAGACATGCACAAAACCCAATAACAATTAATACATAACCAGATAAAGCTGCATCACTCCTGTTTTATTATAAAAAAAAGTTAAACTGAACCACTTTGCCAGCACAAAATACACATAGAGTTTGCCTTAAGCTGTGTTGATTAAGTGAGAGCATTGCCAGTATGATCAATAATTGTGTTACACTTGCTTTTGCCACTTTCCTGGCTCCCACTGACTCATTGTTGACAAGTCGTGTAGACCACTGATTCTCAAATTTTTCACACCAAGTATTTGGCAATCTTTAATTAAAATGACCATAAATCAGGACTAATCCATAGCTAAACACAGAATAACAGAAAAATTATCAAAAAAGGACAGAACAAGAATTAAAAACCTAAACCAGAACTGAATCCAGGAATAAAGTAGAACAAAACTAGGTCTAAACTAGGACAAAACTAAGTCTAAGTAGCTTTAAACAAAGTGGCATTGTGGCTAGCACTCCTGCCTCACAGCAAGAAGCTGGGTTCTATTCCCGGACTCTGTTGTTCTGTGTGGAATTAGCATTTTCTCCCTGTGTCTGCGTAGGTTTGCAGGTTTGTGTTCATCTCAGTGGGACTTACCTGGCTAATTAATGGTCAAATCAAATTTTGATAATCAATCTTTTTTACAATTAATATGTAATAACCAAAAAGTGCAATTCAATTTGTGATAAACCTGGTGGCCTAGCAATGAAGTGAAGTGTTTAAAAAAGTGTGTTTTATAGTTTCCGTAAAAAAAAAGGGTAATACTCTACTCTAAACCTCTTCCCTCGGCACATGGCATGTTCCAGAGACTGTGAATTCCCCAAACAGCAATTAGTCGGTTACTAAATTAGTTGATAAATATTTTAATAATCAATTATATTTGATTAATCTAATTATTTAGCAGTCCTAGAGTGTCTCCAATAGAAACCCCCCCTCTGCATTTATCTTAAGAGCACCCACATTATCTTTTTACATAATAGTGGTGATATGACTGACTTATCACTTGAGTAGTATTGAAGATTGATTTTGATGCTCACAAGGTACATTAAATCAAAGTTATTTGTACTCATCTGCCTGTTACATACGCATATTACAGGTTGCAGTACAGGCTTGCGTTCTGAAAAATCAGGATACCACATGTAAAATGTTTTTTTTTTTTCCAAGTTTGAAAATATTGTAGTCTACAGCATAGAGAACAACGTGTCTGTCATGCCCCAATCAAAATTGCTCATGTACTTTATGTACCATACTCCTAAATCTATACTTAACCTGTATATTAAAAGTAAAACAAAATAAAAAATAAATAAATCAGGAAACCACAAGTAGTACCCTGACTTTTAAAAGTCAAAATCCCATGTTTTTATGGAAGATTAATATTCTAGGGATTATTCAGTAACATTTTATGGATTATATATTGCTTATATCCCCGGACAGCAATCTACATGAATTAGATGCCCCCCTCAACAAGCAAAAAACAAACAAAAATAGACTTAAATGAACCTCCACTTTGTGTACGTGTGTATTAGCTTTAGTTTTAGCATAATGAATGTATGTGTGCTCCACTGAGATTAGTCATCTTAAAGGGATTATCTGCCCAGACATGAGATGCCATGACAGAGGTCTCAAAGAGCTAAGACCAATCTAACCTGGACTGCATAGCACGATTCTGTACATCACATGCAAATGAAGGGGGGGCTGCCAAAAAGGAACTGCAGACAAACCAAAATGAGAATTTTTTCTTTGGAAAAGGAAATGGTTTGTCAAAAAGTGTCTCAATTGAAGCAATTTGCTTAGTTTCTACAAAACATTTATGTCCGGTGCTAGCCTATGTTAAGTTGACCGCATTATTCAGCCAACTCGGAGGTGTTCATGGATCTCTGTTTCCGCTTTACAAATCCGGATGTTTGGCACTGCTCCTACCTACTGGTTATGTGCCACTGTTGCAATGATTATGTGTCTTTCATTCTTTCAGGTATATGTATAGTCAGTAATCATCTACTTGATTATTGTTACAACAAAATGTCTAACATTTAAAATGACACTCCTTGATTTACCTCTTGCCATCATCCTGCCCAAAATCTTTGACCTAGCATTTCCAACACCAATAACAGTACTGATATTTATTGTAATAAAAATTCTAAAAGTGGGTAAATTTGAACCACTAAATAAAATATAAAAGTGCAGTTTGGAGCATATATTCCCTAGTTATTTTTCAAGCTCACAATTTTTGATTTGGTTTAGTTTTAAAACCAGTGTTGTGTAGGTCTACTGCCACAAAGGGGCACTGCTATATTATTTGTAAACAGCTGGACTTTGATTGGAGCTCAGTTAGGTCTCTCTTAACCCACTTGTTATGGGAAGGTCTTCAAATCTATGTTAATAATTAGTATCAGTATTATGGTATTCAAGTCTGTTGTTAAGAAGCCTTACAACAATACAACCATTGGAACGTAGTCTTCATAATCAAATTTGAATTTAATTTTCATACACAAAAGACCAGCATAATAATAATACCACCATATTATTGTTCAATGGATAATAATTGAGATTTTAAAATTACATTACTAATTATTACACTTTGGCAAAATAATTTTTTAGAAAGTACTTCACTGTCCTGCAAAGGCAGAACATAGTATCTATGGTAACAGTGAAAAGTGAGATAAATGGCTTTTAAGTTTTGAAGTTGTCCCTCCGAGAAGTTGCAGGTACATGAAATAGAGTGTATTAATGTGATACCTTGTCATTAATAGTTTTTATCATTCGCAACCATCCCCACTGATTTGACATTTGACTTTCAAAATGTTAGTTACAGTGCTTTATATGGGGTGTCCTGAAAAAAACATACTGAGCACCTTCCTAGTCAAAAACATAAAGTAACCTATCAGTTTTGACAAACAAAGTGTGAGAAGTTTTATGGCTGGTGTCCCATTTCAGATTTTGAACAAAACTTGTTTCAACATATTGCAGTAACTACAAAAATCTCTTAATATTACGGTCCAGTATATGCGTTAGAGATCGTCAGTTTTCCGAGCTGCAGTTACTGCGTTCTGCCTTTGTATTACTGTGACATTTGTAGTTATTGCAAATTTAACAGTATTTTGTCCTAAAATCTGACACAATCAAGCCATAAAACCTTTCTCTGAATAAAACCGATGATATGAAGCCTGTTTTCAGCCTTAACTTAGTTTTGACAAAATATTCAGATACTATGTTCCATCTTTGTTCAGCAGAAACAGTTCTATAAAGTTTTCTGTCCCTCTCATAAACAGCGGAGCTATATTTTTCCTATGATTTTATTTAGCCCTGTATTTTAGCAGTACATTTCATGTGAGATATTACTGCCTTGTTAAAGATCTTGTGAATGCTTTCACATTTCTCTTTGCTACCCTTTTCTCTCTTTATGATTTTCTTATAACCAGACTGAATTATTAGCAACAGCCCTAATTCGCTGTTGACAAGTGTTGTAGACCAGATAGTAGGAACTAGATGATGTTTTTTTTTTTTTACAATTGACTACGATCATAATTTGCTAATATCTAATTAACTCTTATCTAAAAAGAAAAAAAAAAGGCATACTTTCACTTTAAGAATGGAATGATCCTCAAACTCACCTCTCTGTAGTAGCCAGTTTGTTGTCAGCGGTGAGGGATGACCGTATGACCGGAGAACGTGTTGAGGCAGCCTCACTCATGTGGAAGTGAACTCACAGCTGGTAAAAGCTGACCATGTGACCTCCACATCTGAATGGCTGATGTATGGAGCCCTTTATGAGTGGTTACTATGTGGAAAAAATATGCAGCAGCAGCCATGAGGGCTGTAGGCAATGCATGAGGTAACCACCACTAATCTTTAGGACAGTTGATATTTTTAGGCATTATAACAAGTGGATGAGCTTGATTAAGGAAATATTGAAAATGGCATCATTCACATAAACTCATAATTGACATATAAAGCCATGGTCTGATGTGTTGTACGTGATGTTAATGGTCCACAATTTAGTGCAGTGGTTTTTGTCTGGTCTGTCTGTGGGACCTAATTTGGTCCCTGGTCATTTTATTGTTACCCATTTTTACAGAACCAAGCCCATTTTTTACTGCCACCAAAGAGGTTTAGTTTTTGCTGGCACTGATCAGGCCAAAACACAAATTATTTATTTTTGTTGACAATCTGAATAACTGTCTGGATCCAGGATTTTTTTTTACAGAATCCTTTACCATTGCAGGGGTAGGGGCAATTTTGTTTGTTAGCATATTAATTGAAAATGTTACAGGCAGATTTACATGAAACCTTCAGGAATGGGTGGTGTGGATTCAGATCACTGTCTCAAATTGTATAACTGTGGCAATAAAATGTTCAGGTGCTTTTTAGGTGCTTTCCGGGACTGAACATTGAAATTGTATTCAACCTCCCATTGACTACTGGCTAATTTCATGGACGATGCACAAATAGGAATCCACAAAATAAAGATATGTTAAACAATAAGAATGATAAAAGGGGGGATTTTATTATTTGTGACTTAATGGAAGGAAAATAAAAGTTACAAGTAAAAATAGTCCTACTAACACCACTGAAAACTGTGTTCAAACTCAGAACAGAAAATAAGATTTACAGTACATGTAGTGCCTAATGTGATCCGTCTTGAATTAATCATGAATACATTTTTATAATACGCCTATAGAGCCTTCTTATTTTGACATGCAAAGACTCTGTCCCTGGCACATGGAATATGCTTACATAAATGCACTTTATACAGTGTTTGTCATTCTGCTAGAGCATGTTTCGGCATTGGAGGTGAGAGTGCAGCACGACCAAGAAGAACTCTATATTATTACTCAGTCAAAGTTGGGGTAAAAGGAAGCCAATGAATATGTAATACTATAGTAATTACTTACGTTTACAGCATCCATATTTTACTTTTCACACATTCAAATTTACTGTCTTACTTTGCAGATGCTGGAATTGAAAGTCCAATTTCTTTCAAAAGGGAACATTGCACACTCTAAATATATGGCTCAATATGCTTCTTTATTAGATCAACCCTGCGACTAACAATTGTCCAGGGTGTAGGCTGGGATAGGTTCCAGTACTTGACCCCAAATGGCAATACACTGAAGAAAATAAATGAATGAATGAATTTAACATATCCCATAGTTCATCAGTTTTGCTCACCTCATAATGCAAGTTCAATTCACAGCTTGGAAGGGTAGCTATGCTTTTGTTAGTGAGAGGTGGGGTTGGGGCTGGTAGGTAATGGATTTCTGTATAACTAACCACTCAGGAAAGCAAAAACAAAATTAAGCATTATTACTTTAATTTATTACCTTGAAGGAAAAGTCTCCAAGTCTTCCAATGTTTATAATGGATATTGCATGCTTATACATTATCAGTCTTCAGGTGTTGCTTCTTTATGGATACATCACTTGACAACTGCCTGTTCTTATTACCTCATATTTATAGCCCTATTGCAATGATATTACACAAATGGAATAGAAAGTCCTACATGGAAGAAGGAATGAACTTAAATTTAATCAGGCTGTCCTTGGTGCTAAAGCGTGCCCTGATCTGTTCTGCATACAGCCCAGCTCTGACACAGTTGTTGTGGAGCTGGCTGACCTACTAACGTTCACATGCAGAGAATACCCTGTGGGCCCATGAGCTAGCATTCTGCAGCTATCCTCCTCCTCTTCCAATTTCTTAACACGTTTTTTTTTTTTTTACCTTAGTAATTTGCTGCGTGATGTTGGTTAAATGACGTTAGATGCTATCTTTACTCTGTTGTGTGTTACAGAGTGGATAAGTCCAGTGCCCTTGGTGTACAGATGTTTGCATGTATCTGCGCTCTTGTATGTTTAGATGGTGGGTAATTTACTCATGTTTATGGTTTCCTAATGCACATTCCTTGCACATTCAATGCCAAATGGTCCTCCTTAGGGGATTTGTTGTTTATAGTGACATTTTAACGTTGAAGTTTCTTCCAGTGCATTATAAAACATTTTCTTGTCCACCATTCAAATTGATACCTCATGCCAGTGATTCTGAACCAATTCAGTACCACTTCCGAAAATGTTTGTGAACCAAGACTAAACCAAGACTAAACCAGGACTAAATCACATCTAAACCAGAACTGGCCTGGTGAGCATGACCAACCCACTTTCTTTTCAAAAGTGTGGATCCTCTGCCAAAGTGAGTCTTTTCCCATTGTATTGCTTGAAACCAGCCTGTCACAGTCGTTTATCTGAAGTGCATCTTACAAAAGCAGAAGATAAAATCCTATCAAAAATAAACAAGATGGCACCAGCTAATACAGAGTGATTTTTATAAGTTCTCTAACCTGATTAACAGTGTTTAGTGCTTTCCATCTGTTGGGTAAATGAAGCATCGGCATCTCCCCCTGCTGTCTTGAAAATGACACTTGCAAGTATGAGTCGCCAACCCAGTGTCACAGAAGTCTCAGGTCTTGCAAGAAAGCGGTACATTGCAGTTAGCAAAACAACAAGCTAGCGATGGCTTTATTTCTTGATTTTCGTCGTGGCAGAGCAGCCAAATGGCAGAAAAACTTTGTACGGATATGCACACATCCTCACAACAGGAGTCATCTGGGCTTGTGAGTATTTTTTGACAGTGCTTTACAACAATAACAACAACAGTTAAGTCCCCTGTGACGTCCGACATAACGCTCATGCTCATAATACAGTGCATTATGGCAAAACTGATAAAAGTCATTCATTTGCGTCTCTACCATGCCGCCATGTTTGTTGGGAGTCAGCGCTCTGCTTACAATGTGGGCTGCTTTATCAGCTGAGCTATACTGCAGCAACAGAACCTTTTAATATGACTAAAATGTTTTGGGGTAGGAAATGACAAGATCGAATCTAGACCATTAAAAATACAACAATTATCCTTAACTTCAAAATAAACCATCTTGACTTACATTTGCCATTTCAAGCATAAATCAGATGGTTGATTTTAATTTAAAATACAGACTTCCACTAACTTGTGTCCAAGCCCAGAAAATAGTGTTTTCTTCATGAAACCATGTTGCCGGATATACCCAGCACCTAATGTACTCTGTCTTGAATTAATCATGAATACATTTCTATATTATGACCATGCTACATGCTACGCACATGTAAGCCTCCTCCTCTTCTTCATAAGCAGGTTTTCTGAGGATCACGTCTCGGCTGTGCTCAGAATAACTTCATATACATTATTTATAAGCCCTGTCTACCTGCATCATGCTCTGGACTGTGTTGGCTTGAACCTGTGAATCTTTGATCCCAGTTGTGCTGCACTGACACAAAATCCAGCAGACAGTGGTTGTTTTTGTCTGTCCACATTTTTTAGGATGGCAAACAATGAAGTGTTATTTGTGTTGTTTCCATCTGATTTCATTAGAATGAACAGGTCTTGCTCCTTTGGTATAGCCCTGAGCTCACATTGGTAGCATTAAAGGGGTTATATTGTGCAAAATTTACTTTTTTGAGCTTTCTACTTTGTTATAATGTTGTTCCCTTATCAAAAGCATACCTGGAGTTGTGCTTTATTTTATTCACACCTGTTTGGGTAATCCTGTAGTCTCTGGCGCTGAGTTTCTGAGACCTCAGAACGTTTGGTTCTATGGACCCCTGCCCACTCAAGGAAGAATAGACCAATCAACAAGCCCTCTACATCCAGTCAGCTCTCATTCATTTATCAAGAAAACAAAAACAAAACAGTGTACAGCTCTGTTTTCACTGAATCCTCACGGCTATTTTTTTACTTTGTAGTAAAATGGCATCATACAAAAAGTTTAAGAAAATAGAAAGTTCTGTTTCTGTTCAAAAGAGTGCAACAGAGCTGCACTCTGCTGGTCCCTTCACCTGTTTCTTTATGGCAGTAGTAAAGTAATTTTTTGAAATGCTTCCTTTTAGTCACAGTGTTTTTAAAGGTTGTAAAAGGTGCAGTTCTAAATGTGACCAAGATTGGTTTAAAAAGATAAAAAAAAAATATATATGCCCTTTAAAGAATTACACATAAGCTTAGTAAATAAATCCAAGATAGACCTCCTGATAAACATTATGTGGGGTTTATTCACATGCATAATTGTTAAACTTATGAGTCAGCTTTTATAAGATAATGCATACACCTGTAAAACGTGTACTCCAATACAAATAGTATTAATATTTTAGTGATAAGATTACCTTTGTTCAGAAGAAAGGTCCTAAAGCTATTATCAAATGTTGTTGTCCTTATACGGCACATGTATTTTTCTGTCCACCTGATATAGTCTGATGGCTGTTTGCGAATTACACATTTTGTGCCAAATTTACTGTAAATCATAAATATATTCTAAAAAGATAAACTGAATGAATTTTTGGCATTTTGATACCTAAAAGTTTGCTCTAACTTTCCCTGACTCACTCTGTTTACACTTGGCATGACTTTTCTGTTAATTTGCATGTTGTGTGGTATTTGCACTGCCAGTCACTATGTGGTGCCACACAGTCTGTATGCTTATGTTTGCCTATTTAAGGACCAGTGAAAGTAGCCTCCTGCCACCATTCCATTGTGAGAATCCAATGTGTGAATGAGTGTGAGAGAGAGTCTATGTATCTTTCTGAGTGTTGGCTAACTGGCCATTGTGCAGGGTGTATGACCTCAAGCCCATAGTTAGTAGCAGTCACCTGGGAATAAGAAAATTAATGAATGAATAAAGTTGTGTAATTGTTACTATGTTGTAAGGCGATGGGACCAAGGTTTTACTAAAGCAGACAAGTTATTTCACGATGAGCTGTATTACAAATACTTTAATTGGACTTCTATGTATTTCGTACATTTATTTAGTGACCCTTATTTATTTAGTGACTTCTTTTGGATCTGTCCTCCTTCTCTGGTTTGCTCCTCTCTGGGGTTTCATGCTGAGTTGTTTGTTTTCTCTGGAGGCGATGAGACTGAGGCCATGCTGAGCTGCTGCTGTGTGTTTGGACCAGGTCCTTGTGTCCAGATGGCACAGCCAATAGCATCACAAGCACTGGCTATAGAGCGATCCTACTTCTTTTGCGCTGTAGCTCCTTTAAGTCCCAGAGAGCTAAGGATCCCAAAAGTTCAAATGCTTACCATCTGAATCAACTTGAAAGATAGCATTGTGATTATAACTGTAATGCCCTTATGCTGCCTTTTGCAGCGGATTTAATCTTGTGAGATAGAGTGAGTGGTTGGGTGCAGAAATACATGCAGCAAAAATGAATATTAAATGAACATTAGCCTTTTAGTTTTAGATCTCTCTGTGTAGAGGAGTTCTAAAAACAACATCAAAGCACATGGCTAATTTGCACAAGTCTGCCCATAAACAGTGCATCACACAGAAGCTGTTTAATTTCCTAAAATATGATGACACAAGCCTTATGACTATAAATTAACTATTCCCTCGGTGGTCCATGTTTGAATGTAGTATGCATAAAAGAGCACAAAAAGTATACTGTAACTAGTAAATGCTCATCACTGAAATGTATCCAGTGTTTCTCAAAAATGTAAACACTAAGTACCACATCAGGCTTTCCATCTTAAATATGTCATGACTAACCAACCAGTAAAATAGGAATTAACCTAGACTAATGTATCACAAAATAAGGACTAAACTGTGCCTAAACCAGATAAAAATCTGGACTTAACCAGATCTAAACCATGTCGAAACTTGGGCTGCAACTAACAATTATTTTGATCATTGATTTTGTGTTTTTGATTGAAAAATGTCAAATTTTGTGTACTATCAGATCTAAACCACGTCTAAACCATGTCTTAACAAGGGCTGCAACTAATGATTATTTTGATAATGAATTCATCTGTTGATTATTTTTATGATTAATCAATTAATAATTGGATAGTGAAGTGCAATAAAGTGTGTGATGACCTGGTAACCTGGTAACGATGACAAGCAGATAAAAACGTATGTCATTTTTATAGTATATAGTGTTTTATAGTTCCCGTAAAAATTTGTGATGGTACTACAAAACAATTACTTTTTCTTTTTTTTTTTACACAAAATGTACACTCTCTTTCACCATTTCTAAACCAAAGGTTGGCGGTTCAAGCCCCGCAACCGGAAATGCATTCTGTCAATGTGTCCTTGGGCAAGACCACATTTCTGTCAGTCTACCCCAGGGGAAACTGTGGCTACGAAATAGCTCACCACCACTGACTATGGAGATAATGAAATACCCCTTCTGTGTGTAAAGCGCTTTGGGTGACTTGTGTCATAGGTAAAGCGCTATATAAATACCATTCCCTTCCCTTCTGTGGCTTTACTGCTCTGACTTGGTTATAAAACCTCCTCTATGAGCACATGATATGTTTCAGAGACTATAAATACCCCAGCGATTAATCAATTATTAAATTAGACGATTATTTTAATGATCAATTAGAATCGATTAATTCGTTTAGTTGTTGCAGCACTAGTCTAAACAAGGACTAAACCAACCAGGACAAAGCAGTAGTCTACACTACACTACACTACTGAATCAAGCGCTAAACAAAAGTAAATCAGGACTTGAGCTGTAAAAGACTCCTAAGTACCACTAGAAGGAGCTTGCATACCACCAGGGGTACATGTATCACAGTTTGAGAACCACCAGTATAGAGACTTGAAATACTGAATTCTTTGAAATCTGTAACAGACTTTAAAGTGATTGTGATATACTAAGTCATTCATTTTGTAGACTGGGATGCAGAGGAAAAGGGGAACAGGTAATACTCATTATCATAATCTTCCAGTGGGACATGGTGCACTGTTTCATCTGTAATTGGTTGATGTCCCATTGTCAAGTGGGATCATATGAAATTCCTCCATGTGACTGTGTACCATTGATCGCGGTGTTGGAGAGGCGGGCCAAGAGGAGCAGTGGAGCGGACCGAGATAGGAGCGAGAGAGGGAACGAGGGAAGCGCGAATGAACGAGCAGTACATACATACAGGCGCGCACAGGCACAGGCAGAGACGGGACAGGCAGGCTGCACCGGCTCCAATGCACTGCCACTCTGAGCCATGTAGACCCTGACCAGGGAGCATGCAGACCGCTGTACTGACGAAGAAGACCCCTGTGATGGTGATGAAGAGGAGCGCAGGGGAGCTGACGCCGGCCTGCCACAGCTGAGGACCGGGAGGGAGGGTGGGGGGGCAGGACAGGAGGACGCTCTGGGCTGGGGGAAGGGAGAGAGAGAGAGAGAGAGAGAGAGAGAGAGAGAGATGATGGATGGACGAATGTGGAAGGAGTTCGCTGTAGGAAGCATGCCCGGCCCGGCGTGTTTACATTCGCGTGACAGATAGGATGCCCCCCCAGCGCGGGACCTGCCTCAGCTAACGTTAGCCACATGTTGTGCCACTGCAAAGTAGCATGCACCAACAACACCATTTCTCTTATGTTTGGATGCAAGGTGAGTGTGGCATGTTGCACTGATGTTTGTTTCAAAGCTCCTGAAAACTCTCAAAGTTGCAGTCAGATGAAGTGAGATGCCTCAGGGAATGGACAGCAAGGCTTCCTGTTACATACTGAGGTAGGCAAGTAACACAGTCAAGAACAGATTGAATAAAGAACTGGACTTAGTTTGTGGACTTTAGTGGCACTGAGGAAAAGACAGGAGGCAGAGCTAGAGGTAGCAGAGCTGACGATATTGAGGTTCTTTTTGGGAATGACAAGAATGGACTGGATTTGGAATGAGTACATCAGAGGGACAGCTCATGTGAGACGTTTTGGAAGATAAAGTCAAATAGGCCAGATTTGGAAATGTACAGAGGAATAGTGACTAAATCAGTAGAAGGATGCTGAGGTTAGAGCTGTTAATGGAGCCAGTTATGGGACACTTTGCCATCTTGAGTTGGACAATTTTTAACAAACCCAACTTTCCATACATTTTTCACATGCAATAAGTACTAGAACTTGTTCCATGTGGGTTTGCAGCTGCAGCAGTTCTTTTGTTATCTTTTCTGCTTTAAAATTCTGGTCACGTGAATAACACTGCAAAAAACTTGTAACAACCAAGTGTTTCAAATTAAATTGCGCTTTTCCCAAATCTTTTTTTTTTTTAGATCTACCAAATCAACATTTCCTTTAAATGTCCCCAAATACCTGCTCAGCTCCTTACCCAGGGAAGTCCAAACTATGGTCCAGGGGCCAAATGTGGACCATTTTTTATTAGCCCTAAGGCTAAATTCTCAATTGGCCCAAATTGTCACAGGTAATACTTTTTATTGCAAGGTAAAAATACCCAAATACACAGCCCCAAATTAGTATCAGATGAAGTTGGCATTACGGATGACGCAATGGAAATTGTGGTTGTTCAAGCCAAAAATAATGAAATAATTAAGGAATGTGTCAGTCCTAAGTCTGGATAAATATGGCATTGCTGAAGGGCAAGTGAAAAAACATATGCCAAAGTAGAGAATGATTAAGTATGGAAACCTCTGAAAGACAGAATGCAGACAAATTGGACTTTATTTTTACAGTGAAGGTGAAATACGTCACCTCTAGTAAGTGGCCCACCTTCACATATTTTTCAGTATGTGGCTCTTAATGAAAAAAGTTTAGATACTTCTGACTTAAATGTTATCACACTTTGTCAAAAATCCTTTTTTCTAAATGTGACTCTAAGCGCTTCTCTAGATCCTTTGTGGTTACTGAATGGAAGGATATCAGGTCTCAATACTTTGCTGTACTTTGCACTTTTACAAGCCAATGTAATAGGATCTCCTGTAGTGGGTTACATGCACTGCAAACACAACATGCACAGTGATGAAGTGATAAAGAGTCTACTCTTTTATATGTAACGTTTAGTCAGATCACACTTGAAATCATTTATTGGTGCTATGGAAATGTTTTTGTAAACCATGACTAATAATGTGTCAACACATAAATTCAAATCAAGGTGAAGGAGAATGCCACGTTTAAATCCATCAGTTTTTAAAAGTCTAACCTCTATTGTTCAATGAAGCTTAATTGTAGTTATCTAAAATAATGCTGATATGGGTCATTTTAACATTGTCTTTATTTTTTTATTTTTTAATTTATTTTTCCATATTAACGCGTTAAAGTTCCAGCCAAACAAATTAAAGGTGCTATGAGCAGTATATATTTTTTATAGTTCATAAAAATTACCCACATGTTTCAAGATATGAGGTAAACATGTTTAAATCAAATATTAGTTTTACTGATGGTACAGCTGATTTATTCACAATTAAAAAATACTGGCAACCCACAGACTATTGTTTTGATTTAGATTGCAGTAGCATTTTCAAACCAGTACAAGCTCATATGCTGCTTCCAGTACCTTTAAAAATAATACAAAACAATCCTCTCTGTCAGGACTTCACACACACACACACAAAATCTTCACACCCTTTCAAACATTTTAGCTTCCCTTTCTTAAAGTATCTTTAAACCATGGAATAAAAACTACTTGCTTCTTTCTTACCGAATGTTCAGGGCCTGTTGAATTCCATCCCAAATACTGCAATTGTCCTTCAGGCTTGCAAGATAACAATAATTATTTGTTCACTTTTGGTGTACTTTGGTGTTCTCTCTACACTTTGTACATGGATGGAATATTAATATACTTATGTAATGCAGGGCCAGAATCAAGTATCGATTGAATGAGTGCATGCCATAGTACACGCTGTCTCCCAATCTTCTAGTGATACATCTATTCTTACATCTCTGTTCCATGCCTTATGTTGTAATTGGAATTTTGAGTCAAGTTGGATAGTTATAAATTGTATAACTCCAAAATACTGTAGCATCTTGATGCGGGTCATCTTTACACATACAGAAAAGTAAAAGGCATCTCATAATTGGAGTCACAGTTCATTTTCATGAATATTGAATATCTTGTCTTGCCAATTACATAATCCAAAAATAAAACTGGGAGCCATCATCCTTGCGATGCTCTGAAAAGTGCGTGGAAAAGCAACACATGAAATATTCACAGAGCACTTCTGAACTCCTCCCAAAAGAGCTTTTGAAGTGAATAGTCACTAAACACGCCACTCACACAAAAACAGATTTATAAACCTGACTCTAAACTCCAGTAAAAAAGCACATTTGAAAGACTGGCCTGGTTTATGTTGAGGGAAAGACACCAAGAGGAGGCAGCTGTATCTAATTAAGTACTGTTTTCTTCCGATTGTATTTAGCTGCTGGTTCTGAGCATTTTTAGTTCTGAATCATTTATTTATATTTTTGCAGACATTATTGCAGTTTTTCTCTCAAGCTAATGAAAAACAAGTTATTTCCTGTTGTGAAAGATTGAAACTTCTTCAAAGTTATGTACAAGGGATCTATATTGGCATTTATTCATCTTCTTCTGCTTTGGAGCCTTTTCCAGCAACTATGGGCGTTAACCAGGTAGCAAACCTTAACAATGGTCATTTCGTCACAGGGCTGACACAGAGACATATGCAGACAACTGTTCACGCTCACATTCATTCATCAGGGGCAATTTAGATTGGCCAATTGTATGTATTGTATGGCCAAACATGTATGTCTTTGGACAGTTGGAAGCTGAAGTTCATCAAAGAGAGCCCACAGCTATACTGATGGGACATGCAGGTCAACCAGCCCAAGGATTAAACACACAACCTGCAATGCTAAGAGGCAAAATGTTAGATCTGTATTGTATAGTTAAGTTGTGACAGCATCTACTGAGGATCTGGGGTCAAATGTCACCTCCTACCAAGCTACTAACACTAGAGCAGAAAAAGGTAGTAACTTACTTTTAATTCCCTTGAGTACTTGAGGACCGATATATCAGTCTTTTGTATGTGTGTGTGTGTGTGTGTGTGTGTGAGACCATGTGACTGAAGGACCCCAACTTCCACAACCATCTTGTAGCAGTTTGGCCATATTACATTGCAGTTCTTACAAAACATTCAAAATCGCTTTATCTTGGCCCAAAAAGCTTAAAGCAGCCATAAAAAGAGTTTGCTCATGTCTCATAGAACCTCATAGAACAAAAAAATCCAAATGCATTTTGTAGCTCTCCCCAAGCTCTACTTGCGCGGTAGGTTTGATTGAGATTGTCTCATTGGTTCTCAAAAAAACTCACCTTTAACTGTTCTCACTGTCCAATTCTAATGCATGAGTTTCAGTATATTAATTATATCACAAAATTAAGAAAATTGGAGATATTGGTCCATCTGCTGCTCAGAATTTTATTTGATTGAATTGATTTCGGCATTGGCCATAGAAAAACCCAAATATTGGTCAACCTCGAGTTGTTAGTGTTGGTTTGTTGTTTTTTTTGTTTTGTTTTGTTTTTTTGCAGAGGCGTCCCTTATGTTCTTTTCTAAATTATGTTTGCTACACATGTGCAAGGGCTAGATCAAAAAAAAAAAAAAAAAGACTAAAAACTCCAATCTTTCTTGCAGGTTTTGATAGTATCATAACATGCTCTACTGTATATCTAGTGTTCAAAAGCCAATCTTTGCGGTCACTGCTTCCACTATACAATATATAGTTTACACTTTAGCTTGGGAAAGTTTCAGAAATGGTCCACTAGGTTATATTCAGCCACAGGGCCTCAGAGCTTTGCAGTAAACTCCTCCAATCGATTCAATGACTAACCAAGCAGCGAACGAAAGGCAGAGTAGTTTGTGTTTATCTGCGTGTTCACTAGGGACTCTGCTGTTGTTGTCCACTTGAGCAGTTTGTCCCAAATGAACCCTATGGGGACTTCTCCTCTGTCCCATCAGATCCGTCTCCACTGTGACCAGGTTGTAATTTAGAGGCGGCCCCGAGACGAGCGTTAATCCGCGGCTGTAAAGAGGGAGACAGCTAGTGTCCTCCTGAAATATCGCTGCGGAGGTAATGCAGCCAATAGCTTCAAAAGGCACATGATGAATGGCTCTGGGCTCAGTGCTGTACAAACTAAAGATGAGGGTTGTCCAAGAGGCTGAATGTGAATAAATAATAGTCTGAGCTATATATGGAACTGAATGGGAGACACCATGTTGAGCTGTGACCATTAACAAGGTTTAGAAAAAGCACATCTGATTGGTTGTGCTTGCGTTAATTAAACATAGATTTTTGCAAATTAGCGGTGTCATTTTGAAGGATGGATGTTGACTGTAGGAGCTGTCTCTGCATATTCAAGACTATCTACAGGAACTTGTGGGCTGCTGTGAAAAAGGGTGATATGGCTTAAAAATTTAATTTTGTCTTTTAACACTGTTTGAATCTATACGTTTTTTTTTTATAACATACAAAAATGCTAAACCACTCCAAAGCATGCGGCTTATACTGTATTACACACCAATCATCAGCATAAATAGTATCGATCAAGAGATTGGTATTGGCTGCCAATTAAGGAATTTTTACATGAACGTATTGGATTGGATTAAGTTGCGTGATCGGGCTAATATTGTGTTTTACATCTGCTGCCAACCAGCGTCCTCCAAGAGCAGCAGCTCTTCACGGTGTTGTGGCAAATTCTGCTGCTACCGCCTAGAGCAGCTAATACTGGCTGTGGAGACTCTGCAAAACCGCTAAAAACACTAATAATGGCAGAGAAGAAGACATTTTACATGTGATGCCTTTGTTTAGATGTGTCAGTAGTTTGGCAAAAATGAACTGTGGAGTGTGAACTTTACGTACTTTGTTTATGTATGCTAATTAGCCACATGTTCTGCTCAACATCTTTTAACAGGTCTCATATGGTGTGTTAAATTATAATAGACCCGGCCTTTAAAAATATGGAGAAGCAGAAGCTTAACCCTTAGAGGTCCATGGTCACATCGGTGTGATTGAACAACACTGCATCTTTGCAGAGTTGTAGTTAAAAAATATTTTACTTGAAGAGATGCTTACAATTACCCCTGACAGAGAAGGCTTGAAACTTTATGCCCGTTTTTATTTCACATTGATAGGCCAAGTAATCACAGAGATTTTGCTTGTTAAAGTTTTACAACTGTTTAAGACATTAAATCTGATAAATAAATAGACACGTATCTAATTAACGCTTTATTGTGGAAAGTTCTCCCAGTGGTTTCAAATTGTATCCCTGTCAGAAAAGGGATATTTAGTTGCCAGAACTTTGTTTTCATGGTCCCAAGTACAAGGAGGGAGAGGAAATGTGAGGGGCTACAGGCTGCATATTCGCACACACATTCCCCTGCAGTTCCCGTTTATCCACATGTGCCGCCCTTTAGTAAGCTGTATAGAGGGTGATTTATTATAAATCACTGATTTGTTTATATGTTGTTTGTAAGAACATGTTTTCACTTTTGAAGCACTCAGAAACCTTTGTTATGCATGTTTGATTTTTTCATGTCAAAAAATTTCAAAATTTTTATTTACGATTTTATGTTTTTTGTGTATTCTAGGCTATGGGGTGTTCAAATAGTACAACAAATGCAGCAAATGTAGTAACCAATTGTTCCAATAGATAAAGTTGTCCTGAATAAAATGTTGTATAGTATTTGTATGTTTCTCAATTCCAAATGTGATATATAATGATAGATTCAAAAAAACTGAAAAACTGCAAAAATAGGCCTAGATCCCTAAGGGTTAAACTAAAACTCAATTATGTCTTCACTGATGCCACTGTGAGAGTAATGCACACTGCTGCTGCTTTAATGTTGTTTTGTACAGGCATTTAGCATAAAAACATAACTATGCTATATGTTTGGTGTTATTACAAAATGCAAAAAATTATAAATAAATAAATAATGAATGGAATCTGGACTCAGATCGGCTAAAGCTAAACATTAAATGACCAATATTGGAGTGGGAGCATAGCAAATGTTAAGTGTTCAAAATCCCAGCTGGTACAAAGTACTAACTCCAGCCACAAGGGGTCAGTAAAGGAGCAAATTATTACTTTGTGGAGTGCATCTGGATCTGAGTGGATCTGAGATTTTAGGGTTTTTGAATACATGATTGTTAGTGTTTTGTTCATTCATGATTAAATTAACTGATCAAAAGGGTAACTATGGGTCTTAGGTATGGTGCACCCTGGACAATGGCCAGTTGCAGGGTTGACACAGTGAGACAACCATTTCCTCTTAACATTCATTCACTAGGGGCATTTTAGAGTCACAAATACTAACACATCCATATCTTTGGACAGTGGGAGGAAGCTAGAGTACAGAAGCCACAGTAACCCAGAGAGGATATGCAGACTCAGAGATATCATAGTCAGCTGCCCCAAGGATCAAACCCACAACCCTCTTGCTAATATATTAACTGCTGTGCACGCTTACAGATACCATCTTTTTTAATTTTCTTTTCTTTCTCTTGGCAGTGCAGACAAATTTGATCTAAGAATGCAGAGGATGTTCCTTGTGTGTCCGTACACAATCCTCTTAGTATCACACAAGTTGGGATTGTGTGGTCGAGTAACATCAATTATTGCATTTCATTTTTACCATATATACTATGCTTATGCGTTCTCACTCAAGTGTGGGCTTTAGGGGCATAATAGGCAGATATATTTGATCCAGTTGTCATTCCACATTGTTACAGGAAATGTCAATGCCTAAACCAAGCCCCCAGCAGAACTACAGGAACAACTGTACTTTTTATCTCTTCCAACCATAATGCCACATTTTTTTTATGCAGACACTATGTATATCAGCTCCTTTTATGATAGACACAAATTTGGTTGCCTGTCCATTCACACCATTCACATAAAATGGGGTAGTGGAATTTTTTTAAAGAGGATTTATTAGATAGTGCAGTGGAGAAGTGACAGGAAATCATGGCCAAAGAGCAATCAGAGACATTCAGTAAATTGCAGAGTCCGGAATTTTCACCAAGGTGGGCTATAGTTCAATTTTCAGTTTAATTCAGTTTAATACCAGTTGCCTCAAAGGACTTTACGGGAATAGACATAAACAAACAAACAAGCATCCCCTGTCCGTTTCTCCTCGGTAAGGACAAAACAAACAAAAAAACAGCTGTGGGAAAAGAGAAACCTCAGGGAGAACCACATAAAGGAGAGATCCACTCTGTGACCATTTGCTAATAGTCGCTCTGTATGCTCCACATCCTTTACCAACTGAACTATACTAAAGCAGTTCTGTCTGTATAGTTGTTGCTGTTTAGTGATGTTGTATCCATTGTTCCACCCTCAAAAATCCACCTTAAATTGTCAGGGACCAGACTGTAAAGAGTACATCAAAAAAGCTTATCTTAGAGTTCATAAAAATGTTCACACAATAAGTGGCATCAGTATTTTCATGTTATTGTTAATTATATATTTAAAAATATTTTGTTTAAAAAAAATGATAATCAGCATTTCACCACAAACATTTCTGGATATTGACTGCTTTCAGATAAAAATATAAACAAAAGCCTTTCTCTGGTAGATCTCTGTGTTTTTGGGAGTGCTCCAGTCCAGTGCAGAGCAGTATCAGCTAATTCCTGCAAATTCAAACAGACACTTCTGTGTGTGTGTGTGTGTGTGTGTGTGTGTGTGTGTCTGTGCCCTGCTCTCCCTGCTACATGCTTTAACCTCATTTCACCTCATACAACTATCAACTGCAGCCAATAGTCCCCTCATAATAACCCCCAATTTACACCTCTGGACATAGCATCTACGCTCCAACTCTGGACCCCATGTCTTACTTCATTGTAGAGTCATGAATTGTCAAAAATTTCTTAAATGTATTTGGGGAAAGTGCAGGGTTTAATTGGGAGGCACTAGGACCCTGAGGAGAGGCTGGCTGAGGCTGCTGTCACAACACACTGCTGCTGCCCTCTGCACACTGCTCTCCCAGGCTGAATGCATGCCTTAGTATAACATCTCCAAAGCATCTCTGATTCCAACACAACAAATTACAATATAGTAAAATACTTTAGGTTCATTTTGGGGTTTTGCGAGATATTTTAAGAGATAAATTAAGGCAGTGGATAGATCATGGAGCAGGACTTTGCAAACAAACACCAGAATTAATGTTGCAATAAAATATTGTTGCCCATATCTTAAATAGATTAATTTGAGTCTTGTGAAAAATAGCTATGACACCACCACAGTGCTGGATATTGCATGGTGTCTTTTTTATCAATAATGGACTGTAAATGGCATTTTGATGTTATTTTGAGAAAGTTGAGAGTCATTGTATGTCTGTTGTATAAGGGGACTCCAGTGTGTCCCGCACAAAAGTTGTCAAGTTAAAAGGGCTTTATTATGCTTTTATTTATCTTTTTAAACCAATTCTGGTTGCCCGTAGAACAGCATTGCACTTTTTTTACAAAATTTAAAACCACTGACTGGTCTGACTAAAAGAGAATGTTTCCAATAAATACTTTACTCGTGCTAAAAAGAAACAGGCGAAGAGACCAGCAGAGGGCAGCAGAGGGCAGCACTGAGTCTTTTGAACAGAAACAGTAAACCAGTAAAAAATCTTTGTTTCACTGGATGCCATTGATATGATTGATATGATGCCATTATACTACAAACTGAAAAATAGCTGTGAGGAATCGATGGAAACAGAGTTGTACACTATTTTTTGGAAAAATTAATGAGTGCAGGCTGGATAAAGAGGGTTTGTTAGATGCTTCCTGAAGTAAACCTATAGGTGGGGGTTTGTGGAACCGAGCATTCTGAGGGCTCAGAAACTCAGCAACAGAGAATACAGGAATTGCTCAAACAGTTGTGAATGAAACAAATTACAACTCTGGGTATGATTTTGATGATCAAACATTATAACATGGTAGAACGCTCAAAAAAGTCAGTTTAGCTGTTTTAAGGTGGTAGCCAGCTTATACTGCCCCTAAATTGTGAACCTACAGATTACTGTAATTTATAAATCCCACTTACAACTTCTAAATGCCACAAAAAATGTTAATTTAACATAAACACTGTGTCATAAAAACCTTAAAATTGGGTTTTGGGAGGATGACCTAAATATATTATATAGCCTATAGTGAATGGTAGTCAAGGTGGTAGGTACTTATAGTCAGGGTGGCCATCTTAAATCAAGTGCTGGGGGAAACACTGCCTTTCAAAGTAAACTTGTAACTTTGTTTAAATGGTCTGATGACATCAGTTGATCCCTGTCAGGACACCACCCTCAGCACTCTGTTGTTCATGATGTAATGATGATTACATTTGCAATATATTGTACAGTTGGGCCATCTTATAACAATATTGACAATATGGGTCATAACAAGGACCTTGCTTGGTAATTTGGTCTTGTTTTATTGGAAATGTTGTTTTTTTATCTTGTTATAATACCAATCTTAGCACTTAATTTTCTCATATCTATAATGGAGGGATTGTAAAATGTATTTATTCCAGTGTTGGAACTCTTGGAGGGTTGGGTAATCCTTGAATACATATTGCAATGATGTTTTTTGTCCGCTACACGAATCCACAGAACCTGCACATTGGACTTAAGAGACTCATTATGCAATATGTAGAGGAGACGACTGAGCCTCTGCTAGTGTTTCCTAATGTGGACTCTATGCCTTGTCAGACTCTTACACACTTGTACGTGCACGCTCTGGACGCACAGCTGTACATGCGCGCTCCTGACGTACGCGCACGTTAGTAGGGCATCCAGTGTTGCGTAGTGAGGAACGTGACCAGAATGGGAGCAGATTCGGTCTGTATATTAATGTCTCGTACAGCTGTGTGCTCTGATTCCTGCTACACTCTGAGGACCAGTGCTTGTCCGCACCACCAAAATCAGGACATTTTTGGAAAGAAAGAGGGGCATCTAGAAAGAAACTGAATATATTTCAAATTTAAGTGAAATATATTTTGCATAAAAACATGAAAAATTTACATTTAAAAATATTTGTCAAGGATTTTACTGGATATCATAATTGTTTTATTTTTCCATTGTCAATTAAAGCAGTCATATGTTTTCCAGTATGCAAAGGTAAATATTGGCTCATACAGAAAAGATAAGGCTCTTTACCTATTTAAGATCGTGATATTGTGGTTGGTAAAAATCCAATAGCGATAACAATAATGAGATGCCTAAATAAATATGGGCCATGAATACGTTTTCGCAATTATTAGATTTCCATGCATCCTGGAAAATCTGTGGTAAATTGTAGAGTTGCTTTGCAAATATGAAAATTGACAATTCATAATATAAATGTGCAATGTTCAAAAATGTACTGTATTTTAACCCATCACAATATTCAGCATTTGGTGACATTTTCAGTGCAATATTTCAGTATGCATTCTCTAGTGGAAAGTTTGGGCCCCTGTGTTCTGTTACATAGGTTTGAGAATTGGTTGGTTTTGTAGTCAATGTGAGTGTAGGGCTGCACAAATCTATTGTTGTCAGTTATTGTTTGCAATATCTGCTAAAGCAATATCACAAAAAGCTAAATGTATTGCAAGAATGAGATTTACACTGTTTAAGGTAATATATTATTCAAAATTGCCCTTTTTTAACTTTCCTTCATGTTATAACGTTGTTCTCTCATCAAAAACTTACCTGGAGTAGTGTTTTGCTTCATTCACGTCTGCTTGAATAATTCTGTAGTGTCTACCATGGCCTCTCATAAGAAACAGAATGCTCCCCCGCTTCTTCCACAACCCCCTGCCCACTCCAGGATCTACTAACCAATCAACAAGCCCTCTACATCCAGTTTTCTCTCATTCCTTTCCCCCAAAAACAGTCTACGTATATCTTTCCAGCGATATCTCACAGCCTATTTCTTCATTTTGTAGTGGCATCGATGGAATCAAAGCTCTTTTTACTCTGCTGCCTTGAGCTGGTCTCTTCACCTGTATCTTTATGACAGTGGTATATTAGCTTTTTTTTTTTTGTTTTGCTTTAAATGTTGTAAAGCGTGCAGTGCTATTCTAGAGGTGACCAAGATTGGTTTAAAAATATAAATAAAAGCCAATAATATAGCCCCTTTAATGTGGTGAAGCTGTATGCATAAATTCAACCAGGAAGACTGATTTCTTTTCCTCATCTGGCATTGTCTGCCAATCACAGCCTGCCACTTTTGCAGCTCAGCTAATCACCTCTTAAGCCATTTATGTAAGCCCTCTCCCCTCAGTCATTCTGCCACAACTTTCCTCTGCACCCAACTCCACCACAGCATCAGAACCGCAGCAGACTTCTCAGCCTCTGCATCTCCTCCTCTTCACTGCCACCAGTGCTCAGGCCCTGAGGGGAGAAATTTCCCCAAACAAATCTATCATACTCTTATCGTTTCTAGGGGCCAATGTCCTTATTCCTTCAATAAATTATCCATTAACACCTTACTCTGTTTAAGTCTATCCTAAATTTAGACCTGGTTCAGTCTTTAGTGAGTTTTGATTTCGCACCCATTTTGACCAGTGGGTCCTGAGCCTTGTATCTTTTCATAAATTAGAATGGAAATGAAGTTTACTTTAAAAGCCATTTGGATAATTATTAAGGGTATCCAAATATTGCAAATCATTTCACTATTGCTTTTTTTAACACAGTTATTGCATTTCTTTACAATATAGTTTGTGCAGCCCTGGTGTGGACCTGACTGAGCCATGCAGACGGGCATTTGAGTGTGCTGCTATAGTGGAGCCAGAGTTAGTCACGCTCAGTGGGATCTGAAAGAGCAGGGGATCCTCTGCCGTGAGGAGCTAACCATTGTGCACGTGCCTCAGCTCTGCCTCTGCTATTTCACTGTCTGTCTCCGCTACATCACACAGCATTAGTGATGTGTGTCAGACAAATCCACACTGAGACCATGCAACAGCTCATGGTTCATTTAGAGTGACAGATTCAACCAGTCTATTACAATAATATCATTCTTTATGGTAGTGTCAAATGAATACATTTTAGGTCATAATGGTGATTTTTTTAGGCTGCTGTGGTTATGTAATGAAATAGACCATTGGTTGAGTGGCTTAGCCATAGTGCTTAAAAAGCCAGAATTGTCCTACTTTAGGCAAATTGGATTCAAAGATGTACAATAGAAGACGTTTTAAGCAAGTTTTACCTGCCAAGGAGCTTGTCTTTGAGTTATTTAGATTTGAATGACATATTGAGTAAAGGTCAGTAATTAGCCAAGAAAGAATTGATTTGTTTTTGATGTGGATCCAGATTTTGTTTTTCTTTTTTAAAGATTTGTTGCCAAAGTCTTTACCTTCTGCACCAAGCTGGATTCTCACAAAATTTGTGGGTTGAGTTCACAAATTCACAAAAATCCACTTTGTCATGCTCAATCATATCAGTTTGGAGTCTGAACCACTGGTGACTAGCCAGTGATGTGGCAGGAGTGTCGCTTGTGGGTGGGTTTTAGGTTTACCACCACCAGCGAGCCTTCTTAACAATATTTGTAAACAGCATGGCAACACTGAAATACAGTACCTGAGCACAGATCAGAGTCAGAATAGTGTTTATTGCCATTGTAAGTGAAAAGGCTTCACATCACTATGAATTTGTTTTGGTCATTTGGTGCAAACATAAAACAATGCTACTATACATTTACAAATCCTCCTACAATGTTCATATTACAATGTTTTACTAACTTAGCAGTTTATTTATTGGCCACTTTATGTGACAAATTATTGCAGGAGGTCACTCTGGTGCTTCATCCGATCACCTCATTCTTCTGAAAGTGCCTTCTCTTTGCAAACATTTTCAATGGGACACATCCCAGACAGATTTTGTGGGAACAAATTGTCAAGCATGGTGACAAAATCATGCCTGCAGTTGTGAGATACAAGGGCTTTGTGGCTAATTGGATAGAGCATTTACTCCTGAACTAGAAGATCACTGGTAGCTTTACCAACAGTGAAAGACTTGAAGTTAAAGTAAAGGTCTGCAGTTCTACATTAGCTGTCATATTAAGAGTATTTGTTTCCTAAAATATTTGTTGATGCACTTTGTTGGCTCACTTGGTAGAGTTCTTATTCCCTCTTTGATATTTCTTGTTAGTACTATTGCCATCTAATAAAGACAAAAAGTCTGCCTTCTGTTATATTGGGAGGAAAAAAATAACATCTGTGACAGAACAGAAATTTTGCCACAACTGCCCAATCAGAGCAGACGGTGCACAGACCCTACCAACAATAAAGAAAATAAATCTTGTGTGAAATTAGTCTAAATATTCCGTTTGGTTTAGGGCAGTGAAATGTATGTAGGTCAATGCCAAAAAGTCTCCAAAATCCTCTACAGCATTTCTTTTTGTCTCATAAGTCTGTGTGTTTCTTCTCCAGTGAGCACACCGCCCAGAGTCTTAATTAAACTGCTCCTCTCAAGAGACACACAGCAGCATGCTCAATTCAGTACGTCCCATCTACTGGTACTGTTTAAAATAAGGCTGGCACAAAATCAAATTCACTTTGGTGGTTCTAATAATGTGGCCAGTGGACAGGACAGCTTTAGTAACAGCTGGTAGTTTTGTGTGATCTTAAGGTGATTGGACATTGGTTTGTTATATACAGTATTTAATAAGGAACACATTATTTAGTTTCAGTGGATACTATTACATTGTGAGATTTTTGGGCTCTGTGGATCTGTGGATTGCTGTCAAAGTGCTTCTAGTTAAATAGTAATCCCCCCAAAATAGATAAGAGAATGAATACTTTTACAGTTGATGTGATCACAGCAGGTTTGATTGATTATCTGAATATATGGGCTGGAGATAACAGGTCAGGAAGTCAGATGTCACATGGCTGACCTTGCTGTCTGCTGGTGCGTACACTGGGCAGGGATCTATAGTTAATGCTGTAGGGTCTGTGTCTTGCTGTGTCTGTTTATATTAGATGTGTATCAAATCAGCACAGTTCCTCCTCACAGTGATCACATGACCTGCTGGAGTCACATGACCTCTGTTGTCACATGACCACTAGTGAGTGTGAGTGAGCTTGTGTCAGTGATACTTCAGGTTATGTTAGGTCTCATTATGGTGATGGCAGTTTTGGCTGCATGATATTCACTATTCCAAAAACACCATGCCTACCATATTTGGCATAATTAAAACAGGAGATTTACAGCCACACCACAGTTTGTGTAATTTAAATGTCTTGTTGACATCCTTGCTTATGTCTGATTAGGGCTGTGAATTGACAAGAATTGGGTGATGTGATAAACATCATGATATTAGCATCACAAAACAATGTATCAATATATTGTGATACTGTAACAAAGTCAATATACTGCAAATTGTTTAGTTTTTTTTACTACATGATTTTGGAAAGCCTCACCTGTATACTAGTACAACTACATGCACTCAATTGTATGAAATACATTTAATTTAATGATCAGAACACTAAATACTGCCACTGTATTTCACAAACAAGTTGCCTTTTTTCCAAATAAACAACAGAATAAAAATTCTGCCAGAAGTTTTTTATTTTTTTATTTTTTATAAAATATGAACAATAAACTAAATTCTGAAATAATAAAAACATTGTCAACACTGTTTGATCCTGTTTATATTAAGTTATTTTTCAGTATAATAAAAAACACAAAATACATGCAGTTTTTGGTATTGATACAGTATAACCAAATACAATATTGCAATATTTTGATATTTCAATATTTTCTTCCAACTTTGTCTGATACAAAGAATATAGCTGTCTTTGTTATGATGATGAAGTTGTGATATACTCATCTATTAGCATAAGATGTGCATTACATATATATTGGCATTATGGACTTGCTCAGTGTAAGCTATACCTATATATGGTAGTTGAGACATAACGATTGTAAAGTTTGTTTGTTCTCCACAACTAGCTAAATACTGTTGCATATGAAACAAAATTTTCAAATTTGCTATTTGAAATTATGTTAAGAAATTAACAAGTGCCATTATAAAAGCTCTCAAAAAAGAAATAATCAACTTTAAGATAAATCAAGTCATGTTTTTTTTTTTTTTTATTAAAAATTTGTAATTATTTACAAAGAGATGAAAAAAGGCATTGCATGAGAGATGTGAGTCAAGGGAACAGAAAAAGGGAGTGTGCGGCTGAAGACTTGATGAATTTGAGATGAGGAACAAATGATAGAAGCGTTTTGTCCCTGAGGCTGGCCTTTCTGCCTCACGGTCCTCTCATGTCCTTTATAAACTACTGTCTCTGACGTTGTGAGGATGCTTCGTAAAACACAGGGCTCAGGAAACTATTAGTGTCCCGCCGAGAGTCCACCTGGACCTGTTACACAACAAGGACCGGACAGAAAACAAGGCCCAGCTCACGCCTCGCTGCACTCTGAGGATACAGCCAGTTTCTGACAGCATTCTTGAGTGTCAGTAATCCTTTTTTTACGACCTAAAAGATATTCTCTGCATAACAAGCCATATCCTGTAGCAAAACGCAGACTTTCTCTGACTTCCCCCGGCATCTATTATCAATAACCTCGTTGCTGTTGAACCCTTATTGGAGTGTGCAAACAGATTACAATCATCAGCTATATATAACATTTCATTTTTTCCCCACAAATGACTCATAAAAATATGCTATCAGATAGGAGTGTAACGATACAGTAACTATATCGAGGTATCAAATTTTTTTTCCTATGATACAACTATATTGATATGCATTACCTTGTATCGTATTGTTTTCTAGGAAGTTTGTATTGATATGAAATATTGATTGATAATATTGGAAACTGGCCACAAAGCAACATTTGAGAATAAACTTTTATGATTTACAGCAATGAATTTTTATGATTTACAGCAAAATTTTGCTGTATTGATAATTGTTATGAAGCTGTTGAATCATATCGAATCTTATCAATCCAAATTAGCCAATATCGTTCTTGAAATGTATTAGTGCTGGGCGATTTAGCCTAAAAAAAAATCTTTTTCACAAAAAATTCGATTTACAATTTAAAAACAATTTTTTTCCCCACTTACTTAAAATCAAACTGAAGACAACAGAGAAATTGTCCAAAACAAGTTAAGCTTTATTGCTTTGATTTCCTCTTGAGGTTAAAGTGTCAAATAGACAAGTCAAATAGAAGAGAAGGCCCTGTGATTTTATGGGGGATTTTCTTAAAAGTTGCGCTAAAAGTTGCAATTTTTTTTTGTCTATAATTCTTCTTAAAAATATTAGCTAGAACTGTAAAAACTAACAAAATCTGTTTTTAAACATATGTGAGTTGGTAATTAATCTAATTAAAAATACCTGTATTTGAACAGGCCAAGCGTACCTACTTTTTAAAATAATATTGCTGTGTTATTAGGCTGTTTTTTTGGGCTCCTGCAGCTGATTCTGATTCTGTTCCTCTCAGATCTTCTCTGGTGATTCCTGTTGTGTGCTGTAGAACATCCAGTCATTAAAAAACAGAAGAAGTTTGCTGTGCTATAGGGTTTCAGGAAGGTTATTAGCCTGCAACATTAACGTTTAAAGAACAATGACCTCTAACTTTATTGTTGTCTAAATACGCTGCCCATTCAACTTTTTAGGCAACTATATCACCATGGCAACGCAGACAGCTTTTCAGAGTACTAGAAAGTACCCATTCGTCTCCTCTTTCAGTCCCATATACATCGCTGCTGCTGCTGAGCACCTGCGACCTCATGTGCGCCCTCGATCGCCGTGCTATAGCTCCGCACTGCTCCGCACTGTTCCGCACCGCACCTCCGTCCTCCGCATTGCACCCCCACGCCGCTTTGTCTGTGGCTCAACCCGACCTCCGCCGCGCATTACCAGTACGCTGCTGCTGAGAGAGTTGCGGAGTTTGGACAAAGTTGCAGGGTCGCACTGAATTCGCGGGGTTTGCTTGATTTTGCGTTAATAGTTGCGATCGCAAAATCCTGGAGGGACTGACTTTGCAGCGGGGCGCTGTTTGTGCTCCGTCTGACGCCGCAAACCCGAACCAATTCCACACAACTGACGACACTGCGCCTTTCTTAGGAACAAGTTCTTCCCTGCTCGCTGCCATGTTGTTTGTGTTCCTCTAGCGCACGGAGGGAGGGGTCGGGCGGGTTATCCTTTTTGTATTAGAAGATTTGTTTTTATCAAATCAGAATAATGTCTTAAGACTCCATGATAAGGGAAATAGCATGTAGCCTGACAGTCCATACAGATTCCCTTTTTGCAAAGTAAAATTTGCCTGGAATATTTTCTTTTTACAGCCTTGTGAAATGTGAAATGCTATAATCCAAAATTATTTCAAAAAGCCTGATAAAGTATGGCCACTTTAGCATAATTAAGTGACGATCCCAATGCCACTTTATCCTTTGAAAATCCATTGTGTCTGCAGCTGATGATGATAATCTATGCAAATATAACGTCTTCTACTCATCAGCACTCACTCATCATCTTCTACTGATCTAACTTCTAACAGCTGACTTCTCAAATCAGTGACTAATGAGTAATTAATTCTACCGCTATGCTTTTTAACTAACCTGTACTTTCTTCTTTTCTCCTCCTTTCTGCCCATTCTTTTTCACTCCTCCTCACCCTGACCAACATTGTTCCTTTTTCTTTAAACCCTTGGCGCTGTGTCCTCTCCATTGGATTGCCTTTCATTTAACAAAAACCTTCTTTTTAATTTGGATCCATATCCTCGTCCCTTATGGTTTTACCCTATCTCAGAAGTATCGGTATCACGAAGAAGACGGGGCATCACCTGGAGCCCCGAAACTACACCACCATCACCACACCTGCCCCCAGCATCCCATGGGCCTAAGGGAGCTACAGGATGGAGGGACACTTGGACGGGATGGAGGAACGCTTGCCCGGGACGGGGGCACGTTGGGGCGGGATGGGACGTTTGGAAGAGATGGGAATTTGGGACGAGACGCTGGAGGAATGGAAAGTATAGGATGGGACGGAGGGACACTGGGACGCGATGGGGGAGTTGGGACTCTTGGACGGGACAGAGATCGGTCACTGGGACGGGACAGGGACAGGTCCTTGGGACGGGACGGATCTCTGGGAAGGCACTGTGAGCTGAGAGGGGCGGAGCTGGTTCAAGTGGCAGAAAGACAACTGTCCCAAATTCAACATGTCCATGGATATGTCACCCGTGCCCATATCACACCAGCCCAGGTAAATACCCACTCCCGCATTGTAAAGCCACGCCCATATCACACCTGCCCAAGTAAATACCTTATAACACCACATCCACCTTGTAAAGCCACGCCCATATAACACCTGCCCAAGTAAATACCTTATAAAGCTTTGTTGACATTACACCAACCAAGGTAAATATATAAAAAACTATTCACATATCCTCTTTAAATCTATATTTGAAATGTTTGAAAAGGGTTAGTTTCAAGATTATCTATTTTGTCTTTTTATGAATATATTTTCTATTACGTCCAAACACCATCACACTCTGCCACATTTGACCCCCATACATAACTAAGTATATTTTGGTCATTAGTGATAAAATGTCTCTGCTGTGTACACTTGTTAGATTGTACCTAGGTGATGCAATTTGTGATAGTAGACTAAAGTTATCTTTCTTACTTTAGCTCTCACTTCATAAACTCACTGACACTGCCCTAAATCTTCACAGTCTGCTTTGCCCCAAGAGAAAACCCATGGATTCACCTTTTGTCCCATTTTTTGTAATCAAGGCCATTACTTCCCTGTAATCATCTATTTGAGTAATTAAGCCATATCTTACTCAGATACATTACATACTATTAAATTTGAATATCAGTGCACTGTCTTCCTTAACGCCCATGCTTGACTCTATGGCTGTTAGACTTTGTAAATTTTCTATCCTCAGTTGAATCATTACCATGCAGTTTTAAATGTGGGATCAAGCTAATGCAGTGAAGTCCATTAAAGAAATATCAGATATGCATAATTCAAGAATACAGACTTTTTCTCTACTAACTAGTGCTTTGCACTGAAAATTTTAGAAGCACAGGCACTAAGTGTAAAAGTGGTACGGGGGCAAAAATTTTACAGAAAAGAGTGAGCAAAAATTACAACTAGTTGGACGGGGAAAAAAAGTTGAGTAAAAATATTTTATTATTCTTTTAAACCATGCATACTTTCTTGCTTGATTTGCACGAAATATATTTTTGTTTTGGCTTTTAGTTTTTGTAGTTGAAACATATAATATTGCATGTATTTATTTTAAAACTATGATTTCCATTGCACGGTAAAGAAAATTAAATAGCAACTGTCAGAGGCCCAGTTTACATGACATAGTTTTTCACTGTGTCCACCAAAATACTAGCCTGGTGAGCCAGACTCTCCTACTTGCTTTTCGCAAGCAGGACAGTCTGGCTCCCCTCTCAAACCGGGTTCAATTTATAAAGGGCCAGTCACAGCCATTTATCTGCAACGCGTCTTACGAAAGCAGAAGAGCTAACCTGATTGACATCTGCAGCTTTTCTTTGTCACCTGTTGGTTCTGCTGAAGTCCTCGTTGTTGTCCAGTCCTCCGTAATTTTTTTCTTAGTCTTGCCATTTTAACAAAAGTTAAGTCCAGTTGACATCGATGATTAACAACTGTTTGTACAGCTGGCTTCTGCTGCTGTCCCCATTCAGAAATAAGTACAGAGCTGCTCATGATATGGCGTATTCTGGTGTTTCTCTGATTGGTTACTCCGCCTGTCATTATTCCGCCTCAGAAACAAAACTTATAAGAAGAGGTTCCAGACTAACTTCTTTGTATAGAATAGGAAAATAATTTGTCTGGCAGGCCAGGCTACCAAAATATCACAAATATTGGTTCAAAATAAGACTAGTACTTTGATATATGTTTGTTTTTTGCCATTTATTTGGTTTCCCTGAAGTACCATGTTACCACCCATCTACAAATACACTTTTTTGTTGTATTCTTTTAGGGTTTGCTTGATGGAAATACTCGAGTGCAGCTCCATCTTGTGGCTTGATCCCGTCCCTATATCTCTCAAACCACAAATAATGTTGGTCAAATGAATGGCATAAACCAGACCTGCATTCAAATATAAAGTCACTTTCTTGTTCATTCCACATCTATTAATTACATCTATCTATGCTTCAAAGTTCTTGTACTGTTTCATTTGGTTGTTTGCTGCATGTGACAAGCAACAGAGAACAGAGGAAGTTGCTCTGTGGTGAGCAACAAGAAGAGGTAAAATGTAAACCAAAAAAATAAAATAAAATTGAGAATTTATAGATTGCAAAAATGTCTTTTATTGTCTAGGTATAAAGAAGTGTCTTGCTGAATTCATACAGTATGTCCATGCTCCAGACTGACTTTCAAGTGTAATTTTGTAGATATACTAGAAGCATCTCTATTAACCTCTATCCACTGAGGCACAAAGCCAGCAAAACTAGCATAACCTCCTTCAAAAACAGCTGTACTACAATTGGATTCTAAAAGTTATTTCAGGCCAAAATATGCTGAAGAGTTTTGCCAAATGTGTTCCCATATTTGGACGCTCTGCTGCAGTGAGCTATTTTAAGAATTACTGCTAACCACATATGTGTATGAGAGAGAGCCTACAGGTGCTGGGACTGGCGTGTTTCTCAGGGACAGATGGAGCAGCCATCATGTTTTCCCCATGCTCATGTTCCTCTTCCCACAGTTGTGTCCCATTTCTGTTTCACAACCCTCATGTCCCGTAAACATTTGCTTTTTTTCATTTTCTAAATCAACTCACAGCTAGCTTTATGTAAATCCCAAAAAAAAAAAAAAAAAAAAAAAAAAATGTCAAAACACTGTCATTACTGTCTGGCATATGGCATTTTTTTAGCATCCATCTCTCACCCATACACTGTCAACTTTACTTTTCAAGGATAACCCACCCAATGTAAATTTAATCGAATATAAAAAGTTGTTAACGTTGTAGTTGGCCTAATGAAATATTTTTGACTTGTATAATTGCAGTTTCAGCATTTTTAAAATCAACTTGTAATGAATGGTATTTACTTCGATTATTTCAATAATATGCAATAGCAGAACATATATTGTATACTGCCAAAGGTTTTGCCACAAACTCAACTGACTAGCTTCTCCACTGTAAAAAAGTGCAAACAGAACCTGATCCTGGCATCGGGTTTAGACTGATTTTTACCTACACAAGAATCTTGTGACATTTTGATCTTGCAAGATCATGAAATTGCGAGATCTTGTCACACTATTGGAAAAGCTAAAAAAATATTCAGCATAATAGATAAAAAGAAGCATAATTAAAAGTTAAAAGCACTAGACTGTTTAAGAGTCAACTAACCCTAATTATTTGTTCCTTTAACCCCGCCTTGTAACTGGAGATAATCTCATTGGCCCTATCTCACAATGGCTCCAACTCCTGTTAAAATAAATAATTGGCTCATTATTGACCATACCAGAAATGTCAACAAAATCTGACTATTACCTTTTGAGTTATCTTGCTAACAGACTAACAAACCAACCAACAATGCTGACAAAAAACATAACCTTCTTGATGATGGTAATGAACACAGGCTTGTATGTAATCTATAATCTGTGCCATGTTACCAGCTATTACTTGGAGTAACAGTGATCTCAAACTGGTTTCCAGAGCCTGGTCAAGTGAAAGGCTTACTTAAGAAAGCTGGACCATATGGTAATTGGTAATTGGTAATGACTAAAATAACTTTTTTTCTTCTATGTGTATTTAGCATAAGTAGATATATGCCTTTAGTCAGGTGATCTGCTGCAAAAGTCATATGATGCATGCAATGATCAGAGATGTCCCATACCTTTCTTTAAATTGAAACATCACATCAAAATAATGCCGTATTGTATTTGGAGGCATTTGTTGTCATTCTATATTTTCATTAGCTGAAACTGCTTGTTTACATTGTAGTGTCAACAAAAACATTTAATGATTGTAAGAACTAGATTAGAACAGTACTTGCTATGGAATGAAGTGTGAATGGGCCATCTAGTTGTAGCAGTAGCTGAGCCGTGTCTGTGCACCGTAGGTAGAGTCTCCTGATGGACTTTACGATGAAGAGGCGTGGCCTGGACCGGACAAGGAGCGAATGAGTGATGTCCCCGCTCCTCCATTCTCCTCCCTCTGTCCTCAAAGCCACCCCTACTTTCAGGTAATCCCCGCCTCCTGTTATGCATGCTGTATGCATTTGTGTCTAGTTTTTGTGGTCACGTGTTTTTTGAGCATGCAGTTTTGTATTAAAAAATATTTTTGTTGTGCATCTTAGAAATATTATTTATAATCCTTTAGAGTGTTGTTATTGCCTTTGATACCTTGTTGTTTTATATGAGGATGACTTCTTTGGTGTTATTATAAATATGGTATTTTTCTTTAGCATTTAACTTGATAAACCATCTTCTTTTTTACCAAAGAAATACCAACCATTCCTCAAATGACTGTCTATTTACAACTTACATAATGACATGGACAAATGTGTTTACTTTTCATCCAGATAATTTTGTGAAGCAATTTAATCCTGTCTTTTTTCTATAAATCAGAATTTATCATTGTAAACATTAGCAACGGTGTACTCCAAATCTGTAATCAAGTTGAAAATATTTTCACTTCAAAGTATTAAATAGTATTACTATTATTACTACTAGTATTACTACTACTAATTGTACTGCTAGTATTATTTCTACTGTCCTAAACCTGCCTTAAACCCAGGACCATCTGATTGCAAGGTGAGCCTCATTATGTTTTAGAAAAAGTATTATCTACGGTACTTACTTTCTGCCTGAACAGAAATGATCAGGTTTACATAACGCTACTACTCTACTCCTCCCTTTCTCTGTTTAGAATGAATGTTTGTCATTGTTGCTTTTTGAGAGTGGCTTTTGTAGTTGCATGTTATGTCCTGCAGAAGGCGGCAGAGGCCAACTATGTTTGAGAGCAGTTTGAGAGTAGCACACACTTCAATCAATTGTGCTTGTCTAAATCAATGTATACTTTAGCCGTCTTTTGTCTGGCTTGGTCTCTAAATCAAAACATTCTAAGACATGAGTTTGAATATTTAGCCCTGGATCAATAGCAATGAGGTTTTGTAATGGTCATTGAACTCTTTCTGTCCTTGGACTGGTCTCAGCATGTTACTATACTACTCTTGATTCTTTCATACCCTACCATACTATGGGTCTTGACTTGACAGTTATTTCCTTAAATGTTCGTACACTTTCAGGTCTCAGTTAGTGTAGTCCTGGCTACAACACTAAGCTATAATTAAAGGAACGGTCCATTTGACTGATTTCTTCAAGGAGAAATGCAGACTGGACAGAAGTAGTGCCAATATCGATTTCACTTCAACATTAGACTGTCTGCCTGACTGTACAGCTCACTGCAGGGCTACAGGGGCACACGCTGCCCCATACTCATTAGTCTAATGCCGATCATGAGGAAGTTACACAGACTCCCAGAGACAGAAACAGGGCAGATTTGTTGATGGACATTAATCACTGTCCATCTGAGAACTACTCCTACACTCCCAGCTCTCATCTCTGCTGCTGATGCTGTAGTATTGAAAAAGACACACACAAGTCAATGCACTCAGGATAGGATTACAAATAATACGTGATGTGGTTTTAATATACTACATACAAATTTGTTATGGTGGTGAGGTCAAGAATGTTGGATGGGGACTGTGGCACTGAGAAAAAGTTCTCTCTCTCAAAGCCAAATTCCTTAGGGAAAAGTAAGTTTTTTTTTCTTATATTTGAGGAAAACATTTCTTTTTTTTTTTTGTATGAACTGCAGTATACCATGCCCAGAGTGCTAAAAGATGGATGGAAAGCACTCTAAGTAGGCTTCATAGAGCCACCCAAAGCATCTTAAGCCCAAATTTCATGTGACACGTGTTGTCACAATGGCCTTTGAGGAAACCAATAAGGTTATCTCTGTCAAACTTGCTGTTTGGTCTACCCACTTTTAGGGCATGGGTATATGGCCAAAATATTTTTTGTGCCTCTCTTGTTGGCATGAAGAGCTAATTAAATGCAGATTTATTATTTTTTAATTAGATTATTGCATAGTTATATTTTTATGCTAAAACAACAGCAAAACAGCAGCAGTGTGCATTACTTTCACATGACATCAGTTAAGACATACTGTAAATGTCTTTTAGTTTTAGCCCTCTCTGCTTCTAAAGGCCAGGTCAGTGTCTGCAGAGTCTTAACAGTCAATATTTAAGCTCTTTTGGGCACTAGCAGTAGCATTTGCCTCAACACTGGAAACTATGCATTGCTTGGAGGACACTAATTTCTGCTTAATTGGATTTTACAATTTGCCTATTTTTGACATGGTCCAAAATTAAAAACACAAATTAATCAGTTTAATTTGGTTTATCGGCCAGCTCTACATTGTCATATAGAACCAAAATTTCGATCAGTCACTCCTAAAATAAAATCACAAATTCTGCATGAATAAAACCTTTGCTCTTCTGCTGGCCCTAAGTAGTGACTATAATTCACTTAGGCCTCCTGTGTCTGTCTCTTGGCCCATATTTATGAAGCAGTTCCTGTTGGTGCTTACCAGAATGAGCAGGTATAATGGACATGCTGGTCCAAGGCCAGGACTCTCCGGAAACACAGACCACAGTATGGATCCACTCTGAGTCCACTGCCTCGAACCTTTATGGCCACTCACAATGTAAAGGAAAAATAGATCACAAGAGTCAGGTTACATTTAAGTTGATAAGTATTTAATATTTCTATACAGTGTCATATATAGAAAATCAGACATCCAAATGATCTTGTAACTTAGTAGTCAAATTCACTAATACAGGCTGCACATTTTCTGAACGGTAAGGTGTTAAGTTTAATAGCCTTTTTTAGAGCATTATATTATGTTACCCACACAAGGAAAATGGTTTTGTCAATAAAAAATGCAAACCTCTCCATTTATCTGGGCCAGCATAATGTGTGGCAGAAGTTTTAGCACCATGTTGGAAGCCCCTGGTCTGTGGCATTAAAAGCATTGACCGTTTTCTAAACAAAACATTTTCCATCAACAAGCACAATGGAAATTTAGAAAATAATGTCATTATTTCATACATGTCATAAATGTGCAATCAAGAAATTGTGCTTTAACTGTAGCAGGAGTGTGCTTCCCTCCAGCCATGCTCAGTTTGTAACCTGGGCAGTAGTAATAACTAAGTAATAAAACTTCCACTAGGGACTGGTCCTGTTTTGTTTGTTGTTTTTGTTAAGCACTATTGAAAATATAGTGTTACTTGTTTTTTACAACTGTGATGTTTTTTACAGCATTCAAAGTGAACTGAGACTGGGCTTAGAATAAAGGGTTTTAAGAGACAGATAATAATGCTGTACTATAAGTACTCTTGACCTAGATCCTGGCTCAAAATCTGGAGAAGGGTCCTTGCTGTTTTTGAGAGGTTGCCTCAGTGGCATTGAGGGATGGGTCAAATGCAGAGAATACATTTTCCTACAGGAGCAATAAAGTATATATAATAAGGCTTTTTGAAAGAGTTACATTTGCTTTAGTATTTCACATTTTATAACTTAAAATAATGTATATGGAAAATGTCTTCTTTGGGACAGAGCATAAAATGGATAATTTAGCATGGCTATTAGCAACATTACTCTAAAACATGGTGCTTAAATGAACTGGCTGCTTCATAGTGACAACAATTTAAGCGCATAATCACGCAGCACTAACACAATCCCTAAATAGATTGCTAGAAGAGAGCTTATGACAAATGCCGAAAATAACATAACTTAAGTTTTGCACCAATTCCATTTGTTTTTGATATAACTCTGTGAAGGTGATTATACCAAAATAAAAATGTGATGTGAGAAAGACACATTAAAGCCTGTCAGGATTTGTGTTAGAACCATATACCTAAGTGCCATGTCCTACTATGATGAGATGAGTACTTCCAGGAAACACACTCCTTTACATTCCTACCTGCCATTGAGAGAAAGGGCAGAGTTGGCTCTCTCGGTAGCCGTCCATTAAAGATGCATGATGTGTGCTTTTATTTAATTGGTGCTGAAATATTAATAACCTCTGGCATTCAGAAGCTGACATTTGACTGCAGACTGGGAGGCGGGGCATTGAGGAGAAAGGCTGTTGTTGTTGTTGTTGTTATTGTTGTTGTTGTTGGTCAGCTGACTGCTCTGTTTACCTTTTGTTCCCGCAGACAGCTGGACAAGGTAAATGGCACTTGTTGATAATATTGTTGGGTGTGTGGCAGCGATGATGGAGCCTGACTGAGCCTTGACACTGACAGGACAAGACTGATGTTCTGTCTTTGTTTGTGGGCGGCACGGGGAGGGTTATTGTTACAAATAGGCTTCAGCTGTCTGGGTCTCAAAGACAGTGGACGCCTTGGACCTCACCTAATACTATCAAGGTCCCTACTCATCAGGGGACAGCTGGGACTTCAGAGACAGGTCATTTAAATTATCGACATTAAAATAAATAGCTGCTTTGCAAAGTGAAGAAGGTCTGGAACCCCCTTAGTATAATGTTGTTATTTCAGTGTTTGTCTGATTGGCTATTTGTATTGTTTCAAACTGCATCAGCCTAGAAACTGTTTGGTGTGTTGGCACTACTCCCTGTTATTTGATTGGTTTTCTTTCAGTCCATTTAGATTCAGAGGCACACTGTGAAGGCATTGCACCTCACACACTTAATAGTGAAACACCTTCATCTAGACCAAGGGTGACTATAGTAAGACTGATTTTTTGGCAATAATTTCAACTTTTAACTGCTGTGTGAATGTATAATAACTGAGGCCTGGGCCAAGTAAAAAGGAAACCCGAGGGCCTGTATAAAGTCCAAGGGCCACATATGGCCCTTGGAAAAGCAGCTTTGATCATCCAGAATTCAATCTTCGGGTTAAAAAATCTAGATGTGGGAGTTTAAGAGTCAACTTAGTCTATATTGAGAGTTTTATGGTTTCTTTAGGAGCATGATGTTTTGTTGCAAGTTGTCAAATTGTTCTCAAAATTGATGCTAACTACTGAATGAGATCACTTTTATCTGTTCTTAAGACATCTGTAGAATGATTGCTGTCATATCTATAGAAGGCCTTTGTTGTAGAAGTCGTATTATCTCCAGCCCAGTCCACTATACTGTGCTGTAACGATCCAGTTCCTAAAAAGCATGAGCAGATGGAGGGAAGCGACACATTACTCAGACAGCACTAGGTGTATTTCAGGACGTGGGAAGCTGTTGCCATGGAAGCGGTTCCCGTGGAAACTCAAAAAGCAGCTTTGACCAGTCCAGCTCCACCTGTGGTCAATCCTCTCATAACCACACCATAGTCATATTTGCTATGGTTTGGCAAAAAACCCTTCATCATCATACAAATGTCATGATATACTCCCAGATGGAAGATATTTAAATACTATTGTGTTGCATGGGATATTACCACACATGTCATTCTAAACCAGACCTTTCAGTTATATTTATTATCACATTCAATTCAATTTTTTTTTGCTTTGCAGAATTTTCCATGACGTTGTACATCCTGTCGTCAGTGGTTACATGGGTCATTGGCATTTGTGCCGCAATCGGTCACATTGCAGCATGCCTCTTTATTGTGGGTGTAGAAAAATAACCAGCCAAATTTAAATTTTTGGTACTCATTTAATACTACTAATGCATCTTTGAACTGCTCTCAGTAATTATGCTCATGTCTTGAATTGAACAAAATTTCAATAATTGGGTAAATTGATTGACCATCCTTGCCTTACTTAAGAAAACATTGGATTACCTAGACCAAATCTTTTGCTTATTATTTACACTCAGACTACTGTGTGTTAGTTTGGGCATTTAGAGATTATAATATGGCTCAAAAAGTAGAGAATTTTAAGTGCAAAATGGATTATTGTGGCCCAGTTATATTAAATAAAAAATTGTATCTGCTAAACGCACATGTTGCAAGCTGTTAGCAACCACACAACTGACTGCAAAAAGATGGCTGATTGTGTCATAAGTGAGTAAATTCCAACCATTATTTCACAGTTGTTTATATTGAAATATATTAATTATAGTCTATGCAAACAAATGCTGATACAGTAAATGGTTCATTCATAATATAAATCTCTATGGCAAGGACATTAATGTTTTTGACTTTATAACAACAGCATACTTTTGTCAAATGACTGAGCAAGTGGCCGTTCACAAGATCATGATTTCAGTATACGTATTAGGAGCAGTGGTTTTCAAATGGTGGGCCAGCCAAAGGTGGGCAGTGGTTGAAATATTGTGTCAATGCTCAGCTTATTTGTAGCCTATACTTTTAATTATATGAAAATGTGAAACAGACCTAAAGCAACATGTGACATAGAGGTGGTAGTGTGGGCGGTTCCTGCCTGATTGTCTATAATTTAAAGGTACCTTAATATGCAAAATTGAGTGTTGTTCATGTTAAAATGTTAATATTGTTTTGTTTCATTCATACATATTTGAGTAATCCTGTTTTCTGAGCCCGTCTCTTTCCAGGAAGTGCTACCATACACCATCACCAGACTCATTCTGATCATTTTAGCTCTTAAATTGCTACACTACAAAACAGCCAGCTCAGCTTTATATATCTGTTAGCATTATGTTGCTAATAGCCATGCTAATTAGACATTTTATGCTCTGTCCATTTCCCACCATCGTCAGCAGGGAGTGACAAAATGTGAAATTCTAATGCTAAGGTGTCCAAAGCGAATTTAAAAAAGCCAGAAAAAAGCATAATATAGGACCTTTAAAAATAATATAACATCTCTGACTAAATATTTTATCCTAGGTCCCAAATGTTTTATCAATAGTCATCATTTGTGCAATGTAGAACTTTGGGGTAGATTGACTGTTGTGGACTTTTCAACAATTTGCAATACAGTAGTAAAAAAAAAAAAAGCTGCACTGACTCATTGTTATCAACATATGTCACATTTTATAATCCTTCCATTCTGCATACATAAGCTGAAGACTCTTAACTGACCTGCCGATCGTTTTTTTCCATCCTTTGCTCTTCTCTCTGGTCTTTTATCTTAAGCCGGTGCCAAGCAACAGCCTGTTGTTTTGTGCTGAAGAGTCATGCTCTCCGCCTGTGTCTCCAGCGTGTGGGAGAGCTGAGCTGAGCAGCGCCTTCAAACTGCCTCGGGAAACGCATTCAATCTCTCGCACAATAACTTTCAACAGATAATGCATTTCAATTACAAAGCTGCTCCGAAACATGGGGTTTTGTTACACGGCTAGTTTTTTTTTTTTTTTTTTTTTTCCACATATTTTTGAATGGTGTCATTTCATTGGCCAGTTGGCATAAAGGGGCGTGGATCGGTAGCAGTAATGATATCTAACAGTGGGAAAGAGACACACACTCGGGGGGAGAAGGAAGAGTCGGGTTGCAGCTCCCATAAGGGAAGGGAAATTGCTGCAAGATAGGCAGACGAAATAAATGGGTGGAAAGGAAGGCTTGAGTTACGTAGTAGACTTGTAGGAGGAGAGTCAGGAGACATGTGATTTTTCGAACTCAGCACTCACCACCTACTTCTGATGCTTCGGATTGCTTCTCACCATCTTCTCTAGTTCTTTCTGGCTTTTGAAACTAACAGAAGAAGTGGTAGAGGATGGACTGCTGAGTGGCTGAGAAAGGATGGAGGGAGGATGACAAGACTGACAAAGTGAACTTCCCAAAATAATCAATCCCTACATCCTGTTGCCTCGGAGAAGGAAGCGCTGCTGAGTTCTACAAAGACATGAAGGTAGTGTTCATCACTCCTGGATAGAGACAAGATGGGATGACAAACTGCACAAGGACTGGTAGGTTGTTGGATGTATACCTGGAATAGTTAACAACTGAAGCAGTCCTACCTTCCTAAGAAGTTGCCATCATCTTAGAGTTGTCGTCATCGTCTACATCTGAGGAACCCAAGTAGAGAAACAAATTATAGGGATTTTTTTTACTTTTTGGACAAGTTAAATCGGGATAATTCCAAGCATTATTTTCCGAGAAAGCCTGGAAACAGCCAAAGAACATTTTATTGGTCATGTAAAGTAAGAACATGACGTCAAAAGGGTGTATTGCGCTGTCTAAATGCAAAAATTGTCAGTTGTCCAAGCAGGCGAAAGTAGGATAGGACAAGACAATGGAATCGTCCCTCTAAGGATTACATGGACGTTTTTGATCTGAAATTGTTGGAACAAAATGTAAGGAATGCAAAGCTAAATGGAAAGATAACATGACATTGTCCAAATAAGGAATACAAACAAATCTAAATTAGCATCATAGAAACCAAATGAACCAAGACCATGCCATCGTCCACATAGGGAATACGACACAACTACCTAACTCTCAATATGAACTACATTTTTGGGAATAACACCCTGTACCCCCGTAGCGGCAGGGGTGGGGGTCAGGGGACAGGCCCAGGTGTCAAGCAGAAGTTGGGGCCCAAACGGGGCTCCTCAGAGGAACTGGGACCTCCTCCGCATACGTCCTCACCGTCCACGTCCTCACCGGCTTCTTCAATCCCTTCAACTTCATCCTCATCGAGATGGCAGCAGCTGCTCACGTTCTTCTCCCGGAGGAGCGCCTTCACTGACTGCATCAATGCCAGTCAGGTAACACCCATCATAACTATAAAAGAAAGTTATTTGTGGAGAAATGTATGTCATTTTTAAAATTCATTTTACAAGGAGGCTTAAGGACTCTTCCAACCCAGAAAGATACAAAAATGTCAAAAACATGTACATGTGCCAGTCAAACTTACCACATGCACAAGGCTTGATAGTCCAAGAAATCAATCAAAACATTGTCATAGGATATTCTTGAAGAACAGGGACATTTTGGCAGCACCATTATTTTCTCATGTATTTTAGTATTTCAAAAGCCAACTAGACAGGCAATGTTCTCATGTCATCCGTTCCCCATAATTTTTACAACTATGCTATGAAAGAAAACACTAAAACAAAAAACATCTTGCATTCCCAGTAAAAAGTAAAGTATCCACATTCAAAGAATTTAGTCAGTAAAGAAGCAAAGCAACTCAACCTTTTGGCTTTGGCAGAGTTATCTGTTTGCATTAGGTCTAATTGGAACACTTTTTTTGTTTGTGTGAAGTCTTCACATTGCTTTATTACAATGTACACTGGAAGAATGAATGTTTTTGCTGAAGTTGGTTTAGGCTAATTCAGTTCATGTAACGTCAGTGACAAAGCAAAATTAGTTTTCACAGAACAACCTGCAATAGTGTTTTTTTTTCCATTATTATTATTATTATTATTATTATTATTCCATTATTCCTACCAAAAGCTTTAAATAGCCGACTCAGCATAGATCATTATCAGTTTCTTACAATATACATTTTAGTTTTAAGTTTTAAAATACAAAGAACTGTGATTATCAAGTTGTGGTTTGGGACCCAAATGTGAGTTACAGGAAATTTAATATAGTTGCAATGTTTAACTTATTAAATATATTGTAGGTTGTAGGAAAATACTTCAAATCCTGCAAAAGTCTGTAAAAGCTGGTGACAATAACATTTTGAGATCCTCTGTTAGATACATGAATGTACCAAACCCCCTCCGATAGAAAAAATGTATTTTAATGGATATTTCCTTTACAATGTAGCTGTGAATTTGTCTCCTTACCTCTACTAAGAAAGGATTTATACAGAAGTCATTGTGTTTTGTGTAAAAGGGCAAGGATCCAGGTGGGGAGAGTGTCATGTAACCTGGCTTTTGTCTGACAGTGAGTGCACTGCACACGGGGCGGACTCTAGTTTCAGTTTCACCGCCAAAAACACAGAGCCAGTAAAGGCAACAAGCGGGACTCCAATGTAATACTTGTAACACAAAATAATACCAACATATATCTACATCTATCTATCTATCTATCTATCTATCTCTCTCTCCAAGATGTGAATAGCAGTGGAGTTTAGTTTTACAAAAAGTGTGGATTCCTTTTATGAGTTTTTCATTACATTGATTAAAATGACCTTGGTATTGGTGCTGGGGTAGTTACCAGCAGGTGATTGACCCTAATCATGTGTCTGCATCTGAATATGCCTGAGCTTTCCAAACCTGTTCTCTGGTAGGTTCTGTACAGCAGATCATCTGGTGTGTCAGGTAAAAAAATCACAATTTATGTCTAAACTATACCTCGGCGCTATTATGCATAATCTTATTATGCTGGCTCACTCCAATAAGACACTCCCATCGGGTAATGTCTATGAGAAAATAAGGAAGTATGTATTTTAGCAGTGGCTACATACAATATGCACAATAGGCTAATCCTCCAGGTACTCCTGGCTAAGATCCTGACTAACGATCAGGCACAGCAGCATTGAAGGATGGGTCAAATGCAGAGGACAAATTCCGCAATGGGGACAAAAAAGTGTACCTTAAACTTTCCTTTCCAATCAGTTTATTTCTATAGCACGTTTTACAACCAAAGACAGTTTCCAAAGTGCTGCACAAGATTATGAAACAACAAAATAAATAAATGCTAATGCTGAATACTAGTTCCCATGAAAACAATAAAAATTAGTAAAATCAAATAAGAACAATGCACTAAAAAAATTACAAATAATTAAAAACATTAAAATAAAAATAAAACCAAACATTAAAAGACACAGAGGACTACAGTGCTCACGCTGAGTTAAAAGCCAGAGAATAAAAGTGGGTCTTGTGACGAGACATTCCACTGTCTGGACCTATTCTGTTGTTGCAAAAGCCATTACACAGTTTCCATCCATTTGTTTTTAAAGATTATGGTTTAGAACAACAGCATTGTTTTTATGACAGCAAATGGTAAATTTCATGTTGTCTATTTTAGAATGGAACTCGGTGTATTCATATTCATTATCAGCCTGGTCAGCTATTGTAATACTTTTTCTTAGTCTATTAAAAGGATTCATGTGTTTCCTGTGCTTTCAAGTTAGATTCCCACCAGGTAATTGGGCACATAATAGGGCTGGGCGATAAATCAATTTTTTAGATTACTTCGAATTTGAAGTGCAGGTCGACTTGTTTTAATAAAAATCGATAAAAAAAAAAAAAAGTCCACCACCGGCGCTCTGGGCTCCCATCCTTCATAGTGGGTAGGCCAGCCCTCCCTCCGCGCTAGAGGTACACAAACAACATGGCAGCGAGCAGGGAAGAACTCGTTCCTAAGAAAGGCACAGTGTCGTCAGTTGTGTGGAATTGGTTTGGGTTTGCGGCGTCAGACAGAGCACAAACAGTGCCCCGCTACAAAGTCCCTCTAGGATTTGGCGATGTTGTGATTGCAACTATTAATGCAAACTCAAGCAAACCCCGCGAATTCAGCGCAACCCTGCCACTGTGTCCAAACTCTGCAACTTTTCCACAACTTTGGTCAATTATCGCCGAGATTTTCCTTTAAAATTGCATTTTGCTGCACTTACCGCTGTCTGTGGGCCATACCCTGTTCCGAGCAGAGCAGCACTCCGGTAATGCGCGCCGGAGGTCGGGCTGCCACAGACAAAGCGGCGCGGAGGACGGAGGAGCGGTGCCGAAGTTGTGCACACACATAAACAGTACGGCATGGAGGAGCAGCCGCGCGGTGTTTGAGTGCACAAGGTCGCAGGAGCTCACCAGCAGCAGCGGTGTGAATGGGACTGATGGAGGAGACAAACGCGGTGCTTTCTAGTTTTGTCTGGTGTCACTCTGAAAAGCTGTCTGCGTTGCGTTGGTGATATAGTTGCCTAAAAAGTTGAATGGGCAGCGTATTTAGACAACAATAAAGTTTGAGGTCATTGTTCTTTAAACGTTAATGTTGCAGGCTAATAACCTTCTTCTGTTTTTTAATGACTGGATGTTCTACAGCACACAACAGGAATCACCAGAGAAGATCTGAGAGGAACAGAATTATAGGCAGTATAATAGCCCCCCCAAAAAAACAGCCTAATAACACAGCAATATCATTTTAAAAAAGTAGGTACACTTGGCCTGTCCAAATACAGGTATTTTTAATTAGATTAATTACCCCCTCACATATGTTTAAAAACAGATTGTTAGTTTTTACAGTTCTAGCTAATATTTTTAAGAAGAATTATAGACAAAAAAAATTTTAGTGCAACTTTTAAGAAAGTCCGCAAAATCACAGGGCCTTCTATTTGACTTGTCTGATTGCACTTTAACCTCAAGAGGAAATCAAAGCAATAAAGCTAAACTTGTTTTGGACAATTTCTCTGTTGTCTTCAGTTTGATTTTAAGTAAGTGGGGGAAAAAATTGTTTTTAAATTGTAAATCAAATTTTTTGTGAAAAAATCTGAGATTTTTTTTTAGGCAAAATCGCCCAGCTCTAGCACATAATACACTTTCTCTGAACTCAGTTAGTCATTTAGTTAGACTTTGCCTAATTCAAGACATAGGCAAATCATCTGAAACTAGAGTAAGCCATATAAGCCTAAAAGTTTAAGCTTTCAAAATAATATGAACTTTGAAAACTAGGTAGTGCGATTATATCGCTTCCTAATTAGACCGTTCTCTGCAGGTGGAACCAAATCAGGACACCAGACGTACTCTAGTTTCACTTTCCAAGCTGTGAAGGCGGCAGGTGGGATCGCAGTGTTGAGTTAAAAGGCAGCTCTGCCTCTCAGTTTGTGGAGCAGATTTCTGATAATGTTGTCATGGAAATGAGCCTTGGCATCCAGTACTAGACTTGGGCGAGCTGTTGCTATGGCGAAGGCACACTTTAGCTCAGCAGTCCGGTGGAAATAGAGCCAATGCAAGTTCACAAGGCAATCTTACAGCAATATGAAAAGTCCACACAAGATATTTTTAATAACATTTTTGATTTTATTGGTATTTTATACTTTTATGTCATTTGTCTCTAAATAAAACTTGCCCTACTGGTATAAAGCTACCTTAGATATGCACAATATCCAAAGTAGCTTGACTAAGAGAGCACAGGCTTCCTCCGAGACACAGACCCTATCTTGCAATGGTAAAGATATAGTGCCCAGACCTGGACTTGAAAGGAATCTTCTATTTTTGGGGTAAATGCTCTATCTATTGAGCCACTGAGCCCACACACATACAGCGATGAGGAATCCATAAAACTAATCATTTGTTCATTTACTGACCACTTGTGGTTGGAGTTGGTGCCTGTGTCTCTGTCTCACAGTGGTTCTTTTCTTTAAAATATTTCTGACCTACACCACCAATTTCACACCAAAAATAAATAATTTCTTTCTTGGTTCATTTCTCACTATACTTAAGTCACTACATTGTCAAATCAAATTATAAAATCAAATTTAACGGATATTAGCGTCCTCCAAGTGCCGGAGTGCTTCCTGTGTTGTGGCTAATGCTACTGCAACTGTGCAGACTCTGCAGACACTGAAAACACTACTAATCACAGAAAAAGGAGTCTCTTTACCTTCATAATGTCCTTGTTTAGCATGGGACAGCATTTTAGCCAAAAGGAACAGTGTAGTGTGGGTTGCATTGCTAACTTACCTACTTTGTTTATACATGCTAATTAGCCATGTGTTCGAAAAGATTTTACCTTTTTTTAACAAGCCTTCATTTGCTGTGTAAATTATAGACCTGTCCTTTAGAAGCAGAGAGGGTTAAAACTAAAATGACGATGTTTTCACTGATGTCACTGTGAGAGTAATGCACGCTGCTGCTTCTTCACTGTTTTTTTTTAAACATTTAGCCTATAAAAATATAACTATGCAATAATCTCATTTAAAAATAATAAACCTCCATTTAAAGAGCTTTTTATGCCAACAAGAGAAAAATAACCCATATTACTCAGCCCTACCTTAGTTTGAAGCCTATAGATAGATAGATTCTGTTATTCTGACGTAATCCAGTACTAGTAAGACACAGTCTTTAAATTCATGAATGTGACGGACGTTATATACAATTATTTACAATTTTAAGCCCCTGCCTGTTTTGCTAATGTCCCACCCACTCAGCCACACTTTGCCCTACAGCGTCTGAACTTAATAATTCATATTGACAGAAGCATATGTTCTGAGGGCCTGTCACTTCTGACTATTATCACAATTATCCATTCATTATTTGTGATTATTGTCAAAGGCTGTGGGTTATTGGCACCTAGAGCCCATGATTAGAGCCATTATGTTTTCTAAATCAACATCTGTATCAGGAAAATAGCCGCAGCCTTTTTCACAAGTATAGTAAAAAGTACAATGAGCATGACATACTACATGCTGTGTAGATTGTGTAGATTGTGTAGTTTGCGTCATTCATGATACAATACCGTTCTATAAATAACCTATCAATGTAACAATACTTTTACTCAAATACTTTACAAGTTTTACATTTTTGAGTATGCATGTTTACTTGATTTAGAATAGAATTATTATTTTTACTTTAGTACATTTTTCGAAGTCTCTAAATGAGTTAAAATATTCAGCGCCAATGTAGGTAGTATGTTCATTCACTTTGCAGTCAGAGGGTGCTTGATTCAACCCTGGTTTTGGGACAGTAGCAGTGGTAGTAGTAAATGTAGTAGTAGTACCCAAAGTAGTAGTAGTAGTCGAAGCAGTAGCGGTAACAGTTTTCTGTGCTGCATTTGCCAAAATAATCGCCAAAGGTTTTTAATTCAGGAAAGGTTACATAAGTAGTTTTTAAATTTATTAAAGGAATCATTTTTTTATTAGTTTTACTTAACACTGTAAGTAATATTATATTTTTACTTGAGTACAGATTGTTAGTACTTTATTCACCTCTGGCAGTTACACATTTGAAAGATTGCATTTCAAAGGTGCCATTTGAAAAGAGCAGATTTCAGAATGAATAGTGTCACTTGAGCGGCATTAAAATAAGTAACCTTGTACATTTGACAATAGAATTTGATCTCTTAGTTTTTCTCCTTTGTGAATGAAACACTTGTTGCTTACAAAGGCCTTTGCAAAGTTTTAAAGACCGAGATTGGATACTGCTATGGCTTGGATACATAGATTTGCTTCCTGATACATAGCAAGTTATATAACGAATTTAATTCACACCTTGGTCTATCTGTTTGTTAGTCTGTTAGCAAGATGACTCAAGATTTTGCTGAAATCTTTATGAAGGTCAGTGATGGGCCAAGAAATTCTATCTATTGAAGATATCCCAGCTAGAGACCTGCAGCAGGACGGGAATCTTCCGGGATTGAGTGGGATTGACATTCTCTTGGGTGGGCGGTCAAGCAAAAACAGACCAGGTGCGCTGTGCACTATTATGCTGGTCTTTACAATAGCAGTCGTGCTGCTGCCAGGGGAAAAGTGGACATGAGTGAGTCAATAGACTGAGAACAGCCAAGCATACACTACTGACTTCTGGCTCTGTGGAAACCCCATTATATTGCACTAAAAATGTTACTAGATCTCCTTCAGATTCGTCAAATTTGTATTTTTCGGAATTCCACGGGTGGTCAGGCTGGGGTAGCCACTGGTATCAGGACAGGCAGGAGCGGACAGGAGCAGCTGAAGAGTCAGTCCCAAGCAGGTCTCCGCTGCCCCAAAGACACAGGACAAGGACAAGGGGTCAGTAAAGTATTAAATGTTTCTTGGTGGGGATCTCTAATAAATAGGACATTTACCCCTGAACTAGAAGATTTCTGGTTCAGGTCTAGGCTTTATTTTTTGAGTTGGCGCCAGCGTTCTTTTTCTTGTTCCATTGTAGTTTCTGGTTTATCCTGGTTGAACCACTTTGGTCAAAAAGCCATCTGTCTGTTGTAATGTCCCAAGCAGATAATGGCTCATTTTCTCATTGTTTTGGGTGACACATCCCATATTGTGTCTATTAGACCCAGAGCATCATCATCGATCTAAAACCCAAATGGACGCGGAGCAGTGCTTTTACAGTAGACTGCAGATTTAGAGCATAGTGCATGGAAAAAAGTTAACTCACCCCCTCTCCCATCCCCCTCCTCCCTGCAATAATCGCATCGCCCTGTTTTCCCAAGGTGTGCCATCTTCTTGCTTAAAGCACTTAGTGGATGACTGATCGGCCATTATAGACACAGCGCCAAACACCAAAACAAATATAGACTCACAACTCTCACAAAGATAGAACAGCAATATATCCTTACAGCTGACCAGGCAATGCATATCTTTACCAAGACGCAATTTAAACGCTATGCGTGAAGTTTTTGGCTGGCATAAATAAACAGATGGCAATTGAACACCTCACACTCCTCCTTTCAAGAGCAGTGATTGCCAACTGGTGGGTGGGGGTCAGAATGAGAGTCTAGGGGAGGTGATCGCAATAAAATGATAAGAGAAAACAACTATCTCCCGCAATCAGACCAGCTGAAAACCACTGTTTTAGAGCATGCAAACAGCTATGGTAGCCCTGCAGGGACATGTTGTTGTCTATGAACAAACCCAGACAAAATAGGTAGGATGGTGAATGTACTTTAGAAAATCTAAACAAAATTGGAACATTATTTTAAATAGAAGTGCCCCATGTGAGAATTGAACTTACAGCCTTCAAACTAGGAGACTTATGTGCTGCCTAGGCTGATATAGAAAGGTTTTATAGCCAGTTTGTTCTTCCTATATCCTGGTCTGATTTTCAAGTCACATCTAACTTTAAAAACAAGTAAGATAAGGCTTATCCCATGACTCAAGTTAAAGGGGTTAAATATAGAAAGAAGTGTAGTTTTATCTGAAACGTTTTAATAATTCAGCCACCTGAGCTTGCTTGGTTTTCCACAATATGTAAAAACTATTACCACAAACCACATATCTCTTAACTCAGTTATTGCTGTATGTAAGTACTCCACAGAGCACACCTACGGCATGTGTCATAATCGTGCTGGTGCTACACCAAACCCCAAAATTTGATTCAGACTATCTATGCATTATCTGATACTACAGCATACCATACTACTATGATAACAAAATCTTGCAAATAGAACAAGCTAAGCTAGAGGAGTGAGAAAGCACCAGTACGTGTAGGATTCAGAATTGCTTATTTTTATTTCCATAGCAAAGAAGTTCTGAATGGCTGTTTTTTTCTGTGGTCTTGCGCCATGAAAATTTCAAACCTGTACTGGGATATGTAAGTAAATGAGAATAGGCTGTGAAGTGCTTATCCTATATGTGCATTGAACTCTCAATCATCAAATTATGAGCCTGACACACTGCCTACTGCGGTAACAAGAGTTCAAAAAGTCTCTTTTTGAAATCCAGGTTATGTTTCTCCTGCAGCAGTGCTGAATTTGTCCACTTCCAGAGATGACCTTAACATCTCTAATCTGATGCTACTGGGCATTCCAAACACTGTTTCGAATAATGTAGCTACATACAGTACACTAACCATGAAGTGATAAAACCTAGCGTTGTCCTGTGGGTGCAGTTTTAAAAAAATCTTTGTAGTGGGTAAAAGAGAATCATCAATTGAATCTCCTGTTGTCTAATGTGGTCACATTTGGTCACATGATATCTACATCACTACTGACATCATAGACACCGTCGTTTCCAAATTGCCAGGATCCTTCGGGGCTGGAACCACTTTGGAATGATCCATGTCATCAACGCCTTGTCAAGTGGTGTTCCAAATGGTTCAGTTCTCCATCTGTGCCTCTTTAGTAGCCTCGCCTTGATACAAAATACCCACAATGCACCGCGATCCACTTTCCACTTGTAAAGGGGTGTGGTTTTTAATGCACCTGATTTGATCACGAGACACACCGCTAAAACGTACACTTCAAAGCATGTTCCAAAAGCCTTTGCATGCAGCTTGAGCAGGACACTCACTTTCACTTCGGAGGGCCTGACTCCAGAAGAAACACCTTTGGGAAACACCTTTCAAGTCTCCACAGGAATTTAGGAGGAAACAAATAGGCTTTACCAACAATGCTATGTCTGCTTACACGCCTAATTTTACAGTAGAATCCATGCCCCATGTAGAATTGAATTCATGACCTTCAGATTATGAGATTGACGCACTGCCTAAGGCTATTGGGGCTGGTGTAGCAGCTCAGACCTGATCATTGTAGAAAGAATAGTGAAACAAAAAAAAAGATGACTAGTGTGCTTCTCCATCTGTGCTTAGTTTGTCAACTTCCAAAGAAATCTTAACATCTAAAATCTAATGTCAAGACACTGATAGACAATTGTTCACTCTCACATTCCTTTACCAGAGCAATTTAGATTTACCAGTTTGCCTGCATGTCTTTGGACAGTGAAAGGATGCTGCCAAGAACCCACGCTAACATGGTGTGTACATAAACATTGTCATCTGTTAAAATCCTGATACGTCTTATTACCAAAATGCTACAAGAGCTATAAACACAAAAATTAAAAGACAGAAATGTGATACTCTTGAAGTCTTGAAGTGACAGATAAATGTTGGAAGTCTGAAGTCAGAATCCTGTGTTCTCCCTAACCCCACGCCCTGGCCTTGTATAATTAATAAGAGCTTTGAAAGTCATCCTGGAGCTTTAGAAAGTGTTCCTGAAAGCCCTAAAGAGCTTTTTAGTGGTCACAGGAAATGGACAGTGTCTGTGCAGGAACAGAGTGGCTTTGAAATTGATTAGGACAAAGAGACAAGTGCTTGTCATGTTGTCAAGTTGTCAACATAATACATTAAAACACTAGATAATCCATTTGCATAATGACAAAAAATCTTAATGTAAATGCGTTTTACATTATTCATCACAGTGTGTGCAGTAGGAACTGTGAATTATTTAAAGGTCGCTAATTATGATAATTAAATGAAGAGTATGCAGTTTTGTCTTGTATTTGTGAAAAAGTTTAAAAAAATAATTGGAATAGGAATCTGGAAAAACAAGGTAACGTATAGGCTTTATTATCAGGAATTGAAAAATTATTCTAAAAGCGTTGACCAATTGTATGCTTGCAATATGAGGTCTTCAGTTAGTGATACTCTGATTGAATGCTGCGTGGTCTACATCCTTTGTTAACATTGAAACAGTAGCAGCCAATAATGCAAAAAAAAAGGCTTTACCAACACTGCTATGTCTGCTTACACAGAGGAACATCACAAAAACGTGGTAAGAAGTGATTCAGGCCTGTGGCAACAGTCATTCAGAGGTTTTTTTTATTTGAGTCAGAAGAGAAAATTATTTAAAGCCTATGAAACAACCTTTTAGCGTGACCTAGCAGGAGAGTGTTGCTTTTTACATACTGTCAGTGACAGCACCTGACATTATTCATATCTGTGTGTACAGCTCATAACCTGCTGTGGAGGTATCACTGGCATGAGCTTAGATTATCACAGAAACATAGTAATCAAAGAATCTGCCCCATGTGAGGATTGAGCTCACAACCTTCAGATTATGAGACTGACACACTGCCATCTGCACTAACAAGGCTGTTACATGGTGCAAAATGAGACTTCAAAAACACAATACAGCTTTTGTGCTCTGGCCATTGTGGAAAAATTCTGCAGTGGTAACCTCACCACACAACTTTAGAACGTTCAGTAGTTCCTGGAGCAGCATAGATACTTCACTCTTTGTACTGGTCATTGCATGAGACCAAAACAAAGGGCTTACCTTAAACTTAAGCTATTGATTTGTTGATCTCATTATTGCTGCCTGTTAAACATTCTGTGAATGCTAATGCACTTGACTTTACTCAGTACATTTTTTGCAGTTTCTCTAAGCAGCACACCCAGAAACTTCAATAAGTTAATTTTGTTGTTGAAACATGTAAGCATATTAACTGTACATATCAGTTGGTTTAGAGTAGAATCTGAAATGTTGAATTGCTTCTTAGCCCAGTCCTGCGCAGTGCAGATTGTAAACTTTCATGACAAGTTCAATTTCTGCAATAAACTAGAGGCTATAGGACCAAGACCTTTGATCATTTGATCAGGTCAAGGCCCACTTCCTGCACAAACGTGTCATTCCTGCAGCGATCCAGGTAAACTATATCATGGCTGATATTGTGTCCTTGAAGCTCATGTCACAGCAGCATTTCAAACAACTACAAAAGTGTCAGGGGACACTACAGATGATATCATATGTGATGTAAGGTCTTGGCAGTACTGGCATTTTGTAAATTTGTGGCATGTTTGCTTGGATGTTTTTTTTGTTTGTTTGTTTGTTTTACTGCTACTACTACTACTTGCTACTGCCATTGAGTCAAAACCTCTTATAAACTTCTAATAATAGAGAATTCACCAATATTTTTTTTTTCCATTGCTGACCTCTGGATGGTTTCTATGTTTGACAATTTCATTATGGTACAGAATTCAGATAAAAAAATATTTATCAAAAACTGACCATTACTTTTTATGTTATCTTGCAGTAAGTAAGAAACCCTGATGCCTAACCTTCTTCAGTTAATTTTGAAAGGCCTTTTCTCCTGCTGCTGCTGTCATCATGGCTAAAACCATCTTGTGGTAGTTAGTTGACTGCTCTCTTCCTAAAGCTCACTATACACAGTGGTGCTCAGTGAAAGTTTCCACTCTAGTGTTTCTCATGGGGCTGTCTACATACAATATGCATCCGCTTTGTCTCTGCCACTATAGAGAATTCAAGCCCCATCATGGAGACCGCCTAGCCCATAGTCGGAAAATAATCAGTCAGTGGGGACTTAAAAAATTGAGATGCTATTACATACAATAGCATAAAAAGGGTTAAAATGAAAATAATACATTTTTTGGGATTTATGACCAGGACAGAGGTTGATTAAAAGATTTATGTAAAAAAAAAAGTAGAAAAAGATACAAATGTATCCTGTTTCTATGATATTTTGTGATAAGGACAGGATGTCAGGAGCAACGTAACTAATCTAGTTAGAGAGTGTAAAAATGAAGAAATATTAGATTTGTGTTTAGAATATCAAAATGCATGATAAATACACACCTGAGCCAAGTTTCAAAAAGGTAAGAAGCACTGCAAAGTTATCAAAAAATAAATACATTTCAAAAGGACTTTTGTCCTCATTGGGGCACACGGGTGAAAACTTAGAATATAGCGGAAACGTGTACATGTGAACCAGGTAGGACTAATTCAGGACTAATACAGGACTAATTCCATTTTCATTCCATCTCTGCCATCAATGAATAAAGATGAATGTCAAGTCCAATAAACTCACTGAGCATGCACTAATTCTGTGGTTTCTGCCTGGTAGTGCGTGTCTAGAGAACTTGTTTAGTGTGTTCATAGTGATGCCATGTGGCGGGGGCTATTTTGCTTTTGTGCTTTCATGTGGACACAGATACAAAGTCAGATGGAAAAAATATTCATTTATATTATTGGTGTGTGTGTAGCCTGACCCTAAAATTAGATCTAAAGTAGTGAAATGTGAAAAAAGTCACAAATTTAATTTGTGTCATACTGAAAAACTGTTAAGTTTAATGAGGTATGCAGATTGTACCTAGACAACATTCAACTTTTTACAATAAAATACCGATCCTTAAAATTATTTATATTTCCACACAAAACAAACTACAGTAGAAACATATTTATAACTTCCACTAAGGAGGTTATGTTTTTGCCAGTATTGGTTTGTTTGTTGGTTTTCTATTTAGTTAGCAATATAATTGAAATAGTAGTTGTAATGGTTGGATATTAATGATATTTTCAAAAAAGATCAGTAAATGACAAAATAAGAAATAAATAGTTTTTGGTGTGGAGCCAAAGACATTATTTTTGTGGTTAGTTGAGGTTGCAATCCTCAACTATCCTCAATCCTCAAACATGCACTATCCACATTTTTATTTATTTTAGGTCTATGGTACAGCAAAATAGAATCAGTCATCTGTGAACAAAATTGACTCTGAAACTTCATCTGGGCTTTATTATAAAGCATTTTTGGTAGAGGTGGAACTAGAGCAGGGACTGAATTTTTTGACCAATCACACACTCAGAACAAAGGGGGATGGCCCCACTGGTTAACTCCAAGCTCATGCATGTCTTTATATACTGAAGTAATGGCGGCATCCAACTGGAAAGATACAAATTCCAGCACTGGCTCCAACTGCTTACACCATAAAACAAAACTTAAAAACATTAAAAATGAATGAAAAAAGTGAAGCTAAGCCCAAATCTGACATTAAATGAAATGAAACATAACTATATAAAGAGAAAGGAGAGCTAAAAAAAACAAAAAAAAACAAAAAACAAAAACAGGTTGTGGGTCTTTAACCAGAAGCATAAAGCCTACAACACGAATAGAAAATAATGTTATAAAACACATTTGTTTGGGCGCAGATGTCTTCTAAATCATCACACCTCATGCTTATATGATCTACTGAAACTGTAATACAGGGGTGTAGCTCTGCATCTTCACACCATTTTGCACAATTTCTCCACCTCCCACGGTTCATGCACACTCAAACTATACGTTATCATCTCCACATGAACAAGTCCAAAAAAATAGGTCTGTAAAAAACCTTTATACTACTCCTTTATTCTGTAGAAATGCAAGTATTGACTGCTGAACGGGATAATGTATGAGAAAAGAAATCCAGACCAGTCTCTAAAATTCAGATTTAATTAGTGTCCATTACTTCCTTCAGACCTGCTGCAGTCTCCCACACAGTCACCTGCTACTGTACTGTGAGCTTTAACAGATGAAGGATTCTGATCGGACTTGTCAAGACTTGTTTTAAAGCCCTGACAACCAGATTTTTTTTTTTTTTTGCCTCATTAATTTTCACCAAGGGATCAAACCAAAACATAAAAAAGATGTATTTAGATGGCAAAAATTGCTAGTTGTTATGGGTTTGTTTAAGTATAAATTTAAAACACTCTCGCTCTATAAGCATCTCCACAGACAGTTCTTTTGCATTTGTTGTAAAGCTAACAAGCTAATTTATACAACCGTGTCAAAAGAAAAAGTAGTCATAGTTTGTAGTTTTAATGTTCAGAAATGAACTAAAGTAGTACATAGTGACAGAGGACAAAAACAAGAAGCACTCAAAGGGTGGACAAGGGCAGTTCGTCTTGTTTAAGAGTTGATCTACCATAAAATAATGATCTAAACATGATTTTAAGATCCAAATACTCCAGAGTTAAATTCAAATAATATCACTCAGATAGTCCAATGGGGCAAAGTTCACTTATTAAAACAGAATTTAAAATGTCTGATGAATATGCATTGAGAAGCTATTGTAGTCCATCATGTTTCTGTAACTGGCATTCCAGCATCAACAACAAAATTCAGGAACTTAACTTTTTATTAATTTAGGCTTTAGGCAGAAGTGCTAATTGCTACATTAAATAAACTAGCAAAAATTCTATATTTTTGCTAGTGTTGTTAGCTGACCTTTGTATTAGGTTGGCTGTCAGTTGCCAAAACAAATTTTTTCATTCATAATTTGTGATGTAAGGTGGCTAATGCCAATTCCTCCAATGCAAATGTATTGTGGTCTGTGTAACTTATACAGACATGTGCAGTGGTACATTGGCCCAGTCTTAATGGCAGGAAACATAGCCATGCTTACGGCTATGTTTACTACACTTTTGGTTACACTGCTGTGATGTACTTCACTCTGTGTTGTGGCTAGTACTGTGGCTAGACATAAACATGACCATTAGCTTCTATGTGACAGGTCTTGCACCTGTGGCTAAATGCAAATTAGCCATGTGCTTCAATTTAACATAGAATTCTATTTAAGATGTGACATGAAAATATTTAAAGCAAATTTATCAGTCCACGCGTACAGAAGCATATTTCGTCATTCGAGCCACTCTTCACTTGTTAAGCTGATATAGAAGAGGACAGAGGTGTGCGAATGTTTACACCCTGGACCGCCGTCACCCCTAGCAACCAATCAGCCTCTGAATCAGGAGGCATCAGTTGTTGTCATGGTGACGCTGCTGAGCTGATCACCGAGAGGCTGTAGTGTTTATGTGAGAGGGACAGGGAAGACGAGCAGCAATAACACAGCATTAGAAATTATTTATAGCAACAGCAAGTCCCCCCAAAATAGGATAGTGAGAAGGAAAAATACAGCAAATACAGTAAGGAGAGGTGGAAACAAAAGAAAATAATGGGACCTTTGTCTTATGTGAAAGTGTGCAATTTATCTCTTTCACTTAAGGAAAACTGTTTCATCACCTAATAGTATACACCAATAAGACGTACCATTTATACCATCTACCTGTTGGTGGTCATAATGTTATGTGTTATGACCACTTGCCTTATATGCAGCCCCAAACACAATAAACTCCAATTCATTGTGCATTCTGACACATTTCTATCAGAACCATCATTAGCTACTACAGTAACTCATCTGTTGGACGGGACCACACAGTGTTGTAGCTCCCGAGACCGGTGTTGGTCTTGAGACCATTTTTTTTACAGTCTTGGTCTCATCTTGGTCTCGGTTGCAATTTTACTCAGTCTTGGTCTTGGTCTCGAATTCAATTTTATTCGGTCTTGTCTCAGTCTCGGATGTGGCGGCCTCAGAGATTTTATTTACCAAACATTGTAAGAAAATGCTATTCTTATTAGTAATTTGTTTCCTGCATTAGAAAAACCATGAAATGATCTGTCTCTGTTTGTTTGCAAAGTCTATTGCATTAAAATAATTATTAATGTATTTGAACCACTTTTTTTTTTTTAAAATCCCCTTTATTTAGTACACTGTAACAGATTTACATATTATTATTGATAATAATAATAATATTTTTTTTTCACAGTCCGGTAGTTCACAGGGTTTGCTCTCAACCTAGTCTTGTTTAGTCTTGTCTCGGCCTGGTCTTGGTCTCGATTATTATGGTCTTGACTACAACACTATGGGCCAGCCTTCTCTCCTCCATGTGCATCACCTGTTGACAGTTCACCACTCTTCCTTCATTGTAATTCTTTAGATAGACACTGACACACAATGTTGCCAAAATCCTTTGGCTTGCCCATTTTCCTTTTTCTGCTTTTTTCAACTTTGAATACAAAACGTTTTCTTGCTGCATAATTTTTCCCATCCACTAACATGTGCCAAAGAGATGACTTTACCTGTCAGTGGTCATAACGTCTAGCCTGATTGGTGTATTTTAATCATCTGTGCAATCAAGCCATCACCACTTCTCAACACTGAGTTAATGACTGTTACTAATGTAGTGCTGTCTAGTTTTACAGTACAAAAGGAAAAACATGAATAGAAAGACAAGATTTCTCACACATGAGTAAAGTAAAGCTTAGTGTTGGAGACTGGGAATAAGGCACTGGCAGAATTGGTCCATGAATAGACCTGTGCTTCTGTAAACAGTAATTAGGATTGGACAGTTAGTTGGACGTCCTGGTGCTGACTTCACATCAGTGCAGTTTATCTTGCCTCCTGTTTGATGCCAGAGGCTGCATCTGTAGGATTTAAAAGCACTTCTTAATTAAATCTTGCAGGAAGAGCAGCTTCCAGAGCGCGCCTGCTCCACCTAAAACAAACTGTCAGACACAGAATATATGCTTCTGTGTTTTTGGGAACGTGGCTTTGTTATGTCTCTGCATTGTTTACCGTCTGAGTCTAACGCAGTGTAATGAATCAAGTATGGAAGCTGTTGAGACGCTCAGTCATTCACTTTAGAATATTTAAAAATGACTCCATTGGTAGCAGTGTAATTCCCAATTTTGCTTCCTGACAGCCCACTTAGATAATGTACACAGGCTGTAGCTGACTCTTTTGAATATAATACACCTTAATCTAACCATTACTTAGTTTTAGACCAGTGGTTCTCAAACTGTGGTATATGTACTCTTGGTTTGCAGGCTTCTTCTGGTGGTACTTGGGAGTCTTTGCAGTTCAAGTCCTGATTTCGTTTAATTCAGAGACAGAATTATTCCTGTTCTGGTTCTTAAAGTTTAAGTGTATACCACTGCTTAGTTTAGTCTATTTTAGATCTGGTTTAGTCCACGATTAGTTATGGTCATGTGCTGATTTAGTCCAGTTTTAGTCCTTGTTTTACTCCTTGTTTTAGTCCTGGATTAGACCATGTTTTGTCTTTATTTAGTAATGCTCATTTTAGTCCATGTGTTACTCTGAAAGCTAAATATTTTCTTAGGTGGTACTAAAGTTTGAGAATCACTGTCTTAGACTTGCAATCAAACAAACCAACGGCTGCAAAATCAGCATTTAGCTACATAGCTGGCGCGTTATCCAATAACCTTAAGCATTCTACTGAATGTCCCGCCCCCTAACAAGCATATTCAATGGGAGGCATTCCATATTGATATATGCATTTTTTTTATTGCCCTCAGAGTTCTGATAAATCTTGATCATTCTGGAGTAAAAACTTTGTATCCATAGTTCTACAACGGAGGCCAAGTGCAACCAATTGTCTAGTTATGATATCTGTATAATTTTGACAATATTTCTAACTTTACACTGTGATAAACAACATTAAGAAGACACACTTAGCTTGAAAGTCAGCAGAGTCAAACCCCTGTACATCTTAGTTACTGGTAAGTTTCTGTGTCACATTGTAACCTTCCATATGAGCTAAACAGATGTGAAGTAGCTAAGAGTATATTAGCTACTCTTACTTCAGAAAAATATTACCCAAGTAGAAGTAAAAATTAGAAAAAGTAGTCCAAAAGTAATCCATCAAGTAAAGTAAAAGTTAAAAAATATTGGTCAAAAAGTACTGAGTAACTGTTTGAATGCAAATTTTAAACATAACATTATTTTTAACTTTGGTGAAATCTGACAGACACACAATATCAAAAACAACTACAAAACAAATTTAGGAATAAATTATTTTTTTATATAATAACAAATCAAGGCACAAGAAACACACATTTACACATCTAACTTTTTGACTAAATAAAGCTTTTGAAATTTTAAAATTGCACTCAAATAAGAGTATTATTACCTCAAAAGCAGGTATAAATATGATTACACAAGTAGAAGTAAAAAACTTTGTTGCAATTAAACGACTCTTAGTACAGTGTATTTTAAAGGTTATTTAAGTAAATGTCAGAGCAAATCTCATTACTACCCTCCTCTGGAGCTAAAGACAGCGGTTTACACTGCACTTAGACATATTTTGGGTATATTTAACATTGTAATATTGTTTTAATTGTATTAATTCTAGCTTTTATATGTTATTAAATCAGTCTTACTGGGCTAAATAGGATTCTGATTCCCTGTGCCATGTTGCTGAGCTGTGATGTCTGCTTTGGTGTGATGTTTGATAATGAGGATATCAATTTTGCAAGTTCATCACTAGATTTGTTAGAGACAGCTTCTTCTATGACGGGAACATGTTTCTGCTAACAATGCACTGCCAGTCCATTTGCAAGCTTTATTTGTACTGGATTAGTCAGGTTGCTGGTTTTATTTAGAGATTTTGCAAACGTTTTTGAGAAGCACAAGATTAGATGCTATACTTTTCTGATGATGGTGATGTGGGCAACTGTGTGGGTACTTTGCAGAAGAGCAGTGTGGTTCTGTGGAGTACAGTGTCATCTGCTGGACATGTACAATACAACATTGTATGCTGTATGATATTGTAATTGTAAGTGTAACAACACACAAACACTTTGTTTAACCCAAAATGGAGATGCTTGCTAACCCCTTGCTTAACTTCCCTCTGTGTCATGATGAATTGAAGTCAGCATTGTACATATTGTATTCGAGTCTGAGGCAAGATGAGCATGAAGCTATTTCTGATCTCATTACTTTGACCTTATATATTGTTTGGAATAACTCCCCACTGTTAAGTAGCATTAAAGCCTTAATAAATATGCAATTAACATTTTAATGAATACACAGTTTATAGATACTAAATTAACACTGGTGTTTATAATTTTGTATTGATTTACTTGAGCTAATTACTCAAGAATTACACATGTATAACAATGTTTATAGCTCGATGTTGCAATGATGCTTTGCAAACAATACATTACCAGGTTATTAATCCTTAAAGGTACTGTAAGCAGCATGTGCCCTACTGGATTTAAAGCAATACTGCAGTCTAAATCAAAACAATGATCTCTTCACTGATTGGACGATTGGCGATGCAGTTTCAGAATCAAAACAAAATGTAAACAAAAACAACTTGGCCATTATGTAAAATATGATTTTATTGTGAATAAATCAGCTGTACCATTACTATCAGTAAAACTAATATTTGATTTAAACATGTTTACATCATATCTTGGCACACATGTGGGTATTTTTTTAAGACATATAAATTATATATACTGCTCATAGCACCTTTTATTAATACTTAACTAATCCTTTATAGTATTATTCTATATTGCTATATGTTTCTGCATTATGTAAACAAAGTAATTTAGTAAAAGGTTAACAGAAGTGAAGCTCATATCATAGAACAGTGGATTAAAACAGCAGTTGGGTTATGGGCATAGTTTCAGTGTTCAGCATTGAGGTCTAAAATGTGATCTATTCATCCCATACCATTCACTCCTGGGGTCACAGCTATACACCCTGGACAATGGGTAGTCAGACACTGGGCTGACAGACAACCATATACTATGGTTAAAGAGTGACCAATTCTCTTATACATGCATGCATATCTTTAGATGGAGTATAAAGATTGTGAGCTAGCCCATGGATTGAAACCACAACCCACTTGCTGAGAGGCAGGAATGGTAACTACTACGCCAGTAAGAACCCAATAAAACAAAAACAAAAATTAAAATACATGCCGTAAAATAATAAAAGTTAAAAAGTTTATTGGTGGAATATTTTGCACGTGTGTTATCTATATTTCTATATCATTTCTGATATAATTTCTGAAGGTCTTATGCAAGAAAAGAAAATGACATTGCATAGCCAACATACATTTAAAGACATACCCATGAGTAAGGATTGATAATGTCAGATGATATATGCCACCACTGGCCCTAAACCATGGAGAAACGCAGAGATGACACATATTCTGAAACGACAGAGCTCTGAGAGGAGGCTGTTAGTGAGTCTATGTGAGTGCTCCCTTTAAAGTGCTGCTAGCGCTGCAGGCTAATGGCTCTGTGAGTACAGCAGGAATAAAGGGCTGTTAGCATCGCAGCGTTAAATGAATCCTGGACTGAATGTGGCCATGTGGTCAAGGCAAAATTATATAGTGAATTTTTATGTTTGCATCTACCTATTAAGCTTTAAACCAATTTAATCTGAGGTAGGAATAAGCATATCTAACTTTGAAAACAATGTACTATTATTAGATTTAGTGGGTGATTTAAAATAATAGTTTAATATTTCTTCGGGCCTAAAACAAGAACAGCCTGTAAATAATACACATTATTTACTTACAGTAAAACTACTTACTACAACCACTACAAGTATTACTACTACTATCTAATGTGACTAATAAATGTAATATAACTGCTGCTACTACTTCTATTGCTACTACTGCTCCCACTTCTATGATTACAACTATGACTTCTACTATTACTGAACACTGAAGCCCAAAAAATACTCATTAGGCTCTAAAAGTCTAACGTCAACTCAAGTAAAAGTAACTACTCAGAAAGTATATTTTACTTCATTACTTGGTTAAGTTACCTTAGTGAAAATATTTAATTACTCTCTACCTCTGAAGCCCAGGCAGAGAAAATAAATAAAAAGATGAGTATATAACAAAAAAATTACTGCACTGCCTGACCTAATGAGAGTTTTCATGATAAAGTAGTTCAGAAGTACAAAACAAAACCTTACAATAAAAGCCTGAAGTGGATTAATATGTCTAGTGTATCTATAAAATTATTCATGTTGTATTGATGGTACTAGATTTATTAGCTTTGACGAAATGGGACAGAAAGAGGCTCGTTTTTACAGAAGTAGGCCACAGAACATCACAGCTGACCCGTCGAGATGCCTCGAGATGCTCTGAAAGAACAAGACAAAGGTTCATATAAGAGAGCGCCTCCACCAATCACAGCCCTGGCACACATTTATCCGCACACGTCCCCGTCTTCCTATGCTTGAGAGGTCGCAATTTTGGTGTAATATATTCAATTCTCTCAAACATTTTCTGAACCTGAACTCTATTTTATTTGGCACAATGTAACTTTGCTTATTCCTTTGCTGTTATTGAATAATTTTTTCTCTGTGGAGCTCCCCGGAGTATTTCATAGTAAAGCACTATTGTAAATACTCCAGTTGTCTTCAAGCTGACCACTCGTTCAGCTTTACTTTAATTTTTCCCTCCTCCAATCCATAGATCCAAGGGCTTTGTGCTTCAATGGATAGAGCATTTACCCCTGAACTAGAAAATCCCCTGCTTAAGTGGAGGTCTGGCCACTATACCATTGCGTGATAGAGGCAATGCCATAGCAAAGGTCTTTGATCTGGGTGATATAAGTGATATTTTGACTTCATTGACCACTATTGAAATTTTTTGACTTAAGAATTACATTTTTTGTATGAAATTTTGCACTTTTATGACTGGTCCTCACTATCTTTCTACTACTTGAACACACCCAGCGCTCCATAGTCCTGTCCCGGCCCAGCCATCGATTAGTCATGCCTGGCTGCTGTCATGTGCAGTGGGACACAGGGACCACTCTAATAGGCTGCAGTCTAAGAGAGAGAGAGAGGGGCTAAGAACTGAGATGTGGAGAATCAACGGGGCATTAAACAAGGAACGACTGAGAAGCCCAGCGAAGACTGGATGACAAAGCCCGTGAATTTTGGTATTTCTATGATGATGCAAGCAACTTTTTGAATCATTTTTGGAGCCACAGCGACCAAAGAAAGGATGGACAAATTCAGCTTGAAGTTATTGCAAATTTTTGGTACACCTTCTATTCACTAATATATGCAATTGGATATGGAGATTACACATTTTTCAATTTTGGAGCCTTCAACATTGGATCTAATGTCTTCCAGAGATATAAATGGCCTTTGCAAATTTGCATCTGAGGTTAACAATAGATGTCCTGTCTAATGAACAGAACTTGGTCTTCAATCATCATTTGGAATCCTAAAACTTGGAAATTGCAGTCATACATTGAGTAATAAGTGACTGAAGACAGACCCTGGGACTACAAATCTTCCAGTCCAATATACACATGCACTTGATGACAGATACAGACTGATATAATGCTGATGAATTTGCTATTTGAAAAATCGACTCCCTTGAACCCAATAATAACATTTTGAGAGCCATTGGTAGCCAAACTCTTGATTCTTCCATGGATGCCTTTTTCAAGATATTTCTTAATCTGGTACTCTTCCTTGTTTGTCTGACCCTTTAACTGTGAGAAACACTAAAAGGGTCAAAACTCTCCTTTGGGAATAAAGCTGAGAAGATATTAAATATCACTTAAGTGGGGAGAATGTTTTGCTTATAGCTGCCATTGCTTTCTTCACCAGGGAAAAAAGTAGAGAAAGTAAGTAAAGAAAATGGAGACAGTTGAATGATTTATTTGTCTGATATTTCTTGACATATTTAGACAAATGAATAAAAAGCGTAGATAAGAGAGTGGCTGGGCGGCTCTAAAAAGACTTGACCTACATTATTTGGACACAAGTAAATCGGAGGAGCCACTTTTGTTGTCGCTGTAAAGGAATAGTGATTCATCGCTCAGAAAATGCTGGATAAAAAAAAAAATCACATTACATTGCATTTTCATTAGAAATGCTTCCTTAAATTCTATCAGGATTGTTAATTTGAATTTGTCCAGTCTGGAAAATATCTAGAATAAATCCAAGAAAAACAGGACTTTTAAAGCCTTCTATTGTTGGAATTTAATGAAAACTACAAGGAAGCTATGAGGAATGAAAACCTGGAGCAACCATAGAAGGAATAATAATTTCAGCTCCTACTGGGAAACTACTGGACTTTAAAAAAATGAAAAAATTAAATTTTTTAAAGATAAATTATTGTTAAAAAAATAATCATTTCGACGTGTATTTGGTGATGGTGATTTACTAAAATACCTTTAATTACAAAGAGAAAATAAATGATAAATTGAACTTAAAACTTCAATTGAATCATTGAATTTTAAAGGATCATTAAAACATGGACAGTATACAACTAATGAACTACTCAACAACTTGAAGTGTTAGCAAGCACTACTTTACTTTAAGAGTACAGTGCTGTGGACATTTTTCACAATCAACAATTTAAACATGCTGGGAAACTGCAATATGTTATACTAAGTAATCAAGTAGGATAAGAGTGAAGATTAAACAATGAACTAAACATGCAAGGAGTGGCAAAGAGAAGCTGCTGGATGGAGGAAATTCTTGGATTGTAAGAGATTACATAGAAGTTACAGACCTTTGCTGTCAAGAATGAATTGGACACAAACGTCAAGCTAGCTCCAAGAAGGACCTGAGACCTATTTTGCGCACTTGCTTTATCATATATTTTTACCACCATGACCACCTACTTCCACAGCCATGAGTTCTGCTGCAGTCCCAAAAAGCCAAGCAGCAGCTCCTCGAAAGGTAAATCAGGCAAATCCAAGTCTAAATCAAGCAAAAGCCACCAATCGAAACACCAGCATAACTTACTGACTCCAAACCACCAGCCCTCCCCACTACATTCCCCAAAGAAGCATTCGCCCAGACACCGCTGCCATTCTCCTGAAACCTCTGCTCCCATCTCCATCTCCAAGCTACTACCACATCGCAACATCGTCCTATCAGCTGGCACCACCTTCACCTAATAATCTTTTACATTCACCAAGCTATCATCAACTTCATGTATCGCCGAGTCATCATCGACTTCACTTATCACCGAGTCACCATCAGCTACTGCAGCAATGTCCATCTTCTCCCGGTCACATGATCCACTCAGCAACCAACCAGATGCTGCACCAGCCACAGATACATTCTCCCAGCGTCCAGTCAGGACTATTCCAACATTACCACCATCACCATTGTCACGGGCCGCCCCCACAGCTGCCCCACGCCTCACAGTCATTGTCTATACACCCATTTCATTCGCCGCAGCTGCCACTATGCGCAGCGCTGGCAGGATACGGGTACAGCACGCTGCCGACCCATCTGGCCCACATGAACAGGGCAAAATGTCCAAGTATGAAGGACAGTAAGAAGAGTCCCTCCAAGAGTAAAGCCAAAGGGAAAGGAGGGTGTAAGCCCTGGCCTAATGATACTTACATCTGGACATCCCGCTGTGAACCGCAACATGGGCCACTGTCACATCACTTCAGGCCAATACATGTTCAAGTTCAGGTAGGTTTAAATAAAGAATATATTTAGGGTGACATTTGGGTAAGGGACAAAAATTGGATTTATTTGTATCTGAAAAGTCAAGTACGTACAGTGTCTATCTCGCAATGGTATAGATCTGTCCCAAGATCTTCGAGTTCAGGGGTTCCCAAACTATTCAGATTTAGACCCACAAAATGACGGTGCGAACGACCCACGACCTGCCACTGTCAAATGTCATCGTAATGACCTCAGGAGGCAAAATATTTAACTGCTCGGTTAATATTATTTATTTGCATTGTTTATTTTTACTTTAATCAAGTTTTCACTAACACATGATTTTTCAATGTAAAGTTTTTTTTTTTTTTTTTGACCTCCAAATGGGGCACCCCTATTCTAGTGTCAGGTGTAACTCGCTAATCTCTGACAATTGTAAAAAAAACAAAAAAAAAAAAAAAAAAATGAATAAACAAACAAAAAAGCAATATCATCAACATGGTCTCAATGGAAAATTTTACTTTGTGAATGTCGGTTGCTTAGCCTGGTACAGCCATGGTGGCTTTTTTGTATTTTGTTCAAACAATTAATTATTCTGGACCCAGCCAATTCAAGTTGATTTCCAGGTGGTGGAACAAGTTAACACAGACTGAACTACATCTGAATGTAATTGGATAGACATGCTGCACAATCAATCAGAAAATAGTGGACATCATAACCTAAAATCTAAAATGGTTATGATTGTGGAAATGGTTTTGAATGGCATAATTCCAAAATAGTTTAAGTGACTGAGTCTGGCAGGACAGATAATTGGTTACTAGCAGTTTGACAGACCATCTGGTAAGTCAGGTTCCAGTGGAGAAATAAAGGGACAAGGATTCTTGAATTGTTGAGGACTAATAGTAAACACAGAGTAAACCCATCCAGACACACAAACTCCACACAGGGCCCACCCAGGCCAGGAATTGAGCACAGGACCTTTTTACTGTGAAGCAGGCAGACTAGCCAGAAAGCCATCATGCCGCCTAGGATTTCAGTATGTATGACACTTTAGAATAACACAAACTAACAAGGCTTTGTTAATGACCAGTTAATTTCTAATTTCTTTACCAAGGATTTCATAAACATTAATAAATACCATAGAGTTATAAACATTATTAATGTTTCTTGAGTAATAAGATCATGTAAATCAAAGCAAAATTAAAACATCAGAGTAAATTCAGTATCTGTACTTTTTGTTCATTGAAATATTGCTGATTACATGTGTATTATTAATGCTTTAATTGTTTAATGGAGGTGAGTTATTCTAAAGTATTACCAGATTATCTTTTGATCTCTGTAACTCAAAAAGTGAAAAGGTAATGCAGCAGTCTGTGCAGAGTGGCTGCTCTGGGTTGGTTAATAAGACATCACATTAGTAACATTATGAGGATCATTATGATAATTGCCACACTTGCATTAATTTAATTAAAGCCTTGCTCTGTTTGATTGGCAAATTAGTTGATTACACATTACTCTCAAATTAATTACATACTGGACTGCAGGGGTTTCAATTTATGTACACTCATTTTAAATGTCTTCACTGACTTCACTTCACAGAGCTCTTGCCATCATATTATGCTACTTTGATTATGTATTTTTAAAAATACCATTGCAGTGCTGCTAAAAGCCGAGGACCTTACATAACAAACAATCAGTTTTATAGGTTGCGTGTGTCTCGTCTGGATGTGATGAGAGCTGTTGATATTTGCACATTTGTCCTTTTGGCCTTTCCAGGTCTCTCTTACACACATGTTACATAACACAGGCTGTGGAGGGTCTATGGATTGTCTCTAATGGATACATGTATCTGTAACACTTGTCTTGTTTGGAAAGCACAGGTAGCTTTAGCCTAAATAGTGCTATATTAAAATATATCATGCCAGCGATTTTGGAGCAGTTACCTGTATTGACTTCATTATCATGAAATAATGCCGCAAAGGTGTCCAAAATTATTTCAAAAAGCCTGACAAAATTCCCCAATTCAGATTGTGATCCTAAGGCACACACACAAAAAAAAAAAAAAAATTCTTAATTTTCTTTCATTTTTCAAAAATGTAATCACATTCTGACCATTACTTTGTAATGTAACTGGCTAATTGACCAACAAAAGTGAAAGTAACTTTGGTTATGTGGGTCTCAATACATGATTTTAAAAAAAATTGCGTTAGGGTCCCATAGTCAGCTCAGGAAAGAACCACTGGTCTAGAGAAAACACAGACATCTTGAGGTCAAAATCAAATTTTGCAATTGTGTTGCTTTAGTTATAAATGTTACAGAGTTTAGCACAGCAAGCGACCTGTGCTTACCTAATCTGCACAATTTGTTCACTTTCCTTTGCATGGCATTCCAATGGCTTGCCATGTTGTTTGCATTTTGGGGGGTTTATCCGTGGTATGTAGCTCCTCCCCCTTCGATCTGTAATCCTACCTGATCCCCTCGTAGTGCCATCCCATGTGGCATCAAACAGCCAGTCATGTCCCGGGACAGAGTGACAGCTGTGAAAGGGGCGAAGGGATGAGAAAAAAGATTAAAGCTCACAAGAGATAGAAGCAAGCCTTTTTATCACCAACACCGCTGACACCAACTGTGCTTTTGGTCGGGACGCTCCATTTTTTTGTTTGTTTGTTTGTTTTTTTAAGCGTTTTGTGGATTAACTTGTTTGCACGGGAGGAAGACCAAAACTATATAGAATATTGTACACAGCAAATAGGGTTTTTTTAGGGGGAAAAAATATTATGGGAAAGTAGTGTTGCATTGGAAAATTACGAGGATTTGTCTAGATCCCAAACATCCCAAAAGAATAGTTTTTACCCTTTTTTAGCAACTTCTGTTTTTAGCAATTTTTTTATTTATTTTTTCATAATGTGTTTGACTTTTTTTGCTCTAAGTGACCCAAGCTTTGGACATTTTTTATTTTACATTTTTTAGCATAAGTTTAATTTATCTGCAAGGTGGAGCATTTTTGGTCCAGTCTTTGGTTATGCATTGGAATATGTTTCTTTTGCCGTTGTATTCACTGTACTCACTATACAGTATTGCTTCATTTAGATCAAATAGAGAACTACTTTTTGGATAGTTGAATTTTTAACCATATTGCATTGCTCTGTTGCTGGTGTTGTTTTTACTGGTGTTTAAGCCATGTCCTTCCTCCGCACTATATAGTAGGCCATGCAATGTAAGAGGTCTCAGAACTGTCATGCAGTGAATAACCTCCATTGTGCATTATTATTCTCATTCACAGTATTGCTAAGTCGACGTATTTTTGCTATTTTGGTCCGTGGTTGTTCTTGTAGTTTTGGTGTAGTGTAGGAGAGTATAAGTACAAGGCCTGTGCATTATGTCATGCGGTGCTTGCCAGTCCATAGTGGTAATCTTTAGCAGATGCACTCATGCTGTACCAGAACATGAGACGAGTAAGTCCTAAAGCTCAAAAAATACTCCTCAAATTTTTATGCTATTTAACATAATGTGTATTTTTCTTTTCTGTTGCTTTTGCAGGCCAACCCTCCTCCCGTGGTGGTCAACACTGACAGCGTAGACACACCCCCATACGTGAGTACACAGCCTGATATTTATTCCACTAATTCAATAAGACATGATTACAGCTACATTGACTTATTAAACGTTGTTGCCCCAAAGAGTGATTGGAAAGTAAAGTTCCTTATTTAGTTTTTTTGATTCAAAAACATCTATAAGTTGTCTAAAACAGTACCTCCCCACGCACGTGACGCAGGCCCCTTAAAAATCCAAGACTCCTTTGCAACCCACCCACTTTTATTAAAATATAAGACTATCATAAGTATTTCTTGAAAATGTTATTAAAAAAATAGCTTTAAATTGCTTTAAAAGTACAATATGTAGAGTGACTACAGCTTGCATTGATGCCGTGGGTTCAAGACCAGACTGCTAATTGTCCCTCCATATTTTCCTCACTACTACTCCATTGTCTTATTCAATAAACTAAATCTATCTTTATGTACTGTGTAAGTACAACGTCAAATTCTGATAAATAATAGCAGTTGACGTGGATATTGCAGAAAAAATATGTTAAATATTGAGTATGCTGTGAAGTCCTATACCTGTCATAAACATCTAAACTCTGCTCCTGAGTATGCAAATAATACTATTTTAATAATAGCTACAGCTGCTTGTTGATGCAACACATTTCCTACCAACAGATAAACAATTATTACACTATTTATTAGCTCCAAATGCCTGCTATAAGCTGCCTCTGACCTGCTCCACCATAAGGCTGTGTGCAGGCCTGGGACAGACTGTAGGTCACTGTAGAGGCCTGATGAAGAGCTAGTTGGCTCAGCTTTGGCCATTGTCAAAAATGTATCCCACCTCAGGGACATAGTTGCTGATGGGGATCAGCTCCGGCCATCCTCAAACCATACTGGAATTTAGTTTGAGTGTGCTTCTAGTTCTTAAAATAAATAGAAATAATACTGGAAAACAAGTACTTTTTTTAAAATATCCAGCCCTAGCCAACATTACATTTAAAAAATATATATATATTAAAAAATAATATATACAATTGAAATCTCTTTCATAATTGCGCTTCACTCTCCCAGTGATTTTTCAGTATTTCATAGCATCTCTGGAAGTCTTTGAGCCGGATGTAAGCCTGTAAAGTGGCTCAATACACCGTAGTCACAAAATTTCCACCAAAATGGTGTCCTTTTAAATCATTCTATGTCTTTGGGAACTCCTGTTTGGAGGTTCTTGCTCATTTGAGACAAAAAGGTTTTTGTGTGTCACGCTAACACAGTCATACAGGGAAGGTGGATGAAGTGTCCTAAGGACACAACAGCAGTATGCAATGCTTGTACTGATAATAATAACAACCTGCCAACCCCCCTACCTACTGAGCTACTGAGTCATGACAGTACACCGAGTCACAGTGCTTGGGATTTTCAGAGAGTTTTTGTTTGAATAACACATCACGGCATTTTGGCTCCTTTGACTTGAATTTTTCATATTCAATTACATTCTGGGCACACCCTGTATGTCACAGCCTGACAAAATGAGGTTAGAGTGTTGTGAGGCCACATTCAAAATACATTTATACTTACCAGTAAATATCACACTGATTTTTACCACAACAGAAATTGTATGAGTTTGCTCTTTTAACCAAAAGTCTCCATATGTGAGGCTGTAACAAATGTGACAAAGTCCAATCTGAAATAATCTGAGGCACAGATTAGAGCAGCCGGATTAGGACAGGCCATTGGGGACCACTGAGCCACTGTGGACTCCACCACACATCACAATTTTACATTTTGTGGTAGTGTGTCTCTGATCTCTTACGGAGATACAAGTCAAACGGCTGTGTCCAGAGTCTGATGTAAGACTGAATTGAATTTATGTAGTGTAAAGTGATGCAGCGGTGGTGAGTTTAGCATAAGCCTCTCAGAGACATCAGTGCTTATGTGTGACATCACAACAACATCATCATTAAGATCTTAAGCTTCATGCGTCATTCATAAATAATCACATGTGGACAGGCCTATCAGTCAATCAGTGTGAAACAGAGAGACGAACATACAGTATTCATTGGTAAATTTTCAGTAAAAATTATAATAAAAGTTATGCTCTGTTAGAAAGGCTAGAACTTCAATAATGCAACACAATGTAACTGGTGCAATAAAAGTGAGTTGACCTGAGGTTATAAAACTATGACTCGAAGTCATTTGGATGTTTTTTTCACATGAAAACGATTCCTCAGAGTGCCACAAGTTCACCAATTTACAGGAAGTAACAGGGCACACAATCAGCAGCAGATCTTTAAACGCCTTTTCAAAAAATAAGTCACATTGAGATGTTCCTGTGAATTTGCACTTTGCAGCTGCAGACAGCAAGAGAAACAAACTCGCATTGCTTTAATATACTGAATTATATAACACACAAACCAAAAATATAACATAGTAATATTAATACTATAAATATAATGATTATAAAATGGTGATAATGCAACTGACATGAGTTTATACAAAGACTGCAGCAACTAACTGATAGATTGATATGAAGTAATGTTTGTTTGTTTTTTTTACCAGTGATCTATTTTAAGTCTAGAAAATTATCCCACATCACAATTCGATTACCGTATTTTCCCGACTATAAGTCGCTCCAGAGTATAGGTCGCACTAGCTAAAAAATGCATAATGAAGAAGAAAAAAACATATATAAGTCGCATTATTCGGAGGAAATTTATTTTACAAAATATGACTCCAAGAACAGACATTTCATCTTGAAAGGCAAGTTATAGTAATAATAGAATAGATGGTGTGCAGTATGCTAATGTAACACATTGATGGTTGATTCAGCTACATGAAGCATAAACAACAAACTGAATAGGTGTCTCATATGTTAACATAATATATTAACAGTTATTCACATAACTATAGTATAAAGAACATAATATAACAAGTTCACCAAACTCACCATCTCACTCCTAATCGCTAAATCCTTTAAATTCTTCATCCTTGGTGTCACTTCTGAACAACTCCGCCAACTCCGGAGGTAGATGAAGCGCCGCTTCCTCCTCTGCATGGCTGTCATCATACTCAGCATCAGTTCCATTTCCAATTATTCCAGTCTTTCTCAGTTGTCTTTATAACCTAAGTTGTTAGTGGTAATGCTTACATTTTAAATTGTCAGTGGTACAGGTGCAGCAGATGCTGGTACACAAGCCTAGAGCGCCCTCTAACGAACACGTGAAATGTTTTAATATATAAGTCGCACCTGAGTATACGTCGCACCCCTAGCCAGACTATGAAAAAAGTGCGGCTTAAAGTCCGGAAAATGCGGTATTAATTGATTTATCAGAAATATAATCAACTGATTAACTGATTTTTGTTTGTTGCAGACCTAATTTATACAGCATGTTATGAGTGTCCCAATCATTTTACAAAGAGCACCTGGAGAAAGACACTGTTGTTGACAGCGTTATTAAATTAAACATTTTTATACACCTTTATGTAACATGATATTGGAATTGATATGTAACAGATTTTTTTTATGCTTTCAGTATTTGTCCTCACTGTGTTTTGTTTCTTTTTGTGCAGGTGAATGGAACAGAAGCAGACTATGAGTATGAAGAGATCACTCTGGAGAGGGTAAGATATTACCCACACTATTTTTTTAAATACATATTTTTTGTTGATAGTACATCGTAAAACTGACCAGAAAAAAACTGCTGTGCTCAGTCAGCTATTAGAAAACCTGACTTCCTTCACAACGTATAATGAAAGACTGACAAAAAAGTGTTGACAGTCATCAATGGCACTACTATTCTGACAGAAGTGTTTTATGTGGTTCAGTTGTATATCCATATTCTTACTGGTTCACCTTTCAGCCCTTATACCTTTACTGAACTGGCTTTAGTAAATTTAGAGTAGAGTTCTGTGGTGTTGTTTCGAGCATCACATCAGTCCATGTCTGACCCTGTTTGGTTGGCTCTCTCGCTTGGCGTTCTCTCGTCTATTATCCTCTCCGTGTTAGCTCTGCTCTAACCCCAGGCTCTGAACGCAACTGTCTTTAGTGTCTTTTCTGCTCTGACCTGGTTCTGTCTGCTCCACTGGCTCCGCACTAACGCACTGGGAACACACGCAATCACTGAGCTGCTGCACAACTCTCTGCTGGAGACCACAAAATACTAACCAATGTTTATAGATTTGGATGAATTCAAGTAGGGTAAGGGATTCTTGGAGAAATGAAAAAAGCCTGTAAGAGAAAAAAGTCATAAACCAACACATTATGTAAAAGTCACATTTAGGTGTTGTAAAATTCCAAACTGTTCAATTAGAGGACCCCCTTGAAAACGAGATGCTACATCTCAAGGGGTTATTCCTCTTTAAAACGTAAATAAATAAATAAAATATGTTATGAAAATGTGTTTAACTTCTTTATGTCACAAAGACTGCCATTATTTCATCTTAATAGGCAAATAGCAACTGAGAACTTTAGTTTACTCATTTTACTCTGAAAGCAGAGACAGTCTGAGCTAATACAAAAATCTTAAATTGTTGTTATGAAATCGGTTTATATAAATCTAATATCCCAGTCAACATATCTATGTTGGACCTTCATATTTATGCCTATGTCAGTGACTTCACTTGGACTAGCCTTCACTTTATTTGGACTCAACTTGAGTTGATATCACCTAGATTCTGACCCTTTCAGATGACTATGAACATTCAGTAAAAGTGGCCCAAATCTGACTTTTTGCCCTCATGGGGCCCTTAACAGATTTTTTGTGACAGTGTGAACAGCACAAATCAGATTTTTTTCGATTTTTTTGGCAGACAGCGTTGATGGTGCTAGTCAAAGAAAAAAAAGTGTGGTTTGAAAATATAGTATTATGAATTATGTATATATGGATTTCTGCCAAAAATCTGAATTGAGTGTTATGACTTGTCCTTGACTGACTTGACTCGGAGTCTACTTTTTTTTTTGTTTTTGATGACTTGGACCAGGACTCCCACTGTAAGTGCTAATGACTCAACTCAGAACTGTCTATTGTGACTCGTCTTTGACTTAGACTCCAACTCTTGGACTTGAAAACTGGTGACTCGACTACATCACTGCATGACTCAAAATGGTTCAACAACTCTTGGTGTAATGTGCATGTGGAATCTCTGTATTTGTGTTCAAAACCTGTCTCTGCATATTGAGTTGGTTTGTTGTGTGTCCGTGCAGGGTAACTCTGGCCTGGGCTTCAGTATTGCTGGAGGAACAGATAACCCCCACATAGGAGAGGACCCCTCCATCTTCATCACTAAAATCATCCCCGGAGGAGCGGCAGCGCAGAATGGACGGCTACGGTAGACCACATACCCATTTTTTGTGCTTTTGTTTTTAAATACAACTAATTTAGTGTAATCTGTTTCATAAGAAAGACATACATTGTATGAATATTATACACTATAAGAGTATTTAGTATTAAGTAATGCATGTATTGGTTGTGTTGCTGTGTGCAGAGTGAATGACTGTATAGTAAGGGTCAATGACACAGACGTCCAGGGGGTGACCCACAGTGGAGCGGTGGAGGCTCTGAAGGAGGCGGGGGGCCTTGTCCGACTCTGCATCAGGAGAAGACGCAGCCTCACCGAAAGGGTCATGGACATTAAACTGGTCAAAGGCCCAAAAGGTGAGGGGTTACTTAAGATAATAACTCACTGACTCAAGGGGCTTTCACATCTGCATTGCTTGGTTCAGACTTTCAGACTTGTTGTGTTTGAAACTAAGTATTAGATGTGAAAGCTCAATCACACTGACACATACAGGCAGGTTAGGTAAAGTGGCTTGCCCAAGGACACAACAGCAGTATGCAGTGGTGGTGGAGGGGATTGACCTGCCAACCTTCCAGTGAGCGGGTGGTATGGCTCTACATATTGAAGTCACACACCTTTTCGTTCTCAATTATCTTTTGATGACTAAATGAACCGTGCTTTGGGAAATTGTCGACAAAAACTGAGATCACTGTATTTTTTTAAAGAGAAAATGTCCTCAATTGTCTAAAAGAAGTCTCTTACTATGCGTTTGAATTGTCCAGGGACAAGTTTCTGGGTGAATTGGTGACTCCAAATACTTATCAGGGAAGTGCTTCGCACATCTCAATCTTGAGACAGGTGCGTCTGTTTGCCTGATGAAGGCTCAGTGCCGAAACGTTGTCAGACCTCACCTGTAAATAAATCTCACCTTTGCAAGTTCGACAGTGTGCGGGATTTATCTCTTTCTTAATTTGAATTGGTGACTCCAAAATGTCCCAGAGTGAATGAATGTTCAACAAGATTAATAAAACAATAATTGATCCGTTTTAGGTATTTCTTCCTCAGGTCTGGGATTCAGCATTGCAGGAGGAGTAGGAAACCAGCATGTTCCCGGGGACAACAGCATCTACGTGACCAAGATCATCGAAGGAGGAGCTGCTCACAAAGACGGACGACTACAGATAGGGGACAAACTTATAGCTGTAAGAAATGTTCAAATCATGTACATCAAGGACCATCCCAGAAAATATTTGGCTTTCAAAGTACCATCTTTTGTGGACTAAAATGAGGATTATAAAGACACTAAATCATGAATGAGGACAACACAAGGACAAAACCAGGATTAAAGCTGGTCTGAACCAGGACTAAACTGGGACATAACCAAAACAAAATCAGATTTAAACCAGTCCCAAACTGGGACTGGAACTAAACCAGGACTAGATCAGGGTTAAAACAGGAATAAACCAGGACATAACTAGGACTAGGACTAAGATGTGGTCTACACATCAAATTGATCCCCCACCACAGTAGGACTAAATAACTGGAATAACTAAACTTCTAAATCAAAATAAATCAAAACTGCAAAAGCAGACTGCAGAGTATCACCAAAAGAAGCCTGCATACCATCAGTGGTATGCATTCCACAGGTTGAGAACCTCCGCTCTAAAGCATTATTGTACATTTTCTTCAGTTCATTTAGAGGGAAAGTACAAATACATTTTCTAAAGTCTGTACATGAGCAGTACTTTTTGACCAGTGCTGAGGTTGCAAGATTGCTGAGGTCCCAAGGCCTTGGGTTTGATTCTGGTTCTGATGGAATTTTGATTCCATGTTTGAGTGTAGTAGTAGTAGTAGTAGTAGTAGTAGTAGTAGTAGTAGAAGTAGTAGTTGTTGTAGTAATTAGTATGTAAAGCAAAAACATATCCAAAACTTTTTCTTTTACGCAAGTATTAACAACATGTATTAGAGAAATATTATTTAAAGTTGCAATATTTTCACTTAGTTACAGATGCTGAGTATTTCTTTTGAGTGTCTACAGAAGTTTTAAAACAAGTGAAAATACAGTAAATAACATTAAACAAACATAACACTTAATATCGATCCTTTTAACACTTCAGATTGTAGTATTGGGTTGAAAAACTGTAGTTGTCCATGCTGTATGACATATTCTCACTATTCTCCCCATGTTTGCACAGGTCAATGGGACTTGTCTAGAAGAGGTGAGCCATGAGGAGGCAGTGGCGGCGCTCAAATCCACTCCAGACGTGGTTTACCTCCGGGTTTCTAAACACACCTCACTGTTTATTAATGACAACTTCCCTCCGCCGGATGTCACCAATTGTGAGTCATGCTTAGTACATTTAACCCTGCCCCACAGCTGTATGCTAAGCTATGGCAAGCATCAATTGGGCCATTATACTTTTAAGATCATAAATCTGTATAAATAACTAATAGATAAGACAGATTTTTTGGATAGTGGAGACAAAAATTATCATTTGGTTACACATCAGCAGGCCCACAAACACTGTGCATATTCAAAGTTACTGCGAGAGGCACAGTGGCAGAGTGGTGAGTGCTCCCAGTAAGGAGGACGTAAGATCAGTCCTCAAGCCGGGCCATCACATGATCTCTCTGGGTGGTGTCCTTCCCATATTACTGTGAGTTCTCTGCCGGTAATCTGGCTTTATTCCTCTGTCCAAAGATTTCCATATGTTAGGTCATGGGTCTGCAACTTTTTGGATCCCAAGAGCCAGTTTTTGCCATAAATACAAAATTAGCATCTGTAAAGTGCAGCATCCAATATTACTGTATGGAAGTTCAGATTCTGCTTGAAATGTGATAGTCCTATAGCCTTTGAATGGCTATTAATTATTGCAAATTAATGGAGAACTGATTATCTTTAAATAATAAACAGCTTTGTATTAAACAGGCGCTATGCATATTCAGAGAACTGGAGTTACATCTAACCAAATAAGGCTAAAAACAGCAGTTTATTATTATTATTATTATTATTATAAGTATTATGTCAATAATATTCATAGCCAATGCTGGAAAACAAGGAGACAGTTTTACGTTAAAAGGACAGTAAAATGCAGATTCAGGTGGTTTCAAAGACTGTACTTATTGACCTTACATAACCAGATGCCAGATGCACAGGGAGCTGCATGCAGCCCTAGAGCCATGGGTTGCAGATGTCTGTGTTGGTAATTAGGTAATGACTCTAAATTGCCCCTGTTGAATGAATGGTAGAGTCAATGGTTGTCTGTCTGTCTGCCCGCAATTAACTAGACATTGTCCAGTGTGTACCTTGCCTAAGGCCCATAGTTGCTGGTATTGCCTCCAGTCACCAGACCCTTAATAGGAATGCGCAGAAGAAGATGCATATACTATCTATATAGTGCACAATCTTAGCCAGCGATTCTCAACTGATCTAATTGTGGGAGCCATTTTTTAGCTATAATGATTTTATTGGAACCCAACGCAATGCAGTTTGGGGTCCAGACGCTCCACTTGAGAATCACTAATCCACAGACTCACCAACCGCTAAACTGAAACTTGATATTGTATTTGTATTGCAGCATGCTCACCTCATCAGGACAACCACGTCCACAGCCCGTACATGAGCGGCAGTCAGTCTGTAAGCCCTGCCCCTCTGACCACGCCCCGATACTCTCCTCTGCCTCGCACCATGACCGCTGACGAAGACATCTCAAGGTAAACAAAGATTTACATTTACACTGGCTACAAGTCCAGAACACAATACACATTTTGGTAGCGATAAAGCTCTGTTGTTTCTTTGAAAGCGCCTGATTTTCCTGGTTTGTGGTCGTGACCCTAAACAGTCGCCACATTTTGTTCCCTTCTGGTGCGGTTGGAGCTCAGCTGTGTCCTGACCCCTACGGCCCATCCTCCTCCACAGAGCCGCACAGGAAAACGGCAAATCACAGATGGCCTCCTGAATGTTTTTGTGCTGTGTAAACTCAGGTCACAATCGCACGGCTACTCCGCTGTCTGTAATCTACTTTAATGGAGGGATTATGGCCTATCATGACCCTCGGCAGTCGCTGCAGTTACAGAATATGGCTGTCGTGTGTCGTCATAAAGCCTCCGTCCAATGCTCCAGTCCAGTACTTTTATTATGAAAAATTTCATATGCCCCAGCTTGGTTTTGTTGATGTTTGATGTTAATTTCTTTCAATGAAATCTGTCTCTGTTTCTCCCATGGGACTGTTGATCAAGGAAAAGTCTATGCCCTGATAGACATTTTGTATTTGTATAGATCATAATACTTTGTATAAAAGCTTCTTTTTTTTAAGGTTTTAAATAGCTGGTTCTACATGATTTTAGTCAGTTTCCTAAGAAAATTATTAGAGACGGAGCCGAAATGAAAGCAGGTCTAAACCAGGGCAGGACTAAATCAGGTCTAAACAAATACTAAACTGCTACATAAGCAGGACTAAACCAGGGCTAAATCAGGTCTAAACCAGTACTAAATTTGGACATAAGCAGGACTAAAAAGGACTAAATCAGGTCTAAACCAGTACTAAACATGGACATAAGCAGGACTAAATCAGATCTAAACCAGTACTAAACATGGACATAAGCAGGACTAAATCAGATCTAAACCAGTACTAAACAGGTACATAAGTAGGACTAAATCAGGTCTAAACTAGTATTAAACTGGTACATAAGCAGGACTAAATCAGGTCTAAACTAGTATTAAACTGGTACATAAGCAGGACTAAATCAGGTCTAAACCAGTACTAAACAGGTACATAAGTAGGACTAAATCAGGTCTAAACTAGTATTAAACTGGTACATAAGCAGGACTAAATCAGGTCTAAACTAGTATTAAACTGGTACATAAGCAGGACTAAATCAGGTCTAAACCAGTACTAAACTGGTACATAAGCAGGACTAAACCAGGACTAAATCAGGTCTAAACCAGTACTGAGCTTAGACATAAACAGGAATAAATCTGGACTAAACCAGCGCATAATTAGGACTAAATCAGGACTAAACTGTGCCTAAACAATGACTAAGCTGTGGTCTACACGTCAGCTTTAATCCTCAACCACAGTAGGACTAAATAAATGGAATAACTGTCTCTAAATTAAACTAAATCAGAAGAAGCCTGCATACCACCAGTGGAATCTGTTATCACAGTTTGAGAACCACAGCACTAAGCCCTCATTGTCTCAGTATGGTAAAGAATCCACCAAACTGAACCCTTGTAGCTAGAGTTTGTACCTTTTGCCATATGTCGCAATGGTACAGAATCCTGGACATTCCTGAATCCAGACAGTAATCTGGATCCACACAAAAAACTAATAATTCTACCTTGGACCATTACTGACTGTAGCCGGTTTAATCAAAATCTGTCCATTACTTTTTGAGTTATGCTAACAAATAAACCTACAAACCATTACAGGCAATAACATAACCTTCATGGGGTAACTATGTTTTCAATTATCTGAGGGCAAACTAAGCACCCATTCTTGTATAGAATTTACAACCATTGCGCTGCTGTATAATAGAAATGCAGCACATAGACAAGGCAACTACAGCCTGCATCAGCATTGGTGGTTTGAGTCCAGACACCGACACTTTGTTGATTGCATCTCCCTGATTTTCTACTATACTTTGTCCTATCAATAAAGCCAGTAAAAATGGCCACAAAAAATTAATAAAACAAAATTTGAAACCATTTATAAACTATTTTTAAAGTCAAATTGTCATCAGACCAACTTCCATTGGCTTTGTAATAGACAATGCTGTCCGCACTCATAAGCAATAGTAAATTAGCTATGTAAAACTGCAATTGGCACAGAACAGTCAAAAGCTTCTCATGCACCATTAACAGCTTGATGTTCAAACTGGAAAGACAAGTGTAGTGGCACCATCTACTGGACAACATGGTTAATGCATTTCAAAAGGAATGTAGAAGAGGAATAAGATCAGTGGCAGAAGTCAAAATCTCTACTAAAGTACTAAACACAATTATTACTACAGTTAAATTTAAAAATGTTTAAAAAGTACTGAGTGTACAGTTTATATAAGTACAAAGTATGTACTGTAATATGTATTCCATGACTGGAATACTCTTCCCGCCACTCTACGATCTATATCCACTCTTTATATGTTCCGTAATGCTCTTCTATGCCTTTTAACAAATGTCTTTCTTTGTTTTTGATTTTCAGTCATGCTTTTACTTCAATTTATGTATTGTTGTTGTTGATATTGATGTTATCATTATGATTACCTTATTTATTTATTATTATTATTTATTTTATTATTACTTTTTTTTTGTACTTCACTACTGTAATTGATTTTTGTTTTTGGGTGGGGGTGTTATGAGAGCTGGTGTGTGTGCGCGTGCATGTGTGGAGTAGTTTGTGTGAGTTTGTGTCTATTTGTTTACATAATGTTGTATTTTATGTTAACTATGGCACTGCTGTCTGTGGCCAAACTGTTCAATTAGAGGACCCCCTTGAAAACGAGATGCTACATCTCAAGGGGTTATTCCTCTTTAAAACGTAAATAAATAAATAAATAAATATGCAGTAGCACAATAACAACTGCTAGTACCACCACTACTACTACTGCTACCACTATTACTACTGCTATTATTACTATTAACATTATTACTACCTAAAACTACTTTTACCCATTCAGAGATGTTAAAAATAAGTAATTTTAATGTTTTTACAAAAGATTTAAATTAAAGTATGTTTTAAAAAATGATTATTTATTAAGTAAATTACCAGTAAAAGTATGAATGTGTGTATGTGTATCTTTTCACTTTTGAATTAGTGACATATAGACACTTGCATTAAATGGACAGTGAACTGTTGCTTTGTTGCTTCGGATCTTAATATTTCTTTTTTTTTTTTTTTCTATGTTTGTCTTCCTCAGAGAGCCGAGGCGGGTGGTGCTACAGCGGGGCTCCACTGGTCTGGGCTTCAACATTGTGGGAGGAGAGGATGGAGAGGGCATTTTCATCTCTTTTATTTTGGCAGGGGGTCCAGCTGACCTCTGTGGAGAGCTGCGCAAAGGAGACCGTATTCTATCGGTATGTCCACGATACCATACTGTTAACTTATTTAAGGTGTTTGATGGATTAAACAAACTATTGTGATCTGTCATGTTTATTTACTACTTATCCCTAAAGTCTCTGCTAAAAATGCTAAATTACTCTATTAAAGAAAACTATTGAGAACATAATTCATAATTTGCAGTATGTTATGACTACTGCTAATTCTTCCTTTGAAAATGTCTTGCAGTCTGCTCAACACAAATCACTGCAATCTTGCTTTAATGTTTAATGCCCTTGTTAACAGTAAAACTGTGAGTATAAAGGCCCAGACAGTCAATTTTATGTGAAAATGTCAAATGTTTTTTTGGTAATTCTAGGTGAATGGTGTGGATCTGTCGAGTGCCACTCATGAACAAGCGGCCGCAGCTCTGAAGAACGCAGGACACACGGTTACTATAGTGGCACAGTACAGACCGGAGGGTGAGTACCAGCTTTAAGTCACAATATATTTACACATACAAGTACTTCGTGATACATGTGGGCTCATAGGCTATAGGGTAAGTTTTTGAGAGATAACCTGGAGATTTTTGGTGTGTTAACATTTTAGGTCCCTTAAAAAAATGGAATAGAATTGTTTGCTCTGTCTGTAAAGCTGTTTCTGAGAAATTCATCTGTTAACAAGACTAGAATTTTTGAAAGAAGTGCACTGCCGCTACCTACAGACACATAACCTTTATTGCAGATGATGATCCGTTGTAAACTCTAATTGAAGCACCAATCTCCTGAAGTGGAGTATTAATAATGGTGGCAGTAGTAGTAGTAGCAGCTGCAGAAACAGAAGTACTAGTAGCAATAAATACTGTACTTTATACTTCAGTGAACTTAACTCTCAGTACATTCTTCAAGTAGTAAATTTTCCTCCACTTGAGTAATGTTATTTTAAAGTTTAGTCTTACTTGCTTTTATTGAACAGTAAGTAGAAGTAGGAGTAGTAGGACAGAGAAACTAAGGATATTATGGATTTATTTTTTCAACCACAACATTTCAACTTTCTTGGATTATTTAACAATTTTGTCATGGTGCATTTTTCTTTTTTCTTTGTTAATATCATATCACCATACAAATACTGACGGTGATTCTGCCACTATAGTCACATAACCGTCCACCTTCTGTTAGCCCAGTGCCACGTGTTCCAATCCCGCAGTGACCAGCAGCGCTCCCCTCTGTTTTACTAATACATTTCCTGCCAAATAGTCATCCACCTCCCAAAATAGCCTCAGTGATAACTCTGGGTGAGAACACACAGGTCTTTTCTTAATACCACTTTTGGGAAGAAGACAATAAAATACCACCAGGCTTTCTCTAAAACACTTTCATTAAAATACATGTCACCAGGGCTACAAACATGGATGAACTGTGGCAACATGGCAACATCATTTTATAATATTTAATGGCTTTATAGTTTAAAGAGATTTCGCGCTGTGGCAAGGTGGTTAGCGTTCCTGCCTTTCAGCAAGGAGGTTGTGGGTTTGAGCCCTGGGCCAGCCAACTATAATCTGTCCAAATGGAGTGTGTGGGTTTTCTTGGTTTTCTTGAACTTGTCAGCATGTGTGGAGAAAGGAGGAAGAGAAGAAGGGGCAGGACCTAATGTTGTGGTTGAGAATTTCAAGTAAATATTGGACAGAGAGACTGTAAAAATGGCAATAAGTAGTGGGAGATGACATCAAGCAAAATGGGACAACCTTTGCATTTTAAAGCATACCAGGATGCTGAATCTTTAACCCACTTTGCCACTGAATTCATAAAATCCTTTTAATTATTTAGTGAATTTGAATTTTTCATGAGTAAAAAAAATAATAATAATAAATTCCCTAAAATACAGCCCGAATTCTCGAAATTAAATTTGAATAAAATGAAAACTAAAAGACTTTCACATCACATGAGCCACTATTTTATTCCCAATAGAAGATAGATAACATAACAAATGTTTACACTGAGAAATTTTACACTTTTACACTTCCACAATTGTAAATAAAACACTGGCTCGTGTGATTTGAAAGTCTTTAAATCCCAACATTTCCGGAATTTGGGCTGTATGATTTAAAAATATACTCAGAAAGTACATTTTATTCTCTGGGGGAAAAAAATAGGAGTACAGTGCGGAATAAAAGTGCATAGACCACATCCTCCCTCTCCCTTAAAGTGTGAGTCAGCAGTTATGGATCCTATGGCCCAATGTGAATGTGTGCAGATTATTTAAAGCGACAGCAGCAGATGGAGTGTGTGTAGACGCACTTCACGCTGTTCTGGCTTTTACCATTCCGGCTCTATTCCAGTCTGTTCTAGTCTAAACCTGCGGATCCTAAATGTGTTCTTCTTCAAATTCGGATGAGTTCGGCCCAAGGGAGGTTTTTGGGTTGAAATGCTCCCCAAAGTTCCATATGGTGGGAGACAAATCAGACAGATAAATGCAATAGCCATTTTAATCTAATTATAAAATGTTTGGCTTTTAGATTTTAGCTTTACTAGTGCAACTTTTATATAAAAAGCTGAATTTGGTAAAAACATGAATGTCTGAAAACTTAATTGTCATTGCAATCCAGCAGTATATGGATAAGAATAATGACTATTTTGATTTATATACAGTAAATATTGTTAGATTAAATTTGTCTTATTATACATTTTTCAGTGTGGATCAGAGATTTTTAAAGGATTCTGTATTATTGTAAAATAGAAACAAAGATACATACCAGCCACAAGGATTAAGGTTAAGATAAGGTATACTTTATTGTCACCATAAGGAAATTTGTCCTCTGCATTTGACTCATCCCAGTGCTACAGGGGCAACCTGACAGGAGCAGTGCAGCACTCGGGGACTCTTTCTTGAGCCAAGATTCTGGTCTGGAGTACCTTCTCCTGTGTTTTAAGTTGATGATTAAGTTGAAAACTCTAGTTTTACTAGATTTCTCGCTCTTGTGAAACATCATGATTTTATGAATCAATTGATAGAACATTTACCCCTTAACTACAACATACACCAGTTATTATTATTATTTTTTGTTGCATTTTGTTTACTACCTGCTTTATTATGTACATAATCATCATCATCTGTTTAGTCTGTTATACTCTGTTAAGACAGAGTTTATAGCCCTATCTTTACTATTGCAAGATAGGGCCAAAGCCTTATTCAAAGTGAGTGTATGTCATGAAATATCTATTTCTTTTTCTTCTCTGTGGGATTATTACTAGCAGCCTCCCAGTGTCATATGTTTTTCTTGTAGTGAATTTCCCCCGAGTGTGGCGGAGATTTGTAGAGACAAAATGCAGCAGCAGTGACCTTTACAGTGATTTGCTTGACTGCATTGGTTCCTGATTCATGTGTTGGATAGCCTCAGGTGGACTTTAGGATTAGTCATTAACGCACTGCTACTGTCACACACTTGTATACACTGTTAGTAACTCTCAGCTCTTATGGTCAGAATGTGATGTATTTTATAGTAAAGGGGCGAGGGAAGAAATGATTGTGGTGAGGAACCGAATAACAGTTAAGGCCAGAGATACTATCTCCAGCCACTAGGGGTCAGTAAAAGGGAAAAAAATGTATTTTGAGTATTTTGTGGATTCTTAAAAAATAATGATATTAGGGCTTTGTGGCTCAAATGGATAGAACCCTGAACTAGAAGGTGTATGGTTACCTTAGCTTGGCGTTGTGTGTCTGTGCTCTGCCTTGTCTGAACTGCAGAGATGGAAGAAGTATTCAAAATATGTATAAGTACTATTACTGCAAAATATTACTTGAGTAGAAGTAAAAGAAGTTTATGGAAATTTTACTTGCATTAAAAACTGTATTGTGTATAAAATTTACATAGGTAGAAAGTTCTTATTAAAGGATTTCTTTGCAAAATTGCACAGCAAAACCTGCTACTACTACTACTATTACTTGTTCTACTATTATTTTCACAGTTACTACCGCTACTACTGTATCTACTACTGCTATAGTGTAAAAAAATAAATAAATACATGTAGAGATACTAAAACATTAAATCCTCAGAAGTTACAAAAATAGAATGCAAACTTTAATAAAAAAATAAATGTTTTGAAAATTTTACTCGTAATGTACTTTTTGTCAAAAAATGTACTTAAAGGTACATACTAGTTTGAAAACGTTACTGCAGTCGAAATCAAGCGTGGTCTGTGGGATGCCAGTCTATCCACTTTTCTGATTGGATGATTGGCACTGCAGTTTTAGAACCAAAACAATATATGTTTAACAAAATATATCTTTAATTATGAATAAATCAGCTGTACCACTGTTATCAGTAAAACTAATATTTGATTTAAACATGCTTACCTCAGATCTGGGTCATTTTAATGAAATATAACAAATATATACTGCTCATGGCACCTTGAAATACATTTAATAATAATACATTAATAATAAGCTAATTCAAATTAATAATAATTCAACTCTCAAATTAATAATATTTCAACTCTCTGGGTGGACTCTGTAAGTTCTCCGTGTTACTGTGGGTTCTCTGAGTACTCCAGCTTCCTCCGACTATCCAAAGACATGCAAGTGTCTGTGTGTCTCTGTGTCAGCCCTGTGACTAGCTGGCTCCTGCCCAAAGTTACTGAGAAAATATTCCTGCATTTTTGACCACAGAAAGGTTATTGGTATTGTATTTTATTCATGGATTATATTAAACATTAAACATTGATGTAATAGTCAGATGCAGTCATCCTGGCTCATTCCACCATTCGTCATCACTTCTGGTTCCTGCTGTCAGTATATCCTCTCTCCTTGACTCACTCCTCAGCGCGATCCGGGGATTTTGCCGTCACTTGTTACAGGAAGAATCCACTGCTTGGGGATTTGCAGCTTGTTGCCTCCTCACTGTCAAACCAGGCTTATTAGTTCCCAGAAATAAACCAATTTTTGCCTCCTTTAAAATCACTAACTTCTCCTAAAAGCCCTTCCTCCCTATGTGTGCTTTGAAACCCAATCACTTTGTCGATACCGAAATAGATGGCTGTGGGCCTTATATCAATTATAAATGAGCCTCTTTCTGCCGGAGCTATTTTTAGAGCTGGGAGATATTGACTACACCTACACAGAGGATAGGACCATCCACTGGGGACTCCAGGAAAGAGCAATAACTGTCTAAAGGTTAGCACAAATGCAATTGTAGTTTTGATAGAAATGGGCTCAGGTGCTGTAATGCAACCGCTTATAACGTTTGGGTTGTTTTTTAAGTGCCAGAAGTGACTGTTTTAGTGGTTAGTGCTTATCTTTAAAGGTCCTGTATTATGTTTTTCTCAGGCTTTTTATAATAATATAATAATGGAAAACACTTTCAAAAACAGAGAACATTTGGATTAGGTGTCTGTCACTCTCTGTGGGCAACAGTGGGCAATGGTCAGAGCATAAAATGGCTAATTTCCATTAGCAACATGGCAGATAGATAAATGAGCTGACTGCTGTTAAGCACTAAAATTATTAGAACGATTCCAGTGATGGTGTATTGGCTTTAGAAATGCGCAGGAGCACTTCCTGGTTCGGAGTAGTGAGACCGAGTGTTTTCAGTCTTGATAAATGGATCAACATTAAAGATTACTCAAACATCTGTGAATGAAACAAAATCCTACTCCAGGTATGTTTTTGAGGTGCAAACAACATTATAACATTGTTAAAAGCTAAAAAAAAAAAATCTGTTAAACATAATAGGGGACCTTTAAGTTGCAGCTAAAATTATTCTGCTCCCAAATAAAATCTTTTATCATCAAAATGTTTCATATTTATCAAATTCTCTGAGATCTATTGGCCCTAAATTTTTAACCCTGGGACAAAAATGTAGGTAGAAATTGGTAGGACATTCTGAGGGTTCTGGCTATACAATGTGTACAACATTTAAAAATATTATATGACTAAAATAAAGTGTTTCCAATAAATATTTAACTGGTGTCAAACAGAAACAAGTGAAGAGACCAGCAGGGGTCAACAGAGAGCAGCAGCAGAGAGCAGCTTTTTTTTTTTTTTTTTTTTTTTTTTTTTTTCAGAAACAGAAAAAAAGAGCTTTTTACTTAACTTTTTGTATAATGCCTTTTTACTACAAAATGAAAAATAGCTGTGAGGAATCAGTGGAAGCAGAGCTGTGTTTTGAATAAATGAATGAGAGCAGACTGGATATATAGGGCTTGCTGATTAGTGCTCCTGGAGTGGGCGGGGGTTTGTGGGAGAGGCGGGGTTTGTGGGAGAGGCGGGGCTCCTGGAACTGACCATTCTGAGGCCTCAGAAACCCAGCACCTGAGACTACAGGAGTACAGACATGTTTTGGTTATGTTTTTGGTGAGGGAACAACATTATGACATGGTAGAAAGCTAAAACAAAATTGCATATATAGCTGCTTTAATTATATATATTTTTTTTTTAAGTATATTAAGTAAATAGTAAAGTAAGCAATTCTTATCCCAGCAGGAATGTGAAAAATAAATGTTGGTGCATTGCTCAAACCTGCGCTGAAGCCGGTGAGGGTCTAAAACAATGCTCCTCTTGGGACCCCAGTCGTGAGATACGAGTGTACACCATTAGTCTCTGTCAGCACTCTCCCCCCACCGGCCTCTTCCTCCTCGGACCATCTCCATCTTGTTATCTACCCCCCCTTGCCCCACCCACACCCGAGTTTATCCGATAAGGCGGCGCGTTAACGTGATTTGTGGTGACACAGACAGTTAGATCAGCGAGCATTTCTGCTCATTTCCGTGTTTCCAGGCGGTCAACAGAAGACCTCCCTAACCCATTTAAGCCGAGACACCGATATATTTTCATTAAAGCGCCCTATAACCTGTCACATTGGACTGTCGTCGCTCTTAACAGGAGGTGAAAAATGGTCCACCTGCATCTCATTACTGCAAAAGCTCAGGTTTTATTGCAAATGTAGCCTTAACCAAATACTAGAAAGGTTGAAAAATGTGTTGCAATGCTCCGGTCAATGTAGGATCTGCTGAAAAAGCAGAAAAAAAATATCTGGTCAAAAAATGAACCTAGTATGAAGAAATATTACATGCAGTCTTTTTCCTTCTCTAAGATTGTTATGTTTTTACTGGCATTGGTTTGTTGGTTGGCTTGTTAGCAAGATAACTTAAAAATAGTAGTCTGATTTTTATAACATTTTCAGCAGTTAATGATTACTACTACCACTAGTATTAGTACTATACTACTACCACTGCTGTTGTTCCAAACCTGACTCAAACCCAGGATCTTCTGATTAGGAGTGCATGCGATCCACTTTGCCCCCAAAAAACAAAAATACTTCTAGTCAATTAGAGACCTGAACATTTACTTGAAAGGAAAAGCTGCAATTTTTCCTCAAATGTAATGGTTTGTGTATGTTTCAGAAAATGTAAATACATCTTACTCAAAAATGTAATTTAGTAAAATACTTAGTAAAAGTCCAAGTCCCAGAGCAACTTCTTGGATCACAGAGACCCATTGTGTTGCTTATTAACATCACTACGTCATCAATTTAACCATTTCTGAAAAATCCTACTCCATCTGTGGCTTGTGCGTGACAGCTATGAGACATCTCCATTTTCATTTTAGTGCCAGTTTTAAATATTTAACCACTAAATAATTTAATGTTGGGGCTGGGTGTGAATGCTGCTTTTACTTCAATGCTTGACTTTTACCTTTAATATTGAAAGCAGTTAGAATGTAGTTAAAATTTATTTTGGGTTAAATTTGTAATATAAAACTTACTTGCCTATTTAATTTTGGTAAAGCAGCATTGAATGATTTTGCTCCAGCTATTCTCCCAGGTGTTTTACCAAAATCTGTGACTGCCAAATACTAATATGTGATATCAAATTGAAGTTTGGGGCTCACATTTTGTATTAACACTACATTATGTGTAAATGTAATAGATTTTTACTTTTTTATGTAACAATCCCCCATTTGCTAATCATTTGACACATTTTGAAGTAAACTGCCTTACATATGACAGTTAGTGCTTTGTCTAGTGTTTTGTGCACTGGACACTTTGTTTTGTGTGGCTGCTGCACCATCTATTTTTGCCTTAGTTCAAACACTAGTTTGTGAAGTTTAAATCCCCCTTTTTTATATATATATATATATATATAATTAACTGTACATTTTTTTTCTTCTTTGTTTGTTATTACATAATACACCATATTTACCATATATTTTTCATTTTCTTCTTATTTCTTGCTTAATTAATTACAAAATACAGAAGATTGTATTACATTCAGCTAGCCTGACCACTCAGAGAAACTCTTTTTCTATTCTATACAAAGAAGTTAGTCTGATATCCCTTCGCTTAAGTTTGGTTTCTAAGGGTGGAATAATGACAGGTGGAGTAACCAATCAGAGAAACGAAGGGGAGACGTAAGCAGTGCACCACTGACCCAAACATATGTGGCGGTTTGGCCTTTTCATAAAACACCAAAATACGGCATATTATAAGCAGCTCTGCACTTATTTCTGAATGGGGACAGGAGCAGAAGCCAGTTGTACAAAAACTTGTGGTAAAAGTAGATTTTTCTGAATGTGGTCATTATGTCAGAAGTCAATGGGACTTTACTGTTGTTAAAATGGAAGCAAGACAAAGAAGAAAAAACACACAGAGGACTGAACAACAATGCAGACTTCAGCAGAATCAAGAGGTGACGAAGGAAAACATTAAACACAGTTAATCAGGTCAGAGAAGTTATAAAATTAGCTCAGTAGCCAGCGCTACCTTGGTTAGCTTCCGCATTCCTAAGACACTGTGCAGAAAAATTACCGTGATAGGCCATTTCCATATCGATCGGAGAGAAACGCTTCCCTCCCAGTGAGGAACTGGCAATTTTCACAGGCTAGCATTCAGTTGCAAATTGTTACAAAATGGAAGATTATTACATAATGAAGTACATTTTTTATTATATTTTATCAGGTTGTTGTCTACCAATCAGTGGTCACCTTGATACAAATGGAAAAGAGACTTATTCAGGGCTGTATACATCAGACAAGCCAACATTTTGGGAAAAAAGCCTTCTCATAAAACCTGCCCCATTTTAGAGATATGTTTATGTTTAGTCTGAAAGGATTTCGAGTCATAACTCATTTCATTTGGCATTTTGTTCTTTGGCATGACATAGCACTAGATTTTAAGTATATTGAATTTTCAAATTGTCTTTATCTAAAACTTTTCAATGCTTTGATATCGTCGAAACAAATAAACACTGAGACAGAGATAATGAAGCCGAGCAGGTTCTGATGCTTGTGTTCATAAATCCAGATGGTACAGTCTGCCTGGCTTCACTGTGATTTCACTCCATCCAATCACTTTTGTTTTTGCTCCCTTTTTTCATCAGTGGAGATAAACTGTATTGCTCAGATAGGTGAAGTATTGCTCAGTGTTTGTACACATCAGTGAGTCCTAACCTCAGTATTTCCTTTGAGTTGTTGATGGAGGGAAAGCTGTTGTCCATGTCCTTTTCCTCATATTATTGTGGATTTTCTTGAGTCCACAGTGTTTTTAGGTGTTCTTGTCTAGGTTTCATATATTGTTGTCAGAATGATTATTTCATCATAAGCTGTCAACATCAAAAATAAATGGCATAATATCTTAATGTAAATTGAATTCACTTTTGCAAGGGGGTGTCAGTGATACAGGGTTAAACATTTGCCTTCCAACTGGAGAGTGGATGTTTGACAGTTTGAACCTCACTTGAAGTGTATACTGCCATTGTGTCCCATGGTTAGACACTACACCCACATTTCCTACTCTAGTCCCAGTATGTTGGTTGTAACAGGAAGGGCATCTAGCATAAAAAAAACAAACCAAAAAAAAAAAAAAAAAAAAAGTTAGCAAGCAAACAAAAACTGAACTAGAAGATTCCTGATTTGGTTTCAAGTCTGGGCAATATATTTGACCATTCCAAGATAGGGTCAATGCCTTGGTAGAAGTCTGCCCTCTCTAAATGCTTCTTGTTGAACATTTTTGCTGTTCACTATATAAAAACATTTTACACAAGACTTCTTAAGAGAGGAGTGAAATAAGCATTTTGTTATATGCATTTCTTTTTTAGATTTCTGAATGATGTTAATTTGTTTTGTTAGGGCTTGGAAAAAATATAGATTTTGTGATATATTGCAATATTTTGTGATGTGGTACTCAGTAACAATTTGATACCGATATCGATACTTTTGAGATTTTTTGTGATGTACTGTATATGGCGTAAACACTCTGACACAGATGAAAATATTTCTGAATACTAAATCTCACTCTCACTGATGGTTGATGTATTACTTTTGGAAACAGGACTTGTGGTTTCTTATTTAAGTCTATAAATTAGCTATGTGTATCAATACTTTCAATACTAACGCAGTTTATACATGTATTGATACCAATATGATAGTGTTCTGCTGCTTCAGTGTCAGAAATTAACCATAATATGTAATATACATGTATTGTATGTATATAGCCCTTTATAATTCAGAAAAACTCTTGCTTTCTTGTTCAATATGTCGATAATCCCTATATTGCCATATTGTGATATTATACCATACATCATATTGTGAGGTACCCTGTGATTCCCAGGCCTTTGTATAGTGGGTGTCCATAGCCCTGACTCTTGGGTAAAGTAGGGCAGAAAAGCCACTGTTTTCCTGCGCGACTGACCGGGAGGAAACGGCGCTTGTGTCTGAGAGAGAGAGCGAGAGCGAGGGGGGGAGGAGGAGCCGACGCAGCAGCACCCAGGATCTCATCCGCTCTGTGCGTTAGAGACCGGAGTGAGCATCTGTCGTCCATACACCATCTAATCTATACACTACATTTATTTCCCTTCTCTTCACACTAAATCTATGCTTTCCACTTGCTTTGCTGTTCTTTTGCATCTTCAGTCGTCGCTGTATTGGTGAATTAGGGTGTTTGTTTTCCTCAGCAGCAGGTGAGTAGACAGAGGACCCACTCTTTTACGACCTCTAGGAGCTGGAAGTAGCGTTGGGCTTTGATTTAGTGACTACATTTTTTGGTAAGTGATGCTAAAGAGTGGATATCTTTAACGTATAGTGCTATGAATGGTTTCTCTATTACCCAAGTATAGGGACGTCTATTTTTTTGTGATGCTGCATAGTGGCTGTCTTAGAGATATTTGTATGTTGAAGAATAGGTTGCTCTGTAATTCAGACTTTGCATTAAGGACTTGCAAATGAATTTAAAAGATCTTAAACTATACTGAGCACCTGAAAGGGTTGCAGCAGTGCCAAGCTCGGGGTTGAACAAACTGCTTTTGTTGGTGAAACGTGCAGCTAGTGTTCCTGGGCTCTCTAACAGTGCCGGTCGTCTTCACTGATGCAGTTTGGTTGGCTTAATGAGTGGAAACATAAGCGGTGATGGAGAAACAAAAAATCACTGGCCATGATTTCAAACATGGGTTTTAACAGTGGCATCATTGACTCATGTCCTGACGAGGTGTTATAGAACTCAAATGCTAGAAAAGTAGTTAGTAAGTGGTACCTGCTACCAAAATTACATCAATAAAAAAGTCTGTCTTCAGTTTTTTTTATGTTCATTTTACAAAGGAGCAAACTAAAAACATTAAATAAGATGCTGTTTAAATAAATTTGTAAAATGTAAAAATAAATTTGTTACTTTGAATTAATCCTGATGAGTTTCATTTGCTTAGGAGCTTGAAAATGATTACAGTAGGATTTGTAGTAACTGATGGATTAATTATGAGCAATACTAATACATCAAAATTTCAATACAGAATTAATAATAGACAGTGCCTTTCTAAAATGCCCGTTTTCTACCCATATCTTACTGAAGTGTTGCCAGTAGCATAATTAGTTTCAAAATGCTTCTCCAGCTGCTTTGAGATTTGCTGTATTTATTTTACATTTCACAGACTGTCCCAACTTTATAGGAATTTGAGTTGTATTTAGCCTTTGGCTTATAAGCTATATATATGCTAATTACTACATAGCACTGATAAGCTCACTCATGTTTTTTAACTCTGACATTACACACATAAAGAAGATTGTTTGTTGGTTGCAATTTCTTTACTATTGCAAGGTAGGACCAAAAATACTAGCTGTAGCCACAAGGGGTCAGTGAAGGGAACAGAAATTAGTTATAGTCGATTTTTTTCCATTGTAAGATACATGGGGTTTGTGGCTCAATAGGCATAGCATAGCATTTACCCTTGAACTAGAAGATCCCTGATTTGACTGACCCTAATGAAAATGTATTCTGTTTTGCTTAGCTTATGATTCCATTCTTTCAAACACAGTCATGTTTACAAACACTAATTTGGGGTGACAGCAGCTCAGTTGGTAGAGCGGTCATCCAGAAGGTTGGCAGTTTGAATCTCCCAGGTTTATATTCATTCATCATTGTGTCCATTATTAAAAGGATCTATAGGTGTAAAATGAGGATATATTGCGCGTATATGATATTGTTGCTTTGTGTTGTCGATGATCAGAAGCCCTGCTCTCTTCTGAGAAATCTGGCTTTGTTCTGAACATCACACAAAAAGCAGACTTCAGCATCAAAAAGTGTAGGTTTTAGAAAACTTTTAGGTTTCCATTTTGTCTTTATAATGTTTTTACTTATAGTAAATAATTCAATTCATTCAATTCAATTTAGTAGGAAAATTTAGTCAAATTTTAAACTATGGGTTTTATAAATTACACTAGATAACTTTTCTTTACTGATGTTTTTTGTTTGTTTGTTTGTTTTGTTTTTGTTTTTTGTTTTTTGTTGTTGTTTTTTTTTTGTTGTTGTTTTTTTGTGGGGGGGGGGGGACAGTCTGGCTTTCTCCCACCAAATATGCATGCATGGGTGTATGTCAGTTTAAATTGCCCCCATGTCTGTAAAGATCCTCAGTAATCCTGGCTAAAACAAGGTTAAACAGAAGTCTAGATGTGGTTTGTAAAGTTCAAGATGCTTTGTCTCTCGCCCGAGAGACTTGTGTATGTCTCCAGATTTTAGTGGTTTATTGGCGATCATATCCTATCTTACACCCAAAGGATAATCTCAGTGACCCATAAAGGTAACAGAAATCTATCAAGCATGAGTGTGGCTAATTTCACACAGTGCTGCACACTGCACTTTTAAAACTTCAGGCTTGTTTTTAACAGCAGGAGTATATAGACTGGTCATGTGGGAGAGATGACAAATGACCAAGATGTTACTCAATACATGCCTGTGTCGTATATATTGCAATGATAAATGGTAACAGTATGGTACAGGGACAAGTATTCTCATTACTCTTCATTTTCATCTGCTGACAGCAATGCTGTACTCTTCATGAATTAGACAAAGGTCAATCTTATGACAGATTATAGCCAAAAACATTAGAAGTATGTGTACAAATATTTATTTTTCTTTCTCAGAAATATGGAGTGTCCCGGTCCTAACCTGGAGCTGTGAACGTATCAGGTTTAAAACTGGACAGTGGCTTGTCCTTGAACCAGGAAGAATAGTCAAATCTATCAAATGCCTCCAGTGTCACAGTGAAAAATAAAGGCTGGTTATGGGCAAAGAAGAAGTAAATATTGTTTGAAAATCTTAGGAATTCATTCAGATTTGTGTGATACAAAACAAAATTTGTAGAAGTAGTAAAGAGTTTACAGATGTATCATGAAATATGGAGCTAATTTTAATGGTCTTAACCTTTTTTCTGGTTTTGGTTTGTCTTGGTCTTGGATGTTTTTATACTTAGTCTGATCTTGGTCTGTGATGTGATGGTCTCTAAGACTTTTCAACCAATGTGTTTTTATTTTAGTTCTTTAAAGGGGCTATATTATGCTTTGATTCATTTTTTTAAACCGGTCTTGGTCACCTCTAGAACAGCAATGCACATTTTACATGACGAAAAGAAAACGTTTCAATAAATATTTTACTGGTATTAAACAGAAACAGGTGAAGAGACCAGCAGAGAGCAGTTCTGCTGTGCTCTTTTTTTTTTTTAAGCTTTTTACTTCCTTAAACTTTTTTATAATGCCATTTTAATATAAATGAAAATTAGCTACAACTTCTAGATATGTTTTTGATGATTGAACAACATTATAACTTGGTAGAAAGCTCAAAAAAAAACACTTTTGCATAATAAATTTCCTTTTTTATCAAGTGTCCTAAAATAGCACCAAGTTGTAACTTAGGTCTGGAGTTTGGAAGCTTTGGCTCAAGCACAATATTAGTGAGCTTTGTCTTTGAAAATGATCTCTTCTCTGTTTGATGGTGATGACTGTTGGCATTAATGTATTAAATGATCATGGATGTATTTGAGACACTAATTTGGTCTCAACCTGGTCCTGTTTGTCTTGGTCTCGGTTTTGACTCAGCCTCTAAAAGTGTGGGTCTCAGTTCAATGTGCTCTCGAACAGGTCTTGATTAGTAAGGTCCTGACTTCAACACTAACTAGCAGAGATGGTTTGCTGTATGAAACAGATCGGAGCCTGTAGAGCACCAGAAGTTAGTACTTTAATCTGAACATTAGAATTGTCTTTATTGCCAAGTAGGTAAAGACGTTTTTACATTAATAGGATTTTGTTTTGGGAGTTGGTGCATACATAAAACAACATGATGTAAGGATGGAGTTAACAGTGGCAGTGCAGAGCTAAACTCTTTGCTGTCAAGTTCATCTTCTCCAACTGTCACCGGAAGAACCCCCTCCGCCTTTCGCCTGTTGTCCTCAGCGCATTTCCATAAACAGTTTTCATTCATAATTAAAGAGGCGCACTGACATTTTTACAGCCTCTTGTAAAATGGCCTGGTTCAAAGTGAACGCTGAAGCTGGCTGTTGTTGGAGAAGAGGCATGATTTACTATTGTCATAGAGTGAAGCAGAGGTTTCAACCAACTGCCCTGATATCACTGTGCATTACTAAATATTGTCTTTTGGTTATATTTTACATGACTAAGATACTTGTTAGAACAGTGGGGGCAATGAAAAGTAAAGGAAGACTTAAAATTTTATGTTTAGCTTTCACAGCCTGTCAAACTCATTCATTTTTTTAAAGGTTCCCTATTATGCTAAATTGACTTTTCTGAGCTTTTTTTTTTTTTTTTTTTTTAACTATGTTACAATGCTGTTTCCACCTGAAAAAAACATACCTGGAGTTGTATTTTGTTTAATTCACGCATGTTTGAGTAATACTTAGCTAAAATTGCTTGGCTTTATGGCTCTACGTAGACTTCTCCAGGAAGTGCTCCTCTGTGTTTCTAAAGCACACCATCACCATACTCTGTCTGTTAGCTTCATTATGCTAATAGCGTGCTAATTCGCCATTTTATCATTGATGATATGTCCAGGTTTATTTCAAAAAGCACAATATGGGCTCTTTAATGAAGTGATGTTAATCTATAACCCTTTCCATTTAAATCTATTTCCACCAGATGGAGCAATCTGGGTTCTTTCCATTGTTATATTTATACATGACCCTTGTTCAGAACTGTGTGCAAACTGGCCCATTTATGTTTTTATTCCCAATAATAATGTATTTTGAAAATATTTGTTTTGGGTTGTATGGTGTATGGTTATTAAACGGCAAGCTGAGTGGAAGGATACAAGCCCTAATCATGCTTAATTAACAGTTATTGTGTAACTGTTTCCCTCCATGTTGATACACTAATTATAATCTATTATTTAATCAAATAATTAACAATGAACAAGGAAGTAATTTAAACCTTTATGTACATATTTTAATGTCTCTCATACAGGTTTTGTGGCAAATCTCTATAGTGAATTTTGTTCTTTTTTGCTTGTTTACCCCAAAATTAATAATTAAGTACCCATAAGTGCTTCAAATGAATAGTTAATGAAGACAGTATAAGGCCACAGCCCAGGTTATTGCTACAGAAAAACGTGTTTACAATTTTTTTTTTTTTCCCCCATCATGTTTTTTAGTCTAAATGTATGTTGTAATACTGTTTTATTGGTGTAAGCCTGATGTAAGAGCAGTTAATATTCACATCAAACAGACTGTGAGATGATGGCTCAGAGCTGTGTTGTTCTGAGTGGTGCTGTAGCTTCAATTAAAGACACTGCCTATCCATAAAAATACATCATTAAGCTCTGTCACTCTGTCTTTGAACATGGCAGAAATACAATATTTCCACACATTCATTCTTAATAGCCTTTGGAATCACAAATTGCTAGAAATTGTCTGACAAAAGTGGAAGCTTACTGACAACATACAATGCAATATCCTTCATTGAACTTGTTCTTATTTGGTTGTGTAAGAGAAATAACTTAATCTAAGAGTTGTGCTATAACCCATGTTGTGGCTAATGCTACTCCTGTCACCTTAAAGATACTGTAAGCAGCATGTACTTTACTGGTTTGAAAACAGCACTGCAGCCTAAATCAAAACAATGGTCTGTGGGTTGCCAGTCTTTCTGTTTTTCTGATTGGACGATCGGCAATGCAGCTTTAGAGCCAAAACAAAAAATGTAAACAAAAACAACTTGGCCATTATGTAAAATGTATTTTTAATTATTAATAAATCAGCTGTACCATTGTTATCAGTACTGTATCATTATCATATCAGTACAGCTGTATCATTATCAGTATCATGTTTACATCATATCTTGACATACATGTGAGTAATTTTTATGAAATATGAAATACTCTCTGTACAGACTTTTAAAACACTAGTAATCACAGAGTACTGGTGTTGCGATTCAAAACACATGGATTTAATTCCAGTATCAATACTAATCTGAAAGTGTCAATACTTTTGTAGTATTGAAAAATGATGTTATTATTATTATGTAAATTGTTAGGAACTACTTTTCCTTCCGCCTGATCCTTTATATGCACCCTACAGCAATATACCCTACACCTGTAACCCTAGTAGCCATAATTTGTCTGCATATAGGCTTTTACAATTTCCCAAAATTTTGCTAATGCAGTGTTGACACAAAAGTTGAGACAGTATCGGTATTGTTGATAGCCAGCCCTGGTGTTGATTGGTATTGAATCAAAAGTGAGAAACATAATAATACTAATATTAATAATAAGAAACATAATAATTGAATAATTTTGCCCCCTTTTTACAACAATTCAAATGGATTAACATGTTTGTTTGTTTTTTGGCAGAGGGCTAAACTAAGACATGTATTGTCACAGTGAGGGTAATGAATACTGCTGATTTGCTTTTGTTGTTTTGTTTTGGCATCAATCTTGAAAATATACAGCAGCTATAATACTCTTGTGCTCACAGTGGTCCACTCACTGATGTGTTGTGTGTTTGTATTTTTCAGAGTACAGCCGGTTCGAGGCCAAGATCCATGACCTGAGGGAGCAAATGATGACCAGCAGCATCAGCTCCAGCTCCACGTCTCTGCGCTCCACTCAGAAACGGACGCTCTACGTCAGGTAACTACAGGACACACAGGGACCACTGTGCACCCCTAACTTTTCACATGAAGCCTCATATTTTAAAAGGAAATGGTGTGCATATGTCAGCAGCTGTTGAGTAAATTACAACATTATATTTACCATCTACACAGCAATAAACATGAGCTGAAATTTTGTCATGAAAGAATGAGTTCCCAAAACATAAAAACAAAATTAAGCAACTTTAGATTTTTCCGTTTCAAGGTTAGAAGGTGAGGTTCTTGTATTGCATTACTTAAGTATTTGCTTCGTAAATGTATATCTTACTGTAAAAAAAAAAAAATCCAGTAATTTTCCCCAAATTTTTAGCCAAAATTTTACAGTAAAAATACCAAAACATTGAACATTAATCACTTAAATTTTTACTGTACAACGTAAAAACAACAACAACATTCTTTAAGTTGAGTCACATTAACATGGCAGAAATAGGGTGCAGTCTTAATTTTTTTTATATTTAGAACAAAACAAAGACACCGCCTTCCATATTTTTTACAGTGAATTTTTGGCGACCGCAGCTGACAGTATTTTATTGGAAATGTTTCTATCCTGCACATAGCACAGTGCATACGCAGGTTATTTAAGGGGTCACTCAAACCCTCTGAGAGTCATTGTCCAGTGTCCTTCAGTGGGACACAGCCACAATAGACCCTTATCTCAGCTGTGGAGTGTGAGACAGTGAATGAAGCTTATCAAACTGAAAATCACATTTAGACTGTCAGCTCATGTCCAATCACACTGACACTGCTCTCCTGAGGAAGATGGGGTTGTCATTTGGTCCTGGCCAAAGTTACAGAAAGGTGAAAAGTGCATGATATTTCATTGTTGCGTGTTTCTGCGTGTAAGACTGAAACAAGCAAGCCTGCTCTTTGTGGCTTTCATAGCTGATGGGAGAAGTGCATGAGAAAATGAAAAACAATGTATTTCTGATATGATTTCAGATGGGAAAAGGGTGAACATATAAAATATATATAAACATATATAATGTAGTATCGTCCTAGTCTTACAGAGAGTTTCAGGAAAGAAGCTTTAGCCAGGGGTGTTGCTTGTTTGGATATACATACCAGGCAAGTGCCCAGGGCCCCATGTTGTAATGAGGCGTCTCAAGACAGCTTATTGCATATACTGTATTTTATTAGTATTCATGACCACATTATCTGCCTGCAATTTAGTTAAAAAATCTTCCGTACATGTTCTTTAGCCAGGCCAGCCAGAGATTGGGTTGTTTGTATGTTTTTTGTCGTCCAATTTTAATTGAACCTATTGACAATTTGGCAAAATACAGAAACAATAATGCTTATTATGAGCTCCCTTTATTTTATTTTTTTTTTCAATTCAGGCAGCTTAATCTTAATTACAAACTGCCTGTGGTTCCCAGCGTTTTTGTCCCATGTATCTCCTGGGCTTTTTGTCATACAATGTACCATGAGTACAAAAAGTTATACTTACTTTCTTGTAAACAAAAATATCCTGCATGTGTTTTAAACTTAAATTCAAGATTGGAAAATAAAATAAATATAATTTTTTCTACGTTTAAAATTTTTAATAAAAATATGGCAATATGTACTACAATACTTATTTTATGTTTTAAAAAAGAACAAGCCTCGTACTAAATTTACACAAAAACTAAACTACACAAAAAAAATCACCTTAATCACTTCCCTTTGAAACAAGCGATTAACTTTAATGGTTTAAAAGATTGCACATATTTTAAATAATCAAATAATTCAAAGTACCCCCAACAAAATGCTCACGTACTCGAAGCACTGTTAAGTTGTATATCCAGTTGTATTCAGAGGTAGTTTTATCTGCATATGTTTAAAAGTACAACAAAAATTAAAAATGAATGAATGAATAAAAAATCTTACTTTACCATAAAAGCCTAGCTCAATTAATTGCTCACATATGCATTTGCAGTGACAATTGTACATAAATAAATAATATCAGATTGTACTGTCATATTTATTGTATGTCTTTTTATTTCAACACTGTTCACTGTAGGTTTTGGCATTTACAAGTCAAACCTAAAGAGCTGTTATTAGATACAATAAAATGTAAAATGTTGTACAATAAAAAAAAAAAAAAAGCATAAGCTGTTCCCAAAGCACAGTGGATCATGTGTCACCTTGTTCCACTGACATTTCCACAGAGAGCATATTAATGCTTCAGCGCATTCCTCTACCACCAATCAGCCGCTACTCCAGGCTCATCCCGTCCTCTGATTGGTCGCTCAGTGTGGTAACAGACCAGGGGAACTCTTCACACCACAGTGATTTATCATGTTTCTGTGTCATATAACCTTGAAATGGTACCAATGTGATTTTAACTAGGAGTACCCCTGACATAGAGTAGATTATGCGCAGATGAAATACTGCCAGCGGTTTGGAGGTGGATGAGTTTGACGTAATGAGCCGTGACGGGATATTACTCCTACTGTAGGATTATAAATGAGGAGGGAAGGTGCCAGAGTAAAATGTAATCATGTGATTATGTTTAAAGCAGTTACAGTAGACGTTTATTTAGTTTGTTCAGAGTAAAGTGAGATGTAAGGTGCCTTCTTGATGAAAACGCTGAGGAAACATTTTGAACAGTTTTATACTGATGTAAGATTTATTTGGAAATTGTTTATTAGATTTTAGTAGATACCTGGTTGGTTGTTAGGTTTGTCTCTGTAACACATTGAGTTTAAGGGGATATATTATGATATATTATGCTTTTGTTCATTTTTTTAACCAATTTTGGTCATCTCTAGAACAGCATTGCACGTTTTACAAGCTTTAAAAACATTATGTGACTGAAAGAGAGCGTGTCCAATAAGTACGCTACAGGTGCCATTCACAAACAGGTGAAGAGACCAGCAGAGCAGCAGAGAGCAGCAGAGAGCAGCAGAGAGCAGTTTTGTTTTGCTCTTTTGAACAGAATAAAAAAAAACTTTTTACTTTTTTTTTTACTTTCTGTATGATGCCATTTTACCACAAAATGTGCGAGGAATCAGTGGAAACAGAGCTGTACACTTTTTTGTTTTGTTTTGTTTTGTTTTTTTGTAAATGAATGAGAGCAGAGTGGCTGTAGAGGTCTTGTTGATTGGTGAAAAAAAAAATTGACTTTGAAAAAAGTTAACAGTCAATAGAGAGTAGTTCATTGAAGTGCACTGAAGTGTTTTGAAAATAGCTGAGCTACACTTACAAGAAGCATATTTTACTGGGTGTCATGAGCAATTTAAAACTGAGAAGGCAAATTACCATTACCAAATTATGACAACAATATTGTCAATGTTAACAGAAGATCAGATCTTTTGACCTAGTTTCTGGTAATTATCTCTGCCATTACTGAGCCTATTGATGTGAAACAAAAAAGTGTTCAAAAAAACCAAGGTAAAATGATTTATTGTCTATAGCATCACAATGTCATTATATTATTTATTCACACAGGCCTGATTGTAGACAATAGACAGACAGTTAAGCCTCAAGATTAATATAGTCACCATCATTCATATTAACATAAATCCTTTCCCATGCCTCACCACCTGCCTGTTTTTTAACAACCGCTGGCAAATCACAGTGTCTGGCTTTTGAGCATACTTTCATACACTGTAGTTAGTGAATTATATTGGTCAGAAAAATAGCATTACTTTACATATCTAAGATTTACCAGCATGAATATTTCTCTCATCAGCTAACTTAGTGTCCTTTTTCACTACATCCATAAATTTCCTCTTTGGTCTTCCTGTAGACTTTCTTCCTGCAGCTCTAACCGCAGCATGATTAGGCATGAAGTTATTACAATACAGTCAATACATTAGGTTAAATATTTTTAATCTCCTTCAGTTATTCACCAGGGACAACAAGGTGTAACTTAAATTTAGACTTAAAAATATCATATTTTTCAGGTCATGTGTCATTGAAAGAATGATGAATTGCTTTTTGATCAGGGGCTCAAAGGTCTTGAGAAGATTGTGTTTCAGTGATAAATAATACCTGCTTCTCTATATTATGATATCATTTGCCAAATGCTGTAGAACAAAGTCTTCTCAGCACAAAATATTCTAGGGGCAGATTGATTTCAGTTTTGTATTTGCTGAGTGCCAAGCTGAGTATTTTTTATGTGAAATTACACGCATGAATGGAGCAGTGCTTTAATTTCTACCCTGACAATTGGCTGCTTAGTCAACATGAATGTGCTTAATTGAATATCACAGGTTGTCATGTCAGAGCAGTATACATACTGAGTAAATGCATGTTCTTGTATAGGAGTGGCTCCTGTGAGAAATTACAGGCTGTGGTTCAGGTAATAGATGTGGGGACACAGCAGTCCCAGGGGAAGGCCACATCTGCTTACACATACAGTCACTTTACATCATGGTACAGGAATTCTAATTAATGGCTAAAAATGTGTTTTGTTTTTGAATCAAGTAGTTCTTCTGGTCAGAGAGACGTCATGCTTACAACATATAAAATGAGATACTACATTTACATGCAGGTTGAGAAAATCAAATTATTGCCTTAACCCGATAACAGGAGTTTTAAACTGCATAATCTGGAACTCCAATTGGGGGAGTGGTCTTGTGTTTTGAATGTGCATGCTCGCTCTGCTCATCCCCTCCAAATCTTGATCCTGATAGCTTGGATATTGTGGAGAAACGCTTGGTTAGCAGAAAAGGCTAGACAAATTCTGTTGTTTGGTAGCACTTTGGATTTGAAGAGGAAGGCGTCGAGGAAACAACCAAACACTTTATGATGAGGTTATAATAACAGACCTGGTTTATTTTATATTTTGCACTTTTTTATTTGTGCGCAAAGAATATATTATGCATTGTTTTGTAAAAAAATATATATTTCAGTTATGTCTAAATTAATCAAGGTTATTATTTTTTCCAAAATCAATCAGCCCAAATCCACCTCAAAATCATACCTAGAGTTGTATTTTGTTTCAGTCACACTTGTTTGAGTTATCCTGTTTGACACAATAGAGATAAGACACAATAGAGCAGTAGATCATAAATAGCCAATGAGGTTTTGTGGGATGGGCTTAAAGAGTCACACGCAACAACAGAAAATGCACCCTGAACATTTTGAAAACTTAGAATTATGACTCTAAATAATAATAATAATAATTCATCGGTCTTAGTGCTTTTCTGGACACTCAAAGATGTTTTACATTTCATTATTCATTCATTCATATTCAGTGGGGAGCTATTTCTGTAGCCACAGCTGCCCTGGGGCAGACTGACAGAGATGTGGCTGCCATTCTGCATCTACACCTGCGAACACCACAAAACACACAATCACACACTCATTCATACAATGGTAAGGTGTGTGAAGTGTCTTGTCCAAGGTGGCTGTATGCAATGCTGGTACCAGGGATCTACTTAGCTACTGCTGCCTCTGCTGAATGAATTTAAAAGTGAACGGTTGTCTCTCTGTGAGTGTCTCTTTCATTTCTGCCCAGGGTGTACCTCGCCTAAGGCCCATAGTTCCCATAATAAGCTCCAGTCACCTGCGACCCCTGACTGTAATAAGCTGAAGAAGATGAATGAATGAAAACCTATTTATTTTCACCAATATCATGCCATAAAGAAGTAGAATAGGGGACCACCACCGGGAAAAAATATTTGAACTCCTACAATGATTATTTAGTGGAGTAGTCCCATGTGAATCTCAGTCTGGACTCAGGACTGTTTAATTCATGAGGAGGTTTTAGCGGCAATCTCATGTTTCCCTGCGACGTCTGTGTTTGTTTTATTGATGAAGAGATGAAGCCCAGGGACTTTGGGGAAGACATTACTTCAGCTCTACTTCCCCCACACACTCACACAGGCCTCTGGATTACTGTGAGAACAATATTCAAATATATTCAAATGAATGAAAAGGACAGTGTAGCTTGTCTATACTTACTACTAGAGTCAAATATGTGGTGATTTTACATACAGTGTTGTTTGTGTTTATTTTAGATATTGAGTGTCCAATGGTTCTCAATTGATTTGACCTTGGAACCCAAATTTGTACCATTTTTCTTTTATTGGGACCCACTTTCTACATTGCAAAGTGTTTACTCTATTTTTCTTAAATCTAAATGCCAAACCAAGGATGGGGTTTGTAAATTAACTTGTGGCCAGACGCCCTGAGTACACAGTATTGGTTGTCTATTGGTGACAATGTTGAGTTGAACAATCAATAATAAAAATAAATAAATAAACAAATAGTCTAACCCGGAGGTTGTTGGTTTGATCCCTGCTACCGACATTGCATACTGTCATTGTGTCCTTGGGCGAGATACTTCACCCACTTGAATGTGTGTGATTGATGGTAGATGGATAGGGCATAAGTATGATTGAGGAGTTTAAAGTGGTTTGAGTATCTAAAGGCATTATATAAATCAAATGCATTATTAATATTATGATTATTACTATTATTATTATCATTATTATTATTACTCCCATCATAACCTATTCAAAGTCTCATATGCTAAAACCATAATTTTTCGCAATTTTCTTCACACCACAAACTTCCCATGACCCACCACTTGAGAATGTAGCATGACAAGTTAAAGGTACTATAAGCAGTATGCGCTTGTACTGGCTTAATAACAGTACTGCAACTGCTGTATGTACAGGGTTATAAACAATTGAATATGTCTAGTCACATCAATAAAATAGTGACTAAAATGGGTAGGGCCGTTTCTGTTATTGGAAGATGTGCCTACTTTATGACAGATTTGTCAGTCAAACAAGTAATAGAATCAATTGTGTTATCCCAACTCGATTATTGCTTTGTTATTTGGTCATGTGCTCCAAAGAAAGACATTCATAAGCTTCAACTAATGCAGAACAAAGCTGCACGACTGGCACTGAACTGCCCATTTTGGACGAGTATTGACAGTATGCATCATGCTCTATCATGGCTACAAGTTGAGAATAGATTATATAAGAACCTTCTTGTCTTTTTTTATAATGTTTGTATTAATATGAAACCTAAAATCTTGCATTCCAAAATCTTTTTTGTTCATAACAGACATAGCCATTCTACCAGACAACAAACAAATGGTGACATAGTTGTCCCTGTGGCGAGAACATTTGCTATGCAGAAAACAGTTTTGTACAGGGCTGCAACTCAGTGGAACAGGTTGCCTTGTTCATTGAAAGAATCAAATAATATAAGATGTTTTAAAAATAATCTCAGAATGAGACTACACAAAAGTCCGGCTTTTTAGTCATATTATCTGATTACTGTTTTTATGTTTGATAGCACTACTGTTTTGATTGTATAAGTGTTTCTTGTACAGTATATAACCAAGTTATAACGTATTTTTTGTATTGTTGAATTTTGTATGGTGTTTCTTTATGCCATGGACCCCAGGAAGATTAGTTGCTACTTTGGTAGTAACTAATGGGGATCCATTTTAAACAAATAAACATGTTGGTAATTTTAATGCTACTGCTCATAGTACCTTTAAAAATGTGTGTTTTTTTAATTCATCATGTCAAGACAATATTTATCATAGACATTCCTACTTTCCAGAAAGGTATTGACAGACTTTGTTCGTGCGTACTTAACCTTTAACCTTAATGTTCTTCTAAACTTGGCTTGAGTGATTAAGCCGTACCAGTAAATACGAAGCTACCACATAGTATGTTATTGCTTTGTCCTGGGTGTGTAGCATGAACGGTCTCACACAGTCTGACACTACTGTCCCAGTTTGTCAGCTCTGTTCCCTCTGGACTCACTGCTCTCTCTGTGCTCTCTCCAATGAGACACACAACTCAAGGTCACTATTTACTACAGCAGCTCTGGGTCTTACCCTGTTTAAACCTATACTGCAATTTTATGTTCTAAAAATCAATATAGCATTTTTCTAAGGCAGCAATATGCATTCTACATCCACAAAGCATATTACTTTTTACTCCAAGTACCACCTCAGAATATATTTGGACCAAACCAGGACTAAACTTGGACTAAACTAGCACCAGAAATAAACTGAGACTAGACTAGGACTTAACTACAGTAAGTCTAAACCAGGCTTACTTTGCAGCAGGACCTAAACCACTAGGGCTAAACCAGAACTAAACTCAGACTAGACTAAGACTAAACCAGGACTAAACTAGGATTAGACTAGGATTAAACTAGGACTAAACCAGGAGTAAACTAGGACCAGACAGGGACTAAATCAGACTGAACAGGACTAAACAAGGATTAAACGTGGACTAAACTTATACTAAACTAGAACTAAACCAGGTCTAAACGAGGACTAAACTAAGACTAGACTAGGACTAATTAGCAGGTGGACAAAACCAGGACTTAAACGAGGACTAGACTAGGACTAAACCAGACTAATCCAGGACTAAGCCATAGCCTAAACTTTCAATGTAATCTCCAATCAAAGCAAAACTAAAGTTGTCTCTAAATTAACCTAAATCAGGCCTGCAAGACTCCTGAGTACCTCCAGTGGAACCCCCACCACAGTTTGAGAAGCACTGTTCTAAGATTTTCTGGAGTGCAGTACTTCCTGCAGTACATCACGATTATATTGTCCTATTTAGTGACAAATGGCCTGTGTAAAAAATCTGTTTTTGTGATAAATCAACCTTGCAGGCTTGCATTGGTGTTGGTGAATGAGGGGCGAATGTTTAAAGACGTTAGATACTTTATTCATGCCCGTCAGGAGAAATTCATTTGGTTGTAATGATTTGTTGTTAGTAATGTTAGTACCAACAGGCTTGCTACCTCATTAACTTAATGCAACAAACACATGGTGGATTTTTAAAACGACATTGTGCCACGTTGCAATGGATTTTTATAGATTAGATGTCATTACATGGGAAGCATTTCTCTGCTAACTTCATGTGTGTTGTTCTTCCACAGAGCGCTCTTTGATTACGATGGTGCTGAGGCGGACTCCAGCTCTCCAAACCAGGTGTTGACCTTCAGATTCGGGGATATCCTCCATGTAAGCAGCGCTGGAGAGGAGGAGTGGTGGTCGGCTCGACACCTCAACCCCCCGCCACCCAACTGTCCCGAGGTGGGGGTCATTCCTAGCCGCAAGAGGTCAGTACCAGCACATTCACTCACATTACACACTAAAGGCTTGTTTCCAGGGAAGAGGTGCAGCTTGGGTCAGGTTGGTTTATGTAGCCATTTACAAAAGTGTCCACAAAAAGTGTACGAGAAGTTTGGGGACAGCTGGTGAGATCTTCTAACTTTATAGTCCACTTTTGAACAGTGTTTTATTAAGAAAATCATGTGATATATAAATCTGTGATACAGGTGTCAGGAGGTGTAGAAAGAAAGATACTGCACTATAGTATTGTAATTACGAAAGTGAAAAAAGTCAAAACTGTAAACAGCCCCTTCAGCAGCAGTTACACCAACTTTGTAGAGCCCATGCTAATTGATCTGAGTCTACAGTACACCGTAATTTGAAAGACAACGATCACAATTTTGAGGACAGTGATGTCTTGGACAGGAAGACCAAATGGTTTGAAAAACTGCATCCATCTATTCTTCTTCTTCCGCTTAGCCAAGACTAGGTCACAGGGGTTGTGCTGGACAGTTTGTCCTAGCTCTTCCCCGGGGGCCTCCTCCCAGTGGGACGTGCCTGAAACACCTCCCCAGGGAGGCATTCAGAGGGCATCCGAAACAGATGCCCAAGCCACCTCAGCTGGCTCTTCTTGATGTGGTGGAGCAGCTGCTCCTCATCCTTTTCTAAGGGTGTGCCAAAAAAAAAAGACACCGCCATCTTTGCTATCTTTAAACACAGGAGGTGGACATAGACAATTTTTTATCCTCAGGTCCTCAGTTGGATTAAGAACTCTCCCACTCACTCCAGCAGAAGACGTGCTTGTTAAGGACCTGATATTAGTTGACGTGTTCTTTTTCTAATCAATAAAGACTCCAATCAGTTTCTTTTATCTTTTGTCTTTTTTATTCGCATAAGCCAAATTACAGAGCTCTGGGTTGGATCTGTCCCTACCGCCTACGTCTTACTCAGGGCTTACGCTGGGCATCCAACAACGACCGTCCCTATCACACTGAATATATACCCAGGCTCAACTTCATACCACCCACTCCAGATATGGGCATAGTCCAGGATCTGAACCAGTTCTCAGGCAAAGCAGTGCGAGTTGTAAAGGAGGGGTTGTTATTGTTTCTGCTCTCCCCTGAAGGCCGCATCGCCCGCACAGATTGTTCCCTTGCACTTGTTGTGGCGTCTTGAGTTCTGGGTCAGATCCTGGTCACATGATTAGATACATTTCATTATATTTCATTATATTTCATTATATATTTGATCATGTTAAAATCACATACAACATAGTCTAAAGCTTTCTTTCACTATAGACCAAATAGCACTAGGCATCAACCTAAACCCTTCTCTCTGAGGGATATGAAACTTGGCTCTCTCACCAGTTTACTTCTGAACTGTCTCTTGGATGAGATGAAACATCTACAACTTTACAAACCTGTCCAGATTACTCCATTGTACCTTGTTTTCACTGTTACAACACTGGTGACTCATATTAATGTTGTGAAAAATGCACTTTGCAGTTTTTTTAAATAATTCAAGCAATTTACAGATGCAACTGAGAAAAACTGTACAGTGAATACATTAAAGAATTATTCACAGATTTGCATTGGATTAGCACAGATGATGTGTTCTTGGTTTTAAATAAGATCTCATATAGCATATTTTCATTCAGCCTAATTATGGTCCGCATCGAAGTAATGCCTATTAATCCATTCATCTGCATATCGAATTGGACGATGAGGCGACATGTTTACCAATAGGGTTAGATTTAATGCATACAAAGTATAAAGTCCATGGAAGCTGTTTTGAAGGGACTTTCTAGTAACATAATTTGGGGAACCAAGTTGACCATCCTTACACGAGTCCTGAGAGGAAAGCCTTGTGAGGGGGGATTAAACTGAGTGGAGTTGTCATGGCGGATTAAACGCCTGTGGTTCTCCTTGAGATTCTGCTCATGCTTTTGGAGCTTTAGCTGTAAGGGTGGTTACATTTGCATTTATGTGTTTAGAATTTGCATATAGTGTAGCATGGGGCTTTTTTACTTCTCTTGACTGAGACCTATTGTTGAATCTAAATCTGAATTTCCAAAACCAATTTTTAGAGCTATGGAGCAGTGGTTCTTAAACTTTTCAAGTGCTGCCTCTCAAAATTATTGGCTCTCCAAGTTACATTTTGGGCACGAAAATGAGCCTAAATCAGGACTAACCCAGGTCTGATTCAAGGGCTAAATTTATGATTCACCAGGAAAATTTGCATTACTTAATAAAGACAAAACAAGCTCTAAACCAGGGCTAAACTGGGCCCAAACGAGTGATCTACATGTCTGACTCAAGTTTCAACAAGAGCAGGAATAAAAAGGAACAACATTAGAGCAAAATCTGAACTAAATCAGCCTGTAAGTAAGGGTTATTTTACCAGGATATACCTAAAAAGGGCCTACTCACAACCTCCTTACTAAGAGGCAAGAGGACAAACACTTACTTCTTTTCATAGTTTGAATGATCTTTTTTCAGAGCGGAGAAAAAGGAGAGGTCGCGGCTGAAGACGGTCAGAGTGACCAAATCTCAGGACAGATCTGTGAGTACAAACTAGCCTTCCACTATAACAGCATATTTTAAATCTGCTTATTTTACAGTTTTATATAATTGCTGAAGTATGTTTTCTGAAAGTAAAAGCAAACCTGGCAGAACTTTATAAACTCCAAAACCCCATACTCAAGTGACCAAAAAAATGTAAAACGTGGGAAAACTTTAGAAAGCCTTGTAAAAATTACACTTGTCCAAACTTGACACTTCAAATCACTCCATTACAACACACCTAAATCCATAGCTGCTGCTAACTTGTTTAGTAGTATTGGACAGTAGTATAAGTCTCAAAGAATACATAAACATATTGATGCGGTAGTGAAGGTGGCTCTGATCTCATGACTCTAGTCTCACACTCTGAGATCACACAGCTGGTGTCAGCTCTGTTTGCTCACACATCTGAGTCAGTGACAAAACACACCACAAATAGAACTATCCAAGCACCTTTCACAAAGAGTCACAGCACTTAGTATAAGCTTCAACTTAAAGCTAGAGTTTACATGTCAAAGGTAAAACAAATCCATACAACACAAACATTTTTTCATGTTACATTTTTTAACAGTTATGACAATATGATATGCAACATTGGGATTATCTCACTAAGACTAATTGTGGAGCACATGGTTGGATATTTTATTTTGCTTTAGGTTTTACAAACTGCTGAATTGAACTTTTTTAAATATATTTTCACATTATTTGGCTTGGCAAAGCAAATACTTATTACAGCAAATTGTGATAAGTCTCTAATACAAAAAATGAAAGCCAGAATGTTTAATCAGGAATGTATTGATTGAAATGTGCACTTTAATTAATATCTGTATCAACTAACAACTATGCCAACTTGTATCAGCATAAAATTAGTTTTTTTCATCTGTACTCCCACAGACATATGCCACAAACAAGGAGTCATTAACAGTTTACATTGTTTTACATGCTTTTTAAAATTAATGTTCAGTTCAATGTTTATTAATGGCCTCTATTCTCTCCGTCTGTTTCAGGACCAAGATGATAAAGGTTTGTATTCCACTGTCAGTACCATCTACTGGTCACTCTATGTAACTACAGCTTGCACAAATACACAGTATTTGTAACAAATGTCATCTATAAAAATATTTCATTTTTATTATAGACTTTAGGTTCTTAGATTAAATATATTTTGATATTTATATCAGATATTGATCTTTTTATGATTATTATACTTAGTATTGGAAGTAAAGGTAGTAGCAGTTGTAGTATATTAGTATGGGGTGATAAATATATGAAATATCCCCATAACACAAGTTAACAAATATCTAATCTGCTTTATATGCAAGTTAAAACTTTGTTTAAATTGTTTTTATATATTTTATTGATTTTGCATTTTCTATGGTTCTACTGACTCAGTATCCACAGAGATAACTATGTTTGGTGTTCTATGTCGAAAGACTGTCTCTGTCTCTCTCTATATATATGTACATATACTGTATGTGAATGAGTGTGAATCTGTATTAATTTGATCGTATGTGACTTTATGTACAGTAAGCTAAATGTACGTCTAAGTGAATGTATGGAATGACTGTGGCGTCTTGGTGGCTGACTCTGCCCTGTCTGTCCTTCCAGAGCTGGTAACCTCTGGGACCAGCGATAGTGAGAGTAGTTCCTGTAAGTCTGGACCCCTGTCTTTGTCTGTCTCTGAGACCTGATTACACTGGGTTTCTAATATACCCCTCAGTTTACATTTTGATAAAGCCTAGTTGACATCTTGTTTTTTGACAGATGTTCCTTTGCAATATGCTACAATTTGGTCCTCCTAATCTTGTTGAAGTCCCACTGTGTCACGTATCTACCTCATCAAGGAACAGGAAGCAAGGGAGAACTACATAAAAACTTGCTTTAAGTTCTCACATAGGGCCAAAGCTCAAGTGCAACACGTCAAGGTCATGCTAAATTACGTACTTTAAAATAGCTTTTCACCCTCTCCTGTTCCCACCTCAAGACTAAATGTGTGGAGCTGCTGCTAACACACGTTTCACACTGTGTCACGAGCAGGCTTTATATAAAATATAATTACATGCACGGGGAAGAATATTCTTAGATGTTTTTGAAGCAAACAAGTAAATAAGAGATTCTTGGTACAAGGAGCTATTGATCTTATTAGTGACAGTGACATTGTACTGTCTAGAATAAAGAAGTAGATAAAAGGTTTTCACTTTTTTATGACATTTTCAAAAAATTGCACATTGAAGATGCACTTTTTGGCAATATGTGATGGTGGAATTTGAGATCACAGCCTTACTTAGAGTCAGATTTATCAAAGGTTTGCGTGCACACTAAATGCATAGGTTAGAGAAATGTGGAGCAATTCCTGACGCACCTGAGGTTAACATTTATCATAGGTGCTAAATAAGTGCAGCTCCTGTGACTCAAAATACAGGTCAGAGAAAATGCGGCACGTGGCATTGAAAATTAGATATAATGCCACAAAATGTACACTGGATTGTGACTCTTTGTGGCTGGATTATTTTGATACAGTTACTCTTGATGGCCATGTTGTTTATATTTGTATCTGAGTAGTACAAGATTTTAACTCACTTCTGAACAGTTTTCAAACCTAGTGTAAACATGGTCTCCTCCTGCTTTCCTTCCATTTAGTTGATGCCATACCTCTGCTGCTTGAGTTTTTGTGAGTCTTTTGTCTGTAGTTCTTGACGTGTTACGGTTTGCTGTGGTGTAATGTGGTGCTCTGAGTGGCATGTCTATTTTATGCAATTATAACTACAAATGTATGAACAGCTCTTTTGACAGAAATGGCTATTATGTGTCTAAATTCTCTTGTCTTCTCAGCGGGCCAAGAGGAGTTGTACCTCACGTACCAGCCTGTCATGCAGCAGGAAGGTGAGTGTTCTTGACTCTGTTTACCAGGGATGATGTAGAGCCACTGAGGTAAAGACAGGAGGCAGAACTGAATATGTTCTCTTTGGGAGTGACGAGGATGGATAGGATTAAGAATGAGTACATCAGAGGGACAGCTCATGTTTTGGAGTTAAAGTCAGAGAGGCCAGATTGAGATGGTCTGGACTGCAATGTAATAGTGACTACTACAGTGGCAAGTCACACAAACAAAATCAATAACACGCAAACTAATACGAAAACACGCACACAAATTCTGAAACACGCACAAAAAACACACATTTGTGTGTGTGTTTCAGAATTTGTGTGTGTGTTTTGTGGGCGTGTTTCTGAATGTGTGTACGTGTGTCAGAATTTGTGTGCATGTTTCTGAATTTGTGTACGTGTTTCTGAATTTGTGTACATGTGTCAGAATTTGTGTGCATGTTTCTGAATTTGTGTACGTGTTTCTGAATTTGTGTGCGCCTGTCAGAATTTGTGTGCATGATTCTGGATTTTTGTCTGTTTCTGTTTCTGTTTCTGTTTTGTGCGTGTTTCAGAATTTGTTTGCGTGTTTTCAAATTAATTTGCGTGTTTCTGAATTTGTGTTTGTTTCTGAATTTGTGTGCATGTTTCTGAATTTGTGTGCGTGTTTTCAAATTTGTATGCATGTTTCTGAATTTGTGTGCATGTTTCTGAATTTGCGTGCATGTTTTCAAATTTGTTTTTGATCATGTGTTTTTGATTTTGCTGGTGTTACTTGCCCTTCAGGGCCACTGTCGAATACAGTACATGGGTAGAAGAATAGAGACAGTTGGAGGAAAAGGTGGCTTATTAATAATTATTTTTTGTTAGAATTATAACTTTGTAAAACAATGTAACAAGTACTTATCATTTGTGCACTCCAGTGAACTACACTCGCCCTGTCATTATTCTTGGACTGATAAAAGACCGTGTGAATGATGACCTCATCTCAGAGTTTCCCGACAAGTTCGGCTCCTGTGTCCCACGTGAGTCTCACATATTTACTATGGACTGCACAGGGATGTGGATTATACAGTATATATGTGTAAAATTTTGAGAAAAAGGCAGATTTTTGCAGGCAGAAGGTTTGGGACAGCAGATCGAGTGATGGTGAGTATGTGATGTACCTGTATGTCTGCAGACACCACTCGGCCACGGCGGGACTATGAGGTGGACGGCAGGGACTACCACTTCATGTCGTCTCGAGAGCTAATGGAGCAGGAGATCCAAGAGCACAAGTTCATCGAGGCGGGACAGTACAACAACCACCTGTACGGGACCAGCATCCAGTCAGTCAGAGAGGTGGCAGATAAGGTATACAGTATAATAGTATTCAATCTGACATTAAACCTTTTAATTCCGTTATAATTCTTTATATATATATAAAATCTAGACAGTTAAAAAAGAAACTGACAGTCAGTAGGTTTACCTGCAGAGCTTGATTGAGCTCTCACAGCTGGAAATCACACTTTGTCAGAGTTTTCAGCAAAAGGGAGACTCAAACTACTGTCTCCTGAGCACTGAAGGAGTATCAGTGGTGACTTAATGAAATGACAAGAGTCTAAAAAATGTGTTCTGTCCTTGGGAATTGTGCCTCCTCCCAAAAGCACAGTGGTATGGTTTCCACTCAATGATAACCTTTTGAGTGAGTGTGCTGTCACGGAGTAGGTAGCAAATTACTTTCTAATTGCTTGACTATGTTACACATACATGTGGCTGATATAAAGGGAGACATATAAAATCAATTCTGATAGGTTTCATTAGCATATATGCTAATGCTGTCGCTTCTTAGCATCTTCTTTTGCTCTGGTAATGCTAATGGGAAACAGCGCAGCTACTAACATACTCCTGTAAATGTGAAGCAACTATCTAATGACCTTTTTGTTTGTCCTGTGTTTCAGGGTAAACACTGTATCCTGGACGTTTCAGGGAATGCCATCAAACGTCTGCAGCTGGCAGGTCTTCATCCCATCGCCATCCTCATCAAACCGCGAAACATCGACAACATCATGTGAGTACCACACAAATTATGGAGGAATTGCAATATTATATTTGTTGCAATATGTGTGTTCAGTGCTCAGTTTTACCTGGGTAATTATTGTATATAAAAGTACAAAAAACTCAAGTGTGACTGAAAACATAATGCAACAATTTGCAAATCCCAGAAGCTATGTATAATTCACAATAAACTAAAAAACATTTTTTGATGTTTGATGGCAGCAACATACAAAGCTGCTGTATTGTAATTAGTTGCAAAATGCTCTCCACAGCTCCAGCTATTTATAAATATCAAGTCCTGTACTTTTCCTTTTTGTTGTCCTAATCCCAACTTTTTTGAGATGTATTGCTGCCATTAAATTTAAAATCAACTTTTTAAAGGATTGAGAAAAAGGGGTGGCAGTAGCTCACTTAATAGAGGCCTTCGGCCACTAACCTGAAGGTTGGTGGTTTGATCCCTGCTACTAGCATTGCATACTATCGTTGTGCCCAATTGTGTCAGGCAAGGTTTCTAGCGTAATTATTTGCGTAACATTTTTTTAAAAATTAAGCTGATATGTTGTTTATAGTCTATTGTAAACAAAATATGGTTTTATGGGCATCCTCCACTGTCCCAACTTTGCATCGGGTTTGTAATTGTAAAAAGTGTGTCACAACCAAAGAATCCCGGAAAACCATTAAAAAATGTACTTTGAAACTGAATTTCTCTGGTCACTGGAGGTTTTATACAATGGTAAAGTTAATTCATGGCTAGTGTTTAAACATTATACATTTTTTATTGAAGTTTAGGATATAGAAACTGCTTGTTTTATCTTATCTTATCAAAAACAAAAGCACTCAGTGTACATTTTCAGACCTTTAAACCAAACAGAGATGTCAGCCCAGTCCACATATAATAAAAGTCAGACATCTAACATCATTTACAGACCTTTAAACCAAATGGAGATGTCAGCGCAGTCCACATGTAATAAAAGTCAGACACGTAACATAATTTTTTACACATGGGGTTATCTGGTTCAGTTTCTGTCCTTACTCTTTGCTCCTGTTTTTTACAGAGAGATGAACAAGCGTTTGACGGAGGAGCAGGCCAGGAAGACGTTCGATCGAGCCATCAAACTAGAGCTAGAGTTTACAGAGTACTTCACTGGTCAGTCACTCAATAAATTAATAATGGTGGCATTTGCTATTCTGCCAATAGGCCAAAACGGTTATATTTATTAAATGTCTTCTTTCACAGTGTCTCAATAACTCTTAACAGACATGCACTATCCTCAGCTGTAACTGCAAGATACTCAGCTCATTTATCTGTTGGATAACGCCTTCCCTAATTAGGCGTCAGCTGTGCTAAAAAGCTGTTTTATGCTCTGTCTAGTCCCCACTGTTGCCAGCATTTTATTTTATTTATTTATTTTGAATAGCCTCGTGCGACATGCCATTTCTTTTTTGAGGGGGTCACAATTGCACAATTAATCAAAATCGCAATTTGAACTGTCACAATTAGCAAACCCCAAAGGCTGCAGTTATTTAGGTGATATAATGTCCTCTGCAGACAACAAAATATCCCATTCCCACTGGATCTTAATCTGTATAAAGTGTGCTGCAGCAGTAGTTCAGACCTCTACAGACCTGATTTGATTTCTTGTATTGGCTAAGCAGTCAATATTTCAGTTTTCTCTCAAGTGTCAATGCTCCCATCACATGCTTAAAATCTACACTGTAAATGGAACATTGATTTTAAAAAATATATATCGCAAATCTAATCGCAACCGCAATATCGGTAAACAAAAATCGCAATTAGATATTTTTTCAAAATCGTTCACCCCTATCAGACACAAGACAAGACTAATACAAGCGTTCTCTGTAAAGTCCAAGTAACAGCGCCCCAAAAGAAGAGGTTTTCCATACATATACATTATTTTAAGTTATAAAACCTGAATGGGTATAATATAAGACAGTCTGTAACCTTCTGGATCAAAAGAGCCAATTGTACCCAAAATGACAAAATGTGCATCTGTGAAGAGCCACAACCAATTTTAACAGACAAGTTGCTTAGCCTATAACTGAAATATAACATTTGGGTGGTCATTCATAACTGCAAACTAACAAGGGACTTAGGAAATACTGTACTAACAATATCACTCAGAAAACTAGTGTTACATCCTCTATTTCTTGGTGCACCTGTGACACTTCTAATTAGTCCGTGCGTGCGTGTGCGTGGACAATAGAGGCTAAAACAGTTAAATGTCAGTTTAACAGTCAAGTCCACAGCATATACCAGAAAACAAGGAGAACATTTTATTTTAAATTGACAAGATGATGCAGATGCAAGTTGTCTTAAAGTCATCTACTTATTCCTTTATTGACTTGACATAGCCTTATGTCAAATGCCCAAGGAGCCGCAAGTGCCACATAAGGCACTAAAACCATAGGTTGCAGATGTGTGATATAGGAGCTTTAAACTGGGTTTTGCCCAAGATGTACCCTGCCTCAGGCCTCAGTTGCTAGGGTAAAAAATGAACGAATGATATAAAAACAATATTCAGAACAAAGCAATGATGTAAGCTTTTATTTTAGTTTTTATGTCCATTAGTGTGTAGTCATTACATATTGGTGAATATCTCATTTATATTTTATCTCATTGCAGCAATTGTGCAGGGCTCGAGTCTGGAGGAGGTGTACTCGCAGGTCAAACACATCATCGAGGAGCAGTCAGGTCCGTACATCTGGATTCCCACAAAAGAGCGCCTGTGAACGCACCGCTGCTTCCACTTTACACTTCCCACTTTGTATTCTTATCAGCCTGCTTCCCGCTCCTCTCTCTTCAACACTTGACAAATCTATATTCATCTATCAACACTCAAGCACATGGACCAGGCTGGGACAATCTGGGACCGCCTCCTGGCGTCCCAGCAGCCAATGGGTGGATCCTCCAGCTCGGTTCCTTAATGTTTAAGGAAGTGGTGACCGCTATGAACCATTGTTATGATTATTGTTATTCTGATCTGATTTTTTTTTTTTTTTTTCTTGTTGTTTCTTGTGTTGTTTTCATATTAACGAATGCATAATTCATGTCTATGGGGTTTGTATGGATGTCACCGAGGGGCAGGACTTTTGCACGCTGTAGCTTTAAGAGCATGTTTATGGGACAAATGTTGACTTCCTCTTCCTGTCTCTTCCTCATGCTATTGTTCCCCATTTCTCTGTCCATCTTTAACTATATCAGCTGTAGATACAGTCCAAAACTCAACCACATGCCCCTAACTGTGGCTTAACCTCCAAAACTAAACTACATTTGGATAAAAAGGAATAAAGCAGGAAATAAATGCGACACGTTAATATGTTTTAACTGTATTGCTAACCGACAAACAAAAACCAACCAACTGCAAGCAAAAAATAAATCCCTTATCGCATTTAATTATGGAAGATGAAATTTAAAAAAATCAGTAAATAATTAATCTAGTGTTTCATTAATTAATTAAAATTGGAAATCCATCATTAAATAAAAAATAGACGTGTCATTAAATAAAAAATTAATTATTATTTTTTGGTCCAGTCAACCTCACCCATCAAAGGCAGTAGGCGGGCTCTAACGCCTGATTGGTTACACTGCACAGCAAGTCAACACAAATCAATCCCAGATTTGGCTAGATCAGCGTTAGCCCCACCCACCGGCTGTGATGGGTGAGGTTGAAAATCATTCATGATGTACTGCAGCACAGGACCGTGACACAAATTTTTAAATAGTGAAATAATTGTATATGTTTTTACATCAAATTTATTTACTGACAAATGTAATTAATTGTTTATGTATTGATTTACAATTTTAATTAATTAATGAAACATTTTATTATTTTTTAATGATGTATTTATTTATTTAATTTTGTCCCTCTTAAATATTTATAATATATAATGCATTTTAAGGATAACTCAAAATTGTAATTAGACAAATTTGCAATTTGCATTAAAATAATTTGGTCATCAATAAACATACGTGAAAGTCAATGACACAAACTTTTTAGATTTGCTGCTGGACCTTTTTCTTTTCAAATATGCAGGGACTCAAATCTGTACCAACCAAATTGTGCTGTGCAGAACTGAATAGTAGTGTAACGTTTGGTGTAAACTGGGCCTAGAAACAGATCAGATATATGAATACTCTAACAATATACTGCAAAAGAGGTTTTATGAATAAAATGACCATTGTATTTTTATGATAAATATTGGCTCAAATGTAAGGGCTTCTCTCCATTTAATGCCTTTGTCCTAGCCCTCTCCTTTTCGCACAGACATAAATGTATCATGTTATTCACAGAGTCTGTTATCACCTTCATAATCATCTTCATATTTGACTGTTGTTGCACTAAACCAGGGCTCACTCCGAAGGCATCTCCACTCCACGAAATCTTTTTTACTTACATTTGGACTGGACACAGATACTCTTACTTGACAATGATTTGAACTTACTAACAACATCTGTGTAGTCCACCTCCACTTCTGCTTAAAATTTCAATTGTAAAAAAAAAAAGAACTGTTTCATATCAAATCATTGTTATGTAAATCATCATTATTTTGGGGATCTTAATTTGTAACTGTCTCAAAATTTTGGTGGAGTCCTGACGCTTTACGGAGAAGAGCACTTTTTACTTTTTGGACCTTGCCAGCCACCATACTCCACTTCCCATCAGCCCCTAAGATGCACAACTGGAGACAGAGGGAAAACTGGAGGATAATATTGGAAAAACCAGAATTAATTAGTCAGAGATATAAAGGAAATTCTTTTTATGAAATAAATTGGGTCAGAGGGTGAGAAGAGGACATTAACACTGGGCAAAGGCAGATGGATTTCTTGTTTGGTAGCTTGTTTTATTATGATGCTTTTAACTTGAAATGTTCCCTTGGGTGTTAGAAAGGCGCCTGCCAATAAATAATAAGATAATAATAAAAAAGGGTTTCTGGAGGGTCTTTTAAAAATCTAATCTGAATTTAAGGCCCTAAAAACTCTCAAATTTGCCGAGATGCAAAGGTCAAACAGGTCTTAATAATGTCACCATTTGATGCAGCTACCTGTGTTCAATAACTTATTCTAAAATGCCCACTTAAATGTTCAAAGGTGTATTACTGTTGCCAATATGAGTGTCAGAAAAATGATTTGCTTTTGTCTTGTGATTGTAATCCTGGTTAGGATCCCCATCTGTCTCCTGTTGTGTGGGGGTCACGTCACTGTGTGTATACAGTCAAACACTGATGCAATGAGAGTCTATTCTGAGATGGATCTATATCAAACATATTCTCATATTTATCCCTGATATAATAACTGCCTATTTTGGTACAAGATGAATAAAAGTCTTTATTGAGATTTACTGAACCCTGTATGATCCACAGAGACCCTTCCTTTGAGTTGTGAATGAATGTGAATAATATAAATATGAATATGATATCTGTAAATACACCTCCTTTACTTTGACCTGGCCTCACTGTCTGTCTGTTGATTTGATTGAGTCACATAAGTTACATTTCAGCCCAGGCAAAAAGTCTCTCCTTAACACTGTATCTCATTAAATGAGATTTTACTGCTGTTGGACTCAAACCAGGCATTTTCTAGTTCAGGTGTAAATGCTCCAGAAAGCCTATATATCTTAAATGGTAAATAATCAGAGGAGCATTGAAATATTCAACTCTATTGTGAGGAACCACTTGGGAAGCACAGCTGTAGACACCGAAATATCATAGCTAATAGAGGAACTCTCTGTGTATGTACTGCCCCCCGCTGGCCCTATTATAAACCAAAATTAGGGGAAAAAAGGTGATTGAATGAACAAGCAATTCAACTTGTGGATTATTACAATTCAGTTCAGTTTATTCATTTATTCATCTTCTTTCACCTATTCTAATTAGGGGTTGTAGTTACTGGACCCTATCCCAACAACTATGGGCCTTAGGTGGATCACACCCTGGACAGATACCAGTTAGACACAGGGCTGACAGAGACACACACTGATAGACAACCATTCACTCTTATTCATTCACTAGGAAAAATTTAGAGTCACCATTTCACACATGCATATCTGTACCACATAGTTTCCTACTAAATCTTAGCAGTATGCTCTTACTTATGTATCCTCATAAGTGCTTTTCTTTAGAGAGGAAAGTGACCATAGTTTCTACTTGATAACCTGCTGTACTGTAACTTGCCCCGGGACAGTGAGAGTTTTATTATGACATATTTTATGATTCAACCACATGGCTTCTTGTGTTTAATCCTTTATATTGGTCTTTGTTTTGTTTTTTGTTTTTCTCAGATCATCTGAATTAAAGCTAAGATCAGGCCCAAAAAAATCAAGCCCAAACTGAGTCCGCTCACATTCTGCCCAAATCTGACCGCGCCATAGCATGATTAAAGTTGACTTAACAAGGAAAGCATGGACCCAAGCTTAAAGACTTACAAATTAACTTAGGTAATTAATAAAAATAACTTTTCCCTTAATTTTACTCATGTAAAAGTGTGTTGAACAAATTTAGAAGTTGTACCCTGCTACAGGCCCAAAGCAGCTGGGATAGGCGCCAGCATCTTGCGACCCACAAATGATAAGCAGTTGAAAATAAATAAATGTTTGTTCCCCCTGGCATTAACTAGTTAAGTGTGTGATTATAATATGGAGACATTTCTAAAAAATACCAAACACATCCCACATTAGAGTCAAAATATTGGTAACACTTCAGAATAACTCACCACTATTAAGCAGTAATAAAGCATGTAATGAACGATAATTTCATGTGTAAACTGTTTATAGATCCTGAATTACATCTGATGTATATAATTTTGCACTGATTTACATGAGTTTATTACTAAAGAATTAAACATTAATACCAATGTTTATAACTCTTTTGTAAATGTTGAAGTGATGCTTTGTACTAAATCGTCAATGATCTGTTTACTAATCCTTAGCTAATAATTAATGCTAGCTATATAGTGGGAGGTATTCTAAAGTCTTTTGTACAAACTGGTAACACTTTATTTTTACACTTCACTTGATTCAGTGTCACTACAACGTAACACTGACTGAATCAAATTCTCTATATTCCAAAAATTCTGAAACCTTTGACTTTTTTTTCTCCATGTCTGAGAGCTAGCAGGATTGTATTGGTATTTTTTCAGTAAGTGTGCCAGTGGTCTGAAACGTGAAGATTCATTCTTATTTCTGATCCTTTCTTCTGTTTCATAGATTTAATGTATTCTTATATTTCTTTTTAATACTGGTAATGCATTACCAGTAAGATGAAAGACCAGTCATTTATTATAACTATGATTTATTATATTATAGATTTGAGGAAGAGGATCTTTTCACTTGTTACCCTCTTCACCTGATCTGGACCATACAGCAGGCAGGTCACACTTCTCTGGCCTCTTTAGATTCTAAAAAAAAGCCTATTTTTTGGTAGGAAATACTTTTTCCCTTCATAAAACAAAAAAATGCCTGATTAAACTGGTACATCAGTGTAACAACAGATTATAGATAATCTGAAAAATAATCAGGATAAATAACACAAAAAAATAGCTATCACTAAAAAGTAGTCAAGGATTTTGTCTAATCTTGGTGGGTACCTCAGGTTTCTTTAAGATTCTTCTGAAGTTTGGTTGAAGTGGGACATCAGTGTCACAGCTGTGGGAGTGGAGGATCCTCTCATTTGTGTGGAGTGATGCTCTGTTTTTTAGATCAGGACTCTTTCCAGAGGGTCTCATCCTCTTGTATCTGAATGATGCTGTGAACAGCGACACACTTCTGTGCAAAAGGTACAGTATCAATGTTAGACTTATTATGTATCAATTATAATGTATCAGTGTTAATTCAACTGAACTCCTTTCTTCTGCCTGTCTCAGTCCTGAGTCTTCCAAATAAAAGACACGAGGAGGTGAGACTTACAGAAACAGGACACAAAGACATTTCTTGCCTTCATCTTTGGTAACATAAACAGAAAGGTGGTGGGGTCACTACTGCCTGACTACATTCAGGGGACAGACCCTCCAAAGTAATGCCTCACTTTTTAAATGAACTGTGTGAGAGGCATAAAGTGCAAATTTAGCATTCTATTGGCTGCTATGCAGAAATATTGTAAAAAGTTTCTTGGTAAACATATTTGGTACATAACATAATTGGTAGACATTTTCATATAAACTTCTTTCCTGTGTAATGTTTTTTTACCACATAATATTGTTGTTTAGATGCTTTTATAATACCAATACACAACTGCAGTAAGTACTGACACAAAGTAAACCACAATTTACCACATATCATGAATAACATATAACATTGCTTCAATGATCCCAGTGTGGGAGGAACTATTGATTTATTAATGTAATAATAAGTTATTAATAATTACAAATAAAATAAAAACACAGGAGAAGCAGGGACTGTCTCACCAACCTTTAATTTAGTGAACAAATGCATATTTCCTGATGCGAAGTAACTTTGTACCTCCCCCAGAGAGAGAGGAGAAATAAGGTGGACTTTGTTGGATTAGGGTTAACTTCACAAAAGCTAATATAAGACTATTAAAGTTGTTATTATTATATAAATGCAATTGTGATTTGCATTTGCAGTTTTTAAGGTTGTCCTACATTGTACGTTAGAGTAGAATACCTTAGAGTGAGATCCACGCACGCGGACTTGTGCCAGGAGTTGGCCTGTGGCCGCATCTGTTCTGTGTCTGATTCTTCTTGTGCTGAAACTGTCTGGATGTTAGCGCGCTGTAGGCTAATTAAACATCCACCTTCAGTATTATGGCACCTTGCACCAGTGCCCAGAGCGCACACCTCGTTATCTCCAGAACTAAACAAGTCAAATAAAAGTAATAAAATCGGCTAATAAAGTGCACAAATGAGCAGCGATTATGAGAACACAAATACTGTATCTCGTCCTCATTGTTGGTGTAACATTATACAGTTCCAGTGCGTAAAGACGCAGAGTATTCTAACCAAGGACTATAAATAGTCTATTCTGACAGCGTTTTCTGAGTCAGTCCTACAAACGAATTTTTACTCTTGCAAAATGATTATTATTAAATTTGACGAACTAAAAGATGAATGAATTGAAGCACAGGCATTTTTTCTCTCCGCCTGTAGTAACCTAGGTCTATTTAAGCCGCTAGAGGGCGCAATGCCACAAGCGCCACCCCTCAATCTCTGCCAATAACTGAAACTGTAGACTAATATATGAGGGTGACTTTTTCAATTGAGCCACTGAATAAAAGCATGACTTGTAGTAAATATAGTAAAGTTAGATGTTGTGTTGGGTGCAGCTGTGTCCTGCTGAGTCAGTACAAAGCTTTGGTGCTGTCCAGGGTGCTGATCCTTCTCTCCATGTGCTCTCCGCGTTCTGAAGGCTGCGCACAGGTAGAAGCGTTGATAAGCTTCTGTCTAAATAACTCACACTGAAGGCCTTCTTTCTTCTTTAAAAGAAGTGAAAGATTTCACTCTGTAGTGAAACTAAATGAGTTGGACTTTTGAGCTGCACGTGCAGCCTGCTGTATCAGTGCGTAACCGAGTGGAGGAAAGATTGAAGGCCTACCCTAACCCTATCCCTTTAACATTTAGGATTTAGATGAAATATTTAGCATTTCGGCTGAATAGTTTATATTTCTGTTTAACATAGCATAGGCTATAAGATCTATATTTGCTGTACATGTGCTAAGAGAGACTTGTGTTTTAAACATCATTTCAGCTAAATGTAGCAAACAGTGAATATTATTTTTATTTTGTGTACATTTTACAAATGCGCCCCGTGCTTCCAGCCTACATTAGGGAGAGTCTTCATGAAGGCCTCAGCCTCTCTTACACAAATATTAATAGCTAGGCTGCAGACAGAAGTTTGGATATGAATTAAAGACGTTAAGCCCTCACGTTCACGTGCGTGCGTCGGTGGCATGGCAACAGAATGTCCAGGTGCGGACTATAAAAGGCGCTGCGCTCAGAAATTCTTTCTTTTCACTTGAACTCGAGTGGGATACTGGTACGTGACCGTGATATTCATCATATTTATTTCTATTTGAGACTGAAACGCCACATGTGACCTGTTGGTAAAATCAACTTTTAATACACACTTTCTAATATTTTGTTATTACGTTGAAGATTTGCTGAACAACTTTGAGAGATGGCTCCTTCGTTCTTCGACCCCCCGGTCCCCAACTTCCCGGATCTTCCCCGTGGAGGTAAAATAAACCAAATAAATATTAATGAATAATAATGAAGTAGCCTAAATACTTTATGAGTTAATTAAAATAACATTTGTTTTGTCAGTAGAGGAGTTAAACTGTTCCTACAAATCATTGGTCAAACGTTAGTAAAACGATCAAGTTGAAGAAATGCATTCATTTGATTGATAGTGATTTTCACTCGACAATTTCTTTATGTGACATAATCAATATTTAATAAAAACGGCCTAAATATATCAGTAGGAGTGCTACGTTTAAATTTATCATGAAATATGTTGGAAAACGATGGAAGTTTAGTTTCTGGGCGTCGAATTTCACAAATATTTCAATGATATTTTGAAAAAAAAAGATGGCGCCCAGCCAGACATTCTAAAGTAGAATGTTTACAAATAAATGTTAACTGTACATTTATCTCCATAGAGATCAGAGTGGTAAAGCTTAAGCTGAGTTTAGTCAGGAGCTCAGTGTCAGGTGCAGCAGGTTAATGCAGGAGAAGCCAGGCTCAACTCAACTCTGTGCAATAAAAGGCACAGCTGTATATTTAGACCTAAACCCTTTACCTTTATCTGTTTTATTAAACAGTAGGCTACATATTGTACATTGTTGATTATTATTTACTACACACACTACCAATGTACTGTACTGTATCTGCTTATGCTGAAGTTGGCCTAAGTACTACTATTATGTAGACTTGTGTCTGGCACTATCTGCCATTTATTAAGACAATAAGAATCCAAGTTATTAATGTAATAAAGTGTGTTACAGTGGCTGAGGACCTGCTGGTTGCTGCTGCTGCTGCTTGGGAAGAGGACCCTCCTGAGGACGTCTCCTCGGACGAGGAAGACCTCGGTGAGTGGGAGGTAGGTGTTCCCTGGTTGTTGGGCCCCTGGGTCGCGCCGCCTGATGAAGAGGAAGAGGAGGAGCAGGATGAAGACTCGGACGAGGAGGAAGAAGATGATGAGGAGGGTGAAGAAGACGACCAGCGTTTTCCTCCGGAGGAGTTTTGGCGCGGCTGGCGCCAGGAGGCCCCTCCTGCTCAAGCTGTGGACCAGGTGGGTCGTCCCCCGACCCCCGATCCTCAGCAGCGAGCAGAGAGCCCTTCTCCGGCGTTCAGGTTCATCCAGGGGTTCTTCGAGGAGTCGCTCAGCTCTTGGGACCTTCGTCACCCCTCTCCTGCTGCGCCTCACCCCCTTGCGTCCTTCTCTCCCATTCTGGATGCTCCTCCTCCTGCCTTTCTGCCCTTCGGTGGATCCAAGCGCGCCTGGGATGACGATGAGGAGGAAGGCCCCAGCTCCAAGAGGCCGCGCTCTTCCGACTCTGAGGACAGCCCCGACGACCCATCCCCGTCCACTTCTGCTGGGACGTCCGGCTTGGCCCTCTCCCCCCACCTGCTCCAGGACCTCCACGACTCTGACTCCGACTGAGTTCAGTCTCTGAGTCTCTGCGCATGGCAACGTCATGTTGCCAAAATTTACCACCTTTTAACCAGCGCCGATTTTATCTTAGAGTTTTTTACTCTTTCCATTTATTATTACATTTACATTTTACTAGTAGTAGCTGTGTGTGTGTGTGTGTAAAAAAAAAAAAAAATTAAAAAGCAAGGAATACTATGCAGGATTTCAACAAACTGAATTGATATCCAAACATTTATAGCAAGAAGAAATCAATAAATGTGAATTTAGCCAAATGACTAAATTCGATTTAAAAGCTAGAGTTAATCTGGAAACTAAAAGCTGACAGTTTTGTCTCATTTTCTCCTGAGAATTTCCTGCATAGTACACCTGGCCTTTAGGTTTAAGTTAATACTTTATTTCTTCTGCACTGGGCATAGCAGGGTTAGAGGTGAGAAGGGAGAGGGGGTCGTCCACTAACTGGAGGGTTGGTGGTGCGATCCCCTCTCCTTCACTGTAGTTTTATATATCATTTATAGAATATAGTTAAAATATAAGATAAGGAATACTATGTAATTATTTAATGACATTAAATAACACTCATTAAACACATTTATCAGCATTAATGGCTGTATTTAGTAAAGATTTCAATCTTGTCCATATGATAAGGTTGGATAGCTTAAAGATATTTTTATTAACTTTACAAACTTGTGCCTTATATTACATAGTAGCCTTTATCTTACTCTCTCCTCTCTCACTGGAGATTGTACATAGTTACTTTGAGTGAAGTGTTATAAACAGCTCATTCTTCTCTCCCATAGTTAGTTTTATACTGAGTTCTAGGACCAGGAGATATGGGTTTGTCCACTAACTTAATGGTTGGTGGGACAATCCCTACTTCTCCTGTTTATGTTGTATTTGTGCGTTGTTATTATATAATAATAACATCAGAAACACAAAAAAAACAACATTGTTATGAGGTAAGTAACATCATATATTAAAACGTAAATTGGCTTTCACCAGGTAAGTATTAACAGTATTTTTGCACTTCCCATAGCAGTTTATGGAAAGCTTTTAAATTTGCAGTTGATGTTGTTCCCATAAAAAGTGTGGCACAGATTTGGAGGCTGTCCCCTGAATGTAAAGCCAGGCAGCAGTGACCCCCTACCCTCCTGTTGAAGATGAAGGTAAGACATGTCCTTTTTCAGTTTTGACACTAACACACTGTCTAATGAAGTATTTCTGTTGTTGTAGATGTCTCCAGAGATGTGTCCCGTTCTGTCCTGTTTTGTATCCTGTCCTGGTCAGGATTTAGTAATACACAGAAGAGTGTCCCAGAGTGTGACCCGTCATACAAGAGGATAAGACCCACCAGAGGACGTCCTGATCCTGAAAACAGAGCTTCACTCCACACAAGGCAGAGGATCCTCTAATCCCATGGCTGTTCCACTGATGTCTCTCCTGATGAAGTCCTTAATGTGAGAAGAACCCTGCTCCACAGGAGCCACAGGAACTGCTGAACACTGGTGAGACAAAAAGCTTTGACTACTACAAGTCATTCTTTGGTATAACTTGCTTTTGTGTATTTTCTCCTGCTGAATTATTTCTGTCATTATAGTATAGTATGTCTTTAGAGCTGTGTTCCATTCTGTTGCTGCTGTTGCTCTCAAAACCTCTGTGCCCATTCAAACTATTTTTCTCAAAAAGTATTCACACTTTTAGGACTGAAAATCTAAAGAAGACAACTTTAATTCCAGAGTGTGACCTGACCACAGTGTTGTGGATAAAGCCCACCAGAGAGAGTCCTGATCCAAAAAACAGACCTTCACACAACACAAGTGAGAAGATCCTCCATCTCTAATCTGTGTCATCTTAGACCCATGTACCAGTTTCATTTGATTTATTATTTTAATTATTTTTTGTTATTTTTATGAAGGAAATCCAAGCCAACTTTCCCGCTGAAGTCTGCTGAAGTCAGAAGATCCTCAGGAAACTGATATGAACACTGGTAAGAAAATAAAAAACTTTTTTTTTTTGGTGAACATTTATCTAATAAATTGTTTCTAACATGATATATTTCTTTAGATTATCTGTAGATAAGAAGAGTTAAGATATCAGTATTAAGTATTTTTCACCCAAAATGTGCCTCACATGTGTGACCTGTCCACAGTGTCGTCCTGGTCAGGTGAAGAGGATAAAAAGTCCTGGTCCAAAACAACAGAGCTTCACACAACACAAGTGAGAAGATCCTCCATCTCTAATCTGTGTCACCTTAGACCCATGTACCAGTTTAATTTGGTGAACATTTATCTAATAAATTGCTTCTAACATGATATATTTCTTTAGAGAAGTCTTCCAACTGCTGAGATGTGTTTTCTAAAGAGAACTGAAAAGACCTTTTCTGATGAAGTCTGTCTGCTAAAGAATAGAAAGAAAGAAGATCCACAGGAACCACAGTCAGCTCTGATGTACCTCGTCTCTGTAAGTACTTATCTGTAGATAAGAAGTGTTAAGATATCACTATTAAGTCTTTTTCACCCAAAATGTGCCTCACATGTGTGACCTGTCCACAGTGTCGTCCTGGTCAGGTGAAGAGGATAAAAAGTCCTGGTCCAAAACAACAGAGCTTTACTCGACACAAGTGAGAATAAGTTGTACCTTATATATATAACCTCTGCTGTAACACTGATGTAGCAGTTTAATCACACATTCTCTTTGTTTATGAAGGAGACCCACAGTAAAACACCTTTTCTGATGAAGTCCCTGTCTGCTAAAGAAGAAGGAAGCACAGAAACCACAGAGCACTGGTGAGCTTCTGACTGACACAGATACATTTAAAGCTTTTTATCTAAACGTATCATTGTACTATAGTTCTAATGTGATCCTGGTCATACTTTGCAGTTACTGATAAAGTGGTTAATACCTGAGTACTTCAAATGGTCCTGTGGATCTAATAAAGGAGACCAAAAGAACAGAAGAAGACACTGCATCAGCGTCTCCTGATGATACAAGAACAAGAACAACATGTGACAGATGAAGGAAGACAGAAGACAACTCAGAAGATTACAACACTCAATCTAAATCTTTAAAACAACATCTCAACTATGAAAATAAATTGCTGTCAGTTGTAATTACAAACTTTTCCTTGTTTTTTTGTATTTCTAAGTCTGATTATATTTTTGGTTAGTTTGTGGTATTATCTTAATTTACTGGATTAACACAGTACAAGTATTAAAAAGAAATAAAGGATCATATTAAATAATCAGATCAAAACATCTTAAAAGAAGATGAATGTACAAGTTTCAGAAGACTGGCACAATATGTGGAACATTCCTCACACATCCTCCTAGCTCCCAGATGGAAACATTTATGCTGATTATTTGTCAATAAAAATGTCATTTTGGAAAACTTTATGGAAAATGGAAAATAAGGATAGATTATAACAGTTCTTATTATAAACAATGTCATGTAAACAATGTCATATTCATATTCTTCCACTTCTAGCGTATGGGGTTGGGGCAGCTTGAGCAGTTAGTCTGACACAGACCGACAACCATTCACTCTCACAAGTATTCATTCAATTCACCACTTCATCAAACACGTTCATGTGTGTGAACGATGGGAGGAAGCCAGAGTCACTGAGGCACACCCACTGTAGCACAAGGAGGACTCCACTCAGACTGGGACTGCTCTGGATCCAGGCCCCAACACACAACCTTCTTACTGAGAGGCACAAATGTTAACCACTCTGCCAGCATGCTCCCCAAATAAATAAATATCACAGGATTTCTATTTCATTCATATAGTCCATGTAAATAATGTGTCAGCTGTAATCTATGATGTCTGTCTTGTTACGGTGAGGCCTCTGAATCAGCTGGACCCAAGACTGATGGAGGACTGCTCTATCCTCCTGAACACACAAGGACAAAAAATGATTTTTTTTTTTATTTGTTAATTATTATTATTTATTACTTAATAAATATAAGGGTTGCAAGTAAAATGTTACTGCAACTGTTTTTTTAATTATGTTGTTTCTTTTTTATCAAATGTCCTTAGTGTAATTACAGAAAAAGTATGTAATAATATGTAATTATTAAAATGTTGTATAAATCTTTCAATAATAAACCATAAACAGGTTTTAGGGTTTAGTTAAGGGTTAGTTCAGGCTCAGGTGGGGCCAGTATAACTTACATCATTATTCATTATTTTCTTATAGAATATAACCTACAATGTAAAACATTTATAAATGTTAATGGCTACGACCACACCAATAAAAGAAACATTCTAAGCAAATAACCCATTTATCAAATGCGACGCAGTTTGTTGACAGCGCCCCCTGCTGATCAGCTAACTAGCGACATGAACACATTTTTTATTCCGGGTCATTTAGCATCGATTTTTGAGTTTTCTGCTTGTTATTTGACTGAGGAGCAGTATTTATTCAGCTGATGTTGACCCATCTATTATAGATTTAAAAACAAATCGAATGAGACTATTCCAGTTTTTCTGTTCATGTTGTGGAAGCTTTAATATATTATATATAATTTTAAATGCTGCTAGTTGAAATATTATTTGAATAAAATGACCATGTGTTTTGAAAGTGTTTAATATGTTTAGATGTATTGCTTGCTAAAATCTAAATAATTCGTATGCCATATAAAAGTAGAAATGGCAGTAATTATTATCTAACTGGTGTGTGTGTGTGTGTGTGTGTGTGTGTGTGAGTGCACTCTCTCAATAAACAACTCCTTCAGAGAGCGCTTCAGAGAGAGACCACGACTGCCCTCTGGTGGCCAAGCAGGACTGTGTTTGTAGTGTCTCATTTTTGGTCAACAGAGTTCAAGCAATGCGGGTGGTAAACTATCACTTACAGAATCTGGTGCATCTTTCTTAAAAAAAAAAAAAAATCTATTAATATGTCTCATTTTGTTCATCTGTGTTCTTTCTCACAGAATAAGCATTGGCTTTCCACAGAAGCACTAAATATTGCAATAACAGACACCCAGTGAATAGATTTTCTTTAACATTTTTATTCTTTTCAAACAGACTTTAATTTGTTCATGCTACATATCACAAGCTAATAACTGACCTCTCTGAAAGTGGAATTGTATTTTCACATATAAAGCCTTTTGTGCCTTTCATGACTTTACTTTTACATATTTAAATGGTTTGCAATAATATAAAAAAAAACAAGATTTGTGATTTTGATTTTTTATTGAATGTAATGCAGCTTGTTCAGAAGAAGTTCTTGTAATGTGATGGACTTTGAAATGCAGTTGACGTGATGCTGATGAGATGAGCAGCTCGTTGAGCACTGAGCCTTCTTCAGTGTGAGCTTTCTCATGATGGATGACACGGGATAATATTTCTGAAAAGCTTTTAAAAACAGGCCTTTTTTTTTCTTTTTTCTTTTACTTTGCAAATAAAAACTAGTATATAATGGTAGTGTTGTAAGTCAATACCAAGACCAGTCAGAGTCCAGAATGAACTGAGACCAAGACAAGGCCAAGACTTTCTAGGTTCGAGACGGAGTCGACACTGAGACCAAGGCAAAACAAGACCAGGTTGAGACCAAAACTAATTCCAAATCAAGGAGAAAAGTTTTTTAAAAGGTGTCTCCATTACATGATTATTTTAATGATTTAATGCAACAGACTCAGATACAGCTAATATCTCCAAAATTATGAAAAACAACATTTTCTAATAAGGTTTGGTAAATAAAATCTCTGAGACCGCCACATCTGAGACTGAGACAAGACCAAGTAAAAGTGGATTCAAGACCAAGACTGAATAAATCTGCACCTGAGACCGAGACCAGACCAAGACAAAAAAATGTCTCAAAACAATGTAAAAGCTAAATGTTATTGTTAGAAGCGTAGTATTACAACATGAAAACTGACTAAAAGACGTGACATACAGTGTTTACTTACTGCTGACTGAAGCAATGGCTCTTTGAGGGGATTTGAGGGTTTCTCCTTTTCATCTGAAAGGGACAAAATAGACAAGTCCACATTTGATCCAAGATTATCAGTAAGTGATGCAAGAAGTGGTGAGATTTTTTTAATGAACAATCTTAGGATAATCTACTCACCAAGCAGCATTTACAAGAGCAAAAGAATGCTTTGGCATTTATGTGTAGTTGAATACATCTATGGACAAATATAAAACAACAAAAATGAGACACAAGTAATTATTGAATATATGGTGTAAAAAACATAAAAGTCAATGTTACTGAATACCTTTCTTGTGCAATCTTTGAACTGTACAGTTTTGTTGTTCAGGCCTCAGATACAGTTGGATGAACAGGTCAATTTCAGTAAAGCAGCAACTAATGCAAAAGACAGCAGCACCCTGTATACAATGTTTGTTTCCAATGTTTACACACTGACAATGTTAAAATACTGTACTTACTGACACTGTGTTAACCAGAGCAGGATAATCTTTCACCTTTCACCCACAGCTGAAAGTTGTCAATCTGAGGACACATAATAAATCATAATTATAATAATTACAAAACAAAATAATAAGATATGGTTTTAATAACCAACAAAAAGATTTAAAAAATACCATGCTATGTTTTTCTTCTGGTTGACAGTTTGAAATGAAGAAATTTACCTAAATGAACCGACTGACTAACACATTGTAATAACATGTAATAATGTTGTCCTTATGTAATAGGAGTTTGTTTACTTTCTAGGTACAAATGTTATAAAAATACTTGTTACAGTACTCTACCAATATTGCTTCTGCACAAGGGGTACAATGACTACTTTTATAGACTGTCACATGCACTTTGTTGTAGTAGGAGTAGTGTAACAAGTATTTTGGTAACACTATTAAGTAGTAATAAAGCATCAATCAAATATGAAATGAACAATATTTTAGCTGATACATAGTCAGTAATACCTTATTATAATTTTGCATTGATTCATAAATTACTGAAGAATTCAACAGTAATAACAATGTTTATAAAAGGGGTTTATTAATGTAAAATGTAAGTAATAGTTTGTAAATAATCATTTAAGTGCTTTCTAACCCTTAGCTAATACTTCACTATTGCTTCATAGTGTGTTATTCTAAAGTGTTACCAGTTTTTCCAAATAAATCTGTACCTAAAAACTCTCAAGTACACAAATTTTAATGACAGCACATTTACATGATATTACAATTTATTACACCGTCTGAGGTTCCAATTTAAGTAAACTGTGTCAAATGCGGTGTAACATAAAGTGTTACCTTCAAATGTTCTTTAATATTGCAAAGTAAAATTATTTTCTAAACCCTAATACTGCCACATGCTTTTCCTCTAAAAACATGAGTATTTTGTGATTTCGTGGAAAGGTAAACTAATTGAGGGTCTGGCCTGCAGCCTGCAGTGGAAAAGCACCAGAGATCGTCCCAAAAGTGAAAAGCTCCTTTGTCCTGCCCCGGTCCCAGTCACATACCAGTGAGTACACTAGTGAGTAAAAGCACCACCCTCCCTGCACTCTGCTCATCACGCTCTGGAAATGACGGGCCCATAAAACACTAAAAACCTTTCTCTGCATAGTTCTGAAGGACCTTAGACCCTGTCCTCGTTGGGACTTTGCCTCAGTCTTCGTCAGTATAAATCTGAGCACACGCAGAAGAGAAGAGTCGCAGGTGAAGTGGGATCTTGGAAGGATAGCGACCATGTTTTGGACAGCGGGAGTGGTGTTAGTAGTGCTACTGCAAACAGGTAAGGTCTGCTCTTATTACTCTGTGAGGCCCCTGAAAAGGATAGTACAGTATTTAGTAAATGTAGAGCAGAGAGACACAGACTACTGGGGCCATTTCAGAGGTGGAATGTTACCTTATATGTAACTTGAAGTAATTTTCTGTACATTTTTTAAAGAAATTATATGAAATGATATTTTCTAAAACTTTGACTTGGGTAAATCTATAATGAAAAATGTCTCTCGATGTCTAAATGACTGTAAAAGTAATATTTGCCTTCAGTGACGCAGTAGCTAACACATCACAGAAGGTAGTAGCAGTAGTACAGGTAAGTAGTGGAAGAAGTACTCATTTTTTCTACTTAAGTAAAAGTACAGATAAAGGAACAAAAATGTACTCAAGTAAAAGTATCACACAAAAAAATTCTACTGAAGTAAAAGTATAAAAGTACTTATTTCCAAATGTACTTGTGAGTAAAAAAGAATAGTAGTAAAATATAAAAATAAAGTAAAAAATTTCATACAGATTCAAGAACTAATGAATGGGTTAAATGTGAGGGATTTAGCTAAAAACTAAAGGTTACGGTGCAATAGAAGAGACTGAATCTGCAGGTGAGGTTTTTCTGAAGAGTACTACTTTACTGCATCTTTATACTTATGTACTGTATCTACAACAACACAGCAGAAACTAATGATCAAAATACTTTTTACTTCAAACCAATAAAAAAATAATACTGTGGAGTAAAAAGTACAGATACTTGCTCTGAAATTTAGTGACGTTAAAGTAAAAGTACCCGTTTACTAACCCGTTTTACTAACACAATAATTCTGTTGAGTACCTTTCCTTTTGTGTGAATATTATTTTTGATTATTGACTTTTAGATTTCAGTGACGACCTGAGATGAAAGTAGTTTAGTCTGATTTTTTACTCGCAGCCATGATATAAAAATCTGTTTTAATTTAAATGTGTCAACAGAGCAGAAACAGTGAGAGAATGCCTGTTGAGTAACTCACTGGTTATCTTTTTCAAATGGCCTTGACTCGACCTAACCTGAAATTTCTAAAGGTGGCTCTTAAGGTGGACTGAGCTTTTGTAACTGTAAAACATCAGCTGTTATTGACTGCTAAGTGAAAACAGGTTTAATTGTATTTATATGTACAGAAAACAGTTACTTTGAGACTTGATGTGGCAGAGAGAGAGGGGTGAAAACCAAAAGAGTGTAACTTAGATTTATATTTCTAATGTTAACTCTCACTGACCTCTTTTTACTGAACAAAGAGCATCAGTCAATTCAGATGTATTGATCAAAACAAAAAGGACATACAGTAAGTTGTTACAGTTGAAAATATGGCCCTCCTGCAAAGATAGATAAATAAAAACAAGCTTAAGTCACCAAATAGTCATCTGGACTTGGTTCATCTCTCATCTATGAGACTTTGTCAGTTCTGAACTAAACTGTTGAGACCGAGAGAGCTCAGCCTGGCAAATCAAAGGAAGCTGAGCTGTTCTTAGATGGAGGGACTTGGCCTGAAACCTAATCCTATTTAGTCTATATTGATGTTAACAGCCTGAGTGAACCTGTTTCTAAGTTTTAGGCCACGGTTACGAGCTAAATTAAATGAAAGATTGTGTCTCCGACCACCTCCTCTGTTCAAAGGAGGTTTTTCCATTTTGACCAAAATGGTTTCTTTGACCACTCTAACTGCATGGTCTCTCTAACTAAGATTCAGACATCTCTGTCCTCCCATATGTACGACTATTTTGGAATCATTTGTTTGATTTGCTCACCAAAGCTATTGGCAGAGATGTCCCATGTGTTCCCCTTACAGCATTGTTTGTGGTAACTGAACCGGGTTGGACAAGCAGGTTGTGTCACTGATTACACTCTTGGCCAGGAAAGTGATAGCACTTTGTTGGAAGTCTGATAAACCTCCTACTTTTGAACTGTGGCTGAGAGAATTTGGAAATGTGCTCCATCTAGAGAAAATCAGATTTACTCTGTCAAACTGTGAAAAAATATTCCATAAAATTTGGCAACCAGTCATGACCTTAATGGATAAATTTGAGCGATTTATGTACATTTTGTTTCTTTTGTATATGTTGTATACAGTACCACCCCTTAGTGCTGATGTTCTGCTGTGTTCACCCTCTGGTGTGTTCCTGTTGAAGTAGGGTGGGTGTCATGTGTGTGAGTCCCTATTGTTAAAACTATATATATATAAAAAAAGACATCTCTGTTCTCAAAGAAGTGATCTGTGTCCCTCACATGGAGTACTGCAGACTCAGGTCCACTGGGGTTGGACTTGTGGTGTTGGCGTAATCACTGCATGGACCAAACTCTATCTAGCTCTGTGTTTGATTGAAAATAATTTTGAGCTTCTCAGACAGGCCAGCTACATAAGGAATAAAAATGTTGCTACTTTTTGGCTCTGGTTCTTTCCTGTCCTGTATTTTTAGATCTTTTGGATTTTGGAGAAGCCCCAGTTGGGATATCCACATGCTCTGAGGGTTTGGTGGAAAGGTTGTCTGTTCTTCCTCTTTCCATCTGAGTTTGTGGGCACATCTTGGGTCTAATTACAAACCAGTGGCCAATGATCATTGTAAACTCATCAGACTATTAAAGAAGCTGGCTGCTGTATTTACTACTTCACATTTCCACTCTGGCCCAGAACAATGACAAAAACAGTGAAAAAGAAATGTAACAAAGAAAAGCTGATCTTTCCTCTTCCTCTCTGCAGTGAGTTGTCAGAAGAGCATCTCATGGTGCACAGTGTCAGAGCAGGAGCAGAACAAATGCAGAGCCATGTCCCAGGCCTTTTCAGAGGTGTCCATCCGCCCAACACTCAGCTGCATCAACGGACAAACTACGGAAGCCTGTGTGCTTAAACTACAGGTAACAACAACAGGGGTTTAGTGGTTTACCAGCTTTAAAAACTTAACACAGGAAGAAATTTGACTTAGTAGGTGGCAGAGTGGAAGGTGGCAAACTTCTTTACATGTTTCTTTTCTATCATTCTATATAATGTCAATTTTATAGCAATTCCAGTCCAGTTTTTTGTGCTCAAGGGATCAAAATGTGAGGGTGAACTGCTGTTTGCTAAGTCAGTGTTATAAGAATTTGCCCTCACTATGATGCTGAGTTTATCACACTCAGACTTTAGATAAGAGAAAGCCATAAAGTCTGCACAGCTGATGATTATGCAGAGTATCTAGAGTGCATTCTAGGTAAAGCACAGTTTTATGGCCCCTTGAACTACAATGCAGATCAATGTTTCCCAGCCTTTTTTGTGTTGTGTATACCCCCTGGGCCCCTTGAGTACCCCCTCACTCATAGGTGTGGATGAATTTTGGTGGTCATAAATAAATAAATAAATAAATAAATAAATAAATAAATAAATAAACTAATGGGCAAGAATAACATTTAGCAAACCTTTCAGTGTGGTGTTGTAGTAATAAATCTAATCTGGTCTCTTCATCTGGTTTTATGCAGTCATTTTTGAAATTGTGTAAACACATTTTTGAACAGAAAAAAGAAGTGGATGCCCTGTCCATGAATGCAGCAGACATCTACAGCCTGGGGAAGACGGCTTCCTTTAAGATGGCAGGCAGTGAGACCAAACACGATGGTGAGATATGTAATACTTCTACTACAGTATCTCAAATCAGCAGGAAAAATAAAAAAGGGTTGTAGTTGCGCTATTAATAGCAATAGTAGTAGAAGTAGTGGTTGTTGAAATAGTAGTAGTAATTTTTTTTTCCATATACTGTGATACCGTGAAAAAAAAAGAAAAAAAGGAAAAGTGGTTGGTGCGATACTTAAAACTGCATGAGTGCTTTCATCTGGCACTTTTTTGTTTGTTTTACTCCAATACGCATGAGAACTACCTCTTTAATATTTAAATAATTTTCACTGTAAAGTTCTGAGAATGTTCACTCTAAAAATACACTTGGTACACAGTCAGAATATCATATTTTAGTTTTCTGTATCATTTGTCTGTGTTGAAGACCGCCTTGAAAACGTGATGGTACATCTCAAGGGGTTATCCTTCAAATAAATTTCACATTTATTACCTTTGGGCAGATCAGGTGAGTAAAGAGCTTCCTCTGCTGGAGGACATGTGAATAAACCCAGGAGTGAGTCAAAGGAGGAAGTGGCAGTAAATGTGACAGTGTTGGACACAGCTGCCTCGACGTTACAGAGCGGAGGATTTGTTATAAAACTCTACCCAGGACCGCTCTGCCCTGGTGAGGACAGATCCACACAGAAATGGCTGAGAAGATCGCAGCAGTGGAGGACTATCTGACCTGTCCCGTCTGTCTGGAGACCTTTAAGGAGCCTGTGACTCTGGGCTGTAACCACAGCTTCTGCTCCAGCTGCCTCCACAACTTCTGGGACCAGAACAACACCAAGAACTGTCCGGTCTGTAGAAGGAAGTCTTCTAAAGATTATCTCTTAGTGAACTTTGCTTTGAAAGAACTTTGTATTTCATTCTCTGAGAAACAGAAATCTGAGACACAAACTCATGTGTGCAGCAAACACCCAGATGTGCCCCCTCTGTTCTGTAAAGAGGAGGCCCGAGCGCTCTGTCCCGTCTGTGAGTTCTCTCAACATGTTAGAGACCACACGGTGGTGTCTTTGGATGAAGCAGAGACAGAGCTGAAGGAGCAGCTCCAGTCTCAGCTCCAGGCTCTGAAGAAACAGAGAGGTGAGGTGGAGACAGTGGGACAGGCCTATAAGGAAATACAGCAGCACTCAGAGAAACAGGCAGAGTTCTGTGAGCGTCAGATCAGAGCAGTGTTCGACCGGCTGCACCAGTTCCTGAAGGAGGAGGAGGAGTCTCAGCTGACAGCTCTGAGGGAGGAGCAGCAGAGACAGGCCCAGACCATGGGCCCAGAGCTGGAGAGGATCAGGGAGAGACTCTCCTCTCTGAGCCAGAGCATCCAGGACCTGGAGAACCAGCTGAACAGACAAACAAGGGACTTTCTACTCTCTTACAGACCAGCTCAGAGCCCACAGCCCCTCCCACAGATGAAGACCGGACTCCTGATAAACCAGGCCAAAGTCCTGGGCAACCTGGGCTTCAGGATCTGGAGGAAGATGAGGAACATAATCCAGTTCAGTCCAGTCATCCTGGACCCAAACACTGCTGACAGAAGACTTCATCTGTCTGAAGATCTGACCTCTGTGAGATGTATAGACCCTGAGCTCCAGCTCCCTGATAATCCTGAGAGATTCAGTAAAAATGCCCGCATCCTGGGATCTGAGGGCTTCAGCTCAGGGACACACCAGTGGGACGTGGAGGTGGGGGACCATCCTTTCTGGTTTATAGGTGTGGCTAAAGAGTCAGTCGACAGGAAAGGAAAACAGACTCTTTTGCCAGAAAATGGATTTTGGTATTTAGGATTTCACACGGATAAGTACTTTACTTATAATGAGATACTAAACTTTAAAAACCGTCCCCAGAAAATCCGGGTCCAGCTGGACTACAGCAGAGGAACAGTCTCCTTCTGTGACTCCAGAGACTTGTCTCTTATGTACACTCACAAAGATACTTTCACTGAGAAACTCTTTCCATATTTTGCTGTTGGATCTTCTGCTGCTGACTGTCGAACCAAAAACCTCAGGATCTGTCAGGATCCTGGTCAGGTTCAGGTCTGATTATCTGGGACGGTTTCTGCAGGACCTCAAGTGACCACTGGGTTATTTTTATGATACTTTGTACATCCAAATATTAATCATTTCTTTTTGACTAAAGAAGTTGTATATTTCTGTTAAAATGACTGATGAGCTTTTACTGCACTAATCACTAAGCCATGAAACAAGTCCAGGCATTTTTACAGAAAATTAATCTAATTCTTGTTACTTGTGTTTTTTTGTTAATGGAGAATGAGATTTTAACTTGTTTATAACAGCTCAGTATGAATGAATGAACATCATGTCTGGATTTAAATTTAAATTAATTGTTACTCAAACAAAATTTGTCAACTCATTACAAAATTTGACACATGATTAATTATTTGTAAAAAAATAAAATAAAATAAAAGCACAAACTGTGAAAATATATAAAATATAATTGAAATTTTCTTAACCCTCCTGTTATCTATGAGCCAATTTGACCCAGTTTTGATTTTTTTACATCCATGAAATAAATTTCTCTAATCCTATCACTATAAAACTTACTTGGTGCTCCGCCACAGCACTCTGTACTCTCAATGTGAATTTTGAATATTTACACTAAACGATGATGATTATGAAAGAAAGGAGCACCTTTTGTCTTCCTGGGTCAGAATCACCTGGAAATGTTATGGACAATAATGAGGAGAAAGTGCTTTTCTGCAAAAGGATTTCTATGAAAAAATCATTCATCACACACAGAGACTCCCCCACACCCATACGTGCACACCCATTCACACACACTTGCACGCTCACATGTATATCCCTATGTACACGCACCACACACTCTGTCACTCTCAGAGATGAAAGCATTTGATGAGTAAATATACACACAATAAGCATGTGCACGAACACGAGTGTGCACGTGTCTGTGTGTGTCTGAATGTGTGCACATGCACTATTATGCACACGTGCACAACCTGTATACACAGCCTGCAGTGCTCAGGAAAACCTAAATTACATAATTCTCCAAAGTCATACTTTTGAAAAAAGGAACAAGAAAAATCTAAACAAATAAAACAAAAAATAAATAAGAATAAGAAAACCTTTATTAGTCCCTCAGTGGGGAAATTGCATTGTTGCAACAGCATAAGTACAGTTAGCAGTAGCACACAGTGGTATCACACAAGAGGACACTTAAACTTACACTTACTTGATCTGAAACATTTTTAGAACATGTTGTCCTTCGGTGATTGACACTTTTTAAGCCCCTTGAGGGTTTTTGGCAATCTCCTGCACATCTATGCATGAACTGTTTCATTACTGCTATTGTTTTACTGTGCAAATAAATAAATACATAAATAAATAAAAATCCAGGACTTAACCCAGAAAAATCTAGAACTAAGCCAGGTCTGAACCAGGACTAATCTAGACCTGAACCAAGTAGTGGTCTACACTTCACTACTGGGTCAAACTCTACTACTACTACTACTACTACTACTACTACTACTACTACTGCCACACTGAGGACCTCGTACTGGGGAGTGCTAAGTCCTGGAGCTGTATAAACGAGGAAAAAACCCTTTCCCTCCCAGTAAACCACTTCTGTGAAACACACGATTTCACTGAGAGGAGTTTAAGAAGCTGGAGATAGTTGTTCTAAAAGTGTTTTACTGACTCCATTAGCAGACATACAGCCTGAGTCATTGCTCCGAGAGATAAAAACAGCACCAAAACACTACAGTACCAGATTTTATTTTAGCACAAAACGAGCAAAACAGCTCATAAAACGCACCTTTAAAACAGGAGCAAGAGGCATGGAGTTATCAGACACAACATCACCAAAGGAAAACACCGTCAATATTGGCGCTAATAATGAAGTAATTAGCAAGCTAAAAATAAACATATGCATTATAACAGCAGGTATGTCATTAACTTTGTATTTTAGCACTTTTCTGGCGACTAGCATCATTTTCACAACTGTTACCTTCACTCATGAGGAGACCACACCTGCTGCCACATTAATGACTGCCCCTGCAACAGGTAACAACATGGAACCTTAGTACTTAGTCATAACAGAATACAAATAATACCACACGTTGGGTTAAATCTAATAATATAGAAAAAAATTAAGAGTATATTTTATTTGATTCTGATTATTATATTTTATATTTAGATATGGATTGTCTGTTTGCAAAGACAGCACAAATCCATTCAAATCTGAAAAAATGTGTTTTTGAACAAACTGAACATGATATACTGTCATGTCACTATCATTTTCAAAAATACTGTGATTATTTTTTGGTCATATTGCCCAGCCCCAAGTAGTAGTACTGTAGTATGAGAGCAGTAGTAGGAGCAGTGCCAGCAGTAGTATTAGCAGTAATAGTAGGCTACTAGTTCTAGTCATAGATTTTGATGTGCGACTTAAAAACTAATTTTTTTTAATTTTTTCCCCAAAATTAGGTGCTTTAGTACTTGCTTTATAATGACTATTTTACATCATGCTGGACGCTAACAAACCTGAAGTGCTTTATTTATTTTATCTTGTCTTTAACATAGAGCACTTTTAACCCTTATAACCCAATTTGAAAAAGTTATGTTGTTTCTGTTTAGTGACACATAAAACATAAAAAATGTATATATTCATATATTTTTCAATTTTTTGCATAAATCTTTTACCCAACTTCTACCCTGATCAAAAATACCAAATATTTCATTATATTCAGAATTGTAACCCTTTTTATGCCAGTGTATGTAATAACATCTAATTTTTTTAGTATAAAACACTCGCACAAAATTAAATGTTTTAATATTCTCAAAGCAAAGTAGATTTTTTACAGCCTTTAGAGCCAACAACACTTATTTTTAGGGATATTTTTTTCTGTGTTAAATAGAATCTAAAAACCAACTCCCTTTAAAATCCAAAACTGGTTGACACATTATATTGTAAATTTGTTTTAAGGGATATTTTAGCATTTAAAAAGAAAGAAAATATGTTTATCGTGTTTATAAAGATGATATTAGAGTTTTTTTTTACTGTTATTTTTAAAATAAGTCCCAGCAAGTTTACATCAAAATGTCTCATGTACCCCCCGGCAAAAAGGCTGGCCTCAGAGTGGCCCCCCCAGTTAAAAAGTTTGCCTGGAAAATCCAGACTGATATGTCTCTGTATTATTCTACAGAGAAATATCAGTCTGGTCACCACGCCGTCCGCAGTGGTTTCCTCAAATCCCAACCGTACCGTGCATTTTGATTCGCTTATTTAAGTCACGTGTTCTTCGCGAGCAGCGTCCGCAACAACAACAATCAAGGTGGCGCACTGAGGAGCCGAGTTTGTTTCATTCAGCGGTAAATTCCCTTTTAAATTACCACAAACATATCGAGTCATTAAAACCACAGCAGCTTGCAGCACTAGAAGCCTTTATAAAAATAAAAAAAATGTTTTCGCGTTGCTTACTTTCTTGTCGCTTTGTTAACGTCACTTCCGCCATTTTCTGATTGGCTAACTCTGCTGCTCGTTTGCTCCGCGCTAGAAATCGAATTGATTCTATGGCGACCAGACTCATCCGCTGGTACAGCGGTGAGTCTGGAATTTCCAGGCAATTAAAAAGTGGTCTAGAACCACCCCTGAAATGAAGTAATATTAGATTTGCATTTAGATTATCAAACTTAGTAATAAAGTACTCACCTGAGCCAAGTCTAGGTAAAGGTAAGAACCACTGCAAAGTTATTAAAAATAATAAAATTTTAAAAGAACATTTTGTCCTCCTTGGGGCACATGGGGTAATAATAACTTTTACGAATTTATGTGTTTTTAGTTAGCATAAGCCAACAATAATTGCGAATGAAGAATTTACATGATGTTTTTTTGGCAACCAATCAACGGCGTGTGTACTGTCAGTGTCTGGGTAGAGAACATTAGCAATGTTATCGAGATTTATATAAAATGGAGGAATTTGCACTACATAAGCTAAAGATATTTTTTTTTCACTTAATCTTTCTCTCTTTTATTATACATTAAAGCTACACCTCTGAACGTTTCATGTTGTGTTCAGGGACCGGGGCTGTGTACTATGCAGTGGCAGTGGTGAAGAAGTCTAACCCTGGGATCACAGTGCAGTCTCTAAAGGGGAGGAGGAGCTGCCACACGGGGAAGGACCGGACCGCGGGCTGGACCATGCCCCTGGGCTTCCTCACAGACCAGGGGCTCATGTCTGTCATGGGCTGCAACTTCTCCAGAAGTCAGTACCCTTCGCATGCTCAAACCTTCAGTAACTACCCCGGTTTTTCCTTGGGTCTGGTCTCATGTATTGGCATATTATTCAATTCAATAAAATTTTATTTCTATAGCCCAGTATCACTGCAAATGTCGCCTCAAAGGGTTTCACAAACAGTGAACTATTATAATAGAATCACCTTTGGGAAAAAAGAAAAAGTGGAACCAAGGCACGTACTTCCGGGCCCTTTGAATAAACCATCTTGGTGGGTCCCCATGCACACTTGACCAATATCTCTTCTGGTTCTTCCAGGCTTTTTCAGGGCCCCACCCTACAAATGGTACTCTTTATCCCCCCAGCCTGAAGTCCATGAGTGGAATTGTTCTTGGGAATGGATCTGCAGTTTGTGGGCACGGCAACAAAACAAACCCGGAAGTAGTCTTAGCATGAAGCAGTTGAGGCTAGTTTTTTGATATGCGATTTAGTACTACAGTCTTCTGATAAGCAGATAAAAAGGGCTAGATTCCCTTTTTGCTAGGCAAACTTTCTAACATGACAACAGAAAACATAACATTTCTACAGCTTTGTCTGCACGCAGCGCTAAGGCTCTGTGATTACCAAAATAAAATTTTATTTTACCCTGGGCGGCAATGCAGATCCCAACTTGGCAGCAAGCCGTTGTGATTGTGCTGACACACAGACATGAATGGAATTTTGTCCTATGTGATTGGGCCTTTAGTCTGATATATTGGCTTTGTAAATAAATAAAGTGGTTCCCAACCTTTTTTCCTCGAAGCCCCCCTGCTTGTGTCCAAGACAAGCCAGCCCCCCCCAGCCCTATATCTGCCTGCACAAATGCATAAAGTGATTAGTTACAAACTTTTTTTTTTAAATTAATCAGCACTAGTAGTGGATTTTTGTTCCTATTTCATTTGTTTCCCAATTGGGTTGTGGAATTTTAAGAATTGAATTTGCACAAATATAATTTTCTAACCTCAAACTCAGAACAGAGAGAGCTCTGCTGACAAGAGGACCCGGTGGGCAAGAGGATCCTCATGTACGTTAAAAAAAGAACATCATCTTTTTGTCCACAGGCAGCGCTCAGTTTATTGTCTGTCTATTGTCTTGCAAAATGACTCTTTTCTCTTTCTATATGGATCTTTAAAGGTCCATTTCTCCACATCCAATTGGTGATACCTATTACTGCCTTAATGAGCCATAGCAAACAAGATAAGGGACAGGCAAGATGTTTTAAGTTATTTTATTTACTAAAATAACAAAGTTAAATGTATGAAATGTACATCTGTAGTGAGGTTGTGGAGATGTGGGTGAGGACGGGTGAGGATGGGTGAGGATGGGTGTGAGTGTACGTTGCAGGTGTGAGGTGCTGTGCATTGTTGAATATTCTGGAACAAATGAATGAATAAATGTGGTCAGGTCACGGCCGGTGGCAGCAGCGTGTTCGGCCGAGCTGTTTGGTGGAGCCAGTCAGGTCAGAGAGTGGAGAGAGTGAGCTGCGGCGCTTTTATACAGGGAAACAACTCAGCCCAGGTGGATCCAGAGAGCTATATGTCTATTAGTACAACATTGTTATAATTATGACAGGACCATCACACCACTGTTTTACTCTGTGCTCCTTTAATTTCACCAAGTCCCATGTTTCCCCCAGGTTTGTCAGAATTCTTCAAGGCCAGTTGTGTCCCGGGGGCCACAGCGGAGGGGGACCCCCCCTCCCTGTGTCAGCTCTGTCGAGGAGACGCCAGCGGACTGCACAAGTGTGAGCTGAACGAGAAGGAGCGCTACTTCAGCTACAGCGGGGCATTCAGGTTACCTCGGCAAAAATCAACTTGTACTTAGACAGTACGGTAGCATGATGCATTCAGGACACTCACAATATTGTTGTGATGTGTTCTGCAGGTGTCTGGTTGAAGACGCAGGAGAAGTGGCCTTCATCAAACACACAACAGTTGCAGAAAACACAGACAGTAAGAATCAGGTTATTTGTTTGTCTGAGGTGGGTAGTGTATGCTCTGCATGCTGATATCTCCGTCCTGTTCCCTCCAGAAAATGGTCCCGATTGGGCGACTGGGCTGAGCTCTGCAGACTACCAGCTGCTCTGTCCCGATGGGCGCAGGGCTGCTGTCTCTGAGTGGAAGAACTGCCACCTGGTCCGGATCCCATTCAGAGGGATCGTGGTCCGGGATGACATCAGCCCCTCTGTGGTGATGAACATGCTCCGGGAAGGAATGGTCTGTTCACACAATTGTCCAAAAATAATCTTGTCTTAATTTGCCTGTTGTACTCTTTTTGGATGAAAAAAAAAAGCAGTTTACTTCCTTAAAATTGTTGTTGTTGTTGTTTGTTTGTGTGGTGTAGGAGAAGTCTGGTTTTAACCTGTTTTCCTCTGCACTGTACGGAGGAGGAACAGTGCTCTTCTCTGACCAGTCCACTAACCTTCTCACATCTGACACTGAGGACCCTGTTCGCTGGATGGGACGTCAGTACTACAGTGCCATGAAGGCCATGGACTGTACCCTGGACAGTCAGTAATTCCTTTAAAGCCCTCATATTTTAGGTCATATTTTAGGTTTATTTTGATCAAAAATCTTTTCCAATCGAATATAATACAGACTTAAAGGGAATGTATCATGCTTTTTCAGGCTTTTTGAAATAAATTTGGACATATTTGCATCAACATTTTATGTTTTATAACTTAAAAGTGTGTATGTATGGAAAACATCTTCACTTTGCAGAAAACGCTTGGATTAGGTGCCTGTCACTTTAACTTTAACCCACTCTTTCCCCACCCCTTTCAGTTAAAAAAGAGGAGGATTAGAGTTCAGACTTCAGAGGAGAATCTCTGAGTGCTTGAATTGAATGGTGGGGGACAGACAGAGCATGATATAAAGGCTAATTAGCACTGCTATTAGCAACATAAAGCTAAGAGATTGCTAAATGAGCTGACTGCTTTGTAGTGGTCACGATTCAAATACTAAACATATCAGAAAGAGTCCAGTGATGATGTATGTGCTTTAGAAACACACAGGAGCACTTCCTGGAGAAGGCGGGGTTTTTTATGTCTATGTAGAGCCGTGAAGCTGAGCATTTTCAGCTCTTGAGAAGGGCAGTGTCTCAGAATACAGGATTACACTAACATGCATGAATGAAACAAGAGATTACTGCAGGTATGTTGTTGAGGTAGCCTGGCCTGCCAGACAAACACTTTGTTGATTCTATACAAAGAAGTTAGCCTGGTACCCCTTCAATAACATTTTGTTTCTGTGGCGGAACAATCACAGGCGGAGTAACCAATCAGAGAAACGAAGGGCGGGACTGAAGCAGTGCATGGTTGACCCAAACAAACTTGGATACTTGAATTTTATTTTTATTATTATTATTTTTTAATAAAACACCAATCATGCAGCTCTTCTAGACTTTAGAAATATTTTCCCTTTTACTGCAAATGAATATTGGCTCCAAATATCAGTTATCGGCCTCCTTGACTACTAATAATCGGTATTGGCATTGGCCCTGAAAAAAAATATCAGTCTATCTCTATTTTTTAGTTATGTGTTGGGACATAGGACAAGGAGCCTAAAACTGGGACTATCCCCATTAAATTGGGACATCTGGTCACCCTACGCCCAAGGTCTATAGCTGCAGTGACAATACCACAACCCAGAGAAATCGAATGATTCTTAAAAATTTGTGCTTAAACTATGTGTTGGTTACATTATCGCTGCTCCTGATTTTTTTTTTTTTTTTTTAGTTTGTTTTTTTTAGTTTTTTAGTTTTTGGAGTAATCTTTTTCTTTTGAATGAAAACTCATGTAATCTAATAAACCTAATGTATTTGTCCACTTGTTGTTGTCAGACCAGCTGAGGTGGTGCGTGCTGTCTGGTCCTGAGCAGCAGAAGTGTGCGGACATGGGAGCTGCTTTTATAGGGAAAGATCTCACTCCGCGCCTCCTGTGTCTGTATGGAGACTCTCTCAACGACTGTCTGCACAAAATTAAGGTCAGCTCCAACAGTAAATCCATAAATAAATGTAGGTCATGCCACAATCAAAACAAGGTTAAATCATGCAGAATAAAGATGCTGATGCCATCACGCTGGATGGGGGCTACATCTACACAGCGGGGAAAGACTACGGCCTGGTTCCTGCCAGCGGAGAGAGCTACACAGGTAATGGACCACTCACACAATAATTAGGAACACCACAGAATATTGCATGTAAAGGTTTATGGGAAAACACTTACACTTTTTTTGCGCTGACAGAGAAGACGTTGAACTATGTGCCGGTTTTTGTTTCATGTGTAAAGGCCCAATAACTGCTGAAATAATATAAAGTAAGCCAAAACATCTGCACATTGATACTGAAAGGGGATTATGCTTTTATTCATGTTTTTATACCAATCATGGTCACCTCTAGAACAGCACGTTTTAAAACCTTTAAAAACATTAAAAATGTTTTCTTTAAGTCAGATAATAAGTACTCTATTGGTACAATAAAGAAATAACTTCGCAGGTCAGTGATTTTAGTGAGGCTGCACTGTTTGTGGAGGAGACTGCTGATGTGGTGGGCATTGATAATCTGGCAAAAGCCAGATTGATATAAAGCTAGCAAAAAGTTACCAACGTTATAGGAGGTTTCTTTCATTTCGTTTGCTGTGTAACTTGTGAATAAATTAAATTGTGCCGTGATTCGTCCGTCGCTCCACTGTCTCTGCGACGGGACAGGGCAGCGCCGTGAGGTCAGCCTGGGGTCAGAGGGAGACAGAGCAGAGGAGGAGCAGGTCAAACACAACCTTCTGCCCCACTTTCAGCAGATTTATGATTTAAGGATGAAATAAGAGCTGAGTAAACCCTAAGAGCACAGTCTCGAAGTTTATCATTCACTTTATACGCACATATTTGGAATGCAAATTGTTCACGTTCATTTGTATTGAAGTGTTCCGTGCACTTCTCTGTTAGGCACTCGAAGAGCGGCTTTTGAACTAAACAAGAATAGAAACTTCTATAATCCAACTGCACACTGTGTGCCAGGACAGAGGGATACATGCAGCAGTTACCTGCAATGTTAGGAAAGGAGGGGTGAGTGGGGGAGGGGTGGATTAAAATGCTAATTTGATATCAAATTGTAATCAAAAATGTCAGGAATGTCAGGAATGTTTACACAGGTGTTGAAAACAATGTTAGGAATGTTTATTTCTTTATTGTTTACACAGGTGCTTGACCTATTGACCTCTTTCATTCCACCCTTCTCCCATTATTTTATGATGTTTACACAGGTGTTGAAAAGAATGTTAGGAATGTTTATTTCTTTATTATGTTTAAACAGGTGTTGACTTATTGACCTCTTTCAGTCCACCCTTCCCCGCCTTATTTTATGATGGCTAAACTAATGTAAACACTTAAATATAGAGCAGGACTAATGTAGAATAAAATAAAGAAGGGAAAAACTAATTATTTCGTTTGTATTAGTTTAAAATCTAAACCGAGAAGTTAGTAGTGTAGTATGCCATAGTTTGTAAAGGTGTACCAAGGTAAACAGGTATAGAACTAGATTTAAAGAAAAAGCTGACCGTATGGCTGATGTTGTAACAAAACAATACATTAGTTTGTAAGGTGTTGGGTAAGTCGATGTAAAGAGATATGCAAACCTAGAAAGAAAAGATAAAAGAAAAAAACTTTAACATCCACATTCCTAGTGTTTGCTATAAAGGAGAGTTGACTGTTGTATTAGTTGATCCAATTGTGTTAGAAGGTTATTATTTCTTTAATAAAAACTAAGAAAAAAGATGTTTATGTCCAAATCTATAACTGTATGATTTTATTATTTGAATTCAGGATGATGTGAATAAGCGCTAGACTTTACAGATACATAGTGAGAAAAAGCCAAGTATATTTTTATATTTGTGTCACATTTTATAAATTGTATACCAAAAATACTGGCAATAAAATTCAAGCAGTAAGGAATCAGTCTTTGTATGTAAAGCTTTGCAATATTGTCTTAAATAAAATGTGTCTTAAAATGTCTTAATATCTGTAATTGACAGACCCAGTAGGAGAACTCAATAATGTGCTTCACTTAGAAAAAGTGTTTTCACAAACATCCATTACAAGGAAAAAAGTGGTTTACTGTTAAGTGATATTATTGACCACTTTCCTGTTTTTTCTGGAAAAAAAGGTATTTGTATTAGCCTGCATGTAAACTTATAAGACTTGGGACCCTTGAAAGAATTGGGGTTTCAAGACAAAAAAAATAAAAAATAAAATAAAATAAAAATGTGTTTGCAATGTAGTTTACCTATGTGTCATTTGTACCCAAATAGTTAGAACTTTATAACCAACACTAATGTTCTGGCAATAGGCATGTGTGCAAAGGGAAACCACAAATGACAAAAGCATTTCACTTTATATGAAGTACACTTAAAAATGTAACTACTGAAAATGATAAAAAAAGATTTATAAGAATAATTTAACCTCAGTTTCAATAATAGAATAAAAACATTATAACATTAAAAATAATATGAGTAGAACGTTGTGAGCAGTTTCTGAGTTCTTTTATAAATAAAAAAATAGATAATTTAGAAACTATGGGAGAAGTCTTTTTTATAGTTATTTTGTAGACGAGTCTAACACAGTAAATTAAAATATGAACTCCATAGTACTGTGGGGGTTACTGTAATATATGATAACTGTTAGAGCATTAAAATGTACAATATGTACATAATCTTTCCAACATAGAGTCTTTCAGATGACACGGAGACAGCTAATGTCACTCAAGTATTCAAAAATGGTGACAAGCACCATAGATCTTTCTGTTATATTCATATTTTTGTTTGGAAAAAAGAAACAATGAGAGACAATGTAGATTTAGGGGAAATTGAACCACTACATAATGCATTAATGTCTCGTTAGTGGAGGTTATCTCTACTCTAGATAATGACAAATATTCAATAGGTATATACATTTATTTGAATTTAAAAAAAAAAGCCAGTTACAATGGAAATTGTGAAAAGGTTTGGTATCAGATGAACTGTTCAGTTAGATAATACATTGTTAGGATTTAAGACTATAGTCTGTGGAATACCGCAAAGTTCTGTGATTGCTCCAAAAATTATTTTATTATTATTTTCATTAATGATGTTTGTAACCTTTTTACTTTGATTGAGATTTATAATGTTGGCAGATGATAGAAAGGGAACATAAAGCTGCTCAAACCTGGCTTGATATGAACAAATTGTCTCTTAATAGACAAAGCAACAAAAAGAAAAGAAATATTTTAAGAGTTTTGATATGAAGTTCTTATTGGTTGTGACTGATGGTAGGCTAACATGGAAACATTATATTAATTACAAAACATTGTACTATAGAGATGAATATTTCAGAAAAGGAGTCAAACCATTTATGGAGTAATGTTATTACAAGATGGAAAATGTGTATTTTTATTTTATTTTATTTTACAAAACTAAAATGTCACAACTTGTTTTAAACAGTTTTTATGATCTGAATAAACCGTGTGCTTTGGTATAAAAATCACACCTTGTATTATTCTACTTACATAAAAAAAAATAAGAAGAAGAAAAAACAGGTGAATTGTTAATAAATACACATTTGGTGTGTTATTGTCTAACATCAAGTGTTTATGTGCATTTATGACGGATATAGTGTGCAGTGTGACTGAAACAAGTAAACTGAACCTGACTAAGCGTATACTTTATCAAAATGATCCCTAATACTTGGACACACGCTCGCTGAACTGAGTCACTTAACATTTGATGAGGAACAAAATACACCTTATAGATGCTTAGGTCTCATTCTCTAAACTTGTGGAAAAGTTGTACTTTATACTGGTGCTGTGTACACAGTGTTAAATGTTAAAGTACAGTGTAAGAGACACTCCTGCTGCACAACACTATACAAACATCACAGGAGAAGTGTAACAACGGTATTACATTTATTCAGTAAAAGATCAGTTTATGTCCTCATCTAGCAAAATGTAAAAACAGTGACATACACTCAAAATAACCTTTCTTGCCTCTTTTTAAATGCAGACCTATATATCTGTTTCAATGGATTCATCTAATACTTTACAAACAGTTTATTTTCATTCAGCACCAACAAACCACTATCAGTACAGTGGTAAGAAATACTACTGCTGTATCATCAACCCTTTATAAGTGTAACAACAGAATAACATTTATTCAGTAAAATCTGATCAGTTTGTGTCCTCATCTAATACGTTGTCCTCTTTTTTATTTCTTTCACTTTTTTTTATCCTATATATATATCTCTTTACGTTGATCCACTTTTCAAACTAGCGAAACTTTATACCACTATAGCTAATAACACTAACAATCTTGTCTAGATTGAAAAAAACAAAACAAATGAGCCACCACCAAAATGATATGTTTTCCCTCTTTATTATCTTTCTTTATTTTTTAAAAATTAGGTCTACATCTCTTTATATTGATGTACCCAGTGCATTTTTGTTTACAACTATAGCCGTTAACACTACTACAATCAGTGACACACTATCAAAATAACCCCTTTTTTCTTCTATCTTTTCTTTCTAGGTTTGCATATCTCTTTACATCGACTTACCCAACACCTTACAAACTAATGTATTGTTTTGTTACAACATCAGCCATACGGTCAGCTTTTTCTTTAAATCTAGTTCTATACCTGTTTACCTTGGTACACCTTTACAAACTATGGCATACTACACTACTAACTACTCGGTTTAGATTTTAAACTAATACAAACGAAATAATTAGTTTTTCCCTTCTTTATTTTATTCTACATTAGTCCTGCTCTATATTTAAGTGTTTACATTAGTTTAGCCATCATAAAATAAGGGGGAAGGGTGGACTGAAAGAGGTCAATAAGTCAACACCTGTTTAAACATAATAAAGAAATAAACATTCCTAACATTCTTTTCAACACCTGTGTAAACATTCCTGACATTCTTTTCAACATTCCTGACATTCCTGACATTTTTGATTACAATTTGATATCAAATTAGCATTTTAATCCACCCCCCCCCCCCCCCCCCACCCCCCAAAAAAAAGGTGCATGTATATTACTACTACCAATTTGTACCCATAATCTACTTAGCCATGCAGCTGAAAGTATGATATCATCATATCACCAAACCAATTAGACCTGCAACAATATGTGTCTTGGTCTTGTTCTCTGGGCTAAACAACAGCTTCCATTTCCATTCTGCTTTACACATCATTTTAACTCTACACACATTTCACCACACAAACCAACTTTCCGTCTGCTCTCCCTTCAGATGACAGCGACGGCTCCATCTATTATGCCGTTGCCGTGGTGAAGAAGGGCCGCACAGACATCCGTAACCTCGATGACCTGCGTGGACTCCGCTCCTGTCACACCGGATACGGCCGAACAGCCGGCTGGAACATCCCCGTGTCGGCTCTGATTGAGAGAGGACTCATCTCTCCGCAGCAGTGCCACATTCCGCAAGGTCAGAGGGGACAGGGGCCACCATAAAGGCATCATGAAAACAAGAGAAGATGTATAAGACAGTGGTGAAACTAGGGATGTTGTACGGTTTAGAGATGGTGGTTCTGAGGAAAAGGCAGTAGGCAGAGCTGAAGATGCTGAGGTTCTCTTTGGATGGATGGATAGGATTAGGAAGGAGAACATCAGAGGGACATCTCATGTTGGATGTTTTGGAGATAAAGTCAGAGAGTCCAGATTGAGATGGTTTATGTTCAGAGGAGAAATAGTGAATATACTGTATTTGTGTAGGATGCTAAAGTTGCCTGGCCACCCAGACAATCTCTTTTCCTATTATATACAAAGAAGTTAGTGTGGAACCCCTTTGCTTAAAATTTATTTCTATGGGTGGAACTATCACAAGCGGCGTATCCAATCAGAGAAACATTCATTTATGTGATCCTCGGAAACTTGGGAAATGTTTTTTCCGAATTAAAAGATGCACATGAATGCCTGCACAAGTCAGAAAAAGAACTCGGGAACTCGGGTCAAAACCTGCTGCCCAACTTCCCCACTTCATGTCATCTGCTTCATGGGCAGAGCAGAAAAGTAGCTAATTTATTAATTTACGTGTTATACATGAGCTTTGCTAATAATATGAGTTCACTATAAGCTGTCGCTCGCACAGAAGTTACAAAACTGCGTTAGAAATGCGAATCATTGCTGTTAATTTATTTTACCCCTAATGTCCAAGCTCTTTGGCTAAAGCTATATTTGAAAAATGTATTAATGTTCAGCTTTTTAGTAGTGAGAAGGCTCACGTTATATCTGACTAGTTAGCTGTGATAAATGCTAAGTAATAGCATTACTGACCAATAGCTTTGTTGGTCTACCTATGGTATATCAATATCCTGACTTTCAGAGATAAAAGCACATGAATATAAACAAGTTGGGGAAACGACTTCTCATCTCAGTAAGAAGAGTACATGAATGCAGCTGAAGGGTGCGGAGTAAGCAGCTCACCGCTGACCCAAATGAACATGGTGGTTTGCCGTTTTTGCCATAATATATCTGAATGTGGCATATTATGAGCAGCTCTGTACGTATGTCGTTATGTTGGACGTCAACAGGACTTTTCTGTTGTTAAATGGAAACCGTTTTTTTTTTTTTTCTGGGGGGGGGGGTCCTGCTGCAGAGGACGTCCATGACGGTGCTCTGACAGCTGTCAGTCACTGGACCAGGCCTTGCTCCACCCTCAGTTCTCCCCCTCTGTGTCTGCTGCCCATTTTTTGAGCAGTTTTCAATCTCTGGCAGTGGGCGGAGCAAGGCCTGGACCAGGGTTGTGTTGCTCTTTAATGTGGAGTGGACCAGATAATTGAATTGGACCATCCACCTGGCCAATGTTTTGTGGCAATGTAGAGTATTTAAAAACTATTTCTATACTGGTATAGTAACTTATGTCTTTTATCTTGGTGTCCTCTGGTCTTTTTTTTTTAGCGATGAGTGACTTCTTCTCCAAGAGCTGTGTCCCTGGGGCCAACCAGCCTGGCCTCCCCAGCAGTCTGTGTGCACTGTGTGTGGGAGATAAGGCAGGCCAGAACAAGTGTGAGAAGGGAAAGGACCTGTACGACGGATACAATGGTGCATTCAGGTACACACCGACACTACTCATATCTCCATACACATATTAACTTGTCATGTTGATGTAAGAAATTGCTTTGATTTAATTTCCTACATATTTCATTCAGGTGTTTGGCGAAGGGAGACGGAGATGTGGCTTTTGTCAAGCACACTACAGTTTTTCAAAACACTGACAGTAGGTAACATTATAGAAATATAACACTTTTTAATAACTACACACTATGAAGCAGTAATAAAGTATCAGTAAATATGAAATTACCTATAATTTTATGAATAAATACTGTATTACCACTGATAGCTGACTAAGAAAAGAAAAAAAGGAAAGCTGTATGAAAAAAATATATAAAAATTATTTTAACAATAATTTTGCTTAATAATTGATTAATAATTCAGTTGAGGAGTTTTTTAGACCAGGCTCCCGGATGGCTAGGCTAAAATTATTCACTTAAAAACAGTGACAAATCATGGACACAAATTAAAAATATTTTAAACTGAGCAGTTGGAACCAGTTTCTTTAGCTTCCAGATACTCTGTAAGGTATTTGAAGTTGAGGAGGCAGACAATTGAAATGCTATGTAACCACATTTATCAAAGGTTTGTGTGCACGCTAAATGAATAAGACACGCCAAAAGTGAAGCAATCCCAGGCATGGCTGAGGTTAGCACCTTTCACAGGAGCTTAATGAGTGCAGCGCAGATTTTGCTCCGGTGACCCAGTGAATCTGTAAAAGGAGAAGTTGTCACCAGAATGCGCAAAATTCAAGGCAGAGAAAATGCAAATGATTTTGCTTTGTAGTTTCTGTTTGATTTATCAAGACTAGAGGAGCTAAAACTGGTTGTGAATTTAACATGTTGAAGAAGCAGGAGCAATAGATTTGCAGAGGAAAGACTTCTGTTATTTGTGCACAAATGGGGCATTGAAAATAAGATGAATCATTTTAAAAGGGCTCATTTGCAATGATACAACAATAATGTGTTTATTTAGAGGCAGAGGCAACAAAGAGACAAACTTTACCTGAAATTCTTTCCTATGAGTTTCTCTTGTATTTGACTGTAGTAGTAGTTGTCTTTAACACTGGGCTTCCATGAGTCTGTTCCATGTCCTTTTAGAGCGCTCGAAGTGGAGACTGAGGAGTCTTTAAACACAGCTTGTGTGAGATGATGGGGTTGAGTTTTAGTTAACTTGTGTTTATCCTGTTATCTCCCCATTGCGCACTGAGCCTTGTGCATACTAATGCACGTCTGGCCCACTTAAAGTTGTGTTGTCCCACATCAAACAGTAGGCCTATCGCTTCTATAGAACTCACAAGATGCTCTTTTTTCCCATCTCCTTCCCTGATACACCGTGTCACTGTTAAAAAATGAAGGCCTAGCGTCTTTGTCAAGTCTCTCTGACATCCATCTCTTCATCTGCTGAATACTTACTTGTACTGTTCTCTCAGATAACTCTGGTGAGTCGTGGGCCACAGACCTGCACTCCTCTGACTTCCAGCTGCTCTGTGCTCATGGTAGTAAAGCAGAGGTGTCCCAGTACAAATACTGTCACCTGGCCCGGGTCCCGTCCCATGCAGTCATGGTCCGACCTGACACCAATGTGCACAATGTGTTCGGGCTGCTTGACCACGGACAGGTACCAACCACTGTTTTAACTGTTAGTGCTTTTATAAACTCCCTTCATAACAGTCTCTCGCTTTGCTTTTCGCAGATGCACTTTGGCAGCGACTCAAGTCCAGATTTTAAAATGTTCGACTCGAAATCCTACAATTCCACTGATCTGATGTTCAAGGACTCCACGGTGCGTTTAGAGGCCGTAGGAGATAGGAAAACCTACCAGGACTGGCTGGGGCAGGAATACATGGACTCACTGACTGACCTGGAGTGCAACTCATCCAGCACAGGTAACTGAGGCTACACCCATACAAAATAGCTTTTGTTTCAAAAAACGTTTCCTTACAATAAAAGTGTCCACACATAACCACTGAAAAAGCTATATGCCATGCCTTTAGCTTCTGCTGCACAAAACACTGTAAGCCACCATCATTGTTGTTGTCCAACTTGTGGATGTGCGTGTGGGTTTAGCAAGAGGTTGGTCATTCTTTCAGAAAACATGTATGGATGAAACTCCTGTATGATAAAAAAAACTTCTGCGGATACACCTAAGCTCATCTCTGTGTAGACTAGGCCTAATGCACACAGTATACAGCTTACAAACCATCCCACCACAGGACATTTAGAAGTTGAAATTGAAGGTTGAAGTGTTTCAGCTTGTGAACAGCTTTTTGAACCTTGAAAAATCAAAAAAAGTCTTTCCTTTATTTCAGAGTCAGAGTATGTTTACTTTTAATACAGTACATTTTTATCAAAAACTCAATAACAGATGTTGCTAAAGGCTAGCTTATAGATAGATACTCCTTCACTTGAGGTGAAAACTCTCTACCTGTCTATTTTTTTAAAGAAAAAAGTGAGGGAAGGATGGAGTGTGAGATTGACAGGTGGATCAGTGCACCATCTGCTGTAATGCGGTAGATTGACCGGTCTGTTTTGGTAAAGAAGAAGCTGAGCCTTTTGATTTACCAGTCGATCTATGTTCCAACATTTCTGCTCAGACTGCTGCCCCCGTGACCAGGCAAGTGGAGGAAAATAAAATGGGTGAATGGATAAAAAACAGACAGAGCCACAGATTGAGCACAGAGTACTGGGCACAGCTGAAAGCTGGTTGGAGCACATCGGGCTCCTGCAGCCTGGACCAGAGAAACTGATGAGAGGGTCATAATGAGCTGTACAGATGTTACAAACAGACCCCATACATAACTGCACAATTTAATTTACAAACCCAGAGTTTATAATCCAGTCTTCACTACATGGACAGATGAGCCAGCTCTGAGTGGATGTGGCTTCTGTAGCAAATGATATCAAAGATTTAATTGAAATACCACTGTTACATTAAAGTTTTCTATATAATTCATCCATCAACCATTGCACTCTGACATTGACTGACTAATCTAAATAAGCTTGATTTAGTTGACCCAGACCATACTAGTCTCTGTAATGCCTACTGCCCACCTCTGTCACCACAAATCTCCAGATAGATAGCACAGTGGAGAAGTTATAGGAAAGAGAGACATTTAGTAATTCACCAGAGTCCAGACTCGAACACACTACACAGAGAAGAGCTGTAGTGGCTCTGTATGCTCTACCAGCTGAGCTATACCGTGATGCAAAGCGTCCTGACTTTTTAGGACTAGTCTTGTCTAACCTCTGTCTTCCTCTCTCTGCAGTGATCTTCTCTGTGTGGCTGTTGCTGCTCGCTCTGCTCATCCCTGCCCTCTCCAACAGGATCTAACCCTTTGAGACTCTCCTCAAATCTGCCACAACCAAAACCACACTGTAACAACTGCTGTTACCCATTTATTAACATCATTCACTCCAGCCTCAAGCCCTGGTTTCGCCCCTGAAATGTTCCACGTCTGATTCAAAGTCCTCAGAACAGGAGAGAGACTTGCTGCAAAGAAACAGATCAATTATTTACTTAATTATGTAGCTATCTGTCGGAACTTTTATCTGTTGATTTTGAATGTAACAGTATTGCGGATCATTGCTTGGTTCCTGGTCAGGTTTTTGGTGAATCTAAAGAGGATGGTCATGGCATTCTTTAGGTTACAGACAGTGGGCTGCCATATCAGTGCGTATGCTCCCAGTTGTTACATTTGTCCACGTCTCCCCTTTATCTAAAGCTGACTTTATAACCAGAGCTAACTTTATCTTTATGAGGCCACTGTTAATCCTAAGATGTCATGTAAAATGCAGGGCAAAGAACTCAGCCGTAAAGGCATTAAAGCAACATTTTATAGGATTTGCACCCCTAAAGGACTTTGTTATTAGAGATGGCAAATCTCCCAACTTACAAAATGTTCAATCAGACAATTGGTATATTATTATATTCCTCTTAAACCTATGTATGTATGTATCTAAGTTGGGGGGCAGGGTAGCAGAATAGCTGTTACCATTGGTTCACCGACTATACTCTGTCTTCCTGTCACCATCCAAAAGACATGCATGTAAACCAGGGGTATCCAAACTATGGTCCTTGGTTTTCCATTTATTTTCCCCAAATTGCTCCCTAGTGGCACAGGTGGCCAGGTCTCAGTTATTACATATTCAAACAGCAGTTAAAAATTAAAATTATTCATTGGTGTTGCCAAAAACAAAACAAACATAAAACAAAAACAAACAAAAAACAAAACAAAACAAGAAATCTGCCTTTCTGTGTGCTGTTCTTATCAATCAGTCAATCAAAACTTTATTTATATAGCACTTTTTACACACGTGAATGCAACTCAAAGTGCTTCACAACATAAAATTATCAAACATATCCACAATTAAAAAACAGAGGCTTTGGTTTCATTCTTTTTCACTCTGTAAAACAGAATAAAAACTGAATATAACAAACATAGGCAGCCAAAATAGAAACACAATAATTTATGTAAACCGTTAAAAAATACACTGCATGGTCAAAAAAAAAAAAAAAAAAAAAAGTCACCACCTGGATTTAACTAAGCAAATTCTGTATGATCTGGGGTGGCTGCAGTTGGTCAGGTCTAGGTTCAGCAATGCTATGTGCCCAAAGAATGAGGTCAGCTGACCACCTGAATATACTGAATGACCCGGTTATTCCTTCCCTGATGGCACAAGCTTATTCCAAGATGACAATGCCAGGATTCACCAAGCTCAAAATGTGAAAGAGTGGTTCAGGGAGCATGAGACAATTTTTACACATGGATTGGCCACCACAGAGTCCAGACCTTCACCCCATTGAGAATCTTTAGGATGTGCTGGAGAAGGCTTTGTGCAGTAATCACATTCTCCCATCATCAATACAAGATCTTGGCGAAAAATGAATGCAACGCTGGACAGAAATAAATGTTGTAACATTGCAGAAACTTAGCGAAATTATGCCACAATGAATGCATGCTGTGATCAAAGCTAAAGGCCATGCAATCTAATAGCAGTTAATAAAAACACTACATAAAAGCCAGACTAATTAAATAGGTTTTGAGTTTACTTTTAAAAAATGTCAATGCTCTGTGCACTCCTCAGATCCTGTTCCAGGCTATTCCACTCTCTAGGTTCATAGTTGCTGAAAGCTGAAACAAAAGTTTTATTCCTGCTGTAAGGAACAGCCAGCAGTGAGGTTCAGGAGGATCTGAGAGGCCTTCGTGGCTCATAAATTAAAATCATGTCTCTCAGATAGTCTGGAGTCCATGCAGTCCTTACAAATTAAAAAAAAATATTGAATTAAAATCAACCCTAGGTCCTAAGCCTGGATAAATGTGTGGTTGCAGAAGCGCATCTTGAGTAAAACCTATGTCTGTGCTCATATGAGTGGTTCAATATGGAGACCCCTGAAAGAAAGGGAGCAGTCGAATATTCTACTCTGCAGTCACTATAATCATACTCTATTTTAGTGCCATTTTAGTGAATATCCACTAATGTTTGCTTGGTGAAAATCCAATTCCATCATGCATTTTTTATTGGATGTAAACATTTAAAGCATAAGATTAAACCAAAAAGTCTACATTTTACAATTATTATCAAAGTGTCTGGACAGGAGTGATAACGATGTGGTGCTGGCTGGCCGACCACACTGGCTATTGCTTCTCTTTTAGACCATTCAAGAGAAAACAACACAATATTTTTACATTACACTGACAGTAACACATCAATTTCAAACAGCTGTCCAGTTAAAAATGTTGCGATTTGAGGAGGGCTCCTGTCTTGTCTGCGTGTACATATCTTCTAACCAAATCAGTTATAAGGTGCTGTACTGATACTGTACGTTGCTGTTTTCTCTTTAAAAGATGCTCCTAGAATAATAAGAAGTGGGAGAGCGATTTGGCTTCATCAGATTTCTTCCTGTTTGATTTGCTGTGATCATGTGTGTATTTTTGAAAATGAGAGATACTATATTTTTGTATGAAGTTCAGCTGCCATATCAGTGAATATGTACTGGCTCATTCTGTCAGAGAGTAAAGGCTTCTCTGTTTCTCTTGGGAAATGATTGTGATCTGACTAATATTTAGTTGCCAGGCCAGTGCGTCTGCAGAAGTATTATGGAAATATGTAAAAAAAACAACAACAATGTCCTCTTTGGAATAAATTAAGTGCCTAACTGCAAACCCTGCCTTGTGTGTGTGCTCTAAAATATATAGTATAGTAGAAGAAAAGCACAAAAAGCTTCAGGAAGTAACAGAGGTGGGTAGTAATTAGTTTACATATATTCTATTACATATACTTGAGAAACTTTTTGAATAAATTGTACTTCTAAGTCTAGTTTTATTGCAGCATATTTAATGCTTGCACTTGAGTAATATTTTGAAGTAACAATACATTTGAGCAAGAGCAATGTATTTTTTTCATTTTAATGGCAAAGTGAATACTAATGGTAGTAGCAATAGCAATAGCAAAAGCAAGTACTTCCTACTTCTGCACGCTTAACAATCAAAACCTTAACTTTCACTCAAGTTACAGTTGTGTTCTGTTGCTTCTATTTGAGTAACATTTTTCTGAAGTAAAAGTACATTTACTTGAGTACAACATGAGGGTATTTCCCTACCTTCTAGATCACAAATGGGAATGGATTTTATTCACCTTAATGGAAATGCTGGTAATACTAGTAGTAAGTAGCATTAGTAGTAGCAGTGAGGACTTTCTACTTAAGTAAACCTAACACTCAAAACCCTTTTCTTTCACTCAAGTAACATCTATGTTGGGTACTTTTATTTCTATTTGGGTGACACTATTTTGTGTAAAAGTACTTTTACTTGTACTGCTTTGGAGCATTTCTTTCAGCCTTTCCAAGAAGACGTGTGAACTTTAGAAAATATACAGAAATATGCAAGACTTCAAAAGTTTGTGAACATGCCTGGCCCCTTGACCGATCATATCCCTTGGTTAAAGAAAATCAAATCAAGAGTAAGGCTGCCACAACATCATCTACAGTTGGGAACTTTGGCAAGAAAGAGAAGTAAGGGTTTAATATTTATTTACCTTTACTAAGGCTGAACAATATATTGCAATTTTATTGTTAATGCAAAATCAGCAAGGGCAATATCCATATGGCAATAAACTAAAGGTATTGTAGTAATGTTATCGTAGTTTATTTCATGACACGGGTTAGAGTTTACACTGTCAGAATCATTGTCTTTTAAGAGCCTTCAAATGAAAATACATTGTGACCAAATAAAAATAAATTTACAAATATTTGATTTAGTTTTGATTTCTCAGTGTATTCCTGGTTTTAGTGTAGGTTTAGGCTTTGACTTTAATTTCTAGTTAAATTTAATTGAATTTACCATGCCATATTTTTCTAATATTTTGCAGCTCAAACCTTTACCGCAATGACTTTGACACTTAAAAAATTTTCCCAAAATCTTTTTTTTCCAAATATGCCAAACGAACTATTAACACATTTTCCCTCATGTTGTATATAGTATAATTACTGTATATTGGAAATAAACCTTCAATCAGTATGACTACAAATGGCTGTACATGAGCACCTTTTGGTTAAACAAGCTACTGGAACACTGTTAAAGATTTATATAAATAAGGTGACGGGGGGCAGAGTGGTTAGTGCTCTCACCTCCCAGCAAGGAGATTGTGAGCTCATTCCTTGGGCCAGCCAACACAGGAGTCTGCATGCCCACCCCATGTTACTCCGGCTTCCTCCCACCTTCCAAAGACATTAGGTGAATTGGTGACTATAAATTACCCCTAGTGAATGAATCTGAGTATCTGCGTATGCCCTGTGACTAACCGGCCCCTGTCCACGGTATACCCTGCTCAAAGTTAACGGGATAGACTCCAGAACGGGCAACTCCTATTGGGAATCACAAAAGCGTCAGAAGATTAAAAAAAGGTGATGGATCTATCAGAATCTAAATATATCGCAATAATGCCATGGTCTTCCATCTGACAGAGATTTACACTGAAGAATCATTTTCCACCAAAGCCTTAAATGAAAATGTGTTGTGATTGACTAAATAAAAATGTTTAAAAATGTTTAGTGCTAATTTCCTTAATTTAGTCACAATTTAGCCTTGTTTTAATCCTGGTTTAGTTTGTGTTAAGTTCTGATGTTTTGTTTTAAGTAAATTTAACTCACTGTGCCATAAAAGAGCCCTATTTTAAAATATTGCAATGTTTTACAGAGTTATCAAATATCACAGTTTTTTTCCATATCGTGCAGCCCTAATGCCCACGCATCTACTATAGTCAAGTTCTGGGTTTCACGTAGAAATACAAGTCAAAATTAATTATTCTTCTTAGCTTTTTATTAAAATTACACATTTTTCATATAAATTAGTTCCCCCCACATAGTGAAACATATATTTGATGTGTCTAACCACACACTGCCATAGGACAGCATGCAATCACAGTCAATTATCTTTATACAAGTTTCTATTTCTTGATGCGCCTGGAGCCGTCCTTCAGTCCCTCTTTCACCTCATTCATAAACGTGTCTCCCACTCTCTTGAGGCGGCTGCCCACCTGCCCCAGGTCCCGCGGAACATGACTGGCCTCTTCCCGCACTTGCTTAAGTGTCTCGGACCGGAGAACCCGCCTGGACGCGTCCTGACCCGCAATCTGGGCTTTGGTGATGGCGTAGGCCGTGATCTGTGCCGCTCTGCGAATAGGACGAGACTCGGCCAGCTTCTCCACCACCCGCAGGTTGTTCAGAAGCGAGTACAGCATACGACCCAGCATTGTTTACAGCGTTCTGATAGCCACCGGTCTGTTAGCTTAGCCTCAGAGCTAACTCCCAAACAGTTCGTGAACTGAAACACAAAGGACCAAAGATGAACAGTTACTTAACAAATAGTTTTATCACGCGTTAGTAAATGAATAAGTTTAAATCGTTCTTCTTACTCAGGATAGGTCACTGCTAACTATTACATGACAGCCGGGTCTTCTTGTTCTTCTTCTTATAGATATGTCGCAACCAGCGGTTTAAGGTGCATACCGCCACCTACTGTACCGGAGTGTGTATCTTCAGGGTGAGTACTTCAGGTTATAGGCTAAGTAAAGAAAGAAAAAATATATATATACACACACTGCTCAAAAAAATACATGGAACACTAAAATAATACATCACTAGATCTGAATGAATGAAATGTTCTTATTAAATACTTTGTTCTTTACATAGTTGAATGTGCTGACAACAAAAATCACACAAAAATTATCAATGGAAATCAAATTTATTAACCCATGGAGGTCTGGATTTGGAGTCACACTCAAAATTAAAGTGGAAAAACACACTACAGGCTGATCCAACTTTGATGTAATGTCCTTAAAACAAGTCAAAATGAGGCTCAGTAGTGTGTGTGGCCTCCTTGTGCCTGTATGACCTCCCTACAACACCTGGGCATGCTCCTGATGAGGTGGTGGATGGTCTCCAGAGGGATGTCCTCCCAGATCTGGACTAAAGCATCCGCCAACTCCTGGACAGTCTGTGGTGCAATGTGGCGTGGGTGGATAGAGCGAGACATGATGTCCCAGATGTGCCACTTGTGTGGGCTGTAGACTCCGTCTCATGCTACCACTAGAGTGAAAGCACCGCCAGCATTCAAAAGTGACCAAAACGTCAGCCAGAAAGCACAGGAACTGAGAAGTGGTCTGTGGTCACCTCCTGCAGAACCACTCCTTTATTGGAGGTGTCTTGCTAATTGCCTATAATTTCCAGCTGTTGTCTGTTCCATTTGCACAACAGCAGTGAAACTGATGTCAATCAGTGTTGCTTCCTAAGTGGACACAGTTTGATTTCACAGAAGTGTGATTGACTTGGAGTTACATTGTGTTGTTTAAGTGGTCCTTTTTTTGAGCAGTATATAATAATAATAATAATAATAATAATAATGATAATAATAATATATCTTAACACACACACAGCTTATACGTATAGCCTAAATATCTTTACACCCTATGCATTAACCCTGTTTCCCTAAGATATCCCATGAGGTCCTTACTGCAGTCTTTAATGTTGTCATCCTTCCTCATTCCCTGCAAACTCCAGACCCTGCCTAACTTGTATAATTTGTCCTTGAGTACTTTTCTCTTTGACACAGATTTCCTGCAATCCATTCCATTCTCTGTGACCCCACAAACCTCACAGTTGTCTGTTGCTATTTCACCCAACTCCCTGACAATTTCCAGCCCAAACAAAACCTAAAACCTGCCCAATACAATAAAAACCAGAGCAAATCACAACCACGCTTAACCATTATACGTAAGAAAGAACACAGCAGCAATAAAAAAAGTAAACCGAACAAGAGTGCAATCAGAAAACCAAAGCCAGTGGTGGAATGTAACAAAGTAAAAGTACTTAGTGACTTAAGTACAGTTTTCATGTAGATGGAGTACTTTTACTTTTACTTCACTACATTGTAGAACAAATATCTGTACTTTTTACTCCACTACATTTTTGAATTGGTTTGACGTACAAAGTATTTTGAGTTTTGTTAAATATTAATTGTTTTTGCTGTGCCCTCATCGTAGACATGTAATACCCAAATATAAACAACGCGGCAAAGAAGTACTCCTTTAGAAACATCAACATAATAAAGACAGAAGGCCTCACCGACAGATTCAGTCTCCTCTTCTGCACCGGTTTATTCATTTCATCAGTAATCAGCACATTTTCACGTCATGATACTTCACATTTAACACATAGATTAGTTGTTAAATCTGTGTGAAATACTTTTACTTTTTTACTTGCACGTAAAATGAGTAATTTAATACTTTTACTTAAGTTGAATTTTTTATGTGATACTTTAACTTTTTGCTCCTTTATTCGTACTTTTACTTAAGTAAAGTAAAGTAAGTAAAGAAATTGAGTACTTCCTCTACCACTGACCAAAGCCTTCCTGGTCAGGGCGTCATAGAAACCACAAAAACCTTATTACTTACCAACATGAAATGTGAGCAACCAAACATGATTCACTCATTTTCAAACAAACGAACTGATGATATGAGTGGAAGGATACAGCAGTTTTTTGAAATGTGTATTTCTACTTTGTTTGCCATAAAATTTCAACTATTTGGTTGGTATTTTCTCCACAATATTTCCTGAAAACCTGCTAAATGTTGTGAAAAGCAGCACACATTTTATAAACCAGTCCAATACAATTTTTTTCCAGCCCAAGGTGTTCAAAAGAAGCCCAAACTGGGCGGAAACCAACCCAATCTGGCAACACTGAGGTAGACCAGCAGCGCCACCTATTTCCCGCGCATTGAGCTGCCTGCCGGAAATTGCGTCCCCTCTAAAAGTGACAAAACGGACCAAAACCTATATGAACAATTTAGGTAAACCATGACAGTAACAGAGACATCATGGAGGACAGAAATATATATAAAAAAATCAATTTCTGCAAACTGAAAAACAGAAGCGGACAGTACCATAGTACCTGGGTAATTTTGACTGAAGTAATTTGGCTAGGTAAGTACAAAGTGGACCTTTTTGGAAGAAATGTACTTTACAGTTAATTTTAGTCAATAGTTGTTATTCTTTACGTTAAGTTCTACTTGAATAATATTGTTTTAGGTTAGCAATATATATGAATTAATCTTTGAAGCACTTCGTCCACAGCCAATGAGCAGTACACAAACGTGCAGCTTTGTGTGAATTGCGGCTGCCCTCTACTGGACAGACCCCTACACTGCATCAGAATCAACAAAACTTAAGAAAATAACTAAAAACAGTACATTATTTTCATTTACAGTACAGTACATTTACAGGTAGGAAGTAATGGCTTTCATTTACACTGTTACATTTACTTGAGTAACTTTTTGAGGTATTATTGTTAACTATTAAAAATATTTATACAGTGAAAACTCAATGAGAGAATGATAATATTGCCCTGTTGACACAGAAATATACAAAACAAAAATACAAAGTTTGCAAATAAAATTGACATTGTACATCAGAACGTCTTTTATGAAATGAAAATGGCAGAGCTACTTGTGCTTTGTAACATTTATTCATTCATTCATCTTCCCAGTAACTATGGGCTTTGGGAGAGGTACACAGAGGCCAGATAGTCACAAAACTCACACTTTCAACCCAAAGAAAATGAGTTTAGTTTTCCCACTAAAATACTGTAGTATGTTTAGCCTCTTATCAAGCAAGATGGTTGTGAGGTTGATACAAATGACAACAAATTGGCAAACGGACGGGGCGGCACCTGTGGATCTGATTGGATACAGTCACAAGTTGGTTTGCCATGTGATAAATGATATCTGGCTAATGAAGCTTATGTAGGATTCATGTAGCCTTTGGGGAGCTACTTAGAAAGTGTCTGAGAGCTCTTCAAGCTACTGGTTAGAGACCCCTGTTGTAAAATAACAACACACACATATGTCCACACTCAAACTTTTTTAAAACAGAAGCATTGGCATTGGGGACAAAGCGCCTTAAAATGTTTAAAAGACATACAGTAAGTCTGTCCAGGTGCAAAGATTTATGTGCCTTACTCCATTCAGGAGGTGGAAAATAAATAACTAAAAGCTTTTTTACCTGTTTCACTTTTGAATAAATTATACATCTGAGTAGTTTTATCACAACATACTGTACCTTTTGCTTCTGCATGAGTAATATTATTTTGAAGTAACAATAGACTTACTTCAGTATATTTTTTGCTACTCTAACCACATCTATACATTACCTATGTGTTGGTTTCAAAAGCTTCATGTTGTGAAAGAGAAAACATTGTGCCTCGATGTGCTGTATATCCTGTTGTTCTTTATTCTTTGCACTGTGTACAGGAGCCACAGACACTAAAAGGGAGTGTGCAAACAGCCAGCCAACACACTGGAGAAGTCTGGACTCAGTAAAGAACACAAAGGTAGAGAAGTCACACCTTCTGCTAACAGTTTGCTTCAAGATTGTGTGTATTTTGAATCGAATAGATTCATTTATATTCACTATAGTAAAAAAGGCCTATTTTGTTGTTTTACAAGATCAATTGGTATTTCTATTTAAAGCAAAAGTAGAAGCAAGGTAACTAGATTTTATTCCCCCAAACTCTACTTTTTTTTACTTTGTTGTACTTTTACAAGTAAAGTTTTGAGGAAAAATGTTACATTTACTCAAGTACAGTATTTTTTAGTCTCTAAATTAAGTATGAGCTGGGTTCAACTGATGTTTTTTCAGTACTTTTTCAGCCCCTTATCAAAGGCATACTCACAACCCAAGTTTTATTCAGCAATTAGCGGCAAACCAACTTCTCACTATACTTAAGGATGGAGTAAATATGAATTAGTTACTTTCAATAACCAATAGTTTTATTTGGTCCTAAGGCATAAACAGTAGGGATGTCTCAATCAACTTTTTTGGCTCCAGATCCAATACTGAGCATTTCACGTTTGGTTTTGGCCGATCCGAGTCCCAATACCAATCTTTTTCATTATTATTTTTTGCATTTAGTAATAACACCTAACATAATGCATAGCTATGTTTTTATGCTAAATATCTGCACAAAACAATTCTCTCACAGTGGCATCAGTGAAGACATGTCTTTTAGTTTAAGTCCTCTCTGCTTCTAAAGGCCAGGTCTGTTATAAAATACACCATGAGAGGCCTGTGAAATGACGCTAGGCTGCAAAAAAAAAAAAGACGCTAAGCTGCTTACCGATCTCTTGATCGGGATTGGGACATCCCTAATAAGCAGAAAAGAAAATTATTCAACCATCAGGATATTAAAGTTTGATTTCGAAGACATTTCTCAGGAAATACTTTATTTTCTCATTTTATATGACCAGGGTCGTGTTTTTGCACGTTACTTCATCTGATGTTATCTAACTTTAAGAATAACATGTATGTATTGTTGTATAGGTTATGAGTGAACCCCAGGGAATATTAAATTAAAAACGACTCGGGGAAATTCTTGTCTTATTGATTTCTGTTCCCTTAGTTTGACCCATTGTGCATCCTAACAAATACATTATATCTGTAATCTAATGTAAAAAAAAATCGGGATCCACACTAAAAACAGAAAAACTTAATTTCTTTCCTGGCCCATTACTGACCCTTCCTGAAAATCAAATCATTGCTAACAGACTAACAAAGCAACCAACAAACCAGTGCTAGTGAAAACATGATCTCCTTAGTGGAAGAAGTACATTTTGGTTAAGAATTGGGCTCACATTCAGCGTTGATCAATGTGCTGAAAAGATTTAAACAAAATTGATGTTGTGTTAAACCACTTTGAGACAGCACAGCAGCATGAAACTGCAAGGGCTACCATAGCTGTTCTCGTTCTCTGAAAATAATTAAGAAAGGAGGAGCTGCAGTTTGTACTTTCACCACCAGATTTCATCATTTGTTTTAGTAAAAACTGAGTAGGGGAAAAGACTGGGTAGTAAATGAACACTTTCTGTTCAAGCAACATACAGTAGGTTATTTATTCTTTAGATCTCAAACATTAACAGAAATAAACAATGTTTGTTAGCTACAAATAGGACCCACGTGGACCCCTGTACGGTACAGTTTATGTGAGTAAATACAAAGATCCCTTGTTACAACTCACCACCAGATGGCAAGAGTTGTAACACCAGGTGGCGAGAGATATAACAGGGAAAGTAAACTTGAAAAAAGTTTACAAGATGGGATTTATGCCTGAGATCCTTCCAGAAAAATACAGATATACAGCATTTTAACTGTATATGAGAACTTGCTCTGTAAAGGCTTATTTTCTTTCTAAGTCTAGTACAATTTTTTGGTAATTTAGATGTTAATGTTTTATTTATGTTTTGTATTGCACCATAATACCTTTTTTTTTTTTTAGGATAATTCTATTTGTTTTTGTTTTATTTGGTGTCTCCTATTTGCTTAAACTGGTAGTGTTACCCTATGTTACAACACTACCCAGTCTCTCCTAAATATGCAAGTTAGGTTTACTGTGGCTTTTGAATCAGCTCCAAACTCCTTCATATTATACACTGAAAACCTTTCATTGTCTTTTTTTATAACATGGTTTTTGTACTGACTATGCAGAAAAAACAATAAGTCACAAGAGGACAAATTGCAAAATACAGCTTTTTTTTATAGACTGATTTCCTTAAAACTTGAATTGTTAAGAAATGATCAAGTTAGTCATGAGCTGGCCTAATATATTTTGAGTTTTTTGATTCATTTGTTTTGATGCACAGGCATAATTACTTATATACCATTCATGTTGCAAGTACTGTTGAATATAGTTTGTGAGACACACAGCCAAAAGCTATGCAATTTTGCTTTAAGGAAATCAAACCGGTGATAAGTCATAAGTGGTAGACACTTATCAGTTTGTTATAAATAAGAGAAGAATCTCAGATTTGATGATGCATTTTTCATAATCTCCATAGAGATGATTGAACAAATTCAAAAACAGTGGAAAACACACAAATTGGAAAACACACACTTGCTACATGCACAGTTCCCTAGTCTAGGTTCGTCTCTCCTGGTTTTTATCTGGTCTTTGGGACCATGAGCTGGAGTTGGCCCCAAGACCTCACTTTGGATGAGGTCTGAAACGTACTGTAAAATCTTAAAATCAATCCTTAAATAAACAGGAAGCCAATGTAGGGATACAAGAGTGAAGGCTATATGCTTCTTTTTTTTCTTCCTGTTAAAATCTTGTATATGATGAGGCTACACACATTTCCAAAGGCTGAATTTGCCACTCTGCTAAAAGTTACTCTCATCTACATATTTTGAAGTAAAAAATAAGCTGTAGGAAATGTTCTAATCTAATCTCAATCTTTGCACGCATTGGGTTCACAATTTTTTATTTTATTTTATTTTTTGACTTGGCCTTACCAGAGAAATTCAATTTTTTGTTTTGTTGGTAGAGTTCAATTTTATTATTAATAGAGATATCTACAATAATAACAATTGCCTGAAAGCTCAAGACTGTTCAAGTAGACAGTTCTATGTTCACCAAAAATCTATTGTATTTACTAAAGAATAAAGTCAATTTTGTTACTCGTCTGACTGCAGGCCATACGTCTGGAACAGTATTCACTCCCCCACAGAAGAGTGAGACAGAAGGTTGATCAATCAGTCAAACTTTATTTCAGACGCACAATTGGCCCATATAAAAAAGATCAAGATCAACAACAACAACAACAAACAGACAACACAGGAAAGAGTATGAATTGCATCTATACACTGTAAAAAAAAAATCTGTAAATTTCACGGTAAAAAATTGGCAGCTGTGGTTGCCAGAATTCTACCGTAAAAACTACAAGAGGCCTGTATTTCATTTTACAGTATAATATTATCACAAATGTTGTTTTTACAGTTTTTGACTTGAAATTTAAAGTTATTATCTTTCAAAAAAATAGATTAACTGTATATTTTACAGTTTGTGACTTACATTTTAATCAACATTTACTGTAAAATTTAAAGTTATTAGCTTTTAAAAAGGTGTTAAACTGTAATAAACACAGGACTCAATTATTTTAACAGTGCTATACTGTATAAATTACAAAAAATAAAACTAAAAAATACAATTTTGCCTTATTTTTAATATTACAGTTGATTACCGTAACCAAAACAGTATTTTACAGATATATCGATTACAATCTTTTACTGTTGAGATTTTACAGATTTTTACCATGAAATCTACAGATATTTTTTACAGTGTAGTCCATACAAGCACTTTCTCCAGTGCCTCCAGAGTTCAGAGTTGTACCGTACGCTGCTCTCCTTAGGCATTATTAAAACCAAAATAATTTCATCTTTAGAGTCTGCCAATCGCATAAATTTATGTACAAAATTTCTAATGACAGCACGTAAGGTGGGCACAGCATTCTGCACAAACATCTGACTGGTACTCGTCCACCAAGGGACCTTCAGCAGGATTCGGAGTGCATCATTAAATGCAATTTGAAGCTTATTAAACCACAAGTGGGCACTGTACAGTGGTGTGCAGTAAGTTTTAAACAAAGCAATTTCAACATTATCAAAACACATGATAAATTTGCATGCCAACATATTAGCTTGTGCATACAATTTACAATACTGTCTCTGAAAATCGTCATCATCACAGAGGTCATCCCTGATGACATGACCTAGATATTTCACTTTACACACAACATTTAACTCATTTTCTCCCAGAATAAAAGAGAGAAATTCCGTCCTCCTGTTTTCTTTTGTCCTCACAATCATAACAGACTTTTTAGTGTTAAACTTTATGTCAAATTGCAGACCATAATCTCAACAAACTGTGAGCAGTTGTTGCAGACCGGCAGAAAAAGGGGACCTGACAACTAAGTCATCAGCATAAAGAAGGTGGTTAATAAGCCACTCTCCCACTGCACAGCCAGTCTTACAGTTTTTAAGCCTTTGTGACAGATTGTCTATATATAGGTTAAAGAGCCTAGGTGACAGAATGCCTCACCCCATTTGTCACCAGAAAAGGTTCAGATGCGATGGTGGCGCAGTGGGTTAAGCATTTGCCCAGCAACCGGAGGGTAGCCGGTTCGAATCCCATCTGAAGCGCATACTGTCGTTGTGTCCCTGGGCAAGACACTTCACCCACCTTGCCTGTGTGAATGTTAGTGTGGCTGTGTTTGGTGGTGGTCGGAGGAGCCGTTGGCGCAGATTGGCAGCCACGCTTCCGTCAGTCTGCCCCAGGGCAGCTGTGGCTACAGAAGTAGCTCACCACCACCAAGTGTGACTGAGGAGTGAATGAATAATTGATCAATTGTAAAGCGTCTTTGAGTGTCCAAAAAAGCGCTATATAAATTCGATGAATTATTATTTTATTATTATTATTTAAGATATATTATTATTGATTATATGATTATATTTTTATATATTGAAGAGATTACTGTAATGCTTTCTCCAAAGCTCATCAATATTTGCAGATCCAGTAACCCCTTCAATACTAGAGGGCAAGGGTATTTTACTAGCATTCATAACCTTGACTTCTTTCCAGAATTCTTTCACATCATTTTGTAACAAATTTTGTGCCAAAGTAGTAGCTCTCAGTGTGTGTTCACTCCTTTTAATAAATCACACGGCATATTTAAAATGTGAGACAGCATGCTTTTTAAGCTCACATGCAGGGTGCCTTGGTTTTCCCCAGGTGACCCAGTTTTTGAAGGCCTCTCTGGCAGGCTAGTGAAGTTCACTCACATGCTCATTCCATCCTGGTCTAACATTTTGTCATTTTGCCCTTTTGTTACAGAGTGTTTTGCTTGCATCATGTATTCCCTTCACAGTTTTATCATACATAGTACATAGATCTTCATTATGGTCTTGGTTAGCACAGTTGACATTTTTAGAAAAAGTTGGAATTTTAATATTGCCTAGATTCTTTTCAGTCAAGCTGTAATATTACTACACTTTGAGAGCTTTGCCCATTCAACTCCACCAACATAGGAGTGTTTATCCTTAGTGGTCAGCTCAGGCAGTGACTCTACATTTAACATTACAGAGACAGGCGTGTGATCTGCTGTTGCCATTTGGTACAATATCTCAACATTCTCAATTCCTTAAAATAGCGTTGGCTGTGCATAGGCAGTGATCAAGCCAAGATGTTGTATTCCAGTCCTCGCTGACATATGAATAGCTATCAGTTGGCAGTAGAACCTTATTAGACTTGATTCAATTGTTGTCTGGACAAAACTCAATCAAGTGTCAACCAAATAAGGACTTAACATCAGAAACATCTGCATTAAAATCACCCATTACATAAATGCAGGTGTATTCACTTTCTTCAATAAAGGAGCCCATAAAAGCCTTAAAGCCATAAAAGTCTTTCAAGATATTCATCCAGAACATTTATAAGGCATATATACATTCAAAATGATAAAAAAAACTTTATTATTATAAGCAACTTTAATTGATATACACCAATCGACCCCCAATCTGATCACAATAACAGAATCCTATTTTTTATGCCACATAATAGCCACTCTGCCAGAAATTCTACCACGTACCATCCACAAACTCAAATGTGTAGTAGGCTTTCCTGCCCCATGAAAGTCACTATTAACAGAGTTAAGTTTGTCCAGTTCTTTCAACAGTGAACAAGGTAAACAACATTATAAACAGTACTTAACACAGGGGTCTCCAACCTTTTTGGGTTTGAGGGCTACCCAAAAGATGAGAATTTGTACTGAGGGCTACTCGTGCAAAATAATCCTCTATATTAAATTCTTGACATGTCCTTTCAAATGACACTAGGATTGTATGATTGTTTGCTTTGCATTAATGATAATGTTTATAAAAATAATTTTGGAATTAAACATAAAAACAAGTTTTAAAAAATAAATTATGACTAAAACACTGCAGTAGTCACTGTTTATAAATATTCCTCGCAGGCACCTCACAAGCTCCAGAAGGGCTACCTGGTGCTCGCGGGCACCTCGTTGGTGACCCCTGACTTAACATATAAGAGATCCGATCTGATAATTTAAAAATTCCTTGATCGGGATCGAGGACATCCCTACTTACCTATAATTCAGAGGACGGATGAAGCTCACAGCCAGGTGGGTAGAGTAGCCAAAAATTGTATTCAAGAGTACTGTTACTTCAAAATAATGTTTCTCTAGTAGAAGTAAAAACTATGTTGCAATAAAACTACTCTTAGAAGTACAATGTATTCAAAAAGTTACAAATATAACAAAGTAAATGTAACCCATTATTACCTACTTCTGCTCAGTGCATCATACTTTACAGCTTATCTCATCTAGAGTTCACTAAACTTAAAAATAAACTATGAAATTATTCCTATTTCTTTAGATTGTGCCATTAAGCTTTATCAAGCAGAAATCTTCTACTTTCCTTTTGGCCTTTCTCTTCCAGGGTCACCAAACCAAACCATTTGTCTTCTTGTGTGCAGAAATTTGCATAATGTTTTGGCAAAAGGCATAATAATTTTTGCTACTATTACAAATACTTAATACTTCCTTTATTCATACATCATGTCAACATCACTAGTTGAGTTTGTTTACAGACAGCGGGATGTTCCTGCAGGGCTATCATAGCTGTTTACATGCACTAGCGTGAGGGTCGAAACCCATAGCTTGACCTCAGAGTTAATGCAGGGGACATGCATGTTCCTGGCTGATTAGACATTTTTTTAATGTTTTTTTTTCCCCCTAAAAAATTTCCTTAAAAATTAATGTCATAAGTCTAACGGGTATGTTTACATATGCCAGGACCTTTAGCTTGCACTTGTTTAAAATAAAAACATGAATATATGAATCTGTGTATTCAGGGCCGTTGTAGTTTGCCAAACTATGTGGAAAGATTCCTCATCCATTAAATGTTACACAAACATGCCTTAATCTATTACACTTCATGAGCAAAACAGGCTACTGTCATGATAACCTCTCATATTAAAGCTAAACATTTACACTGGAGCCACTAAAGCAAGATAACTGATAAAAAATGATAATACTAAGAAAACAACAAGGGAGACTGTAACTAACTCAGATGAGTGAGCAATAATCAGCTCAGATAAAGAAAACACTACCACAACAGTCCAAAATAATGGCCAATATGCCTAATATTTGTTGTCACCTAAATAATAACTTGTGCTTTGTAAAGAGGTAGCACACTTCTAAACTTCATAAATGATTCATAAGTAACCCTAAAGTAATGTTAAGTGGCATATATCTGAAAAACAACTTCCACAATCGGACTGTTAGGTGACAATAATTCTATTTCTGGGTCCAGGCTCGTTTGAATCTCATACCTTATTATAGCACTTTAACTGATTTTATACTGCCCCAGGGGTCTGTGCAACGCTGTATTAAAATATCTAAATGTCAAAAAATAATATGTTAAGCCTGGATTGACTCTCGCCATGCTTTTTTAGGCATAAGAGCATAAATTTGATTATCTTAGATACACAGCTAGCTAACTTTGGATGCTGGTGATCTGGCATTGTAACTGTAATAACTGCACAAATAAGGGTTTCATGAAGCAATGAAGACCTTAAACAGGCTTTATTTACTGTCTTTATTGCTATGTAAATCTTGTAATGTGTCTTATTGTAATGGACAAGTGCTTATGGACAATTCGGGTGGTCACATGGTTGCGGTGGACAGGTTTGTAGACTGGTGTGACTCCCACAAACTCCAGATTAATACATCAAAAACTGTTGAGATGGTCCTAGACCCCAGATCAGTTGGAGACCGGAGTCTTGTTGTTATACATGGTAACAACATCAAACAGGTCTCCTCCTTTAAATATTTAGGAGTGCATATTGATAGTGACATTAGCTGGCACACACATGTGGCAAGTGTTTGTGCCAAAGTTCACCAGCGCCTCCACTTTCTTAGACGTCTCCGACTATTTGGTGTCTGCAAAAACATCATGCTAATTTTTTACAGGGCAGCCACAGAGTCCATACTCAAGTACGGCATTACCAGCTGGTTTGGAAACCTCACAGTCAAATCTAAGACTCAAATCCTCAGCTTGGTGAAGACGGCAGGCAAAATTATGGATATCTCAGTCCCACTCACCCCACAGCATCTGTTTGAGCAGGCAACCATCAAGCAGGCTGAAAACATTTTGTCTGGCACATCACATGTGCTTGCCTCAGAATATGTGCCGATGAACACGGGGAGGAGGTTTAGGGTTCCTCTGTGTAAACACAATCAGTTTTAAACATTCGTTTATCCCTCTGTCAAGTCAAATTGCTCAACGAACAGCGAGCACAAAGAAACAGATGGCTAAAATGAGGTTCCGTCTATTTGTATGTGTTCATATGTGGACAGGTATGTCCATATATATGGATGTATCTGCAGTATGCTTGAGATTCTGTGCACCAATATTAATGGATGTATGTTTTATTATGTAAGTTATTTAATGTTTTTATAACTGTATTATATGCATTGTATTGTATTGCAGCATTGCCCTTTTCTAAGACAAATTTCTCCTATGGGAGACAAATAAATATACCTTAACCTTAACCTTAAAAGATGGCACGGCTTTACCGCTGTGTCTTTGGCCCTGTCCCAATACCCACACATACAGTGGGGCAAAAAAGTATTTAGTCAGCCACCAATTGTGCAAGTTCTCCCACTTAAAAAGATGAGAGAGGCCTGTAATTTTCATCATAGGTATACCTCAACTATGAGAGACAAAATGAGAAAAAAAATCCAGAAAATCACTTTGTCTGATTTTTAAAGAATTTATTTGCAAATTATGGTGGAAAATAAGTATTTGGTCACCTACAAACAAGCAAGATTTGTGTCTCTCACAGAGCTGTAACTTCTTCTGTAAGAGGCTCCTCTGTCCTCCACTCGTTACCTGTATTAATGGCACCTGTTTGAACTGGTTATCTATATAAAAGACACCTGTCCACAACCTCAAACAGTCCCACTCCAAACTCCACTATGGGAGGGTGTGCGGGCCTAGCCCACTATGAACTACGGGAGCCCAGAGCACCGGTGGTGGACGTTTTTTTTTTTTTCATTTTTTATCGATTTTTATTAAAACAAATCGACCTGCACTACAAATTCGAATGAATCGAAAAAATCGATTTATCGCCCAGCCCTAGTGTATATATAATAACAATGGTAAAATTCAAACACCCAGAGAGAGAACATATGTAGCTATGTATGACATCAGAAATAAAAAAAATAATTACAAAGAATGTTTTGTAAAAAGAAGGTTGGCTGATGTTGAATTGTATTGACAAAGTTTGATAAGTACTTTTCGGCATATTTTTCCCACTTTTTCCAATGTTTAACAAATAGGTCCATCTTTAGATTTACAGTGAAAGTTATTTTTTCCATTTTATAAATGTCCATAGTTACTTCAGTCCATTCTTTAACTGTTGGTTCACTTTGTACCATCCATTTTTTTGTTATAGCATTTCTTGCTGCTGCCAGGAGTATATTCCAAAGGTATCCATCTATTATTTTTAATGCAGGGGTTTTATATCCTAAATACATAATTTTGAAATCAAGGGGAATATGAGCTTTAAAAATAGCTTGCATTTCTTTGTTAATCTCCAACCAAAAGTTTTGACCATTGTGACAGTCTCAGAATATGTGATAATGATGGGCTTTTTGGCAGCCACAGTTTCTCCAACAATTAGTGTTTCCCTGTGAAAAGTGTGCACTTTGACATGGTGTTATAAAGTACCGTGATACATTTTTGCAACATAATTCTTTCCACGTGAGATTATGTGCTCCTCCAGTGGGAGTCACATATATGTTCCCATTCTTCATCTGCTATGACAAACCCTCCTTCCCTTTCCCATGTGCCTTTGATATATTTAGTAGAATGAGGGTTGAGAATAGTAATACTCTTATGTAGTTGTGATATTATCCCTTTCATGAGTTCTGATTTATATGCCTTCATAAAAAGTTCAATTAAGTGGTTATAATGGTCCTTATAATTTTGTTTAATTTCTTGATTGTAACAATTCCTTACTTGTAAATACCTGTAAAACTCTTGTTTCTCCAGTTTAAATGTTTCCTTTAGGGATTCAAAACTTTTCATTTGATTGTCCTTTATTATCTGGTGAAAGGTTTTTATACCTTTTGATATCCAAAATTTAAATCTTGAATCAGCTCTTTTTGGCCCAAAATTTGAATCATATGCACACCAGCCCAAGACTCTGACATCTTTTTTTAGTTTATATGTTTTTATTAGTTCTCTCCAAACAGTAAGTGCTGATTTCACCCATGGATTCTCCATCTTATCAATAGATTCTAGTTGTTTATGGTCTGATAGAAGAGCTTGAATGGGGGTATTTGGTGTCACACTGCATTCAAGATCCTTCCACTGATCTTTGTATTCTGGATCACACCAGCAGAGCAAAGCTCTGATTTGAGCTGAAATTAAGTAATTTTTAAGGCATGGTAGGCCCCAACCATCCTTCTTTTTTGATAACTGTAAGGTTTTGAATCTTATACGCCTTGCCATATAAATCTGGACATTGTTTTGTCCCATTTAGCGAATTGTTGTTTAGGGATATAAATTGGGAGCGTTTGGAATAAATATAAAAATCTGAGGAGCACATTCATCTTAACAATTTCAGTCCTCTCATTAACACTAAGGTATGGGATAAGGTTCCATTTATCACAATCTTTTTTTACGTTATTATAAAGGACTTTGTAATTTTTCTCTAAAATTGTTGATAAACCTTTATTAAGAATTATACCTAGATATTTAAGATTTTCAGTCTGTCATTTGAATGGGTAAGTATTTTTCATTCTAATAGAGTGATACCGATAGGAGAGAATTTTAGTTTTTTCTCTGTTTAGTTTGTGGCCGGATAGCGGACCAATAAAGTGGGGCAAAAAAGTATTTAGTCAGCCACCAATTGTGCAAGTTCTCCCACTTAAAAAGATGAGAGAGGCCTGTAATTTTCATCATAGGTATACCTCAACTATGAGAGACACAATGAGAAAAAAAAATCCAGAAAATCACATTGTCTGATTTTTAAAGAATTTATTTGCAAATTATGGTGGAAAATAAGTATTTGGTCACCTACAAACAAGCAAGATTTGTGTCTCTCACAGAGCTGTAACTTCTTCTGTAAGAGGCTCCTCTGTCCTCCACTCGTTACCTGTATTAATGGCACCTGTTTGAACTGGTTATCTATATAAAAGACACCTGTCCACAACCTCAAACAGTCCCACTCCAAACTCCACTATGGCCAAGACCAAAGAGCTGTCAAAGGACACCAGAAACAAAATTGTAGACCTGCACCAGGCTGGGAAGACTGAATCTGCAATAGGTAAGCAGCTTGGTGTGAAGAAATCAACTGTGGGAGCAATTATTAGGAAATGGAAGACATACAAGACCACTGATAATCTCCCTCGATCTGGGGCTCCCCGCAAGATCTCACCCCGTGGGGTCAAAATGATCACAAAAACGGTGAGCAAAAATCCCAGAACCACACGGGGGACCTAGTGAATGACCTGCAGAGAGCTGGGACCAAAGTAACAAAGGCTACCATCAGTAACACACTACGCCGCCAGGGACTCAAATCCTGCAGTGCCAGACGTGTCCCCCTGCTAAAGCCAGTACATGTGCAGGCCCATCTGAAGTTTGCTAGAGAGCATTTGGATGATCCAGAAGAGGATTGGGAGAATGTCATATGGTCAGATGAAACCAAAATAGAACTTTTTTGGTAAAAACTCTACTTGTCGTGTTTGGAGGAGAAAGAATGCTGAGTTGCATCCAAAGAATACCATACCTACTGTAAAGCATGGGGGTGGGAACATCATGCTTTGGGGCTGTTTTTCAGCAAAGGGACCAGGACGACTGATCGGTGTAAAGGAAAGAATGAATGGGGCCATGTATGGTCAGATTTTGCAAAGCATGCTATTTTATGTTCTATCTATTGTGATACCACTGATTGTTTTTGTTTGTCTAATATATTGGGCTAATGGTTCCAAATATAGGGAAAAGAGAAGTGGGGACCAAGCACAACCCTGTCTAACCCCTCTTTCTAGTGTCAGTGGGTCGGTCATGTGATCATTAATTTTGATTCTTGTCAGTGGATTATTGTAAAGGGCCTTGATGTTATTCATTATCAAATCACTTATTTGAAATTTTTGTCGGACTTTGTATTAGGGATGTCATGGTAAACTGGTGTAACGGTAAACCGTGCTAAAAATGTTGACAATAATAATTATCGTTTAAATTTTAAAAAACAATATTATCGCGCCCGCGGTGTAGGCACTGCTAGACCTTCCATCATCTCGTCCGAGTCTGCTGAAGTAGCCACGCAGGCGCACTTTGTAGCCTACAAACTTAATGTTTGAACATTCGTGAAACTGGAGCCATGGCAGAAGGAGGAGACGACAGCACACAGGAAATTTTTCACTCTTTGAAGAGGACCAAGTTTGGGCGTATTTTGGTGTAATTTTAAAGAATGCTGTTGTATGTGATTTTAACATGATCAAATATATAATGAAATATAATGAAGTATAATGAAATATAATGAAATGTATCTAATCATGTGACCAGGATCTGACCCAGAACTCAAGACGTCACAACAAGTGCAAGGGAACAATCTGTGCGGGCGATGCGGCCTTCAGGGGAGAGCAGAAACGATAACAGCCCCTCCCTTACAACTCGCACTGCTTTGCCTGAGAACTGGTTCAGATCCTGGACTATGCCCATATCTGGAGTGGGTGGTATGAAGTTGAGCCTGGGTATATATTCAGTGTGATAGGGACGGTCGTTGTTGGATGCCCAGCGTAAGCCCTGAGTAAGACGTAGGCGGTAGGGACAGGTCCAACCCAGAGCTCTGTTTAATTTGGCTTATGCGAATAAAAAGACAAAAAGCTAAAAGAAACTGATTGGAGTCTTTATTGATTAGAAAAAGAACACGTCAATGCCGAGGGGCAGTTGGTTGAGGACAATAATCCTGTGTGCAGGACATGCAGAAAGAAAGTGCCTGCTAAAACCAGCAACACCTCAAATTTGATCACCCATCTGCGGGACCATCACCCGCAGCTTTACAGCCAATGCAAGGTAAATTAATGTTAGCGTTTTAGCTGAAATGTATGTGGGGACTTTGGGATGAGGGAGGATGCAACAATTCGTCTGTCTATCCGTCTGTCAATAATGTTAACATGAGCCCCATAGTGCAGCCGCAGCGCTCACCGCCAGCATATTGCAGATGCATCTAGCTGCTTACTAGCAGCTAATATTCTAAGCTAAACAGCTAAACTTTCATTCACTATGAGATGGTGGAACGGTGAAATGGAGACACGACATTACTGAGCGCTAGTTGAAGGCACAACAATGTCATACACTTCGTTTGTTTTAACCATTTTAGCTGGCAGTCACTACGTGTGTATTACCATATAATTAAGTGGATTTTGGCGTTGTTAAGGACTTCTAAACCATTCCAATGCACTACAGCAGCCCCCCTGCTGCGTGATCACGTGTCTTGTGCGTGCAACCCTTATGGATACACTTGGTTAAACTAGAGTGCGAGACTGGCGTTGTATAGTGTATCCTGCTGTAGTTTGTTTGATGTAATGTGTATGTGTAGAGATATCTATGTAGATCATTACATGTAGTAGTGTATATTGGTATGAATGGTAGCCTAATGATAATAATGATTCACAATAATGACATGGATATTTTTTATATTTTATTTTTTCACAGACAGGACAGACAGTGAGGCAATGCACTACTGCTGGATCATCATCAGTGACACAGACACAGACACTGGAGCAGGCGTTCCTAAGGCAGACTGCTTATGCACCTGAATCTAAAAATGCGCAAGAACTCACTGCAGCAATCGCGTATGGCATTGCCAAGGACACGATGCCTTTCCAGATGATTGAGAATGTTTGGATTGATATAATTTAAACCTGCACAGGCTGCACTACTGTTCCTGACAAATAAGCTACCTCATTCCCTTAATTTAGTGAAAAGTTGCACTTTTGATAAGTCTTTGTATTTTTATAATATAATAAATACTGAATGCTTTCTGAAACTATTTCAGTTTGTGTAGGACTATCAATGCTTTCTGAACATATTCTACACACTCTACACCAGGGGTCTCCAACCTTTCTGGGTTTGAGGGCTACCCAAAAGATGAGAATTTGTACTGAGGGCTACTCGTGCAAAATAATCCCCTATATTAAAGTCTTGACATGCCTTTCAAATGACACTAGGATTGTATGATTGTTTGCATTAATGATAATGTTTATAAAAAATAATCTTGTAATTAAATATGAAAACAAGTTTTAAAAAAGAACTTATGACTAAAACACTGCAGTAGTCACTATTTATAAATATCCCTCTAGGGCACCTCACAAGCTCCAGAAGGGCTACCTGGTGCTTGCCGGCACCTCGTTGGTGACCCCTGCTCTACACGATAATACCCAAAACCGTGATAATTTTGGTCACAATAACCGCTAGGTTAAATTTTCATACCGTGACACCCCTACTTTGTATAGATACCGTCAGGCAACAGAATCAAAAGCCTTTTCTGCATCTAAACTAATTATCATGGCTTTCTCCTTATGTTGTGGTATGTAATTCATGATATGTAATGCACGTCTAATGTTGTCCTGCGTTTGTCATTTATTAATGAATCCTGTCTGGTCAATTTTGATTAGATTTTGAAGAATATTTTTCATCCTTTTGGACATTATGGAAGTGTAGATATGATGGTCTACATTAAGGATTGAGATGGGCCTATATGATCCGCATTCAAGCCGGTCCTTTCCTTCTTTAGTTATTAGGAATATAATGGCTTCCTTCCAGCTTGGGGCAATCTGGGCTTTTTTAAGTGCCCAGTTGAATGTAGATTGTAGTAGAGGCACAAGTGTTTCTCTAAGGGCTTTGTACCACTCCAAGGTGAACCCATCACTACCCGCCATTTGTTGTTTTTTAGCCTCTTAATTGCATATTGTATTTCTGCTATGGTTATTTTAGAACCTAATTTATCATTTTGTTCCTCAGTCATTACAGGTAGGTTAAGTGTATCTAGAAAAGAGTTTATTTCATGTTCTTTATCTTCTGGCATTTAAAAAAAAGTTTTCTATAAAATGATTCAAAGGTAGACTGTATTTGATCTTGTTTAGTTATTATTTCATTTTTATGACAGTCCCGTATTTTAAAAATTGCCCTATCTGCTTGCTTTTTCTTGAGTTTCCAAGTCAGTAATTTGGAGAATTTGGACCCACTCTCATAGAATCATTGTTTTGTAAAAATCATCTTTTAAATTATTTCTTGCGAGGCCAAATTGTTGATTTCATTTCTAATTCTCTTAATGTCCTGTAGTGTTTTAGGGTTTTATTCTGGGCATGTTTGTTCTGTAATATTTTTAACCTGTCCAGTAAATCCTGCAATTACTTCTGCTTTTGTTTCTTTTTAACAGAAGCCGCGGCAATGATCTTGCCCCTTAGAACGGCTTTGGCTGCATCCCAGTGGATTGGTGGGGAGGTTTTACCATTATCATTTACATCTATGTACATTAAGTCATCCTCTGCCATTTTCCTTTTAAGGATCATTGAGCAACCATTACATCTCCAGAATGTGCTTCTTTGTTTTTTTTCCAGATCTAAGGTTATACAAATAGGTGCATAGTCACTTAAATCTATTGCGCCTATGTCTGCATCTATTATTTTTGAGATGTCCTAATCTATTTTTGTGTATACTGAATGGGGGTTGGAATAATGAGTATTTTGCCTGGAACTGGGAAACATTTCCCTCCAGCCCTATATTCTTTATTAATTTGCAAAACTTATTATTTATGGTTTTGTTACTATTTTGTTAATTTGAGACATCCAGTGTAGGTTGCAAATTGAGATTAAAATCACCACCACATGTAAGGGTTCCCTCAGAGTGGTTTACAGTCAGATCAAGGCATAATGGTAAAAAAGGAAACATCACTTCCTGAAAACATCACTTCCTGGTTACTCCTTTAACCAGTACAAATCTGCCTTCTTTGTTTTTGTGCTCGTAACTCTGTTCGAAACTTATTCTGTTTGAAATGAATATTGCGACCCCTCTTTTGTGATTACCTTCATATGAAGAGTAGTAAAGCTTAGTAAAACCTAACTTTACCAGCTTTTGATGCTCTATATCATTTAAATGTGTTTCTTGTAAATATACAGTATCTAGTATCCCTTCTGTTTTTTTTTTGTTTGTTTTTTTAACTTATTTTTTATTTAATTTTGCTCATACAAACATTTAAGCATGTTACATTCAGATGTTTAACATCATCCCAAATGCAATAATGGGTTTCATACAAAATCTTACAAACATCCAAATAATAGTTCAAACAAAGAGAAATAATAAACACAAAAGTGAGTAAATAATGATACTAAAAAAAACAAACTAAAAAAAACATTTGTTATTGTTAGAGGTATTACCAAATCTGTATGCATGTACAAAGTTTAATGTGTCATGTGGTCATTGCATCAACAGAGCAATCATGGGACTCCATCTCTTAATGAATATCTCTCTCTGTAGTCTCAATGAATCTGTGATTTTCTCCATTTGATAGATTGCCCTCACTTTCTCAATCCATATGTTGTATGTGGGAGGTTCAGGTTTCAACCGCTTAATGGTGATGCATTTAATGGCTGCGGTAAATAAGATTCGCAGGAGGTATTTCCTACTGTTTCCGACAAAGCCTTCTGGAAACGCCCCTAAAATTGCCAACTGTGGTTCTTTAGCAAATGTATGGTGAAACACTGTGTTAAGGGCTGTAAATGCATCATCCCAGAATGGTCTAATCTTTGGGCAAAGCCAGAATATGTGAGCATGCTTACCTATATGGCCACCACAGTTTCACCAACAAATATTAGGATTGACAAGGGTTCATTTTTGCGACTCCCCAGTTCAGATTCCCACCTAATCTTTATATTTGATATTTTATTCATATTAAAACTTGAAAATGCTTTATAGAAATGACTAACAACTTTTGGAAGCCTGTTCCTATTTTGTATTACTATCAGGACCTGCTCAATTGGTGAGGGCTCTAAAACTCTGTACCATTCTTTGTGCTTTGTTAAAAAGCTCCTTAGTTGTAAATATCTAAAAAAAAATCAGCACTGGGAAGCTGAAATTCCCCTTTTAATTGTTCGAAAGATTTCAAATGACCGTCTTTAATGGTGTGATGCAAATTACTGAGTCCATAGTTTGACCAATTTACAAAGCCCTTGTCTATAATGGAGGGGGTAAAACCTTGTAGTGATGTAATATTTGATAAGGCTGAAATCTCTTTTGGTAATCCAAATGACAGTTTCATTTTGCGCCAGATCTGAAGTGTCACCCTGGTCCATTCACTCATATGCATATTTTTTAAGGAGACGTCTGAAAAAAGCAAGGCCTCCAAGGACCTTTCACATAAACTCTTTTCAATGTTAAGCCATTGTGGGTCAGATAGGTCCTGTATCCAGGCTGATATAGGTCTTATTTGGGCTGCCCAAAAATAGTGTTTTAGATTCGGAACTTTAAGTCCACCTCGTGTTTTTGATAACTGTAATATTTGTAGCCTAATCCTTGGGCGTTTTCCCTGCCATATATATTTGGAAAAAAGCTTATCTAGTTCATTAAATGTAGAATTGAGAATGTTTATTGGCAACATCTGAAAAAGATAAAGGAGCCTTGGTAGCACATTCATACGTATGCTCTCTATGCGGCCCGAGAGAGACAGATGTAGGACTGTCCAATGCTTCAAATCTTTCTTGATTTTCCCTATAATAACCTTATAGTTTACATTATATAAATCTGCAAGTAATGGAGGAATTTCAATACCAAGATATTTAAAGCCATTAGGCCATGTAAATCCACTATTATCCTTGACAGTTTGCGGTATATTGCCCCCTATATCCATAGCCAATGTTTTATCTAGATTAACTTTATAGCCAGAAAGGTGTCCATAATCGCTGATTAGCTTCTTTAAGGAGGGAATTGTTGTTTTAGGTTCAGACAAATATAACAGCACATCGTCAGCATATATGGACAATTTATGTTGTTCTCCATTTATTGAAAATCCCTTAATGTTACTGTCATCTCTGATCAACTGTGCCAAAGGCTCTATACTAATATTAAACAAAAGAGGCGACAGTGAGCATCCCTGTCGGCAGCCACGTTCCAATAAGAATCTCTTGGACATTGTCCCATTTACCTTTACAGCAGCTTGTGGGTTGGAATATAAGATTTCTATCCATTTTATGAAATTTGGGACGAATTGAAATCTTTGCAGTGTATGAATTAAGTACCGCCAGGATACACAATCATGCTTCAATCATGCTTCAATGCTTCCTTTTGTTCAGCTTTGGAATAAGATATTAAATTTAACAATCTACAAACATTATCCCCATAGTACCTCCCCATCATGAACCCAGTCTGATCCGGATTTATAATTTCTGTAATCATTTTACTGACACGTTTGGCTAAAATTGCTGTAAGTATCCGCCGATCAGTATTCAGTAATGATATTGGTCTGTATGATTGACAACTGCTGGGGTCCTTGCCTTCCTTATGTATCACAACAATTGTAGCATCATTGCAGAAAGGTGCCATAGTTCCAGATTGTAGTGCATGTTGGTAGGCATTTAACAATAAGGGTGTAACTTTCTTCTGAAAGATTTTATAAAATTCATTAATAAAACCATCAGGTCCAGGGCTTTTGTTATTTTTTAAATTAGATATTACCTTTTGTATTTCCTGTTCTCTAATTGACTCATCTAATTATTTTGCCATGGATTCAGAGAACGTTTTCAACTGAATATCCTTCAAAACATTTTTCAATACTTCATCATATGTACAGTTGTCGGTGTTTTTATACAGTGACTTATAATATTTAGCAAAACAGTCTGCGATGTGATCTGGTTTAGTGATTGTGACATGATCAGACTTCAGTTTTTGAACCATATTTGAAGACTGCTGCTTCTTAAGCCTTATTGCCAGTAGTCTGCTTGCCCTGTTGCCATTTTCATAGTATTTTTGTTTAGTGAATCTTAAGGTGCCCTCTATTTTTTCTGTAATTAGACTGTTGAGTTCTCTCCGCATAGATTTAAGTTTGTTCAGCAGGTCAGAGATTAGTGTCTTTTTGTGTTGCTGCTCTAAACATTTTATTTTATTCTCCAAGTCGTGCAGTTGGGCCTCTCTTTTCTTTCTCTTAGCACTTGCAAAAGATATAATACGACCTTAGATGTAAGCCTTAGCACAGTCCCACAGAGTTAAGGGTGATATTTCAGGGGTAGCATTTAGCTCTAAGTAAGTATCCAATTCCCTGTTTATAAAGTCACAAAATTCTCTGTCATTCAAAAGTGACGCATTAACCCTTTGGGCGCCAGATTTTTTTTCTCTAAAATACAGTTTTTTGACATCCAAAATTCAAAAGGCTATGGCTTAAAAATAATTAGAGATAGGGTCTTACTGTAAATGAGAAAAATGTCAGTTATGAACCAAAGTTTATGAATGTAGTAATTATAGGCATCTAATCTGCATATATTTTGCATATTGTGACGTCATTATCAGGTGGATGTGGTGAATTATGTGTTTTTGTCTTTTTCTCCAAGAAACCAGGTAAACTCTAAACCAACATTAGTAAACTATAACTATAACCTCTAATGTCCCATAACTAGTAAAATGTGAGGAAAGAGATTTGCATTTGCATCTGCAGGTTTGTCATGGCCTGGCCAGCAGACTCATCAGACTGTTGTATCCACCCCTGATAACACCTGCGGCAACACCTGCCTCTCCCCACGCCTCTCTCTTCTCCCACCTCTGCCTCTTCTGCGGGGAAAAGTGCGTGAATGAACGGGGAGTGCTTGGTGTACATTTATTTCACTCAAAACCTCCGAGTTCACTCTCGGTACTGCGGCTGCGCCGCCTCCGCGGGACAAACTACAGCCCTGCACGGACATCTCCCTCTCAAAACTGCATTATTCCTGACCTCATGTTCACTCTCGGGGCCAGAGTAACTAAGTGCACGCCTGCCTCTGTCACCTACAGTGGGCAGAGTGACGGGGAAACGCTGTGTGCAGTGACTGTGAGCATAGCTCTAGCAGTGCCACCAGGAAACCACTCCTCGCTCGCACATTCACTTTTGCGGCTCTCTTCACTCTCTCTTGGTTCAAAAAGTAGATGTTCTCCCTCAGACTCAGAGTCAGCAGTTATCAAAGCTGTGCTGTATATTTTATTAGCTACTTTCGCCTTTTCCTCTCTCAAAACTGTAGAGGAATCTACTCCACGGAGGCGCTCTGACGCGCTACTCCCCGTGAGACTCGCTCACCTTTGAGCACGTCTTTTTCAAAGATTTTGAATGACAACATATGATTCTATTGGGCTAGAAACTAAGTCCTGGGTGTCTGACAGGACTTAGGACTGAGGAAGGGAGTAAAAACAAGATTTGACATTTTAATTGGACGTAGGGGCTGTTATTTTTAGCAACGTTGCTTGTCACAATTCTGCCACTTTGACGCTTAGAGGGTTAAGTCTCCAATATTTAATTTTTTGTGTTTGCCCTAAATTCCATGATAATTTTAGAGGCGCATGATCAGATAGCGTAATTGGTAAAATTTTAATGTCTTCTATTCTATGCTCTTCTGTTTTAGGGGTGAAGAAAAGATCTATTCTAGAATAGGATGAATATCTATGTGAGTACAAGGTAAAATCTCTGATCCTAGGGAACTTGCTTCTCCAGACGTCCATCAGACCTAGTTCTGTTGTCAGATACTTTAGAACTTTACTCATTTGAGAAGCAGGGCTCTTAGAGTTGGGCTGTCTATCCATGTGAGGGGACATAACACAATTAAAACCCCCTCCCAGCAGTAAAACACCAAAACTCTGTTGAAGCACTATGTTGAAAACATTATGCATGAAATTAGGCTTGTCCTCATTAGGAGCATATATTTTAAAGAGGGAGACCTGCACTCCATCAATTACTCCATTAACCATCACATATCTTCCCTCTGGGTCTTTACAAATGGTGAGTGGTGTGAAATTTACCTGTCTATGTACCAGAATAGTGACACCTCTTTTTCTACCCGACTTGTGGGATGAATAAAATACCTAATCTGCCCATGACTTCTTCAATTTATCATGCTCAATATCAGATGGATTGGATGGAGTTTCTTGTAAGTATGCAATTTGACAATTATCTTTCTTTATTTGACCCAGGATTTTCCTTCTTTTTATTGGGCTATGAAGCCCTTTGACATTGTAGCTTATGACTCTAAGCGAACCCATTTTTAGAGGCGTAAATGTGTATTAGAGAGCATTTTAGCCTATTGATCATAAACAATATCCTGTGCAGATGGATAACCACATGACAACCCAAGAATGTATGCACATCAGAGAGCAATAAGAATGAAAACAGACAAAAAATAACTAAAATAAGGATAATAATAAAAACCGGGATGTTTACAGATGAGCAAACATTTTTTTGTAAAACTTGAACAAAGCACTGTCTTACAACTTTTTTAACTTCTGAATGATCCCCGGGGAACAGTAGGATCTGAACAGAAACAGTATCAAGACCTTTCCGGTTCTTTGGAATGAGTACACATTTCATTGCGCACCTGTGTGCAACGGGAAACAGAAAGCGGACCCCAGGTCTGTTACGGAGCATTTTCCTGACATTGGTGAAGGCTGCTCTGGCTTTGACAACCCTGACCGTATAGTCCGGGAATATAGTGATCGAGTTCCCTTTATAGTGAAGTTTACCTCCGCTGTTACGTGCTCTCCTCAGGATATCCATGACTTCGCCTTCACTGTGCAATTTGACGATGATTGCGCGTGGCTTGTCACCAGGCCTCCGCTGAATTAAATGCGATGAGAGCGATCTACTCGTACCTCCCTGTCCTACTGGAAAACTTCGTTTAGAAGAGCAGAGACGGCCTCTGCCGTGCTGGATCCCTGGAGTTGAACGACACCAACAATTCTGATGTTACCCCTTCTCATTTGCCCCTCTAAGTCCTCACATTTCTCTTTAAGCATTTCCACTTGTGTTTTGAGGTCAGTCACTGTCCCCTGCATTGCCACCACTTCGTCGGACCAAGTTGACATGCCCTCATCTACAGCTTTTACATTAGCTTTTACGTGTTCAAGTTCCGCCCGAATGGCACAAGTATTGTTGCTGATTTCCGTTTTCACATCCTTTATTTCTTTAATCAATGAGTCAAAATCATCTGCCAGGGTACTCTTTATTTCTTCTTTGATTATGGCGGAGATGTCCGTTCGCAGGGAAGCAAGGATGTCGGTTTTAATCGTTGTAGGGTCCATGCTAGCTCTTACTGTAGTCTCAGGTGGCGATTGGTCGGGATTGTCCTAACTTTTTGCCGCGGCTGCGCTGGTCCTTATAGTTGAGGAGGCCTCGTATTTGTACTTTCACTGATTCAACGCCATAAATGCAGCTGTCACGGGGTGTTTGGGGTTTTCGAGTAGTTAAAGTAATTATAACGGTCTTGCAAGTTGGTAACGTGGTGTCCATAAATGATGAAATTTGTACAAAAATGTGCGGGATCCTAGATAAACATGTCTTCACTCCATCACGCTCGCTAACACCCCCCCATCCCTTCTCATTTTTGACAATATTTTTGATCTTTTAATTGGGTTTAATATGCCATTAACATTAAAGGATGCTACCCCTAATTTTTCAGATACCATTTGTCTGTATAGCACACAAACTCACAACCTTGAATCTGCTACAAAACTCTCTGGTTGAACATCTGAACTGTATGAACATCGATTGAAATATAGTTTTAACCATGATGTATTCGGTCCCATAGTAATGGCATGCAAATAACCCTTTACTTGACCAGTGTTAAGATCAGAATTTGGAGGGAGATCCTTTTTGGACAAGGGCAAAAACAGGGCCCTCCGTGACAACCCAGAATAGGTAACTATACAGAGAAATCTGCTCTAGCTCTCTAATTATATTGTTACCATTGTCAAATAGAAACAGAGGGTAAATAAAGAATCAGTTCGTTTTCATTCTTCCTTATGGTGGTGATGGCTGTCTAAAAACCTGAAGTTTGGACCTCATCGCAGCATGTCTGGTGCTAGTGCCCTATGTGCCCTCTTGACGTTAAATTCAGTGGAGTCAGGAATACTCAGTTTCTCCCTTAAAAGCTTCTCAACAGCACTTGAGGCACAACACTTCTTTGTTTTCTGGCACATCAAATATGTGTATATTTTGTCTCCTTGCTCTTGCTTCTTGGTCAGTTAGCTTGTGCTTGTTTTTCGTCTGGGTTTTTAGCATGTTTCTTATGATTAGCGCCATCTTTTCTAGCTTTGTTTCCGCTGCAACAGTGCATTCTTCGGCCTCTTCAATTCTCTGGTTTGTCTTAAGATCTTCTTTGATATTGTCTAGTTGGCAGTTGTTTTTGCATCTGAAATCTTGTATTTCTTGCAAAATTCTCTCCATCCTCACTGTTTTTTCGTTACCTCTTGGTTTTTTACCATCTTTTACGTTAGCATGGCTGTCAATGCCTTGTGACTCTTCGGTGTCAAGTACGTGTCATAATTTTTTTACTCTTCTCTCGTTTCCATTGTTTACCTGCATCTCAAATATGCTCTAAATGCTTGATATCTGGTGTTAATACCCTGCAGGATAAGTTTATTTTATCTTGTTTGGACGAGCACGCACTCTAAGCTGCCATATTGCTCGAGGGTGGAACCGGAACCCCCATATCATAGGATTCTAAAGGGGATATAGTTTAAAACTGAGCTGGAGGCAGGTGAGAATTCTATGTTGGAATCTGCTGCTGAAGAATGCAGAAGTCTCAGTGTGTTTTTGGCTTATATCTCTGAAAGTATTGGGCTTATAGACATGAAACAAAAATGAACAAAAAGTAAAAATGATCTGAAGGGAATTTATTTCTTCACTAAAATCACCAAATTCTAGAACATGAAGACAAGCTTTTCTCCTCAAATAAATACAGTCAGCTTTGGGGCCCCCAGTGGTTTGTGGGTTCTGGTTCACATAAAGCTGAAAACAGCCCGGCTTGTATTATTTAAATAGCTTTGTATTGAATGAGCAATAATAAGGTATGTTTATATATACACTAGAACCAGTTTAACATAAAACACAATTTTATACAAAAGACCCTTCTCAGCCAGCGTCATCTGATCACGTGATTTCCGCGGAGACGCCATTTTGGATGGCAAAATCTCAACAAGCTAAGCGCTACCAGCTTATCGCAAGTTTTCAAAAAAAACAACAATGGTTCTTTCATGCTCTGCGTATGGTTGCTCAAATCTGCACACCAAGGATGGGGTTTCGTTTTATAGATTTCCTGCTGATCCTGAACGACGGGCCAAATGGGTTGCCGCAATAAAAAGGAAAAACTGGAAGCCTTCTGAGAGTAGAAGAATTTGCAGTGAACATTTTGTTGGCGGTAAGTTCTTCATAACCTTTCCAAAAAACGTTTAAATGGTTTCCAAGTACTGTTTTATTGTACTAGCCTCAATTAGGACAACACGGAATAAACCCATTTCTAAGAAGGGAATACATTTAAAAAAGCATTAGAACAAAAAAAAGCACACCGGGTCTAAATCAGGAGTGCCCTAGGATACAAAGCGGACTAATTACATTAGCTTAACACAGTAACGTTACAGATCTTAATTTTACATTTTAGACATGCCATTATGGTTAAAACTAAAGCCAGTTGTCTTTCCCTTCAGGTAAAAAGAATGAAAACCCATTGTTCCCAGCATACGTCCCGTCCATCTTTGTATTTGTCTCTACTCCAGTAAAAAGAAAACAAACTGAAGAACTTGTAATGTTTGAAAGAAGACAGCAAGCAAAGAGGAGACGAAGAGAACAAACTCAAAATAAAGTGGCTACAGAGAAAAGGATCGCTGAGCTGAAAAGAAAAGGCATGTACTGTAGAGTATGTTTCAATTATTTAATTCTTTTCAATAATTAAATTTTCATTATTTCCTTTATGTTGACCTAACTGTAATTTTAAAACAGTATGGTATTATTAGTATTTCTGTTATAATTTTTCATTCATAAGCACAGGATTGTATGTTATTTTTAAGTGGATTTACAAAGCAATCCACCTGCCACCCAATGATTATACATAGTGTTTTTTTCACCACTACCACCCTCAAAAAATATGTAATCATATTTGATATTATAGATGTATCCACTAGTACTTGCATAACAGTAACATTATTATTATTATTTAATTAGTTGCATGATTTTGTGGAAAATATTTATTCAGTTGTTAATAAAGTTTGTGTCTTTTGTATATTTTGCACAAGATCCAGGAGAAGAGGAAAGAAATAGAGGTACGGGAGAAGAGGAAAGGAATGGCTGTCCAGGAGAAGAGGAAACCAATGGAAGTCAGGGAAAAAATGATGAGGACGGAAGGAGGTGATGATGCCTCGGACACAAGTAAAGGCCCTTTCATTTGACATAGATTCATTCAAAGACAATGATACCAAAGTTAAAGATTTCACTGGACTCCCAAGTTTTGGGGTTTTAATGGCGGTACTGACAACACTTAATTTTTTTTTAAGAGATTTAACTATACTAACACCATTTCAACAACTTCTCCTCACATGCATGAAGCTAAAATTGGATCTTCCCTTGCAGTTTTTGTCTCATGTTTTTGATATTTCAAGGGCCACAGTCTCTCGTACATTCAGGGACGTTCTTCATGTAATGGACAGACGATTAGTGCCATCATTTGTAATTTGGCCTGATGGGGAACAGCTATGAATGTCAATGCCAATATCTTTTCAGAAAACATTTAGCAAGTGTGCATGTATTATTGATTGCTTTGAAATTTTTATAGAATGACCAAAGGACTTGAAAGCCAGAGGGCAGACTTAGTCACAGTACAAATCACATAACACTATTAAATATTTGAATGCTATTACTCCTCAGGGTTCCATTTCATTTATATCTAAAGGGTGGGGTGGTAGAGTGAGTGATAAACACATTACAAATTACTGTGGTTTTCTGGAAAATTTAACACCAGGTGATGTCATTTTGGCAGACAGAGGATTTAATATTGGTGATTCAGTTGGGCTCTATAACTGCATACTTAGAATTCCTGCGTTTACAAGGGGCAAGAAACAGTTAGATCCACTAGATGTGGAACCAACACGTGCATTGGCTTCACAGAGGATTCATTTCGAAACAGTAATTGGTGTCACAAGATCAAAATACAAAATCCTACAGTCCACTATCCCAATTAGTTTTTTGCAACATGATCAGTTTAAATTGACCACCCTGGACAAAATTGTCTCTGTTGCATGTGCTTTAACTAACTTATCAGAGTCTGCTGTGCCATTTGAATAACCCCTGTAATCTTTGGGTTTTTTTTAGCAAATGAACTGTTAATGTTGTATTTTTCGTTAGTGTCACAATAAAACAAGATGAGCGAATCTAATTCATTTATTTAATCTTTAATTTCATTTTGAAAATATTTGATTATTTAGGAAACATGGCTTAAAAATCCTGCGCTACAATGTCAGCAGGTGGCGCAATATAGGAAAAACACAACACATTAAACATCTCTAACAAGAATTGGCTTAATGTTGCAGATAAAACCTATATTTTGTGTTATAATTGCCAATTTTTTTTTTTTTATATTTTTAAAATCATTTTAATCAAACTGTTCCTCCAACCACATATGGAGTCTTTCTTGTGAAAGCAAGTTAATCACTGGTTTAATGTGCTTAATATTTCAGATGTTTCCATTAGTTGGATAACTTTAAGCACTAACATCTGATCCCTGTGGGCGGCTGTACCACTTACCAAGAAGCTCTGGTAACACATTGTGTGTAAAGAAGACCTGTGCCCTAGTAACACAATTGGCAATGAACTCCTTATTTAAAGTTATTCTTTCTTGAAAAACCTCATTTTCTCCCCACACAACAAAGTCACAATACCTAGCTTCTGAAAGAAGCAGTTGTAACTGTACTTGATAGTAATATGCATGAGCCCTGTTGAGCTCGATTTTGCCATCATTGTTTTCATGGCAAAATTTTGCCTCCTCAGCTGCTAATTTAATGGACTTTCTCTTTAGACACAGAGGACATTTTATTTCAACAACCCCTGCACCACAGCAGTGACAATGTACATTTCTATCTGGTGATGCTCCCAGGAAAGGGTAGTCTGGGTGTAGATAGAGCCCAGCATCAAACACCTCTCCATGCAAATGATTCTTCTTTATGAAGTCGCCATACAGGGTGCGTGCTTGACTTTCATGATCACATCCATATCTTAAAAAAGAATGATGGATATTAAGAGATAATAATCTTTACGTTCTGAAAATTGCAAGAATATGTTGTATTAGATAAGTAGTAGATCAGGGTTTCTCAAACTGTGATCTAGCCCTGGTTTAGACATAATTTGTCTCATTGTAGTATAACATAGATGGTACTTGGAAAGCCAAATATTTTCTGAGGTGGTACTTGGTGTGAAATGTTTGCGAACCACTGAAGTAGACACTATCAATTTACTATTTCTCTTTCATTGTATGTTTCATTACTATAACTATGTTATCTTTTCACGTGGTTGCTACTGTTGATATTTTGTAGGCCTCTGGGTAGCAAATCTTTTTTATTAGGGACACAGAAGGCTTGGCTGGGTCTGTCCTACAAGCTGACTTCAACTGCGATGCTGTGATGCGACCTGACCTCTGTCTGAACCAAATTTTACTTTTAGCCTGGATACGGGTTTCTATCTCTAATGCTGCTGCCTGCAAAAAAAGTAGAATTTTTAGACATTTCTGTTTAAGGTACAAATAATTACTTTTCTCCTTATGGTTTTTAAATGTCCACTGAACACCAATAAATTATTGCTATATTAAACTAGTAGACAGTTGCTATTTTAAAAAAAAACTATTTTAAGCTGGAATAATTTAACATATGCAGCAGTATTTTACCTGATCTTCAGTAATTTGTTTTTTGTGAAGACCTCACAAATTTTGCACAGGTCAGAGTAATTTAGTTTGCTCCATTCTTCTTGAAACATGTCAGGCAGTGGTTGTGGCAAACCAAGTGAGTGGGACTACTGAAAGAATGGCACAACGAACACCAGTTGATTTGAGTTGATCATATAATGAATCTTTTTCCTTGGATGTTGGCAAGGGAATGTCTTTGGAGTGTGTCATTTGTTGATTAGGGAATTTGCTGTCTTGTTCTAAAAGTCTTCTCTTTCTTGATGGACTGATAAAGTAATTTCATGGCATTCAGCAAATTCAACACTTCGCCCAGAGGTTGCTGTCCAAACCCAGGGTAGAGATGTGCAGCTGGTCTCATTGTGGATTTTTACTGTTGCCTCAAGAGCAAAATGTTGCAGCAATGTGGCTGCATGCTTCACCAAGTCCAGCCATACAAGTGCAATGGCCTGTCTCCACCTCCCCATCCTCTCCTATCACTATCCATGGTCTCAATGGTTCTGATGACAGTGAATGTCTTACCTATTAAAAATATGTATGAGTGAAATATGTAACATTTGTTTATTCAGGGTTTCTGCAGGGTTCACTTTTTTAGACCATTATTCAACAAAATTGAGACATTCATTGGCTACAAGCTTCTGTGATTGACACATCGATAGTTTATCAGCATAAACCAGCATACTGGGGAGGAGAATATAAAAATACAACGTTTGGGACAGCTCAGTTTTTTTTATTTGTGTTATAATTTCTGAGTGAGGATATGGTGATTAATGGAATTTTCACAACATGGGATACTTTGATCCATGTTGTGATATTCTTTAATTATGGACTGTTACGGAGTGATTGAGCACTACTAATCCTGGATTAGACTGGTTTCGGGTTTTTTAGTTTGGGTTTTTTAGTTTGGCCATGCTGAGGAATTACACATTAAGCTCAATTTTGGGCATAAACTGAACCTAATGCCCTTTTTTTTAAAAAACATAAGCTTTCTAACAATGTACGACATGTTTGCATTAACAAAATAACCATGCAAAATACGTTTTCGCAGAGTTACTTCCTGAATTGGGTCACCGGGGTACTCCAGTGAATAAGGTTAAAGGTATTTAAGACCTAATACTCTGTATCTCATCTCTTAAAATTCCAGTTTACAATTTATGAATTTTTAAGACCCCGCAGAAACCCCAGTTTGTGTAAGCATTTATATTGCCTTTTCAATAATTTGCGTCTCTCATAAGCACACTCACCTTTGACATAAACAGCATATTTTTGTTTTGGGGCACTTTGCATACACGAAGGTCTGCCACCCATCCTGCCACAAAATATTTATAAGCCTCTAAGGACTTGTAGGCTTTGAATTGTGCCCCTGTAAAATGAGACTGTCGGTTGACTAAATAATTGTAAATGTCATGATATGCCAAATTGGGTAGCGGTATTTCCGGCAATCAGCCGTTTTGAAAGCTGGTAAACCGTGATTTTGGCATGTCGTAAGGGTCTTCAGCACCTACAAGTAAACATTTTTCTAAATATCTCTGTCTGACCTGACCACTTAAGTGCTGAACCGTTTTAGAGAACGGTAAATCTGATAACTCCATGTCTATAGCTGGCTAGCCTTACCGGCTTTCAACAAACCAAGTCACGTGACTGAGAACGGTCTATATATTACATTTTGAATATTTTAATAAACACAACAGAAGAAGTTGAGGTTCCCTAAATCTCTCAATCAGTTTAGGGACCTAAACTGAAAACTAAAAAGGTTTTTCTAAAAAGAAGTTTCAGGTAAGTTTGAGGTAAGTTGCAAATTGTAAAAATTAACTTAAATAAAGAGAGTTTTACTTTATCTTTTTAATCAGCTTCACCTTTCTGTTATATGGGTTTAATGTATGTTTTCCTTTTCCTTGTCTTTATAAAATCCTCCATGTTATTACCTTTAAAGCTTCCTAAATGAAAGGATTGGGTAACTTGGGGATTTAGTTACTTGCTCACACAGTTTTCAAAATTCCACATAATTCACTACACCAAATGACCTTAGCACTGTTGGTAAAATAAAGTTTTTTTACTTAATTGATTTTTGCCAATGATTACCAGAGCACAAATAAACCTTTACTGGAATAGTCTTCTCAGTCGGACAGCCATTTCAAAACTATGCAAACATTTGAGTCACAGCATTGCACTTCTAAATACATTTTTAAAAGCCATATTGCATCATGATAATATTGAAAAATAATGTACATTTTAAATAATTGTTATTATCATTGTCCAAAATGCTGATGTGCAAAATGTCTTCTTTTAATATTGTCACTTCCCAGTTTTATGCTTCCTCTCAAGGCTCTGTTTGGAGACTGGAGCATTGCGTAAAAAGCATTAAGCAATTACTTTGCCCCCCACTTTATTGCAACAGAGACCAGTCCAGCCGTGTGCCTCGGGACAATCCAGTCGCTAAAATTACTTGTCTTTGGAGGTGGACACTAAATGAGGACAAAATGCATGCGTTAACACAGTGCTGTGCCCTCCTGTTGTTGATGCATTTACTGACTGTTGGGCAATGTGCTGGTAAGACAAATTTTAAAAACTAATGCATGTCATTACATATTATAACTAAGTGACAAATTTGTGTTTTTGTTTTTTCAAGATTGTACACTGAAAGACTTTAAGCAATCACGTTTGTTTGATGAAAATTTCGAATTAGCCAATTTGGAGCAGAGCTATTCCAGTGGAAGCAGTGTGAGAGTGCGCTGCAAAGTTGGTTACAATGGCTTCTTCAGAATGGTCTGTAGCAACGGAAAATGGATTCCCCACGGTGACAAATGTAGACGTAAGTTGAAAAACTGCATGGATAAATATATGTGCTGTATATTGCTTTAATAGTGTGGTTTACAGAGGTGGGTGGTAACAAGTTACATTTACTTGAGTAACTTTTTGATTACATTGTACTTCTAGTGGTAGTTTTATCACGCCATAGTATTTTTAAGTAACAATACTCTTGAGTGCAATTTTTGTTTGTCTGATAACACTGATAACACTTGACCTTTAGTCCCCTCCTCTTTCATATATGGTTTGCTTTTTTTTTGTAACAGCAGTTTATCTGGCACTGCTGTTTGTTATCAGATTTTGGTCAAAACTATCAGTGAAAATGAAGAGGGTAATTGATACAGGGGTTGAGCATATATATTCTAATATAAAAGTAGCATTGCATATAAAACTGTTTTGTGATTAAACTGAAATGTGACTAATATTGATTATTAATGTAAATTATTTCTGTTGTTTGAAGCAATGTCATGTGGCCACCCCGGTGATGCCCCGTTTGCTGATTTCAGACTGGTGAGCGGAAGCGATTATGTCTTTGGATCACAAGTTCTATACACCTGCCATAAGGGGTAAGAACAAACCATATATTAAATAATGTTTAAGGCTCCACAGTACAGTTAGGCTCCAAAGAACTTTAGTTAAAAAAAGTATACTTTGAAACAAATCATACAGCTGAGTTTGTTTTTAGGGCAACATGTCCCTGTAGGGCAACCATAGTTCTACAAAAAACAAAACAAACAAAGAAAAAAACAAAACAGAAAACTGCAGTATTGTCAAAAAGATACAGTACCATCAAAACCACACATCACAGGTTTTATGGTTTGTGAAATGTTCACTTTTTCCCAAATAAGGTAACTGCTTTGCTTCACTGCTTTACAGGTCCATAGTGACTTCACCTTGGTGTCATTCCAGCCCTTGTAGTGTTTTTAGTTGGAACTGATGTGAATAGTTAAAATTTTGCTTGTTTCCTACAGCTACCAAATGACCACCTTAACAGACACCCGTAACTGTCTTCAGGGAGGCTGGGACGGCCGTCTACCAGAGTGTGAACGTAAGAAAAAAATCTCTTTAGCAAGGAGGGGTCTTTAGCGATTTAAAAAAAGTGTGAAATTTGTGTTCTCCTCAATTGGACATATTGAAGTTTTCTGCAAATGGTAAATATTGCAATAACAACTGTATTTGATTTGAGCTCACCTTGAAAAAACAGTACACTAACTTTCAATGCTGTTTAGTATAGAAATCTTCAACTATTGGACTCCTGGTCAAATCCACACTCCATCAGCTGTTTTAAGACATTGTGCATTGCCTCTCTGTCCACCCTCAACCCAGTGATGCAAATTCTCCATGTCCCTTGTCAGTCCTCATATATGTTTGAGCTGGTTGGGTGGCAGTAGCTAGGACTCCTCAGCGTGACCCTCAGTGTAGCCCTCATTACCCTCTGCACTGACACACAGTGGGCACTCAGTGGACTCTGGCTCCCCACTTTTCACACAGCAGCAGCTCAAGGTGGCTCCAGTGGCTGTGAACAGAACACTTGGGATGGGAATATTTTTTGTCTCACTCAGAGAATGCTTCTGTGATGTGAGTCTGGCCAGAGAAGTTACTGTTCTCGGTGTTAAGCTGAAAAATGCAGATACTTGGGCTGTGTCACACTTTGTTTTTCGTGCTTCATCAGGAACAGACCGTGGATACTTAACAGAGGTGTCGCCTTGATAGGAAGAGGGGTATCAATTATAAAAATAATGGTGAATTTGATTTATATTGCACTTTTCAGCAGACTGGGAGAGACTTCATTCTCTCTTCCCCCCACCAGTCACACTAATACATTCATACAGGCAAGGTGGATGAACTGTCATCCCCAAACTCCCTGATCTGAGAAAGTGTTGCCTATTGTGAACACAATTTGATGATGAAGTGGGAATCACTGTCTTGTTCAGGTCAGGAGAGGCTTCCTTATGTTGTCTGTGTTTGTCTCCTGGTCCACAGGAAGCAGAGACAGGGACCGTAGCCGGAGGGGTGGTTAACCTAAGGGTCCAGGCCATTCCTGGATCACAGCTTCATTCCACTGGAGGCTGTTTGACATTCTGAGCCATTCTAGTATAAGTAGGGCCCCAAGGGGAGACACGACTGTGGTCACTTTTTTTTAACTAGTAATAATTTTGTGGAGTATTTTCCCGGATTACCAGACTCCAGAGGGTCAGGATGCTTTGTCCATCAGTTTCTGCTGCTGTTTCTTGCACCAGTGTACTGCTGTGTCTACAGCCTCTCACACCACTTCTCTTTTCTATAATCTAATCCATGGCAAAATGTTCAGCTTGAATATGATTCTCATCCCATATAGAAACACAAAAGGCCTGGTCAGGGCTACACTTCAAACTCAATTTTGGACTAAACCTTGACTGAAACACAAATAAAAGTTGGTTCAAGGATTTAAAACTTGATTTGGACTAGACCTAGTAAATAAATAAAAAATTATGTATTTTGTTTTTTAAATTTTTGCCAATATAAAATGTCTTCTTTCAGCTATTTCATGCTCATCGATCTCAGTGTCAGATAATGTCCTGGTCTACGGGGACCTGGAACAACCAACGTCTGGGAGTGTGCTTCAGTTTAGCTGCAGGTCTCGAGGTGATGAGCTTGTAGGCGCAGCACAGATCTTTTGTGATGAAAATGGAAAATGGAGCCACAACCCACCGATGTGTCGAGGTGCTGTATTGAGTTGTTTTTATGAATTCATGCAAACAATATTTTTTGTTTATAAATGTATTTTTAAAAATGTCTTAAAATACATGAAATTTGCAAGAAGAATTTTAATGGCACATTTTATAGAATTCCTCTCCAGGAATAACCAAAACATGTTGGTTTTGCAAATGAATCCAAAAATGAAATGACATTTACTGCTACCAGTGGATATGTTCCAGTTCATTGTGTAAATTGTTTTACAGAAATATCCTGTGAGAAGCCTGAATCTGACAATATTGAAGTTGCTGGAGATAAAATGACGTATAAAGAAGGTGAGGTGTTGAGGTACTCATGTAAGCACGGCTACAGAAAAGTGGATGGCAGACCGTCAGTGTGTCGTAAACAAGGTCTGTCAGCTCAGTGGACCCCTATGCCTCTGTGTGAGCGTAAGTAAAATAATAAAAAATTAACTAATTAAATCAAACGTTAAAATGTCTTTATGGGTGATTTGTTCATATTTTTTATATTTTTCTTTAGTTATAACATGTAAACTCAGTTCTAATCCACCTGAGGGGACAACATACAACCCTCAGAATCAAATAATCTTCAAACCTGGACAAAGAGTGAGGGTCTCATGTGGAGAAAAGCAGTGGGTGAAAAGCAAAGAGTTTCAGTCAGCTGAACTTACATGCCAAGACACAGGACGCTGGGACATAGATCCAGTGTGCCAATGTATGAACCCAGATACACTTTGAGTACATTTGAAAATACCCTTCTGTTTTTCATGTGATTATGTTTTACTTGTCTTCTAGTGGTTACATGCTCTAAAATTGCTGAAAATGTCAACCGCTGGGACTGGACCAGATTTAACACAATTGAAATTGATCAAACATTATGGTATGACTGTCATGGTGGCTACGTCAAAACAAGTTCCAGGGCCAGGTGCACCAGACGAGGCTGGGAGCCAGATCCACTTTGTAAAGGTACTGTGAATGTTCTGACCCCTGAATACATGAATACAACACAGCAGCACTTCAGCGTTCTATTGCTAGAAGCTGGTTTAGTTTTAGTTCAGGGTAAGTTCAGGTTAACTTTGAGGAAACTCTGAGTTTTCTGTCTCCAGAAAGAGGTTTGGTTTAGAGCAGTGTTAATCGTCATGGTAACAGACTCCACACAGCTATCCTGGTCTGGAGCAGGGTAGGAACAGGTTTAGAGTCTGAGAATCCAACATGGACCAATCAGCTGTGACCAAAATCACTCTGACACATCTTCTCCTAACCTTTTGTTGTGGGCCTCAGTTTTTTCACATTAAAAGACTGTGTCAAAGTATGTTTCAGTATTTAAGTATTTTTTTATTGACTTTAATAGGCTAAAAGCTTTACTTAAACTCATGAAATAGGTGAAGTTGTATCTTTATTGTGACCCTACTGTCAATTTTGTCTTTTTTTTTTTTTGGGCTACTGTAATTAGCTTCACTTGCTTTGCTGTGATAGCCCCGCCTCCTTCCCTCTAGACTGAATCCTATTGGCTGAACTGTGCCAGTATCTTCCTGATCAGTGATCAGTGATTCAGGTTTAACTCAGAGTTAACAGAGAACGTTCATAAACAGCTTCAACCAACACATGAACCCAGAGTTACTCGGTTTGGATTTGTTTAGGTTTATCAACCCAGAAATTACTCCACAACTCTGAGTTTGTTTAACCAGCTTCCAGCAATAGTCCTCAGGTCTCAAGTCAGTGGTTTGACTGAGACAGAGCCAAAGCTTCCCCTAGTGTCCACTTGATCAGATGTAATATTACATGTGTGACTCTGTCTCTCTCTGTTATGCAACAGTCCATGAAATCCAGATACATGCTGTTCAGGAACAGGTCATACTGTGTATGAATGGGTGCTGACGTTCCTGGAATAACTGCAGTCTCTGGTAAACTGATGGCCAGATACTGCAAAAGCAAGTCTTACCCAGTTCATTGTTAGTGAATGCTCTTGGTGGACATCTCTCTCTCCTGGGCCGCTGTGGTGCCTGATCCAGCTCAATGTGGTCACTCCATACAGATGAGGCTTCTTCCTGGTCTGGTGTTACTCTGTGATGTGGTGTCTTTTCCTGGATGCGTTCATGTTCTTCTCTGCAGTACTGGTTGCTGTGTAGGCGCTGGTATGTTCTCCACTTCACCTTGTCCAGGGTCTGCAGGATCATTAACAGAGTCCATTGCTGTTGGCAGTACACTTTCATCTGCTTGAGGCTGCACTGCTGGTTGGGGCTTAGTTGAATCACTGCTTTCTTCTGGTTGTGCAGCTGGGTTTTTGTTTTTCTTCTGGGTGTGTTTCTTTTCTGTGTGCGTGCCATTTTGAGAGGTATTTCTAGTGGAATGTAGTTTCATGGAGAGAGTAGATTAAATGCAGTATTTTACGGTCTCTGTTTTACCTTGTTCAGGCAGAACTTCGTAGACGAGGAAGATTTTGTTACACAGCTTTATAGATCCAGTCTTTACTAGGGATGGGTACTGAGACCCAGTATTATAGTGGCACCAGTGCCACATCATGGCAGTCCACGTGGACTGATAAGCTTCAGCCTTAATAGTGCTCTTAACAATACTGAGTAGTCGCGGTAAATGCCATGCTGTCAAATACATGCGTAAAATCTTTTTGCTCCTCATAAAAGACGAGACATCGCGGTTAAAGTGTGGCTCAACTCCACTAATTAGAATTTTAGGGAGGCCATAGATGCAAGGAATGGCGTCCCCCGGGTATAGTCTGTAATACAGTTGCTTGTCAATGACTTGATCTTTCTCCAGCTTCTGTAAACAGTCTATAACCTTCTTTTTGTAGCCATTGGTCGGATCGCTCCTCTGTGTCTCTTAGGTGGTAACATCACTGAGTAAGCTGTTCACTTTGGCCTCATAGTCCACAGCATTCAGGATCAAACAAAACAAAAGAAACCAACAAACCAGTTTCACTCAGGTCATTAACATCTGGAGGAGCTGACCAGGCTGGGGAGGGTTAACCACTCTCACTCCAGCTGAGGACAAAGGACTCCTAACAACCCGAAAGCACTCAGGCTATTCATAGTCTCCTGAAGCAATAGAAGTTAGTTTCAGGTTTAACTCCTCCTTCCTAGGAGAATATAAACCAGCTCTCCTACCAGTTCAGCTTCAGAATTGAGAAAGCCTCTTGGATAAGAGGTGAAACGTCTTCAACTTTAAAAATCAAATCCAGATGACTGCTTTTTAACGTTTTTTGTTGCATGCAATTACCCTGGACAAGTGAGAGTCTTCACAGTCAGAGTGATGTTAACCCCCTGATGTCCCATTTCACTGTATAGTTTCTTCATGACTGTATCTTTTTATGTGTCTGGTAGAACAAGTTGTGTCCTTACTGTTGTAGGCGACAGAAGATGTTATTTGTGTCCAATACTAATTTGTCCCATTCACATAGTAACTTTCTTGTGGGCATTATCAGTGACTGTTACTCTTGGCCAGTAGGTTGTGTGCCTAACTCTAAGTATGTAATAACAGGGCCTATGCATTAGTCGTTTCTCTGAGTTTGGCAAATGTCTTTGCTTGAGATGGGAAGAAGCTTTTTATCATTTTCTATGTGCTGGCTTGACAGAGCCATGGACAATAGTGCACCAGATTCTGCCTGAACAACTTGAACAGTGGCTTTTACTGCACGAGATGACATTTCCTCTGTGCACATTTTCATTATTCAACTGGCATTCTTGATAAGCTGTCAGGATTGATATTTTCTCATCCAGGTCTGTATTTATTAGTGAGATGAAAGTCTGCTAACTTGGCTACCCATCGACATCCTGTAGTGTTAAATTTAGCTGTTGATAATACGTATGTAAGTGGGTTGTTATCTGTGTATACTGTGCATGATGAGCCAGTTAGGTAGTCCATATACCGACTGCCCATTTTAATGTAAGAAACTCAGAATTAAAAGTGATTTATTCATATTTATGATGTTTTTTAGTTCAACCATGTATGCTCCAAACTCCACCTCAGGGGACGACATACGATCCTCAGAATCAACTCAGCTTTGATCCTGGACAAAGAGTGAGGGTCTCGTGTGGAGAAAAACAGTGGGTGAAGAACAAAGAGCTTCAATCAGCTGAACTTACATGCCAGAAAAGAGGACGCTGGAACTTTGATCCAGTGTGCCAACGTATGAACCCAAATACACTTTGAGTGCATTTGAAAATATTCTTCTGTGTTATATTTGATTATGTTTTACTTGTCTTCTAGAGGTTACCTGCTCTAAAACTGTTGAAAAAGTCTACAGCTGGGAACATACTTGGTCTAACACAGTGGAAATGGATAAAATGTTATGGTATCGATGTTATGATGGCTATGTTGAAACAAGTCCCAGGGCCAAGTGCACCAGACGAGGCTGGGAGCCAGATCCACTTTGTAAAGGTACTGTGAACTTCAACATAATTTGTCCTAAGTAATACATTCAAATTATCTTAATGAAATTACACTTTTATCAGATATATTATTTTTACAGCAGGGCCCCTTTAAACAAGTTGGTGATGAGGCAACAAGTGAAGAAACAATTTTATGTCTAAATCAACTAATATTGTTTTGTTTTTTCCATAGATAAAACATGCATCCAACCTTCCTACAAAAATGCAGATATTACAGACATGTATCCAAAAGAGGAATACCGTCAGGATGAAAGAGTCCATTTTAAATGCACATATGACCCAGCAACCAGCTTCACTGTTCTCTGTCATTCAGGAACCTGGTATTATGATAGGCCCTGTAAAGGTAAGCACTAACCACTGGATAGAGAACCAACGTGTTTTTCCTTAGCTATGCAGGAAACCATAAGTTACATCACAAGGTATGCACATAAGCCAGTCTGATGTTATAAAAGTCTGCTAATGTCTTTCTAAGCATTGAAGCATGAAAAATAGGAAAATGTAAAGGTCTCTGAAACAGGGGACTGTTTGTGGACTCTCTCAGAGCATACTCCAGTTTGTACTATTGGCTGTTAGGTCACAGTATAACCTCATTACTACTACTCCACTACTACTACTTCAAGTAAAATGTACTTTAATTTGTTCTGTAGAGAAGCCATGTACAACACAACCAGTCATCAAAAAGGGAGAGACGTACCTTCGGCCCAGGGAAACATATGATCATGGTGATCAAGTGCTGTTCAGATGCATCGGTGAAACAGAAACCTTCAGAGTGACCTGTCAGGCTGGGGAGTGGAACGCTGAAAAATCATGTGAAGGTAAATGTAAACGGCTACAATACAAGCACCCAAGTGAAATAATAAATAAAATAATAAAAGTGAATGAAAAAAAAATAATATATATATATTTTTTCATTCACTTTTATTATATAAAAGTACATATTTAAACATTTTTAGAGTAAATGCATTTTAAAGTGTATGACTTGTGTGTTTGTGTAGATGTGGCATGTACAGAACCACCAGTTATCAAAAATGCAGAAATGGTCAGTGAAAGAGAGAGAACATATCCACATGGTCAAACAGTGGAGTTCAGATGCACCACAGGGCAAAGGGAACTCTTCACAGTAAGCTGTCAGTCTGGGAAATGGAAGAACATGCATCAATGTCCAGGTAAGTGCAGTTTATCTCAAAATGTAAAAATATTGTTCTTAAAGGAGCCATATTATGATTTGTCAGGGTTTTTGAAATAATTTTGGACACCTTTGCATTAGTATTTCATGTTTAACCATTTAAAAGAATGTCTATATATGAAAAACATCTTTTGGGGAGCTGTTACTTTGACTTTGCAGAGAACTCTTGAATTGGGTGCCTGACGCTCCCTGCTGGCAACAGTAGGGAATGGACAGAGCATAACAAGGCTAGTTAGCACATCTATTTGCAACATGGTGCTAACACATACAGTACAGTAGATAAATGAGTTGACTCCTTGGTAATGATGTCAATTTAAGTTCTGAAATAATCAGAACAAGTAAGATGATGGTGTAGGGGCTTTAGAAATGTGCAGTAGCCGTTTCTGAGAGGTATAGCTCTATAGCTCAGTTGGTAGAACTGTGGTGCATATACACGGCAACTACAGCCTGCTTCTGTGTCGTGGGTTCAAGTCTGGACTTCGATATCACTTAGTGAATGTCTCTTCTTGCTCTCTCTCTCATGATTTACTGTCACCTCTTACCTGCACTGTCCATTAAAGCCAAAAAAGGCCTAAAAAATTACTCAATATCTTAAAAAAAAAGAAAAATGCAGGAACATTTCCTAGAGTCGTGTGTTTTCAGGCTTTTAGGCCTCAGCATACAGAATTACTCAAACATGCGTGACTGAAACAAAATATTACTCCAGGTATGTTCTTAAGGTGCAAATAACATAACATGGTTACAGCTTTAAAAAAAAGTTGATTTGGCCTAATACAGGACCTTTCAACAAAATTTTGCATATATCTATAAAACTTTCACACCCTAAAAGTCCTTAGCAAAAGAATTTCAGTATTATCCAAAACTGGAGGGGAACTGACCTTTGACCCTGGTAAACACACTAGCTATGATTAACATTATTATTTAATATTGTGCCCATTTACAGAACAGAGTGCATGTGTAGGCACAGACATCCCCAATGGATTTTCACATTTATCCAACAACAAGCTGTACTACACCTGTTCTGAAGGATACAGGCTGCTCACTAAAGGCTGGTGGGGTGAAGCCTCATGTGTGGGAGGCAAATGGAAGCTACAGGAATGTGTTGGTAATGTATTTTTATTTATAATAGCAGTAGATTAATAATTTGACTTTGTTCTTTAAAATGCAACATAGGCCTTGAGTAAATTTATTGTTAACCAAGTTCTCATGGCTAGAGCCAAGCTGTGTTTTAGTCTTTAAAGTAATCAGGAGTTGGATGTTTTTTTAAATCCATTTACAGATTTGTGGATCTAGTGGTAATCATATTTTACCGCTCATCTGGCTCCTTCACCTAGCTAAAAAAGGGAATGTATGGACTAAGCTCTTTTGTTTTATTAACGAATTTTCCGCACTATAGGCTGCTCTGGATTATAAGGCGCGCAGTCATTGAATGGTCTATTTTCAAACTTTTTTCACATATAAAGCGCTCCGGACTAAAAGGCGAAACAAAACAGTCAGATAAGTCAGTCAGTCAAACTTTATTCAACGCGTCCAAACTTGTTCTGTTGTAACGCGTGAATAAAAAACACAATCTGAGAACGCTAAATTAAACGATAGCATATTCACAATAACTCATAACTGTTCAGTTAACGTTAAAATACAACACAATACACTCAGTTTTTCAGTTCATTCCTCGTCCACAAATCCCTCAAATATTTCATCTTCAGTGTCCGAGTTAAACAGTTGGGCGATTACGGCAATATTATGGTGAAGCACAGTATGTATTACTCCACGATGCTCCTGACTACGGTAGCCGTAAATAAATTCATATATAAGGCGCTCTGGATTATAAGGCATACTGTTGTTTTTTGAGAAGATTGAAGGCTTTTAAGTGCGCCCTATAGTGCGGAAAATACGGTACTATTATTTAATGTTAACTGTTTGAACTTCAGCCAGCACAGACTGTGGGCCAGTTCCTGACATCCCTAATCTGATTGTGTCGTCTGAGAGTACGAGATTCAGTGAAGGAGACACTTTCCCAATTCAGTGTGAGGCAGGACACCAGAATCTAAACCCTAATCTAAGGAGGTTGATCTGCAAGAAAGGGACATGGAATTCAAAGGGTGTTGAGTTTAAACAGATCTGCACACGTAAGTCACTTTGAGAGTTAGGGCTGGGCAATAATGACAAAAAATTGAATCACAATATATTTCCCCATATTGGTCGATCTCGATTCTTTTATTCCATTTTGTGTTTACAATTAAAAAGTAATAATCATGGCTTTGATCCATCTTTAGGTTTAGATTTTAATGTTATAGGAAAGTGGGAGATTTAATGTAGTTTTTCATTGCAAGTTTTAGTTTTTATACAATAATAACATTAATAATTTTAACAAATAAAAGAGGCAAGATGATATGTTGGAAATTTTAAACACTGTTGCTGCAGACAGTTGTTTCTGACAATGCTTGTTTTTTAATGTTTTTATATATTTAAATGCGTACTACATTTTAGGAGGTTATTCCTCTAAACTCCACTCTTGTTCTGTCTTGCTCACGCTGTAACAGCTGGGCAGTGACAGTAAACATAAGTGCGCTCCTCAGCTGCTCCGTTTTCTGCTGCTGCACTGGCTGTAGACTTGTCCATATCAAATTAAAGGGCTCTAAGCTTATCATCGAGATCAACCCTATACGAAATTGCGATTCAACTTTAAATTCAATTTTTGGCACAGCCCTATTGAAAGTTAAATTGTCTTGTGAACAAGCTGTACCCTAATTCTCTACATGTTTTCTCTTTTGTAGCTATTACAAACAAATGCCCTCCACCTCCTGAAGTAAAGAATGCTGTAGTTATGGCTCCATTTGAGAACGAATACTCATCTAACACCAGACTTACCTATAAGTGTCGAGATCATTTCATCATGGAAGGAGATGGTACAGTTCAATGCAATAATGGGACCTGGGAACAGAAGGACATCAGTTGTAAAGGCATGTACTTTTAACTGCTTCTAAAGCCATTGTCAGTGTTTCTCCAACCATTATATTACAGCAGAACACAGTAACTTTTTTACCTTAAATAAACAGTTTCGGAGCCCATGTGATGGTTAAATGAGTTGTCGTGGGGTAAATGAAGTGTCCGGCTTCTCCCCCTGGTGTCTCTGGGCTGAAAGTGACACTTGCAAAAGTGTGTGCTGTCAACCAGGTGTTACAGAAATCTCGAGTCTCGCGAGAAGGCGGCACATTGCAGTTAGCAAAACAACAGGATAATGATGGCTTTTTTCTTAATTTTTGTCGTGGCAGAGCGGCCAAAAAAAAATTGTAATTTAAATGAGCAGAGCTACTGAGTTTCACTTTAAGGTCTACCAAAAGAGCAAAAATCCCTGCTTGTCAAAATGGTACGATAGACCGCCATTATCAAATCTGTTCCGCTACACAGTGAGGAACTCCTATATTCATATAAATCCAAGTTTTCACCTGTACCCCACTGTGTCAGTGTCAGGTTTATAGTAATCCAGTCCGGGTTTTGCGCTAGTCTTTAGAACAGATTCAGTGGAAGAGTACCTCAGAATAGAGGTACTAAGTGATGAAAGTTATAGAACTCAAGCTTATAGGCTCACTCACCATTTCCTACGGCTTGGTCTTGTCCAAGATTTTCTACGAATGCGCCATGGAAACCCTCTCCGCAGGGCCTCCGTAAAAATGCCTTAGCAACAACCTACAAACAACCCAGCGTGATCTGGCATTGTAACTGTAATAACTGCACAAATAAGTGAAGAGTTTGATGAAGCAGTGAAGACCTTAGACAGACTTTATTTACTGTCTTTATAGCTATGTAAATCTTGTAATGTAGCTTATTCTAATTGACAAGTGCCAAAAGATGGTAAGGCTTTACGCTGTGTCTCTGTGTCACCAACTCATGAAACCATAATCACTGTCTCTATCTCTTCTTTGGGCAGATTAAAATCCACACTCTGTCATTTTGACAGATTCGTGTCCATCACAGAAAGGATGAAGCTATAAACTTACCAAATTTATACAAGAAAGGTTTGTCAAAGACACATCTCGTGTGTCGGGGTTAAATTCCTTTGATGTGAGCGGTGCCCAAAAAACAGAATAAAATGTTTAATCTGCTATGGCCTCAGTTATATAAATTGACTGAGTTGTAAATAGTAGGCTATTTTAAACATTTTGGTGATTTGTTGCATGGTTTTCACGTTGATACGAACGGGAAATGCGTACTAATGCGTATGTTAATGATGTAAACAGATGCTTTATGCTGTAGCCTAAGGGGGGTTTATGTGGCTCTTACTTTTGCAGTCAGAAATTAAATAATAACAATAGTAATAATAATAACAATAGGGTTTAGACTTCAGCTTTAGGTAAAACAAGCACACTACACTAATACCAGTGATAGTAGTACCACACGGCTTTGATAAGGAAAACCTGCACAACAAGCAACGTGTGATGCACCTGTGCCTCAGGACGCACCCACACACAGCTGACACCCAAACTACCAACCAACAATGACTGTAAAAGACTTCATCTAAACTATAATAACGCCACAGAATCCCTATCATGCCATAACACCACAACAAATCCACGTTTTAACAACACACAAGCACTGACCCCTCATGGGAAACATAGGGATCCATTTCACTCTTTTCTGAAGAAAACGTTTTGCATTTCCCATAAAGCCGAGTTTGTCCAAAATCACAGCTGTCTATAAGAGTGTCCTGAAGTTTGATCTCAGTTATGACAGATGATGATCCAAATCCAGTCCCCGTTAACTGGCACGCGTTTATCTTAGGGTTTGTATGCGATCCTCTTCACATCCAGCTGCTCACTCTCTCCCACGACCGTAACAGTTATTACGCACGCCTGCAACACACGTGTAATATGCAATCAAACTTTTACATCACATACGGTTCATAATTTAGGACCGAAGGTAGTGTTATGGAGAACATAAGAACTCTACGGCCAGCATACGGCAGAAAATCAGCTCATTTTCTCGAGAATGCCTCAAGTTGCTCTTGCGAATTGGCAGCTGTACCAAGCTCCTAAAAAGAGACTGTGCCCCCCTCCATGAATGTCTACGACCTCCAGATTTTGAACGAACTGGGAGATTTGTACGTACCCATTGTTCGTGAGAACCTTTGTGACCGAGGCTTACGTTATAAACGTCAGAAATCAGGACATTTTTCAACTCTGCTGTCAGCCCCAGAGCAGTTCAGTAATACATTTAGTTTATCTGTAAACAATAAATGCACTCTTATTAGAGAGGGGGAGAGGAAGGTTAGGCTCCTGAGTCCTGCTTGTGTTTTGTAAAGTCCTGTGTGAAGATTTGGCCCCAGACATTAAAAGTGGCATTTGCTCCACAATGTACTGTCCAGTCTTGTGCTGTAAGAGCAGCTTCTTCAGGACAGTTTGTTTGGCTGCTCCTGAATCCTGCTTTAGTCTAAGGGATACCACATTCTGTGGGACAAAACTGGTGTATGGGACATAATGAAGTGCAGTGTCACTTTAGCTCAGAGAGAAACATAAATAGCTCAGTTTTTATTTCTTATTACAACAAATAAAAAAACAATTTACACTGCAGTTTGTCTCTGTTGCGACCTCCGAAACAAATAGCAGCCGTTCTAGTCATAGTATGTTTCCACCATGCATCTGCAGCCACTATGCATCTATTTGAACAGACCAATTCTGGTCAGGAACAGCAAGTCAGATATGTATGGAGCTATATTTGTCTCAATAAAATGAATTGATGCAAAACTAAAATGAACTGATGCAACAATAAATGTATTGATGCATGTAGAATGATTTATTAAAAAGCCCTGATTTGTGACTTGCATACAGCAATTTTTGTCATTTATAAATCTGCAGTTTTGCACGGAAATAGTCCAATCTGCATTTGTGGCTTGCTCCATTTGTGCATTCATCACTTCTGCGCATTTGGATCTTTTTGAGACATACGTCCCGCAATTGGAGACAGCAAAATTTCTTCACACAAGAATAATCCTTTTCCAATGACAACCTCTGGGGGGCAGTGTTCAACAACAGGGGCTATGGTCTCACTGCTGTAAGTTAGCAGGACAAGCACTGCAGCAAAAACATGTGGAGGATCAATCTAACTTTATTATAAACAAACTGCATCTTATCCTTTTAACAATGGTTTTAGCTGCATTTGTGTATTTAGTATTTAAGTAAGCCACATATTTAATGCACTCAGTATCTAATTAGGAGCCCACTAGCACTGAACTCTCCATTTCCCCAGTCTGTGTCTGTACTGTGTCACACCACATTTAATGCACTCAGTAGTCACTTTTGCACGGAGCAATTATAGGAACATAACAGGCCTACTTCTGTAAACTGCTCACCTGGATTTAGTTAGGAAGTGCACAGCCCCGAGAGCATTTAGCTTTGTGTTGCTGATAGCCATATTGATGCACAATCATACCCCTCTGTAAATCCCCCTCCCAGGCCCTCAGTAAATGAAGCCTCTCCTAAGCTGACTGAGGTCTCCTGGTGTTAGGTAGATTCACACAAGTGAAGTAGTTCACACAACTTTTCTGGGCGAAAGTGGTTTCTGTCCTTGTCCTGCAGCTAACTTCTCTGTTAGCTGGTTACAGTAGGAATGTGCAAATCAATACCAAAAGTATCGATACCTTCAATTCCTGTGATTTAATTGTGGTATCGATACCAATCTGAAAGTATCGATGCTTCAGTAATAACGATAAACATTGTTATTAGTATGATACAGAATTCCACTGGATCCTTCATGTGTGCTCTACAGTGACAGATCCAACCCAGGCCATTGTGTTCTGCTGCTCCAGTGGCAAATAGAAGTCATTATTTGTAACATGTGTATGCATATAGCCTTTTATCATTTACAAAAATTCACTAACTATGTAAGAAAAAACAATGGTTGAGACTGTAAGGGGTTGTCTTGGAATCGGTATTGGTATCGTCGCACATTGCTAGTTTACAGTGAGGAAATTGTTAGAAAATAGCCCCTGTTGGGGAACACTGCCCCTAGTGGTCGTTATTGAAACAGGATTTCTTTTGTGAATAAATCTTTCTGTCTCAAAATGCAGGACCAATGTCTCAAAAAGATCCAAATGGGCAGAAGTGACGAATGCACAAATGGAGCGATCCACAAATGCAGATTGGACTATTTACAAGCAATACTGAAGATTTATAAAAGACAAACATGATTTATATGTAAAATAACTGTAAAGTAATATATTTGCAAATTTGAATTTATTGGCAAAAATTGCTGCACGCAAGTCACAAATTAAGGATTTTGAATAAATTATTCTACATGCATCAGTAAATTTTTTGTTGCATCAAATCATTTTAGTTTTCCATCAATTAATTTTATTGAGACAATAAAATATAGATATAAAATGTATATGAGACCAGTGAAGAGGATGTGGTATATTTCAAAATAAAACCCCTTCCACTGTCCTTACCAGCACTCAGAGATCCTCCTCTCGTGTCTAAACTCAAATCCTCCCAACTTTATTCATGTGTGAACTCAAAGGAGATGATCAGTAGGCAGCACTGTCTGTAGAGGGCTTTAGTCAGAGGAAGGCCTCAGCCCTGCAGAACTTACCTACAGCACCACTGCTTTGAAACTAGGCCCCTGATCCAAGCGTTTTAGCTGAAAGCAAAAGCTCCACAAAATGATGACTTAAATATATATTGACAAATTTTTGTTATAACACTAAGCTACAGGTGTCATAAATAATTTCAAAAAGCTCTAAAACAAGGCATAATATGTTTTCTTTTAGAGTAAAATTAACTTTAAAATGTTTTGTGTTTATATAGCTGAGGCATGTACAGAACCACCAGTTATCACAAATGCAGAAATGTTCAGAGAAAGAGAGAGTACAGATCCACTTGGTCAATCAGTGGAGTTCAGATGCACCACAGGTCAAAGAGACTCCTTCACAGTAACCTGTCAGTCTGGGAAATGGAACTACACACATCAATGTCCAGGTAAGTGCAATTCAAGGCTTTGCTCACCCTTCTTCTTCTGAATTTATATTTACTTCAAAATGTAGAACATATTTTGTCTGCTGTTCTTCAAAAGCTAATTTCTTTCAATAAAAAATAAGGATATATCTCTCCATCTGTAAAGCCATAATATGTCTCCTTTAAAAGTGAAGACTGGAAGCAAAGATGGTTTGGTCTTATTGACTTTCAGGTCTCAAAGTAATAATCTTGTGATCTATTGTGGTTGAAGCAGTTTATTATTGTTGCTGAATGTCATGCTTATGTAACGTCACACACTATCACTGAGCTTATGTCACCCAGTTTCTATTAACAGTATGAAGCCCCAAGAGCCTTTAGTTTTGTGTTGCTAACAGCCATATTGCTGCTCAATCATACCCCTCTGTAAGGCTGTGTTCACACTTGCCATGTTTGGTTTGCTTCAATCGAACCCTGGTGCGCTTCTTGGGAAAGTCTGGTTTGTTTGAGCAGCTGTGAACATGCAACCAGACTCAGGTGCGCACCAAACAAGTGAACTCTGGTCCACCTGAAATCAGAGGTCTCAGTGCGGTGCGCTTTGAGTCCTGGTGGGCTCCTGGTCTGGTCCTGGTGAAGTATGAACGTAACGCCACCAAACTACGGACTAACGCCAAGGAGTGGACTACACCACTGGTCACCAAGGGCATAGAAACATACGTGCATCTAACGTGACTATATGAAAAACAAATACAAATATACTATAAATAAAATGTATTTAAAAGGTTGTTAAAATTAGCAAACATAGGTGAAACACTGCTAAAACAAAACAGATTTCATATTAATCACCGGAGAGAATTCACAGCTGTGTTCAGCCGATATCTCTGTTCTAAACGTAATACTTCATTAAATATTAATTAAAGTGCGCCGTATGATATTATTGAGATATATTCAGCTGAAGAGGCGGACTTTTGCCCAATAAATGAGCAGGGTTTCTTCTTCCCAAGTTTCTCTCAGTAAATACTGATGCGCTGCCTTCTACAGGCGAGGTTTGTTACTGCTCCCTCGTCCGTTCAGTTTGTTTGACAGAGCTCAATGTGAACTCGAACCAGACCAATGACATCACCGACACCGGTGCGGACTTTTGCCCCAAAGCGCACCGAGTCCTGCTGACAAGCAAGTGTGACCATACCCTAAATCCCCCTCCCAGGCCCTCAGTACAAGCAGCCCCTCTTTTCCTAAGCCGACAAAGGGCTCCTGGTGCTGGGTAGATCATAACAAAATCTGGGGTAGACAGTTCACACAACTGTTCTGGGCGGAAGTGGTTCCTGTCCATGTCCTGCAGCTCACTTCTCTGTTAGCTGTTTACGGTGAGAAAATTGTGAGAAAATAGCCCCTGTTGTGAAACACTGCCCCTAGTGGTTGTCACTGAAACAGGATTTCATTGTGAATAAATCTTTCTGTCTCAAAATGCATGACCCATGTCTCAAAAAGATCCAAATGTGCAGAAGTGACGAATGCACAAATGGAGTGATCCACAAATGCAAATTGAACTATTTACAAGCAAAACTGAAGATTTATAAAAGACAAACATGATTTATTTGTAAAATAATTGTGAATAATATATTTGCAAATTAGAATTTATTTGCAAAAATTGTTGCATGCAAGTCACAAATTAAAGATTTTGAATAAATTATTCTACATGCATAAATAAATTTTTTGTTGCATCAATTAATTTTAGTTTTCCATCAGTTAAATTTACTGAGACAAAAATAGCACCATACATATGAGACCAGTGAAGAGGATGTGGTATATTTCAAAATAAAACCCTTTCCACTGTCCTTACCAGCACTCAGAGATCCTCCTCTCGTGTCTAAACTCAGATCCTCCCAACTTTATTCATGTGTGAACTCAAAGGAGATGATCAGTAGGCAGCACTGTCTGTAGAGGGCTTTAGTCAGAGGAAGGCCTCAGCCCTGCAGAACTTACCTACAACACCACTGCTTTGAAACTAGGCCCCTGATCCAAGCGTTTTAGCTGAAAGCAAAAGCTCCACAAAATGATGACTTAAATATATATTGACAAATTTTTGTTATAACACTAAGCTACAGGTGTCATAAATCATTTCAAAAAGCTCTAAAACAAGGCATAATATGTTTTCTTTTAGAGTAAAATTAACTTTAAAATGTTTTGTGTTTATATAGCTGAGGCATGTACAGAACCACCAGTTATCACAAATGCAGAAATGTTCAGAGAAAGAGAGAGTACAGATCCACTTGGTCAATCAGTGGAGTTCAGATGCACCACAGGTCAAAGAGACTCCTTCACAGTAACCTGTCAGTCTGGGAAATGGAACTACACACATCAATGTCCAGGTAAGTGCAATTCAAGGCTTTGCTCACCCTTCTTCTTCTGAATTTATATTTACTTCAAAATGTAGAACATATTTTGTCTGCTGTTCTTCAAAAGCTAATTTCTTTCAATAAAAAATAAGGATATATCTCTCCATCTGTAAAGCCATAATATGTCTCCTTTAAAAGTGAAGACTGGAAGCAAAGATGGTTTGGTCTTATTGACTTTCAGGTCTCAAAGTAATAATCTTGTGATCTATTGTGGTTGAAGCAGTTTATTATTGTTGCTGAATGTCATGCTTATTTAACGTCACACACTATCACTGAGCTTATGTCACCCAGTTTCTATTAACAGTATGAAGCCCCAAGAGCCTTTAGCTTTGTGTTGCTAACAGCCATATTGCTGCTCAATCATACCCCTCTGTAAGGCTGTGTTCACACTTGCCATGTTTGGTTTGCTTCAATCGAACCCTGGTGCGCTTCCTGGGAAAGTCTGGTTTGTTTGAGCAGCTGTGAATGTGCAACCAGACTCAGGTGTGCATCAAACAAGTGAACTCTGGTCCACCTGAAATCAGAGGTCTCGGTGCGGTGCGCTTTGAGTCCTGGTGGGCTCCTGGTCTGGTCCTGGTGAAGTATGAACGTAACGCCACCAAACTACGGACTAACGCCAAGGAGTGGACTACACCACTGGTCACCAAGGGCATAGAAACATACGTGCATCTAACGTGACTATATGAAAAACAAATACAAATATACTATAAATAAAATGTATTTAAAAGGTTGTTAACATTAGCAAACATAGGTGAAACACTGCTAAAACAAAACAGATTTCATATTAATCACCGGAGAGAATCCACAGCTGTGTTCAGCCGATATCTCTGTTCTAAACGTAATACTTCATTAAATATTAATTAAAGTGCACCGTATGATATTATTGAGATAAAGTGGGGCAAAAAAGTATTTAGTCAGCCACCAATTGTGCAAGTTCTCCCACTTAAGAAGATGAGAGAGGCCTGTAATTTTCATCATAGGTATACCTCAACTATGAGAGACAAAATGAGAAAAAAAATCCAGAAAATCACATTGTCTGATTTTTAAAGAATTTATTTGCAAATTATGGTGGAAAATAAGTATTTGGTCACCTACAAACAAGCAAGATTTGTGTCTCTCACAGAGCTGTAACTTCTTCTGTAAGAGGCTCCTCTGTCCTCCACTCGTTACCTGTATTAATGGCACCTGTTTGAACTGGTTATCTATATAAAAGACACCTGTCCACAACCTCAAACAGTCCCACTCCAAACTCCACTATGGCCAAGACCAAAGAGCTGTCAAAGGACACCAGAAACAAAATTGTAGACCTGCACCAGGCTGGGAAGACTGAATCTGCAATAGGTAAGCAGCTTGGTGTGAAGAAATCAACTGTGGGAGCAATTATTAGGAAATGGAAGACATACAAGGCCACTGATAATCTCCCTCGATCTGGAGCTCCCCGCAAGATCTCACCCCGTGGGGTCAAAATGATCACAAGAACGGTGAGCAAAAATCCCAGAACCACATGGGGGGACCTAGTGAATGACCTGCAGAGAGCTGGGACCAAAGTAACAAAGGCTACCATCAGTAACACACTACGCCGCCAGGGACTCAAATCCTGCAGTGCCAGACGTGTCCCCCTGCTAAAGCCAGTACATGTGCAGGCCCATCTGAAGTTTGCTAGAGAGCATTTGGATGATCCAGAAGAGGATTGGGAGAACGTCATATGGTCAGATGAAACCAAAATAGAACTTTTTGGTAAAAACTCTACTCGTCGTGTTTGGAGGAGAAAGAATGCTGAGTTGCATCCAAAGAACACCATACCTACTGTAAAGCATGGGGGTGGGAACATCATGCTTTGGGGCTGTTTTTCAGCAAAGGGACCAGGACGACTGATCCGTGTAAAGGAAAGAATGGATGGGGCCATGTATGGTCAGATTGTGAGTGAAAACCTCCTTCCATCAGCAAGGGCATTGAAGATGAAACGTGGCTGGGTCTTTCAGCATGACAATGATCCCAAACACACTGCCCGGGTAACGAAGGAGTGGCTTCGTAAGAAGCATTTCAAGGTCCTGGAGTGGTCTAGCCAGTCTCCAGATCTCAACCCCATAGAAAATCTTTGGAGGGAGTTGAAAGTCCGTGTTGCCCAGCGACAGCCCCAAAACATCACTGCTCTAGAGGAGATCTGCATGGAGGAATGGGCCAAAATACCAGCAACAGTTTGTGAAAACCTTGTGAAGACTTACAGAAAACGTTTGACCTCTGTCATTGCCAACAAAGGGTATATAACAAAGTATTGAGATGAACTTTTGTTATTGACCAAATACTTATTTCCCATCATAATTTGCAAATAAATTCTTTAAAAATCAGACAATGTGATTTTCTGTTTTGTTTTTTTTCTCATTTTGTCTCTCATAGTTGAGGTATACCTATGATGAAAATTACAGACCTCTCTCGTCTTTTTAAGTGGGAGAACTTGCACAATTGGTGGCTGACTAAATACTTTTTTGCCCCACTGTATATTTAGCTGAAGAGGCAGACTTTTGCCCAATAGATGAGCAGGGTTTCTTCTTCCCAAGTTTCTCTCAGTAAATACTGATGCGCTGCCCTCTACAGGCGAGGTTTGTTACTGCTCCTTCGTCCGTTCAGTTTGTTTGACAGAGCTCAATGTGAACTCGAACCAGACCAATGACATCACCGACACCGGTGCGGACTTTTGCCCCAAAGCGCACCGAGTCCTGCGGACCAGTAAATGTGACCATACCCTAAATCCCCCTCCCAGGCCCTCAGTACAAGCAGCCCCTCTTTTCCTACGCCGACAAAGGGCTCCTGGTGCTGGGTAGATCATAACAAAATCTGGGGTAGACAGTTCACACAACTGTTCTGGGCGGAAGTGGTTCCTGTCCATGTCCTGCAGCTCACTTCTCTGTTAGCTGTTTACGGTGAGAAAATTGTGAGAAAATAGCCCCTGTTGTGAAACACTGCCCCTAGTGATTGTCACTGAAACAGGATTTCATTGTGAATAAATCTTTCTGTCTCAAAATGCATGACCCATGTCTCAAAAAGATCCAAATGTGCAGAAGTGACGAATGCACAAATGGAGCGATCCACAAATGCAGATTGAACTATTTACAAGCAAAACTTAAGTTTTATAAAAGACAAACATGATTTATTTGTAAAATAATTGTGAATAATATATTTGCAAATTAGAATTTATTTGCAAAAATTGCTGCATGCAAGTCACAAATTAAAGATTTTGAATAAATTATTCTACATGCATAAATAAATTTTTTGTTGCATCAATTAATTTTAGTTTTCCATCAATTAATTTTACTGAGACAAAAATAGCACCATACATATGAGACCAGTGAAGAGGATGTGGTATATTTCAAAATAAAACCCCTTCCACTGTCCTTACCAGCACTCAGAGATCCTCCTCTTGTGTCTAAACTCAGATCCTCCCAACTTTATTCATGTGTGAACTCAAAGGAGATGATCAGTAGGCAGCACTGTCTGTAGAGGGCTTTAGTCAGAGGAAGGCCTCAGCCCTGCAGAACCTACCTACAACACCACTGCTTTGAAACTAGGCCCCTGATCCAAGCGTTTTAGCTGAAAGCAAAAGCTCCACAAAATGATGACTTAAATATATATTGACAAATTTTTGTTATAACACTAAGCTACAGGTGTCATAAATAATTTCAAAAAGCTCTAAAACAAGGCATAATATGTTTTCTTTTAGAGTAAAATTAACTTTAAACTGTTTTGTGTTTATATAGCTGAGGCATGTACAGAACCACCAGTTATCACAAATGCAGAAATGTTCAGAGAAAGAGAGAGTACAGATCCACTTGGTCAATCAGTGGAGTTCAGATGCACCACAGGTCAAAGAGAACACTTCACAGTAACCTGTCAGTCTGGGAAATGGAACTACACACATCAATGTCCAGGTAAGTGCAATTCAAGGCTTTGCTCACCCTTCTTCTTCTGAATTTATATTTACTTCAAAATGTAGAACATATTTTGTCTGCTGTTCTTCAAAAGCTAATTTCTTTCAATAAAAAATAAGGATATATCCCTCCATCTGTAAAGCCATAATATGTCTCCTTTAAAAGTGAAGACTGGAAGCAAAGATGGTTTGGTCTTATTGACTTTCAGGTCTCAAAGTAATAATCTAGTGAGCTATTGTGGTTGAAGCTTGTATGACACTTTTATGACAGGCACTGAAATTGATATGATTTAAATAATAATTCAATCAGGCAATGTTTCCTCAAGTTACGCTTGTGGGAAAGAACATATCCCAAGATTTGAATAAATAAATAAATGTTTATCTACAGTTGTGTTATGTTTTAGATGAAGTTGGTGTCGTGGTTTTAGGTTTGGTTTGTTGTTGTTGCTGAATGTCGTGCTTATGTAACGTCACACACCGTCACTGTGCTTATGTCACCCAGTTCCTATCAGCAGTGTGAATACAAACTGACAAAAGGTTCCTGAGGTGAGGCAGTTCAGTTCATAGAACTAAATTCCAGTATCTGTTCTGTGCTAAGTAGCTTTTGTTAATGATGCAGGTGTCATTTATTTAAATATTCACACACACACACACACACACACACATTTAGACACAGACACACACACGAAATGTGCAAAATGTATGTAAAGTTTTTTACATATATTTACATTACATTGTTTAGTGTAGAGTAGACCCTGAATTTCTATAAAAGATAATTTTAAACCACTGTCTTCATGTTTTATTGATAAATAATTTGGTTTATGAATGTAGAATAATACTCAATGTAACTGTTGTATGCAAGTGGTAATTATTAATTTGTTTTCTATCTTTTAAATATTATTTCATTTTGTCTTACAGCTGCACCTCAGCCTCAGTGATGCTGGAGATCAAACAGAGACAGAAGGGATTTCAGAAGAGAAGTCAGTGTTTGATACAGTTTGTTTGGTTCAGATGCAATTTCATTTTAAATGCAATTTTTGTAAAGGTGAACAATAAAGCATTAAACAAGGGCTACACCACTGACTTTATAAAACATTTCATGCTAATTAAAAACAATGATAAAAGTATTTTGGGGAGTCTTGCTGTTTATTTTCATTTGAAAAGCTGTGTTTATAATATTTATCTTTATTTAGGATTTGAATTACTCATAATATTTGTCCAATCACATGATTACATTGAAGATCATTTGAATAAGTCTTATTGGCTCTTGCTGTTTATTCTCATTTGAAAAACTGTTTATAATAGTTATCTATTTTTTTATTTAGGTTTTAATTGTTCATTGTTTGTTCGATCACATTGAAGATCATTTGAATAAGTCCTATTGGCTCTGGGTCTATACAGCTTGTCAACACTGAGTCAGTGGTAAAGCGTTCTGCTGGATAAGTTTTCCAGTGTTGGCTACGTCATTTACATTGCACTAAAAAAACAGAAAAGTGGAACAAAGAGAAACAGAAATTATTACTGGTTATGCAAAAACTAAACCTCAGTGTGGTAGAAAATACTACTTGTATGAATATGAATGAGTTTTACTTTTTTAATAAAAGAGCTGTAACACTGTTGTAGGAGATGGCAGTCACTTTATCATTGAATGTGATATTCCACATCACAAATACAAATCAGCCACATCGCAGAAGTCCACCACTCACAGCTAGCACTCCTGGAAATGTAGTGAGACAGTTTAGAGCTAACGTGTGAAGCATGTTTCAAACTTGTGGAGGTAACTAAAAACATTAATGTAACTACAGTAAAGGTCTGCAGTCACATACACAGAACACCCACAGCACCTCTTTACCATGAGTTTGTCTGTGTTAACACACTTCAGCAGCGTCAAGGCCAGCGTTCTTGTGTAAATGGCCGTCAGGTGACCCAAGACTGATTCTGTAATTAACAGGAGGAAAATGGATGGATATTGAGACTGAAAACTGATCCTACTGAAGGTTACATGTTCACACAGCTCAAAGGTCAGGTGACCCCGAGTAGAAAGGCACCTGATAACATGTTTTATCATTATTATTTTTAAATGTCATTTTTACTGAGTATGGGTTCATTATCTCTATAGATTATTCCGCTCATTACACTTTGTGGAAGTGAGCTGTACATTTAGCAGATGAGTTTACTGTAGTATTGTGTGGGTCTTTGTGTTTACATATCTTAAATATGTCAGTGTGATGGATTGTTTCGTGCTGACTTGGTTTCACATGAACATGGCTCTTAGCTCAAAGACAGATGTAACCTGTAATGATGCAGCTTTTTAACTGTTTTGTCTAAAGCAGAAGACACATACAGTATCTGGAGTAGGTTCAGCTGGTGTCATAGTACACCGTTTATAAGTCATGTATTTTGCCAGAGATTATAAATGATGAAATGAAGGTAAGAGTTAATACAAAGGTAAATGACCTCAACCAACAGACAGAGCGGCTGGTTACTAAATAAATATCAAACAAAACCAGTTCCAGTGTTTAGTTCAAAGCTGAAAAAACAACTATGAAGCTGACTTTAATGTTCCTGGTGCTCCTTTGGGAAAAAGTGGATTTAACTTTGATGCAACAAGGTAGAAAATATTTTCATGGCTTTTATAAATCGCTTAAATGAATGTGTGTCTGTGTCTGCAACTGACTAAGTTAAAACTGAGCCATTAATCCAGTGACCTACATTTAAAATTGTCCTTCACAATTCTTGGGACCTCATGTTCTTGATAACTTCCTACACTTTGATAAATTTCATTTATCGCCAACACTCTTTTCTAATGTCGTGGTATCATAGAGTGTTCAAAGCTTCCCAGTGTTGAACATGCCTTTGTGTCGGATCAATACAAAAAGCTGAGTACCAAGAAGGAGACGTGATATATTTCTCTTGTGACAACAACTGTGATTCACAACTGGTGTGAACACCACATACATGTGCACAGAACATGGCTGGAGAGCAGCCACTATCGGGCAGTGCATTGGTGAGTTGTCATTTGTTAGACTGGTTATTAAGATATATGTTATAATATGATCTGACTGAATGCCCCAAACTGTTCTATTGTCACAGAAAACACTTTTCCAGTGGCTCTGGGTTGCACACCACCACCACCACTAAAAAATGGATATGTTTTGGAAAATTCAACTTACTTTTATCTAAATGGTGTTGGATTCCGGTGTAATAATTCCTACACAATCAAAGGAGGGCCTTACAAAACCTGCACCAATGGACAATGGGCAGGAGACCTCCAGTGCCTCTGTAAGTCAAACTTTACTTTGTTTGCCAGATGCTCCCAACCAAATTGACGCACCAAAGCAATTGTAGTATTTCAGAACAAATTATTGTACAATCAAGAACCTGGCCTGCACCAAAAAAGAGTTTGCAACATTTACAACCAAAAAAACAGACTCTGATGACTGCCTTTTAAAAGACTGATTTGATTCCCTGAAGAGTGAACAGACGTGACAGTGGTTTGATGTTGTTGCCACCTCTCACCCCATGTACACACACACACACACACACACACACACACACACGCACACACACACACACGCACACACACACACAGCGTCTCATTCAGTCCTCTCAGGTTTAAAACAGGGCTGTAACAATTAGTCGACATAATCGACGATGTCCATTAGCTAATTTTTATAGTCGACGCGTCGTATGGACACACATTTAGTTTGTAAAATTGCAAAAAAAAAACAACGCATTTTTATTTATGACCCGCTGTGATTTTGGGGGACCGCAATACACTGCGGGAAGTTAAGGGGGCAGTATTTCCCGTTGACTATCATTGTCTGTCTCTATCTTGACTGCATTCTGACGAAGAAGACACACAAACGATGGCGGAAAGTCCGACGGAAGCGGAGAAAAGACTAAGACCAAAACATTCGAAAGTGTGGGAGTATTTCAAAGAAAAAAAGTCAAAACAAAGTCAGCACTGTGTAGTCTCAGCAAAACGGAGCTGTCTTTTCACGGGAGTACAACGGCAATGCATGAGCACCTGAAACGAAAACACCTGGGAGCCGTGTCCACTTCTGATACTCACGGGTACGTTTTTGCAAGTTAAGCTAACAAGGCACATTTAGCGTGTAACAGTAGTCTGCAAGCTGACAAATGTCACATGCGGTCCGTAAATTGCAGATATATCAAAGTATGGTGTGATATTTGTGACACCTTTGTGCGCGCTAAGAGTGAGTGTTGAGCGCACGTAGTGTCACTGTCGCGAGCACATACTTTACCATTTGAAAAGAGAATAATAATTTGAGCACACAAACCTTTGTTCCGTGCGTGTGCAACTTTGCCTACATGCTCGCTCAAAGTCTACCTAGGTGCGCGAGTACGTGGATGCCCGCTCGCACGACAGCTCATTCCTGCTCGAGATTCTGGCTCTGCGCTTGCTCGAGGTGGCACAGGGCAAACTACGATTGTAGCGAGCAGGACAGCCAATCACAGACGATTAATCGCGATTAATCGTATTATGAATTCACGTACAAACACAAAATTGTAAATTTAGAACATTTATTTTGAATTAACCTTCACATACTTTATTGTAAACTTGTGCAATGCAAACAAAACTTGCAAAGAAAATAAATGAATAGTCTCTTTGAGACCTGTAACTCAGACAAAGTTTGCCTAAACAAGGTACAACCAACAAATACACAAAACTTAACTAAAAAAGCATATGTAAGCTCTTTTAGAACTTTAACAAAAATAAGTTTAATTCTTTAATTAATAACAATTGTTGTGGTTCACAACAGTGTAAATACTATGAACTGTTACTCCAGTGGTAATTGAACTCATCCTTGCATAGACTGCACATAACTTTTGTTTTGTCTATATTGCTGTCTGGTAACGATTTGAAGCAGAATTGTCCATTTAGCAATGTGTCTTTTTGGTCACTCATGTTGCTTTAGCTCGTTCACTTGTTGCATTAGGCTTGTTCCAGATGAACTGAGCCTGGATTGTGAACGAGAGTGCACGGCTGCAATGAGAGGATGGGAAATACGCCTGTACTGCTGTAATGCTTTTTTCAACTCCCTCCAAAGATTTTCTATGGGGTTGAGATCTGGAGACTGGCTAGACCACTCCAGGACCTTGAAATGCGTCTTACGAAGCCACTCCTTCGTTACCCGGGCAGTGTGTTTGGGATCATTGTCATGCTGAAAGACCCAGCCACGTTTCATCTTCAATGCCCTTGCTGATGGAAGGAGGTTTTCACTCACAATCTGACCATACATGGCCCCATTCATTCTTTCCTTTACACGGATCAGTCGTCCTGGTCCCTTTGCTGAAAAACAGCCCCAAAGCATGATGTTCCCACCCCCATGCTTTACAGTAGGTATGGTGTTCTTTGGATGCAACTCAGCATTCTTTCTCCTCTAAACACGACGAGTAGAGTTTTTGCCAAAAAGTTCTATATTGGTTTCATCTGACCATATGACGTTCTCCCAATCCTCTTCTGGATCATCCAAATGCTCTGTAACAAACTTCAGACTGGCCTGCACATGTACTGGCTTTAGCAGGGGGACACGTCTGGCACTGCAGGATTTGAGTCCCTGGCGGTGTAGTGTGTTACTGATGGTAGCCTTTGTTACTTTGGTCCCAGCTCTCTGCAGGTCATTCACTAGGTCCCCGCGTGTGGTTCTGGGATTTTTGCTCACCGTTCTTGTGACCATTTTGACCCCACCGGGTGAGATCTTGCGGGGAGCCCCAGATCGAGGGAGATTATCAGTGGTCTTGTATGTCTTCCATTTCCTAATAATTGCTCCCACAGTTGATTTCTTCACACCAAGCTGCTTACCTATTGCAGATTCAGTCTTCCCAGCCTGGTGCAGGTCTACAATTTAGTTTCTGGTGTCCTTTGACAGCTCTTTGGCTCTTGGCCATAGTGGAGTTTGGAGTGGGACTGTTTGAGGTTGTGGACAGGTGTCTTTTATATAGATAACCAGTTCAAACAGGTGCCATTAATACAGGTAACGAGTGGAGGACAGAGGAGCCTCTTACAGAAGAAGTTACAGCTCTGTGAGAGACACAAATCTTGCTTGTTTGTAGGTGACCAAATACTTATTTTCCACCATAATTTGCAAATAAATTCTTTAAAAATCAGACAATGTGATTTTCTGGATTTTTTTTCTCTAATTTTGTCTCTCATAGTTGAGGTAACCTATGATGAAAATTTCAGGCCTCTCTCATCTTTTTAAGTGGGAGAACTTGCACAATTGGTGGCTGACTAAATACTTTTTTGCCCCACTGTACAGTAGATAAATGAGTTGACTCCTTGGTAATGATGTCAATTTAAGTTCTGAAAAAATCAGAACAAGTAAGATGATGGTGTAGGGGCTTTAGAAATGTGCAGTAGCCGTTTCTGAGAGGTATAGCTCTATAGCTCAGTTGGTAGAACTGTGGTGCATATACACGGCAACTACAGCCTGCTTCTGTGTCGTGGGTTCAAGTCTGGACTTCGATATCACTTAGTGAATGTCTCTTCTTGCTCTCTCTCTCATGATTTCCTGTCACCTCTTACCTGCACTGTCCATTAAAGCCAAAAAAGGCCTAAAAAATAACTCAATATCTTAAAAAAAAGAAACATGCAGGAACATTTCCTAGAGTCGTGTGTTTTCAGGCTTTTAGGCCTCAGCATACAGAATTACTCAAACATGCGTGACTGAAACAAAATATTACTCCAGGTATGTTCTTAAGGTGCAAATAACATAACATGGTTAAAGGCTTTAAAAAAAAGTTGATTTGGCCTAATACAGGATCTTTCAACAAAATTTGGCATATATCTATAAAAGTTACCCTAAAAGTCCTTAGCAAAAGAATTTCAGTATTATCCAAAACTGGAGGGGAACTGACCTTTGACCCTGGTAAACACACTAGCTATGATTAACATTATTATTTAATATTGTGCCCATTTACAGAACAGAGTGCATGTGTAGGCACAGACATCCCCAATGGATTTTCACATTTATCCAACAACAAGCTGTACTACACCTGTTCTGAAGGATACAGGCTGCTCACTAAAGGCTGGTGGGGTGAAGCCTCATGTGTGGGAGGCAAATGGAAGACAGAGGAATGTGTTGGTAATGTATTTTTATTTATAATAGCAGTAGATTAATAATTTGATTTTGTTCTTTAAAATGCAACATAGGCCTTGAGTAAATTTATTGTTAACCAAGTTCTCATGGCTAGAGCCAAGCTGTGTTTTAGTCTTTAAAGTAATCAGGAGTTGGATGTTTTTTTAAATCCATTTACAGATTTGTGGATCTAGTGGTAATCATATTTTACCGCTCATCTGGCTCCTTCACCTAGCTAAAAAGGGAATGTATGGACTAAGCTCTTTTATTTTATTAACGTATTTTCCGCACTATAGGGCGCTCCGTATTATAAGGTGCGGTCATTGAATGGTCTATTTTCAAACTTTTTTCACATATAAAGCGCTCCGGACTAAAAGGCGAAACAAAACAGTCAGATAAGTCAGTCAGTCAAACTTTATTCAGCGCGTTCACCATAACTCTCAAACTTGTTCAGTTGTAATGCGTGAATAAAAAACACAATCTGAGAACGCTAAATCAAATGATAGCGTATTCACAATAACTCATAACTGTTCAGTTAACGTTAAAATACAACACAATACGCTCAGTTTTTCAGTTCATTCCTCGTCCACAAATCCCTCAAATATTTCATCTTCAGTGTCTGAGTTAAACAGTTGGGCGATTACGGCAATATTATGGTGAAGCACAGTATGTATTACTCCACGATGCTCCTGACTACGGTAGACATAAATAAATTCATATATAAGGCGCTCTGGATTATAAGGCGAACAGTTGTTTTTTGAGAAGATTGAAGGCTTTTAAGTGCGCCCTATAGTGCGGAAAATACGGTACTATTATTTAATGTTAACTGTTTGAACTTCAGCCAGCACAGACTGTGGGCCAGTTCCTGACATCCCTAATCTGATTGTGTCGTCTGAGAGTACGAGATTCAGTGAAGGAGACACTTTCCCAATTCAGTGTAAGGCAGGACACCAGAATCTAAACCCTAATCTAAGGAGGTTGATCTGCAAGAACGGGACATGGAATTCAGAGGGTGTTGAGTTTAAACAGATCTGCACACGTAAGTCACTTTGAGAGTTAGGGCTGGGCAATAATGACAAAAAATTGAATCACAATATATTTCCCCATATTGGTCGATCTCGAATTTTTTTATTCCATTTTGTGTTTACAATTAAAAAGTAATAATCATGGCTTTGATCCATCTTTAGGCTTAGATTTTAATGTTATAGGAAAGTGGGAGATTTAATGTAGTTTTCATTGCAAGTTTTAGTTTTTATACAATAATAACATTAATAATTTTAACAAATAAAAGAGGCAAGATGATATGTTGGAAGTTTTAAACACTGTTGCTGCAGACACAGTTGTTTCTGACAATGCTTGTTATTTTGTTTTGTTTTGTTTTTATATTTAAATGCATACTACATTTAAGTGGTTATTCCTCTAAACTCCACTCTTGTTCTGTCTTGCTCACGCTGTAACTGCTGGGCAGTGACAGTAAACATAAGTGCAGCTCCTCAGCTGCTCCGTTTTCTGCTGCTGCACTGGCTGTAGACTTGTCCATATCAAATTAAAGGGCTCTAAGCTTTCATCGAGATCAACCCTATACGAAATCGCGATTCAACTTTAAATTCAACTTTTGGCACAGCCCTATTGAAAGTTAAATTGTCTTGTGAACAAGCTGTAACCTAATTCTCTACATGTTTTCTCTTTTGTAGCTATTACAAACAAATGCCCTCCACCTCCTGAAGTAAAGAATGCTGTAGTTATGGCTCTATTTAAGAACGAATACTCATCTAACACCAGACTTACCTATAAGTGTCGAGATCATTTCATCATGGAAGAAGATGGTACAGTTCAATGCAATAATGGGACCTGGGAACAGAAGGGCATCAGTTGTAAAGGCATGTACTTTTAACTGCTTCTAAAGCCATTGTCAGTGTTTCTCCAACCATTATATTACAGCAGAACACAGTAACTTTTTTACCTTAAATAAACAGTTTCGGAGCCCATGTGATGGTTAAGTGTGTGCTGTCAACCAGGTGTTACAGAAATCTCGAGTCTCGCGAGAAGGCGGCACATTGCAGTTAGCAATGGCTTTATTTCTTGATTTTTGTCGTGGCAGAGCGGCCAAAAAAATTGTAATTTAAATGAGCAGAGCTACTGAGTTTCACTTTAAGGTCTACCAAAAGAGCAAAAATCCCTGCTTGTCAAAATGGTACGATAGACCGTCATTATCAAATCTGTTCCGCTACACAGTGAGGAACTCCTATATTCATATAAATCCAAGTTTTCACCTGTACCCCACTGTGTCAGTGTCAGGTTTATAGTAATCCAGTCCGGGTTTTGCGCTAGTCTTTAGAACAGATTCAGTGGAAGAGTACCTCAGAATAGAGGTACTAAGTGATGAAAGTTATAGAACTCAAGCTTATAGGCTCACTCACCATTTCCTACGGCTTGGTCTTGTCCAAGATTTTCTACGAATGCGCCATGGAAACCCTCTCCGCAGGGCCTCCGTAAAAATGCCTTAGCAACAACCTACAAACAACCCAGCGTGATCTGGCATTGTAACTGTAATAACTGCACAAATAAGTGAAGAGTTTGATGAAGCAGTGAAGACCTTAGACAGACTTTATTTACTGTTTTTATAGCTATGTAAATCTTGTAATGTAGCTTATTCTAATTGACAAGGGCCAAAAGATGGTGAGGCTTTACGCTGTGTCTCTGTGTCACCAACTCGTGAAACCATAATCACTGTCTCTATCGCTTCTTTGGGCAGATTAAAATCCACACTCTGTCATTTTGACAGATTCGTGTCCATCACAGAAAGGATGATGCTATAAACTTACCAAATTTATACAAGAAAGGTTTGTCAAAGACACATCTCGTGTGTCGGGGTTAAATTCCTTTGATGTGAGCGGTGCCCAAAAAACAGAATAAAATGTTTAATCTGCTATGGCCTCAGTTATATAAATTGATTGAGTTGTAAATAGTAGGCTATTTTAAACATTTTGGTGATTTGTTGCGTGGTTTTCACGTTGATACGAACGGAAAATGCGTACTAATGCGTATGTTAATTATGTAAACAGATGCTTTATGCTGTAGCCTAAGGGGGGTTTATGTGGCTCTTACTTTTGCAGTCAGAAATTAAATAATAACAATAGTAATAATAATAACAATAGGGTTTAGATTTCAGCTTTAGGTAAAACAAGCACACTACACTAATACCAGTGATAGTAGTACCACACGGCTTTGATAAGGAAAACCTGCACAGCAAGCAACGTGTGATGCACCTGTGCCTCAGGACGCACCCACACACAGCTGACACCCAAACTACCAACCAACAATGACTGTAAAAGACTTCATGTAAACTATAATAACGCCACAGAATCCCTATCATGCCATAACACCACAACAAATCCACGTTTTAACAACACACAAGCACTGACCCCTCATGGGAAACATAGGGATCCATTTCACTCTTTTCTGAAGAAAACGTTTTGCATTTCCCATAAAGCCGAGTTTGTCCAAAATCACAGCTGTCTATAAGAGTGTCCTGAAGTTTGATCTCAGTTATGACAGATGATGATCCAAATCCAGTCCCCGTTCGCTGGCACGCGTTTATCGTAGGGTTTGTATGCGATCCTCTTCACATCCAGCTGCTCACTCTCTCCCACGACCGTAACAGTTATTACGCACGCCTGCAACACACGTGTAATATGCAATCAAACTTTTACATCACATACGGTTCAAAATTTAGGACCGAAGGTAGTGTTATGGAGAACATAAGAACTCTACGGCCAGCATACGGCAGAAAATCAGCTCATTTTCTCGAGAATGCCTCAAGTTGCTCTGCGAATTGGCAGCTGTACCAAGCTCCTAAAAAGAGACTGTGCCCCCCTCCATGAATGTCTACGACCTCCAGATTTTGAACGAACTGGGAGATTTGTACGTACCCATTGTTCGTGAGAACCTTTGTGACCGAGGCTTACGTTATAAACGTCAGAAATCAGGACATTTTTCAACTCTGCTGTCAGCCCCAGAGCAGTTCAGTAATACATTTAGTTTATCTGTAAACAATAAATGCACTCTTATTAGAGAGGGGGAGAGGAAGGTTAGGCTCCTGAGTCCTGCTTGTGTTTTGTAAAGTCCTGTGTGAAGATTTAGCCCCAGACATTAAAAGTGGCATTTGCTCCACAATGTACTGTCCAGTCTTGTGCTGTAAGAGCAGCTTCTTCAGGACAGTTTTGTTTGGCTGCTCCTGAATCCTGCTTTAGTCTAAGGGATACCACATTCTGTGGGACAAAACTGGTGTATGGGACATAATGAAGTGCAGTGTCACTTTAGCTCAGAGAGAAACATAAATAGCTCAGTTTTTATTTCTTATTACAACAAATAAAAAACAATTTACACTGCAGTTTGTCTCTGTTGCGACCTCCATAACAAATAGCAGCCGTTCTAGTCATAGTGTGTTTCCACCATGCATCTGCAGCCACTATGCATCTATTTGAACAGACCAATTCTGGTCAGGAACAGCAAGTCAGATATGTATGGAGCTATATTTGTCTCAGTAAAATGAATTGATGCAAAACTAAAATGAACTGATGCAACAATAAATGTATTGATGCATGTAGAATGATTTATTAAAAAGCCCTGATTTGTGACTTGCATACAGCAATTTTTGTCATTTATAAATCTGCAGTTTTGCACGGAAATAGTCCAATCTGCATTTGTGGCTTGCTCCATTTGTGCATTCATCACTTCTGCGCATTTGGATCTTTTTGAGACATACGTCCCGCAATTGGAGACAGCAAAATTTCTTCACACAAGAATAATCCTGTTCCAATGACAACCACTGGGGGGCAGTGTTCAAAAACAGGGGCTATGCTCTCACTGCTGTAAGTTAGCAGGACAAGCACTGCAGCAAAAACATGTGGAGGATCAATCTAACTTTATTATAAACAAACTGCATCTTATCCTTTTAACAATGGTTTTAGCTGCATTTGTGTATTTAGTATTTAAGTAAGCCACATATTTAATGCACTCAGTATCTAATTAGGAGCCCACTAGCACTGAACTCTCCATTTCCCCAGTCTGTGTCTGTACTGTGTCACACCACATTTAATGCACTCAGTAGTCACTTTTGCACGGAGCAATTATAGGAACATAACAGGCCTACTTCTGTAAACTGCTTACCTGGATTTTGTTAGGAAGTGCACAGCCCCGAGAGCATTTAGCTTTGTGTTGCTGACAGCCATATTGATGCACAATCATACCCCTCTGTAAATCCCCCTCCCAGGCCCTCAGTAAATGAAGCCTCTCCTAAGCTGACCGAGGTCTCCTGGTGTTAGGTAGATAACAAAATCTGGGGTGGACAGTTCACACAACTTTTCTGGGCGAAAGTGGTTTCTGTCCTTGTCCTGCAGCTAACTTCTCTGTTAGCTGGTTACAGTAGGAATGTGCGAATCAATACCAAAAGTATCGATACCTTCAATTCCTGTGATTTAATTGTGGTATCGATACCAATCTGAAAGTATCGATGCTTCAGTAATAACGATAAACATTGTTATTAGTATGATACAGAATTCCACTGGATCCTTCATGTGTGCTCTACAGTGACAGATCCAACCCAGGCCATTGTGTTCTGCTGCTCCAGTGGCAAATAGAAGTCATTATTTGTAACATGTGTACGCATATAGCCTTTTATCATTTACAAAAATTCACTATGTAAGAAAAAACAATGGTTGAGACTGTAAGGGGTTGTCTTGGAATCGGTATTGGTATCGTCGCACATCGCGAGTCTTACAGTGAGGAAATTGTTAGAAAATAGCCCCTGTTGGGGAACACTGCCCTAGTGGTCGTTATTGAAACAGGATTTCTTTGTGAATAAATCTTCTGTCTCAAAATGCAGGACCAATGTCTCAAAAAGATCCAAATGGGCAGAAGTGACGAATGCACAAATGGAGCGATCCACAAATGCAGATTGGACTATTTACAAGCAAATACTGAAGATTTATAAAAGACAAACATGATTTATTGTAAAATAATGTGAATAATAATAATTGCAAATTTAGAATTTATTGGCAAAAATTGCTGCACGCAAGTCACAAATTAAGGATTTTGAATAAATTATTCTACAGGCATCAGTAAATTTTTTGTTGCATCAAATCATTTTAGTTTTGCCATCATTAATTTTATTGAGACAATAAAATATAGATATAAAATGTATATGAGACCAGTGAAGAGGATGTGGTATATTTCAAAATAAAACCCCTTCCACTGTCCTTACCAGCACTCAGAGATCCTCCTTCGTGTCTAAACTCAAATCCTCCCAACTTTATTCATGTGTGAACTCAAAGGAGATGATCAGTAGGCAGCACTGTCTGTAGAGGGCTTTAGTCAGAGGAAGGCCTCAGCCCTGCAGAACTTACCTACAGCACCACTGCTTTGAAACTAGGCCCCTGATCCAAGCGTTTTAGCTGAAAGCAAAAGCTCCCAAAATGATGACTTAAATATATATTGACAAATTTTTGTTATAACACTAAGCTACAGGTGTCATAATAATTTCAAAAAGCTCTAAAACAAGGCATAATATGTTTTCTTTTTAGAGTAAAATTAACTTTAAAAGTTTTGTGTTTATATAGCTGAGGCATGTACAGAACCACCAGTTATCACAAATGCAGAAATGTTCAGAGAAAGAGAGAGTACAGATCCACTTGTCAATCAGTGGAGTTCAGATGCACCACAGGTCAAAGAGACTCTTCACAGTAACCTGTCAGTCTGGGAAATGGAACTACCACATAATGTCCAGGTAAGTGCAATTCAAGGCTTTGCTCACCCTTCTTCTTCTGAATTTATATTTACTTCAAAATGTAGAACTATTTTTTGTCTGCTGTTCTTCAAAAGCTAATTTCTTTCAATAAAAAATAAGGATATATCTCTCCATCTGTAAAGCCATAATATGTCTCCTTTAAAGTGAAGACTGGAAGCAAGATGGTTTGGTCTTATTGACTTTCAGGTCTCAAAGTAATAATCTTGTGATCTATTGTGGTTGAAGCAGTTTATTATTGTTGCTGAATGTCATGCTTATGTAACGTCACACACTATCACTGAGCTTATGTCACCCAGTTTCTATTAACAGTATGAAGCCCCAAGAGCCTTTAGTTTTGTGTTGCTAACAGCCATATTGCTGCTCAATCATACCCTCTGTAAGGCTGTGTTCACACTTGCCATGTTTGGTTTGCTTCAATCGAACCCTGGTGCGCTTCTTGGGAAAGTCTGGTTTGTTTGAGCAGCTGTGACATGCAACCAGACTCAGGTGCGCACCAAACAAGTGAACTCTGGTCCACCTGAAATCAGAGGTCTCAGTGCGGTGCGCTTTGAGTCCTGGTGGGCTCCTGGTCTGGTCCTGGTGAAGTATAACGTAACGCCACCAAACTACGGACTAACGCCAAGGAGTGGACTACACCACTGGTCACCAAGGGCATAGAAACATACGTGCATCTAACGTGACTATATGAAAAACAAATACAAATATACTATAAATAAAATGTATTTAAAAGGTTGTTAAAATTAGCAAACATAGGTGAAACACTGCTAAAACAAAACAGATTTCATATTAATCACCGGAGAGAATTCACAGCTGTGTTCAGCCGATATCTCTGTTCTAAACGTAATACTTCATTAAATATTAATTAAAGTGCGCCGTATGATATTATTGAGATATATTCAGCTGAAGAGGGCGGACTTTTGCCCAATAAATGAGCAGGGTTTTCTTCTTCCAAGTTTCTCTCAGTAAATACTGATGCGCTGCCTTCTACAGGCGAGGTTTGTTACTGCTCCCTCGTCCGTTCAGTTTGTTTGACAGAGCTCAATGTGAACTCGAACCAGACCAATGACATCACCGACACCGGTGCGGGACTTTGCCCCAAAGCGCACCGAGTCCTGCTGACAAGCAAGTGTGACCATACCCTAAATCCCCCTCCCAGGCCCTCAGTACAAGCAGCCCCTCTTTTCCTAAGCCGACAAAGGGCTCCTGGTGCTGGGTAGATCATAACAAAATCTGGGGTAGACAGTTCACACAACTGTTCTGGGCGGAAGTGGTTCCTGTCCATGTCCTGCAGCTCACTTCTCTGTTAGCTGTTTACGGTGAGAAAATTGTGAGAAAATAGCCCCTGTTGTGAAACACTGCCCCTAGTGGTTGTCACTGAAACAGGATTTCATTGTGAATAAATCTTTCTGTCTCAAATGCATGACCCATGTCTCAAAAAGATCCAAATGTGCAGAAGTGACGAATGCACAAATGGAGTGATCCACAAAATGCAGAATTGAACTATTTACAAGCAAAACTGAAGATTTATAAAAGACAAACATGATTTATTTGTAAAATAATTGTGAATAATATATTTGCAAATTAGAATTTATTTGCAAAAATTGTTGCATGCAAGTCACAAATTAAAGATTTTGAATAAATTATTCTACATGCATAAATAAATTTTTTGTTGCATCAATTAATTTTAGTTTTCCATCAGTTAAATTTACTGAGACAAAAATAGCACCATACATATGAGACCAGTGAAGAGGATGTGGTATATTTCAAAATAAAACCCTTTCCACTGTCCTTACCAGCACTCAGAGATCCTCCTCTCGTGTCTAAACTCAGATCCTCCCAACTTTATTCATGTGTGAACTCAAAGGAGATGATCAGTAGGCAGCACTGTCTGTAGAGGGCTTTAGTCAGAGGAAGGCCTCAGCCCTGCAGAACTTACCTACACACCACTGCTTTGAAACTAGGGCCCCTGATCCAAGCGTTTTAGCTGAAAGCAAAAGCTCCACAAAATGATGACTTAAATATATATTGACAAATTTTGTTATAACACTAAGCTACAGGTGTCATAAATCATTTCAAAAAGCTCTAAAACAAGGCATAATATGTTTTCTTTTAGAGTAAAATTAACTTTAAAATGTTTTGTGTTTATATAGCTGAGGCATGTACAGAACCACCAGTTATCACAAATGCAGAAATGTTCAGAGAAAGAGAGAGTACAGATCCACTTGGTCAATCAGTGGAGTTCAGATGCACCACAGGTCAAAGAGACTCCTTCACAGTAACCTGTCAGTCTGGGAAATGGAACTACACACATCAATGTCCAGGTAAGTGCAATTCAAGGCTTTGCTCACCCTTCTTCTTCTGAATTTATATTTACTTCAAAATGTAGAACATATTTTGTCTGCTGTTCTTCAAAAGCTAATTTCTTTCAATAAAAATAAGGATATATCTCTCCATCTGTAAAGCCATAATATGTCTCCTTTAAAAGTGAAGACTGGAAGCAAAGATGGTTTGGTCTTATTGACTTTCAGGTCTCAAAGTAATAATCTTGTGATCTATTGTGGTTGAAGCAGTTTATTATTGTTGCTGAATGTCATGCTTATTTAACGTCACACACTATCACTGAGCTTATGTCACCCAGTTTCTATTAACAGTATGAAGCCCCAAGAGCCTTTAGCTTTGTGTTGCTAACAGCCATATTGCTGCTCAATCATACCCCTCTGTAAGGCTGTGTTCACACTTGCCATGTTTGGTTTGCTTCAATCGAACCCTGGTGCGCTTCCTGGGAAAGTCTGGTTTGTTTGAGCAGCTGTGAACATGTGCAACCAGACTCAGGTGTGCATCAAACAAGTGAACTCTGGTCCACCTGAAATCAGAGGTCTCAGGTGCGGTGCGCTTTGAGTCCTGGTGGGCTCCTGGTCTGGTCCTGGTGAAAGTATGAACGTAACGCCACCAAACTACGGACTACACGCCAAGGAGTGGACTACACCACTGGTCACCAAGGGCATAGAAACATACGTGCATCTAACGTGACTATATGAAAAACAAATACAAATATACTATAAATAAAATGTATTTAAAAGGTTGTTAACATTAGCAAACATAGGTGAAACACTGCTAAAACAAAACAGATTTCATATTAATCACCGGAGAGAATCCACAGCTGTGTTCAGCCGATATCTCTGTTCTAAACGTAATACTTCATTAAATATTAATTAAAGTGCACCGTATGATATTATTGAGATAAAGTGGGGCAAAAAAGTATTTAGTCAGCCACCAATTGTGCAAGTTCTCCCACTTAAGAAGATGAGAGAGGCCTGTAATTTTCATCATAGGTATACCTCAACTATGAGAGACAAAATGAGAAAAAAAAATCCAGAAAATCACATTGTCTGATTTTTAAAGAATTTATTTGCAAATTATGGTGGAAAATAAGTATTTGGTCACCTACAAACAAGCAAGATTTGTGTCTCTCACAGAGCTGTAACTTCTTCTGTAAGAGGCTCCTCTGTCCTCCACTCGTTACCTGTATTAATGGCACCTGTTTGAACTGGTTATCTATATAAAAGACACCTGTCCACAACCTCAAACAGTCCCACTCCAAACTCCACTATGGCCAAGACCAAAGAGCTGTCAAAGGACACCAGAAACAAAATTGTAGACCTGCACCAGGCTGGGAAGACTGAATCTGCAATAGGTAAGCAGCTTGGTGTGAAGAAATCAACTGTGGGAGCAATTATTAGGAAATGGAAGACATACAAGGCCACTGATAATCTCCCTCGATCTGGAGCTCCCCGCAAGATCTCACCCCGTGGGGTCAAAATGATCACAAGAACGGTGAGCAAAAATCCCAGAACCACATGGGGGGACCTAGTGAATGACCTGCAGAGAGCTGGGACCAAAGTAACAAAGGCTACCATCAGTAACACACTACGCCGCCAGGGACTCAAATCCTGCAGTGCCAGACGTGTCCCCCTGCTAAAGCCAGTACATGTGCAGGCCCATCTGAAGTTTGCTAGAGAGCATTTGGATGATCCAGAAGAGGATTGGGAGAACGTCATATGGTCAGATGAAACCAAAATAGAACTTTTTGGTAAAAACTCTACTCGTCGTGTTTGGAGGAGAAAGAATGCTGAGTTGCATCCAAAGAACACCATACCTACTGTAAAGCATGGGGGTGGGAACATCATGCTTTGGGGCTGTTTTTCAGCAAAGGGACCAGGACGACTGATCCGTGTAAAGGAAAGAATGGATGGGGCCATGTATGGTCAGACTGTGAGTGAAAACCTCCTTCCATCAGCAAGGGCATTGAAGATGAAACGTGGCTGGGTCTTTCAGCATGACAATGATCCCAAACACACTGCCCGGGTAACGAAGGAGTGGCTTCGTAAGAAGCATTTCAAGGTCCTGGAGTGGCCTAGCCAGTCTCCAGATCTCAACCCCATAGAAAATCTTTGGAGGGAGTTGAAAGTCCGTGTTGCCCAGCGACAGCCCCAAAACATCACTGCTCTAGAGGAGATCTGCATGGAGGAATGGGCCAAAATACCAGCAACAGTTTGTGAAAACCTTGTGAAGACTTACAGAAAACGTTTGACCTCTGTCATTGCCAACAAAGGGTATATAACAAAGTATTGAGATGAACTTTTGTTATTGACCAAATACTTATTTCCCATCATAATTTGCAAATAAATTCTTTAAAAATCAGACAATGTGATTTTCTGTTTTGTTTTTTTCTCATTTTGTCTCTCATAGTTGAGGTATACCTATGATGAAAATTACAGACCTCTCTCGTCTTTTTAAGTGGGAGAACTTGCACAATTGGTGGCTGACTAAATACTTTTTTGCCCCACTGTATATTTAGCTGAAGAGGCAGACTTTTGCCCAATAGATGAGCAGGGTTTCTTCTTCCCAAGTTTCTCTCAGTAAATACTGATGCGCTGCCCTCTACAGGCGAGGTTTGTTACTGCTCCTTCGTCCGTTCAGTTTGTTTGACAGAGCTCAATGTGAACTCGAACCAGACCAATGACATCACCGACACCGGTGCGGACTTTTGCCCCAAAGCGCACCGAGTCCTGCGGACCAGTAAATGTGACCATACCCTAAATCCCCCTCCCAGGCCCTCAGTACAAGCAGCCCCTCTTTTCCTACGCCGACAAAGGGCTCCTGGTGCTGGGTAGATCATAACAAAATCTGGGGTAGACAGTTCACACAACTGTTCTGGGCGGAAGTGGTTCCTGTCCATGTCCTGCAGCTCACTTCTCTGTTAGCTGTTTACGGTGAGAAAATTGTGAGAAAATAGCCCCTGTTGTGAAACACTGCCCCTAGTGATTGTCACTGAAACAGGATTTCATTGTGAATAAATCTTTCTGTCTCAAAATGCATGACCCATGTCTCAAAAAGATCCAAATGTGCAGAAGTGACGAATGCACAAATGGAGCGATCCACAAATGCAGATTGAACTATTTACAAGCAAAACTTAAGTTTTATAAAAGACAAACATGATTTATTTGTAAAATAATTGTGAATAATATATTTGCAAATTAGAATTTATTTGCAAAAATTGCTGCATGCAAGTCACAAATTAAAGATTTTGAATAAATTATTCTACATGCATAAATACATTTTTTGTTGCATCAATTAATTTTAGTTTTCCATCAATTAATTTTACTGAGACAAAAATAGCACCATACATATGAGACCAGTGAAGAGGATGTGGTATATTTCAAAATAAAACCCCTTCCACTGTCCTTACCAGCACTCAGAGATCCTCCTCTCGTGTCTAAACTCAAATCCTCCCAACTTTATTCATGTGTGAACTCAAAGGAGATGATCAGTAGGCAGCACTGTCTGTAGAGGGCTTTAGTCAGAGGAAGGCCTCAGCCCTGCAGAACTTACCTACAACACCACTGCTTTGAAACTAGGCCCCTGATCCAAGCGTTTTAGCTGAAAGCAAAAGCTCCACAAAATGATGACTTAAATATATATTGACAAATTTTTGTTATAACACTAAGCTACAGGTGTCATAAATAATTTCAAAAAGCTCTAAAACAAGGCATAATATGTTTTCTTTTAGAGTAAAATTAACTTTAAACTGTTTTGTGTTTATATAGCTGAGGCATGTACAGAACCACCAGTTATCACAAATGCAGAAATGTTCAGAGAAAGAGAGAGTACAGATCCACTTGGTCAATCAGTGGAGTTCAGATGCACCACAGGTCAAAGAGAACACTTCACAGTAACCTGTCAGTCTGGGAAATGGAACTACACACATCAATGTCCAGGTAAGTGCAATTCAAGGCTTTGCTCACCCTTCTTCTTCTGAATTTATATTTACTTCAAAATGTAGAACATATTTTGTCTGCTGTTCTTCAAAAGCTAATTTCTTTCAATAAAAAATAAGGATATATCCCTCCATCTGTAAAGCCATAATATGTCTCCTTTAAAAGTGAAGACTGGAAGCAAAGATGGTTTGGTCTTATTGACTTTCAGGTCTCAAAGTAATAATCTAGTGAGCTATTGTGGTTGAGGCTTGTATGACACTTTTATGGCAGGCACTGAAATTGATATGATTTAAATAATAATTCAATCAGGCAATGTTTCCTCAAGTTACGCTTGTGGGAAAGAACATATCCCAAGATTTGAATAAATAAATAAATGTTTATCTACAGTTGTGTTATGTTTTAGATGAAGTTGGTGTCGTGGTTTTAGGTTTGGTTTGTTGTTGTTGCTGAATGTCGTGCTTATGTAACGTCACACACCGTCACTGTGCTTATGTCACCCAGTTCCTATCAGCAGTGTGAATACAAACTGACAAAAGGTTCCTGAGGTGAGGCAGTTCAGTTCATAGAACTAAATTCCAGTATCTGTTCTGTGCTAAGTAGCTTTTGTTAATGATGCAGGTGTCATTTATTTAAATATTCACACACACACACACACACACACATTTAGACACAGACACACACACGAAATGTGCAAAATGTATGTAAAGTTTTTTACATATATTTACATTACATTGTTTAGTGTAGAGTAGACCCTGAATTTCTATAAAAGATCATTTTAAACCACTGTCTTCATGTTTTATTGATAAATAATTTGGTTTATGAATGTAGAATAATACTCAATGTAACTGTTGTATGCAAGTGGTAATTATTAATTTGTTTTCTATCTTTTAAATATTATTTCATTTTGTCTTACAGCTGCACCTCAGCCTCAGTGATGCTGGAGATCAAACAGAGACAGAAGGGATTTCAGAAGAGAAGTCAGTGTTTGATACAGTTTGTTTGGTTCAGATGCAATTTCATTTTAAATGCAATTTTTGTAAAGGTGAACAATAAAGCATTAAACAAGGGCTACACCACTGACTTTATAAAACATTTCATGCTAATTAAAAACAATGATAAAAGTATTTTGGGGAGTCTTGCTGTTTATTTTCATTTGAAAAGCTGTGTTTATAATATTTATCTTTATTTAGGATTTGAATTACTCATAATATTTGTCCAATCACATGATTACATTGAAGATCATTTGAATAAGTCTTATTGGCTCTTGCTGTTTATTCTCATTTGAAAAACTGTTTATAATAGTTATCTATTTTTTTATTTAGGTTTTAATTGTTCATTGTTTGTTCGATCACATTGAAGATCATTTGAATAAGTCCTATTGGCTCTGGGTCTATACAGCTTGTCAACACTGAGTCAGTGGTAAAGCGTTCTGCTGGATAAGTTTTCCAGTGTTGGCTACGTCATTTACATTGCACTAAAAAAACAGAAAAGTGGAACAAAGAGAAACAGAAATTATTACTGGTTATGCAAAAACTAAACCTCAGTGTGGTAGAAAATACTACTTGTATGAATATGAATGAGTTTTACTTTTTTAATAAAAGAGCTGTAACACTGTTGTAGGAGATGGCAGTCACTTTATCATTGAATGTGATATTCCACATCACAAATACAAATCAGCCACATCGCAGAAGTCCACCACTCACAGCTAGCACTCCTGGAAATGTAGTGAGACAGTTTAGAGCTAACGTGTGAAGCATGTTTCAAACTTGTGGAGGTAACTAAAAACATTAATGTAACTACAGTAAAGGTCTGCAGTCACATACACAGAACACCCACAGCACCTCTTTACCATGAGTTTGTCTGTGTTAACACACTTCAGCAGCGTCAAGGCCAGCGTTCTTGTGTAAATGGCCGTCAGGTGACCCAAGACTGCTTCTGTAATTAACAGGAGGAAAATGGATGGATATTGAGACTGAAAACTGATCCTACTGAAGGTTACATGTTCACACAGCTCAAAGGTCAGGTGACCCCGAGTAGAAAGGCACCTGATAACATGTTTTATCATTATTATTTTTAAATGTCATTTTTACTGAGTATGGGTTCATTATCTCTATAGATTATTCCGCTCATTACACTTTGTGGAAGTGAGCTGTACATTTAGCAGATGAGTTTACTGTAGTATTGTGTGGGTCTTTGTGTTTACATATCTTAAATATGTCAGTGTGATGGATTGTTTCGTGCTGACTTGGTTTCACATGAACATGGCTCTTAGCTCAAAGACAGATGTAACCTGTAATGATGCAGCTTTTTAACTGTTTTGTCTAAAGCAGAAGACACATACAGTATCTGGAGTAGGTTCAGCTGGTGTCATAGTACACCGTTTATAAGTCATGTATTTTGCCAGAGATTATAAATGATGAAATGAAGGTAAGAGTTAATACAAAGGTAAATGACCTCAACCAACAGACAGAGCGGCTGGTTACTAAATAAATATCAAACAAAACCAGTTCCAGTGTTTAGTTCAAAGCTGAAAAAACAACTATGAAGCTGACTTTAATGTTCCTGGTGCTCCTTTGGGAAAAAGTGGATTTAACTTTGATGCAACAAGGTAGAAAATATTTTCATGGCTTTTATAAATCGCTTAAATGAATGTGTGTCTGTGTCTGCAACTGACTAAGTTAAAACTGAGCCATTAATCCAGTGACCTACATTTAAAATTGTCCTTCACAATTCTTGGGACCTCATGTTCTTGATAACTTCCTACACTTTGATAAATTTCATTTATCGCCAACACTCTTTTCTAATGTCGTGGTATCATAGAGTGTTCAAAGCTTCCCAGTGTTGAACATGCCTTTGTGTCGGATCAATACAAAAAAGCTGAGTACCAAGAAGGAGACGTGATATATTTCTCTTGTGACAACAACTGTGATTCACAACTGGTGTGAACACCACATACATGTGCACAGAACATGGCTGGAGAGCAGCCACTATCGGGCAGTGCATTGGTGAGTTGTCATTTGTTAGACTGGTTATTAAGATATATGTTATAATATGATCTGACTGAATGCCCCAAACTGTTCTATTGTCACAGAAAACACTTTTCCAGTGGCTCTGGGTTGCACACCACCACCACCACTAAAAAATGGATATGTTTTGGAAAATTCAACTTACTTTTATCTAAATGGTGTTGGATTCCGGTGTAATAATTCCTACACAATCAAAGGAGGGCCTTACAAAACCTGCACCAATGGACAATGGGCAGGAGACCTCCAGTGCCTCTGTAAGTCAAACTTTACTTTGTTTGCCAGATGCTCCCAACCAAATTGACGCACCAAAGCAATTGTAGTATTTCAGAACAAATTATTGTACAATCAAGAACCTGGCCTGCACCAAAAAAGAGTTTGCAACATTTACAACCAAAAAAACAGACTCTGATGACTGCCTTTTAAAAGACTGATTTGATTCCCTGAAGAGTGAACAGACGTGACAGTGGTTTGATGTTGTTGCCACCTCTCACCCCATGTACACACACACACACACACACACACACACACACACACACGCACACACACACACACGCACACACACACACAGCGTCTCATTCAGTCCTCTCAGGTTTAAAACAGGGCTGGAACGATTAGTCGACATAATCGACGATGTCCATTAGCTAATTTTTATAGTCGACGCGTCGTATGGACACACATTTAGTTTGTAAAATTGCAAAAAAAAAACAACGCATTTTTATTTATGACCCGCTGTGATTTTGGGGGACCGCAATACACTGCGGGAAGTTAAGGGGGCAGTATTTCCCGTTGACTATCATTGTCTGTCTCTATCTTGACTGCATTCTGACGAAGAAGACACACAAACGATGGCGGAAAGTCCGACGGAAGCGGAGAAAAGACTAAGACCAAAACATTCGAAAGTGTGGGAGTATTTCAAAGAAAAAAAGTCAAAACAAAGTCAGCACTGTGTAGTCTCAGCAAAACGGAGCTGTCTTTTCACGGGAGTACAACGGCAATGCATGAGCACCTGAAACGAAAACACCTGGGAGCCGTGTCCACTTCTGATACTCACGGGTACGTTTTTGCAAGTTAAGCTAACAAGGCACATTTAGCGTGTAACAGTAGTCTGCAAGCTGACAAATGTCACATGCGGTCCGTAAATTGCAGATATATCAAAGTATGGTGTGATATTTGTGACACCTTTGTGCGCGCTAAGAGTGAGTGTTGAGCGCACGTAGTGTCACTGTCGCGAGCACATACTTTACCATTTGAAAAGAGAATAATAATTTGAGCACACAAACCTTTGTTCCGTGCGTGTGCAACTTTGCCTACATGCTCGCTCAAAGTCTACCTAGGTGCGCGAGTACGTGGATGCCCAGCTCGCACGACAGCTCATTCCTGCTCGAGATTCTGGCTCTGCGCTTGCTCGAGGTGGCACAGGGCAAACTACGATTGTAGCGAGCAGGACAGCCAATCACAGACGATTAATCGCGATTAATCGTATTATGAATTCACGTACAAACACAAAATTGTAAATTTAGAACATTTATTTTGAATTAACCTTCACATACTTTATTGTAAACTTGTGCAATGCAAACAAAACTTGCAAAGAAAATAAATGAATAGTCTCTTTGAGACCTGTAACTCAGACAAAGTTTGCCTAAACAAGGTACAACCAACAAATACACAAAACTTAACTAAAAAAGCATATGTAAGCTCTTTTAGAACTTTAACAAAAATAAGTTTAATTCTTTAATTAATAACAATTGTTGTGGTTCACAACAGTGTAAATACTATGAACTGTTACTCCAGTGGTAATTGAACTCATCCTTGCATAGACTGCACATAACTTTTGTTTTGTCTATATTGCTGTCTGGTAACGATTTGAAGCAGAATTGTCCATTTAGCAATGTGTCTTTTTGGTCACTCATGTTGCTTTAGCTCGTTCACTTGTTGCATTAGGCTTGTTCCAGATGAACTGAGCCTGGATTGTGAACGAGAGTGCACGGCTGCAATGAGAGGATGGGAAATACGCCTGTACTGCTGTAATGCTTTTTTCAACTCCCTCCAAAGATTTTCTATGGGGTTGAGATCTGGAGACTGGCTAGACCACTCCAGGACCTTGAAATGCGTCTTACGAAGCCACTCCTTCGTTACCCGGGCAGTGTGTTTGGGATCATTGTCATGCTGAAAGACCCAGCCACGTTTCATCTTCAATGCCCTTGCTGATGGAAGGAGGTTTTCACTCACAATCTGACCATACATGGCCCCATTCATTCTTTCCTTTACACGGATCAGTCGTCCTGGTCCCTTTGCTGAAAAACAGCCCCAAAGCATGATGTTCCCACCCCCATGCTTTACAGTAGGTATGGTGTTCTTTGGATGCAACTCAGCATTCTTTCTCCTCTAAACACGACGAGTAGAGTTTTTGCCAAAAAGTTCTATATTGGTTTCATCTGACCATATGACGTTCTCCCAATCCTCTTCTGGATCATCCAAATGCTCTGTAACAAACTTCAGACGGCCTGCACATGTACTGGCTTTAGCAGGGGGACACGTCTGGCACTGCAGGATTTGAGTCCCTGGCGGTGTAGTGTGTTACTGATGGTAGCCTTTGTTACTTTGGTCCCAGCTCTCTGCAGGTCATTCACTAGGTCCCCGCGTGTGGTTCTGGGATTTTTGCTCACCGTTCTTGTGACCATTTTGACCCCACCGGGTGAGATCTTGCGGGGAGCCCCAGATCGAGGGAGATTATCAGTGGTCTTGTATGTCTTCCATTTCCTAATAATTGCTCCCACAGTTGATTTCTTCACACCAAGCTGCTTACCTATTGCAGATTCAGTCTTCCCAGCCTGGTGCAGGTCTACAATTTAGTTTCTGGTGTCCTTTGACAGCTCTTTGCTCTTGGCCATAGTGGAGTTTGGAGTGGGACTGTTTGAGGTTGTGGACAGGTGTCTTTTATATAGATAACCAGTTCAAACAGGTGCCATTAATACAGGTAACGAGTGGAGGACAGAGGAGCCTCTTACAGAAGAAGTTACAGCTCTGTGAGAGACACAAATCTTGCTTGTTTGTAGGTGACCAAATACTTATTTTCCACCATAATTTGCAAATAAATTCTTTAAAAATCAGACAATGTGATTTTCTGGATTTTTTTCTCTCATTTTGTCTCTCATAGTTGAGGGATACCTATGATGAAAATTTCAGGCCTCTCTCATCTTTTTAAGTGGGAGAACTTGCACAATTGGTGGCTGACTAAATACTTTTTTGCCCCACTGTACAGTAGATAAATGAGTTGACTCCTTGGTAATGATGTCAATTTAAGTTCTGAAAAAATCAGAACAAGTAAGATGATGGTGTAGGGGCTTTAGAAATGTGCAGTAGCCGTTTCTGAGAGGTATAGCTCTATAGCTCAGTTGGTAGAACTGTGGTGCATATACACGGCAACTACAGCCTGCTTCTGTGTCGTGGGTTCAAGTCTGGACTTCGATATCACTTAGTGAATGTCTCTTCTTGCTCTCTCTCTCATGATTTCCTGTCACCTCTTACCTGCACTGTCCATTAAAGCCAAAAAAGGCCTAAAAAATAACTCAATATCTTAAAAAAAAGAAACATGCAGGAACATTTCCTAGAGTCGTGTGTTTTCAGGCTTTTAGGCCTCAGCATACAGAATTACTCAAACATGCGTGACTGAAACAAAATATTACTCCAGGTATGTTCTTAAGGTGCAAATAACATAACATGGTTAAAGGCTTTAAAAAAAAGTTGATTTGGCCTAATACAGGATCTTTCAACAAAATTTGGCATATATCTATAAAAGTTACCCTAAAAGTCCTTAGCAAAAGAATTTCAGTATTATCCAAAACTGGAGGGGAACTGACCTTTGACCCTGGTAAACACACTAGCTATGATTAACATTATTATTTAATATTGTGCCCATTTACAGAACAGAGTGCATGTGTAGGCACAGACATCCCCAATGGATTTTCACATTTATCCAACAACAAGCTGTACTACACCTGTTCTGAAGGATACAGGCTGCTCACTAAAGGCTGGTGGGGTGAAGCCTCAGTGTGTGGGAGGCAAATGGAAGACAGAGGAATGTGTTGGTAATGTATTTTTATTTATAATAGCAGTAGATTAATAATTTGATTTTGTTCTTTAAAATGCAACATAGGCCTTGAGTAAATTTATTGTTAACCAAGTTCTCATGGCTAGAGCCAAGCTGTGTTTTAGTCTTTAAAGTAATCAGGAGTTGGATGTTTTTTTAAATCCATTTACAGATTTGTGGATCTAGTGGTAATCATATTTTACCGCTCATCTGGCTCCTTCACCTAGCTAAAAAGGGAATGTATGGACTAAGCTCTTTTATTTTATTAACGTATTTTCCGCACTATAGGGCGCTCCGTATTATAAGGTGCGGTCATTGAATGGTCTATTTTCAAACTTTTTTCACATATAAAGCGCTCCGGACTAAAAGGCGAAACAAAACAGTCAGATAAGTCAGTCAGTCAAACTTTATTCAGCGCGTTCACCATAACTCTCAAACTTGTTCAGTTGTAATGCGTGAATAAAAAACACAATCTGAGAACGCTAAATCAAATGATAGCGTATTCACAATAACTCATAACTGTTCAGTTAACGTTAAAATACAACACAATACGCTCAGTTTTTCAGTTCATTCCTCGTCCACAAATCCCTCAAATATTTCATCTTCAGTGTCTGAGTTAAACAGTTGGGCGATTACGGCAATATTATGGTGAAGCACAGTATGTATTACTCCACGATGCTCCTGACTACGGTAGACATAAATAAATTCATATATAAGGCGCTCTGGATTATAAGGCGAACAGTTGTTTTTTGAGAAGATTGAAGGCTTTTAAGTGCGCCCTATAGTGCGGAAAATACGGTACTATTATTTAATGTTAACTGTTTGAACTTCAGCCAGCACAGACTGTGGGCCAGTTCCTGACATCCCTAATCTGATTGTGTCGTCTGAGAGTACGAGATTCAGTGAAGGAGACACTTTCCCAATTCAGTGTAAGGCAGGACACCAGAATCTAAACCCTAATCTAAGGAGGTTGATCTGCAAGAACGGGACATGGAATTCAGAGGGTGTTGAGTTTAAACAGATCTGCACACGTAAGTCACTTTGAGAGTTAGGGCTGGGCAATAATGACAAAAAATTGAATCACAATATATTTCCCCATATTGGTCGATCTCGATTTTTTTATTCCATTTTGTGTTTACAATTAAAAAGTAATAATCATGGCTTTGATCCATCTTTAGGCTTAGATTTTAATGTTATAGGAAAGTGGGAGATTTAATGTAGTTTTCATTGCAAGTTTTAGTTTTTATACAATAATAACATTAATAATTTTAACAAATAAAAGAGGCAAGATGATATGTTGGAAGTTTTAAACACTGTTGCTGCAGACACAGTTGTTTCTGACAATGCTTGTTATTTTGTTTTGTTTTGTTTTTTATATTTAAATGCATACTACATTTAAGTGGTTATTCCTCTAAACTCCACTCTTGTTCTGTCTTGCTCACGCTGTAACTGCTGGGCAGTGACAGTAAACATAAGTGCACTCCTCAGCTGCTCCGTTTTCTGCTGCTGCACTGGCTGTAGACTTGTCCATATCAAATTAAAGGGCTCTAAGCTTTTCATCGAGATCAACCCTATACGAAATCGCGATTCAACTTTAAATTCAACTTTTGGCACAGCCCTATTGAAAGTTAAATTGTCTTGTGAACAAGCTGTAACCTAATTCTCTACATGTTTTCTCTTTTGTAGCTATTACAAACAAATGCCCTCCACCTCCTGAAGTAAAGAATGCTGTAGTTATGGCTCTATTTAAGAACGAATACTCATCTAACACCAGACTTACCTATAAGTGTCGAGATCATTTCATCATGGAAGAAGATGGTACAGTTCAATGCAATAATGGGACCTGGGAACAGAAGGGCATCAGTTGTAAAGGCATGTACTTTTAACTGCTTCTAAAGCCATTGTCAGTGTTTCTCCAACCATTATATTACAGCAGAACACAGTAACTTTTTTACCTTAAATAAACAGTTTCGGAGCCCATGTGATGGTTAAGTGTGTGCTGTCAACCAGGTGTTACAGAAATCTCGAGTCTCGCGAGAAGGCGGCACATTGCAGTTAGCAATGGCTTTATTTCTTGATTTTTGTCGTGGCAGAGCGGCCAAAAAAATTGTAATTTAAATGAGCAGAGCTACTGAGTTTCACTTTAAGGTCTACCAAAAGAGCAAAAATCCCTGCTTGTCAAAATGGTACGATAGACCGTCATTATCAAATCTGTTCCGCTACACAGTGAGGAACTCCTATATTCATATAAATCCAAGTTTTCACCTGTACCCCACTGTGTCAGTGTCAGGTTTATAGTAATCCAGTCCGGGTTTTGCGCTAGTCTTTAGAACAGATTCAGTGGAAGAGTACCTCAGAATAGAGGTACTAAGTGATGAAAGTTATAGAACTCAAGCTTATAGGCTCACTCACCATTTCCTACGGCTTGGTCTTGTCCAAGATTTTCTACGAATGCGCCATGGAAACCCTCTCCGCAGGGCCTCCGTAAAAATGCCTTAGCAACAACCTACAAACAACCCAGCGTGATCTGGCATTGTAACTGTAATAACTGCACAAATAAGTGAAGAGTTTGATGAAGCAGTGAAGACCTTAGACAGACTTTATTTACTGTTTTTATAGCTATGTAAATCTTGTAATGTAGCTTATTCTAATTGACAAGGGCCAAAAGATGGTGAGGCTTTACGCTGTGTCTCTGTGTCACCAACTCGTGAAACCATAATCACTGTCTCTATCGCTTCTTTGGGCAGATTAAAATCCACACTCTGTCATTTTGACAGATTCGTGTCCATCACAGAAAGGATGATGCTATAAACTTACCAAATTTATACAAGAAAGGTTTGTCAAAGACACATCTCGTGTGTCGGGGTTAAATTCCTTTGATGTGAGCGGTGCCCAAAAAACAGAATAAAATGTTTAATCTGCTATGGCCTCAGTTATATAAATTGATTGAGTTGTAAATAGTAGGCTATTTTAAACATTTTGGTGATTTGTTGCGTGGTTTTCACGTTGATACGAACGGAAAATGCGTACTAATGCGTATGTTAATTATGTAAACAGATGCTTTATGCTGTAGCCTAAGGGGGGTTTATGTGGCTCTTACTTTTGCAGTCAGAAATTAAATAATAACAATAGTAATAATAATAACAATAGGGTTTAGATTTCAGCTTTAGGTAAAACAAGCACACTACACTAATACCAGTGATAGTAGTACCACACGGCTTTGATAAGGAAAACCTGCACAGCAAGCAACGTGTGATGCACCTGTGCCTCAGGACGCACCCACACACAGCTGACACCCAAACTACCAACCAACAATGACTGTAAAAGACTTCATGTAAACTATAATAACGCCACAGAATCCCTATCATGCCATAACACCACAACAAATCCACGTTTTAACAACACACAAGCACTGACCCCTCATGGGAAACATAGGGATCCATTTCACTCTTTTCTGAAGAAAACGTTTTGCATTTCCCATAAAGCCGAGTTTGTCCAAAATCACAGCTGTCTATAAGAGTGTCCTGAAGTTTGATCTCAGTTATGACAGATGATGATCCAAATCCAGTCCCCGTTCGCTGGCACGCGTTTATCGTAGGGTTTGTATGCGATCCTCTTCACATCCAGCTGCTCACTCTCTCCCACGACCGTAACAGTTATTACGCACGCCTGCAACACACGTGTAATATGCAATCAAACTTTTACATCACATACGGTTCAAAATTTAGGACCGAAGGTAGTGTTATGGAGAACATAAGAACTCTACGGCCAGCATACGGCAGAAAATCAGCTCATTTTCTCGAGAATGCCTCAAGTTGCTCTTGCGAATTGGCAGCTGTACCAAGCTCCTAAAAAGAGACTGTGCCCCCCTCCATGAATGTCTACGACCTCCAGATTTTGAACGAACTGGGAGATTTGTACGTACCCATTGTTCGTGAGAACCTTTGTGACCGAGGCTTACGTTATAAACGTCAGAAATCAGGACATTTTTCAACTCTGCTGTCAGCCCCAGAGCAGTTCAGTAATACATTTAGTTTATCTGTAAACAATAAATGCACTCTTATTAGAGAGGGGGAGAGGAAGGTTAGGCTCCTGAGTCCTGCTTGTGTTTTGTAAAGTCCTGTGTGAAGATTTAGCCCCAGACATTAAAAGTGGCATTTGCTCCACAATGTACTGTCCAGTCTTGTGCTGTAAGAGCAGCTTCTTCAGGACAGTTTGTTTGGCTGCTCCTGAATCCTGCTTTAGTCTAAGGGATACCACATTCTGTGGGACAAAACTGGTGTATGGGACATAATGAAGTGCAGTGTCACTTTAGCTCAGAGAGAAACATAAATAGCTCAGTTTTTATTTCTTATTACAACAAATAAAAAAACAATTTACACTGCAGTTTGTCTCTGTTGCGACCTCCATAACAAATAGCAGCCGTTCTAGTCATAGTGTGTTTCCACCATGCATCTGCAGCCACTATGCATCTATTTGAACAGACCAATTCTGGTCAGGAACAGCAAGTCAGATATGTATGGAGCTATATTTGTCTCAGTAAAATGAATTGATGCAAAACTAAAATGAACTGATGCAACAATAAATGTATTGATGCATGTAGAATGATTTATTAAAAAGCCCTGATTTGTGACTTGCATACAGCAATTTTTGTCATTTATAAATCTGCAGTTTTGCACGGAAATAGTCCAATCTGCATTTGTGGCTTGCTCCATTTGTGCATTCATCACTTCTGCGCATTTGGATCTTTTTGAGACATACGTCCCGCAATTGGAGACAGCAAAATTTCTTCACACAAGAATAATCCTGTTCCAATGACAACCACTGGGGGGCAGTGTTCAAAAACAGGGGCTATGCTCTCACTGCTGTAAGTTAGCAGGACAAGCACTGCAGCAAAAACATGTGGAGGATCAATCTAACTTTATTATAAACAAACTGCATCTTATCCTTTTAACAATGGTTTTAGCTGCATTTGTGTATTTAGTATTTAAGTAAGCCACATATTTAATGCACTCAGTATCTAATTAGGAGCCCACTAGCACTGAACTCTCCATTTCCCCAGTCTGTGTCTGTACTGTGTCACACCACATTTAATGCACTCAGTAGTCACTTTTGCACGGAGCAATTATAGGAACATAACAGGCCTACTTCTGTAAACTGCTTACCTGGATTTTGTTAGGAAGTGCACAGCCCCGAGAGCATTTAGCTTTGTGTTGCTGACAGCCATATTGATGCACAATCATACCCCTCTGTAAATCCCCCTCCCAGGCCCTCAGTAAATGAAGCCTCTCCTAAGCTGACCGAGGTCTCCTGGTGTTAGGTAGATAACAAAATCTGGGGTGGACAGTTCACACAACTTTTCTGGGCGAAAGTGGTTTCTGTCCTTGTCCTGCAGCTAACTTCTCTGTTAGCTGGTTACAGTAGGAATGTGCGAATCAATACCAAAAGTATCGATACCTTCAATTCCTGTGATTTAATTGTGGTATCGATACCAATCTGAAAGTATCGATGCTTCAGTAATAACGATAAACATTGTTATTAGTATGATACAGAATTCCACTGGATCCTTCATGTGTGCTCTACAGTGACAGATCCAACCCAGGCCATTGTGTTCTGCTGCTCCAGTGGCAAATAGAAGTCATTATTTGTAACATGTGTACGCATATAGCCTTTTATCATTTACAAAAATTCACTATGTAAGAAAAAACAATGGTTGAGACTGTAAGGGGTTGTCTTGGAATCGGTATTGGTATCGTCGCACATCGCGAGCTTACAGTGAGGAAATTGTTAGAAAATAGCCCCTGTTGGGGAACATTGCCCCTAGTGGTCGTTATTGAAACAGGATTTCTTTTGTGAATAAATCTCTGTCTCAAAATGCAGGACCAATGTCTCAAAAAGATCCAAATGGGCAGAAGTGACGAATGCACAAATGGAGCGATCCACAAATGCAGATTGGACTATTTACAAGCAAAACTGAAGATTTATAAAAGACAAACATGATTTATTTGTAAAATAATTGTGAATAATAATAAGCAAATTAGAATTTATTGGCAAAAATTGCTGCACGCAAGTCACAAATTAAGGATTTTGAATAAATTATTCTACAGGCATCAGTAAATTTTTTGTTGCATCAAATCATTTTAGTTTTGCATCATTTAATTTTATTGAGACAATAAAATATAGATATAAAATGTATATGAGACCAGTGAAGAGGATGTGGTATATTTCAAAATAAAACCCCTTCCACTGTCCTTACCAGCACTCAGAGATCCTCCTCTCGTGTCTAAACTCAAATCCTCCCAACTTTATTCATGTGTGAACTCAAAGGAGATGATCAGTAGGCAGCACTGTCTGTAGAGGGCTTTAGTCAGAGGAAGGCCTCAGCCCTGCAGAACTTACCTACAGCACCACTGCTTTGAAACTAGGCCCCTGATCCAAGCGTTTTAGCTGAAAGCAAAAGCTCCACAAAATGATGACTTAAATATATATTGACAAATTTTTGTTATAACACTAAGCTACAGGTGTCATAAATCATTTCAAAAAGCTCTAAAACAAGGCATAATATGTTTTCTTTTAGAGTAAAATTAACTTTAAAATGTTTTGTGTTTATATAGCTGAGGCATGTACAGAACCACCAGTTATCACAAATGCAGAAATGTTCAGAGAAAGAGAGAGTACAGATCCACTTGGTCAATCAGTGGAGTTCAGATGCACCACAGGTCAAAGAGAACACTTCACAGTAACCTGTCAGTCTGGGAAATGGAACTACACACATCAATGTCCAGGTAAGTGCAATTCAAGGCTTTGCTCACCCTTCTTCTTCTGAATTTATATTTACTTCAAAATGTAGAACATATTTTGTCTGCTGTTCTTCGAAAGCTAATTTCTTTCAATAAAAAATAAGGATATATCTCTCCATCTGTAAAGCCATAATATGTCTCCTTTAAAAGTGAAGACTGGAAGCAAAGATGGTTTGGTCTTATTGACTTTCAGGTCTCAAAGTAATAATCTAGTGAGCTATTGTGGTTGAGGCTTGTATGACACTTTTATGGCAGGCACTGAAATTGATATGATTTAAATAATAATTCAATCAGGCAATGTTTCCTCAAGTTACGCTTGTGGGAAAGAACATATCCCAAGATTTGAATAAATAAATAAATGTTTATCTACAGTTGTGTTATGTTTTAGATGAAGTTGGTGTCGTGGTTTTAGGTTTGGTTTGTTGTTGTTGCTGAATGTCGTGCTTATGTAACGTCACACACCATCACTGTGCTTATGTCACCCAGTTCCTATCAGCAGTGTGAATACAAACTGACAAAAGGTTCCTGAGGTGAGGCAGTTCAGTTCATAGAACTAAATTCCAGTATCTGTTCTGTGCTAAGTAGCTTTTGTTAATGATGCAGGTGTCATTTATTTAAATATTCACACACACACACACACACACACACACATTTAGACACAGACACACACACGAAATGTGCAAAATGTATGTAAAGTTTTTTACATATATTTACATTACATTGTTTAGTGTAGAGTAGACCCTGAATTTCTATAAAAGATCATTTTAAACCACTGTCTTCATGTTTTATTGATAAATAATTTGGTTTATGAATGTAGAATAATACTCAATGTAACTGTTGTATGCAAGTGGTAATTATTAATTTGTTTTCTATCTTTTAAATATTATTTCATTTTGTCTTACAGCTGCACCTCAGCCTCAGTGATGCTGGAGATCAAACAGAGACAGAAGGGATTTCAGAAGAGAAGTCAGTGTTTGATACAGTTTGTTTGGTTCAGATGCAATTTCATTTTAAATGCAATTTTTGTAAAGGTGAACAATAAAGCATTAAACAAGGGCTACACCACTGACTTTATAAAACATTTCATGCTAATTAAAAACAATGATAAAAGTATTTTGGGGAGTCTTGCTGTTTATTTTCATTTGAAAAGCTGTGTTTATAATATTTATCTTTATTTAGGATTTGAATTACTCATAATATTTGTCCAATCACATGATTACATTGAAGATCATTTGAATAAGTCTTATTGGCTCTTGCTGTTTATTCTCATTTGAAAAACTGTTTATAATAGTTATCTATTTATTTTATTTAGGTTTTAATTGTTCATTGTTTGTTCGATCACATTGAAGATCATTTGAATAAGTCCTATTGGCTCTGGGTCTATACAGCTTGTCAACACTGAGTCAGTGGTAAAGCGTTCTGCTGGGGAAGTTTTCCAGTGTTGGCTACGTCATTTACATTGCACTAAAAAAACAAAGAAAAGTGGAACAAAGAGAAACAGAAATTATTACTGGTTATGCAAAAACTAAACCTCAGTGTGGTAGAAAATACTACTTGTATGAATATGAATGAGTTTTACTTTTTTAATAAAAGAGCTGTAACACTGTTGTAGGAGATGGCAGTCACTTTATCATTGAATGTGATATTCCACATCACAAATACAAATCAGCCACATCGCAGAAGTCCACCACTCACAGCTAGCACTCCTGGAAATGTAGTGAGACAGTTTAGAGCTAACGTGTGAAGCATGTTTCAAACTTGTGGAGGTAACTAAAAACATTAATGTAACTACAGTAAAGGTCTGCAGTCACATACACAGAACACCCACAGCACCTCTTTACCATGAGTTTGTCTGTGTTAACACACTTCAGCAGCGTCAAGGCCAGCGTTCTTGTGTAAATGGCCGTCAGGTGACCCAAGACTGATTCTGTAATTAACAGGAGGAAAATGGATGGATATTGAGACTGAAAACTGATCCTACTGAAGGTTACATGTTCACACAGCTCAAAGGTCAGGTGACCCCGAGTAGAAAGGCGCCTGATAACATGTTTTATCATTATTATTATTATTTTTAAATGTCATTTTTACTGAGTATGGGTTCATTATCTCTATAGATTATTCCGCTCATTACACTTTGTGGAAGTGAGCTGTACATTTAGCAGATGAGTTTACTGTAGTATTGTGTGGGTCTTTGTGTTTACATATCTTAAATATGTCAGTGTGATGGATTGTTTCGTGCTGACTTGGTTTCACATGAACATGGCTCTTAGCTCAAAGACAGATGTAACCTGTAATGATGCAGCTTTTTAACTGTTTTGTCTAAAGCAGAAGACACATACAGTATCTGGAGTAGGTTCAGCTGGTGTCATAGTACACCGTTTATAAGTCATGTATTTTGCCAGAGATTATAAATGATGAAATGAAGGTAAGAGTTAATACAAAGGTAAATGACCTCAACCAACAGACAGAGCGGCTGGTTACTAAATAAATATCAAACAAAACCAGTTCCAGTGTTTAGTTCAAAGCTGAAAAAACAACTATGAAGCTGACTTTAATGTTCCTGGTGCTCCTTTGGGAAAAAGTGGATTTAACTTTGATGCAACAAGGTAGAAAATATTTTCATGGCTTTTATAAATCGCTTAAATGAATGTGTGTCTGTGTCTGCAACTGACTAAGTTAAAACTGAGCCATTAATCCAGTGACCTACATTTAAAATTGTCCTTCACAATTCTTGGGACCTCATGTTCTTGATAACTTCCTACACTTTGATAAATTTCATTTATCGCCAACACTCTTTTCTAATGTCGTTGTATCATAGAGTGTTCAAAGCTTCCCAGTGTTGAACATGCCTTTGTGTCGGATCAATACAAAAAAGCTGAGTACCAAGAAGGAGACGTGATATATTTCTCTTGTGACAACAACTGTGATTCACAACTGGTGTGAACACCACATACATGTGCACAGAACATGGCTGGAGAGCAGCCACTATCGGGCAGTGCATTGGTGAGTTGTCATTTGTTAGACTGGTTATTAAGATATGTGTTATAATATGATCTGACTGAATGCCCCAAACTGTTCTATTGTCACAGAAAACACTTTTCCAGTGGGTCTGGGTTGCACACCACCACCACCACTAAAAAATGGATATGTTTTGGAAAATTCAACTTACTTTTATCTAAATGGTGTTGGATTCCGGTGTAATAATTCCTACACAATCAAAGGAGGGCCTTACAAAACCTGCACCAATGGACAATGGGCAGGAGACCTCCAGTGCCTCTGTAAGTCAAACTTTACTTTGTTTGCCAGATGCTCCCAACCAAATTGACGCACCAAAGCAATTGTAGTATTTCAGAACAAATTATTGTACAATCAAGAACCTGGCCTGCACCAAAAAAGAGTTTGCAACATTTAAAACACAAAGACCAGACTCTGATGACTGCCTTTTAAAAGACTGATTTGATTCCCTGAAGAGTGAACAGACGTGACAGTGGTTTGATGTTGTTGCCACCTCTCACCCCATGTACACACAAACACACACACACACACACACACACACACACACACACACACACACACACACACACACACACACACACACACACAGCGTCTCATTCAGTCCTCTCAGGTTTAAAACAGGGCTGTAACAATTAGTCGACATAATCGACGATGTCCATTAGCTAATTTTTATAGTCGACGCGTCGTATGGACACACATTTAGTTTGTAAAATTGCAAAAAAAAAAAACGCATTTTTATTTATGACCCGCTGTGATTTTGATCATTGTCTGTCTCTATCTTGACTGCATTCTGACGAAGAAGACACACAAACGATGGCGGAAAGTCCGACGGAAGCGGAGAAAAGACTAAGACCAAAACATTCGAAAGTGTGGGAGTATTTCAAAGAAAAAAAGTCAAAACAAAGTCAGTACTGTGTAGTCTCAGCAAAACGGAGCTGTCTTTTCACGGGAGTACAACGGCAATGCATGAGCACCTGAAACGAAAACACCTGGGAGCCGTGTCCACTTCTGATACTCACGGGTACGTTTTTGCAAGTTAAGCTAACAAGGCACATTTAGCGTGTAACAGTAGTCTGCGAGCTGACAAATGTCACATGCGGTCCGTAAATTGCAGATATATCAAAGTATGGTGTGATATTTGTGACACCTTTGTGCGCGCTAAGAGTGAGTGTTGAGCGCACGTAGTGTCACTGTCGCGAGCACATACTTTACCATTTGAAAAGAGAATAATAATTTGAGCACACAAACCTTTGTTCCGTGCGTGTGCAACTTTGCCTACATGCTCGCTCAAAGTCTACCTAGGTGCGCGAGTACGTGGATGCCCGCTCGCACGACAGCTCATTCCTGCTCGAGATTCTGGCTCTGCGCTTGCTCGAGGTGGCACAGGGCAAACTACGATTGTAGCGAGCAGGACAGCCAATCACAGACGATTAATCGCGATTAATCGTATTATGAATTCACGTACAAACACAAAATTGTAAATTTAGAACATTTATTTTGAATTAACCTTCACATACTTTATTGTAAACTTGTGCAATGCAAACAAAACTTGCAAAGAAAATAAATGAATAGTCTCTTTGAGACCTGTAACTCAGACAAAGTTTGCCTAAACAAGGTACAACCAACAAATACACAAAACTTAACTAAAAAAGCATATGTAAGCTCTTTTAGAACTTTAACAAAAATAAGTTTAATTCTTTAATTAATAACAATTGTTGTGGTTCACAACAGTGTAAATACTATGAACTGTTACTCCAGTGGTAATTGAACTCATCCTTGCATAGACTGCACATAACTTTTGTTTTGTCTATATTGCTGTCTGGTAACGATTTGAAGCAGAATTGTCCATTTAGCAATGTGTCTTTTTGGTCACTCATGTTGCTTTAGCTCGTTCACTTGTTGCATTAGGCTTGTTCCAGATGAACTGAGCCTGGATTGTGAACGAGAGTGCACGGCTGCAATGAGAGGATGGGAAATACGCCTGTACTGCTGTAATGCTTTTTTCAACTCCCTCCAAAGATTTTCTATGGGGTTGAGATCTGGAGACTGGCTAGACCACTCCAGGACCTTGAAATGCGTCTTACGAAGCCACTCCTTCGTTACCCGGGCAGTGTGTTTGGGATCATTGTCATGCTGAAAGACCCAGCCACGTTTCATCTTCAATGCCCTTGCTGATGGAAGGAGGTTTTCACTCACAATCTGACCATACATGGCCCCATTCATTCTTTCCTTTACACGGATCAGTCGTCCTGGTCCCTTTGCTGAAAAACAGCCCCAAAGCATGATGTTCCCACCCCCATGCTTTACAGTAGGTATGGTATTCTTTGGATGCAACTCAGCATTCTTTCTCCTCCAAACACGACAAGTAGAGTTTTTACCAAAAAAGTTCTATTTTGGTTTCATCTGACCATATGACATTCTCCCAATCCTCTTCTGGATCATCCAAATGCTCTCTAGCAAACTTCAGATGGGCCTGCACATGTACTGGCTTTAGCAGGGGGACACGTCTGGCACTGCAGGATTTGAGTCCCTGGCGGCGTAGTGTGTTACTGATGGTAGCCTTTGTTACTTTGGTCCCAGCTCTCTGCAGGTCATTCACTAGGTCCCCCGTGTGGTTCTGGGATTTTTTCTCACCGTTCTTGTGACCATTTTGACCCCACGGTGTGAGATCTTGCGGGGAGCCCCAGATCGAGGGAGATTATCAGTGGTCTTGTATGTCTTCCATTTCCTAATAATTGCTCCCACAGTTGATTTCTTCACACCAAGCTGCTTACCTATTGCAGATTCAGTCTTCCCAGCCTGGTGCAGGTCTACAATTTTGTTTCTGGTGTCCTTTGACAGCTCTTTGCTCTTGGCCATAGTGGAGTTTGGAGTGGGACTGTTTGAGGTTGTGGACAGGTGTCTTTTATATAGATAACCAGTTCAAACAGGTGCCATTAATACAGGTAACGAGTGGAGGACAGAGGAGCCTCTTACAGAAGAAGTTACAGCTCTGTGAGAGACACAAATCTTGCTTGTTTGTAGGTGACCAAATACTTATTTTCCACCATAATTTGCAAATAAATTCTTTAAAAATCAGACAATGTGATTTTCTGGATTTTTTCTCTCCTAATTTTGTCTCTCATAGTTGAGGTAAACCTATGATGAAAATTTCAGGCCTCTCTCATCTTTTTAAGTGGGAGAACTTGCACAATTGGTGGCTGACTAAATACTTTTTTGCCCCACTGTACAGTAGATAAATGAGTTGACTCCTTGGTAATGATGTCAATTTAAGTTCTGAAAAAATCAGAACAAGTAAGATGATGGTGTAGGGGCTTTAGAAATGTGCAGTAGCCGTTTCTGAGAGGTATAGCTCTATAGCTCAGTTGGTAGAACTGTGGTGCATATACACGGCAACTACAGCCTGCTTCTGTGTCGTGGGTTCAAGTCTGGACTTCGATATCACTTAGTGAATATCTCTTCTTGCTCTCTCTCTCATGATTTCCTGTCACCTCTTACCTGCACTGTCCATTAAAGCCAAAAAAGGCCTAAAAAATAACTCAATAGCTTAAAAAAAAGAAACATGCAGGAACATTTCCTAGAGTCATGTGTTTTCAGGCTTTTAGGCCTCAGCATACAGAATTACTCAAACATGCGTGACTGAAACAAAATATTACTCCAGGTATGTTCTTAAGGTGCAAATAACATAACATGGTTAAAGGCTTTAAAAAAAGTTGATTTGGCCTAATACAGGATCTTTCAACAAAATTTTGCATATATCTATAAAACTTACCCTAAAAGTCCTTAGCAAAAGAATTTCAGTATTATCCAAAAGTGGAGGGGAACTGACCTTTGACCCTGGTAAACACACTAGCTATGATTAACATTATTATTTAATATTGTGCCCATTTACAGAACAGAGTGCATGTGTAGGCACAGACATCCCCAATGGATTTTCACATTTATCCAACAACAAGCTGTACTACACCTGTTCTGAAGGATACAGGCTGCTCACTAAAGGCTGGTGGGGTGAAGCCTCATGTGTGGGAGGCAAATGGAAGACAGAGGAATGTGTTGGTAATGTATTTTTATTTATAATAGCAGTAGATTAATAATTTGACTTTGTTCTTTAAAATGCAACATAGGCCTTAAGTAAATTTATTGTTAACCAAGTTCTCATGGCTAGAGCCAATCTGTGTTTTAGTCTTTAAAGTAATCAGGAGTTGGATGTTTTTTTAAATCCATTTACAGATTTGTGGATCTAGTGGTAATCATATTTTACCGCTCATCTGGCTCCTTCACCTAGCTAAAAAAGGGAATGTATGGACTAAGCTCTTTTGTTTTATTACCGTATTTTCCGCACTATAGGGCGCTCCGTATTATAAGGCGCGGTCATTGAATGGTCTATTTTCGAACTTTTTTCACATATAAAGCGCTCCGGACTAAAAGGCGAAACAAAACAGTCAGATAAGTCAGTCAGTCAAACTTTATTCAGCGCGTTCACCATAACTCCCAAACTTGTTCAGTTGTAACGCGTGAATAAAAAACACAATCTGAGAACGCTAAATCAAATGATAGCGTATTCACAATAACTCATAACTGTTCAGTTAACGTTAAAATACAACACAATACACTCAGTTTTTCAGTTCATTCCTCGTCCACAAATCCCTCAAATATTTCATCTTCAGTGTCCGAGTTAAACAGTTGGGCGATTACGGCAATATTATGGTGAAGCACAGTATGTATTACTCCACGATGCTCCTGACTACGGTAGCCGTAAATAAATTCATATATAAGGCGCTCTGGATTATAAGGCATACTGTTGTTTTTTGAGAAGATTGAAGGCTTTTAAGTGCGCCCTATAGTGCGGAAAATACGGTACTATTATTTAATGTTAACTGTTTGAACTTCAGCCAGCACAGACTGTGGGCCAGTTCCTGACATCCCTAATCTGATTGTGTCGTCTGAGAGTACGAGATTCAGTGAAGGAGACACTTTCCCAATTCAGTGTGAGGCAGGACACCAGAATCTAAACCCTAATCTAAGGAGGTTGATCTGCAAGAACGGGACATGGAATTCAGAGGGTGTTGAGTTTAAACAGATCTGCACACGTAAGTCACTTTGAGAGTTAGGGCTGGGCAATAATGACAAAAAATTGAATCACAACATTTTTCCCCATATTGGTCGATCTCGATTTTTTTATTCCATTTTGTGTTTACAATTAAAAAGTAATAATCATGGCTTTGATCCATCTTTAGGTTTAGATTTTAATGTTATAGGAAAGTGGGAGATTTAATGTAGTTTTTCATTGCAAGTTTTAGTTTTTATACAATAATAACAATCATTTTAACAAAAAAGAGGCAAGATGATATGTTGGAAGTTTTAAACACTGTTGCTGCAAACGCAATTGTTTCTGACAATGCTTGTTTTTTTGTTGTTGTTTTTTTTATATTTAAATGCGTACTACATTTTAGGAGGTTATTCCTCTAAACTCCACTCTTGTTCTGTCTTGCTCACGCTGTAACTGCTGGGCAGTGACAGTAAACATAAGTGCGCATCTCAGCTGCTCCATTTTCTGCTGCTGCACTGGCTGTAGACTTGTCCATATCAAATTAAAGGTCTCTAAGCTTATCATTGAGATCAACCCTATACGAAATCGCGATTCAACTTCAATTCAATTTTTGGCACAGCCCTATTGAAAGTTAAATTGTCTTGTGAACAGGCTGTACCCTAATTCTCTACATGTTTTCTCTTTTGTAGCTATTACAAACAAATGCCGTCCACCTCCTGAAGTAAAGAATGCTGTAGTTATGGCTCCATTTGAGAACGAATACTCATCTAACACCAGACTTACCTATAAGTGTCGAGATCATTTCATTATGGAAGGAGATGATACAGTTCAATGCAATAATGGGACCTGGGAACAGAAGGGCATCAGTTGTAAAGGCATGTACTTTTAACTGCTTCTAAAGCCATTGTCAGTGTTTCTCCAACCATTATATTACAGCAGAACACAGTAACTTTTTTACCTTAAATAAACAGTTTCGGAGCCCATGTGATGGTTAAATGAGTTGTCGTGGGGTAAATGAAGTGTCCGGCTTCTCCCCCTGGTGTCTCTGGGCTGAAAGTGACACTTGCAAAAGTGTGTGCTGTTAACCAGGTGTTACAGAAATCTCGAGTCTCGCGAGAAGGCGGCACATTGCAGTTAGTAAAACAACAGGATAGTGATGGCTTTATTTCTTGATTTTTGTCGTGGCAGAGCGGCCAAAAAAATTGTAATTTAAATGAGCAGAGCTACTGAGTTTCACTTTAAGGTCTACCAAAAGAGCAAAACTCCCTGATTGTCAAAATGGTACGATAGACCGTCAGTATCAAATCTGTTCCGCTACACAGTGAGAAACTCCTATATTTATATAAATCCAAGTTTTCACCTGTACCCCACTGTGTCAGTGTCAGGTTTATAGTAATCCAGTCCGGGTTTTGCGCTAGTCTTTAGAACAGATTCAGTGGAAGAGTACCTCAGAATAGAGGTACTAAGTGATGAAAGTTATAGAACTCAAGCTTATAGGCTCACTCACAATGACCCGTACATATGAACGATTTTTAGACCATTTCCTACGGCGTCCTTAAGAATTCAGCGGTCGTAGCCCGTTGGCAAGTTTGTGACCAGGTCTTGGTCTTGTCTAAGATTTTCTACGAATGCGCCATGGAAACCCTCTCCGCAGGGCCTCCGTAAAAATGCCTTAGCAACAACCTACGGACAACCCAGCGTGATCTGGCATTGTAACTGTAATAACTGCACAAATAAGTGAAGAGTTTGATGAAGCAGTGAAGACCTTAGACAGACTTTATTTACTGTCTTTATAGCTATGTAAATCTTGTAATGTAGCTTATTCTAATTGACAAGTGCCAAAAGATGGTAAGGCTTTACGCTGTGTCTCTGTGTCACCAACTCGTGAAACCATAATCACTGTCTCTATCGCTTCTTTGGGCAGATTAAAATCCACACTCTGTCATTTTGACAGATTCGTGTCCATCACAGAAAGGATGATGCTATAAACTTACCAAATTTATACAAGAAAGGTTTGTCAAAGACACATCTCGTGTGTCGAGGTTAAATTCCTTTGATGTGAGCGGTGCCCAAAAAACAGAATAAAATGTTTAATCTGCTATGGCCTCAGTTATATAAATTGACTGAGTTGTAAATAGTAGGCTATTTTAAACATTTTGGTGATTTGTTGCATGGTTTTCACGTTGATACGAATGGAAAATGCGTACTAATGCGTATGTTAATGATGTAAACAGACTGCTTTATGCTGTAGCCTAAGGGGGGTTTATGTGGCTCTTACTTTTGCAGTCAGAAATTAAATAATAACAATAGTAATAATAATAACAATAGGGTTTAGACTTTAGCTTTAGGTAAAACAAGCACACTACACTAATACCAGTGATAGTAGTACCACACGGCTTTGATAAGGAAAACCTGCACAGCAAGCAACGTGTGATGCACCTGTGCCTCAGGACGCACCCACACACAGCTGACACCCAAACTACCAACCAACAATGACTGTAAAAGACTTCATGTAAACTATAATAACGCGACAGAATCCCTATCATGCCATAACACCACAACAAATCCACTTTTTAACAACACACAAGCACTGACCCCTCATGGGAAACATAATGATCAATTTCACTCTTTTCTGAAGAAAACGTTGTGCATTTCCCATAAAGCCGAGTTTGTCCAAAATCACAGCTGTCTATAAGAGTGTCCTGAAGTTTGATCTCAGTTATGACAGATGATGATCCAAATCCAGTCCCCGTTCGCTGGCACGCGTTTATCGTAGGGTTTGTATGCGATCCTCTTCACATCCAGCTGCTCACTCTCTCCCACGACCGTAACAGTTATTACGCACGCCCGCAACACACGTGTAATATGCAATCAAACTTTTACATCACATACGGTTCAAAATTTAGGACCGAAGGTAGTGTTATGGAGAACATAAGAACTCTACGGCCAGCATACGGCAGAAAATCAGCTCATTTTCTCGAGAATGCCTCAAGTTGCTCTTGCAAATTGGCAGCTGTACCAAGCTCCTAAAAAGAGACTGTGCCCCCCTCCATGAATGTCTACGACCTCCAGATTTTGAACGAACTGGGAGATTTGTACGTACCCATTGTTCGTGAGAACCTTTGTGACCGAGGCTTAAGTTATAAACGTCAGAAATCAGGACATTTTTCAACTCTGCTGTCAGCCCCAGAGCAGTTCAGTAATACATTTAGTTTATCTGTAAACAATAAATGCACTCTTATTAGAGAGGGGGAGAGGAAGGTTAGGCTCCTGAGTCCTGCTTGTGTTTTGTAAAGTCCTGTGTGAAGATTTGGCCCCAGACATTAAAAGTGGCATTTGCTCCACAATGTACTGTCCAGTCTTGTGCTGTAAGAGCAGCTTCTTCAGGACAGTTTGTTTGGCTGCTCCTGAATCCTGCTTTAGTCTAAGGGATACCACATTCTGTGGGACAAAACTGGTGTATGGGACATAATGAAGTGCAGTGTCACTTTAGCTCAGAGAGAAACATAAATAGCTCAGTTTTTATTTCTTATTACAACAAATAAAAAAACAATTTACACTGCAGTTTGTCTCTGTTGCGACCTCCGAAACAAATAGCAGCCGTTCTAGTCATAGTGTGTTTCCACCATGCATCTGCAGCCACTATGCATCTATTTGAACAGACCAATTCTGGTCAGGAACAGCAAGTCAGATATGTATGGAGCTATATTTGTCTCAATAAAATGAATTGATGCAAAACTAAAATGAACTGATGCAACAATAAATGTATTGATGCATGTAGAATGATTTATTAAAAAGCCCTGATTTGTGACTTGCATACAGCAATTTTTGTCATTTATAAATCTGCAGTTTTGTGCGGAAATAGTCCAATCTGCATTTGTGGCTTGCTCCATTTGTGCATTCATCACTTCTGCGCAATTGGAGACAGCAAAATTTCTTCACAAAAAAATCCTGTTCCAATGACAACCACTGGGGGCAGTGTTCAACAACAGGGGCTATGCTCTCACTGCTGTAAGTTAGCAGGACAAGCACTGCAGCAAAAACATGTGGAGGATCAATCTAACTTTATTATAAACAAACTGCATCTTATCCTTTTAACAATGGTTTTAGCTGCATTTGTGTATTTAGTATTTAAGTAAGCCACATATTTAATGCACTCAGTATCTAATTAGGAGCCCACTAGCACTGAACTCTCCATTTCCCCAGTCTGTGTCTGTACTGTGTCACACCACATTTAATGCACTCAGTAGTCACTTTTGCACGGAGCAATTATAGGAACATAACAGGCCTACTTCTGTAAACTGCTCACCTGGATTTAGTTAGGAAGTGCACAGCCCCGAGAGCATTTAGCTTTGTGTTGCTGATAGCCATATTGATGCACAATCATACCCCTCTGTAAATCCCCCTCCCAGGCCCTCAGTAAATGAAGCCTCTCCTAAGCTGACTGAGGTCTCCTGGTGTTAGGTAGATTCACACAAGTGAAGTAGTTCACACAACTTTTCTGGGCGAAAGTGGTTTCTGTCCTTGTCCTGCAGCTAACTTCTCTGTTAGCTGCTTACAGTAGGAATGTGCAAATCAATACCAAAAGTATCGATACCTTCAATTCCTGTGATTTAATTGTGGTATCGATACCAATCTGAAAGTATCGATGCTTCAGTAATAACGATAAACATTGTTATTAGTATGATACAGAATTCCACTGGATCCTTCATGTGTGCTCTACAGTGACAGATCCAACCCAGGCCATTGTGTTCTGCTGCTCCAGTGGCAAATAGAAGTCATTATTTGTAACATGTGTACGCATATAGCCTTTTATCATTTACAAAAATTCACAAACTATGTAAGAAAAAACAATGGTTGAGACTGTAAGGGGTGGTCTTGGAATCGGTATTGGTATCGTCGCACATTGCTAGTTTACAGTGAGGAAATTGTTAGAAAATAGCCCCTGTTGGGGAACACTGCCCCTAGTGGTCGTTATTGAAACAGGATTTCTTTTGTGAATAAATCTTTCTGTCTCAAAATGCAGGACCAATGTCTCAAAAAGATCCAAATGGGCAGAAGTGACGAATGCACAAATGGAGCGATCCACAAATGCAGATTGGACTATTTACAAGCAATACTGAAGATTTATAAAAGACAAACATGATTTATATGTAAAATAACTGTAAATAATATATTTGCAAATTTGAATTTATTGGCAAAAATTGCTGCACGCAAGTCACAAATTAAGGATTTTGAATAAATTATTCTACATGCATCAGTAAATTTTTTGTTGCATCAAATCATTTTAGTTTTGCATCAATTAATTTTATTGAGACAATAAAATATAGATATAAAATGTATATGAGACCAGTGAAGAGGATGTGGTATATTTCAAAATAAAACCCCTTCCACTGTCCTTACCAGCACTCAGAGATCCTCCTCTCGTGTCTAAACTCAAATCCTCCCAACTTTATTCATGTGTGAACTCAAAGGAGATGATCAGTAGGCAGCACTGTCTGTAGAGGGCTTTAGTCAGAGGAAGGCCTCAGCCCTGCAGAACTTACCTACAGCACCACTGCTTTGAAACTAGGCCCCTGATCCAAGCGTTTTAGCTGAAAGCAAAAGCTCCACAAAATGATGACTTAAATATATATTGACAAATTTTTGTTATAACACTAAGCTACAGGTGTCATAAATAATTTCAAAAAGCTCTAAAACAAGGCATAATATGTTTTCTTTTAGAGTAAAATTAACTTTAAAATGTTTTGTGTTTATATAGCTGAGGCATGTACAGAACCACCAGTTATCACAAATGCAGAAATGTTCAGAGAAAGAGAGAGTACAGATCCACTTGGTCAATCAGTGGAGTTCAGATGCACCACAGGTCAAAGAGAACACTTCACAGTAACCTGTCAGTCTGGGAAATGGAACTACACACATCAATGTCCAGGTAAGTGCAATTCAAGGCTTTGCTCACCCTTCTTCTTCTGAATTTATATTTACTTCAAAATGTAGAACATATTTTGTCTGCTGTTCTTCAAAAGCTAATTTCTTTCAATAAAAATAAGGATATATCCCTCCATCTGTAAAGCCATAATATGTCTCCTTTAAAAGTGAAGACTGGAAGCAAAGATGGTTTGGTCTTATTGACTTTCAGGTCTCAAAGTAATAATCTTGTGATCTATTGTGGTTGAAGCAGTTTATTATTGTTGCTGAATGTCATGCTTATGTAACGTCACACACTATCACTGAGCTTATGTCACCCAGTTTCTATTAACAGTATGAAGCCCCAAGAGCCTTTAGTTTTGTGTTGCTAACAGCCATATTGCTGCTCAATCATACCCCTCTGTAAGGCTGTGTTCACACTTGCCATGTTTGGTTTGCTTCAATCGAACCCTGGTGCGCTTCTTGGGAAAGTCTGGTTTGTTTGAGCAGCTGTGAACATGCAACCAGACTCAGGTGTGCATCAAACAAGTGAACTCTGGTCCACCTGAAATCAGAGGTCTCAGTGCGGTGCGCTTTGAGTCCTGGTGGGCTCCTGGTCTGGTCCTGGTGAAGTATGAACGTAACGCCACCAAACTACGGACTAACGCCAAGGAGTGGACTACACCACTGGTCACCAAGGGCATAGAAACATACGTGCATCTAACGTGACTATATGAAAAACAAATACAAATATACTATAAATAAAATGTATTTAAAAGGTTGTTAAAATTAGCAAACATAGGTGAAACACTGCTAAAACAAAACAGATTTCATATTAATCACCGGAGAGAATTCACAGCTGTGTTCAGCCGATATCTCTGTTCTAAACGTCATACTTCATTAAATATTAATTAAAGTGCGCCGTATGATATTATTGAGATATATTCAGCTGAAGAGGCGGACTTTTGCCCAATAAATGAGCAGGGTTTCTTCTTCCCAAGTTTCTCTCAGTAAATACTGATGCGCTGCCTTCTACAGGCGAGGTTTGTTACTGCTCCCTCGTCCGTTCAGTTTGTTTGACAGAGCTCAATGTGAACTCGAACCAGACCAATGACATCACCGACACCGGTGCGGACTTTTGCCCCAAAGCGCACCGAGTCCTGCTGACAAGCAAGTGTGACCATACCCTAAATCCCCCTCCCAGGCCCTCAGTACAAGCAGCCCCTCTTTTCCTAAGCCGACAAAGGGCTCCTGGTGCTGGGTAGATCATAACAAAATCTGGGGTAGACAGTTCACACAACTGTTCTGGGCGGAAGTGGTTCCTGTCCATGTCCTGCAGCTCACTTCTCTGTTAGCTGTTTACGGTGAGAAAATTGTGAGAAAATAGCCCCTGTTGTGAAACACTGCCCCTAGTGGTTGTCACTGAAACAGGATTTCATTGTGAATAAATCTTTCTGTCTCAAAATGCATGACCCATGTCTCAAAAAGATCCAAATGTGCAGAAGTGACGAATGCACAAATGGAGCGATCCACAAATGCAGATTGAACTATTTACAAGCAAAACTGAAGATTTATAAAAGAGAAACATGATATTTTTGTAAAATAATTGTGAATAATATATTTGCAAATTAGAATTTATTTGCAAAAATTGTTGCATGCAAGTCACAAATTAAAGATTTTGAATAAATTATTCTACATGCATAAATACATTTTTTGTTGCATCAATTAATTTTAGTTTTCCATCAGTTAAATTTACTGAGACAAAAATAGCACCATACATATGAGACCAGTGAAGAGGATGTGGTATATTTCAAAATAAAACCCTTTCCACTGTCCTTACCAGCACTCAGAGATCCTCCTCTCGTGTCTAAACTCAAATCCTCCCAACTTTATTCATGTGTGAACTCAAAGGAGATGATCAGTAGGCAGCACTGTCTGTAGAGGGCTTTAGTCAGAGGAAGGCCTCAGCCCTGCAGAACCTACCTACAACACCACTGCTTTGAAACTAGGCCCCTGATCCAAGCGTTTTAGCTGAAAGCAAAAGCTCCACAAAATGATGACTTAAATATATATTGACAAATTTTTGTTATAACACTAAGCTACAGGTGTCATAAATCATTTCAAAAAGCTCTAAAACAAGGCATAATATGTTTTCTTTTAGAGTAAAATTAACTTTAAAATGTTTTGTGTTTATATAGCTGAGGCATGTACAGAACCACCAGTTATCACAAATGCAGAAATGTTCAGAGAAAGAGAGAGTACAGATCCACTTGGTCAATCAGTGGAGTTCAGATGCACCACAGGTCAAAGAGAACACTTCACAGTAACCTGTCAGTCTGGGAAATGGAACTACACACATCAATGTCCAGGTAAGTGCAATTCAAGGCTTTGCTCACCCTTCTTCTTCTGAATTTATATTTACTTCAAAATGTAGAACATATTTTGTCTGCTGTTCTTCAAAAGCTAATTTCTTTCAATAAAAAATAAGGATATATCTCTCCATCTGTAAAGCCATAATATGTCTCCTTTAAAAGTGAAGACTGGAAGCAAAGATGGTTTGGTCTTATTGACTTTCAGGTCTCAAAGTAATAATCTTGTGATCTATTGTGGTTGAAGCAGTTTATTATTGTTGCTGAATGTCATGCTTATGTAACGTCACACACTATCACTGAGCTTATGTCACCCAGTTTCTATTAACAGTATGAAGCCCCAAGAGCCTTTAGCTTTGTGTTGCTAACAGCCATATTGCTGCTCAATCATACCCCTCTGTAAGGCTGTGTTCACACTTGCCATGTTTGGTTTGCTTCAATCGAACCCTGGTGCGCTTCCTGGGAAAGTCTGGTTTGTTTGAGCAGCTGTGAACATGCAACCAGACTCAGGTGTGCATCAAACAAGTGAACTCTGGTCCACCTGAAATCAGAGGTCTCGGTGCGGTGCGCTTTGAGTCCTGGTGGGCTCCTGGTCTGGTCCTGGTGAAGTATGAACGTAACGCCACCAAACTACGGACTAACGCCAAGGAGTGGACTACACCACTGGTCACCAAGGGCATAGAAACATACGTGCATCTAACGTGACTATATGAAAAACAAATACAAATATACTATAAATAAAATGTATTTAAAAGGTTGTTAACATTAGCAAACATAGGTGAAACACTGCTAAAACAAAACAGATTTCATATTAATCACCGGAGAGAATCCACAGCTGTGTTCAGCCGATATCTCTGTTCTAAACGTAATACTTCATTAAATATTAATTAAAGTGCGCCGTATGATATTGAGATAAAGTGGGGCAAAAAAGTATTTAGTCAGCCACCAATTGTGCAAGTTCTCCCACTTAAGAAGATGAGAGAGGCCTGTAATTTTCATCATAGGTATACCTCAACTATGAGAGACAAAATGAGAAAAAAAAATCCAGAAAATCACATTGTCTGATTTTTAAAGAATTTATTTGCAAATTATGGTGGAAAATAAGTATTTGGTCACCTACAAACAAGCAAGATTTGTGTCTCTCACAGAGCTGTAACTTCTTCTGTAAGAGGCTCCTCTGTCCTCCACTCGTTACCTGTATTAATGGCACCTGTTTGAACTGGTTATCTATATAAAAGACACCTGTCCACAACCTCAAACAGTCCCACTCCAAACTCCACTATGGCCAAGACCAAAGAGCTGTCAAAGGACACCAGAAACAAAATTGTAGACCTGCACCAGGCTGGGAAGACTGAATCTGCAATAGGTAAGCAGCTTGGCGTGAAGAAATCAACTGTGGGAGCAATTATTAGGAAATGGAAGACATACAAGGCCACTGATAATCTCCCTCGATCTGAAGCTCCCCGCAAGATCTCACCCCGTGGGGTCAAAATGATCACAAGAACGGTGAGCAAAAATCCCAGAACCACACGGGGGACCTAGTGAATGACCTGCAGAGAGCTGGGACCAAAGTAACAAAGGCTACCATCAGTAACACACTACGCCGCCAGGGACTCAAATCCTGCACTGCCAGACGTGTCCCCCTGCTAAAGCCAGTACATGTGCAGGCCCATCTGAAGTTTGCTAGAGAGCATTTGGATGATCCAGAAGAGGATTGGGAGAACGTCATATGGTCAGATGAAACCAAAATAGAACTTTTTGGTAAAAACTCTACTCGTCGTGTTTGGAGGAGAAAGAATGCTGAGTTGCATCCAAAGAACACCATACCTACTGTAAAGCATGGGGGTGGGAACATCATGCTTTGGGGCTGTTTTTCAGCAAAGGGACCAGGACGACTGATCCGTGTAAAGGAAAGAATGAATGGGGCCATGTATGGTCAGATTGTGAGTGAAAACCTCCTTCCATCAGCAAGGGCATTGAAGATGAAACGTGGCTGAGTCTTTCAGCATGACAATGATCCCAAACACACTGCCCGGGTAACGAAGGAGTGGCTTCGTAAGAAGCATTTCAAGGTCCTGGAGTGGCCTAGCCAGTCTCCAGATCTCAACCCCATAGAAAATCTTTGGAGGGAGTTGAAAGTCCGTGTTGCCCAGCGACAGCCCCAAAACATCACTGCTCTAGAGGAGATCTGCATGGAGGAATGGGCCAAAATACCAGCAACAGTTTGTGAAAACCTTGTGAAGACTTACAGAAAACGTTTGACCTCTGTCATTGCCAACAAAGGGTATATAACAAAGTATTGAGATGAACTTTTGTTATTGACCAAATACTTATTTCCCATCATAATTTGCAAATAAATTCTTTAAAAATCAGACAATGTGATTTTCTGTTTTGTTTTTTTTCTCATTTTGTCTCTCATAGTTGAGGTATACCTATGATGAAAATTACAGACCTCTCTCGTCTTTTTAAGTGGGAGAACTTGCACAATCGGTGGCTGACTAAATACTTTTTTGCCCCACTGTATATTTAGCTGAAGAGGCAGACTTTTGCCCAATAGATGAGCAGGGTTTCTTCTTCCCAAGTTTCTCTCAGTAAATACTGATGCGCTGCCCTCTACAGGCGAGGTTTGTTACTGCTCCTTCGTCCGTTCAGTTTGTTTGACAGAGCTCAATGTGAACTCGAACCAGACCAATGACATCACCGACACCGGTGCGGACTTTTGCCCCAAAGCGCACCGAGTCCTGCGGACCAGTAAATGTGACCATACCCTAAATCCCCCTCCCAGGCCCTCAGTACAAGCAGCCCCTCTTTTCCTATGCCGACAAAGGGCTCCTGGTGCTGGGTAGATCATAACAAAATCTGGGGTAGACAGTTCACACAACTGTTCTGGGCGGAAGTGGTTCCTGTCCATGTCCTGCAGCTCACTTCTCTGTTAGCTGTTTACGGTGAGAAAATTGTGAGAAAATAGCCCCTGTTGTGAAACACTGCCCCTAGTGATTGTCACTGAAACAGGATTTCATTGTGAATAAATCTTTCTGTCTCAAAATGCATGACCCATGTCTCAAAAAGATCCAAATGTGCAGAAGTGACGAATGCACAAATGGAGCGATCCACAAATGCAGATTGAACTATTTACAAGCAAAACTGAAGTTTTATAAAAGACAAACATGATTTATTTGTAAAATAATTGTGAATAATATATTTGCAAATTAGAATTTATTTGCAAAAATTGCTGCATGCAAGTCACAAATTAAAGATTTTGAATAAATTATTCTACATGCATAAATAAATTTTTTGTTGCATCAATTAATTTTAGTTTTCCATCAATTAATTTTACTGAGACAAAAATAGCACCATACATATGAGACCAGTGAAGAGGATGTGGTATATTTCAAAATAAAACCCCTTCCACTGTCCTTACCAGCACTCAGAGATCCTCCTCTCGTGTCTAAACTCAGATCCTCCCAACTTTATTCATGTGTGAACTCAAAGGAGATGATCAGTAGGCAGCACTGTCTGTAGAGGGCTTTAGTCAGAGGAAGGCCTCAGCCCTGCAGAACCTACCTACAACACCACTGCTTTGAAACTAGGCCCCTGATCCAAGCGTTTTAGCTGAAAGCAAAAGCTCCACAAAATGATGACTTAAATATATATTGACAAATTTTTGTTATAACACTAAGCTACAGGTGTCATAAATCATTTCAAAAAGCTCTAAAACAAGGCATAATATGTTTTCTTTTAGAGTAAAATTAACTTTAAAATGTTTTGTGTTTATATAGCTGAGGCATGTACAGAACCACCAGTTATCACAAATGCAGAAATGTTCAGAGAAAGAGAGAGAACATATCCACTTGGTCAATCAGTGGAGTTCAGATGCACCACAGGTCAAAGAGAACACTTCACAGTAACCTGTCAGTCTGGGAAATGGAACTACACACATCAATGTCCAGGTAAGTGCAATTCAAGGCTTTGCTCACCCTTCTTCTTCTGAATTTATATTTACTTCAAAATGTAGAACATATTTTGTCTGCTGTTCTTCAAAAGCTAATTTCTTTCAATAAAAAATAAGGATATATCCCTCCATCTGTAAAGCCATAATATGTCTCCTTTAAAAGTGAAGACTGGAAGCAAAGATGGTTTGGTCTTATTGACTTTCAGGTCTCAAAGTAATAATCTAGTGAGCTATTGTGGTTGAGGCTTGTATGACACTTTTATGGCAGGCACTGAAATTGATATGATTTAAATAATAATTCAATCAGGCAATGTTTCCTCAAGTTACGCTTGTGGGAAAGAACATATCCCAAGATTTGAATAAATAAATAAATGTTTATCTACAGTTGTGTTATGTTTTAGATGAAGTTGGTGTCGTGGTTTTAGGTTTGGTTTGTTGTTGTTGCTGAATGTCGTGCTTATGTAACGTCACACACCGTCACTGTGCTTATGTCACCCAGTTCCTATCAGCAGTGTGAATACAAACTGACAAAAGGTTCCTGAGGTGAGGCAGTTCAGTTCATAGAACTAAATTCCAGTATCTGTTCTGTGCTAAGTAGCTTTTGTTAATGATGCAGGTGTCATTTATTTAAATATTCACACACACACACACACACACACACACACGAAATGTGCAAAATGTATGTAAAGTTTTTTACATATATTTACATTACATTGTTTAGTGTAGAGTAGACCCTGAATTTCTATAAAAGATCATTTTAAACCACTGTCTTCATGTTTTATTGATAAATTATTTGGTTTATGAATGTAGAATAATACTCAATGTAACTGTTGTATGCAAGTGGTAATTATTAATTTGTTTTCTATCTTTTAAATATTATTTCATTTTGTCTTACAGCTGCACCTCAGCCTCAGTGATGCTGGAGATCAAACAGAGACAGAAGGGATTTCAGAAGAGAAGTCAGTGTTTGATACAGTTTGTTTGGTTCAGATGCAATTTCATTTTAAATGCAATTTTTGTAAAGGTGAACAATAAAGCATTAAACAAGGGCTACACCACTGGCTTTTTAAAACATTTCATGCTAATTAAAAACAATGATAAAAGTATTTTGGGGAGTCTTGCTGTTTATTTTCATTTGAAAAGCTGTGTTTATAATATTTATCTTTATTTAGGATTTGAATTACTCATAATATTTGTCCAATCACATGATTACATTGAAGATCATTTGAATAAGTCTTATTGGCTCTTGCTGTTTATTCTCATTTGAAAAACTGTTTATAATAGTTATCTATTTTTTTATTTAGGTTTTAATTGTTCATTGTTTGTTCGATCACATTGAAGATCATTTGAATAAGTCCTATTGGCTCTGGGTCTATACAGCTTGTCAACACTGAGTCAGTGGTAAAGCGTTCTGCTGGATAAGTTTTCCAGTGTTGGCTATGTCATTTACATTGCACTAAAAAAACAGAAAAGTGGAACAAAGAGAAACAGAAATTATTACTGGTTATGCAAAAACTAAACCTCAGTGTGGTAGAAAATACTACTTGTATGAATATGAATGAGTTTTACTTTTTTAATAAAAGAGCTGTAACACTGTTGTAGGAGATGGCAGTCACTTTATCATTGAATGTGATATTCCACATCACAAATACAAATCAGCCACATCGCAGAAGTCCACCACTCACAGCTAGCACTCCTGGAAATGTAGTGAGACAGTTTAGAGCTAACGTGTGAAGCATGTTTCAAACTTGTGGAGGTAACTAAAAACATTAATGTAACTACAGTAAAGGTCTGCAGTCACATACACAGAACACCCACAGCACCTCTTTACCATGAGTTTGTCTGTGTTAACACACTTCAGCAGCGTCAAGGCCAGCGTTCTTGTGTAAATGGCCGTCAGGTGACCCAAGACTGCTTCTGTAATTAACAGGAGGAAAATGGATGGATATTGAGACTGAAAACTGATCCTACTGAAGGTTACATGTGCACACAGCTCAAAGGTCAGGTGACCCCGAGTAGAAAGGCGCCTGATAACATGTTTTATCATTATTATTATTATTTTTAAATGTTATTTTTGCTGAGTATGGCTTCATTATCTCTATAGATTATTCCGCTCATTACACTTTGTGGAAGTGAGCTGTACATTTAGCAGATGAGTTTACTGTAGTATTGTGTGGGTCTTTGTCTTTACATATCTTAAATATGTCAGTGTGATGGATTGTTTCGTGCTGACTTGGTTTCACATGAACATGGCTCTTAGCTCAAAGACAGATGTAACCTGTAATGATGCAGCTTTTTAACTGTTTTGTCTAAAGCAGAAGACACATACAGTATCTGGAGTAGGTTCAGCTGGTGTCATAGTACACCGTTTATAAGTCATGTATTTTGCCAGAGATTATAAATGATGAAATGAAGGTAAGAGTTAATACAAAGGTAAATGACCTCAACCAACAGACAGAGCGGCTGGTTACTAAATAAATATCAAACAAAACCAGTTCCAGTGTTTAGTTCAAAGCTGAAAAAACAACTATGAAGCTGACTTTAATGTTCCTGGTGCTCCTTTGGGAAAAAGTGGATTTAACTTTGATGCAACAAGGTAGAAAATATTTTCATGGCTTTTATAAATCGCTTAAATGAATGTGTGTCTGTGTCTGCAACTGACTAAGTTAAAACTGAGCCATTAATCCAGTGACCTACATTTAAAATTGTCCTTCACAATTCTTGGGACCTCATGTTCTTGATAACTTCCTACACTTTGATAAATTTCATTTATCGCCAACACTCTTTTCTAATGTCGTTGTATCATAGAGTGTTCAAAGCTTCCCAGTGTTGAACATGCCTTTGTGTCGGATCAATACAAAAAAGCTGAGTACCAAGAAGGAGACGTGATATATTTCTCTTGTGACAACAACTGTGATTCACAACTGGTGTGAACACCACATACATGTGCACAGAACATGGCTGGAGAGCAGCCACTATCGGGCAGTGCATTGGTGAGTTGTCATTTGTTAGACTGGTTATTAAGATATATGTTATAATATGATCTGACTGAATGCCCCAAACTGTTCTATTGTCACAGAAAACACTTTTCCAGTGGCTCTGGGTTGCACACCACCACCACCACTAAAAAATGGATATGTTTTGGAAAATTCAACTTACTTTTATCTAAATGGTGTTGGATTCCGGTGTAATAATTCCTACACAATCAAAGGAGGGCCTTACAAAACCTGCACCAATGGACAATGGACAGGAGACCTCCAGTGCCTCTGTAAGTCAAACTTTACTTTGTTTGCCAGATGCTCCCAACCAAATTGACGCACCAAAGCAATTGTAGTATTTCAGAACAAATTATTGTACAATCAAGAACCTGGCCTGCACCAAAAAGAGTTTGCAACATTTACAACCAAAAAAACAGACTCTGATGACTGCCTTTTAAAAGACTGATTTGATTCCCTGAAGAGTGAACAGACGTGACAGTGGTTTGATGTTGTTGCCACCTCTCACCCCATGTACACACAAACACACACACACACACACACACACACACACACACACACACACACACACACACACACACACACACACACACACACACAGCGTCTCATTCAGTCCTCTCAGGTTTAAAACAGGGCTGTAACGATTAGTCGACATAATCGACGATGTCCATTAGCTAATTTTTATAGTCGACGCGTCGTATGGACACACATTTAGTTTGTAAAATTGCAAAAAAAAACAACGCATTTTTATTTATGACCCGCTGTGATTTTGGGGGACCGCAATACACTGCGGGAAGTTAAGGGGGCAGTATTTCCCGTTGACTATCATTGTCTGTCTCTATCTTGACTGCATTCTGACGAAGAAGACACACAAACGATGGCGGAAAGTCCGACGGAAGCGGAGAAAAGACTAAGACCAAAACATTCGAAAGTGTGGGAGTATTTCAAAGAAAAAAAGTCAAAACAAAGTCAGTACTGTGTAGTCTCTGCAAAACGGAGCTGTCTTTTCACGGGAGTACAACGGCAATGCATGAGCACCTGAAACGAAAACACCTGGGAGCCGTGTCCACTTCTGATACTCACGGGTACGTTTTTGCAAGTTAAGCTAACGAGGCACATTTAGCGTGTAACAGTAGTCTGCGAGCTGACAAATGTCACATGCGGTCCGTAAATTGCAGATATATCAAAGTATGGTGTGATATTTGTGACACCTTTGTGCGCGCTAAGAGTGAGTGTTGAGCGCACGTAGTGTCACTGTCGCGAGCACATACTTTACCATTTGAAAAGAGAATAATAATTTGAGCACACAAACCTTTGTTCCGTGCGCGTGCAACTTTGCCTACATGCTCACTCAAAGTCTACCTAGGTGCGCGAGTACGTGGATGCCCGCTCGCACGACAGCTCATTACTGCTCGAGATTCTGGCTCTGCGCTTGCTCGAGGTGGCACAGGGCAAACTACGATTGTAGCGAGCAGGACAGCCAATCACAGACGATTAATCGCGATTAATCGTATTATGAATTCACGTACAAACACAAAATTGTAAATTTAGAACATTTATTTTGAATTAACCTTCACATACTTTATTGTAAACTTGTGCAATGCAAACAAAACTTGCAAAGAAAATAAATGAATAGTCTCTTTGAGACCTGTAACTCAGACAAAGTTTGCCTAAACAAGGTACAACCAACAAATACACAAAACTTAACTAAAAAAGCATATGTAATCTCTTTTAGAACTTTAACAAAATAAGTTTAATTCTTCAATTAATAACAATTGTTGTGGTTCACAACAGTGTAAATACTATGAACTGTTACTCCAGTGGTAATTGAACTCATCCTTGCATAGACTGCACATAACTTTTGTTTTGTCTATATTGCTGTCTGGTGACGATTTGAAGCAGAATTGTCCATTTAGCAATGTGTCTTTTTGGTCACTCATGTTGCTTTAGCTCGTTCACTTGTTGCATTAGGCTCGTTCCAGATGAACTGAGCCTGGATTGTGAACGAGAGTGCACGGCTGCAATGAGAGGAGGGGAAATACGCCTGTACTGCTGTAATGCTTTTTTCAACTCCCTCCAAAGATTTTCTATGGGGTTGAGATCTGGAGACTGGCTAGACCACTCCAGGACCTTGAAATGCGTCTTACGAAGCCACTCCTTCGTTACCCGGGCAGTGTGTTTGGGATCATTGTCATGCTGAAAGACCCAGCCACGTTTCATCTTCAATGCCCTTGCTGATGGAAGGAGGTTTTCACTCACAATCTGACCATACATGGCCCCATTCATTCTTTCCTTTACACGGATCAGTCGTCCTGGTCCCTTTGCTGAAAAACAGCCCCAAAGCATGATGTTCCCAACCCCATGCTTTACAGTAGGTATGGTGTTCTTTGGATGCAACTCAGCATTCTTTCTCCTCCAAACACGACGAGTAGAGTTTTTGCCAAAAAGTTCTATTTTGGTTTCATCTGACCATATTACATTCTCCCAATCCTCTTCTGGATCATCCAAATGCTCTGTAGCAAACTTCAGATGGGCCTGCACATGTACTGGCTTTAGCAGGGGGACACGTCTGGCACTGCAGGATTTGAGTCCCTGGCGGCGTAGTGTGTTACTGATGGTAGCCTTTGTTACTTTGGTCCCAGCTTTCTGCAGGTCATTCACTAGGTCCCCGTGTGTGGTTCTGGGATTTTTGCTCACCGTTCTTGTGACCATTTTGACCCCACGGGGTGAGATCTTGCGGGGAGCCCCAGATCGAGGGAGATTATCAGTGGTCTTGTATGTCTTCCATTTCCTAATAATTGCTCCCACAGTTGATTTCTTCACACCAAGCTGCTTACCTATTGCAGATTCAGTCTTCCCAGCCTGGTGCAGGTCTATAATTTTGTTTCTGGTGTCCTTTGACAGCTCTTTGCTCTTGGCCATAGTGGAATTTGGAGTGGGACTGTTTGAGGTTGTGGACAGGTGTCTTTTATATAGATAACCAGTTCAAACAGGTGCCATTAATACAGGTAACGAGTGGAGGACAGAGGAGCCTCTTACAGAAGAAGTTACAGCTCTGTGAGAGACACAAATCTTGCTTGTTTGTAGGTGACCAAATACTTATTTTCCACCATAATTTGCAAATAAATTCTTTAAAAATCAGACAATGTGATTTTCTGGATTTTTTCTCTCCTAATTTTGTCTCTCATAGTTGAGGTAAACCTATGATGAAAATTTCAGGCCTCTCTCATCTTTTTAAGTGGGAGAACTTGCACAATTGGTGGCTGACTAAATACTTTTTTGCCCCACTGTACAGTAGATAAATGAGTTGACTCCTTGGTAATGATGTCAATTTAAGTTCTGAAAAAATCAGAACAAGTAAGATGATGGTGTAGGGGCTTTAGAAATGTGCAGTAGCCGTTTCTGAGAGGTATAGCTCTATAGCTCAGTTGGTAGAACTGTGGTGCATATACACGGCAACTACAGCCTGCTTCTGTGTCGTGGGTTCAAGTCTGGACTTCGATATCACTTAGTGAATGTCTCTTCTTGCTCTCTCTCTCATGATTTCCTGTCACCTCTTACCTGCACTGTCCATTAAAGCCAAAAAAGGCCTAAAAAATAACTCAATATCTTAAAAAAAAGAAACATGCAGGAACATTTCCTAGAGTCGTGTGTTTTCAGGCTTTTAGGCCTCAGCATACAGAATTACTCAAACATGCGTGACTGAAACAAAATATTACTCCAGGTATGTTCTTAAGGTGCAAATAACATAACATGGTTAAAGGCTTTAAAAAAAAGTTGATTTGGCCTAATACAGGATCTTTCAACAAAATTTTGCATATATCTATAAAACTTTCACACCCTAAAAGTCCTTAGCAAAAGAATTTCAGTATTATCCAAAAGTGGAGGGGAACTGACCTTTGACCCTGGTAAACACACTAGCTATGATTAACATTATTATTTAATATTGTGCCCATTTACAGAACAGAGTGCATGTGTAGGCACAGACATCCCCAATGGATTTTCACATTTATCCAACAACAAGCTGTACTACACCTGTTCTGAAGGATACAGGCTGCTCACTAAAGGCTGGTGGGGTGAAGCCTCGTGTGTGGGAGGCAAATGGAAGACAGAGGAATGTGTTGGTAATGTATTTTTATTTATAATAGCAGTAGATTAATAATTTGATTTTGTTCTTTAAAATGCAACATAGGCCTTAAGTAAATTTATTGTTAACCAAGTTCTCATGGCTAGAGCCAAGCTGTGTTTTAGTCTTTAAAGTAATCAGGAGTTGGATGTTTTTTTAAATCCATTTACAGATTTGTGGATCTAGTGGTAATCATATTTTACCGCTCATCTGGCTCCTTCACCTAGCTAAAAAAGGGAATGTATGGACTAAGCTCTTTTGTTTTATTACCGTATTTTCCGCACTATAGGGCCCTCTGTATTATGAGGCGCAGTCATTGAATGGTCTATTTTCAAACTTTTTTCACATATAAAGCGCTCCGGACTAAAAGGCGAAACAAAACAGTCAGATAAGTCAGTCAGTCAAACTTTATTCAACGCGCTCACCATAACTCCCAAACTTGTTCAGTTGTAATGCGTGAATAAAAAACACAATCTGAGAACGCTAAATCAAATGATAGCGTATTCACAATAATTCATAACTGTTCAGTTAACGTTAAAATACAACACAATACACTCACTTTTTCAGTTCATTCCTCGTCCACAAATCCCTCAAATATTTCATCTTCAGTGTCTGAGTTAAACAGTTGGGCGATTACGGCAATATTATGGTGAAGCACAGTATGTATTACTCCACGATGCTCCTGACTACGGTAGCCGTAAATAAATTCATATATAAGGCGCTCTGGATTATAAGGCGCACTGTTGTTTTTTGAGAAGATTGAAGGCTTTTAAGTGCGCCCTATAGTGCGGAAAATACGGTACTATTATTTAATGTTAACTGTTTGAACTTCAGCCAGCACAGACTGTGGACCAGTTCCTGACATCCCTAATCTGATTGTGTCGTCTGAGAGTAATGCTGCGTTCACACCGGACGCGTTTGAGGCGTCAAATTCGCGTCCGACGCGTCTAGTTGGACGCTTGAACATTTTGAAGTCAGACGCTTCATTCGCGCGTCCAATTTTGCTCTGTTCGCGCGTCAAAACAAATGTGTTCAGACGCGAATTCACATCATGGGAGGAGTCTGTTGTGCCAGGGTAATGGCCGCTCATTCAGGGCTAAATTCAACTGAGGCCATGCCGGTTTGCTCACCTGTGTCGCGAGTCGGTGCGAGGACATGTCCCCAGGACACTACTGCTGTTTTAGGCACTCAACCCCAGCAGCAGAGCGGAGATATGGAAGAGTTTTTTCTTGTTTAATAGCGGTCTCTAGTGGTTTTAGCGGGTTATAGGCTAGGCTAGCAGTCAGTACACAGACTGTTTTTGCTGTTGTTTTGGGAAGTACACTAACTGCTAATCCAACGAGCTCAGCTCAGCACAAGCTAAAGTTAAGGTCCCCTCAGTGTCTTGTTACTATCTTTTTGACTGCTGTCTTTATAAAAGTAGTAGAGCTGCTGTAGGCTGTAGCTTATAGCTCCACGTTCACATTGACAGCTTCGATAAGTCCACCGTGATTGTTTTGATGGCTCTCCGCTTTCTACGTCCTCCCACATACGTCAGGAGCTAGATCCTGATTGGTTAACGCGCCGCGAATATTCGCCAAAGTTCAGATTTTTCAACTCGGGCGTCGAGAGCGTCAGACGCTCGATTCGTGCGTCAGACGCGTCGACGCTCAATTCGCGCCGCGCTATTCGCGCGTCAAAACCCGATTCGCGCCGCGCTGGACGCTTGATTCGCGCCGCAGGATGTCTAGACGCGCGTTTACATAGACTTAACATGTAAACCAGATGCCCCAGACGCCTCAAACGCGTCCGGTGTGAACGCAGCATAAGAGTTTCAGTGAAGGAGACACTTTCCCAATTCAGTGTAAGGCAGGACACCAGAATCTAAACCCTAATCTAAGGAGGTTGATCTGCAAGAACGGGACATGGAATTCAGAGGGTGTTGAGTTTAAACAGATCTGCACACGTAAGTCACTTTGAGAGTTAGGGCTGGGCAATAATGACAAAAAATTGAATCACAATATATTTCCCCATATTGGTCGATCTCAATTTTTTTATTCCATTTTGTGTTTACAATTAAAAAGTAATAATCATGGCTTTGATCCATCTTTAGGTTTAGATTTTAATGTTGTTGGAGCTGGTTAATCCAACTATATAATACTAAAACAAGAAGAAACACAGACACGTTAAATGGTTTACTTGCAAGGAGAGCAGACAGAGATAAAGACCCAGTGACATGCACCAGGGACATTCCCTCCATGTGCTCTGGGCTCCCTGGTGCTCTCTCATGCTTTTTATTGAACATCACGCCCCTGGTTACATGCACCGTCTCTGTCCGATAAGGGAATTGGGGAACTAGGACAGAGACAGTCATCAACTCTACATATGATAATTTAACATAACAACGCTGGTTATCAGTTCTGAGGCCGCACTTTCTTATCCAGTTGGTCATTCTTCTGCGGCCACGCCATGCTTAATCTATACGGTCAGTATAGATTAAGCAGTCAGTCGTGCGTCAGCATTATCTACTGGAACACTCTGTAACTCAGCACATGATTAATACATTCACAACACACATTTTGTACTTAGGATTTTATAAGACATATAAAAGTAGATAACTTATATACACATTTCTCTAACAAATGTTATAGGAAAGTGGAAGATTTAATGTAGTTTTCATTGCAAGTTTTAGTTTTTATACAATAATAACATTAATAATTTTAACAAATAAAAGAGGCAAGATGATATGTTGGAAGTTTTAAACACTGTTGCTGCAGACACAATTGTTTCTGACAATGCTTGTTTTTTTATGTTTTTTATATTTAAATGCGTACTACATTTTAGGAGGTTATTCCTCTAAACTCCACTCTTGTTCTGTCTTGCTCACGCTGTAACTGCTGGGCAGTGACAGTAAACATAAGTGCGCTCCTCAGCTGCTCCGTTTTCTGCTGCTGCACTGGCTGTAGACTTGTCCATATCAAATTAAAGGGCTCTAAGCTTATCATCGAGATCAACCCTATACGAAATCACGATTCAACTTTAAATTCAATTTTTGGCACAGCCCTATTGAAAGTTAAATTGTCTTGTGAACAGGCTGTACCCTAATTCTCTACATGTTTTCTCTTTTGTAGCTATTACAAACAAATGCCCTCCACCTCCTGAAGTAAAGAATGCTGTAGTTATGGCTCCATTTGAGAAAGAATACTCATCTAACACCAGACTTACCTATAAGTGTCGAGATCATTTCATCATGGAAGGAAATGGTACAGTTCAATGCAATAATGGGACCTGGGAACAGAAGGGCATCAGTTGTAAAGGCATGTACTTTTAACTGCTTCTAAAGCCATTGTCAGTGTTTCTCCAACCATTATATTACAGCAGAACACAGTAACTTTTTTACCTTAAATAAACAGTTTCGGAGCCCATGTGATGGTTAAATGAGTTGTTGTGGGGTAAATGAAGTGTCCGGCTTCTCCCCCTGGTGTCTCTGGGCTGAAAGTGACACTTGCAAAAGCGTGTGCTGTCAACCAGGTGTTACAGAAATCTCGAGTCTCACGAGAAGGCGGCAAAATCACTCTGACACATCTTCTCCTAACCTTTTTTTGTGGGCCTCAGTTTTTTCACATGAAAAGACTGTGTCAAAATATGTTTCAGTATTTAAGTATTTTTTATTGACTTTAATAGGCTAAAAGCTTTACTTAAACTCATGAAATAGGTGAAGTTGTATCTTTGTTGTGACCCTACTGTCAATTTTGTCTTTTTTTTTTTTTTTTTTGGGCTACTGTAATTAGCTTCACTTGCTTTGCTGTGATAGCCCCGCCTCCTTCCCTCTAGACTGAACCCTATTGGCTGAACTGTGCCAGTGTCTTCCTGATCAGTGATCAGTGATTCAGGTTTAACTCAGAGTTAACAGAGAAAGTTCATAACCAGCTTCAACCAACACATGAACCCAGAGTTACTCAGTTTGGATTTGTTTAGGTTTATCAACCCAGAAATTACTCCACAACTCTGAGTTTGTTGAACCAGCTTCTAGCAATAGTCCTCAGGTCTCAAGTCAGTGGTTTGACTGAGACAGAGCCAAAGCTTCCCCTAGTGTCCACTTGATCAGATGTAATATTACATGTGTGACTCTGTCTCTCTCTGTTATGCAACAGTCCATGAAATCCAGATACATGCTGTTCAGGAACAGGTCATACTGTGTATAAATGGGTGCTGACGTTCCTGGAATAACTGCAGTCTCTGGTAAACTGATGGCCAGATACTGCAAAAGCAAGTCTTACCCAGTTCATTGTTAGTGAATGCTCTTGGTGGACATCTCTCTCTCCTGGGCCGCTGTGGTGCCTGATCCAGCTCAATGTTGTCACTCCATACAGATGAGGCTTCTTCCTGGTCTGGTGTTACTCTGTGATGTGATGTCTTTTCCTGGATGTGTTCATGTTCTTCTCTGCAGTACTGGTTGCTGTGTAGGCGCTGGTATGTTCTCCACTTCACCTTGTCCAGGGTCTGCAGGATCATTAACAGAGTCCATTGCTGTTGGCAGTACACTTTCATCTGCTTGAGGCTGCACTGCTGGTTGGGGCTTAGTTGAATCACTGCTTTCTTCTGGTTGTGCAGCTGGGTTTTTGTTTTTCTTCTGGGTGTGTTTCTTTTCTGTGTGCGTGCCATTTTGAGAGGTATTTCTAATGGAATGTAGTTTCATGGAGAGTGTAGATTAAATGCAGTATTTTACAGTCTCTGTTTTACCTTGTTCAGGCAGAACTTCATAGACAAGGAAGATTTTGTTACACAGCTTTATAGATCCAGTCTTTACTAGGGATGGGTACTGAGACCCAGTATTATAGTGGCACCAGTGCCACATCATGGCAGTCCATGTGGAAGCTTCAGCCTGAATAGTGCTCTTAACAACACTGAGTAGTCGCGGTAAATGCCATGCCGTCAAATACATGCGTAAAATCTTTTTGCTCCTCATAAAAGATGAGACATCGCGGTTCCCTCAGCTGTGTCTGTGTGAGCGGAGCAGAGTGGGTGGGGCTGCTGCACAGCAGTGCGCTGCAGCTGCGCACACAAATGGAGAGAGAAAATAAAGTGTGGCTCAACTCCACTAATTAGAATTTTAAGGAGGCCATAGATGCAAGGAATGGCGTCCCCCGGGTATAGTCTGTAATACAGTTGCTTGTCAATGACTTGATCTTTCTCCAGCTTCTGTAAACAGTCTATAACCTTCTTTTTGTAGCCATTGGTCGGATCGCTCCTCTGTGTCTCTTAGGTGGTAACATCACTGAGTAAGCTGTTCACTTTGGCCTCATAGTCCACAGCATTCAGGATCAAACAAAACAAAAGAAACCAACAAACCAGTTTCACTCAGGTCATTAACATCTGGAGGAGCTGACCAGGCTGGGGAGGGTTAACCACTCTCACTCCAGCTGAGGACAAAGGACTCCTAACAACCCGAAAGCACTCAGGCTATTCATAGTCTCCTGAAGCAATAGAAGTTAGTTTCAGGTCTAACTCCTCCTTCCTAGGAGAATATAAACCAGCTCTCCTACCAGTTCAGCTTCAGAATTGAGAAAGCCTCTTGGATAAGAGGTGAAACGTCTTCAACTTTAATCAAATCCAGATGACTGCTTTTTATCGTTTCTGTTGCAATGCAATTACCCTGGACAAGTGAGAGTCTTCACAGTCAGAGTGATGTTAACCCCCTGATGTCCCATTTCACTGTATAGTGTCTTCATGACTGTATCTTTTTATGTGTCTGGTAGAACAAGTTGTGTCCTTACTGTTGTAGGCGACAGAAGATGTTATTTGTGTCCAATACTAATTTGTCCCATTCACATAGTAACTTTCTTGTGGGCATTATCAGTGACTGTTACTCTTGGCCAGTAGGTTGTGTGCCTAACTCTAAGTATGTAATAACAGGGCCTATGCATTAGTCGTTTCTCTGAGTTTGGCAAATGTCTTTGCTTGAGATGGGAAGAAGCTTTTTATCATTTTCTATGTGCTGGCTTGACAGAGCCATGGACCATAGTGCACCAGATTCTGCCTGAACAACTTGAACAGTGGCTTTTACTGCACGAGATGACATTTCCTCTGTGCACATTTTCATTATTCAACTGGCATTCTTGATAAGCTGTCAGGATTGATATTTTCTCATCCAGGTCTGTATTTATTAGTGAGATGAAAGTCTGCTAACTTGGCTACCCATCGACATCCTGTAGTGTTAAATTTAGCTGTTGATAATACGTATGTAAGTGGGTTGTTATCTGTGTATACTGTGCATGATGAGCCAGTTAGGTAGTCCATATACCGACTGCCCATTTTAATGTAAGAAACTCAGAATTAAAAGTGATTTATTCATATTTATGATGTTTTTTAGTTCAACCATGTACACTCCAAACTCCACCTCAGGGGACGACATACGATCCTCAGAATCAACTCAGCTTTGATCCTGGACAAAGAGTGAGGGTCTCGTGTGGAGAAAAACAGTGGGTGAGGAGCAAAGAGCATCAATCAGCTGAACTTACATGCCAGAAAGGAGGACGCTGGAACTTTGATCCAGTGTGCCAACGTATGAACCCAAATACACTTTGAGTGCATTTGAAAATATTCTTCTGTGTTATATTTGATTATGTTTTACTTGTCTTCTAGAGGTTACCTGCTCTAAAACTGTTGAAAAAGTCTACAGCTGGGAACGTACTTGGTATAACACAGTGGAAATGGATACAATGTTATGGTATCGGTGTTATGACGACTATGTTGAAACAAGTCCCAGGGCCAAGTGCACCAGACGAGGCTGGGAGCCAGATCCACTTTGTAAAGGTACTGTGAACTTCAACATAATTTGTCCTAAGTAATACACTCAAATTATCTTAATGAAATTACACTTTTATCAGATATATTATTTTTACAGCAGGGCCCCTTTAAACAAGTTGGTGATGAGGCAACAAGTGAAGAAACAATTTTATGTCTAAATCAACTAATATTGTTTTGTTTTTTCCATAGATAAAACATGCATCCAACCTTCCTACAAAAATGCAGATATTACAGACATGTATCCAAAAGAGGAATACCGTCAGGATGAAAGAGTCCATTTTAAATGCACATATGACCCAGCAACCAGCTTCACTGTTCTCTGTCATTCAGGAACCTGGTATCATGATAGGCCCTGTAAAGGTAAGCACTAACCATTGGATAGAGAACCAACGTGTTTTTCCTTAGCTATGCAGGAAACCATAAGTTACATCATAAGGTATGCACATAAGCCAGTCTGATGTTATAAAAGTCTGCTAATGTCTTTCTAAGCATGGACGCATGAAAAATAGGAAAATGTATAGGTCTCTGAAACAGGGGACTGTTTGTGCTGACTCTCTCAGAGCATACTCCAGTTTGTACTATTGGCTGTTAGGTCACAGTATAACCTCATTACTACTACTCCACTACTACTACTTCAAGTAAAATGTACTTTAATTTGTTCTGTAGAGAAGCCATGTACAACACAACCAGTCATCAAAAAGGGAGAGACGTACCTTCGGCCCAGGGAAACATATGATCATGGTGATCAAGTGCTGTTCAGATGCATCGGTGAAACAGAAACCTTCAGAGTGACCTGTCAGGCTGGGGAGTGGAACGCTGAAAAATCATGTGAAGGTAAATGTAAACGGCTACAATACAAGCACCCATGTGAAATAATAAATAAAATAATAAAAGTGAATTTTTTTTTCATTCACTTTTATTATATAAAAGCACATATTTAAACATTTTTAGAGTAAATGCATTTTAAAGTGTATGACTTGCGTGTTTGTGTAGATGTGGCATGTACAGAACCACCAGTTATCAAAAATGCAGAAATGGTCAGTGAAAGAGAGAGAACATATCCACATGGTCAAACAGTGGAGTTCAGATGCACCACAGGTCAAAGGGAACTCTTCACAGTAAGCTGTCAGTCTGGGGAATGGAAGAACATGCATCAATGTCCAGGTAAGTGCAGTTTATCTCAAAATGTAAAAATATTGTTCTTAAAGGAGCCATATTATGATTTGTCAGGGTTTTTAAAATAATTTTGGACACCTTTGCATTAGTATTTCATGTTTAACCATTTAAAAAATGTCTATATATGAAAAACATCTTTTGGGGAGCTGTTACTTTGACTTTGCAGAGAACTCTTGGATTGGGTGCCTGACGCTCCCTGCTGGCAACAGTAGGGAATGGACAGAGCATAACAAGGCTATTTAGCACGTCTATTAGCAACATGGTGCTAACACATACAGTGGGGTAAAAAAGTATTTAGTCAGCCACCAATTGTGCAAGTTCTCTCACTTAAAAAGATGAGAGAGGCCTGTAATTTTCATCATAGGTTTACCTCAACTATGAGAGACAAAATGAGAAAAAAAAAATCCAGAAAATCACATTGTCTGATTTTTAAAGAATTTATTTGCAAATTATAGATAACTAGTTCAAACAGGTGCCATTAATACAGGTAACGAGTGGAGGACAGAGGAGCCTCTTACAGAAGAAGTTACAGCTCTGTGAGAGACACAAATCTTGCTTGTTTGTAGGTGACCAAATACTTATTTTCCACCATAATTTGCAAATAAATTCTTTAAAAATCAGACAATGTGATTTTCTGGATTTTTTTTTTTCTCATTTTGTCTCTCATAGTTGAGGTATACCTATGATGAAAATTTCAGGCCTCTCTCATCTTTTTAAGTGGGAGAACGTACTTTTTTGCCCCACTGTAACATGGTTAAAGCTTTAAAAAAAAAGTTGATTTGGCCTAATACAGGACCTTTCAACAAAATTTGGCATATATCTATAAAACTTACCCTAAAAGTCCTTAGCAAAAGAATTTCAGTATTATCCAAAACTGGAGGGGAACTGACCTTTGACCCTGGTAAACACACTAGCTATGATTAACATTATTATTTAATATTGTGCCCATTTACAGAACAGAGTGCATGTGTAGGCACAGACATCCCCAATGGATTTTCACATTTATCCAACAACAAGCTGTACTACACCTGTTCTGAAGGATACAGGCTGCTCACTAAAGGCTGGTGGGGTGAAGCCTCGTGTGTGGGAGGCAAATGGAAGACAGAGGAATGTGTTGGTAATGTATTTTTATTTATAATAGCAGTAGATTAATAATTTGATTTTGTTCTTTAAAATGCAACATAGGCCTTGAGTAAATTTATTGTTAACCAAGTTCTCATGGCTAGAGCCAATCTGTGTTTTAGTCTTTAAAGTAATCAGGAGTTGGATGTTTTTTTAAATCCATTTACAGATTTGTGGATCTAGTGGTAATCATATTTTACCGCTCATCTGGCTCCTTCACCTAGCTAAAAAGGGAATGTATGGACTAAGCTCTTTTATTTTATTAACGTATTTTCCGCACTATAGGGCGCTCTGGATTATAAGGTGCCGGTCATTGAATGGTCTATTTTCAAACTTTTTTCACATATAAAGCGCTCCGGACTAAAAGGCGAAACAAAACAGTCAGATAAGTCAGTCAGTCAAACTTTATTCAGCGCGTTCACCATAACTCTCAAACTTGTTCAGTTGTAACGCGTGAATAAAAAACACAATCTGAGAACGCTAAATCAAACGATAGCGTATTCACAATAACTCATAACTGTTCAGTTAACGTTAAAATACAACACAATACACTCAGTTTTTCAGTTCATTCCTCGTCCACAAATCCCTCAAATATTTCATCTTCAGTGTCTGAGTTAAACAGTTGGGCAATTACGGCAATATTATGGTGAAGCACAGTATGTATTACTCCACGATGCTCCTGACTACGGTAGACATAAATAAATTCATATATAAGGCGCTCTGGATTATAAGGCGAACAGTTGTTTTTTGAGAAGATTGAAGGCTTTTAAGTGCGCCCTATAGTGCGGAAAATACGGTACTATTATTTAATGTTAACTGTTTGAACTTCAGCCAGCACAGACTGTGGGCCAGTTCCTGACATCCCTAATCTGATTGTGTCGTCTGAGAGTACGAGATTCAGTGAAGGAGACACTTTCCCAATTCAGTGTGAGGCAGGACACCAGAATCTAAACCCTAATCTAAGGAGGTTGATCTGCAAGAGCGGGACATGGAATTCAGAGGGTGTTGAGTTTAAACAGATCTGCACACGTAAGTCACTTTGAGAGTTAGGGCTGGGCAATAATGACAAAAAATTGAATCACAATATATTTCCCCATATTGGTCGATCTCGATTTTTTTATTCCATTTTGTGTTTACAATTAAAAAGTAATAATCATGGCTTTGATCCATCTTTAGGTTTAGATTTTAATGTTATAGGAAAGTGGGAGATTTAATGTAGTTTTCATTGCAAGTTTTAGTTTTTATACAATAATAACATTAATAATTTTAACAAATAAAAGAGCAAGATGATATGTTGGAAGTTTTAAACACTGTTGCTGCAGACACAGTTGTTTCTGACAATGCTTGTTTTTTTGTTTTGTTTTGTTTTTTATATTTAAATGCGTACTACATTTAAGTGGTTATTCCTCTAAACTCCACTCTTGTTCTGTCTTGCTCACGCTGTAACTGCTGGGCAGTGACAGTAAACATAAGTGCGCTCCTCAGCTGCTCCGTTTTCTGCTGCTGCACTGGCTGTAGACTTGTCCATATCAAATTAAAGGGCTCTAAGCTTTTCATCGAGATCAACCCTATACGAAATCGCGATTCAACTTTAAATTCAACTTTTGGCACAGCCCTATTGAAAGTTAAATTGTCTTGTGAACAAGCTGTAACCTAATTCTCTACATGTTTTCTCTTTTGTAGCTATTACAAACAAATGCCGTCCACCTCCTGAAGTAAAGAATGCTGTAGTTATGGCTCTATTTAAGAACGAATACTCATCTAACACCAGACTTACCTATAAGTGTCGAGATCATTTCATCATGGAAGGAGATGGTACAGTTCAATGCAATAATGGGACCTGGGAACAGAAGGGCATCAGTTGTAAAGGCATGTACTTTTAACTGCTTCTAAAGCCATTGTCAGTGTTTCTCCAACCATTATATTACAGCAGAACACAGTAACTTTTTTACCTTAAATAAACAGTTTCGGAGCCCATGTGATGGTTAAGTGTGTGCTGTCAACCAGGTGTTACAGAAATCTCGAGTCTCGCGAGAAGGCGGCACATTGCAGTTAGCAATGGCTTTATTTCTTGATTTTTGTCGTGGCAGAGCGGCCAAAAAAATTGTAATTTAAATGAGCAGAGCTACTGAGTTTCACTTTAAGGTCTACCAAAAGAGCAAAAATCCCTGCTTGTCAAAATGGTACGATAGACCGTCATTATCAAATCTGTTCCGCTACACAGTGAGGAACTCCTATATTCATATAAATCCAAGTTTTCACCTGTACCCCACTGTGTCAGTGTCAGGTTTATAGTAATCCAGTCCGGGTTTTGCGCTAGTCTTTAGAACAGATTCAGTGGAAGAGTACCTCAGAATAGAGGTACTAAGTGATGAAAGTTATAGAACTCAAGCTTATAGGCTCACTCACCATTTCCTACGGCTTGGTCTTGTCCAAGATTTTCTACGAATGCGCCATGGAAACCCTCTCCGCAGGGCCTCCGTAAAAATGCCTTAGCAACAACCTACAAACAACCCAGCGTGATCTGGCATTGTAACTGTAATAACTGCACAAATAAGTGAAGAGTTTGATGAAGCAGTGAAGACCTTAGACAGACTTTATTTACTGTCTTTATAGCTATGTAAATCTTGTAATGTAGCTTATTCTAATTGACAAGGGCCAAAAGATGGTAAGGCTTTACGCTGTGTCTCTGTGTCACCAACTCATGAAACCATAATCACTGTCTCTATCGCTTCTTTGGGCAGATTAAAATCCACACTCTGTCATTTTGACAGATTCGTGTCCATCACAGAAAGGATGATGCTATAAACTTACCAAATTTATACAAGAAAGGTTTGTCAAAGACACATCTCGTGTGTCGGGGTTAAATTCCTTTGATGTGAGCGGTGCCCAAAAAACAGAATAAAATGTTTAATCTGCTATGGCCTCAGTTATATAAATTGATTGAGTTGTAAATAGTAGGCTATTTTAAACATTTTGGTGATTTGTTGCATGGTTTTCACGTTGATACGAACGGGAAATGCGTACTAATGCGTATGTTAATGATGTAAACAGATGCTTTATGCTGTAGCCTAAGGGGGGTTTATGTGGCTCTTACTTTTGCAGTCAGAAATTAAATAATAACAATAGTAATAATAATAACAATAGGGTTTAGATTTCAGCTTTAGGTAAAACAAGCACACTACACTAATACCAGTGATAGTAGTACCACACGGCTTTGATAAGGAAAACCTGCACAGCAAGCAACGTGTGATGCACCTGTGCCTCAGGACGCACCCACACACAGCTGACACCCAAACTACCAACCAACAATGACTGTAAAAGACTTCATGTAAACTATAATAACGCGACAGAATCCCTATCATGCCATAACACCACAACAAATCCACTTTTTAACAACACACAAGCACTGACCCCTCATGGGAAACATAATGATCAATTTCACTCTTTTCTGAAGAAAACGTTGTGCATTTCCCATAAAGCCGAGTTTGTCCAAAATCACAGCTGTCTATAAGAGTGTCCTGAAGTTTGATCTCAGTTATGACAGATGATGATCCAAATCCAGTCCCCGTTCGCTGGCACGCGTTTATCGTAGGGTTTGTATGCGATCCTCTTCACATCCAGCTGCTCACTCTCTCCCACGACCGTAACAGTTATTACGCACGCCTGCAACACACGTGTAATATGCAATCAAACTTTTACATCACATACGGTTCATAATTTAGGACCGAAGGTAGTGTTATGGAGAACATAAGAACTCTACGGCCAGCATACGGCAGAAAATCAGCTCATTTTCTCGAGAATGCCTCAAGTTGCTCTTGCAAATTGGCAGCTGTACCAAGCTCCTAAAAAGAGACTGTGCTCCCCTCCATGAATGTCTACGACCTCCAGATTTTGAACGAACTGGGAGATTTGTACGTACCCATTGTTCGTGAGAACCTTTGTGACCGAGGCTTAAGTTATAAACGTCAGAAATCAGGACATTTTTCAACTCTGCTGTCAGCCCCAGAGCAGTTCAGTAATACATTTAGTTTATCTGTAAACAATAAATGCACTCTTATTAGAGAGGGGGAGAGGAAGGTTAGGCTCCTGAGTCCTGCTTGTGTTTTGTAAAGTCCTGTGTGAAGATTTGGCCCCAGACATTAAAAGTGGCATTTGCTCCACAATGTACTGTCCAGTCTTGTGCTGTAAGAGCAGCTTCTTCAGGACAGTTTGTTTGGCTGCTCCTGAATCCTGCTTTAGTCTAAGGGATACCACATTCTGTGGGACAAAACTGGTGTATGGGACATAATGAAGTGCAGTGTCACTTTAGCTCAGAGAGAAACATAAATAGCTCAGTTTTTATTTCTTATTACAACAAATAAAAAAACAATTTACACTGCAGTTTGTCTCTGTTGCGACCTCCGAAACAAATAGCAGCCGTTCTAGTCATAGTGTGTTTCCACCATGCATCTGCAGCCACTATACATCTATTTGAACAGACCAATTCTGGTCAGGAACAGCAAGTCAGATATGTATGGAGCTATATTTGTCTCAATAAAATGAATTGATGCAAAACTAAAATGAACTGATGCAACAATAAATGTATTGATGCATGTAGAATGATTTATTAAAAAGCCCTGATTTGTGACTTGCATACAGCAATTTTTGTCATTTATAAATCTGCAGTTTTGCACGGAAATAGTCCAATCTGCATTTGTGGCTTGCTCCATTTGTGCATTCATCACTTCTGCGCATTTGGATCTTTTTGAGACATGCGTCCCGCAATTGGAGACAGCAAAATTTCTTCACAAAAGAATAATCCTGTTCCAATGACAACCACTGGGGGGCAGTGTTCAACAACAGGGGCTATGCTCTCACTGCTGTAAGTTAGCAGGACAAGCACTGCAGCAAAAACATGTGGAGGATCAATCTAACTTTATTATAAACAAACTGCATCTTATCCTTTTAACAATGGTTTTAGCTGCATTTGTGTATTTAGTATTTAAGTAAGCCACATATTTAATGCACTCAGTATCTAATTAGGAGCCCACTAGCACTGAACTCTCCATTTCCCCAGTCTGTGTCTGTACTGTGTCACACCACATTTAATGCACTCAGTAGTCACTTTTGCACGGAGCAATTATAGGAACATAACAGGCTTACTTCTGTAAACTGCTTACCTGGATTTAGGTAGGAAGTGCACAGCCCCGAGAGCATTTAGCTTTGTGTTGCTGACAGCCATATTGATGCACAATCATACCCCTCTGTAAATCCCCCTCCCAGGCCCTCAGTAAATGAAGCCTCTCCTAAGCTGACCGAGGTCTCCTGGTGTTAGGTAGATAACAAAATCTGGGGTGGACAGTTCACACAACTTTTCTGGGCGAAAGTGGTTTCTGTCCTTGTCCTGCAGCTAACTTCTCTGTTAGCTGCTTACAGTAGGAATGTACGAATCAATACCAAAAGTATCGATACCTTCAATTCCTGTGATTTAATTGTGGTATCGATACCAATCTGAAAGTATCGATGCTTCAGTAATAACGATAAACATTGTTATTAGTATGATACAGAATTCCACTGGATCCTTCATGTGTGCTCTACAGTGACAGATCCAACCCAGGCCATTGTGTTCTGCTGCTCCAGTGGCAAATAGAAGTCATTATTTGTAACATGTGTACGCATATAGCCTTTTATCATTTACAAAAATTCACTAACTATGTAAGAAAAAACAGTGGTTGAGACTGTAAGGGGTGGTCTTGGAATCAGTATTGGTATCGTCGCACATTGCTAGCTTACAGTGAGGAAATTGTTAGAAAATAGCCCCTGTTGGGGAACACTGCCCCTAGTGGTCGTTATTGAAACAGGATTTCTTTTGTGAATAAATCTTTGTCTCAAAATGCAGGACCAATGTCTCAAAAAGATCCAAATGTGCAGAAGTGACGAATGCACAAATGGAGCGATCCACAAATGCAGATTGGACTATTTACAAGCAAAACTGAAGATTTGTAAAAGACAAACATGATTTATTTGTAAAATAATTGTGAATAATATATTTGCAAATTAGAATTTATTGGCAAAAATTGCTGCACGCAAGTCACAAATTAAGGATTTTGAATAAATTATTCTACATGCATCAGTAAATTTTTTGTTGCATCAAATCATTTTAGTTTTGCATCAATTAATTTTATTGAGACAATAAAATATAGATATAAAATGTATATGAGACCAGTGAAGAGGATGTGGTATATTTCAAAATAAAACCCCTTCCACTGTCCTTACCAGCACTCAGAGATCCTCCTCTCGTGTCTAAACTCAAATCCTCCCAACTTTATTCATGTGTGAACTCAAAGGAGATGATCAGTAGGCAGCACTGTCTGTAGAGGGCTTTAGTCAGAGGAAGGCCTCAGCCCTGCAGAACTTACCTACAGCACCACTGCTTTGAAACTAGGCCCCTGATCCAAGCGTTTTAGCTGAAAGCAAAAGCTCCACAAAATGATGACTTAAATATATATTGACAAATTTTTGTTATAACACTAAGCTACAGGTGTCATAAATCATTTCAAAAAGCTCTAAAACAAGGCATAATATGTTTTCGTTTAGAGTAAAATTAACTTTAAAATGTTTTGTGTTTATATAGCTGAGGCATGTACAGAACCACCAGTTATCACAAATGCAGAAATGTTCAGAGAAAGAGAGAGTACAGATCCACTTGGTCAATCAGTGGAGTTCAGATGCACCACAGGTCAAAGAGAACACTTCACAGTAACCTGTCAGTCTGGGAAATGGAACTACACACATCAATGTCCAGGTAAGTGCAATTCAAGGCTTTGCTCACCCTTCTTCTTCTGAATTTATATTTACTTCAAAATGTAGAACATATTTTGTCTGCTGTTCTTCGAAAGCTAATTTCTTTCAATAAAAAATAAGGATATATCCCTCCATCTGTAAAGCCATAATATGTCTCCTTTAAAAGTGAAGACTGGAAGCAAAGATGGTTTGGTCTTATTGACTTTCAGGTCTCAAAGTAATAATCTAGTGAGCTATTGTGGTTGAGGCTTGTATGACACTTTTATGACAGGCACTGAAATTGATATGATTTAAATAATAATTCAATCAGGCAATGTTTCCTCAAGTTACGCTTGTGGGAAAGAACATATCCCAAGATTTGAATAAATAAATAAATGTTTATCTACAGTTGTGTTATGTTTTAGATGAAGTTGGTGTCGTGGTTTTAGGTTTGGTTTGTTGTTGTTGCTGAATGTCGTGCTTATGTAACGTCACACACCGTCACTGTGCTTATGTCACCCAGTTCCTATCAGCAGTGTGAATACAAACTGACAAAAGGTTCCTGAGGTGAGGCAGTTCAGTTCATAGAACTAAATTCCAGTATCTGTTCTGTGCTAAGTAGCTTTTGTTAATGATGCAGGTGTCATTTATTTAAATATTCACACACACACACACACACACATTACACAGACACACACACGAAATGTGCAAAATGTATGTAAAGTTTTTTACATATATTTACATTACATTGTTTAGTGTAGAGTAGACCCTGAATTTCTATAAAAGATCATTTTAAACCACTGTCTTCATGTTTTATTGATAAATTATTTGGTTTATGAATGTAGAATAATACTCAATGTAACTGTTGTATGCAAGTGGTAATTATTAATTTGTTTTCTATCTTTTAAATATTATTATTTAATTTTGTCTTACAGCTGCACCTCAGCCTCAGTGATGCTGGAGATCAAACAGAGACAGAAGGGATTTCAGAAGAGAAGTCAGTGTTTGATACAGTTTGTTTGGTTCAGATGCAATTTCATTTTAAATGCAATTTTTATAAAGGTGAACAATAAAGCATTAAACAAGGGCTACACCACTGGCTTTTTAAAACATTTCATGCTAATTAAAAACAATGATAAAAGTATTTTGGGGAGTCTTGCTGTTTATTTTCATTTGAAAAGCTGTGTTTATAATATTTATCTTTATTTAGGATTTGAATTACTCATAATATTTGTCCAATCACATGATTACATTGAAGATCATTTGAATAAGTCTTATTGGCTCTTGCTGTTTATTCTCATTTGAAAAACTGTTTATAATAGTTATCTATTTTTTTATTTAGGTTTTAATTGTTCATTGTTTGTTTGTTCGATCACATTGAAGATCATTTGAATAAGTCCTATTGGCTCTGGGTCTATACAGCTTGTCAACACTGAGTCAGTGGTAAAGCATTCTGCTGGGGAAGTTTTCCAGTGTTGGCTACGTCATTTACATTGCACTAAAAAAACAAAGAAAAGTGGAACAAAGAGAAACAGAAATTATTACTGGTTATGCAAAAACTAAACCTCAGTGTGGTAGAAAATACTACTTGTATGAATATGAATGAGTTTTACTTTTTTAATAAAAGAGCTGTAACACTGTTGTAGGAGATGGCAGTCACTTTATCATTGAATGTGATATTCCACATCACAAATACAAATCAGCCACATCGCAGAAGTCCACCACTCACAGCTAGCACTCCTGGAAATGTAGTGAGACAGTTTAGAGCTAACGTGTGAAGCATGTTTCAAACTTGTGGAGGTAACTAAAAACATTAATGTAACTACAGTAAAGGTCTGCAGTCACATACACAGAACACCCACAGCACCTCTTTACCATGAGTTTGTCTGTGTTAACACACTTCAGCAGCGTCAAGGCCAGCGTTCTTGTGTAAATGGCCGTCAGGTGACCCAAGACTGCTTCTGTAATTAACAGGAGGAAAATGGATGGATATTGAGACTGAAAACTGATCCTACTGAAGGTTACATGTTCACACAGCTCAAAGGTCAGGTGACCCCGAGTAGAAAGGCGCCTGATAACATGTTTTATCATTATTATTTTTAAATGTCATTTTTACTGAGTATGGGTTCATTATCTCTATAGATTATTCCGCTCATTACACTTTGTGGAAGTGAGCTGTACATTTAGCAGATGAGTTTACTGTAGTATTGTGTGGGTCTTTGTGTTTACATATCTTAAATATGTCAGTGTGATGGATTGTTTCGTGCTGACTTGGTTTCACATGAACATGGCTCTTAGCTCAAAGACAGATGTAACCTGTAATGATGCAGCTTTTTAACTGTTTTGTCTAAAGCAGAAGACACATACAGTATCTGGAGTAGGTTCAGCTGGTGTCATAGTACACCGTTTATAAGTCATGTATTTTGCCAGAGATTATAAATGATGAAATGAAGGTAAGAGTTAATACAAAGGTAAATGACCTCAACCAACAGACAGAGCGGCTGGTTACTAAATAAATATCAAACAAAACCAGTTCCAGAGTTTAGTTCAAAGCTGAAAAAACAACTATGAAGCTGACTTTAATGTTCCTGGTGCTCCTTTGGGAAAAAGTGGATTTAACTTTGACGCAACAAGGTAGAAAATATTTTCATGGCTTTTATAAATCGCCTAAATGAATGTGTGTCTGTGTCTGCAACTGACTAAGTTAAAACTGAGCCATTAATCCAGTGACCTACATTTAAAATTCACAATTCTTGGGACCTCATGTTCTTGATGATAACTTCCTACACTTTGATAAATTTCATTTATCGCCAACACTCTTTTCTAATGTCGTGGTATCATAGAGTGTTCAAAGCTTCCCAGTGTTGAACATGCCTTTGTGTCGGATCAATACAAAAAAGCTGAGTACCAAGAAGGAGACGTGATATATTTCTCTTGTGACCCTGGATTCACAACTGGTGTGAACACCACATACATGTGCACAGAACATGGCTGGAGAGCAGCCACTATCGGGCAGTGCATTGGTGAGTTGTCATTTGTTAGACTGGTTATTAAGATATATGTTATAATATGATCTGACTGAATGCCCCAAACTGTTCTATTGTCACAGAAAACACTTTTCCAGTGGCTCTGGGTTGCACACCACCACCACCACTAAAAAATGGATATGTTTTGGAAAATTCAACTTACTTTTATCTAAATGGGCAGCGTGTTGGATTCCGGTGTAATAATTCCTACACAATGAAAGGTGGGCCTTACAAAACCTGCACCAATGGACAATGGACAGGAGACCTCCAGTGCCTCTGTAAGTCAAACTTTACTTTGTTGGCCAGATGCTCCCAACCAAATTGACGCACCAAAGCAATTGTAGAATTTCAGAACAAATTATTGTACAATCAAGAACTTGGCCTGCACCAAAAAAGAGTTTGCAACATTTAAAACACAAAAACCAGACTCTGATGACTGCCTTTTAAAAGACTGATTTGATTCCCTGAAAAGTGAATAGACGTGACAGTGGTTTGATGTTGTTGCCACCTCTCACCCCATGTACACACAAACACACACACACACACACACACACGCACGCACGCACACACGCACACACACACACACACACACACACAGCGTCTCATTCAGTCCTCTCAGGTTTAAAACAGGGCTGGAACGATTAGTCGACATAATCGACGATGTCGATTATTAAAATTTGTTGACGCTAATTTTTATAGTCCACGCGTCGTGTAAAATTGCAAAAAAAACGTGTTTTTATTTATGACCCGCTGTTATTTTGGGGGACCGCAATACACTGCGGGAAGTTAATGTCGTATTTGCCCCTTGGCAAATGAACAATTATTATGTTCTTAAAGAATAGCACTGACATAACTTCAGGCACAATTATTCAGCCATGTTGGATCTCCAAAAAAACATATACAGCTCGTGTGGTCTCGCGATACTGACCGCATCATCCATTACACAACAATATGAAACACCGTTATAGTGTTGCTATAGTCAGGATGTTACATCTCCCTCCTAAAAAAAGAAAAAAAACAAAAAACAAAACACAGGGCGTCTATAGTATGACAACTACGTACCGTGTGCACTGAGACAATGCGTGTATAAAATGTTCAATGCGCATGCATGGCTTATGTAATGACATAACGGCCTTAACCATCACAAACTACTGATATGTAAACAAAATGATCCAGTGTTGAAACAAGCATAAACCTCTGCGATAAGCCTTAAAATGTAACTTAGCTTTAGCTTATTTGGACTGCGTTTACACACAATTCAGGTAAGTAAACTCAAATAAGGCTTGTTGTTATAATAATTAACTTTACCCAAACTTCAGCAAGCAAGAACCATATATGATTGTAAACCCTCTATGTAAACAACATTACACAAACTGTATTAAGTGTTTTTAACGTTTTGTAGACTATTCAATGAAGTTCATGACTGCTTATAGATCAAGGATCTGTCTTGGCCTAACAGTGCGGCCAAATCTTGTAGTATAACCAGGCTGTTCTTCTGAATGGCTGGCTGGATGTTGAGCAGGTTCCAGTTGAGTCACAGGGTTGTCACTGGGTTGTGGCACAGGCTGGGGATTATCTGGTGTGACTGAGTTCTCTTTGGATTCGCGAAGGTGGCGCCTGTTACGCCGAAATGTTTGTCCTTCCTCTGTCTGGATGTGGTAACTCCTTTGAGTGCTGGCAGGTTGTATTACCTTTGCTGGTCGCCAGGAGCCATCCTCTTGGCGGAAACGAATGTGCGCTCCAGGCGGCAGAGGTGGCAGTGCTTTAGCTGACTTGTTGTAATACAGCTGTTGTCGGTGTTGACGTGCTTCTCTCCGCTCCTGTAAGGTATGTTGTGGGGTGACTTTGGGCTGTAGCTGAGTCGCTGTTATAGGAAGGATAGAGCGTAGCCTGCGGCTCATTAGGAGTTGTGCCAGGGACCTCAAGTTGTCCACAGGTGTGTTTCTGTACTCCAACAGTCCAATATAATAGTCTCTATTATCAGCTCTGGCTTTATCCAGAATGCGTTTGGCTGTTTGTACTGTCTTTTCAGCCAGGCCGTTGCTTTGAGGGTATCTCGGGCTTGTTGTGGTGTGTCTGAAGTCCCATACCTCAGCAAAGCGGTGAAATTCATCTGCGCTGTAGCAGGGGCCATTATCGCTGATGACACACTCAGGAATGCCATGACGTGCAAATGCTGCTTTGAGCTTTGTGATAACAGCTGATGAGGTGCAACCACTGAGTCTCTCCATTTCAAAATATCTACTGTAGTAGTCCACTATGATGATGTAGTCTTGTCCATTCCAGGTGAGCAAGTCTGTTCCTACTACCTGCCATGGTCTTTCCGGAATAGCATGTGATATTAGGGGTTCTTTGGGGTTGGAACTGCGTCGCTCTTGGCATATTTTACACTGTTCCACTACTGTTTCGATTTGTTGTCCCATGCGCGGCCAAAATAACAGGTCACGTGCTCTGTGTTTGCATTTTTCCACACCCATGTGACCTGCATGAATGCGATCCAACATGTCTTTTCTTAGGCTTTGTGGGACAATGATTTTCTCACCTTTGAACAGTATGCCATTGGCTTCTGAGATCTCGTCTCTGTAATTCCAGTACTCTTGTATGAGGGGTGGGCAGTGTTTGCGCTTGTCAGGCCAACCAGTCTTTATGACTTGTCTTAATGCTGTGAGTTCAGTGTCCTGCGTTGTGGCCATTTTGATCTCGTGCAGTTTTTTGTTGCTCACTTGTATCTTGCTGATGAGGGTGTGTATTTGCGCATCCATACCTTCCTGTAAGCTGTCGTCTTGGTATTCGATTGCCTTTCGTGACAAAGTATCCGCTACAGGTATTTCCTTTCCTGCTTTGTGTACAATGTGGATGTCATATTTTTGGAGTTGCAGTATCATTCTTTGTAACTTTGTAACTCAGTAACTCTTCTGCTGTACATGTACTCGTGAAAACGCTTGCACCCGAACAATACAGCGTACAGTTCCTTTTCAATTTGGGCATAATTTTGTTCTGCGCTGTTGAGTGATTTGGATGCGTAGGCAACTGGTTTGCCATGTTGCAGTAGGACTGCGCCTAAGCCAGACTTGGACGCATCCACTTGGAGTGTGAGCTCTTTCTGTGGGTCGAAGTAGGCTAACACTGGGTGGTTTGTGATCAGTTCTTTTATTTGTTTGAATGCCTTTTCGTGATTAGCATCCCATACGAACTCGCTGTCTTGTTTCAGTAACTGTCTGAGCGGTGAGTTCACCTCGGAGAGGTGTGGCGTGAATCTGGCCAGATAGTTGATCATCCCAAGTATAGTCTCCAACTCGGACTTGGACTGTGGTGGCTGCATCTCTTGTATGGCTTTTACCTTTCGTGGGTCTGGGCTGATGCCTTCGTTTGAGAGTTTGTGGCCAAAGTAACTGACCTCTTGGACGCAGATTCTGCACTTATCAGGGTTTAGCTTTAGCCCTCTCTCCCTTGTGCGAAGTAACATGGCTCTCAGGTTTTCATCATGTTCCTCTTTGGTTTTCCCGTACACAAGAATGTCGTCTACAATGGCAGCAACACCACTGAGACCTTCGTATGTCTCATCTACACGTTTTTGAAGCTCGTCCTGAGCTGAGCTGACTCCAAAAGGTAGTCTGAGAAACCTGTATCTGCCAAATGGTGTGTTAAAGGTAGTCAGCAATGATGATTCAGCGCTTAGCTTTATGGCCAAGTAGCCTGATCTGGCGTCAAGAACGCTGAAATATTGGGCTCCGGCAAGCTTTGTTGTAACGTCTTCAAGCGTGGGGAGTGGGTAGTGAGGTCGCTGGATGGCCTTGTTAAGGTCTCTAGGGTCTAAGCATACGCGTAGCTTGCGTTTCAGGGGTTTTTCGACTACAACTAGGGCATTGACCCATTGGGTAGGCTCAGTTACCTTTGTGATGATGTTATTGTCCTCCATTCTGTCAAGTTCTTCTTTCAGCCGGGTTCGTAGTGCAATGGGGACTCTGCGTGGTGGGTAGACCACTGGTGTTGCGTTTGGGTCTATGCGGAGTGTGCATTCACCTTGAAATTCACCAAACATCTGCAGTCTTTTAATATGGATTTTGGATCATTGCTTGTTATTACCTTTCTTTTGTTCACTCCCATCACCAGTCTTATAAGGTTCAGGTCCAGGCTGGCACTTAGTCCTAAGATGGGTGGTGCTTTGGCCTTGATGATGTGGAACTCTAGTTGTGTTGAGCTGTTGATGTGTTCACACTTTAAGCTGCAAATGCCCTGTACTTTTAGTGCTTTGCCTCCATATGCTGTGATAGCTTGTACAGGTGGTGTTATGGGCACGTCCTTGAACAGTGCATTGAAAGTGCGGTTTGGAATGGCATTGATTTCTGCTCCTGTGTCTATTTTGAATCTTACTGTTTGCTTGTTTGGTCCAACTTTGATGTCAGCATAGGCTTGTACATTACTTTTGTTTGTATTCACTGTGGTGATGCTGTCAATATACAGCTCATACTGGTCCTCTTCATTGCTTTGTTCTATAGCATGTACAGGCCTTCTTTGGGGTTTTAATGGGCCTGTGTTCTTAGTTTTGCAGGCCTTTGCGAAGTGGTTATACTTTTTACATTTCATGCATTGTTTACCTTTGGCAGGGCATGTGTCTCCGGAGCTGTGTGATCCTGCACACCGGTCACATTCTCTGTGTGATGGTTTGGGGTCCTTTGCTTTCATGTACTTGGGTGTACATTGCCGTTGTTTTGATGCATGCACCGCGTCAATTATAGGAGTATCTTTGGCCCCGGTCATATCTTTTAATTGTATTTGCGCTAGTTCGTGTGAGCGGGCAATGTCTATTGCTTTTTCGAGGGTTAGCTCGGCTCCCTGGCTCAGCAGTTTCTCACGGACTCGCGGGGAATTAGTAGCAAACACTATGCGGTCTCGGACCATCTCATCGCTATTGGGATAACCACAGTCTTTTACTAGCAGTTTTAGCTCTGTTATAAAGTGCTCAAATGATTCGCCATTTCCTTGAATTTTCTCATGGAAGCGGTACCTGGCGTATATCGGGTTGGACCTGGGCGTTATGTAGGCCGCATATTTGTCGTAGTATGTCTTTAGCTTTTTAGCCTCGTCCGCTGAAAGTGTCCAGGTGTTGTAGACATCCCGTCCTTTCTCTCCGATCCACAATAAAAGGTAGCTGCACTTGTCCGGTTCCTCTTTCCCCCGCAGTGGCCCCGAAAACATCAGCTCTGCCTGCTGCTTGAATCGCCGCCATGCCTCCGGTAGGTTGGCTGAATCCCAGTCCATCCGCGGGGCTGGAATGCCGTACGTATCCATCTTCGTCCTCGGTGGGTATTTTCGTTCTCTACTCTGACACCATGTCGTATTTGCCCCTTGGCATATGAACAATTATTATGTTCTTAAAGAATAGCACTGACATAACTTCAGGCACATTTATTCAGGCATGTTGGATCTCCAAAAAACCACATACAGCTCGTGTGGTCTTGCGATACTGACCGCATCATCCATTACACAACAATATAAAACACCGTTATAGTGTTGCTATAGTCAGGATGTTACAGTTAAGGGGGCAGTATTTCCCGTTGACTATCATTGTCTGTCTCTATCTTGACTGCATTCTGACGAAGAAGACACACAGATGGCGGAAAGTCCGACGGAAGCGGAGAAAAGACTAAGACCAAAACATTCGAAAGTGTGGGAGTATTTCAAAGAAAAAAAGTCAAAACAAAGTCAGTACTGTGTAGTCTCTGCAAAACGGAGCTGTCTTTTCACGGGAGTACAACGGCAATGCATGAGCACCTGAAACGAAAACACCTGGGAGCCGTGTCCACTTCTGATACTCACGGGTACGTTTTTGCAAGTTAAGCTAACGAGGCACATTTAGCGTGTAACAGTAGTCTGCGAGCTGACGAATGTCGCATGCGGTCCGTAAATTGCAGATATATCAAAGCTTTTCTCTGTCGTTCACTTGCGACAAATATGGTAGTTAATTTTGTTGCGTTATTTAACGCTAATTTATAGCTAATATTTTTATTTTTTAACATAACTTGGGGTTATGTTAAAAATATATATATCATATCTTCGTCAGTATTTTAACAATGTTGTTATGGTAGAAGAGTGATAATCAGGGATGTGCTTGAGCAGGTGTAATATGTCTAGTGACTAGTCGACTAATCGAAAAAATAATCGCTGACTAATCAACTACCAAAATAATCATTAGTTACAGCCCTAGTTTAAAACCACCTTTTTTGTATTTCTAACGTAACTTAGAACATTTCATTAACATTACAAACATTAGAACAAATGTGTAAGCAACCATAACAGCAAACAATCGATTTTTTAAATTTATTTTTCATTTTTTTATTTCTAATCATTATTAGTGATTAGTTAACTGTTGTTGTTAGAGAAAAATAATGTGTGTATAGAATTTACACACACAATTATAAATAGTTTTAAATACAATATTTAATAATTCACAACTTTAGAGAACAATTTCATTTCCATGTTCCTGGTTCACTTCAGACTCTGTTAGGATGGTCCTTTAAGTGATTGTGACTGTGGTCTGAGTCTTCAGTTTACAGCATGGGCGTGCCGTGAGGGCAAGCAAGGCAAGCAGCGCTTGACCACTCAAATCTAAAAAACACACGGATTACTATAACGAAATTAAATCACTATCTCTCCAAACATTTCACTTTACTGTTCACTTCCATAGAGAATCAGTCTATTACCTGCTTTCAGTCACTCTGTTTTTTTTCTGCGCCCTGCTGGCCACTCCAGGTACTGTCAAGGCAAGCTAGGCTGCCTCTCTGCCATTCATTTCTGTCATTTTCTCCTTTGTGGAGGTGGAGTCATGGTGCACTGTTTCTGCCTGGGGCTTGTCAAGCAGAGGGCCCAGCAGCTTGTTTTGGAGGCTCGTGCATGCGTGCTGTGGTCAATCTCAGGCTCAGTGACAGAGATCTCTGGCTGATAGCAGCGGGCGACAAGCAGCGCACTGTGCAGCTTACGGCCACATACATTACAGTGCGCATGCGCCGCATTAGACAAAACAAAACAAACTTCCACAAGTATCTGCAGCCAAAATGTCTAACAGCGTTTCTACAGATAAGTCATAGTTTGTAGCTTAAACCCTGTTCATGTTCCTCATGAGAACATGCTGCTGCATAAAACTGCATGTCATATAAATGATAGCCTCATGTACATGGTTAAGTGTCAGACATGTTCATAAGAAGTGGAGCTGGTGGAGTGGAGAGGAGCCAGCGACAGTGAATGTGAATATTACAGAACTGTGAATGAACTGGGCTCTGGTTATTCTGGACAAACTCAGCTGTAGGAAATACAGGATGTTTCTTCAAAAAAGTAACATGGACTGGATTTGGAGCTTGAGTAGAGAGGTGAGTGTCAGTGAGGCGGTGTTTTTAAATGGAGGTTTGTGATGTGATGTGTAAGGCTTCTTTTGAGGTTTTATTGTAGTGAGGCAGCATTAACAGTGCACTGGTCTAGTGTTGATCTCAGTGTGTCCTGATGAACAGCCTCCCTCATCTGTAAGGCTGTAGCCTCACTCATCTCTCCATCCATCCATCTTCGTTTTAGTGCTTATGAATTAAAGGTAAAATAAAAACTTAGGGTACATTCTTTGATAAGGCGACAGAGAAGGCCAGCTTTGTGGAAAAAAATGTTGTAATGACATTCTTTTGTATACAAACAGAGTTACTAATAGTATCTACGTATATAGAGTATTAGAGTTTATAAGAGTGTGAGATAGTTTAAAACATCCTACTACTCAAACACTGATGGGATTGCATTTAAGTGATTTTTAATTAAAGTTAAATTAAATCAAAATGTCATATAAAACTTAATGAAGTCAAGTTGTCTGCTTGTCTGCTTGAAAAAGTCACCGCACGCTTATGGTATACAGAGATACAGAAAGTATTTCATAGGAGCAGTTGAGCAGCATAAAAAGCTCAATGCTCCACAGGTCCACTAAAAAAAAAAAAAAAAAAAGTAAAGGCATAGGATGCACTTTCCAGCAATTATAGGTCCACAAAGTGTGTTCGGGGCTTTATGGAAGTGTTCCTGAAGTGATTTCCAGGGTTTCATGCAAATCCTGAAGGTCATGAACATCCAATACATCCAAAAGTAATAATACTATTATTATGAGACATTGCTCCTATCTAATTTAAAATGTGCTTTTATTTTTCATGAAAAGGTAAAATATCGCAGTTTCAACACCTGTGATCCCAGTAAAGAACCCGTTCACTGTTGTTTCTTCTCAGTTCATTTCATTCATCTCATGTATTTAGTTGAACTTAATTTTCTGGTGTTGGTCTGTTGATTAGGTTGGCAAAAAAACAAACAAAAAAATCTAAACAAAGTAAAGTTTTTGTTTTTACAGTAAATTTCTGTGAGAAGCCTGAGTCTGACCATTTTAAAGTTGTTGGAGATAAAATGACGTATAAAGAAGGTGAGGTGTTGAGGTACTCATGTAATCACGGCTACAGAAAAGTGGATGGCAGACCGTCAGTGTGTCGTAAACAAGGTCTGTCAGCTCAGTGGACCCCTATGCCTCTGTGTGAATGTGAGTGAAGAAATCTAAAACATTTTACATTAAAAGGGTCTTTATGAGTGATTTATTCATTTATATTTTTTCAGTTACAGCATGTAAACTCAGCCAAACTCCACCTGAGGGAACAACATATGATCCTCAGAATCAAATAATCTTCAAACCTGGACAAAGAGTGAGGGTCTCATGTGGAGAAAAGCAGTGGGTGAAAAGCAAAGAGTTTCAGTCAGCTGAACTTACATGCCAAGACACAGGACGCTGGGACTTTACTCCAGTGTGCCAACGTATGAACCCAGATACACTTTGAGTACATTTGAAAATACTCGTCTGTATTATATTTGATTATGTTTTACTTTTCTTCTAGAGGTCACATGCTCTAAAACTGTTGAAAATGTCTACAGCTGGGAATATACTTGGTATAACACAGTGGAAATGGATACAGTGTTATGGTATCGGTGTTATGGAGGCTATGAAGAAACAAGTCCTACAGCAAAGTGCACCAGACGAGGCTGGGAGCCAGATCCACTTTGTAAAGGTACTGTGAACTTCAACATAATTTGTCATAAAATGTCATATATTCAAATTATCTTAATAAAATTATACACATTATATCAGATATAATATTGTACAACAGCTGGGCCCCCTTAAACGTGATGAGGTGAGTGAAGAAACTATTTTCTGTCTAAATCCTGGTATAATAGCATAGGTAAATAGCCATGGACCATAGTGCAGCAGAATCTGCCTCAACAACTTGAGCAGTGGCTTGTGCTGCACGAGATGACATTTCCTCTGTGCACATTTTCATTATTCAGCTGACATTCTTGATAAACTGTCAGCATCAATATTTTTTTGCACAGGTCTGTATTTAATAGTGAGATGAAAGTCTGCTAACTTGGCTACTCATTGACTTCCTGTAGCATTAGCTGTCTATAACATGTATGGAAGTGGGTTGTTATCTGTGTATACTGTGCATGATAAGCCAATTAAATAGTCCCTAAATTTCTAAAGAAACTCAAGATCAAAAGTTAAATTACTGATTTATTCATATTTATGATATTTTTTAGTACCACCATGTAAACTCAGCCAAACTCCACCTGAGGGAACAACATATGATCCTCAGAATCAACTCACCTTCAAACCTGGACAAAGAGTGAGGATCTTGTGTGGAGAAAAGCAGTGGGTGAAGAACAAAGAGCTTCAGTCAGCTGAACTTACATGCCAAGACACAGGACGCTGGGACTTTGAGCCAGTATGCAAAAGTATGAACCCAGATACACTTTGGGCCAAATTTATCAAAGCTTTGCGTGCACGCTAAATGAATGGGACGCGCTAAAAATGGAGCAAACTCAGATGCAGCTGAGGTTAGCGTCTCTCACAGGAGGTGAAGTAATGCAGCACAGATTTTGCTCTGCTGACTCAGTGAATATGTAAAACAAGGTGTTCTTGCCAGAACAAGCAAAATTTAAGATGTGGAAAATGCAAATGAAATCGCTTTGCGGTCGCTGTTTTATTTATTACGACAACAGGAGCCAAATCTGTGTAAAAATTTTGCACATTGGAGGAGCAGCTGAAAGTGCAGCTTTTAGCGCACAGATGGGGCGTTGAAAATAAGTTATAATGCTTTAACAGGGCTTATTTACAAAGATACAACAATAATGTGTTGATTTGAAGTCAGAGGAAACAAAAAGACAGACAGACAGACCTGCAACACTTTTTCCTTGTTTTTCTCGCACTCCCCTGAACTTCAGCCTTTTACAGCTCCTGTCTCTGTTCTTTCAGTCTGTTTCACGTCTTTTTAAATCCTTACGAAGACTGAGGAGTCTTTAAACGCTGCAAAAAGGCTACGCGATGACACAGTCAGTTCCACTGTGTTTATTCCATTGCCCCTCAGTGCTTGCTGCTAAGGCCAGATTATCCAATAGGCCAACCGGCCACTGGCCCAGGGGCCCTCACTTCCTTGCCAGGGCCCAACCAACCAGACTAATGAGCATTAGCCTACTAATAAAAATGGGCAATATTTTACTGGTTACAATCCCAACAATGCACGATGTAAATGCATTTTATTACGGCCAGAGCTGTCAGCACTTCTAAAATTTCACCGTGTACCGGGGCTTCTCAAACTGTTCAGTGCTTTAACAACTGCGCTTTTGTCTCCAGAGCTGCAGCTCCTACACTTCTCACCGCGCCCTGTTCACTCTCCCTACTTCATCCAACTCATACTGTAGAGGAACATCCTACCTTGTCTCACGTCACTGTGCCCCCCCCTCAATTCACTCCCTCGTCGCATTCCACACATTTGACCACTTCATTGCTCACTAATTAGAAGAGCGCACTCGGGGCTATGGTCCCCGGGGCCTGTGGTCACGCGGTCTTGGCCCCGGTGGAATAGGTAATAGGTGCAGAGCACTGAATGAATGGGGTGAGCCAGCTGCTCCCCCGTGCAGTAAGTTTTTGTGTGATGAAAATTTACCTCATATTGGCGGAGATATGACCATAAACAGCTCACTGAAATATTATGATTCATTTAGGCAAATAGGCGATGCGATCCGAAGTGCGTTGCCTACCGCGGTCACACGTGAGGCATTTGTTACAATATCTGAGTTGGATTATCATAATAACATAAAACATAAGTTCAGACATTCTGTTAAAAGTCTTGGTCTGCTCTGGAGCCACAGCCCAGTTTAATGACAGTGAAGGCTCAGACTGTGACAGGATATCTGTCCTAGGGCAGGGGCGGAGCTGAGCAGCCTGGGGACTCAGGGCACAATGTGGACACCACAAATAAATATGTGATCAGAGATTCACACAAATAGCAAATTATACTGGCTAAATAAGAAGCTTAAGCCAGATATTGTAAAGCTTATATTAGGCATAACCCATTAAATAAGCCTGGGTTTATTCAATAACAATATTATGTCCTGAATCTTGGCTGCAGTAACAGATGTATTATAGGATGCCCAGTCTGAGCTGCACCAGTCTGACATAACCTGGAGAATGAACCTGTTTAATTGCACAGGACATGAGCCACTTGGATTTTTGCCTGCATAATTCATTGGGAAACAAGTTTTTATCTGTGTGCCTATTTTGAAGTTTGAACCCCTGCCCCTGTAGCTCTCTGCGCAGCCCTGAAGAGGCTGTAGGTTACTGTATATATAGGTTACTGTAAAGGTTACTGTGTTTGTGTAATATAATTTCATAACATGAGTGCGGGGACATCTAATGTTTCACCTGTTGTTTGAAGTTGTTCTCTGTTAAGTGCAAGTTATTTTGGAGCAGTTGTTCTCAAATTGTGTGTAGCGGCCCAACAGAAAGCATCAAGTAACAAAGGTTCAAATACAGTAAAGTTTGTTGAGCTTATTTGAAGTCAAGATAAAAATTGCGACAGTTTTCTAAAATACAAAGAAGTAATTTAGAAAATTACTGAAAACAAATGGAAGACTACAGATTGGGCAGGACAAAAGTAATTCAAAAGTAAAGCAAAGTATTACTCTGCCTCAGTCATAGAGCCAGCAACAGCCAGAACAGAGGTACAGTCAATATTAATACAATATTCACAATATTTTTGGCTAAATACACTTTTACTTCAGAAACTTTTTTCTCCTTGAATTTATTCTCACCACTTACGGTTCGGTAAGGGACCAGCAAAAATTGTGGACAGGGGCCCCCTAAACTGATAATCCAGGCACGCTCGCTGCAACGTTTGATTGTCAGCTGCCCACAGTGGATCGAGGCTGTGCTGCTGTTTAATGTACAAGCACGTCAAAAATATTTTTAAATGTTATATTTATTTGATTACCATTAACACAGCATATAGGCTGTTACTTGATACATTTTGTGTTTTTGTTTGAAGGGCTACTGGCTCAGACACACAGTGAATATGACATTAACTTTCCTCTCTCTCTGTCTCACACAGAGGGGGATTAAGTCAAGTGACTCTGGTCAGAGCCAGAATCGCATGAGACATTTAACAAGAACAGACTACGCAAAGTTAATAGAAGAAATTAAAATGCAAAGAAATGATTATCCCTCAAAGATAGTGAACATATTCAGTCTACTACAGTTAGTTCTTTTATTTAAGGCTGGACCCTCAAATTGACTTTTACATTGCATCATTGATCCCTTTAATGGTGTGTCCTGTGTGTCTTTTGCTTACACAAAATTTTTCCATTATCAATTTCCATATCAGATTTGTAACAGCAATTATTTGTGCAGTTTCTCTTCATATATCACACACAACTTGCAATTTAGCACTCGTCTTAGTAAATATGGCTCTTTGAGTACATTTGAAAATACTCGTCTGTATTATATTTGATTTTGTTTTACTTTTCTTCTAGAGGTCACATGCTCTAAAACTGTTGAAAAAGTCTACAGGTGGGAACATACTTGGTATAACACAGTGGAAATGGATACAGTGTTATGGTATCAGTGTTTTGAAGGCTATGAAGAAACAAGTCCTACAGCAAAGTGCACCAGACGAGGCTGGGAGCCAGATCCACTTTGTAAAGGTACTGTGAACTTCAACATAATTTGTCATAAAATGTCATATATTCGAATTATCTTAATGAAATTATACACATTAAATCAAATATAATATTGTACAACAGCTGGGCCCCCTTAAACGTGATGAGGTGAGTGAAGAAACTATTTTCTGTCTAAATCCTGGTATAATAGCATAGGTAAATAGCCATGGACCATAGTGCAGCAGAATCTGCCTCAACAACTTGAGCAGTGGCTTGTGCTGCACGAGATGACATTTCCTCTGTGCACATTTTCATTATTCATGCTGACATTCTTGATAAACTGTCAGCATCAATATTTTTTTGCACAGGTCTGTATTTAATAGTGAGATGAAAGTCTGCTAACTTGGCTATTCATTGACTTTCTGTAGCATTAGCTGTCTATAACATGTATGGAAGTGGGTTGTTATCTGTGTATACTGTGCATGTTTAGCCAATTAAGTAAACCGTAAATCTCTCACAGACTGCCCATTTTTGCAAGAAACTCAAAATCAAAAGTTAAATGATATCTAATGATAAATGATATATTTATATATAATGTTTTTTAGTACCACCATGTAAACTCAGCCAAACTCCAATTGAGGGAACAACATATGATCCTCAGAATCAACTCACCTTCAATCCTGGACAAAGAGTGAGGGTCTCAGTGTGGAGAAAAGCAGTGGGTGAAGAGCAAAGAGCTTCAAGTCAGCTGAACTTACATGCCAAGACACAGGACTCTGGGACTTTGATCCAGTGTGCCAACGTATGAACCCAGATACACTTTGAGTGTATTTGAAAAAAATCTTCTTATTATGTTTGACTATGTTTTACTTTTCTTCTAGAGGTCACCTGCTCTAAAACTGGTGAAAAAGTCTACAGCTGGGAACATACTTTTTATGACACAGTGGAAATGGATACAATGTTATGGTATCGGTGTTATGCTGACTATGATGAAACAAGTCCCAGGGCCAAGTGCACCAGACGAGGCTGGGAACCAGATCCACTTTGTAAAGGTACTGTGAACGTCAACATTTGTCATAAGAAGGTAATACATTCAAATTATCTTAAAAAATGATACACATTAAGGTAATGAGGTAATGAATGAAGAAACTATTTACTGTTTAAATCAGCTCATTTTGTTTTCTTTCTGTAGAAAAACCATGCATCCAACCTTCCTACAAAAATGCAGATATTATAGATGATCCAAAAGAGCAATATCATCAAAATGAAAGAGTCCATTTTAAATGCACATATGACCCAGCAACTACCTTCTTCGTTACCTGTTATTATGGAAGCTGGACTTCAGGCCGGACATGTAAAGGTAAGCACTAACACAATATTGATGCTGTCTGATTAGCATCTTGATATACCACACCTGTGAGGTGGGTGGATTATCTTGGTAAAGGAGAAGCGCTCACTAACACAGATTTCAACAAATTTGTGAGCAATATTTGAGATAAATATTTATTTTCGGTACATAGAAAAAGTCTTAGATCTTTGAGTTCAGCTGATGAAAAATGGGAGCAAAAACAAATATTTTTTTGCTTCACATGAAAATAAAAAAATTAGCAATATAACCCCCCAACCCATCCTCACCGTCCCACAACGCCATTAAAAATTACAAATAAAAATTATTAAGATAATTAAGATATAAATAAAACAGCTAAAAGCTAAACTAAAAAGGTATGTTTTAAGTTTACTTTTAAAAATAAGAACACTCACAGCAGACCTCAGGTAGACTGTTCCATAGACAGAGCCTGAGTATCAAAATGAGGCCTCACCATGAGTTTTAGTTCTGACTTTGGGAACACTTAAAAGATTAATACCTGAGGACCTGAGAGCCCAAGAGGGTTCATATGGTAAAAGCAAATCTGATATATAAGCAGGACTAAAACCATTAAGAGCTTTATAAACTAATAAAAGTACCTTCAAATCGATCCTGAAGCTCACAGGGAGCCAGTGGAGACTTCAGAATTGGTGTAATATGGTCTCTCTGTCTGGTCTTTGTAAGCAGCCATGCTGCTGAGTTTTGTAGTAGCTGTTAATGCTGTCGTGGTGATAGAATTTCCCCTGCAGTAAATAGATGCGACTCAACACGGTACGATATAAGCAATATAGCATAAGCTAATGATAACACCTGAAAAAATGACATGTGCAAACCAATTTTGATTATAAAAATAAATTGAAATAGAGTTAAGCCTCTGCTCTAACAAAAACCCGAGTCAAGCACGAGTGACAATGTCCTTGCAGCGCGTGTAACGTGGTAGCTTCAGAAAAACACACATGTTCACCTCAAGTGGTTTGAGAGATGAGCTAAGGAGGGTAGCAGTGCTCCCCGCGGCACTGACTCTACAGAGCGACTGTGTCACACACGCACCTGCAGGCGAGTGGAGAGGACAGAGAAAAACCTCATGTAGTTATCGCATCACCAGGTGAGTGGATCGATCATTCGAGTCTACAGCTCCTCCTCTGAGTAATGCGTAAGCCCAGTGTCTGCTCGGGAAGTAGTTGGCTTCAATGAGTTGGCAGAGCAGCTTGTGCAGAAGCCTTTTCCTTTCTCACCATTAACCCTTCGTTCTCCACTCCCAGCGTCTCTGAGTGTGTATGCGTGTGAAACATTAAATACTTCATAGTTTACAGTAAAATTAAACTCTGCATCCCATTGATGTCTCCCTAAAATGATAAACTGTGATTACGCTTGTGTCGCTTGTGCCCCCATGTGGTTGGATTGTTAACAGAGGTATGGACAATAATGCGGTCATTGTGACAGCCCTAGTAGCTGTAGGTCACAAATATTTTTCTTTGGAAGACCAGAAAGGAGAGCATTACAATAATCAATTCGATGTGTGATAAAAGCATGAATTAAGAGTCTCTGCACTGGCTTGAGAGAGAAAAGTTCTCACTCTGGTAATGTTTTTTAAATGATAAAAAACAATTTTAGTGATAGACCTAACGTGTGGTTCAAAGCTAAACTCCCTATTGACTAGGACACCCAGACTTTTAATGTCTTCACAAGGTTTTAGTGAGAGTGTGTGGAGCTTAGCTTTGAGTTTCTCTCTCTGAGCCTCAGGACCAATAATGAAAACATCTGTTTTGCCCTGGTTGAGCTGGAGGAGGGTTGCTGCATCCAGGACTTAATATCTAAGATACAGCTAAAAAGAGTGTCAACTGGGCCTAGGTCATCGGGAGACATGCAACAGGCGATATAAAGTTGAGTATCATCGGCATAACTGTGAAAGTTAACACCGTGTCTCCTGATGACTTGTCCTAGAGGCAGCATGTAAAGATTAAAAAGAGTGGGACCCAGAATGGACCCCTGGGGAATATCAACATTTGAATAAATAAATAAATGTTTATCTACAGTTGTGTTATGTTTTAGATGAAGTTGGTGTCGTGGTTTTAGGTTTGGTTTGTTGTTGTTGCTGAATGTCGTGCTTATGTAACGTCACACACCGTCACTGTGCTTATGTCACCCAGTTCCTATCAGCAGTGTGAATACAAACTGACAAAAGGTTCCTGAGGTGAGGCAGTTCAGTTCATACTAAATTCCAGTCTCTGTTCTGTGCTAAGTAGCTTTAGTTAATGATGCAGGTTATTTAAATATTCACTTGCCAAAATTGATTTAAAAACTTTGCATTGTTCAGTGTAGAGTAGATCCTGAATTTCCATAAAAGATCATTTTAAACCACTGTCTTCATTTTTTATTGATACATTTTTTGGTTCATGAATTTCGGATAATACTAAATGTAACTGTTGTATGCAAGTGATCATTATAATAAATTAGTTTTCTATCTTTTAAATATTATTTCATTTTGTCTTACAGCTGCACCTCAGCCTCAGTGATGCTGGAGATCAAACAGAGACAGAAGGGATTTCAGAAGAGAAGTCAGTGTTTGATACAGTTTGTTTGGTTCAGATGCAATTTCATTTTAAATGCAATTTTTGTAAAGGTGAACAATAAAGCAATAACAAGGTCTACACCACTGACTTTATAAAACATTTCATGCTAATTAAAATAAATGTATTTTGGGGAGTTTTGCTGTTTATTTTCATTTGAAAAGCCGTGTTTATAATATTTATCTTTATTTAGGATTTGAATTACTCATAATATTTGTCCAATCACATGATCCACATTGAAGATCATTTGAATATGTCTTATTGGCTCTTATTGGTTCTTATTATGGTTTTAACCAAGACATGGCTCCGTTGAGGGATTCCCCTGTGTGAACGTGGACAGGACTGCGTCCTCTGGAAAGACCAGTTGTGGTGGGATTTGTTTATGTCAAAAAGGCCTGGTGCAAACAAGTGACTATCAGAGAACTGTCATGTGACCCGGATATGGAACTGCTGTGTTTGTTTATCCAACCTTTCTATTTAACATGGGAATTTGGCAATGTCATCCGTGCAGCATATATTCCTCAAAATGTGAATGCTAGGAAAGCTGCAAATTGTTTGGCCAATAATGACCATAATGAACTTAAGCATACTGCAAAGGCCACCGTTTTCATACTTGAGGATTTTAACCACTGCTGCCTGGAGCCAGCTGGATTTGATCAATACATCACATGTGGCACCTGGGGGGACAAGGTATTGGACAAAGGCCCTCCCTCCACTTGCAAATTCAGACCATGCCACTGTCCATCTCATGCCCAAATATAGAACAGTGCTGAAGTCGTCAAAGCCACAACTCCAGAGAGTGTTGTAGTGAATGGTGACATTTTGACAACGCTTTTCCACCTCCATGGGTACCCAAAGCACTTTACATCAAGGAACCATTCACCCATTCACACTTACAAGCACTCATACATTCGCAGACACTGGGGGCAAAGTGGGTTAAGTGTCTTGCCCAAGGACACAATGACACAATGGGTGAGCGTCTTTACTAACTAAACTACTGTTGCTCACAGTGCAGTGCACAGAGTGGAGACTTTGAAAGCGTTTCCTCCAGACTGAAGCACTTTCTACAACCTGGAATTAAAGTAGGCTACGGAAACCATTACAGATTATATTAACTTTTGCTTGGACATTGCTGGTCCGAAAAAACAACAACAGTAATCCACACATAACCAAGGATGTCAAAGACAGTACTGACAAAGAACAATATTTTATTCACAATAGAACATAGATAACATAATAAATATTTACATTGAGAAATGTTACACTTTTATGCACAAAATGAGCTCATTTCAAATTTGATGCCTACTACAGGTCTCACAATAGTTGGGACAGGGGCAAGTTTACCATGGTGTCCTCTTCTCTTCAAAAGAGTTTGAAGACGTCTGGACAAGAGTTTCTGGAGTTTTGGTGTTGGAATTTGGTCCCATGGGCAGCAGCTGGGTTTTAGAGCATATGTTGTCTACTGCTCTCACAGTCACTATAAATACCAGAAAAAAATATAATTATGTAGATAAAATACATATAGAAGTAAAATTGTTAGGCTTTGTTTTCCGCAGTGAGCTGCAGACTGGAGGAAGAGGCATCTCAAACCTCCCAGACTATTTAGAGAGGGTTTTTGTTTCTATTTTAACAAAAATGACCTCCATAATACATATTTTGTGCCAGTCAATACACAGATCACTATTCGTCACTGAACAGTGTAGTACCCTTTGTTCTGTTAGTGACAGGAGAGTTTGTCCTTACAAAAGCATAAGACTCTTTTATTTTTGTGTTAGTCCTGGTCCAGTATTTGGCAAAGCTCAAGTTAGGTATCCACAGCCTTTCAGGGCATCACACACATGCTGGTCTTCCTCTTCCCTACTGCATGGTTAGGTACCTCCTGAGCTCTGTGCTGGAGTGTTCTGATCACACAGCTGTGGCTGAGTGGATGGAGTGATCCAAAGATCCAAACTGGTCTGTGATTGGTTTGTGGGCTTTCTGTAGACTTTTTAGATTCCCGTCTTCTTCAATGATTACTGTGCAGTCTAAAAAGATCCGGCTGAATTTTTTTGACCTTTGCACAGAAAGCTGGATTGTCAGTGAAATTTGTGAGCTCACAAACTCACAAAAATCTATCTAGTCAGGCTTTCCCTGATTCATTTGGGTCCGAACCAGTTGTGGTGCGGGCCAATGGTGGAGCAGTACTACCATCAGTGGGCAGATTTTAGGTTTGCAGAGTGATAGTTGTTATCAACATGGCAATGCTGAAAAATGTAACTTATGCTGCTATACATTTACAAAACAGCAAATTTCACATCTCTGACCCAGTGGCTGGGAGTAATAACTCACAGGGGTGACGTACATGTGTGTGTGTGTGTGCGTGCGTGCGTGCGTGTGTAAAGTCCTCAGGTGCAGTGTGGACGAGCCGGAGCCAAGGAGCAGGGTTCAGCCCCCCTCCTCTCAGCTAAGTGGCCTTTTGTTTTTCTGTAGTGTCTGTGGCATTGCTAGCTACCATTTATTTCGGCCTGCTGTTTTTTTAAGTGTTTGATTAGTTTGCTGTGGTTTTAACAAAGCGGCCACTAGTAGTAGCCTGCCCTGACCCCACACTTTCTTTTGAGTTGCCCCGTCGCTGGCTGGTTGTATTGACGGCCTGTTCCCCCTCCTCGTTGGACCGCTGGGAGAAGAACTGAGAGGAGAGCCCAGAGGAGGACGGCACCTGGAGGACTGCGTTTTGGTTTTTTTGTTGTGTTTTTTTTGCACCTTTTTAGCACCTTTTAAACCATCTTTTAAGGACATTGGAAGGACTTCCTTTTTTTAATAGCCTTTTAATAGATTTTTGAATATAATAAAAATCTTTTTATACCTCACATTATCTCTGCATGTTGATTTTAATGGAGTGCTCCCCAAAGGACTGTTTTTTTAATTGTAAAGTGGGTCATTTTCCACGTGACAAATACTTGGGTGCACAGAGCACATCAGTGCTGTGCATACTTCTATGATGATCGTGCCATTACTACCTGCTGCGCAACTGAGGGCACTTTTTATAGCAGTTAATTTTGAAATGTTACATGTTTAAGAATTGAATGTTGACATATTTTGTATGTCAGGCAATGATTTGGAACAACGCTGACTAAAAAGTTGAGACACTGGGGTGGGTGATAATACTTTACTGTACTCTATGATGATCTGACCCTGATCTCTGACTAGTCAGAATTATTCATGATTTTAAAATTACATTTTTCCCCTCTCAATTACTTTAGTGAAACTTACATCAACAAGCTCTTTTCCTTCATCTTTCTCTGACAAGAAGATTTTCTGTTTGCAGATACTTTTCCACATTTCTCAACATTCACACACCTCTCAAGGCACTTCATTTAGTAAATCAGTCTGTGTTTTTGCCATGTCCACACTGGACTTGATTCTGTGCCAAACGATAAATTTCAAAATTCAGTAATTCAGTGTGAACATGTTGCCTTGTGACCGCAGAGCCCCACTTCCTGATCAGTGTCTGAGAAAGAGAGAGAAGGGCAGCCATAATGCTACAGACTTCAGTACAGAGCCCAGAGGTGGCACTGCACCACAAACTAGAGATGGGCAATATAACGATATTACCATATATTGGGGTATGTAAATATCCCGACGATATCACTTTCAATACCTTTAAATCCCCTGGGGAATTGTGCAGTAGTTTTTTTTTTTAAATACCTAAAAATGTATCGTTCATCGTTTCGTGTGACATTCACGCCAGTACAATGAGGATGAGTGTAAATCTTTTTGTGTAATATTAAGCATATTTTTTCAAATGAACAGCAACGACATAATATTATGCACAGGCAGCACTAGAGCAGCCAACATTGTCAAAGTACCATTTTAACTCAAATTTAAAGGCAAGTTTAGCTTCGATTAAGTGGATAGATGATTATACCTCATACCCTGGTAAAATTTGGAGATGGTATGAAAAAATGGATATCACCCAGCTCTACCACAAATAACACAATGTACTCCGAGTATTTTACAGATGTTATAAGTAGTAAAGTAGATCAGGCAGGGGCAGTCAAATTTAGGTAGCCTGAATTATAAAATTATTTGCCCCAGGATGTCAGAGTCATTTTGCGAGCCCTGCATTACACTAAAACTGTCATGGTGTGTGGAGATTCCACTCCAGATTTTCCCAGTCACCTACATCAGTCACACCAGCTTGCACACCTAAAATGCATTGCCTTATTAGTCAGCTCAGTATTTAGCAGTCTCAGTTCAGTACTTCTTTGCCAGATCGTTTTCCTATCCACGAGTGAACGTCGTACCATGTAGAGGAGTGTCCAAGTTTTCCAGCCTGACCTGCCTTATTCAGCGGTACTGTGAGTACTTCCTTGTTACCAGTAGTGATGGGTAGATGAGGCCTCATGAAGCGTTTCGGCACATTCCCCAGTCTGTATTGATACTGTGCCGGTACAGTGTTGCTGTGTTGCTCTATACTGACATCTGTTGGATCTTAAGATCTACATCATTGCAGGCAACTTAGTTGAGACTTGCAAGACACACTGATTCAATGACTTGGTCATACTTGTATACAGAATATTATTTAAGTTATTGTATTTCCTATGGTATTATTTTATATCTTAAGTGAAAATTAAAGGGAAAGTGTTGTGAATGTAATTTACCCATTTAAATGTCATTGACTCTGAGTTTTGTTTTGTTTTTTTATGAAAAATTTTTATTCAAAAAAAAAAAAGTTGTTCCAATGTTTTGGCATTCAGTCGATTGCCTTTTTTTTTTAACACTATTTCTCCAGCTTTTGAAAATACACACTCACAGGGCACAAATGAAGCTGGGGTACATAAAAATGGCAAAGATAGCTGGAAAAGGTTTGGATAGGTTTTCTTCTGGTTCTTCCAATATTTTAATGGATCCTCTGATCATGAGAAGTTTCCCTCTCCCAAGTAGCGCTGGACCTCATTGATGGAGTCAGCTGTTGCGTTGGTGGATTGTCTGCCAATTTCATCATCAAGCTGCTGCCACAGGTTATCTGAAATAATAAAAAATACATTGGAATGTTAGTTTTTGTCATCTACTCCAACTTAGTACATATTAGCAACTAAATAAATGCACAAATAAGCTGATAACACTGAACAACATGCCTGAAGTGGGTGACTGATGTTGTGCGAGCAATTACTGCAGCACACTCCATTTTCAGTCGATTAATTGCCTCACCTTGGAGCCTTGGAGGAACTACGAAATCTGAGTGTTTTAAATCTGGGGTCTAGAAGTGTTGATAGGGTCAACACACTTAATGTCTGCAGATTAGTAGCAGTGTCTGTGACACGATGCCTAAGTTGGTCATGGAGATGTGTGGCTGCTTGTGTGTGTAAATGTAAAGAGTTGTGCTCAAGTGCACAATATAGCATTTTCATCATGGGGATGACCTTTGATCCTGAAACTCTCCTCTCTTCAGACAACTCCACTGTGGCCTGAATGGAAAGGGGCCAGCACAAAGTGCTTCCCTTAAGATGTTAAACTCATCAGCCGTAAGTGGAGTTAAGTCTGTTTGAAGAGAGGCGAGAGATACCCACACTGGTTCTTTCTCATCATGAGGCCATGACAGCATCTGATATGTGCTGTTCCAACGTGTTGGTACCTCACTGATAAGTTTCAGGGCGGGCCGTCCCATCTGTTGTTGCACTTGAGCAAGCTTTTCTTTGGCTGTGGTGCTGGATCTGAAGAATGATACAATTTATCTAGATTTGTGTCTAATGGATAAAAGTTCAGGGATTTGATCGCATGATTTCTTAACTATTAAATTTAGTTTGTCTGCAATGCAAACTGAATGCTGAATTTGAAGAGTTCTTGTTGCTGCAATCATATTTGGTGCTGCTGTGAGTCACAAGACACCTTACCTTATTTGTTATGGCCCAGTCATCCAGTATGCCCTTTTTGAATTGAGCCAAATTGTCAGCAGTGTGACTTTGTGGAAAGTGTTTCACTCCCAACACAGATGTACACAACTGCATATTATCATTAATGTAGTGACAGGTAAAAGCCAGGTAAGCCTCCATGTTCACAGAGGTCCACATGTCAGCTGTTCTACTCACTGCCACAGCGCGCCGTACTTCCATTTTCACTCGTTCGAGTTCCTCTGCATGTTTTTTGCCCACCATTTCTTTGATCAGTCTGAAAATGAAACAAAATCAAATCAATATACAGTGCTTAACAAATTTATTAGACCGCCTGTCATTAAAGTGAGAAAACATCCAGCATTATGAAGTTCTCTGCCTTTTGCCATTTTGAAATTCACAGTTTTTATAACCAAATGTAAGCTGACACACTGGACAGAAATGATTCAGACATGATATTTGAAAATTGAAACAATTTTTTTGTATTTAGGAAGTTAATAACACTGTACTTTGCTGTATAAAAATTACATAAGAAATCAGAACACTAGTTTTATTTTAGCATTAAAAACGTAATTTCAGTTCAATAATATGCACATACTAATGGATTAACCATTTCAGAAACATAAAAACTATTTTGGTGATTACAAGTGCTGTTTATGGTTGCTGTGGTATAAACCTTGAATCAGGTGATGGGCTAATAAATTTGTTAAGCACTGTACTATTAAATATGACATGAGTAACATCAGCTACATTTTCTAGACAAACCTTTCTGGTTGGCGTATGATGGGTCAAGCAGGTGAATCAGCTCCCTGAACCCCTCACTCTCCACAATGCTGAGGGCTTGGCATTTCTTTATAATAAAATTCAGGACTGCCTGGTCCAAAGCAATCTTCCTAGATGCTTGATGTTCAAAAATAATAAAACATATATTAATATAGCAACCACGAGGAAGATGTTCAATGTCTGTAAACCTTTGTTCATTCTGGGTGTATTTGTCACCTCCTCATTTTCATGCTTTGCTCTGTAATGCCTTAGCATTGAGGAGGTGCTTTTATTCATACAGTGGGGCAAAAAAGTATTTAGTCAGCCACCAATTGTGCAAGTTCTCCCACTTAAAAAGATGAGAGGCCTGTCATTTTCATCATAGGTATACCTCAACTATGAGAGACAAAATGAGAGAAAAAAAAATCCAGAAAATCACATTGTCTGATTTTTAAAGAATTTATTTGCAAATTATGGTGGAAAATAAGTATTTGGTCAATAACAAACAAGCAAGATTTGTGTCTCTCACAGAGCTGTAACTTCTTCTGTAAGAGGCTCCTCTGTCCTCCACTCGTTACCTGTATTAATGGCACCTGTTTGAACTGGTTATCTATATAAAAGACACCTGTCCACAACCTCAAACAGTCCCACTCCAAACTCCACTATGGCCAAGACCAAAGAGCTGTCAAAGGACACCAGAAACAAAATTATAGACCTGCACCAGGCTGGGAAGACTGAATCTGCAATAGGTAAGCAGCTTGGTGTGAAGAAATCAACTGTGGGAGCAATTATTAGGAAATGGAAGACATACAAGACCACTGATAATCTCCCTCGATCTGGGGCTCCCCGCAAGATCTCACCCCGTGGGGTCAAAATGATCACAAGAACAGTGAGCAAAAATCCCAGAACCACACAGGGGGATCTAGTGAATGACCTGCAGAGAGCTGGGACCAAAGTAACAAAGGCTACCATCATTAACACACTACGCCGCCAGGGACTCAAATCCTGCAGTGCCAGACGTGTGCCCCTGCTAAAGCCAGTACATGTGCAGGCCCATCTGAAGTTTGCTAGAGAGCATTTGGATGATCCAGAAGAGGATTGGGAGAATGTCATATGGTCAGATGAAACCAAAATAGAACTTTTTGGTAAAAAGTCTACTCGTCGTGTTTGGAGGAGAAAGAATGCTGAGTTGCATCCAAAGAACACCATACCTACTGTAAAGCATGGGGGTGGGAACATCATGCTTTGGGGCTGTTTTTCAGCAAAGGGACCAGGACGACTGATCCGTGTAAAGGAAAGAATGAATGGGGCCATGTATCGTCAGATTTTGAGTGAAAACCTCCTTCCATCAGCAAGGGCATTGAAGATGAGACGTGGCTGGGTCTTTCAGCATGACAATGATCCCAAACACACTGCCTCGGGTAACGAAGGAGTGGCTTCGTAAGAAGCATTTCAAGGTCCTGGAGTGGCCTACCCAGTCTCCAGATCTCAACCCCATAGAAAATCTTTGGAGGGAGTTGAAAGTCCGTGTTGCCCAGCGACAGCCCCAAAACATCACTGCTCTAGAGAAGATCTGCATGGAGGAATGGGCCAAAACACCAGCAACAGTTTGTGAAAACCTTGTGAAGACTTACAGAAAACGTTTGACCTCTGTCATTGCCAACAAAGGGTATATAACAAAGTATTGAGATGAACTTTTGTTATTGACCAAATACTTATTTTCCACCATAATTTGCAAATAAATTCTTTAAAAATCAGACAATGTGATTTTCTGGATATTTTTTTTCCTCATTTTGTCTCTCATAGTTGAGGTAAACCTATGATGAAAATTACAGGCCTCGCTCATCTTTTTAAGTGGCAGAACTTGCACAATTGGTGGCTGAGTAAATACTTTTTTGCCCCACTGTATATGACAGCTCTGTTGAACAGATGCGGCATTTAACCTGCATAAAATGAAATAAATTTATACTGAGAGTCAAATTGCTGTGTGTGTGTTTTTCTTTTCTTTTTCTTTCTTTTTTTTATTTTATTCTGATAGATCAAGTGGAAACAAGGAAATACAGTTATCTTATTTGCTGTTAAAAGATCAAAATGATCCCACACAGTGGATTTTTGTCTTTTTCTCTCGGGCTCCATTTTGTTGATGTAGGGGAAGGTCTTTTTTAATCTTTGGAAGGGTAATTTTTTTCTTTTATGATTTTTTTTTTCTTTTGTGATTCATCACGTTGACAGATACAGATGCGGTAACTTTTAAACACAGTTTAGTGCATCGGTGACGCACGAAACAGCAGCAGTATCGGTCACGTGACTTTTTCTTAAAGCGATACGTGCATCGATAAGGGGCTTCCTCTATAAGCTCGACACAAGCGCCGGCGCATCAGTGTTGCTGGACCCATCGCTAGTTACCAGCACTTGCCTGCTGTCAGCTCTACGATCTACGCACTCTACCCCAGTACCGGGTTCAGAGCGCTGCTTCCAGTCCGTGTTCCCACGTGCTTGCTCTTGGCCCACCGCCTCCACACTTGGCTCCAGTCCGGTGAGACCCCACCCACTCCAGTCCGGAACCTAATTGGAATATGAACAAGTGACACTTTTAAATGAGTTTGAGTAAATGCAGCATTTTAGTGCAAACTATTTAATGGTTTAAGCTATAATAAATCAAACAGAATTTGTAAATAAACTTCATTTCAGTTACCTCATCAAAATTTGTTGTTGTTGTTGTTGTATGTATGTTTTGCAATTTTCAGTACAGCTCTTACGCTTGTGTAATGCACAGCACCACCTTGTGCCAAAAATAGGTAACATCAACCAGTTATGTGTTTAAAAAAAAAAAAAAAAAATTTCACCTGTTTACACTCCCATGCGCTAAAGTCAAAGTGCTTCTGTTAAAGTGGCTGATCATCATTAGTATATGTCTCAGTCTCAACCTGTTCAGTCACAGGAAGTTCATACGTGTAATCAACAGAGAACTCAGAGAATTTAAGATTGTTGTCATTGTGACTTTTATTTTGCAAACAGCATATCAATGAAAAAAGATGAAAAAAAAAAACAAAAGGGGTTAACTGCACCAGCCATTTCTGTTCAATAGTTCAATTTACAACCTGAACAAGAAGTGTTGGGATAACTGCCAGTACTTTTATCTAAGCTTTTTGTGACCTTTTTACCAGTGCTGTGGAGAGTGAAGCTGCAGGAATATGTACTTTGCACCAGACCTGTATCTGTTATTGTACTGACTTAACTATTGGTGCCAAGTTAACAAAGAGCCTTTAAGTTTCAGATCAACAACTGCACTTTTGCCTGAAGCATGTTGGAATTGCTGTTGTGTCATTTCAGGTTTAGGTTCGTTGTATGAGACCAGGTTGTACAACAGCATGTTATGTGAATAAATACCACTGCATGCATATAAGCCTTTGCTAACTCAATAGTAAGAAAAGGTCTAATATGATGGAAATTTGACAAGTTACATTTTGTAGTTTTTTACATGTTGCTTAAATGTTAAATTTGAATCAAAAACCACACCAAGATACTTAAATTGTTCTACCACATCTAGTCTCTCTCCACTGACTCAGACCAATGGCTCCGGCTCCTCTGCTGGCTGCAGATGAGAAAAACATACAGATCGTTTTTGTAGTATTCAGATGTAAACAAGAGTTTTGGACCCAGTGGGACACTGGTACCATGGCCCCAGAAAGTATTGCAGCAGCTTCTTGTTTTGTTTTTGCATGAGCATACAATACTATCCTGTCATCAGCATATAACTGGATTTTGATATTTGAACAGACATTTGGTAAGTTATTAACATAAAGACTGAATAAGATTGGTTCCAGTGTTGAGCCTTGTGGGACTCCACCAGAACAAGTAAGATTAGATAGACACTTTACTGATCACTAAAGAAATTCAGCTAATGCCTGTAACATCCGCTAATGTAATAATCCCCACAAACATAATAAACTGCAAATGTAATAAAAAAATGTATGATTTAAATGTAATAAACCCACAAATGTAATAAATTCCCACAAACATAACAGAGATTTCCCACTGCAAATGTAATAAAATTTTCCACAAACGTAATAATTATTACATTTGCAGTTGTTTATTACGTTTGTGGGAAGGTCATGCCATGTCTGCAAATGTAATAAATTCCCACAAATGTAATAGGAAAATTATTATTGGTGCAATGGTTCCAAAACATTTTCAGCTGGGCTTATCTTATATATAATTTATATATTTTCCCACAATGCATTTATTTATTCTGTAGGCCTAGATGATCCTATGTTATAGTGCCTAAAAAGACAGCAGCAGATTTGCAGCGACTGACTTGACCAGAGCCAAATCTAACCTTTCTGAGGCTCTAGGGGCCTATCAGCTGTGTCACATGCACTGTAAAACCTGACAACTCAAATGAATTGGGGAAACCGATTGCACTAATTGATTTAAGATTATTATCTTAGTTTCATTAATTTCATAAAATTACTTAAAAAGAGTCTGAGCAACTCCAACAAATTTTGATGAGGTAATTGAAATGAAGTTTATTTACAAATTCTGTTTGATTTATTATAGCTTAAACCATTAAATAGTTTGCACTAAAATGCTGCATTTACTCAAACTCATTTAAAAGTGTCACTTGTTCATATTCTAATAAGGTTCATTTAATTGATCTTACTTTCACAACTTCAAACTCTGGTGGGTTTACTCAATTCAATTGGGGAAACTGATTGCACAAAACAGATTGAGTAAAATGAACACAAAAAGTCAGTATTCTTATTTCAATTCAATTTTTTGCAAACTTGAACTGGATAAAAAAAAACAGTCTGAATATTACTGTACATTTTGACATTTATAATGACCACAAAAAGCTGTATCAAACATAAATTAAGCATCTATCACAATAATGGCACTTTCATAGTACTTGCAATATTTGAGCATTTAGAATTTTGTAAATGAAATGCATATATGCTCCAGGTCTATGTCAATAAATTTAAATATTGTGCAAAACCAGAAAAATAATTAATGACATCAATTATGATCTGTAGAAATTATCTTAAATATAAACATGTGTTTCATTTTGTTTTAGAACTTTTTCACTTTTCCACAGTATTTGATTATTGATATGCAAATACTGCAATAGAAAACAAACACTAAGGTAATATAGAACAGTGCCACACAAAATGACATTGAAATTGAAACACTGAAACAATGAAATTACTATTTTGATTTTAGCATACCATTATTAGCTGATCATAGCAGTCACAAACAGCACTGCAGTTCTGGGACAGCTAAATAAATAAATATAAAAAAAAAAAAAAAAAATTCTCTGTTTTTTGTGTTCAGAGTCAGAAAAATGCTAAAATGCCTTCTGTGTTTGTTTTTGCTTTAAAATAGGAAAAACAAAGAACAGTGAAAGTGAGTATAAATAAATAATGCATTGGTCTTATATAGAGCTTCATTGAACACTCAAAGACGCTTCTGCATTATTCATTTACTCCCCACACTCTGTGGTGGCGAGCTACTTCTGTAGCTATAGCTGCCCTGGGGCAGACTGACACAAACGTGGCTGCCATTCTGTACAAATGGCCTCTCAGACCACCACCAAACACACACTCACTCATACAGGCAACCACCTTGCCTGTATGAATGAAGTATCTTGCCTAAGGACACAATGTCAGTATGCAATGTCAGCAGCAGGGCTTGAACCGCCAACCAAAAAAAAAAAAAAAAAACACAGCAAAAATAAATAAAAATAGTGATGATAATAATTATGTTATACTGTAATATGTTCACTTTTGAACAATAATTTACATATGTGGGAATTTATTACATTTGCAGACATGGCATGACCTTCCCACAAACGTAATAAAAACAACTGCAAATGTAATAGTTATTACATTTGTGGAAAATTTTCATTATTACGTTTGCAGTGGGAAATCTCTGTTACTGTTTGTGGGAATTTATTACATTTGTGGGTTTATTACATTTAAATCATACATTTTTTTTTATTACATTTGCAGTTTATTATGTTTGTGGGGATTATTACATTAGCGGATGTTACAGGCATTAGCTGAATTTCTTTAGTGATCAGTAAAGTGTCTATCTAATCTTACTTGTTCTGGTGGAGTCCCACAAGGCTCAACACTGGAACCAATCTTATTCAGTCTTTATGTTAATAACTTACCAAATGTCTGTCTGTTTTTTTTTTTTTTTTTTTTTTTTTTTTAATTACATTTGCTGTTTATTATGTTTGTGGGGATTATTACATTAGCGGATGTTAATACCTTTTCATTCATCATTTCACAAACCACTGTCTTTAGGTTTAATAAATTTTGCATAATAAATAATAAATTATTCATAACATGTTTAAATGAAAAGTGGTCAGTCCTCACTTCTCCTGATCCCTTGGTGCATGAATTTAAGATGATACTAAATGTATTCATTGTATGTAAGTTGTAATTATTCAGGTCTTCTCTATTAAATATTTCTATTTTCTACTGTAGCCCCACATCTGCCACAGTGATACTGCAAATCAAATAGACACAAAGGGAATTTCTGAAGAAAAGTCAGTGTTTGATAACTTGTAACTGGTCTGAGTCTAGTCATCAGTGAGTGCAAGTCCGAGACCAAGTCACCCCAAAAAATTTCATGTCGAATTGGAGTCAAGTCATCTTGAGTTGAGATGTGATTCCAACACAAATTCATCCCAAATCAATCCATGGACTTTTCAAAACAGAATATTAAATAATGTTTTGCCCAGACTTAAATATAGTCAGGGTTTATTGTAGTAGTACTGTTTTTAATGACTTTTGTGCAAATAAAGTAAAACTGAACTTGTACTGATAACCTGAATTGTAAATAAACATTATAATGAGTTACCATCTCCAAATGCAACAAAATATTTTACTTCCATTCTGACTGTTGATATGAGAATGGAAAAAAGATTGTAGAAAACAAGCTGATTCATCTCAATAAATGAATGCCAAATATTCTTTACAAATTGATAGTATTTTTAAAAAGGCATAAAGAGAATATCAGTTCGTGCAGACACTGGATTTATTTCTGTGGGCAGTTTAAGTAAAATGAGTGAGACCCAGCCTTAAAGGAGCCATGTAAGGCTTTTTTTCAGGCTTTTTGAAATAATTTTGGCCACCTTTGCAATAGTATGTCACGTTTTATAACTAAAAATAATGTATATGTATGGAAAACTTTTTCTTTTAGGGAGCTGTTACTTTGACTTTATAAAGAACACTTATATTAGGTGCCTGATGTCCCCTGTTGGCAACGGTGGGGAATGGACAAAGGATAAAATGGCTATTTAGCTTGGCTATTAGCAATATGATGCTAACAGATAAATGAGCATAATGCTTTGTAGTGACGGCAATTTAAGCCCTGAAATGGAGATTGAGTGTTGGAGCTCTCATAAAAGAGATGGCACCAGCATATAGGATTACTCAAACGTGCACGGATGAACTGAAATACCACTCCAGGTGTGTTTTTGAGGTGGAAATAACATTATAGCATGGTTAAACGCTCAAAAAAGATGATGGGAAGTAGGATAGTGAGCAAAGTAGTTTTTGGCTCATGTGGGTGTGAAAGGGTATTTTTTGTTGGATTATTAAAGTATTTATTCTGCATGTTATAGAAAGAAACCAATGGAGCTAAAGATTAATATCAGATTTAGCAATATTTTATACTAAATCTTAATGTTTTTAGAGTTCCCGCTTTCTCCACCCTTTTTTTTTCTGGGGTCAACCCAGGGCTCCCAGTGCTAACACGTGTGTCAGTCTATGAGTCTAGTAGCCCCTGGTGACTCACTGTGGGGGCTACGCAGCTGCTAAGTTTGCTAGTAACTTACGGGAAGGGCTAGCCCTGATTTCTGTGCATGTAAACGGACTGTACAGTCATTTTATTTACTTTGTTCATGTGTTGATTGTTTTGATAATGGTTACAACTTTGGACTTCGACGTCAAACAGCATTTCATTCCCACAAACACACTAGAACACATTTCACCATACTTGTTTCCCGTCAAGTCACAGGTTTGATTTACTTTGGCATGTTTGCAAGGGAGTGCGCAATAATTTTACATTGCATGTAAATTATATACTTTGCAAATCATAGATGGACAGTCTCTACTTTAATGTGAATACTACAGTGAGTCTGTTGACAGAGAATACATTTTACAAATATCAGTTTTATATATCTATTTCTCCAGGTCCTTTGTTCCCCCTCTCTTCTTTTTGGGTCACTTCATCGCTGCTCTTATCTTCTTTGGTTGGTTGTCCACTCTCGTTGTAACCTCTTTTGTTACATTTGCTTGCGTTAAGTTTACTTTGTCGGTGATATTTTCTTTTCATGATAAGTTGTCTAAACTTTCATTTGATAGTTTTCGAGTATCATTTTTGTAGTTTATTTTGAAAGCCTCATGTCGTGCAACACCTGCCAGCTTCAACAATCACTGCCTTGACCAGAGCAGCTATTTCATGAAGTTCTACTTCTAAAGTTTTGAGTCCCTGTGAAAACGTTTTTATTGAACTTTGTTGCTGAACAACAGCTAAACTCTCCTATAAGCGGCATCACGACCGCTGTTAAACCTAACAGGACATCTGGAATCCAAAAGGACAAGGACCAACGTCACAAACACCCGACTGAACCCTCTCTCCCTCCTGCTCCGAGGTGTGTGTGTGTGTGTGTGTGTGTGTGTGTGTGTGTGTGTGTGTGTGTGTGACAATTCCTGAGTTGGCGTGAATAGGCTTAGAGTCTCATATCCACCTTTATTCCCTAAAATCTCCAACATTTTAATAAGTCATACCATAACTTTACTCCACTACAATTAGTATCAGTAATTCTGCATAACGGTTCTGTTCAAAATTACAATTTTTTTCAACATTTACCTGTCCCTTTCAGTTTACTATTTTGCCCAATTTTCTAAATAAACTTTATACTTAATCTAATTTAACTTGAGTTTGCTGGTCTCTATCTATTATAATAATTCCCTGCTGGTTAACCTTTCCCTCCTTAGACATTAGTTTCAGGTGTTTTAATCACAGTGCAATGGTGTTGGTACCAGTGTAGGCAAAATTCTCTTAATCTTTGTCTTGAGTATACATATTTTTATATGTATGCTACAATTATGTATAACATATTTTTAATTGTGAATAAATTAGCTGTACCATTGTTATCAATAAAACTAATATTTGATTTAAACATGTTTACATGTTTATATCTTGTCTCCATCAAACTAGTTACAGTTGAGTTAAAATGTTATACACTTACTATAAGACATCTTCGTGACAGAAAAATATGTCTGTTGTCACACGTGCGAGAGCACCAGTCATTTTGTTGCAGTCTATGGCCTCTGTTTTCTTGGTGTTTATAACCATTAGTAATTGTTTTTTAGTGCAGACAAGAAAAACTCCGCTCACAGCGCCCTGGTGTGGTGGGAAGCATCTGGGATGTGTTCATCAGTTTGTCCATAAAAGCATCTTTGTAAGGCTGCAATAGATGTAGAGAGAGGGCCTGCACGTGTCAGGGTATTTTTTGACATGAGCTGTCTCAGACCAACAACAACATCATTAGCAAAGGGCAGCAGGTTTACTGTTAGCATGTATAGACCTAGCTAAATGACAATAATGAACAGACCATACTTCTGACTAAAAGAAGGATGCTTGAGCAAACCAATTTCTTGGAACCCATATCAGTGATGATCTTACCTTGTCACAACTCACAAAACGACTCATCAAAAAAAGCTCTGTGTAAGCTCTGGAAATTTTATATGCAAAAAAGATCCTGATCAACTTCTACAGGAGTGGTCAGTACTACTGAGAAACACCAGCTCTATCACTGTGTTCTATGGGAACTGCACTGTGCAGGACAGAGTCTCTCCAGCATGTAATTAAAACTGCAGAGTACACCTCTGGAGCAGCCTTCCCCTCTCTACAGGACATATACACCACTCGGGCATCAGGAACCCTCACCCTCAGCACGTACTCTTCACACTGCTCTCCTCGACAGTGACAAGAAAAAGTATGTACCCCCTTAGCATTTTTCCTTTGTTGTTGCCTTACAACCTGGAATTTACATGGATCATTGAGAGGTTCAGTCACTTTACATCACATGACAACAACTATGAAAATGCAAGTTATTGTGAAGCAAATTAGAAATCTGACAGAAAAGCAGAAAACATGAGTGTGCAAAAGTCTTAACCCCCTTTTTAAAGAGGCCTTTAAATGAGACCCAGTATTACTCACATTCAGAAGTCACAGAAATAGATAAGGTTGGCCTGACTGCAATTCAGCTGTCATTATGCCACAAAACACAATTCAATTCATCATTACAACATGTAAAAGATAAGGAACCACACCAAACCTGCCTAAAGAGGACCAAGTAAAACTCACAAACCGAGCAAGGAGTGCATTCATCAGAGAGGCAACAATAAGACCAAAGATGACCCTGAAAGAGCTGCAGAGCTCCACAGCAGAGACTGTTGTATCTGTCCCAGGACCACTCTGAACCTTACACTCCACAGAGCTGGGCTGTGTGGAGGAGTGGCCATTGTTTGAATTCAGTACTAACAAAACATGTTTGTGTTTGCCAAAAGGCACGTGGAAGACTCCCCAAACACGAGAAGGTCCTCTGTCCAAATACAATTTAAATGAGCCATCAATGAAAGATGTTATGTGTAGCACAAACCTGGCCCCTGACTGTGGCCCCTCTCTAAAGTGAAGCCTGGTGATGGCAGTGTCCTGCTGTGGGGATATCTGTCATTGGTAGGGACTGGGAAACTGCTCAGAACTGAAGGAATGAAGGATGGAGGTAAACACAGGACAGGTTCTGAAGAAAATGACTCAAACTGTGCTGTACAATGCATCCAACCTGAAGGAGCTGGAGCTGTTTTTAGATGAAGAATGAGCACAAATCCAGTAATTGTATGAACCAAGCTCATAAACACAAAGTTGGAGCTGAAAGTCCTTCAGAAGGTGGTTCTACAGAGGACTAACTTGAGGGGGTAAACACTTTTGTATGCTCAAATTTTCTGTTTTTCTGTCATATTTCTAAATTGCTTCAGAATAACTTGCATTTTCATAGTTGTTGTCATGTGATGTAAAGTGACTGACATGAACCTCTCAATGATCCATTTAAATTCCAGGTTGTAAGGAAACAGTAAAGGAAAAATGCTAAGCTAAAATGCTTGTCACTGTGGCTGCTATAGAAGTGTGAAATCAAGAACAAGTACAATACAAGTGTACTGTCGAACTTTGCGCTGCCCCTGGAAGAAGACGGCAGGGCAACAAAAAGTGAAAAAAGGGCACAAGACCATTTAGGAAACTCTAAAATGGGTTTATATCCAAATTTCAAATCTCTCAGTGTCTAAGGTCCAGAACAGTTGGTTATTTCAAAACTTGTTTTTAATAAACATGCTTATAGGACCAATGAGTACATTTGTTTAAGAAATAAATAGGTTTTTTTTGCATTCCTAACTAAGTGGCAAGTGAAAACAAGTTATTATTATAAATAATATTTAATAGACTTAGTGATCTATGATAAGGCTAAATGCCTTTAGGAACCATTTGAATATAGTCAATAATAATGAAAATAGACCTGGAGCTTGCCCATGTTCAATGTATCAATAAAATGTGCTCTACTTTATCAGAGTAATGCAATCACATTTGAACATTTACAAAGTCAATACTGGCCTCAGTCCAGCTTACTGAAGGGCAGCAAATGTGGGCAACAGGGGAACTGCAGGTTAATGTGAGTGGACCCACAGCTCCAGCTCAAACACAGAAAACTGAGACACTGCGGGAAACTACAACCTGCTGATAAAGTCTCACCATTCAGCATAGCATAGAATTCAGTTCACCCGTCTCTGTGCTGAAGCCGTTCACACAGATCTCTCTCAGGCCCTTAGGGAAGATATCACAGACCCTCTCAAGACTGAGGCACTGATCTCCCCACCTCCTCTCCCTCCTTGTACTTCTGGCAATCAAAAATGCTTATATGCTTAAAAATCTCTTTTCTGACAATAAAACATCAAGGATACCATCTGAAATTACAGAATTAATTATGCATGTCTTTATATTTAATATCTTAAACTGTTGTAAAGCTCTGTAAGTTCTGGGCCTATTGACATGAACCAAAAACTGATACAAAGCTTAAAGTCTTATCTGACAGAATTATTTCCCAGCATGTCTTTCTAAGTAAATTTTGTCTTTTTTTTTTTACAGCTGCGCAAAGACATGAGGCCATTCAATCATGCAGGAGTGATCAAGGACTTCTGAGAACATTTTAGACCAGGAATACTATAACACTATACTATACTATGTACTCTAAAAACATATACTAAAACAAAACAAATGGGTTACTGTGTTTATTTAAAGAAGGAAATGTGCACATTTTATTAACACTTACATGTAGTGCATATGAAAAAGGATGTGGAGTTGGGCCCAGTGAGTCCAAATTCCCTGACTACCCTCTGGGTCCAGATCCGCACTGGAGTTCGGACTTTGAGAAGACCTGCTCTAAAGTAACCTCTTATCAAGTATCTTTTTTTCTTTTGTTAATTTTTAAACAATTATTAGGATTGTTCATTTTGGGTGTAAGCATCAAAGAGGATGATGATTCAGAAGTATAATCAAGTCAGAAGGTTTATTTTAGTATCACACAGGTAAGGTAACAACAGCTGTGCCCCGCTGAAAGGGATAGGGTGAGCAAGCCGTCCAAAAAGGAGTGGTCACAGTTTTTATACTATGTATGACAATTTCTGCATATCATTATATTGTTTTCTTCAATAAACTCCTGTGCCTCGATCAGGACACAGAGTTCTCATTTCTGCAGTGCATAATCTTCGTTATCTTCAGGAGCGTCCCACGCAACGGCAGGGCCGTGGGAGCCCCCACATGTAACCTTGAGTTTCCTAACTTTGTAACCAGCTCATTATTGTGCACTTTTGCAAATGTACAATGTACCTAATCGCAGAGTGACCTTTAGAGTGAAAGGAGAAAAACATCCTTTAGAATCAAAATATTCTTACTAATACTGAAGCGTTTATTAACCTTAGCAATAGTACATCAAAATATAAGTTTAGTGGTAATACGCAAAGCTATATGTAGAAATATTCAACACAATATATTGAAAATTACTTACAACAAAAGCCTAGAACAACAAAAATCAATGTTCTGCTGTAAGGTGAACTGTACAGTATAAGCAACAATATGACATAATAAAACTATCTATATGCAAACTTCTGTTAAAAACAGCACAAGAAAAACTTTAGAATTTAACTAAAGCAAGCAACTAACTACTAGCAGGCTATAAGTGCTGTCATATTTAAAAGAGCTATATTATGCAAAATCAACTTTTTTTTTAAGCCTTCTACCATGTTATAATGTTCCCTCATCAAAAACATACCTGGAGTTGTGTTATGTTTTATTCATGCCTGTTTGAGTAATCCTGTATTCTCTGGTGCTGTGTTTCTGAGGCCTAAGAACGCTTAGTTCCATGAACCTCCACCTCTCCTTCCCCGCCCACTCTAGGAAGCACTGAGGAATCAACAAGCCCTCTACATGCAGTCTGCTCTCATTCATTCATATAAAAAATGGTGTACAGCTATTTTTCTTTTTGTAGTAAAATGGCATCATAAAAAAATAAGGAAGTAAAAAGCTCTTTTTCTATGTTTTTGTTCAAAAGAGCATAGCACACCTCTCTGCTGGTCTCTTCAAAATTTTCTTTATGGCAGCAGTAAAGTAATTACTGGAAACGTTTTTTATGCTGTCTTCACACATGACCTTGTGTTGCTTTCCAGCTAGTGAACAGAAATAAAGAAGGCTCTGCACAAGGCTTTCTTTTCTCATTTGGAAGTTCTCCTTTATGTATTTATTTTTGTAACTGCAACACAGAAAAAACAAATATCAGATATACTGAACATGAGTAACACTCAACACAAATAGCTAGCTTAAACATATGTGGTTCATGATAAGGAAATGTCAGCTTGGCATCCGCGCCAGTAGGTTAACATAAAATGTTCAAAGCATTAATCTTTGTAACAATTACAATCTCTATTTAAGTGCTTCATAACACATTTATACTTACAAAGACAAAACATTTCCAAGGCACAAAACATTTAGAATGGTTCAGCGGTACGTCCCTAACTGCTGGGAACACCAGTGGTTTGACCTACTTTACAAAAATGAAAATGACGTCAAAGGTCAAATACTGAGAGAAGGCTCTAGACCAGGGGTGTCAGAGATACGGCCCGCGGGCCTAATCCGGCCCGCAAGACCTTTCTGTCTGGCTTTCTGTTGAGACAATTCCTAATTTCAATTAATAGGTTTTGATCACTATTTAGCATTTTTACCGCGAGAACTACGAGTCCCATAATGCACTGCAGCAGCTCCGTAGCGTGCCGCTTCTCCCCCGCTGCTGCTATGACTTGTCTCATCTCCGACAGAGCTGCTCTGTGCACGTGCTTCAGAGAGACTTTACCCCGAAATAACTGAACAGAGGAAAAGTGAAGAGTGAGAGCAGGGCTTTTAAATCCACTTGGAGGAAGAGAAATGTGGAGCTAATGTAGAGCTAATGTGGCCACAGGCTCAGTAAAGAACACGCTCTGAAGCAAAAGTCACAACAAGTACAAAAGGTTGGACAAATCAGAAGCTACAGAAGGTAAAGGAGTGTGGTCTCACAGCAGAGCTGGGGGTTTAATAAAGCAAAGTCACAAAGTGAAGCCGCTGTGAGCTCAAAGAGGACACAGCACTGATCAGCTCTGGACAGAGGGACAGTTCTGTGTCCCCTTGTCTTCACAGAACTATAACAGACTCAAACTAAATGTTGGGACACTGTGTATAAAAATTATAGAATGGAGTGGTAGAAGCAAATTAAACATAGTCACAAGATAAAAATATTTTACCACTTCATAAAAAATAAATGCTCATTTTTGATAGAAGCAACAGGTCTCAAATGTGTAAAAAAGACAACAAATGTGAAATGCTTACTAAAAAAAGCTGGACTGAGCATTTTACAACAAAATAGGTTAATTGTCCACAATTCAGCAACAAGACTAGGAATAAAATGTGTTTTAATACTATTATTAGTATTGGATATATTGGATGCTTGTGGTCTTCTGGCCTTGAGCAGGGCTACACTAAAAATGTTTTTGACACAAGCTGCTGTCATCAAATTTTAAAAAAGTGAGACAGTATTATATCAGCACCTGATAGGTTTGTTATGTTAAAATATAAATACAATTTTTAATGAAATGAATGAATGAAATTTGCAAAGCATATTACACAGTGCCCTTTGTCCAAAAATAACTATAAAAATGATACAATTTAAATGTACACTTTTATACTATAATTTCTTTATTTATGTCATGTTCGGCCCGTGACCTACTATATGATTGTTGAATTTCGGCCCAAACCATGAACTGAGTTTGACACCATTGCTCTAGATTATTATTATCACCAACAGCTGATAAAAAAGCGCTGACTAGTTTCCAAAACTAATACTTTTTAAACAGCTTTTACAATAAATCCAGCTTCATTATTTAAGTAACTCATCAATATTATGAACCCATTTATGTCCTTAACCCAAAAGCCCAACACTTTGTCATAGTCACATGAAATTGTAAATTGTGCAATGGTGTTCAAGAGGTGAAGGGATGTCAAGAGTAGAGCCCGACCAATATATCGGCCGGCCAATAATATTAGAATATTTTCGGGTATCGGCCGAAATCTGGACATTATAAATAAAATATAAAAACATTACTATTTTTACTGTGTGCTGGAACGCTGGAATAAGACCTTTTTACTTGCAAATGATGGCCTTCTGCTATTTGTGCAGCAGTGGGTGTGCTGATGTTTCCAAACAGTTTGGCTTTTACTCTGCAGTTCATAGGAAACAGCCCCAATTGCCTTCTCATGGCCTGAAAAGCTCAAAAAGGCAATTAGAATATTTTGCTCATTTCTCTGCCATAAAACCTCATAGAACAAAAATTCAAAATGCATTTTGTAGTTCTCCCCATGCTCTACTTGCAGAGCAAATTTAAATAAAATTTAAGTTAAACAAATTTAGTTAAAGCTAAATAAAATAAATAAATATAATACATAATATACATAATACTCCCCACACCAATACCCACTACAACCTACATAACAATCAGCATAAAAAACAATAAGCAGCTTTCTACAACATTTTAAAAAAGATGTTTAGTCTCAAAGAGCAGAAAGAAAAATGCTTTAAAATACTTTTTCCTAATGTACAACTGCATCGGCCGATGTATTTGATATCAATATTTTTTTGTTACCTAATATCTGTATTGCCTCAAACAACAAAACAAAACAAATAAACAAACAAACAAAAAAACCTATTGGTGGGGGCTCTAGTCACGAGTGCATCTGCCTTAATTGTATCCAAGGGTTGACTTGAATGCTCTGAAGCTAAATTAGACGGCTCTGTAAATACTCGATAATAGGATTCTGACCATTGGTAAAATAACAATTAGGATATTATCGCACATGTATATTCATATAGTGCACCCCTACTGCACATATCCCAATTGAATGGTACACAAAAAGTATAAAAAGATTATAATGCATTAGTCTTTTATAGCGCTTTCTTAGACACTCAAAGACGCTTCTCAATTTTGTGCATTATTCATTCTCTCAGTGTCACACTCTGTGGTGGTGAGCCACTTGTGCAGCCCCAGCTGCACACACAATCACACTGACACATTCATACAGGCAAGGTGGGTGAAGTGTCTTGTCCAAGGACACAACAACAGTATGCAATGCCGATAGCAGAGATGAAAACGCAAAACTTTGAGTTAGTGGGTGAACATCTCAACTGAGCTACTGCCACCCCACATAAATAGTATATTGCACAAAGTCAGATAAAAATGCACTGTTCTTATAGATGACCTAAAATGTGTAGATTTGTAAAGAATGTGCACATTTATACTGCAGAAAAATGTAAGTTGCAAAATGAAAACAGGAAATTAAGTGTGTGTCTGATAAAAAAAAAAAAAAATAAAAAAAAAAGCAAAACACATGAATAATGCTGTTCATTGTCTGATTATTGTAGCATGCGTACAGCTGACGCAGATTAGGTGTCTTAGTGGAGCTATTAACTCCCTTGGGCATGTAGCGATAGCAGTGCTGAGTAATATTATGTCCCATTTACAGGACCAAAGTACTTCATGGAAATAAAACAGAAGAAAACCTTCATAAATAAGAGAAAAGGCAAAAGCATCAGTGGTCTACTTGTGTAAGAGTACCCTATCTGTCCCTTTAAGAGCAGCAGGAGGACATCAGTGAATGTTGCAAATGTAAACAGCTCACACAGAGCTTAACATTGTATTAAAACCTTGTGCAATCCTCCGCGAGACAGAGTCTGACTGAGGACAAACATTCAACAGTCAGCTTAGTGTCACACAACTGGACCCAATATGCAGCTCTCTTTGGCCATACTTCTGCTGCAGCTGTTTGGAAACGCCATTGTTTTAGCACAAAGGGGTAAGATTCTAATTATCATTTTTACATTTTTATGCATGCAATACTTGTATGCATGTTTAGTCTATACAAAGTGCTGTGGTGTTATGGGCGATCAACATGAAATATATGATTACTATGTTTTTACATTTATATGTAAACATAAGTAAAAACACATCTAACCGGTTCAGTGTTAGGGAGGAGGATACCAATGAATTTCTGCACCTTCTAATCTGTGTTGGTTACACTGTTTAAAGGGTAACTGGGGCCATCTGCCTGGAGCAGTGGGTCTGAGCCAATACCAGTGGCGCCACATTGCCTAACCTTGCTGTCATGATTGCAGTTGTTTTTTTTTCCATGTACAGTACATCCAACCAATTCAAAGGCTGAAAATAAATCTACTGATCTGACAAATTCATACCTCTCCAAACAGAAATATGCAGAACTTGCAGTGCCCTCCATTTAAATTGGCACCAATGACAAATATGAGCAAAGAATTATTTGAAAAAATGTCTTTACTGTTTAACCTTTTGATCTTTTAATAAAAATATTTACAAAAAATGATGTCATTGAAAGAAAAAACACAAGCACAAACACAATACAGTTTTCCAGAAAATATATTAGTTTTATACTTGTGAAACAGAATGCCATGGTTGAAATATTTTCTGGTTATAAAACAGTGATGTGTTTACAATTGTGTCTTTTTTTTGCCAATGACAGCAGATTTTTTTTGTCAATATTTTGAGAAAAAGATTTTAAAAAGTTAAAACAATGAGAAGATGTTTTCACAGTCTTCTTTGCTTTTATTTACCAAGGATGCCATTTGTTTATACAGGTAAAACTATATCAACACTAGAACTACCACGTTTCTAAAACTAGGATTCCTAAAGCTGTTTTGGCAGTTAGCATTAAAAAAAAATATCATGAAATAATTGCTTTTATACTTGTACTACAATCTACTACACTATGTTTTGAAATGTTTCTGATTGCTACATTAATCTTTTTTAAAGAGGTACACATCAGTATTTTTACTCACTTAAAAAGCTAATGCTAGGCTTTCGCTTGCAAGGCAACTGTGACAATTTGGTTCTTTGAGGTAGAAATACTCACTTCTTGTCTGTTTATTTTACAAATAAACACATTTGACAAAGCCAGGATGCTATATACAAACGTGACTAATTAAATCAGGGTTTTTAACACTTTAATTTTCCCAAACCATTGAAATGGCTGCTTCAGAGTTCTAGTGTTAAGAAAGGGGAAAAGGGGGTTTTGTTTAGAGGAAAAAAGTAAAATAGAAAGAGTAGTCAAGTTATGTAACTTTAAATTAAATTTGTGGAGAAATAAAAAAATCTTTTCAAAAGATATTTTGATATTTTGACCTTGGTAAATAAGAAGGTAATAGTAGTTGTATTAGCAGTATTAGTAGTAAGAGTAGTAATAATAGCATCACTTGCAGGAGCAATAGTAAGAGTAATAGTAATGGTACAGATCCATTCAAAAGATAGATACTACTGTAATCAGTAATACTGTAATCATTCCAATGAACATAGCAAAAAAAAAAAAAAAAAAAAAAAAAATGGATACCAGAAATTATATTATTGATTTAGAATGCAGTACCATTATAATCAAGTAAAATAATAATGATTAATGATGTTGATCAGGTTGCCCAGACCTCCCTGATGTCCCGAACGCCCATTTGTCTGAGGAACGAAAAGATGAGTACCAGAAAGGAGACACAATAGGTTTTACCTGTGATGTGGGCTACACTTCAGGTCGCCAAATAAGATATGTGTGCTCTGACAATGGCTGGACACCCGAACATCAAGGAACCTGCAAATGTGAGTTCAATGGATCATTTTTGGTTAAAGTGGATAAAAACCTTTTTTTATAATGTGTTTAATTTCTCTACCAACTTTTGTTTTCTCAGTAAAACCGTGCGTACTTCCTGATGACATTCCTAATGGCTACTATCAGATGATCATCGGGGATGACTTTGTTTTTGGGACAACCATTAAGTACTTTTGCAATGAGGGGTATGTCTATACAATTTGAATTTTTAGTCATGATTTTCTTTCCACATTACTTAGTCCTCTTTCACCACATACATAAATCTATATATTATATAGTGTAGTGTTGTGGGCGATCAACCTAATATATATATATATATATATATATATATATATATATATATATATATATATATATATATATATATTTGGCATACTTCTGTTGTACATCATGCCTTGAAACTGAAACTCTTTTGTCACACAATGCATCTGACATTTTTCTCCACCCTCTCCAACCAAATGCCTTTGACAAGTATTGCTTATTGCAGGTATCAAATGGCTAGCAAGGAAGACACTCGGACATGTTTAATCAATGAGTGGTCCAATCATGTACCTGTGTGTGAACGTAAGTACAAGTACTACAGGTGTTTTTTCAATCTCATAATACCAGTAAAATTTTATGTTGCAAAAAAACAAAACAAAAAGCAAACAAATAAACAAACAAACAAACAAAAAACTAAAACAAAAAAACAAAAACAAGCAGCTACTTTGTTGTGGAGTGAGTCTAAAGTGAGTCAGAAGTAACATTTTGTGACGTTCCAAAAGGGAAAATGTGCATAATACCATCAGGCTTGAGATGTAAAAATTGGACAGTACATTAAGACTAGAAGCACATAGTATTACGTACTATTCAGAGGTAACTCACAAAGATTAAGTGTGCAGAGCTGTACTCAAACCAAGGATCTTCTAGTTCAGGGCTAAATGCTCTATTAATTGAGCTGCAAGGCATTATATCTCACAATGTTCCTTTAAATCCTTTAAAATCTGTACTGACCCCTAGTGAGTGGAATGTTCATCTTTGGCCCTATCTCACTAACCTGGCAAAAGCCAGATTGATATAACATTGGCAAAGAGTTGCTAACGTTATATCAATCTGGAATGGCTCCTGTTGAAAACGTTTGTGAAGGGGCGGGACTTTGCAATCCTAAAACCTGCCCACTCACAGCAACCACATCATTGGCCCGGCCATCACAGGTACGGACACAAATGGATCAGCAGGAGCCTGACAAGATGGATTTCATGAATTTGTGAACTCTCCAGCTTACTGTGCACGGTAACTATCTCACAACAATACTGAGTCCTTGGATTTAAACAGTGTTCCAAATGTAGCTTGCTCGGTTTTAAGGGAATATATTGTGCTTTTATTCATATTTTTAAACTAATCTTGGTCGCCTCTAGAACAGCATTTCACGTTTTACAACCTTTAAAAACATTATCTGACTTAAGTAATATTTTTAAGTATTCAACTGGGGCCATAAAGACATAAAGGTAAAGAGACAAGTAAAGGGCAGGAGAGTGCAGACGGTTGCTTTTGAACATAATTTAAAGAATAAAAGGAACTTTACATCTTTAAATGTTTTGCATGATGCCATTTTATGACAAAATGAAAAAGTATGTGTGAGGAATGAGTGGAAACAGCTGTACACTGTTTTTTGGATAACTGAATGAGAGCGGACTGGATGTAAAGGGCTTTTTGATTGGTCAGTGCTTCCTGGTGTGGCCAGGGGTTCGTGGGACAGGCGGAGGTTTGTGCAACAGAGCGTTTTAGGCTCCGAATGAACACAATGAAACAAACACTCTCCAAATATGTTTTTGACGAGGCAACAACATTATAACATGGTAGAAAGCTCAAAAAAGTCAATTTTGCATTATACCCTTTATACACTTTAAAATAATAAAAACAAAATGAATATAAGAATTTGAGTATTATTTGAATAGCTTAGTATGCACAATAACAAGGTACTCACCCAAGAACCGGTTTAACATAAAGCACTATTTTACACAATATTACTCTATGATGTATTAATGTACACAGTAAAAATTGGGGGGTCCATGCCCCGTCTCTCTATCAATTTGGGGGCCTTAGCCTGAAAAACTTGTTGTCTTATCTTGTCTTATCTTGTTAACAGAAAAACAACAACAATTTATTACAATGCAAACTTGATGTAAGGTCTGTTTGCAATGTGACAATTGGTGAAATAACTGGAGCAACTGGAACTATAAATATACTGTGTGCACTGCATAAATTAACAATGAAAATTTTTTTTGTTGTATCCAAAAATCAAAACAGTATAATAAAAACTTTTTAGTATTTCATGGGCTTTTATTCAAAGTTCAAGAATTTTTGTGTGGTGGACAAAATAGAGTATAATGAGAAAAACACTTTTTTTTCCCACAAATACATGACAATTATTATAGAAATCATCTGTTATTGAATAAATAAACAAACAAATAAATAAATAAAATATAAATATGTATTGGCCAATCACATAGTCACGAGATTTGGCCAATCATGTGGTCACAAGCTTGAAAAAGGGATGCTGCTTTTGGCTATGGGTCAACATTGAAGTTATGGTGGCTCATAATACAGAGAAAGTGTCTATTCTAGAGCTATATATGGAGCTAACACTGTGCAACAAATAAAATAAATTAAAAATAAATAAATAAATAAATAAATAAAAGGCAAGCTAAGTGGAGCATGTATAAATGTAAACACCTGTCTGTGAGATATTTTCTGTGTTTGTTGGTTCAGCATTGAGTTGTGATGTCCCGCCTCAAGCACCAGGGATCACTGTGGAAGGGTTACCTGATGAAGAAAGCCCCATTCTCCCCGACCGCTTCCTCAGATTCAGCTGCAGCGCTCCGGGGACCGCTCTAAACGGCTCTGAAACACTTGTCTGTGGAAAAGATGGGAAATGGGACAAACCATTCCCCAACTGCCCAGGTAAACATGATTTATATTTTCTTTTGAGGGTGCTTAGTTTTTGATTTGCAAGAGCTTTGTGTAATATACAAAACACATTTTTCTTAGTCATTATTCTTTAGTGTCATCACTAAGTAGGTCTTAAAAATCCTGAATATTGTGGAGATGTGAATGCATTACAGTAGTTCAATTTAAAATGAAAGACATATATAATCTATTGCTCTGGAAAAAATAAAAGACCATTACAATTTATTCTTAAAGGTCCTATTTTATGCTTTTTTCTGGCTGTTAGAAACATGAAGCTAACTGATAGATAAATGAGATGACTGCTTTGTGCTGACAGGAATTTGGAAACAATCTTTCTGATTGGTTGTATGTCTTTTCAAATGTTTTGAGAGGTAATTTAATCTGCGTTCAATTTTGCTCCCCCTGGAAATCCAGCACAAAATGACATTCAACTGGCTAATTCTTCATATACAGAAAAATATACAGATAGCAAACTGTATATAAACTGTACATTAACTGAGTTTTATTTTTCTTAGAGGTCACCTGTATACTTCCTGCCCCAAACCCCAACTATCGCATTCTCGAAGCAGAAAGTGGCTCAGTTACTGCCGGAAAGAGGATAACCACGCAGTGTGTGAGGGGAAACAGCTTTAAGCAGATTGAATGTCTGCTAACTGGACAATGGAGCACAACTTTTCCTTCTTGTACAGGTACGTCCAGTCTGTGGAGCTAAATATGTATGAAAATGTCAGAATGGCTCCATTTTAAGATATCGAGTACAAGTTGCATTTTTGGTCTTTTATCCAATATTCAATCATAGGATAGGACAGCTTTGAGGATTTAGGTTTCCAGTAAAACTGTATTACTGAACAAATAGTGAGAACAATATGCTAAGACGTGTTGTTACCTGAGTACAAGGTTCAAAGTGGCAACAATGTAATCGTTCACTTAAAACCTTGACACATTAGTAGACATTTACAAGGACTCACCAATGTCCAAACTAACAACTTATTACTGTGCCAGTATACTCACTAGGTTTGCTAACTTTTGGTTTCATGCCACAATATTCAAACTTTCAAATGGAGGCATGGCTTATAAACACTGTGTTAAATATGAGTAATGTGTTCACAGTAATAGTAATTCAATAACAGTAACAGTAATTCAATAGCTCAAAGTTTAAATGAACAAATATAATATTCAGATTGGCATACATTAGTACGTTTGTTCTTCACTATCAGGAATAAGTCTGAAATGTTCAGACTGAACTACATAAAACAACATAGGTCTGAAACAGGACCACCTCTTTTTGCCAAACCAATGACCAGTTGTTTGGTCTAGTGATGGATGGTTCATGAATGACCAGGCTCTGTAAGTCGAATCTATGGAGCGAATTGGAAGAGCTGACTCCAGCAGATGAGAGTCGAATCTTTAGCTAGTCCTGCTCAGCTCTGCTAAAAATCCACTCAAGCAGAGCAGAATTTTATTTTGATGGGGACAATGTGGAGCCAATCACATGTGAAGACAGACTAGCATCATCTCATTATGGTAAAGAAGGAAGGTGGCTCCGTAGACAGTGAGTGTAATGGTGCATGCCAAGTACACAGAGCAACAAAGAGAGACGGGAATGGGTTAGCTGGATTTAAAGGAAAGTTCAAAAAAGAGAAGAAAAAACAATCAAACAAAAAAACAAAACAAAACAAACAAACAAACAAAAAACCGTAAAAGAAGCAGCATGGCTGGCTGCAATTTGAGTATATTGGAGACAACAAAGATGAGTACAGAATTTTGTAACTATTTTTTACTTGCAAACGGCATAAAAATAAGGTTTTTACTAAAACACTGATTTAAAATTGTTAAACAACACACAAACCATTCATAATTGCTAAATTAGGCCTAAATAAAATGCTCAGAGTGCAGATAAATATAGAGCTCTTCTAAGGGCCAAATCTTTGAACAGAGCCAGACCACCCATCACTAGTTTGGTCTGAACCACAGTCCTCTGAAGTTTTCACATTTGATAAATAATTGTTCATCTTCTTCAGCTTATTCCTGTTTGGGGTCGTGCCAGGTTCTGGAGCCTTTCCCAGTAACTATGGGCATTACATACATCCTAGACAGTCACAGGGATGACACAGATACACACGCACATGCACCCGCGCACACGCACACGCGCACACGTCACCAGTTCACCTAACACATGCATCTAACTCTGTCAGCTACACCCATGCCTCCATCTGATAAATAAGAAAGTCCAATTGTCAGATCAAACAGTGAAAGTATGAGGCCGGTGACAGCCCCCACAGTCAATTATAGCACATTTGTATGGTTCATGTGGTTTATTCGTGGGCTTCTCCCTGGTGAATTTAGCCCCACCCCCGTTTGGTTGTACCAGGAAAAAAACATGCCTAAGTATCCATGATTGGCTGTGGCAACCCCTGACAGAGAGCAGCTGAAAAGGGACTTTTCCTTCTTGTATGGTGTATTATTATTGTCACTTTTGAATGCACAATATATAAGAAATGTATTTAATAGATCGGCACATTTATAGTAAATGTACTCCTTTCTCACTCTTGTGTTACAGACATCTGTGATATGTTGCCTGTACCAGATAGCGTCCAAATAATTTCCTCTTTGACTCAAAGACATGTCCAAAAGGGAACAACTTTGACTTTTCGGTGCAAAGTCAGGGGACATGTGCTTCAGGGCAATAGACAGGTCACATGTTTAGAAACCGGACAGTGGAGCCATCTCTTTCCAACATGTAAAGGTAAGATTGAAATTTGGAGGCTTCTTTTCATTACTGACCACCTGTAGGTCATCTATGGTTCATTATGGTTCATTTATTCACTGGACACTGAGGCTTTGGCTGTCAATCCTTCAGCCAGACCTCTGCACCACTGTAAATGTATTGGATGGTTGGTTTCATGTTTATGTGAATACAGTGATGGCGGGCTGCTAGTGTATGGTAGGTTAACAAATATTGATACAATAATATCATATCTGGGACATCAAATTCTGGGGTCCCTAAAAAAGATATCACATGGGCCTTGTCATCACAAACTAACTTTAAATTACTATTCTAAGATCTTCCTGGGCCCCTGTAAGTCATGGGCCCTTGGAATCATCCTAACCATTCTCCCCCTACACGCCACATGACTGTGAAGTGCAAATACTGTATGATCCTGTAAAGACACATACAGGAATGATCAAATGATAATGGCAAAATTATCTCAATATAATTCTCTGTATTCTGAAATACTTTTTCAACCTTTTTTGCATTGAAACAATTGCTCTTCGCAGAAAACACTCTGGAAACAGGAAATTAAATGTGGCTTACAGTCATTTTAAGTGAAACTCTTCATCCTTGCTGAGGCTAATTTGCATTAATTACTTTTATGGCTGATTATTTTTTAAGTCTAAGGACCTGGCTACACATACCCAGAAATTTTCATAAGCACACATATTTTTAAGTGTTTGGGCCTTTTGTCCACAAAAATTGCAGCTACAGCACAGACGTGTGGACAGACTATACAAAGATTTTAATGTTCACACTGTGCATATATATGGCAACATGACTACGGTGGCAGCTGTGAACTGGGTTTGGATTATTTAGTAGACTACTTACTGTATTTAATGGTGTCTTTTATGTTTTTGTATGGTTCCAAACATTAATATAAACACATAGGGGAACGGTGTGTAGCTCCAGGGCTGAAGTGGTGCAGGACTAAAGGTGTGTTCACACTTGTCGTGTATGGTTTGCTTCAATCAAACCCTGGTGCGCTTCCTGGCAAAGTCTGGTTCGTTTGAGCAGCTGTGAACATGCCTAATTAGCCTACAGTGCGCTAACATGGAGCTTGTTTTAGCATAAGAAGAATCTGACATAAAATAAATGCAGCCACAGGCTAACTCCTGGCACAAGTCTCTGTGCATGGTTCCCACGAGGGGCGACCCAGTTCAGTCGCTTTGCCGCGGCCTACGGAGCCAGGCTTTGGCACTTTCCTGAGCGGTCAGGGAACAGAGGCGCACCGTGGAGACCGCTTCAGTTTGCTTTAACTCACGTGATTTACTGATTAATAGTAGCTCAATAATCTTCACTCATTTTTATAAAGGTAAGATGTACCTGTAGTCCACGGTTCCTTTGAAGAGTTTGACGGAGAGAAGAAAGAGGAAAGCCATGCATCACCGTGTGATGGTGCTTTCAGGTGCGCTGAGTAAAATAAATGATTGGCTAAAGGATTTTTATGAGCTTTTTTAGACTCTTTTTACAATCTGTTATCATTTTGAAGCAAAATATTCTTCCAATGGTGTAAGTCATTGGTTCAGATGCTAAACAACCAACATACTGGATATTATTAACCCTAACCCTAACTCTAACCACAAAACGTTTTGGTTTTTTTTTCCTAAAATTTTTTTTGGTCGGATACGGAAGCGCATAGTAGGCACCAAAAAAAAAAAAAAAAACTATCTCGTAATTACGAGAAACTATCTCGTAATTACGACTTATTTTCTCGTAATTACGAGATAGTTTTTTTTTTTTTTTTTGGTGACTACTATGCGCTTCCGTAGTCGGACATGTTGGCCGGTGGGCATTAATTTTATTGGGTATTTGCATTTTAAAATGGCCAAAAGGTGGTATATGCTGGCTAACTGAAACCCTGGTGATGACATGCTGAGTGATGATAGGCTGAGACAGAGCAGAGGAGGCGTGGCATGTGGAAGGTGAGGAGTCCTCTCAGTGGCAAGTGCAGGTGAATCAGCAGCTTGATGAGCAGGGGAGGAGTCTTCCAGGCTGAATTTATGCTATAGCTTTGTAAGAAAAAAATACAAATATACTGTAAATAAAATGTATTTAAAAGAATGCTAACATTAGCAAACAAATGTAAAAACACTGCTAAAACAAAACAGCTGCTCTAAACGTAATACTTCATTAGCTATTAATTAAAGTGTGCCATATGTTATTACTGGGATATGCAGCTGATGAGGCGGACTTTTGACCAATAGATGAGCAGGATTTTTTCTTCCTAAGTTTTGCTTCAGTAAATACTGGTGTGCTGCCCCCTACAGGCAAGGGGGTGTTATTGCTCCCTCAGTCAGTTCAGTTTGTTTTACAGATCTCAATGTGAAACAGTTGACAGTTAACAGCGGACCAGTGAGTGTAAACACACCCTAAGTATTAACCCTTGTTTGTGCAGAACCACGACCTGTAACAATAAACTAGTCAACTCTTTTTCACCATCTCATCGTCTGAATGAATCTCTCACCATTGCTGATAATTTCAGATTAACTACACTTTGCATGCTCTCAATTGTTCTCTCAGTTCTATGATTTCAGAGCATTAGCCACTAAATTGTCTCTACAATGCATTTGTCAAACACTGTTGTGTGAACAGACATTTTTGTATGTGGGTCAAAAAAATATCAGTTTTTAAAAAATATCTATCTGTAGCCAGGCCCAATTTAACCCTGTTATTCTGTTATTCTAATATAAACGAAGGAAATGAACCATCACACTTGTCAATCAACAAACAATGAATGGTGCTGCTGCTTAGACTACAAAAATAAGCCAACCCTTATTCATTTTATGGCAGTTTAAGGATATTTGTAGAATTGGTAAAATCTACCAAAATGTCTTTTGGTACCAGCTGCTCCTCTGTGCATGTCTCACTGACTTTTCTTTCAGATCCTCAGGTTTGTGGACCAGCACCACCTTTAGAGAATGGAGACATCGTGATGACTTCTAATGTGCAGTTTGGGCACGGTGATTGGGTTCAGTACCAATGCCAAACCAAGTACAAAATGCAGGGAGGGCCTTATAAAACCTGCAACAATGGAGAATGGACCGGAGCAATCAAATGTCTCAGTAAGACACACTTATGACTCACTGACATGACCACAAAACTTAATCAAGCTTCTAATATCAAGGATGATAATGCATCATAATCAACCGCCTGTTATGGCAAGGCCTGGCCAATCACATGCTGGCATACTGTGAGATCTTAGTTCATAGTGATAAAGAGATGGCCTGATTGGCTGTTGGCCTTCTCAGCTTATCAACTCTGAACCAATGCAGGCAGAAAATTGTACTGGGAAAGTGTTTATTCCAGTAATGGCTACATTCAGTGATGGTAAGCATACTTTTACAATGTGTTCCATTACAGATTACAGAATACTGGCCCTAAAATGGAATTTGTATAGTATTCTGGGACTCAATTACTCAATACTTCTACATAGAATTGCAAGTGCGTAAATTTGTTGCAAGTATAAAAATGAGTCTCTCTTTCTATCACTCACTGTGTTATATAGGGCCTACTGTATTTCTTATGCACAGGTAATTAGCCCCTGCCTGTCATTGTGTGCAGAAATTTAGCTCCTACCTTCACTGCACTGCCACTTATCCCAACTTGTGACCGTGTGTGCATTAAGAGGGGAGAATAACATGCACTGCTCAATGTGTGGCGCACTTTGTAGGCTACTCATCAAAGACAACTTTTTGCAACAAAGTGAAAGTAAGGAAGCAGAGGCGGGTCTCGGAGAAAAACCTGCAGTTAACACAAACGCAACTGCCCAAATCGATAAGAGGAATCATTAACAGCGGAGGCATACACTTCCTATGGAATGGAAAAATTAGAACCATTTGTTAGGAAAACTGTGTTTCAACATTCATTCCTAGACCAGAGTGAAATTTAAGTATTTATAGATAAATAATAATCATAGAAGTTATATCGAACAGGAAGTATGATGTTAATAAATAAATTGGGCTGTTATTGCAGCTCTTTTTGCTTTAACATTACATGGAAAAGCTACCATCTGTACAAGCTGAGGTAAGCTAACATTAGCAATATTACTACATAGCGGCTTATGTGGTAACAATTTATTTTAAAAACTGGTAAAACAATAATTAACCAAATGCAAAGAATTGTGCCATAAATCTACCACTAAACCCTGCAGACCTACAATAGAAGTAATAGTATTATTTCAATGACAAATATGTACTTAATATGCTCTAACTGTGGTCTATGTGTTTTCTCTCTTAACAGAACCTTGCACAGTGGACACAATCCTAATGGCATCACATAATATTAAATTTAAACATGGACGTGAATCTAAGCTGTATGCAGCCCACGATGAAGGAATCACTTTTGTTTGCACACCTGGAGCACGTCATGACGGCAGATTGAAAATGCGTCAGGTCTGTGACGATGGTGTGATGAACCTCCCAACGTGCGTTTAATAACATCTGCTGGGAACTAAGTGAAGACCTCATTATTATTATGATATAAGTTCTAAATGTCTAATGTAATCACTTTGTAACAAGGCAGATGTAAACGATGTCAAAAGCGGTACGCTGACAATGTTATTTCAGTCACTTTACATGAAGAAGAATGGAATATAATTTGGTTAAAAGGTTCAAATTTGTTCTATCAAAATCATGTGGGAAAACTATGAAATAGCACGAGTTGAGAATTACTGCTATTAGGCACTGAGCAGCTGTTGTGTACGGCAACTAATTACAACTTCCATGTACAACCCAACCTGTATATGAATATTTTTGATTACACTGTAAAACGAATCATAAACTCACTGTATTTTATTCTGCTACACTCATGTATCAGCAGCATTATATTGTCAATAAACGTGAGACATAGAGGATATTCTACGGTGGCCCTTAGGTTCAAAATAAATTTACAGTTAAAAACAAATTCACGAAACACATTTACAATTTCACAAAACACAAACACAAATTCTGATGTCACTCCTCTGTCTCTCTTCTGTCCTGTCTTTGTCTCTCCTGCCTTTGTCTCGCCACTGTTTCTTCTCTGTCTCTGTCTCTCCTCTGTCTTCTCTCCTGTCTCTGTCTCTTTTCTGTCCCTCCTCTCTGTCCTTCAGCACAATTCTGATTGACAGGTTACTCACTTCAGTAATCAGGACATTTCCTTTTAGTTAGCAACATGATTTGTTTTTGTGTTTCATGAATTTGTAAAAGTGCATTGTAAATTTATATTTGTATTTTGTCAATTTGTATTGTATTGTCATGTAAGTGTTATGTTATTAACTGTAAATTTGTTTTGCACCGCGGGGCCACCGTAGTATTTTATGAAGAAGCTAACTGGAAAAGCTACACTTATTAAGTCAGGCTTAGACAGATATTTGTTGCATTGAGGCTCTTTTATCACATTTAAAGGCATTGTTGAAACATTTTACTACCATTGTTTTGTTCTTTTTTATCATATAAGTGAACTTTAATAACCACACACACAAAAATGATTTGAGATGATGATGATGATGATGATGATGATGATGATGATGATGTGTATATTAGAGCGTATTAGAGAACTCATTGAGTGTGCACTTTTGGATGCTTAATACACAACAAAAAAAAAAAGGTTGTTTTTCTTAATAATTCAATCAATCAACGGGAGCAGATAATCATAATAATACTAAGAAAGTGTCCAGAGCTGGCACATAAACACATTTAGAGTGCAATTATCCACAAATAAAATTAAATTTTACTTCTTAAGCCCATTCCTAATCAATTTCAACTTAATCTGACATTTACTTTTTTAATTATGTTGTGAAAAGATAAACCAACAACCAAACAAACAACATAACAACAATACCAAAAACATAACCTCATTGGCAAAGGTAACAAAATTCACAAAGCTTCCAAAGGTTCCAAAATTAAAAACTTGCTGCATACGCCCCAAACACTCAAGTTTGAGTGTCACAGAAGTTTTGAGTCTTGCTATAGCAGTTAGCCAAACAACAAGCTAACAATGGCTTTATTTCTAGATTTCTGTCATGGCAGAGCGGCCAAATGGCAAAAAAAGCAACTTTGTATAGATACACGGAGGGGTAAAGCTGAGTGAGGCGTCATATTCATAGGAGTCAGGTGGACTTGTGAGTATTTACAATAGTGCTTTACTCTGAAATATATGGGGGGGCTCTATAGAGGAAAATGAAGGGGGAAAAAAACAGCAAAAACAAGCCAATTTACTGAGTTCTGCTTCAATACAGTGAAAATATTAAAGATCAACTCAACCCTGTTCAGGCCTTTTCTCTGCCCACTAAATGACTGAAAAAGTGGGTAAAAACAAGCCAGACACAGAGAGGGAGAAGTGAGGGTGAAGCGAGACCTGGACCTGTGACTGACAGCTGCCAGAGCACCCACAGCAAGCATTTGTGTACATTTATACTTGTGTTTGTTTTTGTGTCTAAAACCAAATAATCACTGTCCAAAAGAGTTATGGGGACGTAAAGAGTAAATGATTTTGTGATTTCATTCATTTAGCCTTCTGTCAGACATCTTTGTCCCATAAATGCCTTAACACTTTTATTTTGAAAGGCAACAGACTGCACATTTTCATCCCTCCACAGAGACTAACAAGCGAGAGAGCAGAGTCAGTCCGGTGTTCCTGACTCCTGACCCTGTGAGAGGAAATGGGAGGGCGGAGGTGACCGAATGGCAGCAGTGCGGAGTTGCCTGGCGTTTCAATGAAAACAACAACCCACACCTGGCAACTACAGGACTGGGAGCAGGGGAGAGACGGCGAAGGCAGGGAGAGCATGGGGCCAAGGTCAAATACTAAGACACACTTGTCTATCTGACACTGAAAAAAAAAACAGAAAGTAGAAAGCAGACTTTACTTGAAAAAAATCCAGAAAACTGATTGCCTTGAAAACACCAAGCTAACTTAGCGAATACATTCAAGTATAAATAACTCACTAACTTCTAGGTTTACTTTAAAACAGGTAGTGCTTAATTGAATGTTTCTGTTACTAATTTCTTGCATATTTCAAGTATCCTATAATGAGTTTTTTTAAGTGTTTACTCCTGAGACCACAACAATGGTCAAAACATAACTCAAAGGTACATAATACTGTGGTATTATGTATTATGTAAGTATTCCAACAAGGCACTTTACAGAAAAAAAGTGTGGGTCATGTCTACATCCTTAATAAGATGATTATAAAATTGCATTGATTAGCACTGCATTACTTAGAGCCCTAGTAAACACAGGGCTTGGAACAACAGAACACGTCATACAAGCCCTTTATAGAATACTCACTGCCTGGGTCTAAATGGCAGTGTCTGAACAACACAAAACATTTAAACAAGAATGACCTAAGACTCTAACCATAAGGGCATTTTTTGTGGTCTGAAGTTTTGGCCTGAGATTTCTTACTCCCAAGTTTAGCATCACCTTCTGAACAAACTCAAAAGTATTGAGCATCTTTTTAGGACAGTCCAAATAAAGGGCATATATAAGTGTAAAGGTCAGGCAAAATGCTTCGAGGAGACTGCTAATACCATCCATCTCCACAGTATCTTCGAGTATGATGCAGGTGGTAAAGGCTTCAAGGTGAGGGTCCAAGGGATCCAGAGGCTCCCCTTCAGATACAACAGTCATGAAACCAACTGGTACCCGTGTTTCAGCAAGATTAGGAAACTGCAAATAAAAATCATAGAGATATGATAAAACACTAGAGTGGACATTTGAACGATGAACTGCAGTAACTGACATCCGGCGTGGCCGCCATGTGATTGTATGTTGTGCCCGAGCGCAATGTAAACAAATAGGGAGATGCACTTATCTTTGCAATATTTTTGAATATAATTTTGTTCATTTGGTGACTTTTTTCATATTTGTGCTTGATCTCATGCCCGGCCTTGCAAAAAATGATTTTAAGCTATTGCCATTTTTTTTTACAATTAGAGCTCATACCTTATAAAGCTAAGCTAAATGATAATACTGTGTGAAATGAGATCAGTCACTTGATTTATAATGTTAACATTTGTACCTCAGTTTTTAAATGATTACACGTTATTCACATAACCTATTTACAAATATGCATTTTATTAACATGAAACATTTACTTACATTTAGCCTATATTTACATTGAACTTGGATTTTTGTCCATACAGTGTTGCTAAAAATTATTTAAAAGGAAAATCTGAACAGTCGGGCAAGTAGCTATTAGTAGTGTAGCTATTCTTTTTTTCCAGTTGATCGACAGCAAACACTTGTTCATTACATAGTGTTGTTATGTTTATCAGCTTAACTGTACACAACCTATTGATAAAATTCCTTAATAAAATGATTATTACAATGTACAGTAGGCTGATTATTATTGTACAACACGTTGACAGACACCAGGCTCACTGGATTTGCCCTTATTCATCATAACAAGTTAACACTGATAATGAGGTATTGCTTAAATATTTTACAGTGATACATTTACTAAAACAGCAGAACAAAGGGGAAATCCAGTCAGTACAAACATAACTAAATAACAGTCCTTTATGCATCAGACACTCCATATTTTGGTGCAAATACGTACTAACCAAGACTTTGAGAGTTCACTGTATTATTACGAGTTGAAAACTATCACTTTATTTAAATTTCTGACTTTTATTCTATGAGACTTATGTCACGGTTTTTAGGTTACTTACCATTTTCATTAGCGTTATCCTACAGTCACAAGATGGCGGCTAGAATTGCCACCGAAGCGGTTGCCATGACCACTCTAATGTTTTATTATATCTCTATGATAAAAATAAAGAAAAAAAGAAAAGAAAAAAATTAAAATGACAAAGTAAAAAAAAACTAAACTCTACAACAAAACCAATACTTCCATTGCTGACTTTGCAGAACTTAACCCAGTCATCACCAAAAAAGATCAGCAGCACATAGCAACACTATCATGGTTCTACAGCCAACGAGAGAGGAAAAAAGCAGTCGAAGCATTTTTATTTTTAAGTTAAAATAAAATAAAATAAATATAAAATAAATAAAAAAATAAAATTAAATTGCACAACACCAATTCAAAACATATAGGGCCAGATTTATCAAAGGTTTGCGTGCACACTAAATGAAACAGGAGCAAATTCAGCGCGCCACAGATTTTGCTCCTGTGATTCTATGAATATGTAAAACAAGGCGTTCTTGCCAAAACGCGCAAAATTCAAGGCGTGGAAAATGCAAATGAAGTCGCTTTGCAGTCGCTGTTTGATTTATCACGAGTACGGAGCTAAATCTGCGTGAAAATTTAGTACGTTGGAGAAGCAGGTACAACACACAGATGAGGTGTTGAAAATAAGTTCTAATGCTTTAAGAGGGCTCATTTACAAAGATACAACAGTAATGTGTTGATTTGAAGTCGAAGGAAACAAAGAAACAGACTTTACCTGCTGCACTTTTTCCTTGATTCTTACAGCTGCTGTCTCTGGGCTTTCAGTCTGTTTAACATTCTTTGAAATCCTTACGGTGACAGAACAGTCTTTAAACTCTACTCACTGTGTTTATCTCATTGCCTCCCAATGCTCGCTGCGGCGCTTGACTGACAGCTGCCCACAGAGGCTCAAGGCTGTGTGGATTTGATCGAGCGGAGGACATCAAAAATGTTTTTTAATTGTTATTTTTATTCGATCACCATCAGCGCGCCATATAGGCTACTGATACATTTTATATAATTGTTTGAAAGGTTACTGGCTCTGACAGACAGTGAAAAGGACTTTCCTCTCCCTCCACTGTCTTTCACAGAGGGGAAATAAGGCACGTGACTCTGGTCAGCGCCAAAATCGCATGAGACATTTAACAAAGATGGACTACACAAGTTAATAAAAGAAAGTAAAATGCAATAAAATAATTCTTCCTCAGATACAGTGAACACAGCTACTAGATACAATTTAATGCCTTCTCAGTGACCACTTTATAACAACAAGAGTTTAGTACTGTATTTCATATCACTCAGGCCTGTCTACACACCATAGATGTCTCAGAGCTTCAGACCTCAGTATTTTTCTAGTAGTCTATGTTTTTTTGTTTTTTTTTGGAAACTCAAGGACTAAACCAGGTCTAAACCAGGTCTAAACCAATTTTGGTTTAACAAGGTACCATTTGTAGTCAAGCAGAAGTACGTTTAACATGTTGGAGAGCGGTTTAGTGTGTTGCTAAAACTTAGTTTATAAGGAGAAAACAAAGATATTAAGGAAGTACAAAAACAGGTGTGCCTTGGGCTTTGAACAACATTAGAACACAACTTGTTGCTTCGACGGCTAAAGCGCAGCTTGCTTACTCGTCCATTTTACAAAATAAACAAGCTTACTCTCATCTTACCTCATTATGACTGATACCAAAATCAATTCCATGAAAAAAAGTTAAAATTTTATGTTTTGTTTGAACAATCACAATGTACTTACTCTTTCATTTCAAATAAGCATTAGCTTGTAGCTTATCTTGTAAATAAATCTGCTATGGTCAATGCTTTTAAATTATACTTTAGGCTACAATCTTTTTCTACAATGTATGGGCTAAGTCAATGACTTACCTCTGAATATTTGTGCTTTTAGGCCTACAAAGTCCGCCACGTGTGTCTTCTGAATCACTCGACCATGGACTCAACAAGTGCTCTTGGTGGAACCACTGCACATGTCAAAACAACTTACTGAAGCAGTTCAAGTTCACCTTAATCACATAATTCCAGTTAGAAACCTTTTCACCATAAAAAGTCTTTATACTCATGTTACACTAGTGAATTCAGCTGTTTAACAAGAGACCAGTAAACAGCACCTAATATATTCAAGAAAGCACAACTATTACTTTTTTCAGTGCAGAAGTACCCTCTGTTTGACCCTAGGAGGGCATCACTCTGAAGGTTGTCACCACAAAATGTGAATTTAGACCTTTTTTTAAAAATGGTTAGCAATCCAAATATAAATAGTGAGATGTACCACTAAATCCCTTCTGTACAGCTGACCAGCTTAAAAAAAGTGTTTTAGGGTTGAGTTGCTCTTTAAGCTGTAGGAGAGTGAAATTCTCCACCTAGGCACTGGTTCTATGTCACAATGGTAAACATAAAGTGCCCAGGCCTAGACTCCACTAGTCCAGGGCTAAATGCTAAATTTCTTAACATCTCACAATGGTAAAGACTCTACTAAATCTAATCATTTGACCTAACAAAACAGCAAACCATCATTGGCAAAATTACAAGTGTGTTGCATGAGATTAGAATCAATATATCCAAGGATAAAATAAAGGTAAATGGCCTTTACAAACTCACTGATTGGCTGAATACTGACTAAATATTAAACACGCCACAAACAAGATCCAAAGGTTTTTTCGTCCAAAGCAACTATGAAGCCGTCCTTAATGCTCCTACTGCTTCTTTGGGACAATGTGGAATATACTTTAACACAAAAAGGTAAGAAACATTTTCATTTATAAACTTTAAAAAACAAAGATTCACCTCCTGCTTGTTTAAAATAACTCTTCTTATAGCATCAAAGCTGTAAGTAAATGTTTGTGTCTGCATTCACCAAACACTCGTCAAGTGGAAAGAGATTTTTTTTTTATATATGGGTGAAAAAATATCAGTTTGTAAAAATATCTACAGTATCTACGTGTGGCCAGACCCTAAGTCAACACTGTTATTTCTGAAGTAAATGAAGGAGGCGGGCTATCACACCTGTCAATCAACAAACAATGATAACTACTGCTGCTTAGACTTCATAAATGAGCCAACCCCTTTTGGGATATTGGTAGAAATGGTCAAATTTACCAAAATGTCTTTTGGTACCAGCTGCTGCTGTGTGCATGTCTCAAGGCAAGGCAAGGCAAGGCAAGTTTATTTGTATAGCACAATTCATACACAGAGCAATTCAAAGTGCTTTACAGAAAAAAAGAAAAGGCAAATTTAAAAGTACAAAACACAATTAAAACAATAAAATCAAATGTAAAGAGTATAATTAAGAATTAAGAATTTAAAATTAAATTAAAAGAGAAGAGTGCAGATAAAACACTTTCAGTTGGCATATGCACAGTTAAAAAGAACAGTTTTAAGTCTGGACTTGAACATTGTCAGAGTAGAGGCCTGGCTAACATCGTCAGGGAGACTGTTCCAGAGTTTAGCTGCATAAAACTGAAACGCTGCTTCACCGAGTTTAGTCCTGACTCTGGGACCAGCAGAAGACCTGTCCCTGAGGTCCTCAGAGTCCCAGATGGTTCATATGGGACCAACAGGTCAGAGATGTACTTTGGTGCTAAGCCATGGAGAGACTTGTACACAAGCAGAGCTGTTTTAAAGTCTATTCTCTGAGCAACAGGAAGCCAATGCAGAGACCTGAGGACAGGACTAATATGGTCATACTTCCTGGTTTTGGTCAGGACCCGAGCAGCAGCGTTCTGGACGTCCTGCAGCTGTCTTACAGCTCGCTTAGTGAGTCCAGTGAGCAGACCGTTACAGTAGTCTAACCTGCTGGAGATGAACGCATGAATAAGTCTCTCTAGGTCTGGTTTAGACAGTATACCTTTGATTCTGGCAATGTTTTTGAGATGGTAAAATGCTGATGATGTTATAGATTTAATGTGACTGCTGAAGTTCAAGTCAGTGTCCATGATTACCCCAAGATTTCTAACCTGACTTGTAGGTTTTAGTGAAAGAGACTCGAGGTGACTACAGACACCTTGTCTTTGTTTCTGTGGGCCAAAGATGACTTTTCTTTCAGATCCTCAGGTTTGTGGACCAGCACCACCTTTAGAGAATGGAGACATCGTGATGACTTCTAATGTGCAGTTTGGGCACGGTGATTGGGTTCAGTACCAATGCCAAACCAAGTACAAAATGCAGGGAGGGCCTTATAAAACCTGCAACAATGGAGAATGGACCGGAGCAATCAAATGTCTCAGTAAGACACACTTATGACTCACTGACATGACCACAAAACTTAATCAAGCTTCTAATATCAAGGATGATAATGCATCATAATCAACCGCCTGTTATGGCAAGGCCTGGCCAATCACATGCTGGCATACTGTGAGATCTTAGTTCATAGTGATAAAGAGATGGCCTGATTGGCTGTTGGCCTTCTCAGCTTATCAACTCTGAACCAATGCAGGCAGAAAATTGTACTGGGAAAGTGTTTATTCCAGTAATGGCTACATTGAGTGATGGTAAGCATACTTTTACAATGTGTTCCATTACGGATTACAGAATACTTGCCCTAAAATGGAATTTGTATAGTATTCTGGGACTCAATTACTCAATACTTCTACATAGAATTGCAAGTGCATTGCAAGTATAAAAATGAGTCTCTCTTTCTATCACTCACTGTGTTATATAGGGCCTACTGTATTTCTTATGCACAGGTAATTAGCCCCTGCCTGTCATTGTGTGCAGAAATTTAGCTCCTACCTTCACTGCACTGCCACTTATCCCAACTTGTGACCGTGTGTGCATTAAGAGGGGAGAATAACATGCACTGCTCGATGTGTGGCGCACTTTGTAGGCTACTCATCAAAGACAACTTTTTGCAACAAAGTGAAAGTAAGGAAGCAGAGGCGGGTCTCGGAGAAAAACCTGCAGTTAACACAAACGCAACTGCCCAAATCGATAAGAGGAATCATTAACAGCGGAGGCATACACTTCCTATGGAATGGAAAAATTAGAACCATTTGTTAGGAAAACTGTGTTTCAACATTCATTCCTAGACCAGAGTGAAATTTAAGTATTTATAGATAAATAATAATCATAGAAGTTATATTGAACAGGAATTATGATGTTAATAAATAAATTGGGCTGTTATTGCAGCTCTTTTTGCTTTAACATTACATGGGAAAGCTACCATCTGTACAAGCTGAGGTAAGCTAACATTAGCAATATTACTACATAGCGGCTTATGTGGTAACAATTTATTTTAAAAACTGGTAAAACAATAATTAACCAAATGCAAAGAATTGTGCCATAAATCTACCACTAAACCCTGCAGACCTACAATAGAAGTAATAGTATTATTTCAATGACAAATATGTACTTAATATGCTCTAACTGTGGTCTATGTGTTTTCTCTCTTAACAGAACCTTGCACAGTGGACACAATCCTAATGGCACCACATAATATTAAATTTAAACATGGACATCAATCTAAGCTGTATGCACCCCACGATGAAGGAATCACTTTTGTTTGCACACCTGGAGCACGTCATGACGGCAGATTGAAAATGCGTCAGGTCTGTGACGATGGTGTGATGAACCTCCCAACGTGCGTTTAATAACATCTGCTGGGAACTAAGTGAAGACCTCATTATTATTATGATATAAGTTCTAAATGTCTAATGTAATCACTTTGTAACAAGGCAGATGTAAACGATGTCAAAAGCGGTACGCTGACAATGTTATTTCAGTCACTTTACATGAAGAAGAATGGAATATAATTTGGTTAAAAGGTTCAAATTTGTTCTATCAAAATCATGTGGGAAAACTATGAAATAGCACGAGTTGAGAATCACTGCTATTAGGCACTGAGCAGCTGTTGTGTACGGCAACTAATTACAACTTCCATGTACAACCCAACCTGTATATGAGTATTTTTGATTACACTGTAAAACGAATCATAAACTCACTGTATTTTATTCTGCTACACTCATGTATCAGCAGCGTTATATTGTCAATAAACGTGAGACATAGAGGATATTCTACGGTGGCCCTTAGGTTCAAAATAAATTTACAGTTAAAAACAAATTCACGAAACACATTTACAATTTCACAAAACACAAATACAAATTCTGATGTCACTCCTCTGTCTCTCTTCTGTCCTGTCTTTGTCTCTCCTGCCTTTGTCTCGCCACTGTTTCTTCTCTGTCTTTGTCTCTCCTCTGTCTTCTTCTCTCCTGTCTCTGTCTCTTTTCTGTCCCTCCTCTGTCCTTCAGCACAATTCTGATTGATAGGTTACTCACTTCAGTAATCAGGACATTTCCTTTTAGTTAGCAACATGATTTGTTTTTGTGTTTCATGAATTTGTAAAAGTGCATTGTAAATTTATATTTGTATTTTGTCAATTTGTATTGTATTGTCATGTAAGTGTTATGTTATTAACTGTAAATTTGTTTTGCACCGCGGGGCCACCGTAGTATTTTATGAAGAAGCTAACTCGAAAAGTCCTATCATGAGCTAGAATCAATCACCATGGAAACTTGTGTAGGAAGTCAATTCTGGTTCGTCCGGAGCAGCTTTAAAGTCAGGCTTAGACAGATATTTGTTGCATTGAGGCTCTTTTATCACATTTAAAGGCATTGTTGAAACATTTTACTTTACTTTTTTATCATATAAGTGAACTTTAATAACCACACACACAAAAATGATTTGAAATGATGATGATGATGATGATGATGATGATGATGATGATGATGATGATGATGATGATGATGATGTGTATGATTAGAGCGTATTAGAGAACTCGATGAGTGTGCACTTTTGGATGCTTAATCCACAATAAAAATAAAAATAAATGTTGTTGTTTTTCTTAATAATTCAATCAATCAACGGGAGCAGATAATCATAATAATACTAAGAAAGTGTCCAGAGTTGGCACATAAACACATTTAGAGTGCAATTATCCACAAATAAAATTAAATTTTACTTCTTAAGCCCATTCCTAATCAATTTCAACTTAATCTGACATTTACTTTTTTAATTATGTTGTGAAAAGATAAACAAACCAACAACCAAACAAACAACATAACAACAAAACCAAAAACATAACCTCATTGGCAACAAAATTCACAAAGCTTCCAAAGGTTCCAAAATTAAAAACTTGCTGCATACGCCCCAAACACTCAAGTTTGAGTGTCACAGAAGTTTTGAGTCTTGCTATAGCAGTTAGCCAAACAACAAGCTAACAATGGCTTTATTTCTAGATTTCTGTCATGGCAGAGCGGCCAAATGGCAAAAAAAGCAACTTTGTATAACTTTGTGTCTAAAACCAAATAATCACTGTCCAAAAGAGTCATGGGGACGTAAAGAGTAAATGCTTTTGTGATTTCATTCATTTAGCCTTCTGTCAGACATCTTTGTCCCATAAATGCCTTAACACTTTTATTTTGAAAGGCAACAGACTGCACATTTTCATCCCTCCACAGAGACTAACAAGTGAGAGAGCAGAGTCAGTCCGGTGTTCCTGACTCTGCTTTGCCCTGTGAGAGGAAATGGGAGGGCGGAGGTGACCGAATGGCAGCAGTGCGGAGTTGCCTGGCGTTTCAATGAAAACAACAACCCACACCTGGCAACTACAGGACTGGGAGCAGGGGAGAGACGGCGAAGGCAGGGAGAGCATGGGGCCAAGGTCAAATACTAAGACACACTTGTCTATCTGACACTGAAAAAAAAAAACAGAAAGTAGAAAGCAGACTTTACTTGAAAAAAATCCAGAAAACTGATTGCCTTGAAAACACCAAGCTAACTTAGCAAATACATTCAAGTATAAATAACTCACTAACTTCTAAGAAGGTTTACTTTAAAACAGGTAGTGCTTAATTGAATGTTTCTGTTACTAATTTCTTGCATATTTCAAGTATCCTATAATGAGTTTTTTTAAGTGTTTACTCCTGAGACCACAACAATGGTCAAAACATAACTCAAAGGTACATAATACTGTGGTATTATGTATTATGTAAGTATTCCAACAAGGCACTTTACAGAAAAAAAGTGTGGGTCATGTCTACATCCTTAATAAGATGATTATAAAATTGCATTGATTAGCACTGCATTACTTAGAGCCCTAGTAAACACAGGGCTTGGAACAACAGAACACGTCATACAAGCCCTTTATAGAATACTCACTGCCTGGGTCTAAATGGCAGTGTCTGAACAACACAAAACATTTAAACAAGAATGACCTAAGACTCTAACCATAAGGGCATTTTTTGTGGTCTGAAGTTTTGGCCTGAGATTTCTTACTCCCAAGTTTAGCATCACCTTCTGAACAAACTCAAAAGTATTGAGCATCTTTTTAGGACAGTCCAAATAAAGGGCATATATAAGTGTAAAGGTCAGGCAAAATGCTTCGAGGAGACTGCTAATACCATCCATCTCCACAGTATCTTCGAGTATGATGCAGGTGGTAAAGGCTTCAAGGTGAGGGTCCAAGGGATCCAGAGGCTCCCCTTCAGATACAACAGTCATGAAACCAACTGGTACCCGTGTTTCAGCAAGATTAGGAAACTGCAAATAAAAATCATAGAGATATGATAAAACACTAGAGTGGACATTTGAACGATGAACTGCAGTAACTGACATCCGGCGTGGCCGCCATGTGATTGTATGTTGTGCCCGAGCGCAATGTAAACAAATAGGGAGATGCACTTATCTTTGCAATATTTTTGAATATAATTTTGTTCATTTGGTGACTTTTTTCATATTTGTGCTTGATCTCATGCCCGGCCTTGCAAAAAATGATTTTAAGCTATTGCCATTTTTTTTTACAATTAGAGCTCATACCTTATAAAGCTAAGCTAAATGATAATACTGTGTGAAATGAGATCAGTCACTTGATTTATAATGTTAACATTTGTACCTCAGTTTTTAAATGATTACACGTTATTCACATAACCTATTTACAAATATGCATTTTATTAACATGAAACATTTACTTACATTTAGCCTATATTTATATAATATTATATAATAATATATTATATATATAGCCTATATTATTATAATTAGATCTCAGTGCAGCCTTTGACACCATTGACCACAGCATCTTACTCCAGAGATTAGACTGTGACATAGGGGTCAGAGGAACCGCCCTCTGCTGGTTTAAATCATACTTATCAGACAGGTACCAGTTTGTTAGTGTAAATGAACATTCCTCACAGTGCAGTAAAGTTAGCTATGGAGTGCCGCAAGGCTCAGTACTTGGACCCATTCTGTTCATGCTTTACATGCTGCCTTTAGGAAACATAATCAGAAAACATGGCATTAATTTTCACTGTTACGCAGACGATACACAGTTGTATTTATCAATTAAACCTGATCAGAATGACCGCGTTGAGAAACTTAGCGCCTGTGTGAGAGACATAAAGACCTGGATGACAATTAATTATCTCCTCCTAAACCCAGAAAAAACAGAGGTCATTATACTAGGCCCCAAAAAGCTGAGAGATGCTCTGTCTGACCAGATAGTCTCCCTGGACGGTGTCAGTGTAGCCTCAAGTTCTACTGTGAGAAACTTAGGAGTTTTATTTGATCAAGATCTATCATTTAAGGCTCATATAAACCAAGCCTGTAAAACAGCATACTTTCACTTACGTAACATAGCCAAAATCAGAAATATTTTATCTAAAAATGATGCTGAAAACCTTGTCCATGCGTTTGTTACATCTAGGTTAGATTACTGTAACTCTCTGCTGGCAGCGTGCCCTAAAAACTCATTAAAATGTTTTCAGCTTGTTCAAAACGCAGCAGCAAGATTATTAACAGGAACTAACAGGAGAGAACATATTACTCCTGTGCTAGCTTCACTTCACTGGCTTCCAGTTGAATTCAGAATTAGGTTTAAAATCCTTCTCCTGACTTACAAGGCCGTAAATGGTATGGCCCCATCCTACATTAATGATGTTATAGAGCCATACCAACCAAGCAGGGTACTGCGCTCACAAAATGCAGGGCTATTAGTGGTTCCCAGGGTTTCTAAAAGTACAGTTGGAGGTAGAGCCTTTAGTTACCAAGCTCCTGTTTTATGGAATCAGCTTCCAGCTCATGTTAGAGAGGCAGACACAGTCTCTACATTTAAGGTTAGGCTTAAAACGTTCCTCTTTGAGAAAGCTTATGGTCAGGCCAGCTAGGAACAGGGTTAATTCCACAGTTGAAGCTAGGCTGCTCCAGGAGCTAGAAGCTGGGGGAAGTATGGTGCACTGAGCCTCTGTCCTCTGGTTTCATCTGCTGCTCCTCTTCTACCACTGTGATTAATATAATGAAATACTCTATATCTCCAATCAGTTCATTGCTATTCACAAGTTGTCCCTCTCTCCCGCTCCCCTCTGGGGAGTGGGGACTGTTTCAGATGCCTGGCTGCTGGCAGATGTCCCAGTGATGATTGGATAGCTGACCCCATCTGTGCTCCTGTCCCGACCTGTGGGCCCTCAACCTCACCTCTAAGGATTTCCCGGATCTACCTCAACCCACTCACCTGTCTGGATGAGGCCCACCTGCTGCATCCTGGATTTCCCGGACCTATCTCTCTCCACCCACCTGTCTGGATGAGGTCCCTGCTGCAGCCCGGATCTCCCGGACCTATCTCGCCCACTTACCTGTCTGGATGAGGCCACCTGCTGCATCCTATGGACTTCCTCAACCTATCTCACCCACTCTCGTCTGGATGAATCCTTACAGAGCTGATATATGATCCTATAGATGAACTAAGGGACTAACAGTCCTAGATGCATTGCCTGTCCGTCCTGGGAGAGGATCTCTCCTTCAATATGGGCTCCATAAGGTTTCTTCTTTTTTCCCGTACCTGGGTTTTTTAGGAGTTTTTCCTTACCGAGAAGGAGGGTCTAAGGACAGGAGTGTCCTGGGTCTGTTTAGTTTAGTGTAGTTATTGTTTGTGCTGATTGTGTGTTAAGTCTGATTGTGTGTTTATGTTTGATCAACTGTTTGTGAAGCCCTTTGAGGCGACTTTTGTTGTGATATTGGGCTATACAAATAAATCTGAATTGAATTGAATTGAATATTTACATTGAACTTGGATTTTTGTCCATACAGTGTTGCTAAAAATTATTTAAAAGGAAAATCTGAACAGTCGGGCAAGTAGCTATTAGTAGTGTAGCTATTCTTTTTTTCCAGTTGATCGACAGCAAACACTTGTTCATTACATAGTGTTGTTATGTTTATCAGCTTAACTGTACACAACCTATTGATAAAATTCCTTAATAAAATGATTATTACAATGTACAGTAGGCTGATTATTATTGTACAACACGTTGACAGACACTAGGCTCACTGGATTTGCCCTTATTCATCATAACAAGTTAACACTGATAATGAGGTATTGCTTAAATATTTTACAGTGATACATTTACTAAAACAGCAGAACAAAGGGGAAATCCAGTCAGTACAAACATAACTAAATAACAGTCCTTTATGCATCAGACACTCCATATTTTGCTGCAAATACGTACTAACCAAGACTTTGAGAGTTCACTGTATTATTACGAGTTGAAAACTATCACTTTATTTAAATTTCTGACTTTTATTCTATGAGACTTATGTCACGGTTTTTAGGTTACTTACCATTTTCATTAGCGTTATCCTACAGTCACAAGATGGCGGCCAGAATTGCCACCGAAGCGGTTGCCATGACCACTCTAGTGTTTTATTATATCTCTATGATAAAAATAAAGAAAAAAAGAAAAGAAAAAAATTAAAATGACAAAGTAAAAAAAAACTAAACTCTACAACAAAACCAATACTTCCATTGCTGACTTTGCAGAACTTAACCCAGTCATCACCAAAAAAGATCAGCAGCACATAGCAACACTATCATGGTTCTACAGCCAACGAGAGAGGAAAAAAGCAGTCGAAGCATTTTTATTTTTAAGTTAAAATAAAATAAAATAAATATAAAATAAATAAAAAAATAAAATTAAATTGCACAACACCAATTCAAAACATATAGGGCCAGATTTATCAAAGGTTTGTGTGCACGCTAAATGAAAAAGACGTGCTAAAAATGGAGCAAACCCAGGCGCAGCTGAGATTTGCGTCTCTCACAGGAGCAAATTCAGCGCGCCACAGATTTTGCTCCTGTGATTCTATGAATATGTAAAACAAGGCGTTCTTGCCAAAACGCGCAAAATTCAAGGCGTGGAAAATGCAAATGAAGTCGCTTTGCAGTTGCTGTTTGATTTATCACGAGTACGGAGCTAAATCTGCGTGAAGATTTAGTACGTTGGAGAAGCAGGTACAACACACAGATGAGGTGTTGAAAATAAGTTCTAATGCTTTAAGAGGGCTCATTTACAAAGATACAACAGTAATGTGTTGATTTGAAGTCGAAGGAAACAAAGAAACAGACTTTACCTGCTGCACTTTTTCCTTGATTCTTACAGCTGCTGTCTCTGGGCTTTCAGTCTGTTTAACATTCTTTGAAATCCTTACGGTGACAGAACAGTCTTTAAACTCTACTCACTGTGTTTATCTCATTGCCTCCCAATGCTCGCTGCGGCGCTTGACTGACAGCTGCCCACAGAGGCTCAAGGCTGTGTGGATTTGATCGAGCGGAGGACATCAAAAATGTTTTTTAATTGTTATTTTTATTCGATCACCATCAGCGTGCCATATAGGCTACTGATACATTTTATATAATTGTTTGAAAGGTTACTGGCTCTGACAGACAGTGAAAAGGACTTTCCTCTCCCTCCACTGTCTTTCACAGAGGGGAAATAAGGCACGTGACTCTGGTCAGCGCCAAAATCGCATGAGACATTTAACAAAGATGGACTACACAAGTTAATAAAAGAAAGTAAAATGCAATAAAATAATTCTTCCTCAGATACAGTGAACACAGCTACTAGATACAATTTAATGCCTTCTCAGTGACCACTTTATAACAACAAGAGTTTAGTACTGTATTTCATATCACTCAGGCCTGTCTACACACCATAGATGTCTCAGAGCTTCAGACCTCAGTATTTTTCTAGTAGTCTATGTTTTTTTGTTTTTTTTTGGAAACTCAAGGACTAAACCAGGTCTAAACCAGGTCTAAACCAATTTTGGTTTAACAAGGTACCATTTGTAGTCAAGCAGAAGTACGTTTAACATGTTGGAGAGCGGTTTAGTGTGTTGCTAAAACTTAGTTTATAAGGAGAAAACAAAGATATTAAGGAAGTACAAAAACAGGTGTGCCTTGGGCTTTGAACAACATTAGAACACAACTTGTTGCTTCGACGGCTAAAGCGCAGCTTGCTTACTCGTCCATTTTACAAAATAAACAAGCTTACTCTCATCTTACCTCATTATGACTGATACCAAAATCAATTCCATGAAAAAAAGTTAAAATTTTATGTTTTGTTTGAACAATCACAATGTACTTACTCTTTCATTTCAAATAAGCATTAGCTTGTAGCTTATCTTGTAAATAAATCTGCTATGGTCAATGCTTTTAAATTATACTTTAGGCTACAATCTTTTTCTACAATGTATGGGCTAAGTCAATGACTTACCTCTGAATATTTGTGCTTTTAGGCCTACAAAGTCCGCCACGTGTGTCTTCTGAATCACTCGACCATGGACTCAACAAGTGCTCTTGGTGGAACCACTGCACATGTCAAAACAACTTACTGAAGCAGTTCAAGTTCACCTTAATCACATAATTCCAGTTAGAAACCTTTTCACCATAAAAAGTCTTTATACTCATGTTACACTAGTGAATTCAGCTGTTTAACAAGAGACCAGTAAACAGCACCTAATATATTCAAGAAAGCACAACTATTACTTTTTTCAGTGCAGAAGTACCCTCTGTTTGACCCTAGGAGGGCATCACTCTGAAGGTTGTCACCACAAAATGTGAATTTAGACCTTTTTTTAAAAATGGTTAGCAATCCAAATATAAATAGTGAGATGTACCACTAAATCCCTTCTGTACAGCTGACCAGCTTAAAAAAAGTGTTTTAGGGTTGAGTTGCTCTTTAAGCTGTAGGAGAGTGAAATTCTCCACCTAGGCACTGGTTCTATGTCACAATGGTAAACATAAAGTGCCCAGGCCTAGACTCCACTAGTCCAGGGCTAAATGCTAAATTTCTTAACATCTCACAATGGTAAAGACTCTACTAAATCTAATCATTTGACCTAACAAAACAGCAAACCATCATTGGCAAAATTACAAGTGTGTTGCATGAGATTAGAATCAATATATCCAAGGATAAAATAAAGGTAAATGGCCTTTACAAACTCACTGATTGGCTGAATACTGACTAAATATTAAACACGCCACAAACAAGATCCAAAGGTTTTTTCGTCCAAAGCAACTATGAAGCCGTCCTTAATGCTCCTACTGCTTCTTTGGGACAATGTGGAATATACTTTAACACAAAAAGGTAAGAAACATTTTCATTTATAAACTTTAAAAAACAAAGATTCACCTCCTGCTTGTTTAAAATAACTCTTCTTATAGCGTCAAAGCTGTAAGTAAATGTTTGTGTCTGCATTCACCAAACACTCGTCAAGTGGAAAAAGATTTTTTTTTTAATATATGGGTGAAAAAATATCAGTTTGTAAAAATATCTACAGTATCTACGTGTGGCCAGACCCTAAGTCAACACTGTTATTTCTGAAGTAAATGAAGGAGGCGGGCTATCACACCTGTCAATCAACAAACAATGATAACTACTGCTGCTTAGACTTCATAAATGAGCCAACCCCTTTTGGGATATTGGTAGAAATGGTCAAATTTACCAAAATGTCTTTTGGTACCAGCTGCTGCTGTGTGCATGTCTCAAGGCAAGGCAAGGCAAGGCAAGTTTATTTGTATAGCACAATTCATACACAGAGCAATTCAAAGTGCTTTACAGAAAAAAAGAAAAGGCAAATTTAAAAGTACAAAACACAATTAAAACAATAAAATCAAATGTAAAGAGTATAATTAAGAATTAAGAATTTAAAATTAAATTAAAAGAGAAGAGTGCAGATAAAACACTTTCAGTTGGCATATGCACAGTTAAAAAGAACAGTTTTAAGTCTGGACTTGAACATTGTCAGAGTAGAGGCCTTGCTAACATCGTCAGGGAGACTGTTCCAGAGTTTAGCTGCATAAAACTGAAACACTGCTTCACAGAGTTTAGTCCTGACTCTGGGACCAGCAGAAGACCTGTCCCTGAGGTCCTCAGAGTCCCAGATGGTTCATATGGGACCAACAGGTCAGAGATGTACTTTGGTGCTAAGCCATGGAGAGACTTGTACACAAGCAGAGCTGTTTTAAAGTCTATTCTCTGAGCAACAGGAAGCCAATGCAGAGACCTGAGGACAGGACTAATATGGTCATACTTCCTGGTTTTGGTCAGGACCCGAGCAGCAGCGTTCTGGACGTCCTGCAGCTGTCTTACATCTCGCTTAGTGAGTCCAGTGAGCAGACCGTTACAGTAGTCTAACCTGCTGGAGATGAACGCATGAATAAGTCTCTCTAGGTCTGGTTTAGACAGTAAACCTTTGATTCTGGCAATGTTTTTGAGATGGTAAAATGCTGATGATGTTATAGATTTAATGTGACTGCTGAAGTTCAGTCAGTGTCCATGATTACCCCAAGATTTCTAACCTGACGTGTAGGTTTTAGTGAAAGAGACTCGAGGTGACTACAGACACCTTGTCTTTGTTTCTGTGGGCCAAAGATGACTTTTCTTTCAGATCCTCAGGTTTGTGGACCAGCACCACCTTTAGAGAATGGAGACATCGTGATGACTTCTAATGTGCAGTTTGGGCACGGTGATTGGGTTCAGTACCAATGCCAAACCAAGTACAAAATGCAGGGAGGGCCTTATAAAACCTGCAACAATGGAGAATGGACCGGAGCAATCAAATGTCTCAGTAAGACACACTTATGACTCACTGACATGACCACAAAACTTAATCAAGCTTCTAATATCAAGGATGATAATGCATCATAATCAACCGCCTGTTATGGCAAGGCCTGGCCAATCACATGCTGGCATACTGTGAGATCTTAGTTCATAGTGATAAAGAGATGGCCTGATTGGCTGTTGGCCTTCTCAGCTTATCAACTCTGAACCAATGCAGGCAGAAAATTGTACTGGGAAAGTGTTTATTCCAGTAATGGCTACATTCAGTGATGGTAAGCATACTTTTACAATGTGTTCCATTACAGATTACAGAATACTGGCCCTAAAATGGAATTTGTATAGTATTCTGGGACTCAATTACTCAATACTTCTACATAGAATTGCAAGTGCGTAAATTTGTTGCAAGTATAAAAATGAGTCTCTCTTTCTATCACTCACTGTGTTATATAGGGCCTACTGTATTTCTTATGCACAGGTAATTAGCCCCTGCCTGTCATTGTGTGCAGAAATTTAGCTCCTACCTTCACTGCACTGCCACTTATCCCAACTTGTGACCGTGTGTGCATTAAGAGGGGAGAATAACATGCACTGCTCAATGTGTGGCGCACTTTGTAGGCTACTCATCAAAGACAACTTTTTGCAACAAAGTGAAAGTAAGGAAGCAGAGGCGGGTCTCGGAGAAAAACCTGCAGTTAACACAAACGCAACTGCCCAAATCGATAAGAGGAATCATTAACAGCGGAGGCATACACTTCCTATGGAATGGAAAAATTAGAACCATTTGTTAGGAAAACTGTGTTTCAACATTCATTCCTAGACCAGAGTGAAATTTAAGTATTTATAGATAAATAATAATCATAGAAGTTATATCGAACAGGAAGTATGATGTTAATAAATAAATTGGGCTGTTATTGCAGCTCTTTTTGCTTTAACATTACATGGAAAAGCTACCATCTGTACAAGCTGAGGTAAGCTAACATTAGCAATATTACTACATAGCGGCTTATGTGGTAACAATTTATTTTAAAAACTGGTAAAACAATAATTAACCAAATGCAAAGAATTGTGCCATAAATCTACCACTAAACCCTGCAGACCTACAATAGAAGTAATAGTATTATTTCAATGACAAATATGTACTTAATATGCTCTAACTGTGGTCTATGTGTTTTCTCTCTTAACAGAACCTTGCACAGTGGACACAATCCTAATGGCATCACATAATATTAAATTTAAACATGGACGTGAATCTAAGCTGTATGCAGCCCACGATGAAGGAATCACTTTTGTTTGCACACCTGGAGCACGTCATGACGGCAGATTGAAAATGCGTCAGGTCTGTGACGATGGTGTGATGAACCTCCCAACGTGCGTTTAATAACATCTGCTGGGAACTAAGTGAAGACCTCATTATTATTATGATATAAGTTCTAAATGTCTAATGTAATCACTTTGTAACAAGGCAGATGTAAACGATGTCAAAAGCGGTACGCTGACAATGTTATTTCAGTCACTTTACATGAAGAAGAATGGAATATAATTTGGTTAAAAGGTTCAAATTTGTTCTATCAAAATCATGTGGGAAAACTATGAAATAGCACGAGTTGAGAATTACTGCTATTAGGCACTGAGCAGCTGTTGTGTACGGCAACTAATTACAACTTCCATGTACAACCCAACCTGTATATGAATATTTTTGATTACACTGTAAAACGAATCATAAACTCACTGTATTTTATTCTGCTACACTCATGTATCAGCAGCATTATATTGTCAATAAACGTGAGACATAGAGGATATTCTACGGTGGCCCTTAGGTTCAAAATAAATTTACAGTTAAAAACAAATTCACGAAACACATTTACAATTTCACAAAACACAAACACAAATTCTGATGTCACTCCTCTGTCTCTCTTCTGTCCTGTCTTTGTCTCTCCTGCCTTTGTCTCTTTTTTCTCTCCTCTTTCCACTGTCCTTTGTCTCTCCTCTGTCTTAGTCTCTTGTCTCTGTCTCTTTTCTGTCCCTCCTCTCTGTCCTTCAGCACAATTCTGATTGATAGGTTACTCACTTCAGTAATCAGGACATTTCCTTTTAGTTAGCAACATGATTTGTTTTTGTGTTTCATGAATTTGTAAAAGTGCATTGTAAATTTATATTTGTATTTTGTCAATTTGTATTGTATTGTCATGTAAGTGTTATGTTATTAACTGTAAATTTGTTTTGCACCGCGGGGCCACCGTAGTATTTTATGAAGAAGCTAACTGGAAAAGCTACACTTATTAAGTCAGGCTTAGACAGATATTTGTTGCATTGAGGCTCTTTTATCACATTTAAAGGCATTGTTGAAACATTTTACTACCATTGTTTTGTTCTTTTTTATCATATAAGTGAACTTTAATAACCACACACACAAAAATGATTTGAGATGATGATGATGATGATGATGATGATGATGATGATGATGTGTATATTAGAGCGTATTAGAGAACTCATTGAGTGTGCACTTTTGGATGCTTAATACACAACAAAAAAAAAAAGGTTGTTTTTCTTAATAATTCAATCAATCAACGGGAGCAGATAATCATAATAATACTAAGAAAGTGTCCAGAGTTGGCACATAAACACATTTAGAGTGCAATTATCCACAAATAAAATTAAATTTTACTTCTTAAGCCCATTCCTAATCAATTTCAACTTAATCTGACATTTACTTTTTTAATTATGTTGTGAAAAGATAAACCAACAACCAAACAAACAACATAACAACAAAACCAAAAACATAACCTCATTGGCAAAGGTAACAAAATTCACAAAGCTTCCAAAGGTTCCAAAATTAAAAACTTGCTGCATACGCCCCAAACACTCAAGTTTGAGTGTCACAGAAGTTTTGAGTCTTGCTATAGCAGTTAGCCAAACAACAAGCTAACAATGGCTTTATTTCTAGATTTCTGTCATGGCAGAGCGGCCAAATGGCAAAAAAAGCAACTTTGTATAGATACACGGAGGGGTAAAGCTGAGTGAGGCGTCATATTCATAGGAGTCAGGTGGACTTGTGAGTATTTACAATAGTGCTTTACTCTGAAATATATGGGGGGGCTCTATAAAGGAAAATGAAGGGGGAAAAAAACAGCAAAAACAAGCCAATTTACTGAGTTCTGCTTCAATACAGTGAAAATATTAAAGATCAACTCAACCCTGTTCAGGCCTTTTCTCTGCCCACTAAATGACTGAAAAAGTGGGTAAAAACAAGCCAGACACAGAGAGGGAGAAGTGAGGGTGAAGCGAGACCTGGACCTGTGACTGACAGCTGCCAGAGCACCCACAGCAAGCATTTGTGTACATTTATACTTGGGTTTGTTTTTGTGTCTAAAACCAAATAATCACTGTCCAAAAGAGTCATGGGGACGTAAAGAGTAAATGCTTTTGTGATTTCATTCATTTAGCCTTCTGTCAGACATCTTTGTCCCATAAATGCCTTAACACTTTTAATTTGAAAGGCAACAGACTGCACATTTTCATCCCTCCACAGAGACTAACAAGTGAGAGAGCAGAGTCAGTCCGGTGTTCCTGACTCCTGACCCTGTGAGAGGAAATGGGAGGGCGGAGGTGACCGAATGGCAGCAGTGCGGAGTTGCCTGGCGTTTCAATGAAAACAACAACCCACACCTGGCAACTACAGGACTGGGAGCAGGGGAGAGACGGCGAAGGCAGGGAGAGCATGGGGCCAAGGTCAAATACTAAGACACACTTGTCTATCTGACACTGAAAAAAAAAAAACAGAAAGTAGAAAGTAGATTTTACTTGAAAAAAATCCAGAAAACTGATTGCCTTGAAAACACCAAGCTAACTTAGCGAATACATTCAAGTATAAATAACTCACTAACTTCTAGGAAGGTTTACTTTAAAACAGGTAGTGCTTAATTGAATGTTTCTGTTACTAATTTCTTGCATATTTCAAGTATCCTATAATGAGTTTTTTTAAGTGTTTACTCCTGAGACCACAACAATGGTCAAAACATAACTCAAAGGTACATAATACTGTGGTATTATGTATTATGTAAGTATTCCAACAAGGCACTTTACAGAAAAAAAGTGTGGGTCATGTCTACATCCTTAATAAGATGATTATAAAATTGCATTGATTAGCACTGCATTACTTAGAGCCCTAGTAAACACAGGGCTTGGAACAACAGAACACGTCATACAAGCCCTTTATAGAATACTCACTGCCTGGGTCTAAATGGCAGTGTCTGAACAACACAAAACATTTAAACAAGAATGACCTAAGACTCTAACCATAAGGGCATTTTTTGTGGTCTGAAGTTTTGGCCTGAGATTTCTTACTCCCAAGTTTAGCATCACCTTCTGAACAAACTCAAAAGTCCAAATAAAGGGCATATATAAGTGTATATAAAGTGTAAATAAAAGTGTAAAGTGTAAAAAATGTGTATCAATGTTCATGCCAGTACAATGGGGAATGAGTGTAAATCTTTTTGAGTAATATTAAGAATATGTTTTCAAATTAACAGAAACAGCATAATATTCTAATTATCGTTCTCTCGATCAAGCATCTTGTATCAGTAAGCATCTTGTTAGAGCAGCCAACCTGTTTGAGTCCGTCCCCAAAAAAACACATCCTCTGATCTTTGATCCTCTGCTGTGTGTCTAAAGCACTGACCTTAAAGCTGAATAAATAAGTGTGCCATAAAAGCTTAGGAACAACTTTAACCAAAGTTACTGGGATAGGCTCCAGTCACCCGCGACCCCTAACGGGAAAAAGCGGTAGAAAATGAATGAACAACTTTAACCATCACATTAAAACAATTACCTAAATGCATCATCACACAGTTACTGCATGGTACAATCAGTCAAACTACTCAAGCGGGACACACAGAGGATATCTTTAGCAAAAAGAAGAGCGCGCTCTCTCAAGAAAAGAGGAATATTGCTCTGTGTGTTAACGTGAAGCGCAGTGCGCTGCAAGGACGTGGAAAGATCCTCCAACAATGCGCCATGACACACACCTCGCCCCTGGACAGGCCTACTTATGCAACTTTTTTTATACACCCTGAGACTGAACAGTACAGATTCAGGTAAAGTAAAATGACATTAATAAACTGCCCAGATGAGCAGGGATTATGAGAAAACAAAATACTATTTGAAGGTCTCCCTCAGTGTTATGTTACAGTTAAAAATGCAAAGGCAGACAGTGGAAAGCCACGTCATTAACGAGCAATAAATTATTTTAACAAGTGTTCACTGCGTTAAGTACGTCCTCTGCCAGTGGTTTACAGCATCCACAGTAGTTTTCTGCTGTGACTGTTGCTGCTGTTGTCAGCGCAGCCACAGAAGCACAGCGGAGAGCGCAGTTCTGAAGCCTCGACGCGTCCCACGAAATGGAAAATAAACTTCCTCAGACATTTATTTGAACAATGACATCCACAACCCTCCAGCGCATTGAAGGGTCACTTTTTAACACATATTCGCATGCTCCCAGATATTTAAAGGGGTAAATAAAGTGGAGGAGAGAGCGAGACCTGGAGGATGGGCACACGAGACACGGATGAGTTGGAGGATAGACGATTATACCCTGGTATAATCTGGGGACGGTAAGCAGAGTACAGCAGTGTAAAAGTCAATAGTGAATCTTCACGTGACGCTAATCTTCACAATCACATCCACGGAGAGAGGAGAGACAGAGACAGGCGTGGACAGGAACAGGGTGAAGTAAGAATGGACTAAAAACGGCTTGCTCCTCCTACACCGGTGTAGGTACCAAATCTACTCTGGCTGCAAAATCTACTCGGGTGGCGCCGCTTAGTGATGACATTACGCATTCTGATTGGACAAGACTTCGAGCGAACGGCGTGATTGGCTCTTCATCCCTCGCTAACCCGGAAATGTCAACTCGAGCCAATTTGACCACCGAAGCCGAGCAGATTTAGCAGTTTTGATCAGACACAGATCATTATAATTATTTAATAGAAAAATACATAGTTATAGCTATTTATTGCTCGTATAAATATTTATTAAAATAGAATATTTATATTCATGACTGGGAGATCGTCAATTAATGTTTTAGCTGCTGCTACTGTTGATAGGCTATAACAACTTATGTGCAATAAGGGTTGAAAAAATTACTGTGCTTTTCTCTTATTTATTGATGTTTTTGTAAGATACCTCGCTTGCTTTATTAAAATGACAAGTACGAACTGAGTGTATAAAAATGTGTACAGCTGTCTATTAAATAATAAATAATGAGCAAAACACGTGAAATGCCCCCCAAAAACCCTTCGTAATAACCATAGACGCTCATTGGCACAGTGTTTTTTAACCAAATTAGTGTATTCAGTAAGAATTATTTAGTGGCCATAATCATCAATATCTTGTATTTATTTCAGTTCCTTATTACTTCGTTAATGCAAACACACCGCTTCTGACTTAAAGAGCAGCTGTAGAGTCAGCTATAGCTCCACACCGTTTCCAAATACACACAGCCTATTATTGCTCTGTGCGCTCTGGGAGGCTGCGAGGATTCGGCAGCATTACGTCATCACTAAGCGGCGCCACCCCACCCGAGTAGATTTGGTACCTACACCGGAAGCTCTGCAGCCGGAATTTGCTAATTTTCAGCCGACTCATGGCGCGGCTGTTTTGTTTTGGAGGACGGCATAATCACGCCAGCCAGCTCAGTGAATGTATAGCCCGTATCGACATATTTTAAAGTACAAAGCTGAAAATGAGCAGCTTCCGGCTGCAGAGCTTCTGGTGCTACATGTTCCGGTGCAGAAAAATTGTTGTTGTAATGTCGTGTAGTTAATGTTGTTTTAATGGTGTGGGTATTTCCGGTGCAGGTGAACGTTATTGTAATGCCATGCGGCAGTTTCTTTTCGTAAAGTGTGTTTCGGCTTTTGTAATTCGTTGAGCTCTCTGGGCCACCATACTGTACCTGTGTCAATGATGTCAAACAAACTACTGAGTGAGCAGGAAAAAAACACGCCTGTAGAGGGCAGCACATCAGTATTTACTGAGAGAAACTTGAGAAGAAACCCTGCTCATCTATTGGGCAAAATCTCAATAATATCATAGGCGCACTTTAATTAGTGTTTAATGAAGTTTTACATGTAGAGCAGCAATATCGGCTGAACACAGCTGTGGACTCTGTGATTAATATGAAATCTGTGCTGTTTCAGCAGTGTTTTTACATTTGTTTGCTAAAGTTAGCAACCTTTTTAAATACATTTTATTTACAGTAGGCTATTTTTGTATTTTTTCTTATTAGTCACATTAGACGCGTGTATGTTTCTATGCCCTTGGTAAACAGTGGTGTAGTCCACTCCTTGGCGTTAGGCCGTAGTTTGGTCCGCGTTATACTTCACCAGGACCAGACCAGGAGCCCACCAGGACTCAAAGCGCACCGAGACCTCTGATTTCAGGAGGACCTGAGTCTGGTTGCAGTTCACAGCTGCTCAAACAAACCAGACTTTCCCAGGAAGCGCACCAGGGTTCCATTGAAGCAAACCATACACGGCAAGTGTGAACACCTTTAGTTACATCTGTTAAATAATTTTTAATTATAGATTAGCTAATATATATCATAAGCTGGGGGCACTACAGGATTTTTTTTTTTACCACAATTGACAATTGCAACAAGTCGGTACCAGTCAGCGCTAGTTACTGTGTGCTCCTGGTCTTTTCAAAATCTGTAACGACAGGGAAAGTCATGTAGTGTGCACCCAGCTTAACCAGACATGTACTAAATGAATATGTCGGCCTATATTATATTAGTTCTACTAATACTAATTATTATATTGTATTGTAAAAACACAATAGTTTGTCTCATTGAAAATGCTCAGAGGGAGGGCATTGTGAAACTTTGACAAACCAAATAGCTAAACTAGCTACTTAGCTTTCCAACAACAACAAGCTACTTTCCGGAAAAAAAACAAAAAACAAAAAAAACCTGAGCAAATAGTGAACAGTAAATAAAAAGAGCTTATACTTAAAACTAAAACTTGCAAAACAGGCTAATCCTCCAGGGTTGTGTCTATCTTTCCACAGCAGTGAATCTACTTAATGGGACACTTATATACACTCTTCTTTTTCTTAACTCCATGCTTAGTTCCCTCCCTGTGACAGAGCAACTAAACTTATTCCAAGTCTTTTTACTAATGTACAAAGGTACATTAGCCTACATAAACATAAAAGTAATCTAATGTAATTCACTTATTTCAACAATGCAACTCTCCTAATTACCATGTATTTAAACTGTTTAAACTGCAACAGAATACAGCATGTAATGGCAGCACATGTGATCTGTTCCTCTCCAACACTAGCTACATCTGCTAATACAAGGAAACTACACAAAACCAAACACACTTAAATACTGGTCATGTAATAATTAACCAAATGTGAAGAATTGTGGCATAAATCTACCATTTACCTCTGAGCTATAAGCTGAAGGTACGCTGTGGACATACATTTGAAGTAATATTATTTTTTTGTGACATTGGTGACAAATATTTACTTAATAAGCACTAACTGTGGTCTATGTGTTTTCTCTCTTAACAGAACCTTGCACAGTGGACACAATCCTAATGGCATCACATAATGTTCAATTTAGATATGGAAGGGAAACTAAGCTCTACATAACCCATGGCGATTACCTCTCTGTTGTTTGCACACCTGGAAAGCGTCATGACAGCAGAGTGGCAATGCGTCAGGTCTGTAACGATGGTGCGATGAACCTCCCAACGTGGGTTTAATAACATCTTTCTGCTGGGAACCAGGTCAAGACCTCATTATTAAGTTCAAAATGTTTAATATTTTTTTGCACTAGTGTTACTGCAGTGTTTCCAATATCTAAAAGAGTCTCGCTGACATTATTATTTCAGTCACTTTAAATAAAGGGGAGGGGGATGTAATTTGATTAAGGTTAAAATTTGTTAAGTGTGAACATGTAAATGTAGATCCTAACAAATTCATACTGGAAAACTTACTGGATTTGCTCAGCTATAGTCCACAACTAATTACAACTTCCATGTACAACCTGAATAATTTGATAATACTATTCAATCAATTATTAGATCACTGTATTTTCTTCTGCTACATTCATGCTACATTCATCACATTATAGCCTATTTTCAATAAATGTGAGATATTGGGAACTCATTGAGGGTGCATCTTTTTAAATATTAAATGCACAATAAAAAAACATTATGCCATTTTTTGTTATTATTAACTTTTTGTAACAAAAACAGTACAACCAAAATAAACCAAATGCACCAAATAAACTTCTCATCAAATGTTTAAAATATAATATTATAATCCATCTGCAATGGCAAGGTTTGGCTAATCACATAAATTAAGATCTTGTTTCATATTGATTAAGGGATGACTATTGGTATACTCATCCAGAATCAATGTCGGCATAAAATAGTACAAAGAAACACATAAATATTACAAATTTAATAATCTATGCAAAATAATATTAATTTCTTCAAAACCTGTCCTTTACGTTTTCAGTTAAATGCTCCATCCTTTGAGCCACAAATTCCTTACATCTCACATTTGTACATTCCACTAAATCTAATTTTGACCTAACAAAGCAGCAAACCAACAGCCAAACCATCACTGGCAAAATTGCTCGTGTGTCGCATGAGATCATAATCAATAAATCCAAGGTTAACATAGGTAAATGACCTTTACAAACTTACTGACTGGACAGTTTCTGAATAAATATCAAACAAACCAGTTCCAAAGGTTTCTGAGCCAAAGCAACTATGAAGCTGTCTTTAATCATTCTAGTACTTCTTTGGGAAAATGTGGAATGCACAAAGACACAAAAAGGTAAGAAACATTTTTATTTATAAACTTTTAAAACCAAAGATTCACCTCCTGCTTGTTTAAAATAACTCTGTTTATAGCATCATAGCTGCAAGTAAATGTTTTTGTCTCATAGAGTGTTCAAAGCTTCCCAGTGTTGAACATGCCTTTGTGTCGGATCAATACAAAAAAGCTGAGTACCAAGAAGGAGACGTGATATATTTCTCTTGTGACCCTGGATTCACAACTGGTCTGAACACCACATACATGTGCACAGAACATGGCTGGAGAGCAGCCACTATCGGGCAGTGCATTGGTGAGTTGTCATTTGTTAGACTGGTTATTAATGTATACGTAAAAATAATGATCTGACTGAATGCCCTAAACTGTTCTATTGTCACAGAAAACACTTTTCCAGTGGCTCTGGGTTGCACACCACCACCACCACTAAAAAACGGAAATGTTTTGGAAAATTCATCTTACTTCTATGTAGATGGTCAGCGTGTTGGATTCCAGTGTAATAATTCCTACACAATGAAAGGAGGGCCTTACAAAACCTGCACCAATGGACAATGGACAGGAGACCTCCAGTGCCTCTGTAAGTCAAACTTTACTTAGTATTACATGAGATAGAAAATTGTTAGGAAGCTGCTCTGAGAAATATAAATCTATGCTCTGTAGTACAAACTACATTATGTAGTGAGGGAGGTATTTGCAGATTACACCACAGTAGCCTGGCGAGCCAAACTGTCCTACTTGCTTTTCACAAGCAGGACAGTCACTCTCGGCGTGAAGAGTTTCTCCTGTCGATTTGGAACTGGCCTATCTCAGCCGTTTATCTGCAGCACGTCCTACAACGTTAACGCCGTTTAGTGATTTCCTTCATCACCTGTTGGTTCTACTGAAGTCCGCGTAATTGTCCAGTCCTGTGTGTGATTTTTTTCTTTGTCTTGTTGCCATTTTAACAACAGTTAAGTCCAGTTGACATCTGATGTAACAAATGCATAAAAAAAAACACTTTTTCAAAAACTTTTTGTACAACTGTCTTTTGCTGCTGTCCCCATTCAGAAATAAGTATAGAGCTGCTTATAATATGGCGTATTCTTGCATAGCAAGAATCTATGTTTGCTTGGTTCAGCGGTGAGCTACTTATGTCCTCCCCTTCGTTTCTTTGATTGGTTACTCCGCCTGTGATTGTTCTGCCACAAAACGAAATGTTACCGAAGGGGTACCAGACTTCTTTATATATAAGCCTGGAGTATAGAATAGGAAAAGAGTTTGTCTGGCAGACCAGGCTAACACCTCCTACTGGTCACACACAAGAAGCATGGCTCCAACAGAGCTGGTTCACAACAATCTCTGCAGAAATTATGAGAAGATTCTGGAGATTACTTGTTCTCTTAGACTAGAGACATTTACAGAGAAAATCATAAAAGGAAAAAGAAAATGTGAATGAAAGCATGGCTGAATGATATTAGGAGGCTGTGGTGTGAGCCGAGGTGAGTTGAATGTTAACATCTGCTTGGCCAGGCTTTCTTTAGCTGTTATTGTTTCGTCGAGAACTGAAATTGTACATTTGAGCTCAAGGCTCTGACTCAACTAAGAGCTGTAAAATAACCGTAATGACTCCACACACATAAAGACAGTTACAACAATTAATCAGTTGTAGTCATGGCTGGCATGGCTAATTGGGAGAACCGGGAGGCGGGTTTCCTAGTGGGCCGGTCGGTTTGAGGGCCGCTAGAGCCGCTGTACGTCAATGTGCAAGGATCAATACATTGTACAATCACCACTTGTGCTACTTCTCTTCTCTGAGGGCCATCCTCCAGTTCCCCTGTAAACACTGAGCAGTGACTGCTGTTCAGGCTCTGTCAGGGACACTCAGCTGTTTCTGACTGGATGCTCTCCACAGATGCTTCCTTACTCGCCCTGTCATTGGTTACTTTTATGGAGCTCCCATCTGATTGGCTGCCTGTGAGAAGTAGGCGGGAGTAAAGCACCGTGAGCACTTGGCTTGATTCATGTGAGAGGACTGTAAACAGAACGTGACATGACAGATACAAAAATACAAAACAATATTACTTTAAACCAAGCGCTCGACACAAACGTGAGGCAGATTTCAGAAGGAATGGGAGCTTACAGCTGCATTAGGGCGTTTTGAAGCTAAATATGAGTAAGTCTCTCTTTGCTAGTGTGACAAAAACGTGGATTATAATATAGCCTATCAGGAACATTCAAACGACAAACAAGAAAGAATATATAGTTAATAAAAGCACTCCTTGTGTTTTCTGTCAGGTTAACAGTGTGAGCAGTGTTAAAGCTGAGCTAAAGCTAACAGCAGCTAAAGCTTCTGCAGAGGAACAGGGCTGATTATATCACAGTCTGTGGAAATGTGTCTCCTAAAGGTAAGGCTGGCTATCACTGATTGTTGCTTCTCTCTGTGAGGATTTAAGTTTAAAGAGACATGAGAGTCAGAATTGTAAATATATAATATACACTGACTAAGTGGCTACATTCTGGGCTGTTTTAATATTGTAGCAGATGAGATGCTGGTTTGGGCTGATCACTAAAGGAGTAATGGACTTGATGTTTTTGAAGTATAATCTAAATACATGTGTTTCTTCTTTCTTCTTCTTTCTGGTGCAGAATGGGACAAGTCACTGTTGTCATGCAACATACAGAAACTTGTGCATTTAACCCCAAATATTTATTACACATTTTGACTGTATGACCCCTGATTCTTTGAGCCCTGGGCTTCGGCTCTGGCCCTGTGTTATTTGCTGCAACTGTCTGTAAGACTCTTGCGAATTGTATTTTTATTCTCTAAGAATAAGACTAGAATAAAATAAAATAATAAACTGCTGTGGATCTATGTCCCTTGTGCATAGGGGATATAATGGGGGAATAAAAAGCGCGCATCGAGGGCGCGTGCCGGAAGGTTTCTCTGCGTAACTATGGCTATGTAACAGTGACACTGGCGTTTAACTGGCCCCGGGTCTCATCTTGTGACCCACGATCACCGCGTTAGTTCTAGCTTCCATATGCATTTGAGTAGCACTGCCATGTCCTGTGCGCTCTCGGGCGCAGTGGGGAAATAACGCAGCACAACCAAAGCGCATCACTTAGGTCCCCTCCGCATAACCAAAGTCAGGACAAACCTCAACAGATTTACTGTCTTCTGGCTGTAAGCAAACACATCACCTTTGGTTTAAAGAGCAGCAGTCAGCTGTAGCTCCACTTGCGTTTGTAAAAACACACAGCCTACTATGGCTCTGTGCAGCTCTGTGGATGCAGTGGGGATTGGGCGGGGTCAGGGACATCTCAAGGTATGGGCAGTGCGTGCTGCTGTACACCTGCAGACACCACTGGTGTTAACAGTGGTGAATAGATCTTTCAGTTTGACGTGAAGGTCTTTTCCACCGGATTCCCTGTACACTCTATAGACACGAATTACAGCGCGGGGACAGTCTGTGTTGAAGCGCTCACGTGGAAATGCAGCGTGGCTTTTATGTTTAAACCATTGCACTTCTGTGTAATCACTCCTCCGACCTTAAACATAGGTTTAGGAGGTCAGATGTAGTCAACACTTTGTTCTGAGTTGTGCCTGAGTTACCGGATTCAAGCAAACAGTTGCCGGATCAGACCGCGTCAAAATAAGGGAGTTTCCTGATCCTGTTCTGGCAAGATCTGGCTCAAATTAAGCCCTGCTAATAACCTACTACCAGTTATAGAAAATGGAAACAGGTAAACTGTAATTAAATTTTACCTTTGAGGAATTTATCAGCATTTACTGTAGCGACTCCAAAAAAACCTATTGCCACTTGGGAGGATGAGTATGGGTCCTGTCTATTTGTCTGACGCGCTGCCCTGCTAGTACAGATGAAGAGTACACTCTCAATGTGATTTTGAGCATTTGAGCATCTTTCGGGGTTATATACACAAGATGGAGATGTGTGCACAGCAAGCATACACAGTACAAAACTAAGTGGACAAAGCAAAGCGGTCAACAAAAAATACGGCGACCCAGCTCGCCTCTCTCCTCCTACCTGTCTGCAGGTGAGCGTATGCCACTATGAAAATTCACCGGCAGCCACCGCCTATGCCCACGTGACCCCAGCCCCGCGCATTGCCATAGCAACCAGACAGCACCAACAGAGTGACAAACCACTTCCCCCAAATACCATACATATGGCTCCTACATTAATCATAATCTGAAGTAATTTTGGATCACATATACAAACTACTTATGGTATTATTTAGCATTGTGTTGAATAAAAGCTCATCATGTAGCTACATAGCTGTGGACTACAGAGGCATCAGAGTGTTCTGTTGGAGGATAAACTTATAACCACTGCTTGCATCGAAAATATAAGTTGGAAAAAAATTAAAGTATGCTACATATATAGTAATAGTCTAATAATATTATTCTAAATAAAATATTGTTTAAATAATATGGTGACGGTAAAGGGGGCGGTTATAGCCTATGACTACCTCAAACATTCAATGAAAACTGGTAATTTTTCTCACAGTGGTATCAAAATCGGTATCAATGTTTTTTTTTTGTTGCTTTTTTTGTATCCAGTATTTGCTCCCATTGCCTGTGGATTAACTTTGAAGTAAATTCTGCTCATAATAAGTCTGAGAAAGTGTTTGGTTAGATCAAATGCAATTCAGCTATATTTGTTTAGTTCAATAAGTTTTGGTTTAAACTACATGTTTGTAGAGTTTATTGTTAGTTTCCTTGCTGGGTTTGTTTTATGTATCAAGGTGTATAAAGAGAATCTGCTGTTTATCATTACAGACAGCTGTGATGTGCTGCATGTACCGGACAGCATCCAAATCATTTCCTCTGTGGCTCTAAGACAACTCCAAAGTGGACAGATGTTGCAGTTTCAGTGCAAAAGCAGGAGACAAGTGCTTCAGGGCAATGCTCAGGTCACATGTTTAGAAAATGGACAGTGGAGCCATCCATTTCCAGCATGTACAGGTAAGGCTGTTCTAGCTAGAGTATAGTAATGGGCTTTTTATCCAGTAATGTATAATGTTTGTTAAAGCAATGCTACATAGCTTTTCTGGATTTGCCTCTGAATCTGGAGGCTCTAAATATCATACAAATCACAGGAAGGTCAGGAGGTAGAGCAGGTTTTGTAAACAAAAACTTGGCAGGAGTATATATTTACAAAGTCGGGATATCAACACAGCACAGAGAAGCGCGGGGGAGATGAAAAAGGAGCACACGAGGATTGTGGGGACTCTGTCAGGGAGAAGCATGAGGGGACACAAGGAAAGAGCAGGCTAGGATCAGGCTCATGCGTTGCTGCATTGCACCCGCCTCTCTTTCCTTTTTCCCTGATTGACAGTGGTGTAATTTAAAAGCCCCTCCCTGCTTTGGGTTATCATGAAGACACATCTGTCGTTTAGTTTAATTAGGCTAAAGCTAGTCAACAAGTCACTACAAACCTGCTTTTGCTCTGAAAACAATAATTCTTATTTATTCTAAATAAACAGTAGCCTAATCATTTCAGGGTAATGTAAAGCTGTAGATTATTTTAAGGCTTGTTCAGCACATTTCACCTCCGTCTTTGTCTTTGAGTAGCAGTTTGTTAATTTGAATCTAACACCAGCTCATCTTTTTAATTAAAATACTGTATGTTACTTCATGTAAGAAGCTTCTTGGCTATATTTAAATTCCATCTGATAATAAAATGCAGTGGTGGAGCTTTATTAGAGCTGGCACTGGTATACTTAGGTGCATTAGGCCAAAAAAAAAAAGTTTTGGATTTAGGACAACTTTTAGGAAAAGTTTCGATCGACTTCAAACGTTGACTACTATATAATGAAGCCAATGTACTGTTATTCAATGGAACATCACACCTGCCAATCAACAAACTCAGAAGATGATTGGTGTTGATGCATCGAGTTGTTTGGGCTATAAAAGGAGCTCTTATTCAAGTTTATGGATATAGCTACCACCAAAAAACTCTTCTACAATGACTTATATTATAACTAAAATAAATAAAACTTCTGTTTGTTTTATTAAATAAAAAGCCAGGAAAGGTTTAGTTGTTATACCAGTTGCTCCTGTCTGCATGTCTCATTCCCTTTTCTTTCAGATCCTCAGGGCTGTGGACGACCACCAGCTTTAGAAGGTGGAGACTCCTTGACCTCTAATGTGCAGTTTGGCCATAATGAAAGGGTTCAGTACCAATGCCTTAGGATGTACAAAATGCAGGGAGGACCTTTTAAAACCTGCTACAACGGAGAATGGACCGGAGAGATCAAATGTCTCAGTAAGACACAATTATACTTATTATTTAAACCCCTGCAAAAAAGACCATTAACCACCTTATAAAGGCTTAAATATCAGGGATTTTAAAAGAATATGAATGGATTATAAATTTTAGTGGGTTATTTGTTTCCTGGCTCTGTTTGTCATCTGCTTATATAAGAAAACAAACAGAACTAAAAAGGGAATCAAAGTGAAGCTTCCACTCACATCTGTATTTGTTGATGGATAATACATGTTACTGTCTATATTTTGGTCAAGTTTATTGACTCTATGGGATACAAATTACTAATGATAACAAAAAACAACTTTTGGAAACCAAGCAATGTCAAAACAGACAGAAATTCATCCACAAAAGGCAACAGCTGCCACGACCGCTTATACTTTACTGACTGTCAGGAAACTTCAGCATCCAGCGATACTTACAATGACTCATAACGTCACAAGTGAACACAAGTTTCCCCACTAACGTATGCACAAATGTTAATACAGTAAAGCACCAGACTGAGGCTGGATATGAGACCCACATAAACTGTGACATTATTGGATGGGCCCTGGACAGTGGCTGGTTAGTCTTAGGGCTGACACAGAGACAGACAACCATTCACTCTCACATTCATTCACTAGAGGCGTCTTTAACACAAGCATCTTTTTGGTGTGAAAAAGATTGAGTACCCCGAAAGAACCCATGATTACACGGGGAGGACAATCAGATTCCACCAGAGACAACTAGGATTGAACCCACAATCTTGTGCCTGGGAAGCAGAATAAGCATGCTCAACACTGAGTGTAAAATTCTGTCCAAACTTTCCGCAGCCAGCTTTGGTCAAACCAGACCAAAGGGCAATTTTTAAAAACAGATACTCTTACACCAGCAAAACCTTTAAATATTATAATATGTACTAACTATGGTCTGTTTATGTACTAATTATGGGCTATGTTTCTTCTCCAGAACCTTGCACAGTGGATGCAGCCTTACTCATGTCACATAATATTAAATTCAAATGGACATCAACAAATAAACTCTACATACTCCATGATGAATTCCTCTCTGTTGTTTGCACACCTGGAAAGCGTCATGACGGCAGAGTGGCAATGCGTCAGGTCTGTAACGACGGTGTGATGAACCTCCCAACGTGCGTTTAAGAACATCTCTCTGCTGGGAACAAAGTCAAGGCCTCATTTTTAAAGCTGTTTTTCAAGCTTTTGAAGTAATTTTAGAAACTTTGTATTAGCATTTCACATTTTACTAACTAAATAAATAATAATCTACATGAAAACATCTTTTCGGGAGCTGTTACTTTGTCTTTGCTGAAAACTAGTGATGTGCCAATCGATAACCAAAAGTATCTATACTTTCCATACCAGTGAATGAACTGATGCTATTGATGTTTCTTTTTATACAGCTCAAATATCATTTTCAGTGAATAAAGCTTCACTATCTCTATCTCTTATACTGAGATCTGCTAGTATACTGTATTAGCTGGTTAAGTCTTCGCGGTCTTTACTGAACACTATTTGTCACTTTGTAAAACTTGGGTGGCCAGATTTCCAGACCCAAAAACAGACTCATACAGTATTTTTCTTCACAGACCACGGTGCATTTGAGCTCACCAAGTAACAAAAAGCTTTAAAAAAACACTTTTCTGTCATGTAATTCAGAGTACATGACATCATAAATACTTCTAGTGACAAATGTGTTGCTTGCTTTAAAACTGGCATATATCAGTGTTTTTACAAATACGTGTTGGGACATGGGACAAGGAACCCAAAACTGTGACTGTCCCAGTTAAATAGGGACATATGGTTGCCCTAGAAAACAAAACAAACAAACAAAAAGTAAATATTCAGTGATAATAATTAATTTAAAAAATGACAACAGTATTGCTGTTGCTATTATGATGGTAATAAGGCTAAGGACAAAGATGGTAGCAATAATAACAAAAAAAGAATAATAATGATAAAAGTAATGATAGAGAAATAATAGTAAAAATATATTTCCTTTGTTTTTTATGTAATTTATTGTGTTTGTTTTGTGTTTTGTTTTGTTTTTTCCTGTTGTTTTGTCGTGATATACAGCCACATCAGCATAAAAGAGGGGCTATTTCCTCGGGGGTCTTCACAGTCAATCGTTTCCATTGGACGCTTTGGGATAGGTTTTACTCTTGATCCCCTTCCACAACCTCACATTTATGCAGGCTTGGGACCAGCACTTAGTATGGCTTTTTTTTTTTTTTTTTTTTTTTTTTTTGAGCCACCAACTACTAATTTCCATTTTTTCACAATATGCTGCTTTTTATCTGTGCTTTAAACCCTGCAGTAAATAGTACTACATGTGGCAATTTGGGCCAATCAAGAAGGAAGCCTGAGGGCCGGGAAAAACTGGTCTGTGGGCTGCATTTGTATCCCAGGCCATAGTTTGGACACCCCTGCCTTAGAGGATCCACAATATTTTTGAGCTTGTCTTTTTGGAGAACCCACTCCGGCAGTAAACCTGGAAAAACAAAACAGGAATATCAGTGACCTACTATCACCGACCACCATTTTACAGCATCTATATTACTCTTTAAATTTGGGATTTTAAAAAAATTTCTTAAATCTAGTAAGGGACTACCAAAACTACTCTACTCCAGTAAACTAGGTTCGGTTGGGGACTAAAGCTACAACATGGTTACAAATACTACACCTACAGTAAAGTTCAGGCCTTTTATCTGCCTACTTTATTATAGATTAGTGAGGGAAATATCCCATGCAGCCCATGAAATAGCTATTGAGCCCTTAAAAAGAGGCAGCTACATATTAAAAAGCTGTAGTTGCTAAACCCTTCCTCAGATGTGGACATGAATACTCTCAAATTACAGCTGAGAGTCTGCACTTCAAGCACATAATTGGTAAAAAGGCTAAAATAACAAAACGTGTGTCAGTGTCCAAATATTTATGGACCTAACTGTATCTGGGGTAGGTTCAGCTGGTATTATAGATCACTGTTTGTAAATTACGTATATAGGCTGAGTCAATGAAACCGAGGTCAAATATATTCGAAGGGTAAATGACCTTGACAAACACATTCATTGGTTGGTTACAGAGCAGTTCCAAAAGTTGTGGGTCCGAAGACACAATATAACTATGAAGCTGTCTTCAATCCTTCTGGTGCTTCTATGGAACAATGTGGAATTGACTTTGACACAAAAAGGTAAGAAACATTTAGCTCGCTTTTGTGCTCATAAAATGAATGCAAGTCTATGTCTGCAAATGACTGACAATAGTTCAAACTGTAACCTTTACTATAAAACTGTTCCAGTGGCCTACATTTATGATTGTTTCTCAAAATTTAGGGTTCCCCATGTTCTTAGTAATAACTACTAATACGTCAATATACTTCAGATCTAACAATTTGTTTCACCCTTTTCTAATGTTGTGGTCTTGTAGAGTGTTCAAAACTTCCCAGTGTTGAACATGCCTTTGTGTCGGATCAATACAAAAAAGCTGAGTACCAAGAAGGAGACGTGATATATTTCTCTTGTGACCCTGGATTCACAACTGGTGTGAACACCACATACATGTGCACAGAACATGGCTGGAGAGCAGCCACTATCGGGCAGTGCATTGGTGAGTTGTTACCTAAATTCAAATCTTTCTAATCTGTTGTGCTCGGTGCACAGATGGACATCTGGCCGGAGTCTATCTGTGCACATCACTGGTTACTTTGCTAACAAACAACATGGCTATTTACAACATGTTAACACGTTACAAAGGACACTTATCATATTGTCACTTGCCAGGGTCAACAAGTGTAACACTTGTAGTTAGCTCATAATAAAGGTGGTATTAGCTGTACCTCATGGCTTCTCAAAATGAGTGCTGTGATGCCAGTGCAGGGGTGCTGCACAATGCTTTATAGTTTGATCCCAATTTTTATGGATTAGCAACACACTTTGACACATAGCATACTGGCAATAAAAAGGAAGACACTGAATACTTCAAGTGAAGGCTGACATTTACTGTTCGTAATGGTCTACAACTTATGATAACTACAATAATAAAAACTGTTCTGTTAGGATCTGTTATACCAGGGGTCACCAATTAAAATTCACCGAGGTCCAATTGGTGAAAATTTTCTCATCGCAAAGGTCCGGTGCATCACAATGTTGATTTGTACCTCAAAAATAAATAAATAAAATCATTGTAGTTACATCAGTGTCTACATTATGGCAATAGCATTTTGCTAACATAAGCATCAGTTTAAAACTAGAGGATATCAAATAATAAAATAAAAAAGTATTTTTTTTCTTATGTTAATCAAATACAGTTAAAAAAATCAAACAAATTGCTTTTATAATGGTCCTTGGCTCAGAACACAGGAGACACAGGAGTTTAGAGCTGACCTCTGTTCCTTTCTACATCTGTCTCTCTCATTTCTCCGCTGTCTGTCTCACAGTCACCGCTCCATATGTTTCCAGATCCTCAGATCTGATTGGTTGATAGCGTCACACGCAAGATTTGCTGTCTGCTTTTACGCAGGAGACAATTCACCCATTAAAACTAAAGTGGAACGTACTGCGCCTCAAAACACAGGTTTCCTCTTAATTCTCTGCTGAATATGAGCAGCTCTGTCCTCTGTGGAACAGAGGGACAGACACCGAGAGGAGAGGGGTGAGCTGTGGGACAGAGAGACACCGAGAGGGGAGGGGTGAGCTGTGGGACAGAAGCACACCGAGAGGGGAGAGCCGCTCACAGCCTGTGTCGCCTCCTCTCTCGCTGCTCCGTAAAAACAAAACTTAAGTCTGTTGTAAACGGAACAGTCCTGTCCCTCCGCACTCAGTCTGGAGCTACTCCTCTCATTTTGTTGGACAGGAACAGAAAGCACAGCTGATTTAACCCCCGCACTGTTCATGTTAAAGTTTTAAAGCACCAGGATACGATGCTGATGACGCGCTCTGAGAAAGACGCCGCTGCGCTCCCGGGGAGTGAACAGGCTGAACGGGTTCGGGTCCGCGGAGTGGGACAGAGGTTCGGGTCCGGATTCGGACCACAGTCTGCCTATTAACGACCTCTGTGTTATACTGTTACTTAATGCCACATAGTAAACGACTGCCATAGATGAGGTATTGTGAGTGAGAGACAGAAATAGTAATTTAGGGCTACCATGGAGGGAAAAAAATATTCATGGGGTACTCAGAGCCTGAAACGCTTAAAGGTGCTATATTAGGCAAAATCAACTTTTTTGAGCTTTCTACCGTGTTATAGTCATCAAACTCATCAAACACATACCTGGAGTTGTGTTTTGCTTCATTCATGCCATGCTTAAGTAATCTATTCTCTGGCATGGCCTTTCTGAGTCCTCAGAATGCTTGGTTCCACAAACCTCTGCCTCTCCCAAGAACCCCTCACTCCACTGATTCTTCACACTTGTTTTATATTTTGTAAATGGCACCACACAGAAAGTTTAAAGAAATAAAAAGCTCTTTTTCTGTTTCTGTTCAAAAGAATGTAACAGAGTTGCACTCTGCTGCCCTCTGCTGGTCTCACCAGGGGCAGCGCCAGACATTGGAAACATCCGGGGTTAAAAATTGTGAAAAATAAATACTCAAATAATGTGAATTTTATGGCTCCTAATGGACAAACTGAGACTTGAAAAATAAAAATAAATTAATAAATAAGAGCTCTTAACAAACTGAGCTTCAGTGACCGACCACGCTGCTGTAGAGGGGGTTAAACAAGAAGGATATTTGAATATTTTGCACCTCAGAAGTAATACGACTTCCTATTCCAGCTGATGCTGCTCTCTGTTCTCTCTCTGCCTCCTTCTCATTATTATAACCAAAACAAAGTTATATAAAGTAAATGTATATTATTATGGTCATTTTTCAAGTAAAACCTCTGAAATGATTAGAAGGTGAAAAGACTGCGTGTCTCGCCGATAGAGCGTTAATTAGCCGCTTGCATATTTTATCAGCTGATTAATATCTTAAACAGTTTTAAGGCTTTAGTGATCCCTGGACATATACAGGGATCACTGGGAATGCACTCAAAATATTACGTTTTAGCAGATTGTGTCTGGTTGTTTGGGATTGTTATCATCAGGCCAGACAACACATTGTAGGCTATTAAAAAGTTTTAATAGTGCGGTTTTCGCCCCAGTCATGGAACAGTGGACCAGCTCTATACCCTCCATAGGGTGCTTGAGGGTTTGTGGGAGTTCGCCCAACCTGTCCACATGTGCTTTGTGGATTTGGAGAAGGCGTTCGACCGTGTCCCTCGTGGTATCCTGTGAGGGGTACTCTAGGAGTATGGGGTCCGAGGCCCTTTGCTAGTGGCTGTCTGGTCCCTGTACGAACAGAGCAGGAGTTTGGTTCGCATTGCCGGTTGTAAGTCAGACCTGTTCCCAATGCATGTTGGACTCCGGCAGGACAGAATTTCTAGGCACAGCCAGGGGCTGGAGGGAGTCTGGTTTGGGAACCACAGGATTTCATCTCTGCTTTTTGCGGATGATGTTGTCCTGTTGGCTTCATCAGGCCAAGACCTTCAGCATGTGCTGGGGCGGTTTGCAGCCGAGTGTGAAGCGGCTGGGATGAGAATCAGCACCTCCAAGTCCGAGGCCATGGTTCTCGACCGGAAAAGGATGGTTTGCCCTCTCCAGGTTGGGGGGGGAGCTCCTGCCTCAAGTGGAGGAGTTCAAGTATCTTGGGGTCTTGTTCACGAGTGAGGGAAGGATGGAGCGTGAGATTGACAGGACAGGATCGGTGCAGCGTCTGCAGTAATGCGGTCGTTGTATCGGTCTGTTGTGGTAAAGAAGGAGCTGAGCCGAAAGGCGAAGCTCTCGATTTACCGGTCGATCTACGTTCCTACTCTCACCTATGGTCATGAGCTTTGGGTCATGACTGAAAGGACAAGATCCCAGATACAAGCGGCCGAAATGAGTTTCCTCCGCAGGGTGGCTGGGCGCTCCCTTAGAGATTGGGTGAGGAGCTCAGTTACATGGGAGGAGCTCGGAGTAGAGCCGCTGCTCCTCCACATTGAGAGGAGTCAGCTGAGGTGGCTCAGGCATCTATTCTGATGCCTCCTGGACGCCTCCCTGGGGAGGTGTTCCAGGCATGTCCCACTGGGAGGAAGGCCCCGGGGAAGACCTAGGACACGCTGGAGGGACTATGTCTCCCAGCTGGCCTGGGAACGCCTTGGGGTGCCCCCAGTAGAGCTGGAGGAAGTGTCTGTGGAGAGGGAAGTCTGGGCATCTCTGCTTTAGACTGCTGCCCCGGCGACCCGGCCCCGGATAAAGCGGAAGAAGATGGATAGATGGATGGATGGATAAAAAGTTTTAGGCCTAGGCTACTTAAAAAGATCAGGGACTTCTGAAAAAACAAGCGGGGCTTGAGCCTCAAAACTCTTCACCTGTATCTTTATGGCAGTAGTGATTATTGAAAAAGCTTTTTTTTGTCACATGTTTTAAATGGTTGGAAAATGTGCTATGCCTTTCAAGAGGTGACCGAGATTGGTTTAAAAATATAAATAAAAGCATAATCCATCTCCTTTAAGACCCACTACATGGCACTTTGTGAGACCACTGGGGATGGGGGTGGCGTACTGCTTTTATGACCTTTATAATGTAAAGGAATATTTAGTGCTGTATGATCTGATTGAAGGCCCATAATGTGTGCTGTTGTTACAGAGTATACTGTCCCAATGCCTCTTGGTTGCACACCACCACCACCACTAAAACACGGATATGTTTTGGACAGTTCTGCTTACTTCTATGTAAATAGTCAGCGAGTTGTTTACCGGTGTAATCCTTCCTACACATTGAAAGGAGGGCCTCACAAAACCTGCACCAATGGACAATGGATAGGAAATCTCCAGTGCCTCTGTAAGTCAAGTTCACTTTGTTTTTCATGAGATAGTCTATTATAAACAGTTGCCCCTGTATTACAATGCTAGATTATAGCATTAAGAACTTTTTAGGATCCTAGGAGCCTATTAGACCCCTTGTAATAAGCACATGTCATATATGGGACAAGGTTACATCTTGCCGAAATACCGTATTATGTTCTAGCAAGCCTTCTATTAAAGCTTTTGATAAATTATGTCTGTGAAGACACCCAGGCTAATTGAATCACATATTACTGGAGTTGGTTTTCAAACTTGAATGATTCACCTCTCACCCAAGTAGTCAGTTCTGAAATTGGTAAGAGAGCTGGGTTTATGTTCCTAGCAAGGAGGACTTTTAGACCTGAAACTAATCCTGTTGGTTCAGAAGACTTGAAAGAGCCTCAGTGCTTTCAGGTCATTAGAAATGCTTTGTCCTCAGCTGGAGTGAGGGGCAGTCATTAACCCTCCAGAGCTGGGTCAGCTCCTTCAGATGTTAATGACCTGAGTGAAAATGTTTTTTTTGGGGGGGGTTTCAGGAGACTGCTGTAAACAGATGGAAGATTGTAACTGAGGCCACAATTTCTGTTCAAAGAAGGTTTTTCTTTTTGACAAAGATTGCTTTGACTGCTTAAACAATTATTTCTCTCTTGCTAAGATTCGGACATCCCTGTCATCAAAGAAGTAGTTTGTGACCTTCAGGTGGTGGTGTACTGGAGATTCTGGTTCGCTGGAGTTGGCCCTGGGGTGTTGGTATAACCGCTTGTGTAGAGGTTGTTTGGTTTCTCCAATGTACTGTTCATTACAGTTCTCACTGCAGTGGATGGAGTACACAACATTGCTCTGTTTGTAACTGGGAATTTTGTCCTCGGGATGAATGACCAGTTTTTGTCTGAGAATATTGACAGGTTTGAAATAAACCGGGATGTTGTGTTGGCAGCTGAGGACAAAGGACTTCTAATTACCTAAAAGTTCTGGACTCTTACAAGCGTTTCAAGTGCATGTCGGACAATTCGAACGGTAGTTTTCTCAGAGGGTGGAACTCGTTTACACAACTTGTGTGCATTCACATCCTTTTTGGTCGGACAGTGGGAACCTGGAAATATCATAATGTGTGGGCAAGCAGTGACCAATTAAATGAAAAAAACAACACATGGATTAAAACTATAACTTTATTAAATTAAAGCAATATCTCTCCAAACATCTCCTTTTGTCGTTCACTTTCATAGTGAATTGGTCTATTATCTGCTTCCAGTCATTGTGTACTTTTCTGAGCCCTGCTGGCCACTCTAGGGTACTACTGAGGCAAGCTAGGTTGACTCTCTGCCATTCATTTCTGTCATTTTCACTTCCTAGGAGGCAGAGTCGTGGTGCACTTGTTTTGGAGGGTTCCGCATGCATGCTGTGGTCAATCTCAAGCACATTGACAGAGATCGCTCACTGATAGCAGCAGAAAACACATCCAGTATAAGCATCGTGCTCCACAGCAGCTCCGTCCATTACAGTACGTTGGATGGTAATCTAAAACTTTCCACAAGTATCCGCAGCCAAAGTGTCTAAGTCAGGCGAGTTCGTAAGACGTGGGGCTGGGGGAGTGGAGAGGAGCCAGCAGCCCGTGCTGGGGACTGGACGTGAATATTGCAGAGCTGTGAATGAACTGGCCACTGATTGTACTGGACAAACTCAGCTGTAGGAAAACACAGCTGAGTGAGGCGGTGTTTTTAAATGGAGGTTTGTGGTGTGATGTGTAAGGCTTCTTTTGAGGTTTTATTATAGTGAGGCAGCATTAACAGTGCACTAGTCTAGTGTCGATCTCAGTGTGTCCTGATGAACAGGCCTCCCTCATCTGTAAGGCTGTAACCTCACTCATCATCTATCCATCCTAGCTTTAGCACTTATGAATTAAAATTAAAACAAAAACTGAGGGCACATTCTTTGATAAGGCGACAGAGAAGGCCAGCTTTGTGGAAAAAAAATGTTGTAGTGAGATTGTTTTGAACTCAAACAAGGCTAATAAAAGTAATTATAAAAGAAATAGTCTGAAACACCCTACTACACAAACACTGATGGGATTCAAGTTCCTTAAGTGGCTTTTAATTAAATGTTGTCATACAGCTGAAGTCAAGGTGTCTGCTTGCCTGGTTGAAAAAGCCACTGCATGCTACTGGTCATAATAGAGTTCAGTCACATTATCAGTTTGTGACTTCTAAATATGTATCACAAATACATTTGAGGTTGTTACCAGTACCTTAATGATAATGTTGAAGGTTTTAGTTAGCTAAATTTGAAGTCTGGTATAGCACAAAACCAACATTTCCATAACATTATCAAACTTTAAAACATGAAACACGCCCTAAAATAATCTTAAACATGTTACCATTCACAACACACGGTTAATTTTCACCAATGACAAGTCCCTATGTCAGAACTTCGGGCAGTTCATGTTGCTTTTCCAGTTCCATTGTACCCAACTTGATCAAACAATTTCGCGGAGTGTTCATGTGCTCTTTCATGTCGGAAACTTGTATATACAATAAATCTGATACCACTTGAAAGCACCATAAACCTATAGTTTCAGATCAAAAACTACTCCTTCTTTGGAGTATATAAACCAGGTCTCTTACCAGTTCAATTTCAAAATTGACAAAGCCTCTTGGATGAGAGGTGAAACGTCTTTAACTTTGAAAAACCAAGTCCAGATGACTTTAAACTTTTCTTTTGTGGTTTGATATATTATATTTTGTTGTTGGTCTGTTTATTATGGTGGCAATGAAAGTCAAACTACATATTTTTGCCACTGCTAAGATCAAGTCTGTGTTTTTACAGCATCAACATGTGAGAAGCCTCTGAGAGACAATGGTGAAGTGCAAGGAGATAAGGAGACGTTTGTAGTAAATGAGGTCTTGACATACTCATGTGATCCTGGCTACAGAAAAGTGGATGACAGGCCATCAGTTTGTCTTAAGATAGACTTGGGAGCATCACAGTGGCGCCCCATGCCTCAGTGTGAAGGTGAGTAACATATTTTGATGAAAATACCATTAAAATGTATGGACAAACTAACTGATAACTTCCAATCTTTCAGCCATAACATGTCAACTCAGTCATAATCCACCTAATGGGACGACATATGATCCTCAGAATCAAATACTCTTCCAACCTGGACAAAGAGTGAGGGTCTCATGTGGAGAAAAGCAGTGGGTGAAGAGCAAAGAGTTTCAGTCAGCTGAACTTACATGCCAAGACACAGGACTCTGGGACTATGAGCCAGTGTGCAAAAGTATGTATTACACTCTTGAAAAGATCAGGTAAAGTCTTTGAATTTTGGGCCACAGTTGATTGTACAAGCACAACGGAGCATGCATGGACAAATGAGCACACCTGAGACGCACACTTCACTCAGTTGGTGTCGGACACTTGGATGTATTATAGAACTGGATAGTGAATGATGTCGTGTTCCAATGGGTGATGCCAATACATTTTTGTAGTTCTGTGTTATTTCCCTGTTGTGCAGCCCATATAGAGCAGGCACATTGCGGCCCTCGAGCATGCACACTCTTGTTTTGTGTACTACAGGATCAGAGCGGTGATATCACAACCAAAGAAAATTTAACAAGGAACAGTCCACTGTATAAAAATAAATAATAAACACTACAAAATCTGACCATTTTGGAAGCTGTAGGTGCCTTGTCAGCTGAAAACCAGGTGTTTCTTTTTACATCATGCTCTATGGGAAAAATCTTATCTGGGCCGCACAGGATTTCTCCACTGCAGTACCATGGAGCGGCCACTATGCAAATTGGTATCAAGAGAGAGGGGGCGGTGTCCCATCTAATTATTATACATCCTTGGTCTGATATCACTAAAAGTATCATTTAAAGTGGAAGTCAGTAACTTTAAAACAAAATTTTTTTTGCTGTTTTTGCCTCATTTTCCTTTAAAGAGCTCCCCCTGTCTTTCATAATAAAGCACTCCAGTTGACTCCTGTATGCTCCCTCTTTACTTTCATCTCCTCCTCATATTTGTTTTTTTCCAAGTTTTTTCTGCTATTTGGCCGCTCTGCCATGACGAAAATTGTTTGGCTAACCACAGTGAGTCGCTTTATAACAAGACTCGAGACTTCTTCTTCTTCGTTTTCAGTCCAGAGGCACCAGGAGAAGATGCAGGGCGCTTTATTCACCCCACAACAACCCATTTAACTATCACACAGATTCTGAAACAGTTTATTTAAAGTAAAATTACAGAGTTCTGTTTTAAGTCCCACTTCCAATGTGCACGCCTAGACAGTGAAATACTTGCGTGTCAGCAGTGTTGGGAGTAACGCGTTACAAAGTAACGAGTCACAGTAACGAGATTACAAGTTGTCAGTAATGCAGTGGGTAATGCGTTACTTTTGAGCCCCCAATAATAATATTACAGTTACTAACAAAATACCCAATTAGTTACTGGAGTTACAGTCACTACAGTCAGTTTCATTTACCTGCAGTTTACCGTTTCCTTCTCTGCTCCTCTATATGTGCACAGCGGCCACTCGTCCTGTCCGTGCACTGATCCCTCTCCGTGTGTGTCGGGGTGCATGTGTGTGTCGGGGTGCATGCAGCTGCTGCTGTCAGGGGGCACGGCGGTGAAAGAAGAGACCTGCACCGCTTTGGCGCTAACAACAAGTGCATTTTAGCTTCAATGTAGTGAAATAAAACTGTGTTCCACGGGACTTGAACGCTGCACAGGAGCAGAGGCAGGTGAACTTACAGGGCAGTATTTGCTGTGTCAGGCTGCCCTGCTGCTGAAATGAATGCAGCTAGAAAAACTCTGCTTGAACGCCTGTAATAAGAATGTAATAACAACTGGTCAGGGCCACAGTGAGGCTATAGGCTTCTTCTATTTAGAATTGGGTTCATTTAGGCCTTCCTGTTAGGAAGTAATCCAAAAGTAGAGTAACTAAGTTACTTTAATGAGTCAGTAACTAAGTAAAGTAATATATTACTTTGTTAAAAGAGTAACTATTAATCTGTAACTAGTTACTTTTTTGAGTAACTAACCCAACACTGCGTGTCAGTAATAGCAGTGAAAAAGGTGCTTAACATTTACATACACTACTTTTGTCACAAAATATGGAGTGCAAGAGACCAGATACCCTTTGAGTGCCTTTGAAAATATTTTTCTGTTTTTAATGTGACTGTTTTACTTTTCTTCTAGTGGTCACATGCTCTAAAACTGATGAAAATGTCTACTACTGGCAAAGGAGTAGGTATAACACACTGGAAATGGGCGAAACTTTATCTTATCGGTGTCGTCGAGGCTATGAAGACACAAGTCACCGGGCAAAGTGCACCAGACGAGGCTGGGAGCCAGATCCTCTTTGTAAAGGTACTGTGAATTTAACATTTTGGTTTTATTTATTATTTAGTTTCTATGAGCAAAGGCATATTGATTTTCACAATAAACACACAGTACATGCCACATATGGGTCTTTCTAAAATATTATAGCAAGCCTTCCAATAAAGCATTTGATAGATTATATTTTGTTCAGTTCAGTTTATTTGCATTTGCAGTATAAGAAAACACAATGGAAAACAGTTGCAAGGAGCTTAAAGCTGCACTAACTGATTTCTTTTTCCTTGTATTTTGGCAAAGATAATTATTTAGTTATGAGTGCAGCATAACAGAAGTCATCTGAGAAAAAAGTAGACTTTGAGGTCACCTGTGGGCTGTATTATAAGGGTTTTTGTTTTAGAGCGAGGGAAGGAACAGTTAAACCAATCACATGCTTTCATAGGACAGGAGCGCTCTGATTGGTCAATACATCCTTTATCTATCCCAATCTATCAGGAATAATGTGAAGGAGCTGTTGTTTTATTTCAAAATTCATAGCTTATTCACAGTATTTTTATTTTTTATTTTAAAGAATTAAAAGCAAACTCCAGATCTGTGCTGTGTTATTGTGATAGCTCCTGGCTGTGCACATACTTCCAGGTTTGTGTGAGACTGTGATAGAGCGGCGCCAAGGAGAGGAATTCGGAAAGTGGAGTGTATCATTCAAACTCTACATTTTTTTAGACACATCACTTTCACAGTCACAAAATCCGGTAGTGCAACTTTAAAGTCTATTGTCAACATTTAAACAGACAAAACATTAAAACACAAACCTAAAAAAACAACACATGGACAAAAACACAAATGCTAAGAAACAATAAAAAGACTGTATAAATAAACAGTAATAAAAAATTGAACTAATACAATAAGGTGCATGCCTGAGGTATTTCAAAGTGCATTGTTCAAAGTCATCACAGCTTGTGGAAAAAACTTTAAAAAAGCTTTTAACATGACGAGACATTGTGCATTTGATAGAACAATATCATTTCCCTGAGCGGAAGAGGTCAAAACATGTCGGTAACAGGGTGGCCAGAGGGATTGTTGATGATTTGTGATTTGTTGTTGGTCTATTTATTATGGTGGCAAAGCCAAATCTATATATCTTTTTGGCATTAATAAGGTCAAGTCTATGTTTTTACAGCATCAACATGTGAGAAGCCTCTGAGAGACAATGGTGAAGTGCAAGGAGATAAGGAGACGTTTGTAGTAAATGAGGTCTTGACATACTCATGTGATCCTGGCTACAGAAAAGTGGATGACAGGCCATCAGTTTGTCTTAAGTCATACCTGAGAGCATCACAGTGGCGCCCCATGCCTCAGTGTGAAGGTGAGTAACATATTTTGATGAAAATACCATTAAAATGTATGGACAAACTAACTGATAACTTCCAATCTTTCAGCCATAACATGTCAACTCAGTCATAATCCACTTAATGGGACGACATATGATCCTCAGAATCAAATACTCTTCCAACCTGGACAAAGAGTGAGGGTCTCATGTGGAGAAAAGCAGTGGGTGAAGAGCAAAGAGTTTCAGTCAGCTGAACTTACATGCCAAGACACAGGACTCTGGGACTATGAGCCAGTGTGCCAACGTATGTATTACACTCTTGAAAAGATCAGGTAAAGTCTTTAATTTTGGGCAACATTACTTAAAGTCCACAGTTGATTGTACAAGCACAACGGAGCATGCATGGACAAATGAGCACACCTGAGACGCACACTTCACTCAGTTGCTGTCGGACACTTGAATGTATTATATAACTGGATAGTGAATGACGTCGTGTCCCAATGGGTGATGCCAATACATTTTTGTAGTTCTGTGTTATTTCCCTGTTGTGCAGCCCATATAGAGCAGGCGCATTGCGGCCCACGAGCATGCACACACTTTTGTGTACTACAGGATCAGAGCGGTGATATCACAAACAAAGAAAATTCAGGATTTTTAACAAGGAAAAATTCACTGTATAAAAATAAATAATAAACACTACAAAATCCAACCATTTTGGAAGCTGTAGGTGCCCTGTCAGCTGAAAACCAGGTGTTTCTTTTTACATTGCGCTCTGGGCCGCACAGGATTTACTTCCACTGCAGTACCATAGAGCGGCCACTATGCAAATTGGCATCAAGAGAGAGGGGGCGGTGTCCCATCTAATTATACATCCATGGTCTGATATCACTACTTAAAGTGGAAGTCAGTAACTTTTCAAAAATTTATTTTTTTTGCTGTTTTTGGCTCATTTTCCTTTAAAGAGCTCCCCCCTTCTTTCAAAATAAAGCATTCCAGTTGACTCCTATATGCTCCCTCTTTACTTTCATCTTCTTCTCCTCGTATCATTTTTTTTTCCTCGAGTTTTTTTAAACTCTTTTGTATTCTTCTGTGTTTAATGTTACTGTTTCACTTTTCTTCTAGTGGTCACATGCTCTAAAACTGATGAAAATGTCTACCACTGGCAAAGGACTCAGTATAACACAGTGGAAATGGACGAAACTTTATGGTATTGATGTCATAGAGGCTATGAAGACACAAGTCGCCGGGCAAAGTGCACCAGACGAGGCTGGGAGCCAGATCCACTTTGTAAAGGTACTGTGATCTTCAACATTTTGGCTTTATTAATTGTTTATTATTATTATTTTTTTTTTTTTCTGCCTCTTTGGCTTTACTACAGTGGCCCTGAGGTGCAACATCAAATGTTCACTAGAAAAATAAAAGCTGAGGTAGATTTAAGAAAAAAATCTTGGCTAAAAATTAAACTTATTCCTCAAATAAAAAAAAAAAAAATTAAATGTCTAAATAAAGTTTATCTAAAAATAAAAACACACCGAAAGCCTCCAATTAAAACAGGGAGCTGTTTCACCAAAGTGTCAGTGGCTAACCATAATCCTGTGCAAGAAGACTTTGCTTCAAAATTACTAATTTTACTCTCACTTTCAAAGCGCTCCAGCCGCCACACTGTGAGAGTTTTGTTGACCACATAGATATCACATAACTTTATTGTCAGTACATTATGACTTGATATGTGGCGTGTGCATTCTCTCTTTCAGGACAAAGATAAAGACAGGCTTAATGGCATAAATACACTTTTATTTTGTGACATTTTATTTTGAAGAGCACTTTTTTCCTTGGAGCAGAGTAGTAGGAAATCAGGGAGAGAGTGGGAAGACACAGTCAGCAAACTGTTGGAGCCCAGACTTGAACCCATAATGCCGAGGCAGGCTGTAGTAACCCTGCATATGCGCTGCGGCTCTACCAAATGAACTATACTATATGATATACTGTATGAAGTGCTTTTTATTTTATTTGTTTGCTTTTTATTTTGATGAAAACATGGCTTTATTTTATTAGTAATGCACCTTTGTCGACTTAATTTCATGAAATTTACTGTGATTGACCAAGCTCATTATGCAAGCTTACATTACTGGCACGCCCCAGTCATTCAGTGTCTACTTATTACCTACGGGCCAGCCCTGGATCAGGAGCTCCAGCCCCCTTCCCTGCACATGCCTGAATAGTTCAGTTGCAGTAGTTTACAGCAGTTCAAGGGTCCCTTCATCTGCTGTGCTACGCAGTGACACATCACTAGAGAGACTGTTTCTCTGTAGAGCTCTGTCCCTTCAGTCTGTCCATGGGGACTGACTGTCTTCTCCTGAGAGTAGCACGCAAGTAAGGCCCTGCTGTAGACCATGTCCCATTCAGCCTCACGCAGGAAGGCCCAGGACCCTCTACAATCTTGTTCTATGTAGGCCCAAAAAACACTTCTCTAACCCAAGAGTTTCAATCAGCTGAACTTACATGCCAAGACACAGGACTCTGGGACTTTGATCCAGAGTGCCAACGTATGAACCTAGTTACACTTCAAATGCATTTCAAAATACTCTTCTATATTGAAATGTTTTACTTTTCGTCTAGAGGTCACCTGCTCTAAAACTGGTGAAAATGTTTACTGGGAACATACTTATAATAACACAATGGAAATGGGTCGTATGTTAAGGTATATGTGTTATCCTGGCTATGAGAACACAAGTCGCTGGGCCAAGTGCACCAGATGAGGATGGGAGCCACAGCCACTTTGTAAAGGTACTGTGAACTTCAACATTTTGGTTTTGTTTATTGTTTAGTTCATATGAGCAGATGCACACATTGATGTTGTATAGTATTTTGCTGGGCAGTGTTTTACACCTGAGAAAGATATGACTGGTGTTAAAAGGGTGACGGTGAAAGTGCATACTTGTGCATTGTACATAATTAAGCTCACTTTTAGCTGACTTTGGTGTCACGTTTTACAACTTGTGCTTCCTTTCTTTTTTCTATTAGACTAATAATTTGACACTAATAATGTGATTTTCTCTCACAGTGGCTCAGTGGAGGCAACATAAATAAAATAGACAAGAAAACGGAAGAAGAAAAGATTGTACTTCATTCATTCATCATCTTCTACTTGTGTGATCAATGCTAACACTGTATTTTAAAGCCAAGCATGTGCTATTCAAGTGTAGCTAATAAAAATAAAAGTACTTTGGAGAAATTTCCATTTATTATCCTTATTATTATTGATTACTGGAGTATTTTCATTGTTACTTAATTTTAGAAGAAATACACAGCTACCCTCCAGAACAGGATTTATTGTGATTTAGATTCAAAACTAAACTGGACCAGTCAGCTGTCTTATCAATCTGACACACCTCAATTAATGTATGTAAGTAAAGACCATGGATAAAATACACTGATCAGGCACACATTATGATCAGCTGTGAGCAAGTCTTATGGAATGGTGATGCCACGCCACAAGCAGAGTTGCTTGAGGTTTGTCAGTCCACTCCACGTTATTCCAAAATGAGTCTGGCTTGTCTAAATGAGTTTTTGCATACCTCAAGCATCACCCTCCTATACAGTTGTTCTTTGGGCAAAGTGCTCTGAATTGTTTAATGATGTACAGAAACACTATATGCAGCAGGATGGTCTTGTAGGTGTTTGGAGGTGATCTGTGGGTTGTCTTTAACCATTCTCACCATTCCTTGTCTGTGTCTCTCTGGTATTTTTCTGGCCTTAACATCAGCTTTGCCTGTGTCCTTCCATTTCCTGATTACCACCTTAAATATCTTTTCTAATTATTGAATGCACCTGAAATTCAAAGTGTAACTAACTAATCTAACCAGTTTTGTGTTGCAAGTAATCCATTTTGCATGCATTCAAATCAGCAAACTTATAAGGGTGCCCAAACTTTTGCACAGGCCTTTTTCATATTTCATTTATTTTCATATGCCTAAAAACTGCTACACTAAAAATTGTTGTCAGGAAAACACCCTAGATCTCAGATGTCACTAGAAAATGAATGACATACCTCTGTGATTTTTTTTCCGTAAAGATAGATAAATTATTATGCAACCTCAGAGAGGTGCCCAAACTTTTGCATATGACTGTATATTTAAATACAGTTAAAAAGGCACAAAGCAGAATACAAGTGATACTTTGTTTCAATGTTAAGTACACTTAAAATAGTGGGCCAATAGAGGTCTGTTGTCCGTAGATTGCTATCTACTGGTGGTCAATGGAGACAAGTTAGCTTGTGTTAGCAGGACCTCTGCATAATTTGTTTTTGCCAAGCTCTTATAACAGCTACATGCTGATTTAAATACTTTATTTTCAAAATATGATGATTCTTTGTTGGCTAGTTTTATAAATAATCAATATTGCAACATAATACTTACATTTGGTCATGAAAGTTGTGTAAGCTCTTCCTTGGCTGAATCCAAAAATGGGACACTGTACCTCCTAACTCTTACCTCCTACCTCCCGTTCCTTAACCTCTGAGAGCTACGATCATGAGGTCAACAGTAGGACTGGTACTGCAGTAAGGAAAGAAGCTTCAGCGCTGTTTAGAAGATCTGACCAACCTAACCCAGCGTAGAAACTACAAGGGAAGTTACATGGACGTGCAGCTGTTTAATAAAAACTACAATACCCAGAAAATAAACTAAAATAAGTACACCTTATCCTCCACTGCAGCACTTATTTTCTTTTTTTAAATAAAGAGCTCTTATCCTGGATCAGGATAAGAGAATTTAAGTTCCAAGTTTTGAAATACTGGTCCCTGGCCATTCAGTATATTCCTGTAGTCAGCTGATCTCATTCTCTGAGCACATTACGTTGCTGCACCTACACCTGACCAACTGCAGGTAGGCTCTTACTTATTTACTTAGTTAAATCAAGCTGGTGACTTTTTTTTTGGCCAGTCAGTGTATTAAAGAGCTATAATTGCTAAACCCTTCCTCCAATTTGGATGGGAATACTCTCAAATACAGCTGAGAGTCTGCACTTTAAGCAGATATTAATTAATATAACTCTTTTAAAAATATGTTTTGGTGAACAGCTAAAATAACAAATCGCTGTGTCAGTGTCCAAATACTTATGGACCTAACTGTGGCTGGGGTAGGCTGTGCTCTGGGGTCAATTCAAATTTATTCGGAGGGTAAATGACCTTTACAAAGCCATTCATTGGTTGGTTACTGATTAAATAACACCCAAGTCACTCACCAGTTCCAAAAGTTATCAGTCCAAAGACACAATACAACTATGAAGCTGTCTTCAATCCTTCTGGTGCTTCTTTGGAATAATGTGGACTTGACTTTGACACAAAAAGGTAGGGAACATTTAGCTCACTTTTGTGCTCATAAAATGAATGCAAGTCTATGTCTGCAAATGATTGACAATAGTTCAAACAGTGGCCTATATATAATTTATATTATATTTAAGTAAGTTTTTCAAAATATTTGGTTTCTCATGGTCTTAGTAGCCTAATCACTAACTATACTCCTATATATTTCTTTTCCAACACTTTTCTAATGTTATGGTCTTGTAGAGTGTTCAAAGCTTCCCAGTGTTGTAACATGCCTTTGTGTCGGATCAATACAAAAAAGCTGAGTACCAAGAAGGAGACGTGATATATTTCTCTTGTGACCCTGGATTCACAACTGGTGTGAACACCACATACATGTGCACAGAACATGGCTGGAGAGCAGCCACTATCGGGCAGTGCATTGGTGAGTATGCAATGCCCCAAAGGTAATGTAGGTCATATTATTTAATAATATATAAAATCGTAAAAATTTCTGTCACATAAAACGTTGTTCATGTTTGAAATTGTGTTCACATTTTTTTGCCAATTGTGCAAAAGCTAGCTTTTTCTAGCAAGAACGCTAACTGCTCTGCCACCGTGCCAATAAAGACTTTTCTATTGATTATTGAGAAGGGTATGAATAATTTTGGACATGCCACGTTTTTGTTCAAATGTAAACAAAAGCTGAGAAATATTTTTTTCCACAATGATACCTCTTGTGCATCGTCTTATTATCTTTAGGGAGAAGCCTGTGTCATTTCCGGTCAAAAAAAAAAAGGAAAAAAAACAAAACAAAAAAAAACTTGCTGGTTGAATACAAGTTCACTATGTTATACAAGCTTCACTGTATATGACCTTTATATTGTAAAGGAATATTTACTGCTGTATGATCTGAGTGAAGGCCCATAATGTGTGCTGTTGTTACAGAGTATACTGTCCCAGTGCCTCTTGGTTGCACACCACCACCACCACTAAAACACGGATATGCTCTGAACAATTCTACTTTCTTCTATGTAAATAGTCAGCGAGTTGTTTACCGGTGTAATCCTTCCTACACATTGAAAGGAGGGCCTCACAAAACCTGCACCAATGGACAATGGATAGGAAATCTCCAGTGCCTCTGTAAGTCAAGTTCACTTTGTTTTTCATGAGATGAGTGTATTATAAAGCAGGTGCTTCAATCTGGCCCATGTTTTACAGCAATATTATGTGAGAAGCCTCTGATAGACAATGGTGAAGTGCAAGAAGATAAGGAAACGTTTGTAGTAAATGAGGTCTTGACATACTCATGTGATCCTGGCTACAGAAAAGTGGATGACAGGCCATCAGTTTGTCTTAAGATAGACTTGGGAGCATCACAGTGGAGCCCCATGCCTCAGTGTGAAGGTGAGTAACATTTTTTGATTAAAATACCATTAAAATGTAGGAACAAAGTAATTGATAACTACTAATTCTTTAGCCATAACATGTAAACTCAGCTTTAAGCCACCTGATGGGACAACATATGACCCTCCGAATCAAATAATCTTCAAACTTGGACAAAGAGTGAGGGTCTCATGTGGAGAAAAGCAGTGGGTGAAGAGCAAAGAGCTTCAATCAGCTGAACTTACATGCCAAGACACAGGCCTCTGGGACTTTGAGCCAGTGTGCCAACGTATGAACCCAGATACACTTTGAGTACATTTGAAAATACTCCTCTGTATTGTATTTGATTGTGTTTTTCTTTTCTTCTAGAGGTCACCTGCTCCAAAGTTGGTGAAAAAGTCTACCACTGGGGATATACTTGGTATAACACAATCACAATGAACCAGACTTTATCGTATCAGTGTCATGAAGGCTATGAGAAAACAAGTCCCACAGCCAAGTGCACCAGACGAGGCTGGGAGCCAGAGCCACTTTGTAAAGGTACTGTGAACTTCAACATTTTGGTTTTATTGTTTATATCATCTCCACATTTGCACATATGAAGGGACAGACCCCACAGAGACAGCATGGTGGCCAACACACCACACATGCTTTTCAGATTTCTTAATTTCCATAAATTTGGGTATACACTGCACAATTTCGGCCTTTCTCAGACAAAAGATTCCTAATTGTGGGAAAAATTGTACACACACTTTTTGAGCTCTGACCAGACTCATCTATGAAGCAGCTAAGCCCCATCTCCTATATTTACACTATCTCCAAGTAGAAGTCAGTCCATAAGCCATGCTTTTCTTTTATGGCACAGAGCTCATACAGCTGCTGAGCTAATGCTAATGCTAGCGCCACTGAACAAGCCGTGCTAACGCCGTGCGTCAGTCTGCAACCTGTTATGATGAGCCATGAGCCAACCAATCCTTAACACATTTACAGAAGCACATTTTAGTTTACACTAAATATGATGAATTAAACTCATGTCTTTATATTAGAGCGAGTTCTGTTATGATGCAGTGTGTAAATATAGGAGATGGGGCTTAGCTGCTTCATAGATGAGTCTGGTCAGAGCTCAAAAAGCTGCCGAGCTAATGCTAATGCTAGCGCCATTGAATGAGCCGCGCTAACGCCGTGCGTCAGTCTGCAGCCTGTTATGATGAGCCATGAGTCAACTAAGCCTTAACACATTTACAGAAACACTTTTTAGTTTACATTAAATCTGATGAACTAAACTCGTGTCTTTATATTAGAGAGAGTTCTGTTATGATGCAACTTGACGTTGATTAGATTAGCATGTTGTAGGCAGCTAACGTCAGACAGCTGATGGTATTTTATGGACAAATGTGGACTGCTGGACCACTGTGTCCTCCTCTATGTCTCCATGTCTTTTTAATGTAAAATATAAAATGTATATCCAGCTCTTGTTTGTATTTTTGTAGAAAAGAAGGCGACAGAGTAACCCTTGTGCATTGTTGTGAGTGGTCTGTTTTCAGTGACGTTTTGTGGGCGTTCCCACCGTTGCCGACTGTATTTGATATAAATGATTGGATATAAGACAGCCAATCAGAAACATTGGTGAATCCCAGTCTGTGATTGGCTGTGCTGCTCGCTACAATCGTAGTTTGCCCTGTGCCACCTCGAGCGAGCGCAGAGCCAGAGTCGCGAGCAGAAATGCGGTGTCGTGCGAGCAAAGATGTTGTGCAAGCAGGCATCCACGTACTCGAGCACCTAGGTAGACTTTGAGCGAGCATGTAGGCAGAGATGAGCGCGCACGGAACAAAGGTTTGTGTGCTCAAATTATTATTCTCTTTTTCAAATGGTAAAGTATTTGCTTGCGACAGTCACACTGCGTGCGCTCGACACGCACTCTGTGCGCGCACGAAGGTGTCACAAATATCACACCATAGCATGGGGGAAACTATTTTTTTTTTTGTGGTTCACGAAGTGAATTTTAAAAAATGAATGTGTACTTTTTCTGAACAAATCTGACTTTTTCTCTTTAGACATGTTCAGACCTGTCGGAGGAATACATTTGTACAGTTTTAGGCAAATTAGTCATGGTATGTGCAAGTTACAGCTGTAAATTAACCAACGCCATACCAGAACTGTAAGAAATAGGAGATGGCTCCAATTGACTTTTTGTAGAGGTGTCATGTATAGAATGTTTATGCCAAAATTTGCATGTCATAAAAACTTTAATATTTCTTATAGTCTGTAGGGGGCGCTGTGGCATTAATTTCTGCACTAATAAGTGCAATCTGTTCAGGCTGGGGGGAGGGAGACGTGATTAAAATTTGAGCCAAACAGGGCCATGCATGTGCACATGAGGTGTTAAAGATACATCAAAAAACATGTTTATTGCAGGAGCGCTACGAGAAAACTGTAAAGAATTTTGAAAAAAGTAGATCACACTGACTATTTTTGAGCTCATTTGGTCCAAAGCCCAAGGAGGAGTTTGTTAAAGTATGAGGTGTAGTGCATGAGGTTCAAGCCAACATGGCTGACTTCCTGTTTGTTGGAGGGTGGAGCTATAAAAATATTTTAGGTTTGCGTTGGTTTGAAATTTCATGGCTCTATGCCAAAGTAAGGATGGCCCAAATCCTGGTGGTTTGAATTGCTGGGGGCGTTGTTGAGTCATTTTGTTTTGGGCATATCTAATTTGACTATGGGAACGCAATTTTCACCAGACCTGATCACTGTGCCAAATTCCGTGGTTTTCATCGACATTCAAGGGGTCAAATTTGCAATCGTGCGGGCAGAGAAAAATTCAGAGAAACCAGGCAATAACAATAGACCCCACACCTGCTTTGCTTGGCTCGGGCCTAATAATATAAGTGTCTATATTATGCTAAATCAACTTATGTTATAATGCTGTTCCCTCATTAAAAACATACCTGGAGTTGTGTTTTGTTTGTTTAAATAATCCTGTATTTTCACCTAGCACTGATTCTGTGTGTGATTTACAGTACCATCCTGTGAGATGCCTCTGATTGACAATGGTGTAGTGTTAGTAAATAAAGAGAAGTTTGTGGAACGTGACATTTTGGTTTACACTTGTAATCACGGCTACATAAAGGTGAGCGGACCATCACAGTGCCTTAAGCAAGGCACGACAACCCAGTGGAGCCCCATGCCTCAGTGTGAAGGTGAGGGGAAAAACTTTACATGATGATAATAAAAAAAATATCATTACATCGCATTAAGAAAATAAATGGTTTCAATTCTTTAGCCAGGACATGTAAACTCAGTTCTAATCCACCTGAGGGGACAACATACAACCCTCCGAATCAACTCATCTTCAATTCTAGAGAAAGAGTGAGGGTCTCATGTGGAGAAAAGCAGTGGGTGAAGAGCATAGAGTTTCAATCAGCTGAACTTACATGCCAAGACACAGGACGCTGGGACTTTGAGCCAGTGTGCCAACGTATGAACCCAGATACACAGCACATCTGAAAACACTTTTTGGGTTATATTTGATAGTGTGTTACTTTTTGTCTAGGGGTCACATGCTCCAAATTTGGCGAAAGTGTCAGCTGGGAAAGGACTTGGTTTAACACAATTGACATGGACCAAACGTTATGGTATCAGTGTCATGCTGGCTATGAGAACACAAGTCCCAGGGCCAAGTGCACCAGACGAGGCTGGGAGCCACAGCCACTTTGTAAAGGTAAATAGGGATGTGCAAATCAATACTGAAAGAATCAATACTTTTTTGTGCTGACAGGCAGAGGGAGAACTTTAGGCCATTTTCATGTGGATAGCCCCAATAATTGCAGGGATATGAAACTTAAACCACATCAAGACATCTGCATTTTCAATCTTTAGCAGCAAATTCTACAGTAGAATTTCAGCCTGCCTTCCACCTCAGTCTCTCACTATGGGCCTTTTAGAATGTTAGGACCTCCTGTGAATGCAACCTATTACAGTAAACTGTAGCGTAAACACTAATAATGTGATTTTCTCCCACAGTGGTACGCTGATGTCGGAGGTAACATAAATTAAACAGACAAGAAAATGGAAGAAAATGCTGTACTACTGTGTGATGAATGCAATTACTATTCTGTAAACCAAGTAACAGGGCCGTTTACAGCTATATGCAGACTGTGTACCGTATTTTCCGCACTATAAGGCGCACCTAAAAGCCTTTCATTTTCTCAAAAACCGACAGTGCGCCATATAATCCAATGCGCCTTATATATGGATCAATGTTGGTTAATTATGGCTACTGTATTCAGGGGGCGTCGCCGAAGTGACAGCGGTAAAAAAGGGGAATTCCAGTCCCAGCTGTTCATGTGTGCCATAGGCATGTTTATGGATCCTGCCGCAAAAGAACAAGGAGGCGCGGCCTTTGCTCCATCTCAGTAGAAGGGTTGCGACATTGAGGGGACAGAAAACTGAGCGCTCGAACGCTGTTCATGTAGCTTTGAACTGTGACAAATGGAGTTGGAAATGCATTGTTTTCAATGAGGGAGTTGTAAGAACGCTGGTTTGTATTCTATTAATAAAGTTTGACTGACTGACTTATTTGACTGTTTTATTGACATTCCCTTTAGCGCAGCGCCATCTAGTGGATGTGCCTTATAATGCGGTGCGCCCTATATATGAAAACAGTTTTAAAATAGGCCATTAATTGAAGGTGCGCCTTATAATCTGATGTGCCTTATAGTGCGAAAAATATGGTACATGCGTGGGGCCCCACAAGCCACTAAGCTAAATGTTCAGCCTCATCTGAGAAGAACTGATGCTGTGTTATGTATTAGTCAGATTTACTTTTAATTAATTTATAAAGTTTAGAAGTGTGCTGCTGCTTTAGATCAGTGTTTCCCAACCAGGGGTACAGGGACCCCTAGGAGTATGCAAGCATGTTGCAGGGGGTATTTGAGATTATTTCATATACAAATATTATTTATATATTATTTTATTTTGTTACATATTTTTTGGCGTGATTGTCTGTTTCAAAGGGACAATATTTACATAAATTTACATAGTAAATTGAGTTTAATGATGATGTAATAGTAATTCAATTGGGAAACAAGAATTTTATTTTTAATATAATTGTTTTATTTTTATGTGAAATTTGAGTTTAAAAGAAAAAAAAATTTGTTTGCAGTTTGTGTGTATTTTTATTGATTACTGGATTATTTGATGGTTACATTTTAGAAGAAACCCACAGTTCCACTACAGAGGAGGATTTATTATTTTAACTGAACTAAACTGGACCAATCAACTTTAAGCACATCTTATCAATCTGATGCACCTCACCTAATTAGTTTTTTAGCCTCCCTTTTGGCTCAGTAAATACAAATTTAGAGAAAACTGCCCTGACATTCAGCTACAATCCTTTCACACACATATTAAAAAGCTGAATGTTATTTCTGATTGGTGCATCTATCATGGTTTGTTTCTCTCAACTTGGCTGTTTTGATCATGTGACTTCAATTTACTGCAACGTCTGGCTTCTATGTGCTCTGTTCAATGTGCACAGCCAGTAATTTTTGAATTATTTTTTTTTTTAAATGGTATCACGCAACAGGTATATCCAAAGTAGCTCAAAAAACTTTGAAAAGTTTGTTCGACTGCAGCAACGCTCCAGGGGCCAATAACACGTCATCAGGTATATCAGTAGTTAAATGAGTACACAAAATTAAACCAAGGCTTAAAAACAGAAATGGTTTTATTCTGTACATGTAAAACATTGAATACACTGTTAAAAACAGCACATAAAACTTTTTCTCTTAAAAGGGAAACAGGAGAATTCATGACAAAAGTAAAAAAAGAACATTTATCTACAAAACAATGGACAATGTCTCTGCCACCATCTGAATGGCCCTTAGAGGATCCACAATATCTTTGAGCTTGTCTTTTCGGAGAACCCACTCGGGCGCAAACCTGGAAAAAATAAAACAGGAATGTAATCTACCACCATTTTACAGCATCCACATTACTGTTTAATTTGGGACTAAACCCAAAATGACATCTAGTAAGGAGCCCCTCTGCTAATTTAGACCTTAAAAAATTGAATATAAGAGTGTGATTTTTATTAGTAGTACTAATAGTTGTCACCAGAGCATATCACTGATATCATGGGTACTTATTTGGCAAAAGTTTTATTCCTGATGGTGCCTTTCCAGACTCAACCCTCTTCATTTCTTCAGGCTTGGTACCGGCACAAATAGGGAATGAAAGTTTTGGCTGCATGTAGGGAACTGGAACCACTGACAGGCTTGGGATCGATGGTTGCGCAGGTCTAGCTCATGTTGAACGGGTTTCATGAGATGATCTGTAGACCTTTTTAAGACTTTTTAATGACATTAGAATAAACTGTAATGTCAAAATTGCTGGCAAAAGAAACGGTAATCTGTATGAATATCCATACTACTGTGACACTTAAGGGTTTTATTTCAAAAGCCTAACACAGATGAAATAACAGTTCTGCATTAAAAAAAAAATCTTAAAACTGAATCATACGTTTCATTGATAAAAGTTATTCAATCAGTGTATTGTGATGATGCTTTTGCAACATTATGCATATGTACAGTGGACCTGAGGAAAAAACTTTTGGAAACTTACAAACTAATGGCCCATTCATTTTTAAACCATATATGATAGAATTTAATGCCAAATTCAAACTCACAAATAAGACATATCATACTTGTCTATTACAAGTTATGATGTATTAAATGCTTCTAATTGGGTTTGGACATAAATGTTACTTTTCACTGCACAATGATTTGTGTGAATAATTTGATAAATGTCAAAGTTTGCAAGCAAATACTAATCTAATTTACTAAATGCTAATACTCATTTACTAATCTATATATTACCAACAACACTAAAAATACCTTCTTTTTTTTTTTTTTACATTTAAGACCTAGATGAACAGAATTTTATACCTGCTCATTAAGATTTAACATTTTTAAGGCCTTGATTTTGACCACATCAAATTTAATACCTTTTTAATACTTTTAAGACTTTGGGGCTACCCTGACTTCACTGCCCCCTACTCCTCCACCTCCTTTGTTCTAATTGAAGTAGAGTATTATAAAAAAAGATATTGTGCAATATATCTGCTGATTTTGAGGTCTGGCTGTTTTGCTGATGTGAACATAAAACATAAGAAGTGCTGAATGGGCATGAAAACAGACTGGAGTTGTGTCAAAGACGGGACGTTGTTACAAATCCTTCCTCTGTATGTGGTCATCATACCTATCCTGGTGAGGCAGTTCATCCCCAACAAGCCTACTTTCTCACTATAATTTCTAAGGATGTCTTTTTTTTTCTTCTTCTCACCATTTCCCCTCCTGGGCTCCGTACTATCTGACCAATATAATATAATATAATAATAATAATACATGAATATCCCCAAAGTTTTTGTCTTTGCTCGTACACTTACTTTGGCGCAGGGCGAGCTTTGCGAGGCGTCGCTTGAATAAAAAAGCTCCCATTTATGGATGCATTCATCTTTTGTTTGACGACCGTTCTTTCGGCGTCCATCTTGTGCTTGCGGGCTGTGAGGCGGTAGATACTTTGGATCCGGTCAAGGGTTTTGGGCATTTTCTTTACCTCCTGAAAGCAAAGTTTAATTATTCTTATTACACACATACTGTAATAATTTTGTTGCATTACACAGGTTTATTTTTGAAGTCAAGGTTTTCGTACCACAGCGCGGTGTTTGTCTTGTAGCAGAAGAGCCAGGAGGAAGCAGGCCTTGGTGAAGATGCTGCCGCCTTTTTCGGCTACTTTGTCTCCTGCCTTCTCCCTGTACCTCTGCAGCAGGTCCAGGAGAGTCTCCACAGAGCTGTCCACCGAATACACCGCCTCGATGGTCTTGTGATACTGACCGAGACAAAAAAAAAAAAAGAAACACAAATCTTTTAATGATGTATTAAAAACAGTGATGTCATCTGCTTTACGTCATTTTCTTTAAAGATTTTCCAGCACTTTATGGACTTATTCACCACATATAATGAGTTGGAAAATGTTTTTGAATGAAATGGTAACTGAAATTGTCCCAAGTGAATGAATGTCTGTCTATCCAGGATGTACTCTGCCAATGGCCCATAGTTACTGTAATAGGCTCCAGTACCCACAACCCCTAACACAGGGCAGTATAAGGTCGATCTGGATTATAAAATTTGGAGCCGTTTTTATTCGATATGGACAAGTGCAAGTCTACAGATAAAGGCTGAGGAGCGCACACACCCATGTTTATGGTTACCGCCCACTTGCTGGAGCGTGAGCCAGCTTAAACAAGAGTGGAGTTTAGAGGAATACTCATCTTAAAAGGTACTACCCATTTTAATACAAAAGAGAGCATGAAAAAACAACATCAGCTCTATCTGCACAACAGGACTAGCATTGGAGCAAATCATCAGTATTCTGTGCGCTCTCCTCGTTTCTCCTCTGTGAGGGAAACTGAAACATGAGTGATAAAAGAGTTAAACCACAGGGAAATTGTTTTATGGCACTGCAGCTGCATTCTTTCCTCTCATCTTTCTCGAGTCTCGACTGCTCTCCTGTGCGCTAAATTGAAGAGAGAACTCAGGGCTACCTCAACCAGAAATTGATTTAAATGAGCTATACACTGTGTCCAGCAGAAGACAGTAGTTTCCTCAATACAAAAACAAAATCACAGTTAGGAGGTGCCGTTTATCCCTGCAGAGACAGAAGCTGCGTGAGATGTGAGTAATAGTTACTAATGTAATTCTAGCTCAATGAGTGTTGATGTGCTGTTTGAATCACCAATCACTATCAACTATATTTAAGAAGTCCTACACAAGTCAGTGCATGAGTAAGTTGGTTTAGCCCAGTGGTCCTCAAATTGTGGGTCAGGGCCCTAAACGGGGTCACAGAATGTTTAAATAGGCTAAATAGACATCTGTAAAATAAAGTTGGCTTATATAAACTGAAGCCTCCACTGATAAACTGTTTAGTAAATAAAACATAAAGACTAGATTGGGCAGGGTGACAGTTTAGGTAAAAAAAAACAACAACAAAAGGTTATTCATTCAATTAAATAAAAATTAGCATGGATATCTATCTATTCTAGTCTATTATCGTTTTAGTTGTTTTAACTGATGCCACTAAAACTAACAACACACATACTTTATCACCTTGCCTAAACTTAAATATACAGTAAAAGATTATTTTATTGGAAAACACAAAATCTAATGAAAATATGGCAAACATTGTGGATTTTTTGTTCCTTTGGGCATATCACCTAGCCGTAATTTTTCAGACAGATACACATTGTAACAGAATGCATATTATGATAATTGTGTGGTGTCGTGAGTTGTTGCGACACTTACCAACACTAAAAAATATATATTTTATTTCAGCTATTTCATTTCATTTCGGGCTACTAAACTTTTAAGCGTGCCAGCCCAAGGCCTATCAGGTTTTTTTACAATTTCACGAGCCCTGCCCAAACAGGAATAAGCAGAAGAAGATGAATGAATGAAAAAGAGTGTTAAAATGTTTTTATCCCTAGCCTACCCCAGTAACTATGGGCTGGGGTACGATCTGGACAGTGACCAGTTTAGTCACAGAAGCTGGAGTACCTGAAGAGAACCCGCAGTAACACAGGAAAGACATCCAGACTCTATACAGAAAGATTGTGTAATGGTTGCCCAAAAGATCAACCTCACAACCTCCTTGCTTTGCATTAGGTAAAAACAAGCTTTGCTAAAAGCCAACATAAGCTCACCACCATTTAAAAAACAACTAAAGATACAGATAATTTGTGCTGAGGCCATGTCTGATGTAAAAGCTAAGGCCAAGGTCTTGTCCTTGTGATTTGAGCTGACTGTGTAGAGATCAGCACAGATGCAACACTTCTCAAGACACTTTCTCTTCCTGATTTTTGCCTGTTCTTCCTTTTTCCAACTTAGTGCCTTCATGTTACACAATATAGCATTTTTATTCATGAAGAGACAAAATAAAAGGGAAGTAAATGAACTAAAAAAAAAAAAATAAATAAAAAAATCTGACATATTAGAGTTGTCTCTCTTAAGATTTGTGTGTTACATCTTTTTATGCAGGAGTTAACGTGCACTATGATTTGAACTATACAAAAATCTGGATATTTTAGATAGTGGTTACCTTGGATAAATTAAGGAGGATTTGAATGGAGAAGGTGATGACCTCCATGCACGGGACACTCCTATTGCAGCAGCGAATCAGTGTGAAGATGACGTTTGTGGCTCCACTCTCCACAAGCCTCTCACAGCACTCAGGGGACAGCCTGGTGGCCGTCTCTGAAAACACATACAAGGGAACGTACATTAGACCCTTTCAGCTGTTGTCAGCTGGCCTGATTCTAGGACTGAATTTTATCTCTGCTCATTTAATTGTGACCTTCTTTAACAGAATAAAAAATAATATATTTTATATCTCTTAGAGATTGTGAAAAAGTATTTTATTAATTTATTTTAAAATCAGTTTTACTCTCGCAATTTAAATGGAAACACTGCAATACAGCACAGAAAAGAAGGCCACTATGAGAGCTGTGGAGTACACTGGAACGGATGAAAAAATGGACAATGTGGTGAGTTACAAGTAGGAATGCACTGATCCAACTTTTTCAGTTCCTAAAACAGATACTAGAGCTTTGAGTATCGGCCAATACCGATACCAACCAACACCAGTGCAGACACTGAACGACAATTTCTGTTCTTATTTATATAGGCAAATCCATAGGAGTTAAATTCTATAATTAATTTGGGTATATCAAATGTGTGCTTTAGACTGTTGAAGCTGTGCATAAAAGTTTAATTTTATTTACTGCTCAATGCACCATTTTTACTACCAATTCTTTTTGGATTTGCAACAAGAGCCAGAATTTCATTACGATTATATTCTGTTAGGAACAGATGTCATTTCCAGGGACTAGATTTAGGCTGCGGCCCATAGTTTGGAAAGCACATTGTCTTTACCGACCGTGGCTGTGGTCAGGCACTAAAAAAACAATTCTCTCTGTTGGCGCTCTGTGCAGCAGCTTTAAAGTTCTGCTGTGGTGGGCAAGGAAACGTCTTTTGCTTAACTGAGTTTAAACGCTTGCGATGAAAGTCTGGTGTACGTGCACACTTCATGTTTAGGCTCAGCTCTTGTTGAGTCAGTGTGTAATAGCCTATAAACAACCTAGTGCTGCCTCTGCAGCTGATGCATGATGCAGCACAGCTCAAAATTATACTGAAGTGGATCGAGCTCATTATCCAATCCTTGTGCAGCTCTTGGCTCTGGATCAGCACTGATATCCAATACTAGGATTTGCTACATTTACAAGCTACAGTTTAGTGCAAGATAAAAGTTCTTTTTGGCATAGAATGTTTTTGTTTGTTTGTTTTTGCAGCACAAATTGACACTAGTTGAAAATGACCAACAATGACTGATGGTCAAAATTGGTGAAATTAAGTGTGCATTATGAACATCTTGGAATCTATCTGGAAAGCACAAATATAACATATGTCAGGTTTGACCAAGTTAAAAACTAATTTCCAGGCAGAGACCCCCTTTTTTTATAACTTTGATAAAACAGGAGCAAATCTAAAAACATTTATGCCTTGTGTTCTTGTTTTATAGCACCTGAGGCTTTGCTTAGTCTTCCAAGTTATGTTTTATGGATTATGATGTGATTAACTCATTTGAAGATTAATTTGTTTGCTGTCCCCTGCCATGTCCATCTTGAATCTAATCCAATATTTGCTTTAAAACTTCATACACAAAAATGTCTGAGGCCTTACCCAGGTTTTTCAAGGCCTCCAGTATATATAAGAAATGCCTGTATCGGAGCAGGTAGTCCAGAGCGGTTGTTGTCTTGTTGCACAGTTTGTCCTCCTCCCGGACATTAGCACACACTTTACGCAAGCGCTGCCTCAGCTTAACCACTTTGGGATTGTCGTTCAGTCGGCGGGAGCAGTATCCTCTCCAAAGAGCCTGGATGTAAGGCAAGGGGCACAAATTAAATGGCATAATTTAAAATCATACTCATTTCAGCAAGGTAATAAACATACGCATTATGCATTATCAAGGTGCATTACTCCAACACATTTCTGCCCCTGCTGCCATTTTGGTAGAACTAAGATGCATCTTTAAAGGGATTTTAAAAGTCAAATTATACTCAGACTTAGGAGTTAATTCGAAGTTCACTACTTGCATGTAACTGCACTGAGTTAAATTATTTGAAGAAAACATTATTTCTGTTGATGCTGAAATGTAGACACTAACATTTAAAACACAGTTGGATAGTAAAGAAAAACATACATTTTAAAAGACTCAGCTGATGTGTACCTGAGCTTTGACAATGCCCTGCTGAACCCTTTTTTGGCGCTTGACGAGGAGGAACTTGCGTACGGCTTGTTGGATGACACAGGCAGCCTTTTGGCGACGGTCGAACCAACGCCTGACTGCCCTCTGGACTATAACCACCTTCCTCTTGTCCTCCTGGTAATGTCTCTTCTGAATCCAGGCTCTCACCCAACGCTGTCAAGGAAAAGGAAAGTATGTTTAGTCTTAAATCAATACAACATAATGCTTAGTGTTTCATTAAAAGAGAAGTGGTAGTCTTTTAACAAAATGGTTGCTATATGATTTTGGGAGGGATTTGAGTGGACTAAAGTTTGAAAACTCCAAGAACTATAACCTGGTCAGCCAGACCCCAAGCTGGGTCTGAAACCTCTCACATTCCATCTGAGTTTCACCTGAATCAATCCTATATAACTAAATATAAGAAAATGGAGTTTCTGGGATGCCATTTTTCACAATGCATCCCTTCCAAAGCAGTTCTGCATATTTAATTCAATTCGGCAGCATTATCCTCTGTGTCAACTGGGGTGGCAGTCGCTGAGAAGGTAGAGCCTGTCCTGTCCATGGGCAAGACACTTCACACCCACCTCGCCCTCAGAGTCTGTGGTACTGGTGTACAAATGTGTTAGGGCACTGATTATCAAACTTTTCACACCAGGTACCAGACAATATAATATCACACAATACTGTACTTTACAAGCTTTAATCAACTGAAATGAGCCTAAATCAGAACTAAACCAGTAAATAAATAAAAAAACAATAATAACAATAATACATACAATAATGATAAATGTGCAGAGCAGAGATGAGAAATTATTAGGATAGTATAGTTAGTATATCTATGTAAAACTGTACCTGTATGGTGATGACGGAGTTAATCTGTTTTTTGGCAGACAACAGAGCCCAGTGAACTCTCAAAGCTCGCTGGATCTTTACTGCATTAAGATGGTAAAAGATGGCTGCAGTAAAACGTAGCCTTCTTTCAGCTTGAGCAGCCTCTAGCTCCTAAAACAAAGTAAAGCAAGACACAAACATTAATGCATGGTCAAGATTTTTATGTCATTAAAATGTATTCCAATACCATTTTTAACACAAAAAGTAGTATTTTGCGGTTTTGTAAATAACTGTCATTTGATAAATAATGATTATAAGTTTAAAGCACATTACCCGTTTTCTTGCGATCCAGGCCCTCCAGTGACTCTGAAGTATGATGGCAGCTTGTCTCTGTTTGTTGTAATCGTCCCGTTGCCTTTTGCCCAGCTGTCCTGCCCGGACCCTGCGTTGCATCTTCAAAATTGCATCTCTTTTCCTCTCAAAGTGCCATCTTTGGACAAAGCCCCGCCAATGAGACTGGACAGTAACAGCGGCCTGATTTTGGAGAGCAAGGTCTCTTCTTACTCGCCAACCTCTGAACACAGCCTGAAGTACAAGAGTGGATTGTTTGACTGTGAGGAACCTGTCTCGCTCTTGTCTCTGAAGAAGCCAGGAGCGGTAGTGTCTCTGGATGATGATGGCTGACAGACGCATGGCCTGGTATGTGACTTCCTCTCTGTGTTTTCTGAAAGCAGATTGGATAACAGTAGCGGCCTGATGCCAACGAGCCACCTCCTTTCTGACTTGATGCCCTCTGTATGCAGCTTGGAGGTTTATAGCAGCCACACGCATTTTCTGAAACTGTTGAGTTTGCTTCTTGGCTGCTACTGTGGCACGATACCTTCTCTGAACAACCACTGCTGAGGCTTTCAGGGTCAAGTACTGCTTTTGTTGATAATGGGCTTTGAAGGCTCTCTGTATAACTCCGGCAGCTTGGTGCATTTTCTTGACATTTCGCCTTGATTTCATTCCTCGGCATGCTGCTTGTAACACAATGGCAGCCTTCCTTTGCTTTTGATAATGTTGCATGTCTGAGTTCATCTGTTTTTGAGCCCTTAACCTCTGCTGTAAGACACAAGCTGCCCAGCGTTTTCTTTGGAAGACTGACTGTTGCTTGTGCCTCCTGAAGTTTGCTTGAATGACAGTGGCTGCTCGGTGCATTTTAGAAATACTCTTTCGAACTTGTTGACCCCTAAAAGCTGCTTGGAGAACAGTGGCACAGTGTCTGGTATAGAGAAACTTTGCCCTTTGCCGTTTTTGAAGAACCAAAGCTCTATAGTGCCTCTGGATAATAATAGCAGCCAAACGTATAGCCTGATATTTGATTTCCTCCCTGTGCCTCCTGAAGGCTGACTGGATAACTGAAGCAGCTTCATGGCGATGTGCAAGCTCTTTCCTGACCTGATGGCCTCTGAAAGTGGCTTGAAATACAGTAGCAGCTCTTCGCATCTGTTGATAGCGTTTCATTTGTTCCCGTGTTGCTGCGGTTGCCCGGTAACGTTGCTGGATTGTCAGTGCAGAGTGCTTTAGAGCTAGGTACTGCTTGTGCTCACAGTGTGCTCTGTAAAGTCTTTGGATAATGCGGGCAGCTCGATTCATTTGACTGACCTGTTGTCTCGATTTCATCCCTCGGTATGCAGCCTGTAACACAACAACAGCTTTCTTTTGTTGTTGATAATGTTGTCTGTCTAGGTTCATTTGTCTTTGGGCTCTAAGCCTTTGCTGTAAAACACAGGCTGCCCAGCACTGTCTTCTAAAGGCTGTTTGCCACATGTGTCTCCTGAAGTTTGCCTGAATAACAGTGGCTGCATTATGCATTTTGGCAATGTCTTTTCGCACACAATTACCTCTAAAGATTGCCTGAAGAACAAGAGCTGAATGTCTTAACTTTAAAAACCTGCCTCGCTCTTGTCTCTGAAGAAGCCAGGAGCGGTAGTGTCTCTGGATGATGATGGCTGACAGACGCATGGCCTGATATTTGACTTCCTCTCTGTGTTTCCTAAAAGCAGATTGGATAACAGTAGCGGACTGATGCCAACGAGCCACCTCCTTTCTGACTTGATGCCCTCTGTATGCAGCTTGGAGGTTTATAGCAGCCACACGCATTTTCTGAAACTGTTGAGTTTGCTTCTTGGCTGCTACTGTGGCACGATACCTTCTCTGAACAACCACTGCTGAGGCTTTCAGGGTCAAATACTGCCTTCGCTGACAATGAGCTTTGAAGGCTCTCTGTATCACACTAGCAGCTTGGTGCATTTTCTTGACATTTTGTCTTGATTTCATTCCTCGATATGCTGCTTGTAACACCATGGCAGCTTTTCTTTGCTGCTGAAAGCATTGTACATCCAACTTCATTTGTCTTTGAGCCCTAAACCTCTGCTGTAAGACACAGGCTGCCCAGCGCTGTTGTTTGAATATTGACTGTTGTTTGTGCCTCCTGATGTTCGCCTGAATGACAGTGGCTGCTCTGTGCATTTTGGAGATACTCTTTCGGACTTGCTGACCCCTAAAAGCAGCTTGGAGGACAATAGCTGAATGCCGTGCTTTCAAAAAGTTTGCCTTTTCTTGTTTCTGAAGGAGCCAGGAGCGGTAGTATCTCTGGATGATGATGGCTGACAGACGCATGGCCTGGTATGTGACTTCCTCTCTGTGTTTCCTAAAAGCAGATTGGATAACAGTAGCAGCCTGATGCCAACGAGCCACCTCCTTTCTGACTTGATGACCTCTGTACGCTGCCTGAAGGACCACTACTGTCCGTCTCATATGCAAGTACTGTGTCTTTTCCTTCTTAGCTGCAACAGATGCCCTATATCTCTGCTGGATTATAACGGCAGCCAGTTTAAGTGCAAGATACTGTTTGTGTTGACAGTAGGTCTTAAAAGCTCTCTGGACCACGACTGCAGCCTTGTTTCTTTTTTGCAATAGTTGTCTTGCTTTCATACCTCTGAAGGCAGCTTGTAAGACGACAGCCGCATTTTTCTGGACTTTTAAAGCTTGCATCTCTATTCTCATTTTTTGATTGGCCCTAAAACGTGCTTGCAACACCTCGGTGGCCCATTTGAGCTTCTTGTAGCTAGTTTGGAGATGGTACTTTCGGAAGCGAGATTGAATTATTGTAGCGGCAGTATGCTGTTTACGCAATTCCTTTCTGACTAAATATCCTCTGTAAGCCGCTTGCAAGCAAATGACAGCTTTGCGCTTTAATAGATAGTGACAGCGCTGAGTTCTTGCCACTGTTACTGCTCTGTACCGTCTTTGGCAAACTACAGCTGCTTTTTTCAAAGTTAAAAACTGATTTCGGGTCTGATAAGTAAGGAATGCTCTTTGTATTACTGTAGCAGCTCTTTGCATTTCTTGAATCTCCTGTCTCGTCTTGTAACCACGGTATGCTGCCTGGATAGTTACAGCAGCAGACTTCATTGACCTAAACTTTTCAACTTGTTGGTCTCTTATCCTATTGGCTCTGTATCGGTCTTGAATAATAATGGCAGCACATTTGATTGCTAGAAAAGTCATTCGCATTTGGCGCATTCTGAAATTAGCTTGTATCACTGTGGCTGCACAATGTTGTCTTTTAACCTCTCTTCTCACCACAAATCCTCTGTAAGCCGCTTGCAAGCAAATGACAGCTTTGCGCTTTAATAGATAGTCACAGTGCTGAGCTCTGGCCACCGTCACTGCTCTGTACCGTCTTTGGCAAACTGCAGCCGCTTTTTTCAACGTTAAAAACTGATTTCGGGTCTGATAAGTAAGAAATGCCCTTTGTATTACTGTAGCAGCTCTTTGCATTTCTCGAATCTGCTTTCTTGCCTTGTAACCACGGTATGCTGCCTGGATAAGTACAGCAGCAGACTTCATTGACCTAAACATTTGAACTTGTTGGTCTCTCATCCTTTTGGCTCTGTATCGGTCTTGAATAATAATGGCAGCGCATTTAATTGCCAGATAAGTCATTCGCATTTGGTGCATTCTGAAATTAGCTTGTATCACTGTGGCTGCATAGTGTTGTCTTTTAACCTCTCTTCTCACCACTAATCCCCTAAAAACTGCTTGAATCTTCAGCGTGGCCTCCTTTAATTGTCTGTATTCATGCTGTTGTTTCCGGCTAACCATTAGAGCTCTATATCTGCTTTGAATGATGATGGCTGCACTTTGAAGCAGATGATAATGTTTTTGTAGCAAGATCATCCTAATATAGGATTGTAAGACAGTTGCTGCTTCATGCCTTTTCTTGAGCTCCTTCCTAACTACCATGCCCCTGAATGCTGCTTGCAAGGTAACAGTGGCTGCTTGCATATCCAAAAACGCTTTCCTCGCCTCCTTCCCTGCCACATAAGCTCTGAAGTATTGCTGTATGACTAGAGCCGATGCCTTTGCTGACTTGTACTGTTTCTGTGCAACATGTCGGCGAAACCAGGTCTGTATGATTGTGGCACATTGATTTTGCTTCTCTAATGTCTTTCTTTCGACTCTTCCTCTCCATATTGCTTGCATCCTAACCACAGCCTTTCTAAGAGCCACAAACTCCTTCTTTGTCTGATTTGCTATACATGTGGCCCTGTACTTTTGCTGGATCAAAATGGCAGCTTTCCTTATGAGAAGATAGCGTTTCTGGGCAACGTATCTCCTAAAAGCAGTTTGTATCACTGTAGCAGCCTTGTGTTGCGTTGTCAACAAGCCTCGAGCCTTTTTTCCACGAAATGCCGCTTGTAATGTGATTGCAGCGTTCCTCTTTCTAAGAAATATCTGCCTTTGAGCGTTTCTTTTTAGAGTAGCTCTGAAGTGTTGCTGGATAACAACAGCTGCCAAAGTAATTTTTGTCATTTGTTTTCTTACAATGTACCCCCTGAATGCACTTTGAATGACAATAGCAGAGTAGTGCTGTAGTTTGAGCATCTGGTAGCATTGCCTTTGTGCATAACTCCTGTACTGGGCTTGTATTAGCACTACACTTCTCTTGATTTTTTTGTATTGACGCAGACACAATTGCATCCTATACCAAGACTGAATTTTTACAGCAGCAGCCAGTTTTTCTGAGATTTTCCTCTCATACCATTTCCTAAAGGCAGCTTGTATCACTTGGGCAGCATGGTTTTCTTTCTCGGTTTTCTGGGCTTTCCAACATCTGTAGCCTCTTTGTATTTTCACAGCTGCAGTTCTGAGACACAGGTAGCAATCCCGTTCTTTCTTTGCCTTGGACCAAGCTCTGGTGTATTTCTGAATGACGGACACTGCCCAAAGGGTTCTTCCATACGCAGTAGCCGCCCTCCTCATTCTCCACTGAGCTTGGACAACAATTGCGTAATATCTAAGACGTTGGTAAGACTTCATAGTGCAAAACATCCTCCAGTGAGCCTGTATGGACAAAAAGACAAATTTAAATGTTATTATCATTCCCTCATATTTTAAAATGGTTAAACAATGTGGAGTTTTACCATTGCTAGATTGTTTTATCATTTCATCACGTGACATACCTGGATGATGACTGCTGCTTTTGTTTGCAGAACTCGGAGCTGAGCCTCTTTTTGGCGCTTGAGCTCTCGTCGGGTCATGTAGCCCCGCCAGACTGCCTGGATGACGATGGCTGCTTGCCTCTGCCTCACAGCTCTGCGACGCTGAAGAAAGGCTCGGACAAGAGACTGAATTTTCAAAGCTGCTGCGTTCCTCTCCTGTGGCCAAAGATAAAAGCCTTAGTAATATTAGGAGCAAGTCAAAAACATGCCCCTATCAAAAAGTCAAAACACCCAACTATAATTTTCCCAGTAGGCTACTCTAAGGCATTAAAAACATGTTATTAAATGTAAATATTTTTGACAAGGACTTATATTCAATAAATGAGTCCCATGTTTTTGTATGTTTTGGCAAGCCAATCCCCATTATAAACCAGACAAAACCATGTATGCATCTCCCTGGACATGGCATTATGGTTTGGATAAAAGCACAAACTCCAACATTCAAGGCACTAGAGAGGTGAGTACTGATGTGCAGATAAAGCAAGTACATTTCGCTGCTGTACTAACCTGATAAAGTTGTAGATCTTTCTTAAGTCTGTATTTTCTCCATGCAGCCTGTATGACCCGGGCAGCTCTGGTCTCATTCCTCAGATCCAAAAGTCGAGTACACAAGAAGGTCAGGTAGGACATCACAACCTAAAAATATAGTGTTATATACAGTTCAGATAGGTTAGCTGTGGTCAGATACAGTGAATGCATACCAAGTTCTTAATTTAACTTAAACTGTTTCTTTTGTCTGCAGTAGTGCTTACAGTGGTAGTTGGATTGTGGGACGCAGCTGCAATATTTAGTTTCAAAACACAAGACTAAATGTACTACAATCTTTGGAGAAATATACAATTGTATATTATACAAATACTATTGCTCAGAAGCAAAAAGATGTTTTCTATCTAGAATCACAACATAAAAGTCTCTACTAATAACAAGACAGTTAATCAACTGCTAATACCTGAGGCTGCCACAGACTACACAGTATGTCCTCACCTTCTCATTGGGAATAGTGTTTGACATGTCAGTTGCAGTGATCATAGCAGGAACCCCACCCAGAAAAGCCACTGCACTGTTGACCAGTCGGAAATTATTTTTCTCATTTTCCAGCAGCTCTTTGAATGGAGAGTCTGAGACTGTACAGAGAATGATACCAACATGGTTAAGACTCAGCTATAGAACATAAGAATTTGGGGAAAAAAGTGGCAAAATGATGCAATGCATGAACTTTAACACTGACATTATGGCAAGAAATACATTACGATCTTATGTTAAATTTTACATTTATGACTTTATATGAAGTAGTGTGTTAAAATTTTAGACTTTTTGTTAATTTCTTATTTTTATGGTAATCTATGAAATTCATAATTCAAATTGAATTATTTGCTGGGCATTATATGACAGATGTACAGAGAGGGTGATGTGTACCATTAGGGCCTGGTGGGGAGGAGTCAAAGGAGTTGTCAGAGTCTGAAGCTGAGCAGTCGAGCTCGAGGCGCCCCCTGGGTGAACTCTCCACAGTCTGAGTGGTGATGTGACTGATGGTCTGCTCTGGCACCAAACTGGGATGGTAGTGGTGGATGAGGTAGCAGAGCACACGACCGTCCGAAAACGACACAGTAAAGTTCTCCACCTGTACACAGACAAAGATTTACTGCTTAGCAAACACTAAAAATATAGTATTTAAATATAAAAAGAAGTTGATAAACAGATCTTAGGCAGTCTGTTAAGAATGAAAGTTGATCCTTATTTGAAGTATAATGGCCCTGCATTGGCCTCTCATGTACTTTGAGGTTTTCCTCATCACTGACTGGATGTATATGACTGATATCTGGCTGCTTTGTTATGTTTACCTTTTGTACTGTCCTCATTATGTTTTGTCTGAGCTACTGTGTGTAATGGTTTCGGCATTGTGAAAAAAATAAATAAAAAATCCAATGCTGTTACAAACAAAGTAAAAAAATAAATTTATAAAGTTATTTACTCTGATATTTTATAGCTTAAAATGAATTTAAACTGACAAATTTAATAGCTTTCAAGCTTTGTTTCTGTAAATGGTGGTATGTCACAATAACAAATGGTTAAAGTCATGCCTTGTTTGATACAAAGCCATTCTAACACTAAAGCAGCGGTACCCAAACTTTTTTCTTCAGAAGGCCAAAACAGAAAAGTATTAGCGGGACAAGGGCCGAATGCAATAATGTTTTGCATGTAATGAGCTGCATGCAAACAGACCTATAATTAAAGAGGCCCTACTATGCAAAATGACTTTTCTAAGCTTTCTACCATGTTTTTATGTTGTTCCTTCATCAGAAACATACCTGGAGTTATGTTTTTGGTTGTTTTAGGTGTCCTAAATTAATTTAAAAGACACAAAAAAACAGCATAATATGGGCCCTTTAAACTTCCTTTAATTTTTACATTATTTAGGAAGAAAGACTTATTAGACTCACTGCCAACCATTGACAATCTTTTCAGTACACAATAGAAAGGAGATACCCCATATGAATCAAAGCACCCCTCCGCGGGCTGAATCAAACCCCTTGAAGGGCCAAGTTTGGCCCATGGGCCCCACTTTGGGCACCCCTGCTCTACAGACACTCTAAAATAGAAAAGAAAGTAAAATGCTCGTGGCTCAAACTCTTTACAGTGCACCGACTGAGTTCTGCCAGGATAAAACTACACTACATTGTTGTACATTCAGCAACTTCAAATCAATCTGAAAAATGTATAATGCTTTATTGTTCTTCATGCACAACCCAACATCTCATTCTAAAATTACGCTATTGCATTTCCTCACCTTCAAGTTGTAGAAATCACCCACAGCTCGCACCCAGTCCATGAGCAGTTGAATTTTGGAGCTGCAGTGTTCAAATGAAACCTTGGCTGTAGCAGGACTTGGCTGAATCCCACGGTCTGTCCTCAGGTACGCCAGTCGCTGTTTGGTCCTCCACGTTTTCCTTAAGAAGCCAATTTCCTCCTTCAGCTGATCCTCATTCAATATCACTTCCACCTTAAAGTGCAATAAATGCATTCAAATAAGTATGGGACTTGAAACTGTTCCTGAATTAGAGAATTAGACCGCAAGAAAACATACATGGAAAGCAAAGATGATTTTCCATAAGAGGGAAAGAGTCTTCTCTCTATGTCCGTCCACAATGTCCCTTGAGTCAATGGCAGAGCCTGCAAAAGACAAGCACAGAGTAGTATTTGAATCATTTTATTCTGCTTAAGCCACAGGTGGTTGGAGCCTTTCCCAGCAACTATGGCCTTTAGGCGGGATACTTCTGGACGGTTGCCAGTTATTACAGGGCTGACTAAGGCATACACTGACGGAAATTATATTCACTATCGCGATCACTCAAAATTGTCTTAACAGGCACCAAAGACTTGCATATGTTGAAAACCCACAATAACACTGAACATGCAGACTCCACTCAGTCAGCCAGCCAGAGGATCAAACCCACCCACCTACTTTGTCCATAATTAACAAAAATAATTTCTATCTACAGCCCTATTCGCATGAAATTAGTATTACATAGGGACCTCCAGTAATTTGTAATAATTGTCGAGGTTGTCTGTAATTGTTTTCCCCTGTGAATCTGCCATGTAAAGTAAAAATTACCCACCATATTTCTGCCAACACACGTACCCTCTGATTAACACTAGTCCCATGCGAATTTACAGGTCTGTGATTCAGGCTGCTTTTGTCAGCATGTTGTTTCCTGATGATCGTAATAATGATCCAAAATGTCTTTTAACGCTCCATTTTATGTCTGTAGTTGAACTACATTAATAAAGACATGTCTCTATAGGTCCTACTGTGAAACAAATACTTTTCTCTCCAATTAAAAAGAGAAAACTACAGTGAAGACTGACTAGACTTGGAGCAACGTGAGGCTCTTTTGGAAAGTTTGTATGCTTTTTGGGCTAATGTTGAAGAAAGCCGTATCACAGTGAATGGATTAAAAGAGGGCTGCCTACTGTTCATAGGAAGAGCAAAATCTCTTATCTAAGAAAACAAATGCCATGTGTCGTAGCAGGCAGCAGAGATAGTTTTTTGTCAGTAATGTAAAGCAACATAATAGATATATTATGCTTTTCTGTGTCTTTTAAATTAATTTAGGATACCTCTAGATCAGCAGCTTACTTTTTGTTCATCAGAAAACGCAATCATTATTGAAAAAAACTTATTTTGAAGAAACTCATCATTTGACACTTAGATTAGGTCCCTGCCCCTTTAGGAGCCGTCCATCCCCGCTGTCCAGCTCCTGGCCTGCCCCTTCAAGCACTTCTCACAACAACACATGCCGGTGCAGAAGCCAGTGTTTGAGTTGTGTTTGTGGGTGGGTTTGATTGAGCTGTAGCAAGACCGTGAGGGGTGTGTGGCATGGTCAAATGGAAAAGGCAGACACCTGAAACGAGCCTTTGGCCATTTGGCCTCTCACAATCTCAATCTAAAAGAATAGTGGATTACTAAAACATGCATGAATGAAACAAAATACAGCTCCAGGTATGATTTTGATGAGGGAACATAGCAGATTATAACAGTAGAAAGTTCAGAAAAGTTGATTTTGCATAATATAGCCCCTTTAAGATTAAGTAGAGCTGGAAACAAAAGAAATAGGGGATTTTGTATCCTAAGTCAGTGTGATTGTCAATCCATCATAACCAGAATAAAGGCCGTAACATACATCGCTTATCCCATGTGAATGCCCTCCTAAAAACACTGACATCGGGGCACAAATCCTGAATTACTGAGGTTGAGGGGTAATGCTTATCCCATGCAAAGAGGGCTTAAGACTGTTAAAATCACAATTATTACCGCGTTTGACAAAAGGGAAAGTTAGGATTACCATGCTCATCCTTGAGCTCGACGCCTTTCCTCTTGAGCACTTGCAGAGCAAGGTCGACGTTGTGCACCTTCTGGAGGCGGCTGATGGCAGGAAGACGGAGCTTCACTGACAGACTCCAGTCCTGGATGAGAAGCTCCATAACACGCCTACAAACAGCACAATTCCATGTTCACATTTGTTCATCAACTTGGAAAAAATATTTAAAACTGAAAATGACAGAGGTTAGAAGGTAGACACTTGGACACTCTAAAAACTTCTCACATCACCTACAAAAGAACAATCACTTCAAATACTGAACCTAGGGATGAGGATTTTACTTGATTCACTTCCGACACTCGTTATATTTCACTCACACTAGACGGATGCCACACTTCAAGTCAGCTGCCAAATTCTTCACAGCAAAGTTGAACTCGTCCAGTGGTTTCTGTTCGTGGGACACAGGTAAGCCCAGATAGCCCAGGTGTCTGGGAAGGATGCCCTCTCCGCTCAGGAAGTCACGGGAGAAGGCCAGCAGCAGGTCTTTACTTGTCTACGATTAAAACAGAAATTAACAAACATATAGGATATTAAACTACAACTGAAAGGCCCAGAGACGCTAAGATAAATTAACTTAAATTATCTTGTAATTGTCTTTTAACCGTCCTGGACTTTTACTCAATTATTCTAATACCATTTTATACACAACATTATGCTGATAAATCATGTTTTTCTTCATTTATTCGTTATGTGCAATACACCAACAGATGTTTTATGTTGTAAGTATTTTTTATGGATTGCATTTTGACCTTCCTCGTTTCTTTCCTTTTTTTAATCCAAATTTCCCCTTTATGGTTTTAGTGAAAGTATCTGTTCCCCTTAATTTGTTACTGACGTCAAGTCCAAGTTTATTTCTAAAGAACATTTAAAATTATCCTGGTTGACTCTGTGTGCCAATAATTAAAATGTCCTTTACTTATTTTCCCACATGATTAACCATTCCACTCGATTTGAAATTAACATAATCAGATAAATTCTGTCACCACAAATTCATCAATGTAATTTTTATAACAGTATGCGTTATATGGGAATATTTTGGAGCAACCACTGCATCGTTTTATATGATTTTAAAATAAAAGATAGGCCAGATCTATAGTACCTTGAACTCTGCGTCCATGCAGAACAAACAGGGGTCATGCTCAATCAGCCGGGATTCTTTGGCCTTGTCCAAGAAACACACCAGGAGCAGCAGCTTCTTCAGAGTAAAGCGAGACAGCGCCTCCTCATGGCCTAATAAAGGAAAAACTCATAGTTTTAACACAAGAACACATATACACAACATTCAGGGGCAATGTGAGGAATCAAAATTGAATATGTATAAAAATGATGTGAGGTTTTGTCTTGTGAAATCTTAAGACCTTTTTAAAATGTTTTAATGCCACTTTGAGTGAAATTTAATGCCAACATCATCAACACCACAATAATCTGTATGAATTTTACACTAAAGAATTATCCATACTGGAACTCAAGGATTTTATTTTAAAAGTCAAATACAGATGAAAGAACTCCAGCTGCATTAAAAGGTTCAATTTGTAAGATTTTGGAAACTGTAACCGCTAAGATTATGCAGGAAAAATAAAATAAAAATGCCTTTAAATTATTCTAAAATAACGTTACTGGCAATATGACAACTGCATAAATTTGTTTTATTAAAAAGCTATTGTAATAAAACTAATTTTGGTATGGATAGGACCGGTCATCGGCTAAATGTCTTCATAAAACACAACGTAATAAAGTCCAGGTCATGTGGAGTCCAGTAACCAATGGGATTAATGTTCGTGCTGCCAAGCATCTGTGCTTGTTATGGCTCACAATTCCCCTTTTTGAATATTGTGTTACTGATAAGACGAGTTCATTATAAATATTTGGGGAAGCTGCATATAAAAGCTAAATTTGCTTTGTCTAATCACATCTGTGGTCTGTCTCAGAGACAGGACTGTGGACACATTCTTCCTTTGGATCCACCGAGGGACTAATTACCAGTGAGTAGTCTGTATACTGCATTGTGTCATAAAATATTCTTACTGCAGTTACATATTTTATTTATGCTCATAAACAGCAGCACACCTGGAGAGGTGGACAGGTGTGTAGTATTCCTCTGTACTCCACTCCTCACCTCACACAGACTGTTAGTATCAACCAGTGACACGTCACATCTGTACACATCTGTACAGTGACCTGCTGCTGAATAAAATGATTCACTTTATGTTTTGTATTCTGTTTCAGATAATACTTTAGCCTGAGTTGTGGGAGCACTCGGAGGGGCTCAGTGTAAATAAAGTAAGTCAGATGTAAAGTCACAGTCACATGAGCTTCTGTTGGTGCAATAACTTTCCTTGTTTACTTTGGAGTTTGGTGTAACAATGGTGTCCTGTGTTTTTATCAGGAGCAGAGTTCCAGTCTCCTCCTCTCTGCAGCTGGAACAGCTGGATCCATCTCTCCATCACATTTCCTCTGACAGACACTGCCCTTGACACTTACAGCACCACTGGAGACACTTGATATGTTTTTATATTTTTTATCTACTCATGAACTTCTGTTGTGAGATGGTAATGCTTCCTACACAGGCAACACTGTAGCTGTATTCACAACCTCTGTTAGTCCATCGTTTACATTTAGTCGTTTATTTTGAACATCAGTTTCTTTTGTAATTTTTTTTAACCAGGTGTTTGCGTTAAATCCAATAATGTTGATGTCTTTTGTTGCCCAATAAAGTATAAAAAGCCTTTGGAAGGAACATGTCCATGTTTGGTCCCTACTTTTACCATAGTGCTTAGTGAGGATATGTCTACAAAGATGTACAGATATGTATTTGTTTCTGATATGATAACATTTCTTCAATGAATATATTTTGTTGTTGCAGCAACTCTCCTATTTCTAATATCAATATAATGTTTTGACAAACTTTAAGACCTAGAGGGACATTTGACAAGATCAAATTTAAAACCCATTTAATGCTTTTAAGACCTTGGGGTGACCCTGACTTACCGTCTCTGTACAGATGGGGCACTTTGGGATGTCTGAACTCAGCAGCGATGTCTGGATTCCAAAGCAGCCGCTGGAGAATAAACATGGCCAGGCCAAAAGTGTCTCCATTGTTTTCCAGAGAAATCAGCTCACCATAGATGGTCTAAGAAAAAAATAAATTATGTTTTTAAAGATGCCATACATACACAACAAACATTGACAAGACAAGGCTGTTGCATTTATATACCTCAAGTCCAATTCGTAACCATAGAGGATTGTATGAGAGTAGCCAGTTGAGGACTTTTTGCCGTTCACCTTAAAATCAAAAAAGTTGTTTTTTATTAATGTACAGTTTCAACGCTTTCTAAAAAGTGTAGGAGTGTTCTAAATATTAATTCTGCAAAATATTGTTATTTTAAAAGGAAATATTGTATCAAGATTTTTTTTAAAGCTGCATTGATTTGTTTTGACAATAAATTCCATATTTATAAAAATAAGAAATCTTGCAAGCATGTTTTTGCTTATTTGGAAGAGGGAACATGTTTGAGAATTACAGTTGCAGTAATCACTAAATAAAATGTATTTCATTAAATGTTGTGGTGTAGTCGTATACTGTGTACTTGTTATATTGACATATTTCATGGTGATACCAATATTATAATATTTATTGATGGACAGGTTCTTGCCAACACAGTCCTATTAACTTCAGACTTACACAAAAAGCATTCAGTGTTTTTGTTTTTGAGGAAAACCATTAATAGGATGTAAAAGACTAAAGTCATTATCTTTATTGCAGAGAACATTTACCTATGTCCTTCCACAGATGCCGGTCTTTGCGGACAAGCAGCCTTTTAGCCTCCACCTCCAGCTCCAGCCTCTGAATGGCTTTGACCATCGGCTCTGAGGTGAAGAGCTGGCAGGCAGAGCGCCGCAGCCGGTTCAACTTCCGCCGGGCTGTGTACGTGCTGAAGGACATCTCCTCTTTGGTGGGGGCTTTGGGAACACTGACCTCGCTGCCCATGGCCAGGGACACAGCATTCACTATGAAACAAAGAATCAAGCCTTTAATAATCAGCATTCGTTGCCAGCATTGTTTAAATATAAATTATACAAACTAATGATTGTTTTTGAAGATTATACAGCATTGCGGCACAGGAAGAAAGAAGTGTTTTTACCACTAACAACATGACCCACTTTCTCTAACAATAAATTCCTTGCTCAGTGGTTTAAATCTAACAGTAGTGGACAAACATCATCACTTGAGTAAAAGTACAGATCCTCGTAGTCAAATATTACTCCAATACAAGTAAAAGTCGCCCAGTCCAATAATTACATGAGTTAAAGTATTTCAAATGAGTACAGTCAAGAATTTTTTTTAGCATTTCTGCCAAATTAACTCCACAGATGCAGCTCCAAAAATATGAATAAATATATGTTCATACCTTCTTAAACAAACCCTAGGTAGATGAGACGTCAAACTCATTTTAGTCTGATTAGTCTCCACCTCAGAGTTAGAATAACTACAGACACGTTTATACAGAATCAGCCAATGGGAAACAGTGAGAACATTTAGTTTAAATCCATTAATGAAACAGGGACTAACATATAAAAAGACTTAAAGCAATGGTGTTCATTTGACAGTCAAGTGTGTGAAGTCAACACTGGAGGTTGCTAAGGCCTTTCAACAACTTACCCACACATAAATAAATAAATGCAGAATCTGTTTACTCTAATTGGCCAAATAAATGCATATAAATATAGAAATACAAAACCCTTTACCTTTTGTGACCTCTGTGTTCACTTTGAAGTCGTCAGGGGTAAGGATGTAGTTTATCCACCAGGTGAATCCCCGCTCCTGCTTCTCAATCCACCTCTCGTCAAAAAACATATTTTTGGCAGCGAATGGCATCGGGTGTCTCGGAATCACTTTATAGAGAAATTCAACACACCTTACATGAAAAATCTGTGTGGGAAAAAGAAGTACTGCAGTGCAAAATGCGGCGGCATCCATTACCTGTTTGAGCAGGCTTGATGAATGTGAGCTTTGACTGAGCAACTGCCACTACTCTGGCTTTCTGAGAGGATGACTTCAGAGATGGGGCACCTATGAAAAGAAAAATCAAAAGGTATAGCATTTACAGTCAAAAGTAGATGGTCAAATAAAACATTCTAGGTGAATTGATCCAAGTCGCATTCACTTACGGCGTGTGGTGGGTTTGGTGCTGTGCGGCTTGGCCTGTGCAGGGGCTACTGAGTTTACAGCTTTTTTAGATGAGTTAGAGACTGAACGAACAGAGCCTGAAATCAGAAAAGGAGGTTAATGTTAGGCCTTCAGCAATTTTCCTCGCTTGACCAGCATAAAGTAAGCATAAGTCATGGATTATGAAATAGTACTTTCAGAGTTTCCCATTCATTCAGAAGATTATGGCGGCCCACCATAGTCTAATTTTGTCCTCCATAAGTCTAAAACTAAACAACTTTTCCCCCCATAAAGACATATAACTTATATACTACTAATGATACACATATAAAAATCTAGATATAAATAACTTCCAAATATTTCAATTTTAGATACTAAAATGTTATAGAACGTGGTGTTTACAGGGACATTTTTAACACCAATATTGGATTATAATAAAATAAAATAAATAAATAATGCAAAATATAGATGAAACGACATTAAAGTGGCTAAATATTTACATTTTAAAAAGAACATAAAATAAAAAGCACATTTAAAATCAAGAAGTATACCTGGATCTGAAATGGTATTAATAATGTAACCCCATAAATGTAAATATGTCATATTTCTGCTGAAAACTATGACAAATTTTAGGGGTACTTTCAAGAGCTAAAGGAATAAAATATTTTAGCTTTCATGCATTTTGTTGTAAAAAAAAAAAAAAAAAGATATTTGTTCATCTTTTCTCACATATTCAGGTTAGGTGTGAGTAGCTGGAGCCTTTCCCAGCAACTATGGGTCTTAGGCAGGGTACACTGGACAATGGCCAGCATTCATATTCACTAGGGGCAATTCTCCTAATATGCACTTGGGAAGCTGGAGTACATGGCGAGAACATGAAGACTCAGAACTCAGAGATCAAGAGAGGCAGAAGCGGTAACCACTCTGCCACCATGCACCCCGAAAAAAATAGCTAACAAAACTTAACTATCACCCACCTGCTGGTCTTGGCTGCTGTCTCTGCGAAGCCGCTCTCCTCTCATGCAACCCTTTGCTGGGTTCACATTTTACCGCTGCTACCCTGCTTCTTTTGGTCCGCTCTGATTTGCCGACATCTCCAGCCTTCACATCAGCTTTTAAAAACTCTTCACTCTTCCTTTTCTTTCTATTCACTGCCAGGTGAATAGGAAACGACTCGGGTGAAGATACCAAAAATGCCCGGGGCTGCGAAGAAACAACTTCTCCTGCTGATATAAGCCCACAATGAACTGGAAAAGTGGGGTCTTTTGGAGGAGTAGCCAGTTTAAGTGCAACAGGAGCGGAACTGCCTGTGGATGAAAGGGACTGATCTGTATGTAGAGGCGAAGTCACTAGAAAGGTAATGGGAGCGGGTGATCCAGGGGGGCTAGATGTAGTACACTCCTTGCTTGTGCTTAGCCTATCTTGAACTCTTGTATCTGAATGTATATTAGCATTTTCAGTGGTGCTCTGACAGTTCATTTCTGTATCAATAACTGGAAGACACGGTGTCCCGGGGCGAGATTCCGACTGACTACTAGAATCTGTCAACTCCAACGTTTTCTCCAAAAGTCTTCGTCTTGATTTTTTGATTTTCCTTCCACTCAAAGGATTCGCCTCAACCGGTGCCCTACCTTTTGTCACCGTGGTGGAGGTGAACATTTTGACCTCTTGAAGAACAACTTTCTTGCCAACAAAGAAAGTCAGCCTGGGCTCATTGATCTCTGGGCTTTCTGGGTTCACTTTGACGACGTCCTTGCTACGATTTTCGCTCTTCGACTCCAGGGAATCTGAAAACTCGCTACTACTTTGGGGCGAGCTGTTGATGGGGCTCAAATCGGAGTCAATAAGGGCCAGTGCGTCTTTTAAGGACAAACTCGGAGTTCTGTTCAAAGTGTTGTCTGTAATGGCAGTCGCTTTTACAACTGGGCTTTCAACAGACTCAATTCGGGGCATTAGTTTTTTTAACCTGTCCGGTGTGCCAATAGGAGACAATGTCCTGTTAAGCACTTTAGTAAGGTCTTTGTTTTCAGGCACGGTCAAAAAATCCTGGCCATCTGTGTCCTTTATATGAGCTGGTAGGATACGACACGCAAGAGGAGAATTTTCCTGCATGTTACACAGGTAATCCTGAACATTTGAACCCACAAAGCCTTGTACGTCTGCTGCTTTCTGCGGATATTGGTCATTAGGATTCTTCTTTGACAGGGATCGACGGGTTGACTCGTATTGATTGAGAGAGGCCAGTGGGCTGCGGGGCTTGTCCTGTTTGTACTGCGGCTGTCGGGACACTTGGAAAGTTTTGTTAGCCGACATCTTCAAGGTCGGCTCCGCTTTCTTCACCCTGGGTCCGGACACCTTCCCCATACCTGGTTTGTTTTTGATGGAGTCCCATAAAGTTTTCTGTAACACAAAAAAAGCAGTTCATATGTTGACTAAGATCTATGATGTTTAGTAGTACTCATGATTTGCTTTGACTAAATTTATCAATCTAAACAAATGCAGCCTCACAAGATGTAATTTTGTGTTCATATGATTTGCAGCCAATCAAAAAATACTGAATATCTTCACAATATGATGGGTGATATTAGGATGCCGTTAAGGTAAGGATTTATTATCAAATCACTCATTGATTTTCAAGGCCCATGCTTTGAAGTACAATATTACAATGTACCTTTTTCTTCTTTGGTGCTTCAGCCCGTCCGAGAAGAATAGCTTGATGCTTGAGGACCCCATTGGCATTGAATACGATGAGCTCCCTAACACCACCTTCTTCTGTAGGAGTCCATGTTATTGTCAAAGTGAAAGATCCTTCAGGCTAAAAGCACAAGTAAAAGGTTAGGTCTTTTATTTTGTCAGACTAATCACAAATAGCACTCAAATAAATCCTCTTGATTTGTCAATACAACTCCACTCTTTGTGGGCACTTGATGTGAAGGCAACTTTTTTCCCTTTCCTCCTTCTATTAGCAATGCAAAATAGGGAATATTATACGATACATGTAGTTTTAGAAAGATGTTTTTTTTTTTGTATTTTAACAAAAACTTGTCCTGCATGTGACTATAACTTTTTTTTTTATACAATACCTTGTGTGTGACATGAAAGACAGGTTTTTAAACAGGCAGTTGCAACAAAACCTACAGAATCCCATCTGTCATTTATAGACTGGACAGACCTCTGGGGTTATGGCTGTGAGCTAATGTTCAAAAACTGTTATTTTATCAATAATTTTAGTAAAATCCAAATTATCTCAAAAACTGCACACCATTTTGGTGTCCTGCAGTGTGTGACAGCTGTATTTTTCAAAAAATAAAATTTTTAATGTTAAAAATTATTTTGGGGATTATAATAGGATTATAATTTTCATTGATATGTTTATTAACTTAGCACAACAGACATGTTGATTAATTTATGATAAGAATTTAAAATGGACAAATTGTAGTGAATGTCCTGCGGTGTAATAGAAAAAGTCACACCAAAATTATGTACCACTTGCAAAAAGCTTTATTTACATGGTTTTATACAACTGATTTAAATTTGATATTATGTGATATCCTTTGTAATGTACTTCCACTCTGCGGGACTAAAAAAAAGGTGTTACACCTCCAAACGTCAAGCACCCTTCTGCCATTTTAAGGGTAGCCTGACAGTCACTGTGAAATTGTGTAAGTGCATAGAACTATAACATCACTCTGGCAGCATCAAGCAGTGTATTTAAGATAGGACAAAGAACACATTCAAAAATCTTAGTCTTTTAAAGGTTAGTGTGTATCAGAGTAGGTCAAAGGTTTTGTCATGTCAAATTTAAAACCTTTTAAGGGCTTTTTAATGCTTCTTAAAAAGCCAACATCAAAAAATGAATAGGTTGAAAACCTTGAGGCTACCCTGTTTACAATCAGCAAGCATTCATATTGAAATAATACACTTAACAATGAATAACACTGAGAACGGATGTGATTACGTTTTGCTGTGTATTTTCAAAGGCGTTTGATGCAAATGTAGAATAAATAACAAAACAATATACATTTTTACAATACAAATCCAACTTCGTGTCTTTTGGAGCATTTCACACACTGTAGCTACTGAACACATGCTGCAATTGGTTCAGATTCTAGAATGTGATGATGTCTCTCTCAGATGGGGGCAGGAGCCAGTATTACTGTATAATGTATATATTCATAGGCAAAGGTTTTTAAAATTGCAACCCTCTTTTCCCCTCTTTTTAATAGAGGTTAATAATATACTGAATTCCTTGTCATTCATTAATAATAAAAAAAAGCACACGCATCCAAGACTGTTACAAAGAGATTTTCAGTGAAACCCCCTGAAATTTATACCATACTGTGACAACCCTTTTTTATTTTTTTATTTTCTATTTTACTTTATTTATAGACATGTATGATATATGACATGAAGAGATATATTGTAATTGTAACATGTAATTGCATTATATGAGCTCTCATTTGTTATGTGTTTGTATTGGACGAATATTGTAAATTAAGATGTTAAAAAAAATAAATAAATAAATAAATAAAAAGTATTACTGTATAAGTTATAAGCAATTTTCACAATAAATATCCAAAAAGAAAATTCACAGATGTTGAACCTGATCATGTATATTAGTCAAAAGGTCCATAAACTCGCTGTATGTATTCTACCACACCAAAAAAATCAGCATATTAATAATAGACATTTGGCCTTGCCCCAGTCTCAAATAAATAGTACAGGCCTATAGAATGTTATGGGGTCATCTGAAACGCAGCAATAGAAGAGAGAGTAGTGTTCGGATTGTAACGTACCTCAATCGTGAACGTGTTGTGGTCCACAGAGAAGCCTTTACTTGACGCAATTTTCTCAACAATCACCTCCGCTTGTACGTCCACAGTTGGGTTATCAATACGCAGCACAGCAGACTTGGAGGTCCCGATCTTTACTGTCCCCAATCCTACAAAAGGGGCTTTGGAAAACTGTATCAGAGTCAAAACAGGAACATCGTTTTCCTTGTCCCCGTCGTCTCTTCTTATCGGACTAAAGTCCAAGAAACCTCTCCGCGTTGTAAGCGACATTATAACAAAAACGCAGGTCTAAAATGCAGTTTCATTTCTAGAAGATTAAAAATGTAAAAAATCCATAAAGTCCTCTGCTCGTGTGAGAGACGAACTTCCTTCCACACAACGTTGCAAGTGAAGCTAGTTTGAAATTTTAACCGTGTTCGTCAACCAGCCAATGAGAAGCGACGGTAGACACGCCTCCACCAATCACAGGCGACAATGAGTCCAATCCGTACAAATACACAATCAACAGCCAATCACCGGTCATAGTCATGTTTAAACTGCCTCAACAGGCCACGCCCCGAAGGAGATCGTTAAAAAAACAGATGCTCACTCTTTTCTTTTAGTAAACAGTTACCACTAATGACCAAATTAATAAAGTGCAGTCATTTATTTATACTTTTTTTTTTTGCCAGCACACACGCTTCTCCACAAAAAAATGTTTCAGCATAGTATAGTTCAATCGTGGAAGTTTTTTTTATGGAAACTTTTATTTATGTCTTTTTATTACCGAGTGATACTGTGAATGAATAATCTGTGAATAATGTGAAAACATGCCAAGAGAGACTTCTGCTGTTTGTCAGTGCTCCTAATTAGGGTTCATTTTAGTTTGAGTATAAGTGTACATATGTTTCCGCTGACTGTAGACGTGCGTTCCAGCCCGAGGGTAGCACGCCGTGATCGTATAGTGGTTAGTACTCTGCGTTGTGGCCGCAGCAACCCCGGTTCGAATCCGGGTCACGGCAGCTTTTTGAATTAAGAGACCCATTAATTAGAAAACAATATGTTGCTCACAGGCACGTCAAATTACTCCATTTAGTGTAAGCCATCTCCTTATCTCTGTAAAAGTAACTCTGCCCTTCTTTGTATTTTCCTTTCGTATTTTTTTTATGCCAAACAATGTGCCACAAACTTGCAATAATCCCACAAAAACATTGCACAATAATAAACAACTGAAATCAAAGTGTTAGTAGGTTTTTCTTCCTCACTGTTTTAGCTCTGAAACAGTTTAATCTCAACAAATATCGTCCTACTGTATGCAATTATGCTACAAAGCTGCAGATGGCAGTACTGGGCAAATTATGTGTAACTGAATAATCAATAAGCGCACATAGACAGTTTTATCTGTTCACATTGTGAAGTTCTTTAATCCTCCATAATGACCACAAGATGGCAGCGGAGCACAAGGAGTGGTTGCAGAAACTGTGGACTGTCTATGTTGAAGAAAGATAAACACAAACCTCTGACTACACCAGCAGCTCATAAAAGCTCGCTAATGCCACATTAATGAAGAAAATTATTATACAAACGTGATTATGAATAAGACAGGGACATGCACGGTGTCGCTGGTGTGAGAGAAGAGGATGCAGAGGATAAGGTCAGATAAAGGCATATTACTTAAAACAGTATAATATAGTTCAGTACCCACTCGGCTTTGTTGTCATATACCATACGTACCTTTTGATCATAAAAAGTACAGTAACATTTTATAGTTTACAGTATATATTGTAATTAATCATTTTGTTGCATTTTCTTTTAAACTTCAATAAAAAATGCAAAATAAAAAAGCAATAAATAATGTTTTTGATATTGAAATTACTCAACTTAAGAAGACAATCTTTCACTTGTGTGATTATCTGCTTTATTATGTATTTTATGTTTAAAATAACTTAAACATAATTTATAATATAATTATTACATTATTATAATATAATACTAGTTGTCCTGTGTCTATATAAACTCTTAATACATTCATCACAAAGTAAATTAATGTGAATAACTATCCTTTCCTTTGTTAAATTATCAAATAATTATATGCACCCCCTGCAATGTACTTGCGTACTCCTAGGGGTCCCCATACCCCTGGTTGAGAAACATTATAGGCTACAATGTGTGGTTCTTTGCTTTGTGTTTCTTTTTTTTCCTCAGGGAATAAGCAGTGGTTTGTATGAAGATAGGCAGTAATGTGGTCAGAAATTACTCCATAAATATGTTTTAAGCTTTTATTTATCATTTTAAGCCTTTAAAAACATTATCTGACTAAAAAAAAGTGTTTCCAGTAATTACTTTACTACTGCCATAAAGAAACAGGTGAAGAGACCAGCAGAGGGCAGCAGAGTGCAGAGTTGTTATACTACTTTGAACAAAAACTTACTTACTTCCTTAAACATTTGTATGAAGCAGTTTTTCTATGAACATAAAAAGAATAGCTGTATATACCATTTTTGTGATAAATGAATGAGAGCAGCCTGAATGTAGAGGGCTTGTTGATTGGTCTGTGACCTCGAAAACTCAGCGCCAGAGAATAAAGGATTACTCGAACAGGCATGAATGAAAGAAAACACAACTTTAGGTATGTTTTTGATAAGGTAAAAACATTATAACATGATAAAAAGCTCAGAAAAGTCTATTTTAACCTTAACTACAGTTTTAATATACAAGCAGTTCTATAGCTTAACACCCTCTTTTACTGTCACAAATTATTCATTTATGGTTGGTTACATCTCCCTGAAATCCTTTTTAACACCGTCCTTATTTGCATACTTCACTGGGAGAGGTGGAGCAGCACGAAGCAGACTTACAACAGTATTTGTTATCATTTCAGGTTCAAAATGTCAGGTGCAGCTCGGGTCAAAGGCAAAATTAGCCGAGTCTGTGACTGGAGCCAGAATTAATGAGACATTATGCAGATGAGTTAGGCTGAGTTGAAAAATGTGGCTTTGTCTTGGTGATGAGGCTTATTATGACCAGGCCTAATACTGGATGAAAATCAAACAGTAATATTGTAAATGATGGGTAGTCATGAATAAACACTACCTGTCTAGTTCTCTGGCTGGTAGCTTATGCAAATGTTTTCTTTTATCCAAAGAATTACCAAGAATGAGTCCAGTGGAGGAACACATTTGCAGTTTTAAATTCCTATATTAGCTGTATTTTCAGTCTTTTTAAGTAATTTTTGTCACAACTAGATTAGTATAGGGGGGCATGAAAATTTTAAATCTTTTGTGTGTCTGTATGTGGGGTCAAAAAATGGAATGGTTTAGGGGTTTAGGGGTACAGCTCAAGTAATGTCCAAATCTTCACCGCTTTAGGTCGTTATATAAAGAAATGGTCTTGTTACACTATAGAGCAGAGGAAGGCAACTGACTGACAAAGCCATTATGTATTTAGATAAGATATTAATATAGATTGGTAAAGTTAGTGTACATAAATAGATTGTTACTACATTATAATAATAATTGTTATAACTGGTATGTATGTGTGTATATATGTGTATGGCTGTGTGCATATATGTTTATTTAATCTATTTATGTGCACCGTAAGATTTTCTATTATTGTTATTGCTAATGGCAACTATTGTGATACTGACAATGACACGATAATAATTATGATAAAGGTTATTAACATTATTATGAATATAATTAACACTATTATTACTATTATAACCACTATTATAATTTGTAACTATTTAACTAATGATTTACTATTATAAAAAAACTAACTATTAATTAACTATAACTATGAATTAATATTGACAGTAACTATTAATTAATCACATGAATATATGGATAAGTAAAGACATATATGTATGTCTTTATGTATATGCTTATTATATTATAATTATACTGTGATAAAAAGGAAGTCATCTGGTTCATCAAATTTTTTTTCCACACTAGAAATAAAAACTAAAAACTAAACTAAACTTGTCATCAGCATTGCAAGTAATTTCAAAAGCCTTCCTCTGACTAAAGCCCTCTACAGACAGTGCTGCCACCTGATCATCTCTTTTGAGTTCAGACATGAGAAACTCTGAGCGCCTTTACTGAACAACAGGGTGGACAGAGTGGGCTTTGATAGCTAATTAGTGCAGCTTTTAGCAACATGAAGCTAACAGATAGGTAAACGAGCTGACTCCTTTGTAGTGACGCTGGTTTAGGTACAGAAAAGAAATAAAAAGCTTTTTCTCCTCTGTTTGTGTTCAAAATACAGCAACGCTCTGCACTCTCCTGCACTCTGCTACCATCTGTTGGTCTCCTCAACAGTTTTTTTATGGCACCAGTGGAGTAGTTATTAAAATGTTCTCTTTTTAGTCAGATAATGTTTTTATAGATTGTAAAAAGTGCAATGCTGTTCTAGAGGAGACCAAGATTGGTTTAAAAATATGAATAAAAGTATAATATATCAGTGTCATTTTACACTTAGGATCGAGAGATACATTGGAAAAACAATGCAAAACTGAATATATTAAGTAGAAACCACTTAAAGACATAATGGCCCTGTTTCAAGAAGCAGATTTAGTGGAAACTCAGAATATGTTTAACCCTAGAAAGAGATCTTTAAAAGTATTTGAAATATTCCTAAACTTTCTAGCAACACTTTTGACTTCTTCTACACAGGCTTCTAAACTGCAGCATTATCAAATATGACTGCAGTTTGTCTGAGTGTGGAGTCCTGACAAGTTTTAATGAGGCCCCAACCATTTTAATGTGTTTAACAAAAAAACTTTCTGACCTGTAAAACACAGAAAATTGATGAGACAGGAGAAAATGTGATGTTTCTGCCATACTGAAGAATATAAACATCTATGACCTAAAAAGTGGACGCAATTCTGGCCAAGAACATTTAAAAACAACAAATAAGAAATGGTGGAGATTAATGGTTGTAATGGAAGAAGTCAAAAGTGTTGGGGGAGTTTGTGAATATTTCAGAAACTGTCAATACAAGCCAGCAGTACACTACACAAATAAGCGGAGGAGCCAAACAGCCACAAACTAAAAGGTCATTATGTAGATCAGACATTTGTAATCATATTCAAACAACACACTCGCTAATAGGTTTCTAAAGAGCATCTGAGCCTGCCGCCAGCTAAGGTTTCTACATGATTCAGATGATGTTTCCACAGAAGCCCCAGTTTTTAATAACACAATAACCTTTCAGGGAATATGAACTAATGGAATTGATTGAAATCTCTCACTATTGATTGCTGGCAGAAATGAGCTGAAATACAATTGCTTTTGCATCACAACACCTCACTCTGGTTATATGGCTGATTCTCACAAGTGTCTAGGTACTCAGACGCTATGGGGCTGCATTGTACTGTATATAGCACTATAATTGAACAGTACTACTTTTTTTTTTTTTTTTTGGGGGGGGGGGGGGTCCTTGTAAATCAGGCCTTTTGAAAACTGACTTTGCAACTCTTTCCTGCTTTTAATGAGCTTTGATGTCCAAAAATACAAAGATCCCCTCAGGATCATGTCTGGATATTATACCAGGGTCCACTCAGGATCATATCCGGACATTTTACCAGGCTCCCTTCAGGATCCTGTCTGGATATTATACTAGGGTCCCCTCGGGATCATCCCCAGATATTATAGGGTCCCCTCGGGGTCATGTACAGACATTAAAGGGTCCACTCAGGATTATACTCAAACATTATACTAGAATCTCCTCAGGGTCATGTCTGGACATTAAAGGGTTCGCTCAGGACATTATACTAGGGTCTCCTCAACATCATGTCTGGACATTTTACTAGGCTCTCCTTAGGATCCTGCCTGGAAATTACGCTAGTGTCCCCTCAGTATCATACCTGGACATTATAGTAGGATCCCCTCACTATCAAACAGGCCTGTCGACAGGTTTGCTGGGCAAGAAGGTTTCACATGGGCCCCCTTATAATAGGAATTATAACAAGAGGGACCATTTCTGGGCCCCTCTGACCCTGAGGCCCGAGACAACAGACCCCTTTTCCCTGCTCTGTTGATGAGCCTGGTATCATACCTGGACATTACAATAGGGTCCCCTCAGGATCATACCCGGACATTATAGTAGGGTCCCGTCATGTCCAGACATTGTGCTATGTTCTCCTCAGGATCATATCTGGGTAGGGAAAGTGGAGGGATTGTTTTCAAATAATTAGGCTAGAAAATAATTCCTCATATACACTGTGTAAGATATGTCACAGTCAAGGTGTTCTTGCCAAGATCTATGGCCATTCTTATTTGCTTTAAGTGATGCATTGTGGCCAACTTTAAGTGCACTTATTTACAATCTACTCAACATTTAGACCCCTACAAATGGCACTATCACTTTACTCCGCTATAGTAACTTGGTAGTGGTTTTGGACACAGTCTATAACTTCAGAGCCCAATCAGATATGGTTCATAGGTCATAATTGCTCATATAAGCCTTGTTTGATGTGGCAGCTCTAAGTCTCCTCATCAGTGCCTGACTTTAGCTGCTCCTGTCTCGTTTGCAGTGTCTTTCCGGTTGACTGGAAGTATCTGTCATGGCGGCCCGCTCCTAATATCACGGCTCACAGCCCCTCAGCGCCCCGCAGCTCTGAACTGCTCCTGCAAGTCTTCGAACAGGCCCGGGACACGTGTTCCTCCTGCTTCATCTACAGATCAGTGTCAGCCCAGCCACGCTCACTGCCCTCAAATTCCTCAAAGCATCAAGGTGTTTCCGAGAGATTTCATGTGAAGTCTTAGGGATGATGTTCTGGTGCCTTTTTCAACATTTGCGAGTACAAACACTGTCAGAATATACAATGTGTATTAGATCAGTGAGGAGAGCTGGTTAAAGTTTATTTATTCATTTATTCATCCCCTTTGGCTTATTACCGTTAGGGGTTGCGGACACTGGAGGTTATCCCAATAACATTGGGCGTAGGCGGGGTATTGGGGCGATTTAGACACATACATGTCTTTGGGCAGTGGAAGGAAGTCGGAGTACCTGGAGAGAAACCACAGTAACACAGGGAGGACATGCAAACTCTACCCAGCTGGCCTGAGGAATGGTTCTCACAATCTCCTTACTGCAGGTAAGAGCATGACCCAGAAGCAGACTGACAAGAGACATGGCAGCCACCTAGGCTTCTCAAACCACCAAACAGTAATCACGTTAACACATGTATACACCAGTGCCACAGACACTGGAGACAAGGTGGTAAGGTGTTTTGCTCAAGGACACAAAGGCAGTGTGACATGAGTGAGGCAAGGATCAAACCACAAACATTCCAGTTAGTGGAGGACCTCCTCTGCCTTGGACATTTTTATTTCTGAATTCTGAAATTCTGGCCTTCAAAACCAAAAAGAGTGAATGGAAAATTTCACTTTTACTTATATTTATTCATTTGTTATTATTTTCTATTTCAATACATTAGTTTGTATTGTACTGATAAAAAGCACTTCGGTTTAGCTCTGGCTGTTGTAAACTGCTGCTTAGTGATTGCCTAGATATATGTTGTACATATAGTATGGATTTTTGACAGCATTTTTTTGTGTGTATGAGGAACTGTGGCAGAGTGGTTAGTGCCTTTAGCTCCCATCAAGAAGCGGGTGAGATCAATCCTTGGGAGTAGCTGTACCACAAAATAGTTAAGTTTTAAATGTGCACGTTCTTTCTCTTTCTGTGTTAATTTTGATTAAAATCTAACTTTTTAATCTAGATGTCAAAAATTGCCCCCAGTTTTTGTCCATGTCGAGAAAATCCACCAACTATGAAAACGTTTGCCACAGATGAGCAGAACAGACAACAAGTGCCCTAAACGCACTGGATTTAGCCCAGCGCTAGTTTCCATCTGTAGTCCCATGGGACAAAAACAAATACAGATGTAAAATAAATGAGGTACAGTACATCCAACACATCTAGTACACACAGACTGATGCACACATGTAACACAAAATAGGACATTAAAGTACAGAGCTTTGGTCAGCTCTGTGCTTTATAGATAAATTTAATTTGATTTTGATTTGATACAATTCACACAGACAATACAATACAATACAGAGAGGAGATTACAGTATACAGTGCAAACAATGTACACAACAAAACATAGCAACAGCAGTAATAAATGTAGCTCTACAGTGCTGTTAGTTTAAGGTGCAGGTGGCTGTGCAGGTTATACACACTCATACCTACTTTTTCTCATACACACTTGTATAAATAGTCAGTGTTCCTATCATCTAAAGTACCAATAAGCAACAACAGTTTGAGGCAACTGTTATTGTGATATTGCATGTCGTATGTAAATGAAAATAAACTGAATAGTAGCCCACCCATATTAATCTTTTGTCACAGTGGCCTCCAATTTGTGGTTGCAGGTTGCACAGTGCAAGGGGATTGAAGACAATCAGTCTTACAATGATTCAACTAAAGACTGCCAATACAAATATCTGGGCATGTCCGCAATTTCGGTTAACCTTTTCACATCCTGCTAAAATTGTAGTAGATTGTGGCAGTTAGCATCAACAACATTGATAACCCATTTGTTTTCACTCAAACATCACCTTCTTATTTCAGTGTTAGAAACCTTTTACTGTCAGCTTTTTTGTGACATTGAAATAGTCAGTACTCTTGCTCCTATTTTTACTGTCATAGGAGCCTCTGTATGCTGTTATCAGTCTAATTCTGAAGCCACCTGGGCCCTTCTGCAATCACACCAAGGCTAATTGAACACAGTTATAATTGCATGCGAATCTTTTCAGTCTGTTCCAATTTAACACAGGCCATTTGCCCGCTCGGATCGATCATCGTCTCTTCTCCCCTCGGACAGACAGGCACATAGCGGCCCGTGTTTGAAAGCCACAAGCGTACCATCTCCAGTCATTCAAACAGCAGGTAAACACGTCTCATGACCCTTTGCTCCTCGCCTCTCTGGTCCTGAGTAAAAAAACAACAAACTATCCATCTTGTAAAAGCCAGTGCTGGAACAGAAGTGTTTTGGCAGAAATGGGATTGTACAGTAAGTCCCAATTGAGAGAGAAAGCATTTTGAAGTGTCAAGGTAGACACTTCTCAGCCAGCATTTTTCTTGGGAAATTGCCTATGAATGTTTTGAATTTCTGAAATTCTGGCCTTCAAAATCAAAAACAGTGAAGGTTTATGGAAATTTTCACTTTAACATTCTGTTCCCACTCGGTTTTTCGTCAAAATGTCAAGTTTTAGACGAGAAGAAAAGATAGATAGAAAAATAGAAGTTAACAAATCAGCTTCAAGTAAGAATTCATTCAAAAGGCTGGAAATGAGTCTTGTAGAAGAAAATACCATTTGAAAGAGAAAGAAAATGTGTCAATGTGAAATGAAGTTGAATGCATGCATTAGAAAAAAAAAAAAAATTACGTAAAAAACATTTTGGATCAGAATCTAAGTACAGTTAAAGCTATAGTTTGTAAAAAATAAAGCCCGACCCAACCCATTTGTATTCTCACATTACGCTTCTAGTGGCCTGGCAGGTCAGCTTTGTCTCGCAGAAGAAAAGCAGCCCTTTGCACCCTCTCCCCGCCCTCACCTGTCCACCTGCCCCGAAGTCAACTCAGGCCCACACCAGCTGCAAAACAGGAGTATTAGTGGGAGACAGTTGCCTACAGTTGCAACAGCAAACTCCTTCCATGAGAAAACAACATGTTCTCTGTCAAAGAGCAGAAGTGACCAGAACAGAGCCAAAACCATGTCAGTCTTGTTGAGGCTTACCCTCGCTGGAAAACTCTCTTGACTGAGAAAAAGATAAATTCAGAACTCACAACCTCTGCTCCATTGGTGAGTAAATATGTCCGCAATGAGCTACTTCTAGAATAGTCAAAACATCACAGAGCTTTGGTCAATTACATGATCATATATGTGGAAAGGGACCACTGGCTATTTGGTTTACACCACTTGTTAACATTCACTATGTTTACATGGAAAAGATATTTTCAGCTATTCTCGTTGTCTGTCTTTAGTCAGATTTATCCAGAGAACTGTTCGGACCACCCTTGTCTCAGTTTACATGCAGAGCAGAGAGCTGAGTTACTGAGACCACTGTGCTGTGAGGCATTTGACTAGTCTGGGAATGTAGCTAATTTACACAGTAACTATAGCAGGGGTGTCCAAACTTTTATCCTTGGGGGCCACATACTGAAAAATATATGTGCAGGAGGGCCACTCAGTCGAGGTGCCATATTTTGCATCACCACAAAACAAAATAACACTTTCCTTCAGGGATCTTCGCAGTGAATCATTCTTATGGATATTTTTATTGATTTGTTTTACTCTTGACCCCCTTAAACAACCCCACATTTATCCGAGCTGGGCACAAGCACATAGTATGGCTTTTTTTTTTCTTTTTTTTTTTTGGTGCCACCAACTGCTAATTTCGTTTTTTTTTTTTTTTCCTTAATGCCAGGTACATCTCACACAAATCGAGTTTTTTACCTGTGCTTCAACCTTGCAGTGAACAGTGCTACCTGTGGCAATTTGGGCCAATTGTTAATGAAGCCCGAGGGCCAATAAAAAATCTGTCTGCGGGCCACATCTGGCCCCCGGGCCATAGTTTGGACACCCCTGAACTATAGCTTTACCAATAAATATAAACTGTAACACTCTTACGGTACAAAATGAAACTTAATAAAGTTAGAAAAATGTCTCTCACATGGTACATGCTTCTTAAGCAGCCCCATAAATGTATCTAAGTTGCGTCAGTCAAGCTTTTAAACACAATGTACAAAAACTATAAGTTTGAGAATAACTGCTCTAGTCTAAATTTGATTTGACAAATGTATTAATATTTTCTTGTGAAAAATTGTCTTAGTTATATTTTACTGAAAAAAAAATAAATAAAATAAAATATATATATATATATATATATATATATATATATATATATATATATATATATATATATATATATATATATATATATATATATACAATAAATAAAAGTCTGTTTAGGACCAAAACAAAAAATGTAAACATCAACAACTTCAACATTATGTCCAATAATTTTTTTTAAATTGTGAATAAATCAGCTGCACCATTGTTATCAACAAAACAAATATTTGATTTAAACATATTTAGACATATACTGCTCGTAGCATCTTCAAGAATGTAGACAAATGAATCTATAGGAAAAAAAATCCTATTCAAGAAAGCACTTTTAAAAGATGTTTGTTAAAAAGTGAATTTAATTTAAATAGATTTTTTTTAAGCTGAATTTTTCTTTGTCCTGTGTTTTTAATTCTGCATTTCAGTCTGTTCTATACAAGTTACAAGCTCTTAATTAAACCCAGTTGTGAGGAGATGAGTGCTGACAGTCCTGGCTGGTGGCTCTAGTGTCTGTGTTCGGGTCGGGGGTCGTCCCTTCGCCCCTGTAGCTCCTCAGGTTGATGTCCGGGCCGCTCTGCCTTTGACAAATGAGCCTTGTTCAGTGGCACTGTGTCACCCGTGGGTTCACGTCACACACTGTCAGCCTCCATCTGCCCAGACCCCGGACTATATTTATCCCGAGCGGAGGAGCCGGCCGGGGCATCCGTCTCTCTGACAGTGTGTGGGTGTGTTTGTGTGGCCAACTAGATCTTGCTGCGTTATTGCCTTTCTGCAGCTTACAATACACTTTGGACCAATTTGTCCTCCCTCCTGTGGTCACAGAACGCTGTAAGGACAGTTTTAAGATAGTGGCATATAAGCTTTTTTAAGTTCGTCTTTTCAAAGTTAGCTAATGTTTAATTGGATTCACTGATTAAATGGCGGCTGAAAATCCTACTGGAAAAATGGCTTTTCCAGCACTGGCTATCTGCAAACTATCCAAAACAAGCAAACACTTAGAGAAAAAAGTGCAGTGTGGATAAATATTAGCATTTGCATCGAAGTCCTGTTTGAAGAAGCAGAATTAGACCAAATTTAGAGTGCCTGATCTACTAGGAAAGGTATTAAATTAAAATTAAAATAGAGTCTGCCATTTGTGGGCTATAACTGGAGTTGTATTTTGTTTTATTCACACATTTGAGTCACCGCCCTTCTCAAGAGAAAAAACTGTAGCCACTACAAAGCAATCTGCTAATTTTCAGTCAGCTTCAAGTTGCTAATAGCCCTGCTAATTAGCCATTTTCTCATGCTCTTTTTATCCTCCACCATTGAGTACAAGCAGTTGAGATTCTCCTCTCATGTCTGAACTCAAATCCTCTCAACTTTATGAACGTGTGAACTAAAAGGAGGTAATCAAGAGGTTAGTGTGCTGCTATAATCTACTGTGTATGCAATGGAGTGGGAGCTGATAGAGAGAATGGGCAGAGCCAACAAGGCCTCAAAGCAACATAATCCAAGAGTTTTCTGCAAAGTGAAAGTCAATTTAAATCAACACATAATTGTTGTATCTTTGTACATTACACCTTTAAAAGCATTATATTTTATTTTCAATGCCCCATCTGTGCACATACAGCAGCAGTCTCCCCTCTGCAGAAAGTGGCACTTACTTCTTTCACGTAGGCCGGCCATTCCCAAAGTCAAGAATGTCATGGCCTCCTTAAATTTCCGAAAATCCTCCCCAACTATAGGACTTACCTCTATTCAAAACACTGACTTTTGGCTAAAATTAGTTTTAAAGTAATATTTTTAAAACAAGTATATAATTGTAAATAATTTCAAATTAGATTTTTTTCTTTGTACTTAATGTTTTTAGGTACTTAATATTTTTAGTGACTAATTACCTTTTTATTTTTTTGTATGTTTTATTTGTTGTTATGGACTAAAACCATGAGTGAAATAAAGAATGAATTGAAATTGAAATATAGACAGCCTCTGGGGGCCTATCTGCAGTACCTTCACAGACCCTCTTTGGGAACCACTGAGGTAGGCAACTGCAAAGCCAAAACCTGTGTGATTGGTTGTTTACCACTGACTCCTGCATACAGTTAGTATATAGTTAGTTTAACTAGCAGGACTATCATATCTAACCCAGAGTTTATCTGTGCTACTAAAAGGGCACATTTTGTACTTTTTTAAGCTTTTTGAAATACATTTTGACATTACTGCATCAACATTTCTCATTTAATTTCCTAAAATAATGTAAATGTAGAAAACATCTTCTTTTGGGGAGCTGTTACTTTGCAGAGAACATTTAGTGGCACAGTGGCTTAGTGGTTAGCACTCTTGCCTCACAGCAGGAAGGTCCGGGATTAAGTTCTTGCACTGTGTGGAGATTTCTGTGTGGAGTTTGTTCTCCCCATGTCTGGGTGGGTTTCCATCAGCCTCACACATGCACAATAGGTTAATTCTCCTGACCAGAATCCTGGCTCAAGATCTAGAGAAGGGTCTCTGGGCACTGCACCGCAGCTGCCCACTGCTCCTGACAGGTTGCCCCAGCAGCATTGAAGGATGGGTCAAATCCAGAGAACAAGTTTCCCTACAGGGACAATAAAGTTAACCTTATTACCTAAATAGATTAGGTGACTGTTGCTATAAGGCACTAATGGCCTCGCCCACTGTACTCTGTGAACTCTGATCCTTTTGCAAACACAATAGTTTATATCATCTCTGCTGCGGTGAATGACTACAGGGCTGAGGCCTCTCTCTTACAAAGCTGGGTCTGAGCGTTTTCAGCTCTTGAGAAAGGCAGCGCATCAGCATAGATGATTACATGCATGACTGAAACAAAATGTGTTTGGTACAACATTACAACATGGTAAAAAGCTCAGAAAAGTTGATTTAATATAATATGGGCCCTTTAAACTTTTATTTCACCCCACTTAAATAAAGGTGTTTTAGTCTGCAATAGTTGCCTAATTTAAATTTTTTACAGTGCAGTGCCAAAATGTGGTGAAAGTTGAAACATCAGCTTTTCACACATTGTGGGGCTGTAGGTTGAATATTCAATGAACACATTTTCATTAGCAAGTAGAAGTTTTTTGCAAATGAAAGCCAACTGACTGAACTTGAGTAATCTGGTTAGAGAACAGTGTGATCGAGTGAACTTAAATGGAATTAATTCATGAATTAATGAAGCAATTAGCACTACTTAAGCTAATGGCTGTACACCAAAAGTCACAGAATTTTTATGTTTAGTTGGACAAGTAGGCTAGTTACAAAACATGGTGGACCACAATAGTTCAATGTTGCTTGGATTTGAGGACCGCCGCTACCTTTGTCATCAAATTGCCCATGCAGTTTGTTTGATTGCAAATGGACAAAGGGTCTATATCAAAAAATAAAAATAAACCATGACTTATTAAAAAGTAAATAAATTCCTCCAAAATAGCTTTAGAAAAAACATTCTCATTCCTCTTCATCTCTGATCAGTGCACACCGTTGGGGATATCTTGTTGCAGAGTTAAATAAATTTAATACCTCATGATTGGCCCACAGCAGTGTACACGGGCTTATTACAGTGGTACAACCAGCACTTAAATATGTAATTAATACCAGCTAAATGGAAGCAAATACGGTGTCTGTGGGCATCCCTGAAGAGAGGACTGGTCTTATATCAGAAGCATTAAGTGTCTCTGGAGGTGGCTCAAGTTCAACACTGCTCACTCTTTTCACGCTGCAGGGCAATCACGGCTGGAGTTACAAATGAGTTCTGCAGCCCGGGGACTTTTTACAAGAAGATTCCCAGAGTGTGAGGTCGTGGAGGCGGATTACAAATGAGGAAGAACCACGGAGGGCAACTTCCTGGCCCCAAACTGTGCATTTTTGATCTAGAATCAGCACTTATTTAATATTTAAAGGTTAAAGTTACTCAAGACATTTTCTATTTCAACAACACTGATAAAGAAAATGAACACTGCAATTGAATTCATAAAAGATGCATATGATGTTTTTTATTTGACCTCCACTAGGGACCTATTGTTCAAGAGCAAACATGTGGCTAATTAGCACATAAAGTACATAAAGTTAGTGCTGCACATTACAGTACACTGTTCCTGATTGTCTTGTCCTGCTGCCACATTTAAACAAAGGCATTACAGAGCTAAAATGTCTTATTTTGCTGCCTATATTGTGTTTTTAGTGTCTGCAGAGTCTCCACAGTCAGTATTTAAGCTGCTCTGGGCGCTAGCAGTAGCATTAGCCACAACACTGTGAACAGCTGCAGCTCTTGGAGGATGCTGTTTCCACTGAAATTTATTATACAGTAGAGCCTTGTTTGACATCGTCCAAAATATAAGAAAAAATGCAAATTACTCAAATTAATGAGGATTGAGACCACAGTTCCTGTAATCTTTTTAACTTCTACTTTAAAGCAGGGACTTCTCAGTCAGCCTAGGAACCTTTTGGAGATGTAGTTAAATAAGTAATAGTTGAATAGTTAAATAAGATTAAGTTAAATATTTGCTCATAACACACGTACAAGCCTCTAATTTGAACCTAGTTGGATTCACCGCTCATATCTTTTGCCCGTGGAGCTCTGCTTTTCTTTTTACAGTCTGTACAACTCCCGCAGGATTTTTTTGTCTCCTCACTCGCTACGTAAACTTCCAAAGCCTGAAAATTATACGTCAGATTTCCCACTTTGTTGTGATTATTCCCGCAGCATAATGTGTGATCTGGTTGTCTCTGTGCTCCATGCTAGCGGTTTGTTTTGGTTTGTGGTAGTTGGTGGATATTATGCTAACGCTATGTCACTCACCGTTGAGGGAATTACGTCACAGAATTCCTATTTGCTTGCTATCAGCAGTGCGAAAGCGAGCTGGCAAAAGGGTTCTGGGGTAGTTCCTATAACTAGGCTCCTATAACCGTACTATGTGAAAGGCATGGGGAGAACATGGAAATTCCACACTGAAAGGCTTCACACGGTCCAGGATTCAAACCCAGGACCTTCTTGCTCTGAGGCAACCAATTGTGGCATATTTAATAAATATTACCCTTAAATAAATTAAAGTGTGGAATATTGAGAACTGAGTCAGAATGGCACCACTTATCTAATGTGTACTCTACTGTTGCTATAGTGACAATTTATCACGTACAGAAGATTGTGGGCCTCTATATTTTTTACCTAGCATCTCAATTTATTAGTACTTTTTGTGCTCAAGATGTATTCATTTTTCAGGCCTTCAGTGTAATTTCAAAGTTAAAGGGTAACATTTCGAACTCCATTTTGACCTTGATGGGTTTAGAAATCTTAACTGTGGTTCTATTGACAGTATTGTGGACATTTGTAATTTCACAAAAAATCTGAATGAGTAGGGTTTTACTGAAAAGGATAGTTGGAGGATACAAAAACAAAAATCTGAATAGAGTGGCTTGCATGGTTATGAAGCTTGATTAGGCTATAGCTTGAATACAGATGAAACCTAAAAGCACATGGAGAGCACTGAGTTCTGCAAAGGCATTGGCCCTATCTCACAATGATAAAGCTGTAGTGCTCAGACATGAACTAGAACTAGAACCAGGGATCTTCAACTGAAAGGGGTAAAACATTTAAGTCTATGGACGCAGACTTGAGTCATCAGATTTTGAATTTTAAATTAAGTTCTACCACTGATAAAGGTGTCTGAATTTTGACAATTTGACAATGGTAATGAACACAAAGCTACATCTTAAATGGGATATAGTCTTCTTATATTTTTTCTTATATTCTTCCATGTTATAATGTTGTTCCCTTATCAAAAACATACCTGGAGTTGTATTTTGCTTCATTCACGCATGTTTTAGTAATCCTCTATTCTTAGTCATGGCTGTTCCGAGTCCTCAAAACGCTTGGTTGCATGAACCCCCGCCCACTCCAAGAAGCACTGACCAATCAACAAAACCCTCTACATCCAGTCTGCTCTCATTCATTTATCCATTTTTTTAGTAAAATGGCATCATACAAAAGGTTTAGGGAAGTGAACTGCTTTTTTTCCTTTAAATTATGTTCAAAAGATGACTACGCTCTTTACTCTCCTCCACTCTGCTGCCCTCTGCTGGTCTCTTCGCCTAAGTAGAGTACTTTTTAAAGGTTGTAAAATGTGTTGTGCTGTTCTAGAGGTGACCATTGGTTTAAAAATATGAATAAAATCATAATATAGCCCTTTTAAGGCTAATTTACTCTTACTCTCTGGCTACGAATGTCTGTCCATTGTCGGCGTTCATTAATTTGGATGGTGGTTTAGGTTTTTTCATGATGTAAAAGGAGGAAATATAGATTTACTGTTATATGGCAACATTTTTAGAGGGCGAGCGCACGTACATTGACTCGGTGACTGAGATTGCACTGACTTCTCCATGCATTATCGTCTACTCTCATACATCACTGTCCTTTTATACAACGCACTTTGCATAATCTTCTCCTATAAGTTTGCTTCACCTTTGTTTTTTCTGGATTCTTGGTGGAAGACTCTGCGACCACTGTTTTTCCTGGTGAAGATAATGAGGTCGGCCTCTCCTTGTACAAAACAGAATGAATAACATGTTCTTTGCAGTTTTGCGTTGTCTTCTGTGACCTTGCTTCAAACCTTATGATTGTTTTTGTTTTAATGACATGATAGAAAACACTTTACTTTGGACGGATATGAATAAATGACAACTAAATACATTATTCAATTAGAAGTTGGTTCATTTTTTTTTCATTCCAACACCTGGCTGGTCACTTGAGTGCGTCGTGGGGTAACCTTCTGACTTTGCAAGGCCGTGAAATGGAGTAGGAAGCTGTGAAAAATGAATGAATAATAGAACTAAGACGTGTTTTTATTCTTTTTTTTTTTTGGGTGAATATTTTTCCAGCCAACTGACCTGCTGAACGCCCCAAGAATCCTGCAGCAGATGTTGTGTGGAGAAAGTTTAGAGGCAGAGCACATTGATCACTCAGCTGGCTCCATTTGGTTTGCAAAATAAGTGAGCGGGCCGCGTGGATGGGAAAAAACACTGGCTTCAGCAGAGAGGCTCAGAGACAGCTGCAGACCAACCAACTCATGCCCAAAACTTAGAATATTAGTATTGATGGGGTAAGAATATTCTCTGTGATTTCTTCCACCACCATTTTTAGATGTTCTATCTCTAACAGTGATAACAATGGGCAGTAGAGACTTGGGAGGCAGTAGCTTGGTAGGTAGAGCTGTTTGCCCATGACATGGAAGGTTGGCAGTTTGATCCCCACTACCAGCATTGCATACTGATGTTGTGTTCTTATGCAAGACACTTCACCCTCCTTGCCTGGTTTTGTAAATAAATAATAATCTCATAATATATTTACCACACATAAGAAATTAAAAAGCTAATACCAAAGTAACAAAATATAATATTCAAATAATAATGCTTGTTGTTTTGTACTTTTTTCTCATCGTACTACCTGGAAAGTGATCACATTCCTCTATACACTTCACCCACCTTGCCTGTATGAATGTTTTAGTGTGATTGCCTGAAAACCTGGAAGATGAAAAGTCGCTTGTTGACTCTTAACTATGGTTTTATGTGACGTACTAAACCACTGGTCCCCTTTTTTTTTGTTCCTTTTTTTTTTTTTTTTTTTTTGTCTTGGGTACCCCTTGAGCTTTTTGTCATATTGCCATGAATGACCCCTCATTTATAAGGTGGTGGTAAAAAAACAGACAAACAAACAAAAAACATTGTCTTTATTAGTGCAAAATATACTTTTTTGGAAATTTAAAATGGCCTGCATTAAAAAAAAAAAAAAACTCAAACTAAAGATGAAAAATAATAATAATAATAATAATCTGCTTGCCAAAATCAGTATTTCCAAACCAGGGGTACAGGGACCCCCAGGGGTATTCAAGCACATTGCAGGGGATATTTGGAATTATTTCATAGTCATTAAATATTTGACGCTCAAGTGTCTCATTGACTGCTAAAACTGCTAAGGAATATCATTTGAATATTATATTTTGTATTATATTTTAATTTACATTAGGGGTAGCGGGTGACTGGAGCCTATCCCAGTAACTTTGGTCCTTAGGTGGGGTACACCCTGGACAGGTTAGTCTCAGGGCTGACACAGACAGACAATCTTTCACTCTCACATTCATTCAATAGGGGCAATGCACACACATGCATGTCTTTGGACGGCATGCTGGGAGGCGAAAACACTAACCGCTCTGCCATCATTTAATATTACTATTTATTTATTTTTTCATTTATACCGAACATAACATATGAAATAAATTTATGCTGTTATATTTTCATTTTATATTTTTATTTTAAAGGCAGGCAAATTATTATTATTATTTTATCTTTAATTTGAGTTGAAAAGAACAAAAATACAAGATAATTTGTATCTACTGTGATTGAGGTATTAAGTATATGACCACTTTTTGAAGAATAATCAACACAAATGAGTGAGGGGTAGTCATGGTATAAAAAAAATAGACCGGGGGTACAAAAGAAAAGAAAAAAAAAGAAAAAGAAAAAAAGGTTGAGAATCATTGGCCTAAATAATAAAAGTAAAATATAAAATACAAATACAAACATATAAACTCCTATTGTATTCACTTATTTTATTGTATATTTTATGAAAAAAATGTAAATAATAACTTAAAATTTGTAAATAAATAATCTCATTATAAATTTACCACAGAAAAGAAATTAAAAAGCTATTAAACCTAAAAAAAGTAACAAAATATAATATTCAAATAACAATCCTGGTTGTTTTGGACTTGCCTGTGTGTCAGTAGTTCAAGATTGCGAATATAATCTTAACATTGTACTAAACAACATACGTTCACAAAACATGGTAGATTAGGTTGTTATGTTGTTGTGAAGGAGTTTTCAGCTACTGTAGCTTTAACAGAAGCTTGTTATGACACAAATACTGCTGACTTACAAGTATTTTATCTGAAACACTAATATTCCATGTGCTTTGCATTAATATCCTACACATTTGATTTGGACGACTGGGCTGCTCACTTCATTATCAGGAACTATCCGCAGTCACTTTTTGCATTATCTCCTCTCCGCTGACCCTGGACATTACCAGTTGTACCATGAGCACATTGGAAAAATGGCAATTACTAGATATTATCATTGAATTAAGATAAGGTTATTTAAACACACCACTGACTTATTACACCTAAGAGCAACCATCACTTCCACTGTTTGCACTGGGAAAGTCCAATTACGGCCCGGGCCTGGTCAGTCTTATATAAAACCGAGATATGAAATTTCATCAACCACTATCAGCAGAGGTCGGCCATAAAAGACACTCAGGTGAAATAAGCTCCATTTTCCAGCGATATTTACCCAGCAGACACACTTTACTGTAGCCAGCCGGAGTTCAATGTACTGTGTTGGAAATGTTCCGCTGTCATTATTACCTTTGAAGAAAAAAAAAAAGAGACTGCTGTGAAATGCAAACGAGGCTGAGGCTAAAACTGTCCGCAATCAGACAGTAGAGAAGAGTGATAATTAAAATGGACTCCACACATCAGCAGAATGTGTCTGTATTTTCAATGCCGCTCTTTCATACCTTCCACTGCTTTGATTACATCCATTATGTAAAGCCAAGTGAGCTTTTTCCATACAAAATGGATTTGTTCGCCTTGGGTGCAAATAGCCACATTTTCTCTAAAGATTAAGAAGTGTTTGAACTAAAAAACAACAACATATTGGGGATTTTGCTGGCTCACCTGGTACAGCAGATCACATACCGGAGAGACCTTGGTTTGATTTGACAACATCAACAGTGACAGAACTATGACTCTAGAAGCCCAGCAGCTGGATAAATGGGCAGAAGAAAACAGTTTGCACCTCATTGGGGATAAATCTGTGCTGCTCAGGATCTGCTATTCAAAAAATCTGACACAGCCTGCTCCTCTGGTACTGGATGGAAATGATGTCCCAGTTGTTACCTCCACAAAATACCTGGGTTTTTACCTGGACTTTGACCTCAGTGGGGACTCTCACATAGACCAAATGGTGAGGAAAACTTCCAAGTGCCTTCATTTCCTGTTTTGGCTCGACATGGCCTACCACAACAGGATCTGATCATTATTTACACCACGCTGTTGAGGCCATGTTTAGAATACGGGAGTGTCCTCTTAGTGGGGGGTAATATAAACAAGGCTGCACAGCTGGAGACGGTGCAAAAGAGAGCCTTTAAGATCATCTCCAAGGGAACTACAACATCAGCTGAACTTCCTAACCCTAACCCTTCAGAGCAGAAGAGAGCAGGCTGCCATTCAGTTCGTCAGAGAGATGAGACACAGTTCACACCCCATTCAGCTCAAATACTGTTTTTTACTGTAAGCAAGAATGAAATAAAGTCAAGTCATTTCTAGCATTTTTTTTTTTTACACCACATGTCCTTCCTGATGCAGTTCTCTTCTTTTATCCAAGCTTGGGACCAATTCAGCATTGGGGAATCAAACCATTGTCCTCCTGCAACAAAGTCTTTAATTATAGTTCATTTTAATGAATTAGTTTCATCCTGAGCTATAAATTACACTGCAAGCATGACTCATTTAAGAGGAAGCATATGATTAAAAAATATTTAAACTGTATGATACGCATAATACCTTCACATTATTTACTTAATGCTTACAAAGTTTTGTTATAAAAAATGCACCTTAAATTTTATGTGGCACTGATGTGTTTGAATTTGTTTTTAGTCCAATGTAAGAAATTTTAGCGCACTTTTTACAACTTAAAGTATGATATGTGGACGTATAGACTTACTGCTTCATAATGTAAGGGCCCATTCTGAAAACTTGCACTGGGGCCCCTAATTACTACCTTACACCACGGTAGCCAGGGTTAGAATCCGTGACTAGCTCTAATCTCAACAAAAACACAAATAATGAAAAATATAGTTATGAAAGTATAGTATGTTGGTATGTTCTTTTATTTGAAAAACAAAACAAAACAGATTTTTCTCCAAGTAGCTTTTCCTTTTCTTTTGTTGTTTTTTTTACTCGGGGTTGCCACAGCGAACCAGTAACACAGTGATTTGGCAGAGTTTTTATGCCAGATGCCCTTCCTGTTGCATTCAGCCACATATCACTGACTGGAGAAGGCAATTTGGGTGAAGTGTCCTGCCCAGGGACACTTTGGCTGAGATTTGATTCGAACCAGCTACCCTCCGGTTGCTGGGTGAATGCTTTTAACCCCACTGTCACCTCGATTTGACACGGCTCACAGTTAGGGTGACCACCTCAAAAAGTGCAAAAAGTGGGACAAGTTGTGTGATTTGGTGGGACAGCCACGAGAAATAAAAGCTTTGATCAGGGTTTCTGCTGGGTCTTAAAAAGTCTTAAATTGTAAAGTCTGAATTTCAGGCCTTAAAAAGTCTTAAATTTGCAGAGATGCAGACTGTTAGGCCGTAAATACATTTAAACAGGTCTCAAATACCTCACGTACATTAGATGCAACTATCTAAAATGTCGACTTTTATGTTCAGAGGCATTTTACCAGCCCCAGTACGAGAGCTTAGCAAGATTTTGGGGCACTCCTTGTCACAAAAGGTCTCAGCTTTTTGCACATTGCATGCTTATAGGATAGGTCTTATTTTTCATGAGCAATGGTCTTAAAAAAAAGTCTTAAATTAAACCTTTTTTTAAATAAAAAAATATTTTTCATTTTCATTTGCAGACAAGAGACAGAACAAAGACTAACAAACACAATATGATCTACAAACCATTACACAAAATACTCTACAGATTTAACCCCGTAGCACCCTCTGTTGCAAATATGCAGCATATAATTCAAAGGTCATGGCAAAAAGTAGGAGTCTTTTTTTTAAATGTATTAACTAATTCAAGAGTGCTGCTTACCAAAAATATTGACAAATTTTTGTTCTTACCCATCCCTGTTGACTAAAATTTAGCATGGATGATTTTTTCCAACAAATATTTCTATGTCTGGGTTCTACGGGGTTAACAAGAAAATGTATAGAAAATATACACATGCCACATAAACCCACACACATGCACAAAAAAAAAAAAAAAACCTTTAATGATGTTTGATGAAAATCTAAAATTAAATCCACTAGTCAAATTTTTTTCAATGCTGCCCAGCAGCAGGCCGTCCTGAAACACAGGGGCCACACCAACTACATGTACAGTACATATTCCAACCCAGCAAGTTGGACGCCCACAAATATTTATTCTACATTTTACACAAGGAACAATGATACTGCCTTGTTGTTCTTAACTTTAATCACACTTTTTATAAAAATCACTGACTGGGACAACTGGGACATTATCTTAATAAGTGGGACAGGGGATAGAGGACTAAATGGCTGTGCAGAACAACCAAACGTGAGACAGGTGGTCACAATTCGTGGCACTGAACCTTTAATGCAAAACAAATTTAAATATTTTAGTTTTTTTATATCTGCTAATTAAAGTTCTTATATAACAATTTAACATTCCTAGCTACCCTCTTAAATCCTTTTTATGCATTTTACAAAGATCTTCAGTTTGCATTGTGTTGTCTATTTGAAAGATGTTTTGATAGGGTTTGTTTTTCTTCTTCCCAGACCAAAATAAGCCGCTCTTGTCGTCTGCCTGTTTATCCCTGTGTTACCTGCTGTTAGCCCTCGTTAGCATACAGCTCCCACCAGTCTCAGTGGAGGCTCGGGAAATAATTGCCTCATTTATCCAGGCATCGTCTTCATTTAAAATCAGTTTCCCACATTAGCATGTAAACAGATGTGTGCGCACACGCGGCTCACCTCTCCGTGTAGCAGTCACACACAAACAGAAAGGACGTTTTTCTGCCGTGGAGTGATAGCTCGAGTGCTGTCAAGTGGGATTGCTCTTCTAGATAGTCGATTAGCTCGGGTAGATGACGATGGAAAACAGTCGTTGAAGTCAATGAAGGGAACATAAAACAGAGGATAATGCCACATGTACCAAAAATAAAAATGTAATACATACAGATGCACATTTTTATTATCTTTAGAATCTCTCTTAATGACACTAATATACTTAAATAATGTGATTCATGTTGGACTATTGCTGCATCTAGGTTTGTTTATGAGAGGTGCTCTGAGTATGCAGGACCTGTGTTTAGAGCACACCCAGGCATTTTTAGATGGTACTGACTTCTATTTTTAGTCACTTTGCTACTGGCTATCTTGTTTGTTGGTTGTTGTTTTGGTCTATCATTTCTTAGAGCATTGGTTCCCAAAATGGGGGTCATGAGAGCGCTGCAGGGGGCCCCCCAGAGACTGTTTATATAGAGCAGACATGTCCAAAGTGCGGCCATTTGTGGCATGGACTGAGATTTCATTTGGCTCTCAGCTTCTATGACAAAATGCATTACTTTCATACAGTGTTTCTGTAGATTTGTCTGTATTTTTGTGCTTCTCATCTACGACTCTATGCAGTGTATTTTCAAATTAGTTGGTTGAAAAATAATTGCAGTTTTTATGTTCAAAAATGTTTTTTTGTTGGGAGTTCTTTTAGATTGTGTTTAATTATTTGGCTTTTGAAAACAAAATACTTTGAATTTGAATTTATACTGTATGTGTGTTCAGTTACTTACCTCAGGAGGAACAGTCGGCCCTCAAACATTTGTACATTTTCAAATCTGGCCCTCTTTCAAAAAAGTTTGCACACTGACACTGATTTAGACCCAGAAGTTTAAAAAGACGATAATACATTTTTAATGACGGAATTAGCGCTAGCCACCAAACATCGCAAATTAGGAATAATCAAGACAGATTTGGCAACTGACAACCACTCTGCCAGATGTTAGCAATGTCAGAGCCTGGTTTAGTAGCAAGTGTGTGAACAACCATTGGTTCCTGCTCCAAAAAAATGTCAAAATTAATCATTTTCATGCTCCTGATGAGGTGGCGGATGGTCTCCTGAGGGATCTCCTCCCAGACCTGGACTAAAGCATCCGTCAACTCCTGGACAGTCTGTGGTGCAACGTGGCGTTGGTGGATGGAGCAAGACATGATGTCCCAGACTGTGCTCAGTTGGATTCAGGTCTGGGGAACGGGCGGCCAGTCCATAGCATCAATGCCTTGGTCTTGCAGGAACTGCTGACACACTCCAGCCACATGAGGTCTAGCATTGTCTTGCATTAGGAGGAACCCAGGGCCAACCGCACCAACATATGGTCTCACAAGGGTCTGAGGATCTCATCTCGGTACCTAATGGCAGTCAGGCTACCTCTGGTGAGCACATGGAGGGCTGTGCAACCCCCCAAAGAAATGCCACCCCATTACTGACCCACTGCCAAATCAGTCATGCTGGAGGATGTTGCAGGCAGCAGAACGTTCTCCACGGTGTCTCCAGACTCTGTCACGTCTGTCACATGTGCTCAGTGTGAACCTGCTTTCATCTGTGAAGAGCACAGGGCACCAGTGGCGAATTTGCCAATCTTAGTGTTCTCTGGCAAATGCCAAACATCCAGCACGGTGTTGGGCTGTAAGCACAACCCCCACCTGTGGACGTCGGGCCCCCACACCACCCTCATGGAGTCTGTTTCAGACCGTTTGACCGTCTCCTGGAGGTCATTTTGCAGAACTCCTCCTGTTCCTCCTTGCACAAAGGAGGAGGTAGTGGTCCTGCTGCTGGGTTGTTGCCCTCCTACAGCCTCCTCCACGTCTCCTGATGTACTGGCCTGTCTCCTGGTAGCGCCTCCATGCTCTGGACACTACGCTGACAGACAGAGCAAACCTTCTTGCCACAGCTCGCATTGATGTGCCATCCTGGATGAGCTGCACTACCTGAGCCACTTGTGTGAGTTGTAGACTCCGTCTCATGCTACCACGAGAGTGAAAGCACCGACAGCATTCAAAAGTGACCAAAACATCAGCCAGAAAGCACAGGAACTGAGAAGTGGTCTGTGGTCACCTCCTGCAGAACCACTCCTTTATTGGAGGTGTCTTGCTAATTGCCTATAATTTCCACCTGTTGTCTGTTCCATTTGCACAACAGCAGTGAAACTGATGTCAATCAGTGTTGCTTCCTAAGTGGACAGTTTGATTTCACAGAAGTGTGATTGACTTGGAGTTACATTGTGTTGTTTAAGTGGTCCCTTTATTTTTTGGAGCAGTGTATGAATATTATATTATTTTATTCAGGACAACTTTATCTGTTTGAACAGATGGTTATTACTTTTGTTTGCTGTACTATTTGAACAGCCCACAGCCTAGAATACACAAAAAATGCTTTGGAAATAAGAATTTTGACATTTTTTAACATGACAAAATCAAACATGCTTAACAAAGGTTTCTGAGTGCTTCAAAAGTGAAAACATGTTCTTACAAAAACATATAAAACAATCAGTGATTTATAATAAAGCTAAATGCCTTTAGGAGCCATTTGAACACAGGCAATAATGGTAAAAATAGACCTGGAGCTGGGCTACTTCATTCTATACTGTATCAATAAAATGTGCACTAATGGCTTTTGTCAGATGTTAAAAAGTTTCAAATAGGAGTAATTCTATCACATTTGTAAATGTACAAAGTGAACAGTGCCCTCCATACAGTATACACATGTGGACAAACTGGGGAACTGCAGGGGAGTGATGTGTGCAAATATGCAGCGTGCAGCCTCCAGTGTTGCCAGATTGGGCTACTTTTGCTCTCTCTCTCTCGGCGGAAAAAAATAGCAGTAGGGCGGGTGTATAATATTTGGGCTATTTTTAGACTTATGGGGCGGGATTTTGAAAATGTAAAATAAACTTATTTTAAAAATATTTTTTTTATTTCCTGATCAATTATTATATATATTTGCTGGTTATTGATGAATAAAATAAATTTGTAAAATAGAAGTAGTAATATTAGTGTCATTAGTTGTCAGTCACATGTCTAATTATGGACCTCTGATTGGTTGAAAAAAGTAAACACTCTGCAGCCCTGTGAGCGCAGGACGGGCCAACAGTGTTTCCTCTCAAGCTTGGAGTTTTAGTGTTTAGCAACCTGTCAGAAGTGGGGGAAATACAAGAAATCGTACAAGAAGGAGACTGACCCAGAGCTAAAAATGTGGATCGCCCCTGTCCCGGAGGAGTGCAAGAATGTGAGAGAGCTATTTGTTTTTCTGATTACACTCATTGTGGAGACTGTTTATTACTTTTTCCATTGGCAGTTGTGAAGTGTTGTGTGCTCAAAATATGCTATTTCATATGTATTACAGTTTTAACATTAAGATTGTAGAATGGTTGTGATTTGGGCGGGTTTTTTTTTTTTTTTGCGTTTGGCGGGTTTTACGTTATATTTGGGCTGGAAACTGTCAGTCAGATCTGGCAACCCTGGCAGCCCCTCACATTTCCTCTCCCTCCTTGTACGTGGGACCATGAAAACAAAGTTCTGGCAACTAAATATCCCTTTTCTTATTTGAGTAAAACATCGGGGATACAATCTGAAATGACTGAGAGAACTTTCCATGATAAAACGTTAATTAGACGCGTGTCTATTTATTTATCAGATTTATTTTCATAAAAAGTTGTAAAACTTTAATGGTCAAAATCAAACAGTGAAAAAAGGCTTTTCTGTCAGTGGTAATTGTAAGCATCTCTCTAAGTGAAATGTTTATTTAGCTACAACTCTGCAAAGATGCAAAGTCATTCAATCACGCTGGCGTGACCATGGACCTCTAAGGGTTAAAAGTACATGTAAACATTGTTGTATCAACTGAAATCAAAGCATCCACATAATGCAATAAAAAATGTATCAATCTATTCCTGCCTGTACACAGACCAGTGAAAGTGGAATGGGACTGGGAGATCTGCGACTGTGAGATAGCTCTGAGCTAAAATCCTGACCCAGAAGACCTGGAAACAGAAGAAACCAATTTATCACTGGGCAGGGCTGCAAAGTCTGCAGTTTTCCCATGGAATTGGATGTTTTTTTAAGTGTTGCCGCAGGTGAAAAAAAATTTCCGCAGGCTGAGCAGAACTACGTTTACATGCAGATTATGTGAATAATTAGCTATTTCTAAAAAAAAAAAAAAAAAAAAAACTAATTACTAATTACGGTCACGCTGTTTTCATACACTGTGTCCGTGGGTTTTGGGCTGGTTTTGACTTTCAGACCTGGCAATCCTGCCTCTGGGTTACTAACTTGGGGCCCTCAACTCTAACAGGTTTCATTTATATGTGTTGAAAGACTGACACTCTCCCGCTGTTCTCCTCTGAACCTTGCAAAGCCCTCCCCAACTTTTCACAATGCACTCTGGGAAACTTTGAGGGCACTACTTTTAATTCACTAGACATTTTGTCACCACCACAAAATGGCATGACCACCATTTATGGTGTGATTGGAGACAACATTCAGACACAGCCTATGTGAATCTGCTGTTGTGCATGTAAAATTACTGACAGAAAGAAGCCTGTTGTTAATTGCTGGTTTGCACCACTTTTAAACATGAATTCAATAGCTGCTGATAACAAAAAATATATTCCACATTGAAAAGATACTCAGACAGTGACACCGCTCGCAAAAGAAAAAGATGGAGTAATGTGAAGCAAAATGAACCACGCTAATGTAGTTGCACACACAACAGTTTTGCAACACATCAGAAATTGGAGTAGAAAAAGCCCATTTGTGCTATTATGAGGTATATGCCACTGTACAGATGCTGTTGACACCTTATCATAGAGCGACCTGAAATTCCCGTTCATTTTCAACAACTCTTCGATCATAAGTGGCCCTGGATGGCTCTGAATGAGACCCACTCAGGATGAATTCAGCACACAAACCTTAATACTTCCATCAAAACCACGTGCACCAAAAGAGTGGGCTGTTTTCCAAGCGGACATAATTAGAGCACATCAAGAGTACATTTGTTTGTCTCGTACCCATTTTGACCTTCACTTTAATAAAAACTAAAATTGAAATAAATGAAAGCATCGGATAATTTGATTAGAAAGGCGACGTACGTGTAACATCAATGGAGCGTACAAAGCGGAGTGGATATTTTCATTCAAAACCTCACCACACGTCTCTCATGGAGCCGAGGTTAGAGAAAAAGCATTTTAGCTGGAAATCACTTGTGTGTGCTCCATTGCCGAACGGATTCATATTCGGTGTGACTGTTACGGCTGTTTCTGCGATAAGGCAACACAAATAATCAAGACAAGAAATGGCAGCCATCCAATTTAGTGTTTGCCTCTTAGCGGCAGGAGAAGTGGTGATGGGTGCATTGTGTTCCCATCTGCCGTACAATGTCCTTACCTCACAAGTGTCAGCGGCGGAGATAAAGGTCCTTGTGCAGAGGGGAAATTGAAGTGACAATGGACGAAGAGATAGCAGGGTGAAAGGCAACAGGCCGTGTTCATGCTGGCCTAAAAAAAAAGTGACCCAGATTATAGATGTGTTTGTGTCAGTGTAAACAAGCATACGCCCACCTGCATGGATCTGGAATTAACCATAAGATGACATAACAAGACCTTGTAAGTTCATTTTATTTTTAGATGTGCTCGCAAAATGATTAGTGGTATGTCAGGCTTAAGGAGAAACAGATTACGTATCTGTCCAAACTGTAAAGAAAGAGAAAATTTCAGAATTCTTGCAAGTATCAGCGGTGCCAACCCAGTGTCATGGAAGTCTGGAGTCTTAAGCGAAAGCACAGGTTCACAAAGTTACAAAAATATATCTTGTCAAACTCAAATTTTTATGTTTGAGAACCAGGACCAGTGGTGGTTGGCCAATAGTGTGGCAGTCCTGCTGCAGATGGGCGGATTTTAGGTTTTTCAATTCATTTTAATTTGTATAGCCCAGTATCACAACAAAAGTCACCTTAAAGGGCTTCACAACAGTTGTTCAAACATAAACACACAATCAGACTTAACACACAATCAACACAAACAATAACTACACTAAACTAAACAGACCCAGGACACTCCTGTCCTTAGACCCTCCTTCTCGGTAAGGAAAAACTAGCAGTCCTAGATGCATTGCCTGTCCGTCCTGGGAGAGGATCTCTCCTTCAGTTGGGCTCCATAAGGTTTCTTCTTTTTTCCCGTAGCTGGGTTTTTTTTAGGAGTTTTTCCTTACTGAGAAGGAGGGTCTAAGGACAGGAGTGTCCTGGGTCTGTTTAGTTTAGTGTAGTTATTGTTTGTGCTGATTGTGTGTTAAGTCTGATTGTGTGTTTATGTTTGATCAACTGTTTGTGAAGCCCTTTGAGGTGACTTTTGTTGTGATATTGGGCTACACAAATAAACCTGAATTGAATTGAATTGAATTCTAACTCCACCCTTCTGCCACATTTATAAAGTAATCCTCTCAATTCTATGTATAAGCCTGATTAGGCAAATAAAGCATTGCTAGGTTGTTGCATTTAGTTCAAATTAGATCCAATAAACTTCTATAAAGCATCTGTTAAATACTTAACTTAAACTTTTAAATGCAAGAAAAAGATGTAAAAGAAAAGACAAATCTGATCTTTACCACATTTCATCTGACTAATGTTTAATTGTAAGTATCTCTTTACAATTAGCAGCTTCGGCAATCAATACACTGCTGACAAACCCATCTGGAAGAAATGCTTACTCTCAGTCCTCCTGTATTTGCTGCTTTAGTGCACAACAGCAGCCTCCAGTAATGTAAGATGTAAACAGTGTTCTGCCTAACCTTTATCACTTATAATTACAATTATTTTTGTGTGAATTTGAGTAAGTGTAGAAAATTATACGTTTGTCATGTGCATCTGGAACACCATCTGGACAAAAAGATTCTGTACCATTGAGAGACAGGACCAAAAATACTAACGCCAGCCATAAAATGTTAGTAATGCAACAATGTTCTACACAGTAAAAAATTTAAATAAAAAAAAAGCAAAAACTCAAGGCAACAGGATGCCTATCATATTTTTTAAAACTTATCTTTCAGCCAACAAACTCTCAATTGTAAAAAATAATGATAGTGAGTAAAACAAAAAATTAGGTGAACTAAACAAATTAGATTTTTTTTTTTTTTATTACAGTGTACTCTTTTGTGCAAATCACCACTAAACTAGAAACTTCCTGTTGTGAGTTCAAAGTTTTGGCACTACATTTTTACCATTGCAAGATAGGGTCAAGTGATCTTATAATGATGACCAAACTTGTAACTTTTTATGCCCCTTATTAAAATCATTTTGAACTCATTTGCATTATGTTGGGAAAATTTACCTTTGCAGAGAACGCCTGGATTAGGTGCCTTTTGCCCCCTGCTGGCAATGGTAGGGAATGGACAGAGCATAAAATGGTAAATTAGCATGGCTATTAGCAACATGCATGCAACAAAACACATGGTTAAAAAGAATGCTTAAAAGCTAAAAAAAAAAAAAGTCAATAGGGAACCTTTTAATGCTTATAGACACTGTGTGATTCTCTTTACTTTACTGCACCAAATATTGACATTATAATTTGTGATTTTTATAAACAAGATACTAAACCTAAATGATTACTGCTGAGGTTTTTATGGCATCGATATCTGTGCCAAGCTATATTTCTGCAGGTGGTACTTCTCTGGATGAGCGCAGAATATTGTTACAAAAAATTATATTAAAAAAGGTATGTTTTCTTAAATGAAGTGTGTCTTGGTCTTTTGTTAAATTTCTTTGTTGCACCACCCCCTCTCACTTAGTTGAATCCTTTCTGCAAAATAATAAATGATAATATGTTTGTAATATTTATTTGGGAAAATGAACTCTAACTGTCCAAGCAAAATATCAAAATATATATTTGTGGCTTTGTCTTTGATTTGTCTGTTATCATTACTGAAGTAAATTTTAATTGTTTTTTTTTGTTTTTTTTGTAAGGGTCAGTAATCAGGTACGAAAAAAATATAACTTTTCTGGTGAGGATCCGAAACACAGAACCAAAAAAATATCAACTACACAAAGATTCCTGGCTTTGAGGTCATAATTTGTGCCCTTCATTTTTACTATTGCGAGATAGGGTCAATCCCTCGGCAGACCTTTTGGTTATCTTCTTCTAACTGAGCAGACTTATGTGTAAATCAAATGTTTTAGCATTTAACGGCCCACTACCTGAGTTTTTGAGAATGTGAAAAAAGGTTCAAGTTTAAATTCTAAATATTAATGTTTTATTTCTTTAACATCAGATTTGTGCAATGCCTGTCTTTTGTCTGTCAGTGTTTTTCTTTTTTTCTGCTGTTTTGTGGTGTGAGCAGTTGGAGCCAGCGCTGGAATTGTTATCTTTCAAGTTCAAGATCCAAGATTGAAAGTGTTTATTGTCATGTGCACAGTAAGGAAACATGTTTCCCTGGACAATGAAATTCATTCTTTGCTGTCCACACTGAATGCCTACATAAAATCTAAGATATAAAATAAGCAATAATAACTTCACAAATAGGGAAAAAAGGCAATTCAACAAAGCATGCAACATACAATAGAATTATAAACTATACATAATATAGTCAGTGAATGACTTGTTAACATAGGCAAACAGTACATTTACATGTGCAATTATAAAAGTGCATAAACAGTACAACAGTGTGCAACAGTTAGGGCTGCAACAACTAATTGGATTACAGTTTTTGCCTGTTGCTTGAACACTATAGACACATGCTTAGACCAAAGTAACAAAACTTGAAGCTTTTGTTACTCTACCTTAATCACAGTGTAACCATATCTTAAACAAAAGCGCTGCTTTGCACTTCAGCTGCAAGTCTGCAACACACTTGCTCCTGCACACTACACACTATTTCATACATAAGACACTTTGTTCATAAATGAAATCTCATGGGCACCATTGGAAAAACACATCTATTCAAAATACAAAACACATTGGGTGATTGAAAACACTTAGACACACACCTGAAAACACTTAATTACAAAACTGATCACCAATCAGCCAACCACAAATATCCCTCAGTTGAGCCATTTTGAGAACTTTGCAAGCATGGAGCCAGGGAGAGCAAGAGGAAGAGGAAGACAAAGCGAGAGAGGAGTGGGACATGGTTGAAGAGGTTATACACGGAACAATATTTCAGATGATATTAGAGCAACATTGGTGGATCATGTGGCCAGACCCAAACAGACAGCAGGATGTGTAATCCCACCCACGCACAATTGGTCTGTTTTTCTGTATTTATTTAGTGTATTTTGTGTTTTATTTTTGTATTATTTTTGGGTTAGTGCATTTACTGTACTGTAAAGTAGAGTACTGTGATGTGCAGTATTGAGTTGATATCATTTGTAACCTTTCAGCACTTTCATTTTTAGTTGTTGTGAAAACCTTTTTTGGAAAAAAAAAAAAAAACTGAACAAAAACTGTAAGTGTTGCATTGAGCTTCACAGAATGCTAACTGATGAACTGAGTAAAAACATTGAAAATTAAAGACTGCAGTGTTTTATATAAAGTGTCTGAAAGTGTATTCATTTGATGGAACTGTGTATCATTTTGTCATCAGAGTGACATTTTGACAAAGGATTGTTAGGTTTTGATAGCAGAGTTTCAATCCAACATAGATGTGAATGGTTTATTTCCCAGTGTTGTGTCTTGTGTGCTTGTGCGTAAAGTTTTGACACAATGAGCCAAAGGCAAAAACTGTAATCAATGATGATAAATTATTTAAATAATTGCCAACTAATTTAGTAATCGCTATGTGGGGTGTTCATAGTTAACATGCCACGAGCTGACAGTAGAGATGTTTTTTTTACCATGGCAGAGCAGTAAAAGCCAGAGAAACAGTAAAAGAAAGTGTTCATTTTGATTATTTTGTGAAAAAATTACTATAACTATCCAATTTTTAATCTATTAATTGTAAAAATAATCTACATATTAATCAAGTGTTCAAATAATTGTTAGTTGCAGTTCTAGCAACAGTATGCTTGTGCAAGTTGGACTTGCCTCCGCCCTAACTCAACCAATGAAAGAGTCCCTGATCTGGATGGCTTCATTCCTTTTTGATTCTGAGTGTGACTGGTCAGAAAACTCAGTCTTTGCTCTAGTTTCCCATCTGTCAGGAATGTTTATAATAAATGCCACATAATGTCTCAGAGTTTGTTTTTTCAGAGATGATTTCTATTACAGTGCTATTGACTGAATATGTTTTCCTCAAATACAATGGATAAAATTGTGTGCATCTTTAAATACTTATAGAATACACTATATGTATATGATTTCCTTTGCCTCCCTTTACCTTACTGCACCAAATATTGGCATTATCTTTTTTCAACAAGACACTAAAGCTAAATGATCACTGCTGAGGTTTTTATGGCATCACTATCTTTGCAGAGCTATATTTCTGCAGGTGGTACTTCACACCGTCGTGCTTTTGTGTTTTCCGCAGCAGATATTGCCATTACACAGCCCAGTGGCTCCTGTATGAGAGGAACCCGTCACTCCCTCTCATCTCTCACTCTGCCGTCCCTTCATGTTCCTCTCCCTCCCGAGCCATTGTTCCCGGCTGCGTCTGAAACATGTGCTCCCTCGCTGTGGTCCCGGTGCCAGCGATCACTCCCAGGGCCAGGCGTGGGGTTGAATAAAGGCTCGCCGGGGCTGGAGTGAGGCTGGCAGTTGGCGGATCAGCGGGGAAATGGAGCTGAGCGCTTGTTAAAGTTCATTTGGAGGCTACGGTAGAGAGCAGAGTGGTAGAGAGGGGAGTCGGAGCTGTGGATGGCAGCCAAATAAGCCTTTTTGCACCTGTATGATTATGCATATGCAAATCATATGGAAAATCTCCTACACTTTGCCAACGCATGACCATTTTTCAGTTTGAAGCTATATTCAATTCCCTGGCAGTACCACTCTCACACGAAAAACATGTTTGCATGGAATATTAATGATTCCAGCACAAAGATATAGAAAATCTATCTCCATTCTGGGATCGCCACAGCATATCATTAGCTTTTTGCAGTGTCGTATGCTGTGATTTGAATTTTGATTTGACATAGGTTTAATGTAGGATTTCCCTCCTGGCACCAAAGCTGGAGGACTCGAGTCCTGGACTTGGGTTGGGGTCCAGTCATTGGGCCATTGGTCTGGGCCCTGTGACCCAATTCAGACTGATGGCCTGCGACTCGGACTTGTGGACTTGACCTGGAATCAGACTTGATCACAGATGCCACTCTCGAGACACAGTCACATGCAGAGTGCACATTATGGGGCAATTATTGTACCAAAAAGATTTGTGTGTGTAAATAGATTTGTCTGTAATAAGATGTGTGTGCATCAGAATTCGTGTCTGTGTATTAAGATTTGCACATGCATAATTAGATTTGTGTGTGTGTAATACAATTTGTGTGTGCGTTATAAGATTTGTGTACACATAATAAGATTTGTGTATATAAAATCTTATGCATGTACAAATCAAATTACGCACACACAAATCATAATATGCACACACAAATTGTAATACACATGCACAAATCTTAATATGCATGCACAAATTTTATTACCCATGCACAAAACTTAACACGCACACACAAATCTTAATACGCACACACAAATCTTAATACACACATGAATCTCATTACGCACACACAAATCTTAATATGCACACACGAATCTTAATATGCGCACATGAATCTTAATACGCACACACAAATTTTAATACGCACACACAAATCTTAATACACACACAAATTTGAATACACACACACAAATCTTAATACGCACACACAAATTGTAATACACACACATTAATCTTAATATGCACACACAAAACTTGATACGCACACATTTTATTACAGACAAATTTATTTACACACACAGATCTTTTTGCTACAATAATAGCCCCATACACCACTGTATAGACATAATGAATGTATCTTTTCAAAAGTTTAAAGTTGTTTGTTGCTTAAATACTGTCAGATTAAAGTTATTAGAATTCACAGTAGGGTGCACTGTGTGAAGAAATTACCTAGTTTTGACTGATCCATCCAAGACCTGTTCATAGAAAACTATTTTCACACCATTTCTATGGATTTTTGAAATCCCAGACAAAGCTGAAATGGTGACTGCATTTGAATCATTTATTTCATTTGTGTTTCAAGCTAAACGGGTAAGTAAATGGTCTGTACTCATGACTCGGACTTGACTCAAACTTTATTATAATGACCTGGACCCGGACCTGGACTTGCACTGTAGAGCTCATGCCTTGACTCGGACTAGACTGATGCAACCTGGATTTAGAGTCAGACTCAAACAATGAGGACTTGAGAGAGACTTGGACTCAAGAAATTGTGACTTAACTACAACACTGCCTGACACATCCCTCTCTATTTATCCAGGCTTGTGCTCAATGCAGTCTAAACTATAAATGCTATGTTTTGTTTCATAAAGCAAGAGCTGAACTGTGCTAAATGGGAAGCAGCTGTTACTAATATATACTAGCTTTGTTTTTCCCAAAAAAGTTAGTACCAATATAGCAACATTTTACACATCTTGTCTTAGAAAATGGCTGTTTATCAAAAGAACAAGACGCCGAGGGATCCCAAAATTGGAATGCTTTTGGGGACAATTTGGACTGCTTTGGGTAATGGAAACAGCCCCAAATTGACCCAATCTGCACCATACGGGCCCCCAGTGGAAAAGTGCCCTAAGAGTGCACTGGTGTGTGACCCCCCTGTGCATGGCTGGGACATCTAAATTTGAAAAAGATTGGAAAATGAAATAAAGCTAACCACTGAAGCTAACCTATCTTATACCACCTCACTGTTGTTTGAACTCTGTAAACCCAGCCACTATCATTATCCCTGACCATTTTATTGTGACCCACTTTGACAGAACCAAAGTTGTTTTTTTATTCACATTCACACACGCATTATAAAATATGGATTTTTATAGCCTATTTTACTCTTGCTTTTACCACTTATAACACTACACAGTCTTCAATTGTCACTGTACAGTAAGTACTGTCAGCCAGCTAACATTATTTGAATTATTTCTCAGGTGCTGAATTAATAGGGTTTTTTTTTTTTTTACTTTATAGCAAGAGCAAGCTTTTCGCATCCGATTAATATTACTGCTGCTGCATATAATCGTAGAGTAATAGTGTCACAAATGCCTTCACCCATCACCAAATCCATTTTTCACAAGTAGATTAATTTCAGTTCAGAGTTCATCTTCTCTCATCAGTTCCCCATCAGCACATACTGTCATGTGATCCAGTTAAAGCAGATGATCCACCACAAATACAGTTGATCATAGAAATCAAAGTGTTATGATGTCATCTATGGCATATTTTCATTTGAACAGAGAATTAACCATTCAAGCAAACATATACAGTTTTTTCATTTCTGTAAACAAACTTGGCCCATGCCCCAGCCTCCCTTTCTCCCACACTAACCCTCCCGTGAGTCAAATCCAGGCCTCCACTGGCTTTTACCTGAACTCTTGCCACCTGTCATATACTTTAGCTACATGTTTTTCTCTCTGAGCTGTTGCTGGATGAGAGCTCAAAAACATCCAGTGTAAACAAAGTATTTAAATGGTCAATCCATTCAGCCCTGCAATGTTTATGAAGGCCATATGTGTGCATAAAACTGGTGAGTTGAAATAAAATAGAATATTTTGGAAAAGTGAAATTGTTCAATTCCAAACCTGAAACACACTGTATATTACAGAGTCAAATATTTCAAGCATGTTTTTATTTAAATTGTATGTATTTAATATTCTGATGAGGTTTTTTTGGGATAGGCACAACCCACACCTGGATAAGAAAATGAATTTGAAATGAATTTTAGTTCCAAAATCAATACCATACTGTCTATATTGGTCTCTGCCACTGTGGCAAAGTTGCTAGCACTGTCGCTAAATGGTCCTGGGTTTGATTCCTGGACCAGGAGGACCAGGCCTTTCTGTTTGGGGTTTGCATGATGTCTCTGTGTCTGGGTAGCCTGGCCAGCCAGACAAAATATTTTTCTATTCTGTGCATAGAAATTAGTTTGGTACCTTTTGGTCTGAGATTCATTCCTCTTTTCCTTTTGTTTTATTGCATTTTGTATGAAATGCCTTGTCTGTGAGTTAATGCCTCTTGGCCAGGACTCCTTTGAAAAAGAGATCTCTGAACCTAAATTGGACTTTCCTGGTAAAAAAGAATGGTTAAATAAAATGAAAAATAAAAATCAATTTCATGGCTGGAACAATCACTAGCACAGTTACTAATCAGAAAAAACAAGACGTACACTAACCTGTAACACAAACAAACATAGCACTTATGATGAATTGATGCTCGTTTTGCCATAAAACACCAGAATACGCTGTAATATGAGCAACTCTGTAATTATTTCTGAACGGAGAGAGCAGGAAAAGCAAGTTGTACAAACAATACTTGTGGAAAGTCAGTTTGATTGAATGTGGCTGTTACAGCAGACGTCAACAGGACTTTAATGTTAAAATGAAAACACACACAGAGGGCTGAACAAAAACGCAGACTTCAGCAGAATCAACAGGTGACCAGGGAAAGTGTTATACTTGATTAAACAGAAGTAAGGTTTTAAAATGTGCTTGTTATTAGCCTAGTGCCATCTTGGTTATTTCTGATAGGAGATTATCTTTTGCTTTTGTAAACTATACGGCTGTGACAGGTCATAACTGGCTTTGATCGTTTTTTATCCCACGAGTCGATTGGAAACAGCGCCCTGTGCCTGAGGAACCAGACCTTACTTGTTTCATTTTAAAACATGTACAATAGACTAGTCTTCCAGCTGGGTACTGCTTACCAGGATCCTGGCTCCAGATCTGCAGAAGGGTCCCTGGGCGCTGCACGGCGGTCGCCCACTGCTCCTGACAGGATGGGCAGGAAGGATGGCTCAAATGAAGAGAACTAATGCCTTATGCAGACAGTTAAATATACCTTACTTAACCAGTGGCATGCAGTTTGATCATACCATGACTGGGCAATGCAATATTCCGCTGATCCATGCAGAAATATACTTTTCATTTGACTTCTCTTTTCATCAGGGGTCACTGGAGTGATTCTTCTCCCTTCATCCAGCTCCACTCATCCATTATGGAAACGATTGGTGATCGTTGTTTAGTTTAGCATATGTTTTACCCCAGTCCTTGCTAACACAATCGTCTCTCTTAATCTAGATTTGGGACCATGCAGCACAAAAAGTCTTTTGATCCCATGCATCTGGATATTGTTTTGCCTCGTCCAACAGCCTAGCATCACTGGTCGGCTCTGAGTGTTACAGTAGTTACTTTGCTTGATTCCACTCAGCACTGCAAGTTTATTTCTCTCATCTTCCCAGTAATTTTCTCTCACAGCCTCCATGTTTGCCCTCTGAAGCTCTTTGGCAACATCAAGCTCTGCTGTGGGTATTCAGTTTAGCTGAGGAGTCTTCAGTTTAAACGTGCCGCTAAACTTTGCCATATGCCAAAAACACAGTCTTCCAAATATGGGCCCTCAGTTACATCAGACGCGTTGACTAAAATGCTTCTTTTTAAAAGCTCTTGGTGAAAGCCTGACTCTAGACAGAATTGCTGAATCTGTTTTTGGCACTACCCTCCTACATTGCTATGTGGTAAAGGAACTGTTCTGCTGCTGACTTGGGGTGGTTAAATCTGCTCCAAAATACAAAATAGGCAACAGCAGCCTCTCTTAACTGGAGGACATTTACATCAGTGGGAGCAGAGCAGCCCCAACATCACAGCACACTGACTGTTCACACCCCTCCTCATCAGCAGAAGGTTAGAATGACAAAGGCAGATGAAAAAGAGGCTGTAAGCCCTAAGATGTCCCCCTTTTTTACTTTTAATTAAAAAAAAAAAGTCAATAGTGCTGAACTTGCAATCAGAAAGCTGTGAGTTCAGGCTCAAAGAAAAATGCACTTTCTACTTAAATCAATTTACTTCTGCATGAGTAATATAATTTTGATGTAACAATACTTTACTAGAATTTGAGTACTTCTTCCATGTCTATGGCACCATATTGCTGCCAGGTGAGTACAAATATTTTAATGCAGAACTAAGTAACTTTATTACCTTAAACTGTTTTGGAGTCTGTGTGATGGTTTAATCAGTTGTTCTGGGGTGAATAAAGTGCCCTGCAACAAAAGTAAAGCTGAGTGAGGAGTCACACAGGAGTCCACTGGACTTGTGAGTATTTATGGCAGTGCTTAACTCCTAAATGTGGGGGAAGCTTGGCCAGGAAAATTAGCCAAAATCAGTGAGGAAACAAGAAAAGTTACTGAGTTTCACTTTTATGTGTGTTTCTAGTTAGAATAAGGAAATTATCACGCTTTTGCAAGATAATGGTGCACGTTATAAACAAGATAGGAACATATTGCCTTGTTATGTAATACTAATTAATCACATTATCATTAGATATCGGGGTATCAAGTTTTTACAAGATAATGTTAACATTATTACAAGATAGCCTACTGGCATATCACATTCTTACATTACAGATAATTATCTTGTAAAAATGTGAAAACATCTTTTTAAAACAAGTTAGGTATTTATAATGTAAAAATATGATACACCAATATCTTGTAATAATGTGATAAATTTGTATCACAGTTATATCTTTTAAAACATGCTAGTAGCTTGTATTAATGTGCTAGTATCTTGTCTTGTAAAAACTTGATAATATCTTGTAAAACAATGATACGTACAGTGAAGCCTGAAATTATTCATACCCCTGGCAAATTCTGACTTAAAGTTACTTTCATTCAACCAACATGCCACTTTTTGTTCAAATGTAAAAAAAAAAAAAAAGCTGAGAAATATTTTTTTCCACAACGATACCTCTTGTACATTGTCTTATTATCTTTTGGGAGAAGCCTGTGTCATTTCTGGTCAAAAAAACTTGTTGGTTGAATGAAAGTAACTAAGAATTTGCCAGGGGTGTGAATAATTTTGAGCTTCACTGTATGTAAAATTTGATTGTACTTTATAAAAACATAATACCTTTTTTGTAAAACAAAAAAACATGGTAATATTTTGTAATAATGTGATGCATATCTCCTTACACATGAATGTTTTTGGAGAGTGGGAGGAACCTTCACAGAAACACCAGGCAGACATGCAGACTCCACTCGGAGATAGTAGTTGTCCAGCCTGAGAATCAAATCCACATCCTACATCCTGCTGAGAGGCAGGAGCACTAACCACTCTGCAACCCCCCCACCCCACCACAAAAAAAAAACAAAAAAACAACACATTTATATATAAACCATATCCTGATGCACCAATGGACAACTTTCAAAAGTATAACTAATTACCTATAATGTAACTATAATTATTTAAACATCATACTCTCACAACCCATTGCAATACTGAGTCCTTGACAAGCTCCATTTGATTTGTGATTTTTCTCATAATAGTGTCATAATTGAGTCATTATGGCACTTGGAAATCATCTAAATGGACACTTTCTCAAAGACCAAGGGCTGTCCATTAGTAAAGCTGAACTGTCCACTCAATAACCTTCAGATGATGACTGTATCTGCTGAAGGTCACGTCTCTTTCATTTGAGGATGACGGATGAGAGTGGGCGGCTGATTGAAGTGGACTTTTATTTTGTAATTCTATCCCTCTCCCTGAGTATACATATTTAGGTATGCACCTATCGTCAGGAGTACTCTGTGTCAAACAACCTAATTGTGGTGTCACCTCTGTCCGGGGCTAGGAGATGACTGATGAACAGCAGGGCAAGGGAATATTCATGATGGAGAAAAAAAAATCTCACTAAATATTCAGGCGAGAGCACAGAGGTGAGGCAGATCTCGTCAAAAAGTGTCTCAGCTCATCTCAGGAGCAATAGGTCAGATCACAGGCGGCTCGTGGCATCCTTCACTCAAAGTTACACTGCTTTGGGAAGTCACTGTTGGTGCCAGGAGATGTGCGCTGTATAAATAGCTCTAAATTCTGTCATTCCTTAAAGGGGTACCATCCAAAAAATGATGTTTCCTCAAGAAGAGCGTAAGTACCTGCTGTTGGCAAAGGTTGTCAGAAATCCTTGTATAAGAATCAATTTTTAAAAGGGTTTGGAAAAAAAGCATCTGAACATATTTTTTTCCTCATTCAAAACCAGAGGAGAAACAAAATGTCCAAATGTCCAAATACAAAAAGGTCAAAAGAAGAATCTCAAAAAAGTCTAAAAATACAAAACTTACAGAAAAACTGAGGCCAGGAGACGCAGGGAACACAAGGGCAAGACAGACTAGACCAAGACTTGACACTGACAATGACTCAACAAAGAACTGGGGACAACACAGGGATTAAATAAACTAGTGACACACAAATAAAACACATCAGGGCAGGGCAGGCAATCACAGAGGCGGGCACACCAGAGACAGAAAATAAAACACAAAAACACAAGCACTGACTAGACATCAAAAGAAAACACAGGGGAACAAAACACAAACAGGATCATGACAAATACAATTTTAATTTAGTTAACTAATCAAATTAATATCTTTTTTTCTGCATAGGTTTTTACATCAGATGCCCTTCCTGACTCAACCCACTGCATTTATCTAGGTCTGGGGTGGGGAAACACTGGCTTTAGACTCTTTGTGGCTGGGTTAATAAACAAACAAATACATATTCTTCAAATAAAAACTGCCCATGTTTTTTATAACAATTTCTTTCATTTCAATACTTAAGTCCATGATAGTGAGAACAAAAAGGTTAAACAAAAAGGTCATCTGGACAAAGTTTGTTTTTAAAAGACATTTCACCCTTACTCCAAAGGGCTTAATCATTTCTAGGCAATACTGCTGTGTGAGTAGAGATGTAGCGTGTGTGTCCTGAGTCGCACACTTTTGGCTAAAATTCTATTACTTTTTTATCTTCAATAAGTCATAAAATTGCTCATTTAGTATCTTCATTAATGCAATTTGTATAAAAAAATGCAATATATTGTTTGGATAGTTTCTTTTACAAATATTTTATTGTGGCCGTATGAAACAGCGTTATTGCCCGAGGTTTAAGCTTGGCAGTGCTATGGCTTTGAGTCTGACACATGAAAGTTCCAATATCGGACACGCTCACCTTTCTGGCAATTTCAGCCATATTTGTTAGATTTTTCGCTTGTGATTGGCTCTAATTTAAGGCTGAGATATTTACATTAACAAATTTTCACATCCGGTACCTTGTTTCTGTCTTTCAAAATAAGATTGTGGGCTAAGCTAACGTTAATCAGAAAATCACAAGACGGACAAAGTTAGCTACAAAAACACTAAGATCACTGAAAGAGCGTCGCCCTGAGTGTGACCTGAGCGTTCCCTGCGCAATTCCCTATCAAAATTATTTTAATATCATGATTATTTTATAAACACTTAGCATAAATACACAAAAATTGCCACAGAGGTAGAGCAATATGTGGAGTTTTTGTTTATCTACCGTTAGCCAGTCAACATCTTTATGAACGTCTGTTTGAAGACCGAAAAATAGCAAAAGATGAGCATGTCCAAGTCAGGGCCATAGTGTCCGACTCAGGACACACATACTCTATATACAGAGTGGTTAAACCTGACTCAGGGCAAACGGTCCGACACATTTCTGTTCCATCTCGTCCTGCGTAACATTACAATTAAAAAATTTAAATTACTTACTGTTTAGCTTATACGTTAAAAAAACCAGTAAACGTTGACTCACAAATGTTTTCTAAGTAGGCTCTGATATTACTTACATGTGGTGGAGTGATTTTCCGTTGCCAAAACTATATTGCTTATTCATAATTGTTGATGTTTGGTGGCTAGGGTTAGCGTATGTGTGTCCTGAGTCGGATACTATGGCCCTGACTTGGACACGCTCATCTTTTGCTATTTTTCAGTCTTCTAACAGACTGCTCGCAAAGACGTTAACTGGCTAACGATTGATAAACAAAAACTCCACATATTGCTCTACCTCTGTGGTAATTTTTGTGTATTTATGCTAAGTGTTTATAAAATAATCATGATATGAAAATAATGTTGATAGGGAAATGCGCAGGGAACGCTAAGGTCACACTCGGGCGACGTTCTTTTAGTGATCTTAGTGTTTTTGTAGCTAACTTTGTCCATCTTATTATTTTCTGATTAACGTTAGCTTAGCCCACAATCTTATTTTGAAAGACGGAAACAAGGTACCAGGTGTGAAAATTTGTTAACGTAAATATCCCAGCCTTAAATTAGAGCTGAAAAATCCAACAAATAAGGCTGAAAAAGCCAGAAAGGTGAGTGTGTCCGATATTGGAACTTTCATGTGTCAGACTCAGGGCCATAGCACTGCCAAGCTTAAACCTCGGACAAAAGCGCTCTTTCATACGGCCACAATAAAATATTTGTAAAAGAAACTATCCAACCAATATATCGTTATAAACATAAGAAAATGTTCTTTTATTTTATACAATTTGCATTAATGAAGATAATAAATGAGCGACTTTATGACTTGTTGAAGATAAAAAAGTAATAGAATTTTAGCAGAAAGTGTCCGACTCAGGACACACATACGTTAAATCCTCCATTAAAAATGTATTATCGTCTTTTTAGCTTCATCAGTAAGAACAAGTGAGCAGAATAACTTTATCTGTTACCATGGCACCAGGTTGTTTCATAAACTTAGACCTGCCACTGTGTAATTACTTCAGTACATGTCATCTTTCAAACACATACAAACTCTGTGCACTGCCAGACGCCTGTGAATAAGCTACAGCAGGCGTCCAATAACCCTGTCACCTAAGTTAACATCAGTGTCATTTATGTGCTCAAAGGTACGCGGTCCTGATGTTTTCTTTATCCATCCTGCCCAACAACAGTACAGCTAACTTCCTGCTGTACTTAAACGTCAGAAAAGTTTAGAGCTGACCTTAAACTTTTAGCTGTCCCATAATTATTTCGGCATAGGTAACAGTCATTAATATTAGTGTTGACAAGGGGTGTAGACCAATCAAGGCCTCGATCAATGGGTCTTAAATGTTTCACATCAAGTGCCACCTCAGAAAATATTGGACTAAATATGAAAAAAGAGGTCTAAAGAAAATTAAACCAGGTCTATTCTATTCTAGGGCTATACCAGATCTAAATCAGGACTAAACCAGATTTAAACAAGGACTAAACTAGAATTAAACTAGGACTAAACTAGAATTAAACTAGGTCTAAATGAGGACTAAACCAGAGCTAAACCAGAACTAAATTAGGACTAAACCAGGTTTAAACAAGGACTAAACCAGATCTATACCATGGACTAAACTAAAGTCTAAACCAGGTCTAAACTAGGACTAAACCAGATCTAAACAAGGACTAAACTAGAATTAAACTAGGACTAAACTAGAATTAAACTAGGTCTAAATGAGGACTAAACCAGAGCTAAACCAGAACTAAACTAGGACTAAACCAGGTTTAAACAAGGACTAAACCAGATCTATACCAGGACTAAACTAAAGTCTAAACCAGGTCTAAATTAGGACTAAAGTTGGACTGAACCAGGTCTAAAGTAGGACTAAACTAGGATTAAACTAGGACTATTTTTTCATTTATTTACCATCTCTAATTGCTGTAAAAAAAAAGAAAAAAAGAAAAAAAAAAAGAAAAAGATAGATAGATAGAAGGCCATTTGTACAGAATGGCAGCCACGTTTGTGTCAGTCTGCCCCAGGGCAGCTGTAGCTACAGAAGTAGCTCGCCACCACAGAGTGTGGGGAGTAAATGAATAATGCAGAAGCGTCTTTGAGTGTTCAGTGAAGCTCTATATAAGACCAATGCATTATTTATTTATACTCACTTTCACTGTTCTTTGTTTTTCCTATTTTAAAGCAAAAACAAAGAAAGAAAGTGCTTTATCATTTTTCTGATTGAACACAAAAAAAAAATGAAAATTTATATTTTATTTTATTTATTTATTTATTTTTTATTTTAGCATAACATTTTTAGCCGATGCTAGGGAAGTATGGTGACCGGGTCCATGTCACTTATCTGCAGGACACGTGTGGAGCTGCAGGGCACAGACACAGCTGTCCCAGAACTGCAGTGCTGTTTGTGACTGCTATGATCAGCTAATAATGGTATGCTAAAATCAAAATAGTAAACAAACAAAACAAAACTGTCATTTTGTGTGGCACTGTTCTATATTACCTTAGTTTTTGTTTTCTATTGCTGTATTTACTGTAGGTGCATATCAGTAATCAAATACTGTGGAAAAGAGAAAAAGTTCTCAAGTCTAAAACAAAATGATACACGTTTATATTTTAGATAATTTCTACAGATCATAATTGATGTCATTAATTACTTTTTTTTGCATTTGCACAATATTTAAATTTATTTACATAGACCTGGAGCATATATGCATTTCATTTACAAAATGCTATATGCTCAACAAATATTGCAAGTACTATGAAAGTGCCATTATTGTGATAGATGCTTAATTTACGTTTGATACAGCTTTTTGTGGTCATTATAAATGTCAAAATGTACAGTAATATTCAGACTGTATTTTATCTAGTTCAAGTTTATAAAAAATGAATGACTTGACTTGTGTTCATATTACTCAAACTGTTTTCTGCAAGCAGTTTCCCCAATTGAATTGAGTAAACCCACCAAAGTTTTAACTTATGAAAGTAAGATCAATTAAAGTATCAGCGACACAGCTGATAGGCCCCCAGAGCCTCAGAAAGGTTAGATTTGGCTCTGGTCAAGTCAGTCGCTGCAAATCTGCTGCTGTCTTTTTAGGCACTATAACATAGGATCATCTAGGCCTACAGAATAAATAAATAAATGCATTGTGTGAAAATATCTAAATTATATATAAGACAAGCCCAGCTGAAAATGTTTTGGAACCGTTGCACCAATAATAATTTTCTTATTACATTTCTGGAATTTATTACATTTGCAGACATGGCATGACCTTCCCACAAACGTAATAAACAACTGCAAATCTAATAGTTTTTACGTTTGTGGGAATTTATTACATTTAAATCATACAATTTTTTATTACATTTGTAATAAAAGTTTATTATGTTTGTGGGGATTATTACATTAAAGGATGTTACACATCCATTTGATTATTCTTATTATGGCTATATGATCAGTCCTTACATCTATTAGATTTTTTTTAATTCCCGGGAAACAATAATTTACCATACAAGGGGATAAGGGGACCCTTCTCCAGATCTTGGTCAGGAGCTACCTAGCTGGAACATTAGCCTGTTGTGTATGTTTTGAGGTTGATGGGGGGAAACCCACTCAGACATGGGGAAAACATATAAACACACAGAAAAGCCCCACATGGTCCGGGAATTGAACCCAGGTGTCAATGAACATATGTACACTGATAGTGTTCATTTAACATTAGACAATTTACTGTGCACACATCCAGCCGCCATAAGCCTTATTAGTTTAGAATTCATGTAGTTGCTTCTCTCAAATTTTCTCTATTTTCTCTCAAAGCCGTTGGCAAGACAGAATAAATTCAGTTGTTTTTGTTTTTCTAAAGTGATAAATGACTGGTAAAATATACATATGTAATAGCTGCTGCTTTTTATTGGTCTGATCAGTCAAATTCAAAATGTTAGCCCCACCTATTTGAGACCAAACAGCAAATAAAATGAACAAGTATTTTGTGAAGAGTGGAATTATACTGCAAAAGATTAGCTGGAGTAGCGTCTTGATTTACTTGAATATAACCCTGTTTCTCGATAAAGTGGGAATGAGTAACCTCCTCTTCAAAAGCTAAACTTTGATGCTGCGTAGTATACGCTATGGGAACAAGAATACCAATGCCGCTTGCCCCTAATGTGTCTAGGACCCCAAAGTAGTGAAAGAGCACTAAGACCAAAGAGACTCAAACATGACTTTGGGATGAAGATTCAAGGACACGAGAGCCCGGAGTCACAGTGAATATCCAAACTATAAAACTTGATAAAATTGTGTGGAGGGGACCAGCTCGCCGCATCACAGATCAGTTGCAGAGGAACCCCCTTTGCCAGAGCCAAAGAGGAGCCCACCCCTCTGGTTGCATGACACCTGTAGGCGGGGGCTGACCACACGCCTCATAGGTCAGAGCAATACCATCCCTCACACAACTTGACAGTCTGTTCAGTGGCTGCAGCCCCCTGCTGACAGCCCCCGTAGCACAAAAAGAGCTGCTCGGACTTGTGCCACTGACCAGTGTGGTGGACATACATCTGGAGCATGTGTACTGGACACTATTAAATTTAGCTTCTCCTGCTCCGGCGTAACAAACGGCGGAGGACAGAAAGCTTCAAGAATAACAGGATTATGAACAGAGAAAGGAACTTTTAGCAGATAATTAGGGTGAGGATGCAAAATAACTTTGACCAGGCCTGAGGCAAAATCCAGGCAGGATGGTGAAACCAACAAAGCCTGTAAATCCCCATCCTCTTAAGAAAGGTAATGGCTATCAGAAAAATTTACTTTAAAGTCACAAACCCTACAGACACTGACTCCAGTGGTTCAAAAGAGGCAGCCACCATGCCTTCAAGTACAACAGCTAGATCTCAGGAAGGGACAGTAACTTTAGTAGGCAGCCTCAGTGCTTAGCCCCTTTAATGAGCGTGGCTAGCCAAAATGGCGGTCATAAAAACCCTTAGTGTACTTAGGTGAACGCCTGAGGACAGTTTTTTTTGCAGAAATTCCAGCACTGAAACTATCTGGCAGTGAACAGGGTCTGCATGGTGCGCAACGCACCAGGCTTTAAATACACGCCATTTGAGAGCATGACTCCTACTAGTAGGAGGGAGACCTAGCACTCAAAATAGTATTAACAACAGGGGCTGGGAGTCCCGCTTCCCTTAATTGGTCCCCCTCAGGGGCCAGACATACAGATTCCAAAGCTCCTGCCGGGGATGAAGCACAGTCCTCTGCGTCTGAGAAAGGGGACGGAATTGGCCATGGTGAGCTGTCAAGGAGAGCTATTATGTTTGAAAACCATATTCTGATTGGCCAACCGGGCGCTACTAAGCGGAGACAAGACCTGTGTTGATGGACCTTCGCCAGGACTCCCAGGAGGAAGAGGACTTGGGGAAAAAGCTTAAAGATGCATGTCAGGCCACACATGCGCCATCGCATCCAGACCCAGAGGAGCTGGAGGAATCAGAGAGAAATAGAGGGGACATTGTGCAGTCTCCGACAAGGCAAAGAGGTCCACCTCTGCTTTGTAAAACTTCTCCCATATCTGAGTCACTACGTTGGGGTGAAGTTTCCACTCCCCGTGTGTCACAGCCTGTCTGGACAGTAAATCCGCCCCCACATTCATGTGCCCAGGGATTTAAATCACTCTTAATGAGAGGAACTTGTAATGAGCCCAGAGCAGCCACTGACGGGGTGTGAATGCAGTCCGCCCTGTTGATTTATATATGAGACTACTGCCGTGCTGTCCACTCGCACCAGAACATAATCCCCTGAGCTGACGGAGAATTTCAGAGCCAGAAATACGGCCTTCATCTTGAGCCAAATGATGTGCCACGCAAGATTATGGCCCCCCCATAAACTCTGAGCTGGACGGTCGTGCAGGACTGCGCCCCAGCCTGTAAGGGATGCATCTGTCCTTAGCATTTTGCAATGACAACATGGACCTAGAGTGGGACCCAGAGTGAGAAACTGGGGTCTGAATCACATAGGGATTACAAAGTGGGGTGGGTTTAATAACATGCTGGAGAACGCTGCTCACCGAAACGCCGGTGTCGGTTGGGAAAAAAGAGTGAGCCCCGACGGCTGAATACTCAAGTGCCCCTACCAGGGGGAAGGCACGGTCTTGGGTGCCCAAATTTCAGCACTTTTGTCTGGAAATCAGGAAGTGCAGGTGCAGCAGTGCGGCAGTCAGCCCCCCAGGCCTTATGTGTGTGTGTGGGGGGGGGCACTCTCATTTTGGGCAGCACGCCAGGAAGAAACTGAACCTGGCTGGGACCAGGGCTGGGACTGAGTGGCCGACAATTCCAGGACCTAAGCATGGCGAGGGAGGAACCTCACGAATGCCTCCTCATAGCGTTTGGCCTCCCTGAACCTCACAGCGACAGCATCAACCGTCTTGTCGAAGAGGCCAGAGGGGGAGACCAGGGCATCAAGGAGGAAGCCCTGGTCCTTCTCCTTAATGCCCGTGAGGTTCAGCCACAAGTGCCTCTCCTGTGGCAACCAAAGCAGCCATAGAGTGGACGATGGCTCGGGCCGTCTGCTTAGTCACCTGGAGAAACAAATCCGTGGCTCAGCAGAGCTCTAAAAACACCTCATGATCTAGAGACCCCCCCACGCTCAGATCCTTCAGCAGGACAGCCTGATACACCTGCAACACCATCATAGTGTGCAGCACAGCACCAGTCCTGACCTGTCACCTGAAACGCCTTCCCCACCGATGACGCTATACGACATCGCTTGGTGGGGAGGGTTGGTTTCTAGAGAGAGGAAGATGTCCCAGGAGAAAGGTAGCTTGCAAGCGCCTCCCCAAACTGAGATATCGCCCCATAGCCCTGTGTCTCCGCCCCAACAACTGCTGAATACAGTCAGTGTTGAAGGAATGAAAAGCAGGACGAATAGGGATGAGTACACGAGTGAGAGAGCTCCTCATGGAGATCATCAAAAAAGGGGAGGTGTGCCCCCGGCCATCGACAGAAATCTCTCATCTAATTTTGAGCGCTTGGGGGAGCCCTCAATACTGAGCCACTCCATTGCCCTGGTGACAACCACTAGCAACTCCTCAAACTCCACCTCAGAGCGGGAGGAGCACCGTGAGGCAGCAGCAGAGGGGGCCAGGGAGGAAGTGTCATCAGACCCACGCTTAGTGGCAGCATAGGCCTCATCCTCATCTGGCAGAAGCACAAGGGACAGACGGGCTCTCTGATCCTGGTGCCTCTGCCAGTTCAACACGCAACCCCCAGGATTGCAGTGAGAAAGTGCTGTCCCGCTTCCCAAAGAAAGTGAAACAAGCTCACAAGACCTTTATGGACAAGAGGCCACAGTGCTCTTCCTCCAAACACTCAAAGCAGAATTCATGAAGATCCTCCTCTGCCAGCTGCCTCTGGCAAGGAGGGACATACTTCTTAATATTCTGCTCAGACATTCTTTTTTTTTATGTTCTCTCACACAGAGCTCTTTCCACAAAACGACAAACTTGACCTGAGAACTATTCCTGTCACATGCCTTTTATGCCTTCTCAGCCAAATCAACCAGGTGTGCCCAAGCTTGCGGGTCCTGGTGATTGAGAACGAGGTCTATAAGCAGGCGTTTTTTGACACACAAGCTTCACAACCAATCAGACAAACGTTTCCCATAGTGTATGCTACGCGGCATCGAACTTTAGCTTTTGGGGAAGGGGAACATATATTAATTTTGTAGAGAAAATAATTTGAAATATATTGTTATTTCAACAAATGATATGGAATTTTGTATTTCATTTTTGTAATTTTGTTAGTAATATGAGAAATTAGATTTCTATTGTTAAATTTATTGCAAAATTATTTACATCAACAACAGCTGAAACTCGAACTTTAAGTCTATGGAACATTATAACATAGTTAAAAACTCAAAAAAGTCATTTTAGCATAAGCAGCGCTCTTGACTTCAAGAATGATTGCTCTAGTTAATGGTGTGCCACTGCCATGATGAGTGAATGTATTAGTGCAGACTGCTCCATTCTGTTTTGCATGAACCCTAACCCTTATGGGGAGATATATTTTGCCAAATCTACTTTTCTGAACTTTCTTCTATGTTATAATGCTGTTCCCTCATTATAAACTTATCTGAAGTTTTTTTTTCTTTCATTCATGCCGTTTGAGTAACCCTGTATTCTCCCGCACTGCCTTTCTAAAACCTCAGGAAGAGTTCCATGAATCTCCGCCTCTCCAACAAACCCCCGCCCACTCCACTCCAGGAAGCCCTAACTAATCAACAAACCCTCTACATCCAGTCTGCTCTCATTCATTTATCAAAAAAAAAAAAAAAAAAAAAAAAAAAAGAATGCACAGCTCTGTTTCCACTGATTCTTTACAGAGATTTTTCATCTTGTAGTAAAATAGCATCATACAAAAAGTTTAAGGAACTAAAAAGCATTTTTTGGTTTCTGTTTAAAAGAGCATACCAAAACTGCACTCTGCTGCCCTCTGCTGGTCTCTCCACCTGTTCCTTTCTTTTTAAAAGCTGTAAAATGTGCAATGCTGTTCTAGAGGTGACCAATAATAGTTTAAAAACATAAATAAAAGCATATCCCCTTTAATGTTGCAGCTGTGGGTATAGTAAAATTTACTCTCAGGGAAGAACAAAGTTTATTTTCTAACCAACAACTGACTATGTCTAAACCAGGACTGGAAAGCGCTTACGCCCCTCCCCGTGGACAGTGGGGGGGTCCCGTGAAGGGGGCGTGGCTGCGCGCTCGGTGACAGTCCCTCCTCTTCTGCCTCTCTCCTCCGCCACTTCACCAGAGCTCTGCGCACTGCGAGCATCTGCCGCCGCTTCTTCTCCTGCGCACTCCTCCACCGGACTGTACCGCGCGGCTCACAGCGGACTACAGCACGCGCCCGGAGCAGAGGAGACACACGTGGATATCCCCCTTTTTGCCCACCCCCTTTTGGTACTCTCACCACCCCCTCCCGCGTGCAACATGTCTCTGTGGACTCTGGTCGGATCCGCGCGTATTTCTTCTTCTTCACCTTTTCTTCTGCTGCTGCTGGTGTTTGCGCTGGTGCTGCTGATCTCCGCCGGCGCGCGTGCACACTCCGGAGCAGGTGAGCGCGTGCAGGGGGGTGAACAGTGTGTGTGGAGGGGTCTGGGGTTTGGAGTGGTCCCTGGTGAATTGTGGAGTCAAGTTCAGGTCTAGGGTGGAATTCAGTTAAAACCAACGATGAAGAAGATGCTCATAGTCTTTCCTCCCACCCAGAGTATGAACCAGGACTATGGAAGTTAAAATAGGCATTGAAATAACTTAAAATCAGTGTATTCACTTTTCAGTACAACATTTCATTACACATATGTTTGATTAAGTCATTATGTTGAGTTAGGTCCACGTTTCTTCTCTAAAGTAAGCCCAAAACCAGTGGTGGAAGAAGAACTCAATTTCTTTAGTAAAAGTACAAATAAAGGTGCAAGTAAAAGTAAAAGTATCACCTTAAAATTTCGACTTAAGTAAAAGTATAAAAGTACTTACTGTTAAGTGTACTTGTGAGTAAAAAAATAAAAGTATTTTGCACAGACCCGACAACTCATGAATGTGTAAATGTGAAGGATTTTGCTGAAAAATGGTGCTGATTCCATATGAAATGAACAAACTGGTGCAGTAGAAGAGACTGAATCTGTCCCTGAGGTCTTCTGTCTTTATTATTCTGTTTCTAAAGGAGTACTACTTTACTGCATCTTTTATATTTAAGTGTGTCTACAGTGAAGGCAGGGCAAAAATACATGATCTTAAACCAAAACTCCAAATACTTTGCACTTCAAACCAATTCAGCTCAACTTTCTCTCCACTGACCCAGCTCCATCAGCGCTGCCTACTGTTTGTTATTGTTTGATGTGGTCAGTTCCCGCCTCTTCCAGCGCAGATTTGTGATCACTGCTGCATTTCAATGTAGTAAAAGTCAGATGACTGTTCAGGCTGAAGTCATATTGTAAAAAATCTGATACGTATATGATTTTGGAGAACTTGTTAAAGTGGCCTTGGTCGCATTGGAAAAGAGTCAATGAAAAAGTCAGATATGGGTCCAATATGGGTAAAAACTCAGATTTAGGCAGTGGTAAAAGTACTTTGTTAGTTTACTTAACTACAATTTTGATGTATTTGTACTTAACTTTTAATTCACTACTTTTTGAAATGGCTTGTCTTTTTTCTTTTTTTGCGCTGTGCCCTAAATATAAAAGATGCAGTAAAGTAGTACTCCTAAACATCAAAATAATAAAGATGGGAGACCTCACTGACAGATTCAGTCTCTTCTGCTGCACTGCTTTGTTAATATCATCAGTTTTCAGCACAATTTTTCAGCAAAATCCTTCCCATTTTACACATTAATTCATTGTCGAGTTTGTGTGAAATACTTTTAATCATCTACTTTCAAGTACATTTGAAACTAAGTACTGTAAGTGATACTAAATGCTAAATTTTTGCTCCTTTATCTGTACTTTTACATCTTTTTTTATAGACTTAGATGATTTGCCATTACAAATTACGTACTGTAGCATACCATGACTGCATGAAGCTATAAATGTTTTAATGTACTTCTAAACCCAAAACGGCTTAGAAAATACTCTACAGTTGCTATCTAACTGCTATAGATTTACTATAAAACTTGAGTGGAGTTTGTTGGTACTGACCCCAGAGTTGGTCTGCTTTGGAAATATTTACACTGGAAATATAAACCGTTATCATCCTGCCTGAAGTTATTATTATTTTTTCTAGTAGTAGATGGAATGCATGGTGGTGTTTTTAGTGCTTCTTGTGGATTTGATGCAGGGCTGGTCAACTCACAATCTCTCTGTAGAATTTCCATGTCCTCCCCCTGTTACCATGCCTTTTGTGGGTACTATGTGCATACTGCATTTGTGAATCAGTACTTTTTCAGTAGTTAATGTGAAAGTGCGTGGTTGCCTGTCAGTGTATTTCTGACAGACCCGTGACTAACTTGCCATTGTCCAGTAATTGCTAGTTGAAATGATGTAAGAGGTAACTTGTGCATTTTGGACATAATTATGGACAGTTTATTAAAAAAGTGTAATACAGTGACAAATGTAAAAGCTGATCCTAAATACCTGCTGTATCATATTTGATACTAACTTTTTCAACATGTTTCTTAAAACCTCATGGAAAAAATATGAAGTCATTGTAGGTTACTTTTATAATTAAGTAGCCTGGCCTGCCAGACAAACTCTTTTCTGATTCTATACAAAGAAGTTAGTCTCGTACCTCTTCAGTAACATTTAGTTTCTGAGGTGGATCAATGACAGGAGGAGTATCCAATCAGAGAAACGAAGGGCGGGACATAACCAGTGCACCGCTGTCCCAAACAAACATGGATTCCTGCTGGGTTTTTTTTCATAAAACGTTCTGTACTTATTTCTGAACCAGGACAGCAGCAGAAGCCAGCTGTACAAAGATTTTAGGAAGAAGTCGTTTTTCTTAATGTATTCGTTAATCATCGGACGTCAGTGGGACTTAACTGTTGTTAAAATGGCAACAAGATGAAGAAAAAATTACACACAGAACTGAACAATAACGTGGACTTCAGCTGAACCAACAGGTGACGAAGGAAAACACTAAACATTGTTAATCAGGTCAGAGGCGTTAATAAATTAGCTCAGTAGCTAGTGGTATCTTGGTTAGCTCTTCCGCTTTCATAAGACACGCTGCAGATAAATGAGTGTGATAGGCCAGTTCCAAATCAAACTGGAGAAATGCTTCCCTCCAAGCAGGGAACCAAACTGTCCTGCTTGCAAAAAGCAGCTCACCAGGCTTTAAAGTAAGTAGTCCTTTTGAAGAATCATTAGCAATATTTATGCAATTCCTTCCATAACCTTTGTAAAATGAACAAAGTTGCTCCTCGTAAGCTATTTTGAGAGGGGCTCCCTTCAGCCTGCTATTGCCCGTAGAGCACCAGTACATCCACCAGGGGGCAGCCGACATGTATTAAATTGTTTATAACAGGTTTTTAGAGAAAGTTTTGATTAGGTGTGTTGTGCAGAGCTCTCAGAAAAACATGTATTAAATATGTTACAAATGGCTTTATTGGTAATGCAAACATACGTTAATTTGCCCAGCCCTAGAATAAAGTATAATTCTCTGAGATTTGCAAACCATTGAATACTGTTTTATTAACATTTTACTCATTGTCCCAACTTGGGTCGTATATTTCCTGCTTTAGTTTCATCATGTTGTTGTTGCTGTATCTTTTTTCTTCGTGAACTAAGGTCAGATGAGGTTGGGTGGACAGTTAGTGTAGCACAGCTGAGGAACATGACAGTCTCAATGATTGAACAGGCAGCACTAACCTATCATTATGCCCCTATATCAAACCCAGACAAGCTGAGTGTTACATCCAAGGACCTTCCCCTACAGCGCGACCTTAAAGCTGTGTGCATTCGAGCGCTGTCTCATTCTGTGACTTCTGAACGACTTTTGGCGGTGATGAGTTCACCGTCGGGGGTTTTTGGAAGGGAAGACGCAGGCAGCTTGTCCTCCGGGGGGATGAGAGCCTGTCCAGTGTTCAGATGCTCAATCCCACGAGGAGCCGGCTTCAATTTTAGCTCCTGCTCCTCGGAGAGAAGTCTGTGGTCCGTGTGAGAGAAGGGAGATGCTGAAAACAATTGAAAAGAGAGAGTGACAAGAAAAGAGATGAGTTTGTAAGAATGTATAGGGAGACACCATTCTTTGTTTTTTGCTGAGAATCTCTACTAGAATATATGTTATGATAAGTGAGTGCAGCTGAAAGCCACAAGTTGGTGCTACAGTGCAACTTTATGGTGTAATCGTTTTGTCTGGTGGTTTCCCCTGAATATACTGCATTTATACACTGTTGCCCATGAAATTGGATTTTTTTTTTAGCTGTTTATGAAGTGCTAAACAATTGTTAAGCATGAATTAGTTTCTCCTGGGTCACTGTGACTCAGTTTGTAATCACTGCACCTGGTCAAATGTGATAACCGGTGCATATAAATGGGAAGAGGAATGTGTCTGAGAAAAAAAAAAAATCTGTTTTTATTGGCAACTTTATAGGCATGGATATCTAATTCTTCAGAAATCGGACAAAACAGGATCCATTATTGAAAAAAAAATCATATTCTGAAATATAGTTAAATTTTCAGAATATGATTTTTATTTTTGAATGTGAATCTTGAATGTGTTTGCCTCTAAGTTATTGCAAAACAACTTTTGCACAGTCAGCTTTCTCAGCTCTTAAGTGATGGAACAAACTCCCCACTGACTTAAAAACTCACACAAACCTTCAGGAGGGAATTTAAACAAGAAAGTTTTTTGGCACTGATAATGTGATGCTGTACTGTTTCCTCTTTGTCTTGGACTTGTATGTTTTTTATGCAATGTTGCACTGTTTTTGTCATTTTAACTGTAATAATCTATGATGTACTGTACTGTACAAAATGACAAAAAATAGTGCCGTAGCCCTAACCTTAACCTTAACACCTTAACCTTGGAGGTGCTATAAGCAGTATGTATATTTTTTTATATTTCATAAAAATTTACCCACATATGTGCAAAGATATGATGTAAACATGTTACAAATATTAGTTTTACTGATAACAATGGTACAGTTGGGTTATTAACCATTAGAAATATGTTTTACATAATGGCCAAGTTGTTTTTGTTTACATTTTTTGTTTTGGTTCTAAAACTGCATTGCCGATCGTCCAATCAGAAGTGGAAAGAGTGGCAACTCACAGACCACTGTTTTGATTTAGACTGCAGTACTGTTATTAAACCAATAGAGTGCATGCTGCTTACAGTACCTTTAATGTTTCCCAGAGAACATAGGGGCCAGGGAACGTAGGTACTAGGGAACATAGGGCTGACGCCAAAAATGATTTTGTAAAAAAAATTCAGTAGAATGTAGATGAAAGTTACATTGACCTGTGAGCTTACCAGAGTGATGTCACATTGTGTAGGTTAGTCATTCCAAAAGTCAAGACTGTTGCGGCCCGCTTAAATTTCCAAAAATCTCACACTGACCCCCAACTACAGAACTTCCCTTATTTCAAAAGATTATGTTATGTTTTTCTCCATATATTTCTATAAAAATGTTACAAAAAACTGTGGGCTAAAACTGTTTTTAACTAATATTCTGAAACTAGAATATAATGTAATTCTTCTAAACTTAATTTCTTGTACTTAATACTTGTACTTAATATAGACAGCCTCTTGAAGTCCCCTGCAGTACTTTTGCGGCCCTCAGGGGGCCCTGGAACCCACTTTCGGAACCACTGGAATAGGTAACATAAAATAATGAGAAAAGTTGGCAGTAAAATATATTTACTGCAGAAAAAAAAAGTCTAAAGAGTGGATTGACCAATAAAATTTTGGACTGACCTCATGGACTAAGAAGTCCACTAAGCATCCCAAGGCTTCAGTCCTAGTTCTCAGTCACACTCGGTGGTGGTAAGTTACTTCTGTAGCCCTGGGGCAGACTGACAGAGACTTGGCTGCCATTCTGCGCCGTCAGCTTCTCTATTAGAACTAGCACTTACAAACTAAAAGTACAAGTGTAATTGCATAGACACAAATGGACCTTATTAAATGCATGTTACATGACTGATGTCTGGACACACTGAGCTGTTTCATTTACACACTGTACATGTCTGGTCTGTGTCACCACCTGCTGCTGTGAGATAAAGATTGGACGACTTCACACACCCCTCATGCCAGCACTGGACCTTTCAGTATGGAAGGATAGATGATAAGACAGAAATAGCCCACAATCACAACATTCTCATGCAGTGCTTTGTCCAATTATGCTCATTAGCTCAACTGGATTTCTCTTCTGGACTAATTTTTACTTGCACAAAAGAAAATCAAACAACTGTGTCCCCAGAGCTTCACAGACAGGCTAAAGCTGTGGTTTTGCCATTTCATAGCATTAGGCTTTGGTAAAAGGGGCTGCAGTTTAACCTGACTTGTTAAAGTGTTAAACGCTAATAAGCTAGGCTAATCTACTCTGTTATCTTGGTTATGATTCACAAATTAGCACATCAGCTGCACCTTCTGGATAAGCACTAAACACGAGAGACCAAAACAATTACTAAACAGGTACCCAAAGTGTGTCTTGCTGGGCTAAAAACAGTGCCTGTCCAAACGCATAGTCTTACAGGGGCTATATTGTGCTTTTTTGTAAAGGCTTTTTGAAATAGTTTTGATGACCACCCTGCCTTAGTATTTCACATTTTATAACTGAATGTATATGTGTGGAGCTGTGAGACCAAGCATTTTCAGTTCAAAATACTACTCCAAGTATGTATTTGAGGTGGATTATACAGTGTACTGTAAAATATCCTGAAAAGAGAAAATAATTCATGTTTTTTTTTCTTGTAGTATAAGCCTCATTCTCAAAGGGGCTATATTATGCTTTTATTTATCTTGTTAAACTGATTGTGGTAACCACAAGAAGCAATCTTTGAAAACATTATGTGACTAAAAGAAAGTGTTTCCAAAAATCACTTTACTGGTACCATAAAGAAATAGGTGAAGCTGACCAGCAGAGGGCAGCAGGGTGTAGATTTGTCTCTCGTTTGGACAGAAACAGATGAAAAAATAGTATTTTTTTTTTCCTTAAACTGGTAGGAGGCCATTTTACTGCAAAATGAAAAAAAGCTGTGAGAAATCAGTTAAAACAGAGCTGTACATTGTTTTTTTTTTTTTTTTTTGGATAAATGAATGAGAGCAGAGGTTCAGTGGGTGGAGGTTCATGGAGCAGAGCGTTCTGAGGCCTCAGATACTCTGCGCCACGGAATACAGGCAACAACATGCGTGAATGAAACAAAATACAACTACATGTATGTTTTTGCTGAGAGAACAACATTATAAGCAAAAAAGTAGATTTTTCATAACGTTGCAGTAAAACTGCATCACTATGCCACCACTGTGTATGACATCTAAGTTTTGTTCCTACTTTAAAGTGGCATTACCCAATTTAAAGTTACTGTGAGCATACTGGTTTAAAAACAGTACTGCAGTCTAAATTAAAACATGGTCTGTGGGTTTCCAGTCTTTTCGTTTTTCTGATTGGGCAATCTGCAATGCAGTTTTAGAACCAAAACAAAAAATGTAAACAAAAACAACTTGACCATTATGTAAAATATATTTTTAATTGGTAATAACTCAACTGTACCATTGCAGTAAAACTAATAATTGATTTAAACATGTTTACATCATGTCTGGGTGGATATTTTTTATGAATTATATAAATTATATACCACTCATAGCATCTTTAACTTTATCCGTCCTGCCTGGGGTTATTCCAGGGGTGTCCAAACTATGGCCTGAACCCCAAATGTGGTATTTTTGATTTTAGATTGTTTTAGCCTGCTTCATTCTGAATTACTTTTTATTGTAAGGCTTTAAAAAAAAGGCTGGCATCAAAGAAGAAAAAATATATATATATATAGTTTAGCCATACTATGTATCATTTTAAGCCCAGATAAATGTGGGATTGTGGCAGGGCATCATGAGTAAAGACCTATGCCAAAACCCATTTTGAAGTGATTCATTTTGGAGAAGTAAAAGGGAGCAGCCAAAAGGGCAAAATATGGCGTCTCTACTTAGTGGCCATTCTTTGCACATATTTTCCAGTATATAGCCCTCAATTGAAAATTTATGGACATCCCTGTTATACCCCAGTCTGTGACATATTGTTGCTTTCTTTGTATTACTATTGGCTGCAAGCATGTGGACAGATTTAGCTCAGAGAGACTTCACATCCAAAAGTTCATACGACTTTCCCCAGCTCCTCTCCTCTCCTTCCTGTGAGGTTTCAATAAACAGTTGGACCGTAACTGTTTGCTCTGTGCTGCGTATAATCAGATGATCCTCCCACTGTAATTAATGAATCCCAATAATGCGATGCTGTAAATAGCCGCTGCCTTCCTCACAGACATCACATCACTAACGAGGCCGTAACGAGAAAGGGCTCTCGCGGGCAGTAAAGAGATGCGCGATCGATTGGCGGCAGAGTGCAGGACGGACAGATGGACGAGATGATAGAGCCGTGGTTTTAATAGCTAGACATTGCAGTTGCTATGATAATGATGTATAAAAACAGGCATGCACGGTGTTGTTAGTGCGCTCTGGAAATGACAATGGTCAAAGTCAGACTGCTAAGTCAAAGTCAGAAAAATCCTGGAATCTTTTTGTGTCATTATCCTTTGATAAACCCTGGTCTGTTGTCTTTTCCATACTATCCGTTGCTCTAGACCAGTGTTTCCAAACCAGGGGTACAGGGACGGCTAGGGGTACATGAGCACATTGCAGGGGGTACTTGGAGTTTATTTATAGGATGCTTTCAGAACATATTTGGCTATTAAACACTGCAATGAACCAAAATCTGGACTAACCCAGGACTATGCTGAGGGAAACAACAGGGATTAACAGAAAATGTAATACTAAAGAGGGACAAAACAGGGCCTAAACTTGAACTAAACCAGGACTAAAACTAGAACTCAAGAAGAAATAAACCAGGTCTAAAACCAGAACTAAGCCAGATCTAAAACTACAACTAAACCAGGAAAAAACATGTCTAAAACCAGAACTAAAGCAGTACTAAACCAGGTCTAAAACTAGAATTGAACAAGAAATAACCCAGGTCCAAAACCAGAATTAATCCAGATCTAAAACCAGAACTAAACCAGATCTTAAACCAGAACTAAACTAGGCAAAAACATGTCTAAAACCAGAACTAAAGCAGTACTAAACCAGGTCTAAAACTAGAATTTAACAAGAAATAACCCAGGTCCAAAACCAGAATTAATCCAGATCTAAAACCAGAACTAAACCAGATCTAAAACCAGGTAAAAACGTGTCTAAAAATATAACTAAACCAGATGCGAAACCAGAAAAAACAAAAACAAAACAAAAAACAGGAAATAAACAGAACTAAACCAGGAATAAATCAGGTCAGGTCAAACCAAGGCTAAAATAAGACAAAACCAGGACAAAACCAGGTCCAAACCAGGACTAAGGCCGGTCCTGAGGGTACACAAGACCAGAAAGGGCTTGTGTACCCCCTGGGCTTATTGTCATTTCATGAGTACCCCCTAAATTGTACAAAAGTGGTCATCGAAAACGGTGTTTATTAGTACAAAGACAATACAGTTGTATTGTAAGTGCTCATTTTTTGCTTTAAAAATCTAATAAAAAAAACTTGCCTTTTAAAAAATTTAAAGCCATCAATAAATAAATACATACACAATTAAATAAACACAAAAATAACAATATAAACTTTTATTACATTAACTTATTTTACTACATATTTAATATTTAAAAAAAAAAAGCAGTATGAGTATGTCGCTCTGAATTCAGCTCAACAAGACTCCAAATATTTGCAAATAAAAAAAATTACTGATGGGAAAATCTGCAAGGTAAAGAGCATTTAAGACTCCCTGAATTATATGAACTTGAGATTGGGAACAGTTAAACAGAATCAACGCACCATGCCAAAGACAAAGAGTGTGCACTTGACAAACACATTCAAACAAGGTATGAAAGCAAACAGCCTTGAAACAACTTTAAAAACAATGTTCACAAACCTCATGGAGGAAATCTTGAACTAAATAAAAGAGCTTCGCACGGACTTTATATATATCTTATTTATATATTTTCAACTGACAATGAAAAAAAAAATCATTGGAATAAACCTAAAAAATATATACCAAATTATAAAAGACCTATTCAAAGAAAATTTTCAGCAGTCTCACCTTCTTTTCATCAGTCAATGACACTTTAATATGAAAAGATTGCAAATATTTTCTTATCAAATGATGAAACAATTCCAAGTAACCCCTGCAAAGTGCTTGCGTACCCCTAGGGGTCCCCGTACCCCTGTTTGGGAAACAGTACTCTAGACCAGGGCTATTCAACAGGTGGCCCGGGCCAGAACCACCCAATCAATCTAACTGGACTGGCCAAACTACCCATAAGTAATAAATACATTGTTTACTACACTAAAAAAATTAACTCTGCCTATTGTTGCTTTTTATGGTACGTTCACACCGGACGCGAATCAGGCGTCAGGCGCGAGTGATTACCATGTTAAGTCTATGGAAAGCCGCGTTCAGGCGCGAACAAGTGTCCTGCGGCGCGAATGACGCGAATGGCGCGACGCGAATGACGCGAATTGAGTGTTTGACGCGCGAGTCCCGCGAATAGGCGGAGACGCGAATCGGCGGAAGACGCGAACAACGCAGATTCGCGTCCAACGCTCTGGTCGCGGAAGTTGAAAAATTTGAACTTCTGCGAACATTCGCGGCGCGTTGACCAATCAGGGACCTGCTGTAGCAATGATGTGGTTACGTACGACGTAACAGGAGGAGATCCCTGCCACGGAGATCCAGCAAAACAATCATCGAGGCTTCAGAGTGAACCCGGAGATAAAAGCTGCAGCCTACAGCAGCTCTTCTACTTTTATGAAGACAGGAAACAAAAACAGCCCTGATAGAAAACACTATAAATAAAATAAATATGGCTGTTTAGGCTTTGTGTGAGTGTGGTTATAGCTGTGTTATCTGTGATACAAGCCTGTGACAGAGGCTCACTCTGATCATCGTGATATCAAGAACACACAAATAAATACAATTAAAAAAAGGGGGATTAACTTTACCAAAATAGCCTATTGAGATGTGTTTGTTATATTAGCAGTTATTGCACTCTCCAGAACAACAGAAAATACAGAGCCTGTGACTAGACTAGACCCCAAAACCACTAGAGAGAGCTAATGTACAAGAAATAACCCCAGGTGTCTCAGCTCTGTCTCTGGGGTTAATGCTGCTGTACAGCAGCAGTGTCCTGGAGGGGTCCTCGCAGCCACACGGGACACAGGAGACCAAACCCAGATAGGCTCAGGAGTAGCCCTAGCGGCAATGCCCCTCATTTGACGCGAATGAAGCGTCTAATTCGCCTCATTCGCACGAGTGAATTCAAAATGGTCACGCGTCTAACTAGACGCGAATGACGCGAATTTGACGCCTGATTCGCGTCCAGTGTGAACGTACCATAATAATGCCTCTTTTTTATATATACTTAATAAATTGATTTTTCCCTATTATTCCCTATTATTGAGTCAACTATGTAATTTATATGAAATACTGTGAATTATTACAGCTACGCAAGGCCATTGGATAGTTTATATGTGAGTAAAATCATAAATACAATATTAATTTTGTCGTTCTAAAGATCCCATAGCTGTCCCGTTCTAAGCCAAAAAATCTGCATGGCTTGAGACGTTACTCCTTTCACTTTGGCGGTGTTTATCCTTGAAAAAGAGTAATAAAACATTTCCTTGGCATGAAAACAGATGTTTACTATTACATTAGCTTTGTGCACCTTCCACATACTAAACTGTACATAAAAGGCATTTTGCAACACTTTGCGACACTAGAGCCAGTAGTTACAGTAACTGTGATTTTATTAAACCAGAAAGTGGGTATGTTTATTTTTCTTACACACTTTTATGGGTTGTTTAAAAAAATGTGGTAGTGCTTTGTGTCAGTTGTACATCTGACATGAGAGTAACAGTACAGCCTTCTGACAATTGGCCCACAGGAAAATATACATAGTTGAATATCCCTGCTCTAGACCTTTGACCCTTGACCCTAGCTTTACTCCCTGTAACCTCACCATTCCACTTGTCTCCATCTCATTATAAAAATATATATGCAAAGGCCTGTGACTTCAAGCTTTTTTAGCAAACACAAACTGTTCATTTTGTTCAGACATTTCCTTTGCAATCATGCTTCTGGAGCACATGAATGCCACTCAGTGTGACGCTGCCTGATGCTGATCATAGTCATTGTCTGTGAACACAGTTTGCACAAAAGCAAGTTACAGTTGTAGGATGCAAAAAGGAAGTCATATGTGAACATGACCCAGAAACACCTCTGTCTTCTGGAATGTTTCTTGCCCAGAAACAGAACTTTTTAACAACTTTTTCTAAAAACACATCTAAAATGGACTCCTTATTATTGTTATGACATGGAAAAAGAATACTACATTAGAAAGTAAATGACGTGACATCTACAACTACTGTATATTCCACTGTCTGAGGGCTGTGGCTTGTAGAATGACTTTTACCTGGAGCAGTGGTTCTCAAACTGTGGGACGGGTCTGCATTTAAAGCTAGTTGCAATCCTGGTTTAGTCCTGGATTTACTCTTGTTTAGTTCTTGTTTAGACCTATTTTTTTCCCTTTTTCGTAGTGCATTATTCTCTTAATCCCTAGTTTATTTTAGACCTGAGTTCAATATGCGGACCTGGAAAATCAAATATTTTCAAAGGTGGTATTAGATGAGTGCATAAATAGTGTCTATGGCAGTCTTTTTCTGGTACTCAGGAGCCTTTTGCTGTTCAAGTCCTGATTTAGTTTAGTTAGGGTTAGGGTTATTGTAGTCCTACTTTGGTTGGGTATTCAATTTGAAGTGTAGACAACTATAGTCCTGGTTTAGACCTGTTTTAGTTTTAGATTAGTCTGGGTTATGTGCTGGTTTTGAGCTGCTATGGCCTTGGTTTAGACCTGATTTAGTCTTAGATTAATCCTGATGTATTATTGTATTAATCCTCAACCAAACTGCATTGGGAAATGTATGCTTACAATTAGGGCTGCACAATACATTGCAAAATTATTGTTATTGCAATATCAGCAAACACAATATCCATATCACAAGAATCTAAATATATCGCATTAACGCTGTGGTTTTCCATCTGACAGAGATTTACACTGAAGAATCACTTTCCACCAGAGCCTTAAAAGAACATGTGTTGTGACTAAATAATGTTTAAACACTCTTCAGTTTTAGTGGTAATTTAATTAATTTAGTAACAGGTTAGCCTTGTTTTATTCCTGGTTTAGTTTGTGTTAAGTTTTGATTTTGTCGCTGTTTTGACTTGTAAATACAGGAACTTACATTTTTGTGAAATGTAGTGAATTTAACTTACTATGTTCCAAAAGTAGGCTCTATTTTCAAATATCGCACTAATATTGTTATCGTTATCGAATATCGCATTTTTTCTCCATATCGTGCAGCCCTACTTACAATAAATACAATACAATTAAACTCATCATATGTTTATACTAGAGCAAGATTAACTTCATGTTAATTAGAGGAACATGTTATAGGCAGCTAACAGCTAGGGATGGGTATCGTTAAGATTTAAACCATACCACTACTCTTATTGATACGGTCTTTTAACAGTGCTCTTATCAATACTTTTTGAGCAAAAATCTAATATATGACAATAATTACTGATTTTAAACCTTTTTGGACATATTTCATTCACAACAAAACTTTGTGTTTGTAATATTATTTTCTAAAATATTGTTAATATAAATCTAAATAACAAATGAAATGAGAATAATTTAAGAAAAATGTTTATATAGGCTAAATAAATGCATAAGCTGCCTATAGTCACAGCTGTGTTTCAGGGACATTTACAAGTGCACTCAGAAATAAACACTGGGTTTAGTTGGTTCTTATGGTCGCTCCACCTGTGGGCTGCTAGCATAACATTAGCCTACCATCTTACTGTGTTCTTTGCCAGATTACTCTGTGTTGCGTTGGCATGTGACTCTGTCCTCGCAGTGTGCACGTGCCGTGTCAACGTCTACTTTGGCAAAGTTGAGCCTCTCTTTTTCCTCTGTCTGTACGGGTGCTGCTATAATTCTGGGTCTCAGTACCCATTCCTACAGCTAGTGGTGGTATTTTATGCACAAATTTGTATCGTTGGACCACTTTGTTCCAGTATGTCTCCCTGTCTTTATTAGGTAAAGTATAAATCTTTAATTCAGCATATGTTAGTGTATTTGTAGGACAGAAGGCGACAGAGCAACTTTTCAGTTGGGAATGGTTTGTTTTTCCCCACAGGGGAATCAGAAGTGCCATTTTGTTTCCACATTTGCCAACTGTATACTGTGAGAGTGTGAGATTGGAATGGAGGCAGGCAACCATTCTATGGTAGAATCTGCTGCCCAGGTGTCAATAAACAGATGTTTTGTATTGTTTATGGTTTATATCTCTGCAATCAGTAAGTCTATAAACAAGAAATGGCACAACATCAGCACAGATTAACTATGGTGAAAGAGTTTTTCAATATCAACGTGATATTATTCAGTCACACAGGCATGAGTGTTATAAGCAGACATGATAGTGAGGGTGTGGACCTACCTCAGGTTCAACATTTGTGGATATTTTTTGGATTATTTTTTTAAATAGTACAACCTATAGAATAAAACTGGCTGTCTTTTTCAAAAGCTGATTTATCTGAACCCTTTTCTATTTTACCTCAGTCCAGTTTAAATGAGCTATTCTCCAGTGAAGACAGAGATCATGTCTCTATACCTCGTTCTTATATGGCTTCTCTTCAGCACACTACAGCTGTATCTTACATCTGTGTGTTCCCTTGTGGTTGTGAGCTCTCCCATCTCTCCCCCTCCATCAGTGTGCATGTGATGTCAGCTGGGTCATGACACATTGATAAACTCTGACATTACTGATAGCCCAAAGCACTCACAGGTGTTGACTTGTAAGCAGATAGATGTCACAGAGCAGCCTCAGTGGTAAACAACACCATTCAGGCTATGGTAATACTCCTTCCTTTGTCTTAATTTTAGCTGCGGCAGAAGCAAAAATGCAAATGTGTGGAGCGTTTCATGTGTTGTTTTGGACTACGCGAGCCTGTTTATCAGAAGTATTTGATTATCGACCTGTCTCGCGCCGGGCAGGCCTTTAAACTGCTGTTATTCTCTCCGATACCAGAGCTGGAAGGCAGAACAGCGTTGCTTAAAAATTCCGCTGCGAGAAGGGGAAGGTGATTTAAATTTTTGGCTCGGCTCCCTGCTTCATATGCGAACGGCTTGCGCTCATCAGAATTTATTACTTTCCAATGAGCTGCTGGTTTGCACCGAAAGAACATAAAGCTTGGGAATAAAATCAATTTGGTTGCGAATGTGTCTGCGAACGGCACCGTCCTTTATGCTCCACAAAGCGTCGGAGGCTGGAGGAAAAAAAAAAAACGGGGGGATAAATTGAGCCTGCCTTTTAGTCCTTTATGAAAATGCGTTTAGTCAAAGTGGAAGCCATGAAGAGGTCCTGATTAAGTCAAGGTTGCATAAAAGAGGCATTTGCCGGAGGTGCCAGTCACCGGCGTGGATTTATTAACCCAGGGACAAGTAGTTAAGCAATAAAAAAAAGGGGCATCCATCCATCTGGCTTTGTGACCCGCGGGATTTTGTATTTGCCCAAGGCCGGCTGTGTGCTGGGGAGGGCGCCTCCGGGAAGAACACAACCATTCATCACGACCGGCTCTGTCATTATTTCAGATGAGTTGTTATCGCGCCAAGAATCGGCCACTTTGTGCTGAGGTCACCACTCACTGTCACTCCACAAGTAGCATACACCAGTAACTGAGGGCCAACGCACTGAGGAGGCTGTTAGTTAAACTTGGAATGAGTGTTTCCCAAAACTTTTCACACCAAGCACCACCTCAGGAAACATTTGGCTTTCCAAGTTCCATTTTTAAATAGCTGAAATGACCCTAAATCTTGACTAACCCAGAACTAAACCAGGACTAAACCAGGACTTAACTGGAACTAAAACATAACAAAACCAGGCAGCGCTGATCCTACAGAGTATTTCATTTGTGAATGCATACATATTTTACTTGTAAACATTACCAACTCAACAAGAGGGGCCCCAGGTAGACAGTAAAACTCATTATTGGCAGTGGTTCCTAGTTTCAGATTTAAAATCACAGCAAGTACGGTAGCAACCTAGAACTCACACACATTGCCAACCAAAAAAAAAAAAAAAATGGAATGAAACATAGTTGCAAAATCACTCAAATATGTAAACAATGCTGGAGTTGGGGAGCCCTCTAATGCCTGTGGGGCCCTCAGCAGTTGCTTACTTTGCCAATAGGAAGGGCCGGCCATGAAACCAGGAAAAATCCAAAGCAAACCAGAGCTAAACCAGGTTTGGGGTGGCAGTAGCTCAGGTGGTAGAGTAGCTTGCCCTCTAACTTGAAGGTTGGCAGTTCAAACTCTCTACCAGCCTTGCATACTGAAGTTTTTTCTTTGACAAGACACTTCACCCACCTTGCCTGTATGAATGTGTCAGTGTGACTGTGTTTACTGGAGGTCGGAGGCTGTAGGCGCAGATAGGCAGCCATGCTTCTTTCAGTCTGCCCCAGGGCAGCTGTGGCAGCAGAAGTTGCTCACAAGCACCATGGAGTGAATGAATAATGGACTAATGTGAAGCACTTTGAGAAGTTTGTAAAAAGCGCAATATAAATCCAATCCATTTGAGGCTGAACAATGGCTGTAATCAAATCGAAATCGCAATTTGAAATGTCGCAATTAGCAAAGTGCAAAGGTTTCACTTATTTAGGGGATATACTGTCCTCTCCTGAGAACAAAATATCCTGTCACCACTGGGTCCTAATATGTATAAACTGTGCTACAGCTGTAGTTTAGACTTCTACAGAGGTGATCTAAAAGGTATGATTCCTTATATTCGTTTAGCAGTTAATATTTAGTATTCTCGCTAGTGACAATGCTCCATCACATGCTTAAAATGTAAACTGAACATTGATATTAAAAATGATATTGCAAATCTCATCTCAAATGCATTGTCAGAAAAATTGCAGTTGGATATTTTTTTTTAATTGTTCCCTAAATCCAAGGACTAGCCCCAAAAGCAATAAAAGTGGCTCTATAATTAATCTATATCAGGACTGAAAATGCAAAAGACTCCTGTGTACCACGAGAAAAAGTTTGTACAACAGTTTGAGAACCACTGATGATGATAATAATAATAATAATAATAATAATAATAATAATAATAATAATAATAACAGCCTCTCCAGCCCCCACCAAACACACAGCTTACACATTCATGCAGGCAAGGTGGGTTAAGTGTCTTGCTCAAGGACACAGTGATGCTGGTAACAGGATTTGAACTGTCACCTTCTGGTTACTGAATGAATGGCTCTATCAACTGATCTACTGCCGCTAGATGCAAGCTGTAAGGTCAGACTGCACTATATGAGAAAATTATTCAATATGCGATAATTATGAACTTACAATCACATTGTATATGACATCTTGACATCAAGGTAATTGCAAAAGTACATCATTCTCATTCTTCTGCCAACCTTTTGACTTGTTTGTTAGTGGTTCAAACTTAATTAAAAATAATTAAAAAAGGCCAAATTAAAAAGGCTTGGATTAAGTGTATGGCCAGACAGAGCTCGACACATGACCTGAGCTTGGGCACTTTATTTCTGTACCTGACTGGGCTCATTAAATGTTATTATGAGCACTAACTTGAGCCCAGAAACCGGTGACGTAATGTAATTGACGTTTTTATGTTCAGCTCAGAGTTGCTTGATTGACAGTGTATGTGCTGCCTGCTGTAGCTAATACGTTTCACCAAGAGCATATAAATCACACAGTTACAGCCTACATGCATCGTTCAACATGTTTCAGCCAAGAACAAGGTAACATCCATGGTGCTAGTTTCAGAGCAGTCGTCCTCTGCTCTATTGTCACTGTACTGAGCACTCGTGCGCACTGCTGCAGGGGAGTCATGTGTGCATAGTTCGCTATTGCAGCCTAAATAAATAGTGTATGTGATCAAGATCTGTCCCGAACTGAGGATAGTGCCGGAAAATCTAGGCCTGACTCGGGCCCGCCTGGGGGTTGGGTTTGGTTCAGGTCAGGCTTGGGCAAAAATCGAAACAAGTGTCTAGCTTAACCTCTGTTCCACTTTTGGAGGGGGTTCCAACTAACTTTTGTGTTAGTACTCACAATACAATATGTGATACAAGGCTCACAATACCAATAATATCACGATGTTGCAATATTGCAATTATTGATATGGCCTATTGACAAGTTATGTTTCCAAAAGTAATACATCAACCATCAGTCAGTCTGACATTTATTTATGAATATTTAGTGTGCTTAGAAGTGCAGTGCTGCCCTCTACAGTCCTGGAAGAGTTCATCACCACTTTTGGTCATATTTGACTCTGAAAACAGAGCAGCACTGTAGCACCATTATTATGCATGATGTCACAAAAAAAAGTATCAATATCAGTATCAATATTGGTATTGTGTCACAAAATATTGCAATATATCACAAAATGTATATTTTTTTCTCACCCCTAGTTGGTACATAGTCTTGTGAGGTATTACTGGGGCGGCAGTAGCTCAGTTGGTAGAGACACTTGTCTTGGGACTCTTGGGGACACTTAACCCCCCTTGCCTGTATGAATGTGTCAGTGTGACTGTGTTTGGTGGTGGATGGAGGGTCCGTTGGCGCAGATGTGTGCAGCGGTGCTTCTGTCAGTCTACCCCAGGGGAAACTGTGGCTACAAAATGTAGCTCACCACCTCTGACTATAGAGTGAATGCAATACCCCTTCCCTTCTGTGTGAAGTGTTTTGGGTCATAGGTAAAGCGCTATATAGCTATATAAATACCATTCCCTTACTGAGCGGTGGGAAACAGACTGAAGAAATGAGCCATCTCCATCACCGTGACCTTTTCAGACACCTGACATTTTTCCCTAGATTTTAGGAAAAGTATCTGCATATTTTAAAAGGAATTATCTGTGAAAGAACAAGACCTTCCGATGCCATATAGTTTTTGTTTATTAACTTTATTTATAATTTTAATAAGCTGGCACACTCCATTAAGGGCTCATGCTGTAGTAGTACTTCATGTTGAAAACTTGGTCAGTAGAGGTCCTGTCTTTGTGTGTATTGGGAAGGCTAGGTCACAGATTTTGGTACAACACCAAGGATCCTCACTGCTCACTTGTCACTGAACATTGTTCTAAAGTCTCCTGGGATTATCTTAAGTTTATGGGAAGACTGAGTAGATTGTGTCCACACATACCGCCCCTCGTGAAGTTACAATAAAGTCTGGTGGATTGTGCATGTGTGAAAGGCCCAGTGCACAGTATGGTCCTTGTCTTCATTGTACTATTGAGCTTTAGACTTTTACAAACAAAAGAGCTTCTTACAATGGCACAAAGACAGGTTGGCCACAGGAGGAAACTGTGCACTCTGCTCCAGTCTGATTGTGGTAGTGTGAGAGCGGGGCAGTGTGAGACAGAGAGGAGACAGAAGATGACTGTGTTCAGGACGACTCAGATGAACAGGGCCCTGGAAACAATGAAGTGATGACTCTGTAAAATAATATGCCCTTCCAAATATGCACTTGGGACTCTGGACTTTTCTACACACCCAAAGTCGTTTTTACAATTATAGCTGCATTATTCCTTCACTTCTCCGTCACACTCTGTGGTGGAAAGCGATCTGTAGCCATGGCTGCCCCAGGGCAGACTAATGGAGACGTGGCAGCCATTCTTTTTGTTTTGGTTTTAAAACTGCATCACTGATCGTCCAACCAGAAAAGAGACAATTGTTTTGATTTAGACTGCAGTACCATTTTCAAACCAGTACGAGTGCATGCTGCTTACAGTACCTTTAAATAAGGTGAGGTAAAAGTACAGAAACAGTACAGTGTCATACAGGAACAGGTGAAGAGACCAGCAGAGGGTAGCAGAGGGCAATTTTTGTGCTCTTTTTAATATAAACAGAGGAAAAAAGCTGTTTGCCTCCTAAAACTTGTTGTATGATGCCATTTTATTACAAAATGAAAAATAGTTGTGAGGAATCAGTGGAAACAGAGCTGTATACCATTTTTTGGATACATTAACAAGAGCAGAGTGAAGGCAGGGCTGGCCCGAGCCTTCAAGGGGCCCTAAGCAGAATACGACTTGGTGCCTCCACCACATCAGTGCCACCAGTGCACGATGATTCACATCCTGCAAATGTGACCTAGTTATGTAGTAGTTGCATGCACTAGTCACAACATCAGTGTCACTGAGAAGGATGGGGGCTTTATTTCTGGCTAAAGAGCAGTTCAAGGGTTTGTGAATGTCATTAGCTTCAGGCACTCTCCCCAAAAAACCTTAAAGATATTAGGGAGGATTTTTTTCGACTGCTGAGAAACCAGCAACTGTTTGTCCTTTTTTGAATACTGCGCATGCGTCAGGCTCCCCCACCCTTCACTGTTCCTTTCCAAGGAACTCCTCCACAGCGACGTGCACGAGCGTTGGAACACGAGTGTTTGTTTATAGCCGGCATCAGCAGAGATTCGCCTAAACCTAGACCTGCATTGTTTGTTTGCGCGACCTTTGACCTAGTTCCCCACACAGACCCAGTTACATGCACAGTCCCTAAATGTGAGCAAAAATATATACTCCTGCTATTGGTAGCATTAGCAAACTGAAAAAAGGCATTTTTTTTCAAACGATAAGATAAACGTACCTGTCCAGCAGAAACTTGGCGACCAATGCGTCGGTCTGAAGCCCTTTCTGTTTCTACAGCGCACGCCGTCCTTATTCTGCTCTTCTACAGTTTTTCTCCTCCTCCTCTGGTACACTTCAAAAACAGTTTTCCTTTTGTGACCGCCTGGTTCATGGTTTTCGTCAGCCATTGTGCTCTTTGAAGTCAGGCTGTCCCCGCTACGATGTTAACACCGCTAACGCGGCACTAATGCCGGACTACATAAACATAGTGTATATGCATGCGCAAGCACAAGAACGCGCACTATCGCCGAAACCAAGAAGATGAACGAATGAATGGCAAGTCCGTGGAACAATGGTTAACGTACTCATGACGAAAATTATTGGATGAGGTTTTTTTAAGTCCCACAGAGTCCACAGTTTATTAATGTTATTATTATATTTTCTAATACACCAATTTATAAGCCTTATACAGGGCAATGAAGGTAGTTTTAATAAATATTGCAAAAAATGAATTTATAAAGATCCTCCCTAATACCTTTAATAGAACAGACAATATTTCCTATATTCTGGTGCATTTTAACAGGTGTTCCAATATGTGTAAAATCATGGATTGGATTTGTAATTTTATAAAATGATATACTTGTGCTGTGCTTATGATATCCACTTGTCTTTAATAGCAGCTGGTGTCTAATTAATGGATTCATGGACAGTATTTGCCACTTTTGTTGCTAACTTAAGGAATAATTGTTTTCACTGTTGATATCCACAAAGAACATACATGGTAGGGATGCACCGATACCGATACCAGTATCGGGTATCGGTACCGATACCTTGGCCAAGTACTTGTACTCGTGTTCATAAAAGTGGGCCGATACCAACAACCGATACCACTTTACAGCGCTGTCACGTGACATTCCCCTCTCAACTGAACAGTGAGAGACGTGTGGTAGGATTTAGAAGTGAACTGTACAGAGACAAAACCAAAGCTGACTCTACATTCTGCTCAACCAGACATCCCAAATCATACGTGAGTCCTAAAACTTAACCAGTTGTCCTTTTGTTGTCCTAGTTGTCCGGAAAATGATACCAGCGCGGAGTCTGAAGCAGTTGTTGTCTGATAAGAAGCACGGTTGCTAATTGTGTTAGCTGCTGTGTTAGCTGCTGTCGGTCCTGGCGAATCTCCGCTGGTTATGCGCAGATGCCCAATATTTCTTTAAAATGATTTTAGCGACTGAATAGAGGAGAATCTAAGCTTTAAAATGAGGTATAACATGTCCATATTGAGCAAAGTTTAGCCGTGGTTAGCTGTGTTCAAACCACTCTGTTGTAAAAATAACTTAGCATCGCAGAGCGGGGATAGACGGCAAAAAGATGACACGGTATGGGATGAATGAGATACAGCAGTGTAACTATATAAATTATAAAGTAACCCCTATATAAGTACTCGTATCGGTACTCGGTATCGGCGAGTACTCAAATGGAAGTACTTGTACTCGTACCCGTATTGGTTTGAAAAAAAAGTGGTATCGGTGCATCCCTAATACATGGTAATATCCTTGTTTTCTATTCATATACACAATATACATTTGAACTATGTACTACAATTAAATATTTTTAATGAACGTGTATTGACAGGGTTAGAACAGTGATTCCCAACCTGGGGGTCAGAACCCCCAGTAGGGGTCACCAAAGCTTCACAGTGGGTTGTAAAGGCCTTTTGAAAAAGAGGTCCAGGCTAGGGCTCAATGATAATGCCAGGAAGACTGGCTAATGCATTGCAGTGGTCTCAAAAAATAGTCTTTAGAAATAGTTGAAAATAGATTACTAATACTTCTGTGATGTTTTTGTTATTGCAGTGAAATTTATCCAATAAATTACTTAATTTTTTCAAATTATTAGGGTCAGGGAGGTGAAGGGCGGGGGCTGTCAACATATCAACTGAGAAAATGGGGGTCACTTGGAAAAAAGCTTGGGAACCACTGGCTTAGAAGCTTGTTTGGTCAGTGCTTCCTGAAGGGGTAGGGGGTAGGGAGGAACGAGCCCTTTGGAGCTCACAGAAAGGCAGTGCCAGAAAATACAGGATTACCCAAACAGTGTAAATAAAACAAAGCACAAAGCACAACTCCAGGTATGTTTTTAATGAGGGAACAACATTATAACATGGTAGAAAGCTCAGAAAAGTAAATTTTGCATAATATAGTCCCTTTTAAATGCACACTTACATGCAAATTGTTTACTGCTCTATGCATCAATAAATGTAAGCAAATTGAAATAAGAAATGATTTTCTTTTAGTTGAAATATGTATCTATGTCTTTTATCCAACTCCTTGTGCTTGTTGGCATTGGCCTCCTAGTGTGGGCTGTGTCTCTTTTTACCAAAAAGAATCAGTGTATACAACTCAAAGCCCAAGGACAGTCTCAATTTGTCCTTCAGTGTTGACAAAAATGCACACGGCCTTGACGCCAGAGCAATGGACGGGCCATCACGCAGACATATACTAACAAAAAAGCTTTCCATAAAATTTAAAAAGCCCAATGATATGTTTCCCATTACACGAGGCGGAGGTCAGGTCCTTAAACTGAAGAGTTGGTGAATTGAAAAGTGTGATAAGAGGCACTTTGCGGGGATAAATACTGAAGGAGAGCAGTAGGAGTGGGTTTAGTGGACCTTTATTGTAGTGGAGTCCATCTTTAAGGCCAGTGCTAACACTCCCAGCTTCTCTCATTTCACCCCTCACTGGCTCCCCTCAGTCGGGGCAGGTCTGCGGGACACTCCCCTGCTCTCTGGGCTCAGCAGCAGCTCAGTGGCATGCAGAGGAGTCAGTTTAGAGACTGTAAAGCAGAAAGTACAGACAAAGTATTGTATATAAACTATCGTAGTGTATGTAAAATGTAGTGATAACAAGCCAGTTGAGTTTTGTGCCGGTCCCAAGCCCAGATAAATGGAGAGGGTTGTGTCAGTGTCAAAATTATGCCATTTCAATATGCAAGTCACCTCATGCTAGGAGGCAGATGTTATTGTACATACTAATTGCATTTTCTTTTAAACGCAGAGTCAAAATAAACAAATAAAATTGATAAACTGCCTTTAAAATAAAATATAAACTCTATTACATTTAATTAATTCACTATATATTTTAGAAGTGCAAAATAAATGATAATCATAAACTCATGAATTTACTACAAAAAAATGTAATAATTTAAATAACTCTCCTTAGATATAGTCTATTATAGCCTACCTACAAACAATTTATAATATCAAAATATAATTTAGCAGTTAGCAGTTTCACAAATATTTTCTTAACTTGGACATAAATTATGAAATAATTTTAAGTATCCTATGTAAAGTGCTTGTGTATCCTAATAGTATAGATTATGGTGATTCTCATCTGGTCTGACTGTGGGATCCAATTTTTTGCTTGATTTTTTTGTGCCACACTTTAAACAGAATCAAAGTTATTTTTTTCCACATTTTTATTGCACATTTATTTTAAAGTAACCTTATCATGTGATTAAAACAATATTGATGGTTTACCGGTTCAGATAAATTTGAAAGATATTTATGCCAAACTGCTTTGTTGAACACTCTTTTGCGTTTGGCCATTAGTGGTTTAGTGGCATAGAGTACGGGTTCTCAAGCTGCGGTGCAGGTACCACTAATGGTATGCAGGCTTCCTCTTGTGGTGCTCAGGAGTCTTTTGCAGGTTAAGTCCTTATTTATTTTAATTTAGACCTAGTTTTATTTCTGTTTCAAATTGTTTTGAGTTTTAAGTTGGATTGAAACAAAAGAATTTTGTTCAAACTGGTCCTGTTAAAGGGCACATTATGTTTTTTTCAAGATTTTTGGAATAAATTTTGACATATTTATAAACCCACACCCAATATACACAGGTTTAAGTGCTGAAATTGTCAGTATGAGTCCGGTGAAAGTGTATGTGCTGTAGAAATAGTACAGAAGAAGAAAGACTAGGGGTGGAGAAGGGGGAGGAGGGGTGACCTGTCTGCTGTACATGAGGATGGTGATGATGTTGATGATAATAATGATACTTTAGGTTGCTATTGAATTATAATATTAAGTGCAAAGTTCATTTATTTGTACACTGCACCCACCCACCCGCACACACACACATTCATTTATCCATGCACATTTTATCTCTGTCAGTGTTTTTGGTTGAGAGGTTGTCTTTTGTCCTCTGTAATTGTAAATGTCTGTCACAAAAGAAAAAAGAAAAAATCAGTGCAGAAGTGCTTTCTGGAAAAAATTGGGCTTTATGTGTCTATGCAGAGCCATAAAGCCAAGTGTTTTCAGCTCTTGAGAAGGGCAGCTCTTCAGCATACAGGATTACACAAACATGTGTGAATGAAACAAAATACTACTCCTGGTATGTTTTCATTATAACACGGTAAAAAGCTCAGAAAAGTTGATTTAGTATAATAGGAAACCTTTGATGAAAAACTACACTGCTCAAAAAAATAAAGGGAACACTAAAATAACATATCCTAGATCTGAATGAATGAAATATTCTTATTAAATACTTTGTTTTTTACATAGTTGAATGTGCTGACAACAAAATGACACAAAAATATCAATGGAAATCAAATTTATTAACCCATGGAGGTCTGGATTTGGAGTCACACTCAAAATTAAAGTGGAAAAACACACTACAGGTTGATCCAAGTTTGATGTAATGTCCTTAAAACAAGTCAAAATGAGGCTCAGTAGTGTGTGTGGCCTCCTCGTGCCTGTATGACCTCCCTACAACACCTGGGCATGCTCCTGATGAGGTGGGGGATGGTCTCCTGAGGGATCTCCTCCCAGATCTGGACTAAAGCAGCCGCCAACTCCTGGGCAGTCTGTGGTGCAATGTGGCGTTGGTGGATGGAGCGAGACATGATGTCCCAGATGTGCTCAATTGGATTCAGGTCTGGGGAACGGGCGGCCAGTCCATAGCATCAATGCCTTGGTCTTGCAGGACCTGCTGACACACTCCAGCCACATGAGGTCTAGCATTGTCTTGCATTAGGAGGAACCCAGGGCCAACCGCACCAGCATATGGTCTCACAAGGGGTCTGAGGATCTCATCTCGGTACCTAATGGCAGTCAGGCTACCCCCCCCCCCCCCCAAAAGAAATGCCACCCCCACACCAGAACGTTCTCCACGGCGTCTCCAGACTCTGTCACGTCTGTCACATGTGCTCAGTGTGAACCTGCTTTCATCTGTGAAGAGCACAGGGCGCCAGTGGTGAATTTGCCAATATTGGTGTTCTCTGGCAAATGCCAAACGTCCTGCACGGTGTTGGGCTGTAAGCACAACCCCCACCTGTGGACGTCAGGCCCTCATACCACCCTCATGGAGTCTGTTTCTGACCGTTTGAGCAGACACATGCACATTTGTGGCCTGCTGGAGGTCATTTTGCAGGGCTCTGGCAGTGCTCCACCTGTTCCTCCTTGCACAAAGGAGGAGGTAGCGGTCCTGCTGCTGGGTTGTTGCCCTCCTACAGCCTCCTCCACGTCTCCTGATGTACTGGCCTGTCTCCTGGTAGCGCCTCCATGCTCTGGACACTACGCTGACAGACACAGCAAACCTTCTTGCCACAGCTGGCATTGATGTGCCATCCTGGATGAGCTGCACTACCTGAGCCACTTGTGTGGGTTGTAGACTCCGTCTCATGCTACCACGAGAGTGAAAGCACTGCCAGCATTCAAAAGTGACCAAAACATCAGCCAGAAAGCATAGGAACTGAGAAGTGGTCTGTGGTCACCTCCTGCAGAACCACTCCTTTATTGGAGGTGTCTTGCTAATTGCCTATAATTTCCACCTGTTGTCTGTTCCATTTGCACAACAGCAGTGAAACTGATGTCAATCAGTGTTGCTTCCTAAGTGGACAGTATGATTTCAAAGAAGTGTGATTGACTTGGAGTTGCGTTAGAGTGGAGTTACGTTGGAGTTATGTTGTTTAAGTGTTCCCTTTATTTTTTTGAGCAGTGTATAATACATTGTTAGGAATACTGTCCTGAAAGGTTTTTGTTTTAAGAGCTTTTTTGGTTGACAGAGAATAGCAGGAGATTGGCGAGAGCGTGTGGCAAAACATTCGGCAAACTGTCAGAGTCCGACCCCGCTGCAGCTCTACCACTGAGCCATACAAGCACTGAGCAGCACGTGAAAGTAATTTTTAAAGTGAGTGAGAACTAATATGCCAGTGCCAATGCTCCACACTAAATTGACATTCACAGTATTTCAGTCTTATTGAATTTTGAATGTTGATTTCAGGTCACATTATAGAGAAGAGCTGGAAGATACAGCCTTGGATCAATAGGAGGATTAATTAGACTTTCTCTTTTGCTTCAAATAATACACTGTTGCTTTGTTTACATTTCCCCTATCTCACTGACTGGGCTTACACAGTGAAATGCTCAAATAATACACCTGTGGTTTACCCATGTATTCATAGCTGTTACCATTAAAGATACAATAGTTTTGTGTAAGGATATGTGTGTATGGCTTGGAGTTGCTTATTTATTGCCATGTTTGCTTAAAGGTCCCCTAATCTGCTAAATTGACTTTTTTGAGCTTTTAACCATGTTATAATGTTGTTTGGACCGCAAAAACATACCTGCAGTAATATTTTTTTTCATTCACGCATCTTTCAAGGGCCAATATTATGCTCTTTGTGAGTCTTTTAAATTAATTTAGGACACATCTAGATTAGCATCTTATGTTTTGTTGGTCAGAAAACCCAATAATTATTGCAAAAACCTTATTTAAGGAAACTCATCATTTTACTTTGTGAGAAAAGCTCAGATTAGGTCCCTGTCACTTTAAGAGCCCTCCCTCCCTGCTGTCCTGCTGCTGTCATGCCCCATCAGCGCTCCTCACAAAAACACGTCTGTGCAGAAGCAGTGTTTGAATTGTGTCTGCTGCAGGTCAGGGGTGGGTTTGTTTGGTTGCTGCGGAGGAGTTGTAGGCTGTAGCAGTGCTTCCTGAACAGGACAGGACTGTGAGGGTGGAGAGGCATGGTCAGGTGGAAAAGGCAGACACCAGTGAAACAAGCCATTTTGGCCTCTCACAAACTCAATGTAAAAGAATAGAGGATTACTCAAACATGCACGACTGAAACAAAAACACAACTCCAGCTAAGTTTTAGATAAGGAAACATTATAACATGGTAGAAAGCTCAGAAAAGTTGATTTTGCATAATAAGTTTAAGTAATCCTTTATGGTCATCTGCTGCCCTTTTCAAAAGCTGGAAACGCTCGGTCTCACAACTCTTTGTAGGCACATGAAACCAGGAAGTGCTCTTGCACGTTTCTAACACCTATACACATTACTGGACTCATCTGTTTGCATCTGTTAGTGTCTTGTTGCAATGTGCTGTGCTAAATAGCAATTTTATGCTCTGTCCAGTCCCCACCGTTGCCAGCAGGGGGTGACAAACACCTAATCCAGACATTTTCTGCAACGGTAAAGTAACAGCTAAGGCAAAGGTGTCCAAAATTATTTCAAAAAGAAAGCATAATAGCAACTTTAAATTTAAGTTATTGTTATGATTGTTAACCTAGACTTTACCAACATAATATAACTTTATAAAGACTTTGTAGTTGCAAGTGTCATATTTGGCCCAGAGACAGCAGGGGGAGATGCAGGGCACTCTATTCACCCCACAACAACTGATTTGACCATCACACGAACTCCAAAACACTTTATTTAATGTTAAAAAGTTAGAGAAGAAAAGGAGAAAATATTGCAATAAACTATAGGACTGAATGCAATACTTGTATAGCCAATTGTAATACTAATCATCAAAGCATGGTGGCAAGGTGGCTTAGAGCCCCTCCTGGGCTCGATTCCCAGACCATGTGGGGCCTTTCTGTAACCTCAAAACATGCACAATAGGTTAGTCCTGCAACTAGGTACTCCTGGCTCAAGACCTGGAGAAGGGTTGCTGCACCGCGGCAGCCCACTGCTCCTGACAGGTCTGACAGGTTGCCCCAGCAGCATTGAAGGATGGGTCAAATGCAAAGGCTGAATTTCCTTATGGGGACAATAAAGTCTACTTTCACCTTAACTTTATCCTTAGCACCAAATTATCATCATAGTATCGTATCGTGACAAAAGTGTATTATCCCAGCACTATATTTTGGTAAAGTTGCACAGTGTCACTTTAAGTCTAATCTTATCTCAAGATCAAGGGTGTGCTGTTCAATAAATTAAGCCATAAATAAATCAAAAGTCTTCAAGGATAATCAAATGCTAACATCATCCGTCTAACTCTGGGCCCTGTCACCTTGCTTGTCTATGTAGATAACCATAAAGTGCATTATCATATATTTTGTAAGTCAACGAGCCTTTATTTAAAGTTTGCTTGAGACGGGATCTGCACCCAGATGACCTTTAGCTCACTGTTTCTTCCACTTCACTTCCTGCTGTGATGGTGTTTTTTCGACCTTGGCTGTTTGCAGTTTTTAATGGCGGTCTGCTCACTGTATATATGTGTGCTTGTAAGCGGGAGCTGGAGGAGTGCAGAGCTACAGTGGAAGTGGGTCCCAGAAGTGGCTCTCCAGATGAATCGTTACAGCCTTCAGGACTTTATCTAGCGCTAAATCTAGTCAGAGCCCCCGTCCTCGACTCCCTTTTAATGACACTCCGTGCCAGACGCCGTCAACAACTAACAGCAGCTTATTTTTAACACCAATGTGCAACACAGACACGGTATCAGATGATATTGTAAATTGGTTGTGCGTTCATGTGTGGTAATGTGTTGGCTAAATCTTTTTTAATTGTTTTGTCAGGCTAGTTGGTGGTTTATGACTTTTTTTTTTTTTTTATTAGACAAGATTTCGGTTGGGATACAATATACCTTTTATGTGGAAGTATTTAACATTCATGTCAAAGAATGTGTGTGTTTTTCAGGCTCGTGACTCCACTCGGACTCGGACTCAGGACACAGACTTGGACTTGGTCTTTTCTCAGACCAGCCCTAGACTTTGAACTAATGACTTAGACCTGTGGGCAATAACTAAAACTTGGACTTAAAGGCTTTTTTCAGGCTTTTTGAAATTATTTTTGACCTCTTGGCATTAGTATTTCATGTTTTATAACTTAAAAAAATGAATATGTATGGAAAATGTTTTCTTTTGGGGAGCTGTTAACTTTGATTTTGCAGAAAACGTTTGGATTAGGTGGCTGTTGCCCCCTGCTGGCAACAGTAGGGACTGGACAAAGCAGAAAATTGCTATTTAGCACAGCTGTTAGCAACATGACGCTAACAGATAAATGAGTTGATGGCAATTTAAGCGCTGAAATGATCAGAATGAGTCTGGTAACGGTGTATGGGCTTTAGAAACATGCAGGAGTACTTCTTGGTTTCGTGTGTATATGTAAAGCTGTGAGAATGAGCTCTTGAGAAGGGCAGTGCCTCAGCATACAGGATTACTCAAACATGTAAAAATGAAACAAAAAACAACTCCAGGTAAGTTTTTGAGATGGAAACAACATTATAACGTGGTTAAAGGCTCAAAAATGTTGGTCTAGCAAAAAGGGGAACCTTTAGGCACTTGTGAGCCACACTACTGCACTGTATTTTAGTGTGGGCAAATGCATTCATAGTTGGTGGGAAAGGCTCCAGTCACCCACCACCACTAACAGGAATAAGCAGAAGAAGAGCTTCTCCAGAGCTGAAAACGCTTGGGTTCACCTCTCTATGTCAGACTGATGTATCTCCTGTGTGTTTCTAAAGGATACACCATCACTGGAATCGTTCTGATAATTACAGCGCTTAAACCACAGCCACTACAATGCAGTCAGCTCATATTTTTATCTGTTAGCTTTATGTTGCTAATAGCGTTGTGTTGTAGTTGTGTCCTTGGGCAAGACACTTCACCCACCTTGCCTGTATGAATGTGTCAGTGTGACTGTGTGTTGGTGGTGGTCGAAGGGGCTGTATGCACAAATTGGCAGCGACGCTTCTGTCACAGAGTGTGACTAAGGAGTGAATGAATAATTCACTAAATTGTAAAGCAACTTTGAGTGTTTAGAAAAGCACTATATAAGACTAATGCATTATTATTATTATTATTATTATTATTATTATTATTATTATTACAGGACACATAATGGACACGACACATATTTACTGTAAATTGGGCAGTTTTTAAAGGTTCTGTAAGCAGCATGCGCTTGCACTGGTTTGAAAACGGTACTGCAGTCTAAATCAAAACAAGGGTCTCTTTTCTGATTGGACAAATGGCAATGCAGTTTTAGAACCAAAACAAAAAATGTAAAAAAAAACAACAACTTGGCCATTATTTAAAACATATTTTTAATGGTTAATAACCCAGCTGTGCCATTGTTATCAGTAAAACTAATATTTGATTTAAACATGTTAACATTATATCATTATATCTTGGGACACATGTGGGCCATTTTTATGAAATATAAAAAATATATAAGCTCATAGCACCTTTAAATCTATTTTTTTATTGTTTTTTTACTACACTGTCACACTGGGAAACTTTCATTACTTTGTAGAACTTTACACTAAGTACTCACTCATATGCAATGAAATTTCTTTCAGAGTGCACAGTTTTTTTATGTGTCCCTGAATGACAACCAAGTATCTATGTACCTAATTAGCATGGCTATTAGCAACACGACGTTAACAGGATTACTTAAACATGCATGAATTAAACAAGATACTATTGCAGGTATGTTTTTAAGTTGCAAAAAACATTATAACATGGTTAAAAGCTAAAAAAAAGTTGGAAAAAAAAGATTTGTATTATAGATTTTTTTATTTTATTTATTGGACAGATTTGTTTCCAATATGTATAATGCTGTGCTCTCTTTTCCTAACATCAACTGATTTTGTCCAATGCATGCTTGTAAAACTTTTTCATTTAATTAATTAATTAATTAATTAATTTTATTTAATTAATTTATGCAAAGGTTATACTATAAATTCTTGGGAGATAAGGTGTTTCCGTGCCATCTCTGGTCTCCTCATAATCTCGATCATAAAAGTATGCTGATATGAAGGCATTTGTTGGGAGTGCTGTACAGCGGGGCTTGATTACAGTTCGTAACACACACCTCTCTCTCAGAAAATTACATTCATGTGCCTCTAATTGGTTTTGAGGGGAGACTGTGTTGGAAACGCTGTTGCAGGAAATGTAATTACCACAGGGATTAGTGTATGTTATGGACATTTACAAGCCCATTCGTCTTGTTTGTGTGTGTTTGTACCTGCAGTGTTTTGGCTCAGGGTGGATTTTACGAGCTTTGACTTCAGTGGCAGTAATTATATCTGCATTTACGGTTGACACTAAATACTGTGAAGTAACAATATGGTTACTAGGACTAGAAACGCTACAGTACAGACTTCAGCCAAGGAATTTGCCCTACCTTGCAATGGTCAAAGACAGAGTGTCCAGAGGAGTCAAATCCTGGATCTTCTAGTTCAGGGGTAAATGTTAAAAATCCACTTAACCCTCAGGCCCTCTTTTAAAAAATCACGTTCTTCCTCTTAAAGCCCTTTTAGGTCACTGGGTCACATTTAAAAATATAAAACATGAAGAAAAAAACAAAATGTGTTAATGTGTATTAACCCCTGTCCTCAGCAAAAGTAAACACATTTTCTAATTTTTAACCCCCTAAATGCCAGTTTGTTTACATAATTCCACATGTTAAATAAAGCATGAATTATCTACTGTTTAAAGATACAAAGTGTTTTTGTTTGTGCAGGGATTATCAGTCCCAGATAGGTCACTGATCAGTTTTAACACTGATTTTAATATATTTTTTACTTTTTGTGCCATTACAAAAAAAAAAAAAAAAAAAAAAAAAAAGGTCTGAAACTCATGTTCTTCCTCTTAAAGCCCTAAAATGGCTAAAGAAAAACAAGGTCCAGGCACTCACTTGGTTGAAAAAGTATAAAAGGCCTTTATTTCATGAGGGCTGGAGACATTGAAACACACCAACGCGTGTCGGCTTGTGCCTTCTTCAGGGTGAACACAAAGACAAAGGGAAACACTAATTTATACTGGCAGCCAGGAGTATAAGGACGGTAGCTGTCCTCCCTGACACAAGGGGCAGTAACCAGAAATTTGGAAATAGAGAAACTATGGTTATCCTTCTACACACAGGAAACAGTGCAACATTTGAAAATAGAGGAAAAAAATATTATTAAATTCAATGATTTACAATTATAAAAAGCATGAAAGATCTAAGCCCGGATAACTCATGGCCTTGAGAACATGAATCCAATAGGCTTGTCTTTGTTTAAGGCGTAGGATTTTGTCCCCGCCCCTGGCATCCATAGTGATAGCTTCATTGCCAGACACCTTTAAGGTAGAGTCACTTCCATGATGAGCCTCCATATAATGTTTGGCCATGGGATAGTTTAAATTACCAGTACGAATGGCATATCCTTGCTCAGCCACTCTATCTCTGAGCCTCTTTTTAGTGAGGCCAACATAGAAACAGCCACAAGGGCATTCAAGACCATACACTACATGGGTGGTATTACAGTTTATAAAGCTATGAATTGAGTATGTCATATTATTAGGTATATTCATGAAGGTGTTCGTTTTTACCATGTTCTCACAGTATCTACACTGGCCACAGCGAAAGTAACTTTTATCTAATGGGAATTATTTCCCACAATGAATGAGAAAATGGTGGATCTGGGTGTGTATTTTTTAGCCTCTGACTGACAGAGTTACAGAGGAATTAATATGATTTAACATTTCTGTGGTCAGGAGCTTTGGGTCATGACCAAAAGGACAAGATCTCGGATACAAGCGGCCGAAATGAGTTTCCTCCGCAGGGTGGCTGGGCGCGCCCTTAGAGATAGGGTGAGGAGCTCGATTACTTGGGAGGAGCTCGGAGTAGAGCCGCTGCTCCTCCACATCAAGAGGGGCCAGCTGAGGTGGCTTGGGCATCTGTTTCGGATGCCTCCTGGACGCCTCCCTGGGGAGGTGTTCTGGGCATGTCCCACCAGGAGGAGGCCCCCAGGGAAGACCTAGGACATGCTGTATGTCTCCTGGTTGGCCTGGGAACACCTTGGGGTTCCTCTGGGCAAGCTGGAGGAAGTGTCCAGGGAGAGGGAGGTCTGGCCGTCCCTGCTTAGACTGATGCCCCCGCGACCCGGCCCCAGATAAAGTGGATTAAGATAGATGGATGGATAACATTTCTGTATTGCAATGGCAGCAGAGTGAAAATAAATGATTTTAATGTAAGTCAATGGGACCACAAAGGACGTTAAGAGGAAGAATCTGAGTTTTTTTTTTTAACTAGATAGTAGAATATTTAGTTTTTTTTTCAGTTGTGACCCTGAAATTCTAAAATTAATTTATTAATAACATCTTTGTCAAATATTTTCACCCCAGCATAAGAAATGCCAAAATAAGAGCAAAAAATACATTTGAAAAGCCCTAAAGGAGAGCCTGAGGGTTAAACTAAACATTTGCTGACACATTATAGCTTTATCTGAGTGTGTAAATAATAAATTATAGTATCACAGTTTCATAAGGGAGTGTGATGGTGGTGGGGTGGGGAGTTAAATAAGTCCTGTGTGCTAGCAACAGACAGGGCCTTTTAGCAGCAGAGGGACAAATAATACCCAAATGAAGTCAAACGCTGTCACAGCTGTGGTGCAAGATGGCAGTAGTTGGAGCATAGCGATATTTTGGTTTCACAAGTAGCTCGGACACAGCCTCTGTATCCAGCACTGAGCATACAGGTTATTTGTTTATTTGTTTATTTATTTGGTCTTCAGTAGCTGTCACCAAATTGACAGCTACTCTTCCTGGGGTCCTTATAAAAATATGTCCATAAAGAATTTAGTAGTCAATGATATGATATGATATAAATTATTTGCTAAACATGTTACAAATTACAACCACACTGTATTAAAAAAAAAAAAAAAGTTACGAAAACTCGGCAACAGGATCCCTCAATATTTTATTAGTAAAAAAAAAAAACATGATCGTGAGTAAAACTTAAAATTGAAAGTTTACTACTACTATACTATACTACTACTACTACTATCGTGATTTTTTTTAACTCATCTTACAGCCAGCTTACTTCATAATTGTTCTGAAAAATTACTGATAATAAAAACTTAGTATACTAAATTTAACAAAATTATTTTATAATTTTAACAACAATGTAAGATGACTTAAAAAAAATGATAGTAAGTAAAATTTAAAAATGAAAGTTTTTAGACCTATGAATGTTAAATTATGTGAACAAAAAATATTAGTTGTTGAAAACATGAGATTTTGAGTTGGCCCCAAAACTCGAAACTCTCGAGGATTACAGTTACCTTGAGTTTTTGCAACTTTTTTTTAACAGTACATTTAACTATTAATAACATTTTAAGTATTGAACTGATTTTTCAAAAGTTTTTTGGTAGAAATGGCCAGTTTAGATACAAAAACTTTTTTTTTAGGAAAATGTAAAACTACTACAATTCCTGCTTACTCCTCCTACTACTGCTAATAATACTTCTATAATTTCTATTTCTGTTGCTTCTACAACTACTACTACTACCACTACTACTGCTGTGCTGAAATCTGGATCGAACCTGGGACTTTCTTGTGTTCTACCCACACTTTTAATGAGAATAGAAATACTTGAACTTATTTACAGACCAATTTACCAGAGTGAAAGCATTTATTTTAGTGTACTCAAGACAAGTTAGTTTTAAAAAAGTTCCTCAGATGCACTTCTTTGCAAATGCATAATAACAGTAAACAACACTAATTCTGTTTTCTATGCTCAAAAGTTAAAAGCTTTCCATTATTCTGCAAAACTTTCACATTAGGCTTTGCTTAAATCTGCTTTTGAAAGTTTTTATGAACTTTAATTTGTTTTTTGGCAAATTAACCTTTAACCAGATTTATTCAAGTGTTTATATTACTGTGGTTCTCAAACTGTGGTGTAAGTACCATTGATGGTACTTGGGCCTTCTCTGGTTTAGGGTTACTTAGGTGTCCTAAAGTCATGGTTAAGGTTAATTTAGGACATTTTTTTTCCTGTTTTAGTCCTGATCAGGTTGGGGCTTAAATTTAAAGTAGTGCTGGTTTACACTAGGTTTAGTCATGGATTTGTCCTGGTTTAGACCTGGTATGTGTTGATTTAGTCCTGTTGTTTTAGTTCTGGTTTAGTCCTGGATTCATCTGGGTTTAGACCGGGTTTGTCCTGGTTTACACTTGGTTTGGACCTGGATTAGACTTGGTTTAGTCCATTAAAGATGGCACTTGAAAGTATTTTCTGAGGTGGTACTTGTAATAAAAACTTTAGAAATCACTAATCTATTCAAATAAAAGCTGTATATTTTTTGTCTCTGAGTGGAAGGCAGACGTGGGTGCGTTAGGAATCCATTACTCGCATTTGGTTTGGGCCGTCCTTCAGATTCCAAGTCCCTTAAAATGTTTTGTCTTTCAAGTTTCCTATTTTGCTTGATTAGTTAAAAGTCTCCGGAATTAAAATAGATAAGGTGCCGCGGGGGTCTAAAAGCGCTCGAGGGAATGCGCGGAGAGAAAGAGAGGAGCGGAATAATTTGTCGGGAATAAATCTTTTATATTTTCTCTTAATGTCTGAGTGGAGAAAAGTGCATCGTCCATTTTCCTCGTCGGGATTTTTGAAATGCAAATAAGAGTGCTTTTAATGAGAAGTGAATATACATTTTCTCAGGGGTCCATTAGAAGAAGTGATGTAACCTGCAGCAATCCTCCAGATCTGCACAAGACAAACATATTTCAGCAAGAAGCATTTGAACTTTTTTCTCTTCTGTGTTTTTTTGTTGCTTACTTCAGCAGTGGAGGCGGCGCTAATGTTGCCTGGGTTAAATTTGCCAGACTAATGTTTTAAGTGGTGCTTTGCTGCCGTGTGCTTTTGCGGGTATCATTGTGCCGCCCATAGAGATTTTTATTAATGGAGCGAGAGGCGAGGGGCACCGCGTTCATTCTTTCTCTCTGTAAAATGAGTTAATTGTGTTACAGGGAACATTTTGTGTTTGTACTGTAAATACAAAAACATGCGCTTAGTACATTAGTGATCACAGGTGGGCCATTTACTAGACTAGTTACTTTGTTACTTTTAGACAGGGAAAAGAAAAGATGCCTAAATATGTGTTTTATTATACAAAGTACTTCTAAAATGTTTTGGAGTGGTGAATAGTAACTAGATAAGGTAGGTTAAAGTTAAGGTTTAGTGAAGAAAGACTTTATTGTCCTCATAGGAAAATTTGTTTTTTGCATTTGACCCATCCTTCAGTGCTGCTGGAGCAACCTGTCAGGAGCAGTGGGTGACCACAGTGCAACGCCCCGGAACCCTTCTCCAGATCCTGAGTCAGGACCCTGGTCAGGAGTACCTAGCTTGGGGATTAACCTATTGTGCATGTTTTTGGTCAGACATCTGCAGCCTATGGTTTTAGAGCTGTGTGCAACTCTTTTGTCGTATGTGGCTCCTTGGGCCTGACATCTGGCTATGTAAAATCAATAAAGGAACCAGTATAGATGACTATAAAACAACCTGCAACTGTATCATCTTGTCAGTTTAAAATAAAACATTCTCCCTGTTTTTTGGTATACACTATGTTGCCAAAAGTATTTGCTCACCTGCCTTTACACGCATATAAACTTCCGTCTTAATCCATAGGGTTTAATATGATGTTGGCCCACCCTTTGCATCTATAACAGCTTCAGCTCTTCTATAAAGGCCTTCCCCAAGGTTTAGAAGTGTTTATGGGAATTTTTGACCATTCTCCCAGAAGCACATCTGTGAGGTCAGACACTGGTGTTGGCTGAGAAGGCCTGGCTCACAGTCTTCACTCTAATTCATCCCAAAGGTGTTCCATCAGGTTGAGGTCAGGACTCTGTGCAGCCCAGTCAAGTTCTTCCACACCAAACTCACTCATCCATGTCTTTATGGACCAGGCTTTGTGCTCTGGTGCAGTCAATGTTGGAACAGGAAGTGGCCATCCCCAAACTTTTCCACAAAGCTGCGGCCTAGGTGCTTGATTTTATACACCTGTGGCCATGGAAGTGATTGGAACACCTGAATTCAGTTATTTGTGTGGATGAGCGAATAAGTTTTGCAATATAATGTATACTATGAGCTTAAACTGTTATGATAAACTGTTTTAGCCTTAATTGTCCATGCAACACCAAGAAGTAGCTACGGGATGTAACTCTTGTTCTAGTAAGATAATTAATGCAGTATTTAACACAATTCTTTGTTAGTTTGCAATTATTAATAACCACCCATATGCTATATTTTAGTTAAAGGCTAAGTGATGTTTGTGCATTTACCGTTTCAAATTTTGTATTTGTGGGAAACCATTGGCTCTTTGGATCCACAAGGCTGCAAAACATAAAAACTCCCCACAGAAAGGGCCCACACAGTCCAGGAATCAAACCTGGACAGTTCTAACCACTTTGCCACCATGTTGCTAAGTTTACATTTACTGAAGTAAATCTTTGGTAGAATATATTCATTACCTTTTGAATAGATTAATAGATAAACCATTTCAATAGAACTTTTACTTTGCACACTTTCCAGGAAAAGCCTATACTTGTAACTTTGTCTTATTGAGTATGGACCTCTGTGGCACAGTGTGTATCAATAATAAAAGTTATATAGGAGCAGGGGGAGTACTATTAGATGTAGCTGTGGAATGAGTAGTAGTGGTGGTAATATTAGTAGCTGTTGTAATATTAGGACTAGTCGCACGAGTAGTGGTTAATACTATAGTAGTCATGGCAGAGTGTTATAAGTGCAGTAGCAGTTGTAGAAAAGCAATAAGTAGTTCCACTCAAGGACATTTTACACTGACTTTAATTAATGAGTACTCCATAATATTATTTTGCAGTAACAGTACTTTTACTTGAGTACAGGTTTGTAGTACTTCTTCCCAATAGAGACTTTGAAACATTGATACTGCAGAGCAAACTAGGAGACAGTGCAGACCTATGGCATCTAGGCTTTGCGTTGGTAAAGATACTGTGCCCAAACTCTGTAAACTTTTCATTCAGGGGTAAATGCTTTATCCTTTGAGGCACCAAGCATTCATATCTCACAATGTTAAACTGTAATAACTTTGTTAACTATTTTTTTTACTTTTGTTTTAGTATCATTATTTTGAAGTAACAGTACTTTCTCCTCCTCTGGTTGCATCGTACCCTTGCTCTGGTCATTATCTGCGTTTGCCAAGGGGTGAAAAGTTTTGAAAAAAATCTAAATAAACATTCCAAACTAGCTTCTTACATTGAGCAGTTTTCTTCTTGGACAAGTGTTAGCAGATCTAAACAGGTATCTCAGGACCTCATTATCGAGTGGCTGCTCCAGGAGCTGTAGCAGGACTGTCTGTTAAAGGCGTTCAGCTCTGAGATGGATGGTGCTCATCTGTATTCCCAGTCTCCGGACTCTGAGATGTCAGTGAGATGCTAAATTGTCTGATACTTCGCGGACAGATGGATGCACTTTGGTCTGTGTTTGTCCAAGTGCTCTTCTCTCCACATTATCCTCACCCTTAGACAGCAAAGTGTAGAGTGTAGCAGGTAGCCAGTGAGAAATTGTACTATTTCATGGCAAATAATAGTTTAGAAATGGACTTTTCTGAGCTTTCTACAATGTTATATGTTGTCCCCTCATCAAACACATACCTGGAGTTGTGTTTTGTTTTCACTCATGCCCTCTGCTGGTCTATTCTCTTGTTTTCTTCATGGCAGTAGTAAACTATTTTTTTTAAAACGTTCTCTTGTAGTCAGATAATGTTTTTAAAGGTTGTGCTGTTCTAGAGGTGACTAAGATTATATATGCCCTTTTAGTTTAAAGACAGTGACTACTGGAAATGTTCCTGATCCATTTTTTTATATTTTTTTTAAATGTAGTGTTGCTTGAGGACCTGAAGATCATAGGAGTCATATATGTACACCCAATAGTAATAATACAGACGCTGCCTTTCTAAAATGGTCCTTTCATACCTACACATCATTACTGAAGTGTTGCAAGATAACTACATTTTTACAAAGTACTCCACCAGCTGTTTTTAATAGTATTTTTCCAGCCATTTGTTGCACCATTCCAACTAGGGATGCACCGATGTAACGATATCATGTCCAAGTACTCATATTCATATTCATAAAAGTGGGCCGATACCAACAACCGATACCACTTTACAGCGCTGTCACGTGACATTCCCCTCTCAGCTGAGCAGTGAGAACCGAGTGGAAGGATTTCAAAGTGAACTGTATGGAGATAAAAGCAAAGCTGACTCTACATTCTGCTCAACCAGACATCCCAAATCATATGTGAGTCCTGAAACTTAAGCAGTGGTCCTTTTGTTGTCCTAGTTGTCCCGAAAATGATATAAGCGCGGAGTGTGAAGCAGTTGTCGTCTGATAAAACATAAGAAGTACCGTTGCTAATTGTGTTAGCTGCTGTATGTCTTGGCGAATCTCCGCTGGTTATGCGCAGAAGCTCAGTCTGTATTTAAAATTATTTTAGCGACTGAATAGAGGAGAATCTAAGCTTTAAAATGAGGTATAACATGTCCATATTGAGCTATTTTAGCCATGTTTAGCTGTGTTCAAACCACTCTGTTGTAAAAATAACTTAGCATCGCAGAGCGGGGATAGACCGCAAAAAGACGACACGGCGTGGGATGCATGAGATATAGTAGTGTAAATGCATAAACTATAAAGTAACCCCTATATAAGTACTCGTATTGTTACTCGGTATCGGCGAGTACTCAAATGGAAGTACTCGTACTTGTATCGGTTTGAAAAAAAGTGGTATCGGTGCATCCATAGTTCCAACCTATACTGAGTCAAATATCTAACTTTCAACACCTGATATAATAATTAATAATAATTATTATAAAAATGTACTTTTGGGACATGTCTGTTTTTAACCCAGGCTTTTTGAAGCCTTCTATGGCAGTTTTCAACATATGCAAAATTTTGTCAAATTTGGTCTAAAATACATTCGCAGAGCTGCTTAAAAATGTAATTATGGCCATTCCTGTGCACTGTATCTAATGCACAGATACAGTATAAGTATGTACCCCATTCTCTGGCAGTTCTCAACAGAATGACAGTCACAGGCCTGGCATTTTCTGGCAGTTTTAAATTTGGTCAGATTTGGTCCAAAAATTGCATTTTTTGGACCAAAAATTTCAGTTTTTGCCCCAAAAATGATTCAAAATGAAAAAACATCTACATATATGTACCCCAATGGTTATTTTGGGTCTGTTTTGGAGCATTTCCTGGCAGTTTTCAACAACATGACAGTTGCAGACCTGCTGAAAAATTTTATTTTTTGTCATTTCTGTTTTGCCCCAAAAATGCCCCCTTGAGGATTTTTTTGGCTATTTTGAGGCATTTTCTGGCAGTTTTCAACATGTGACAAATTTGGTCAAATTTGGAGCAAAACAAGAATCTGCCAAAAATTTGGGCCATGCCTTTTTTCTGAAAATGATTAAAAATGACAAATTCTGCACTCATATGTACCCCCGGTCTATTTGGGGCCTGTTTTGAGTCATTTTCTGGCAGTTTTCAATAAAATGACAGATGAGGACCTGCTGAAAAATCTGGTTTTGGGTTATGTCTTTTTTGCCCCTAAAAAATATGCACAGATATATACCCCCAGGGGTATTTGAGACTGTTTTGAGGCATTTTCTGTCATGGACTTGGAAAAATTTGATTTGGGTCATTTCTGTTTTTGCCCTGAAAACTGTTCAAAGTGACAAATTATTCACATATATGTTTCACCGAGGAGTATTTTCGGCTGTTTTGGGGCATTTTTTTGGCAGTTTTCAATGTGCCAAATTTGGTCCAAAATGACAGCCAAGGACCTGCCAAAAATGCAGTGAGTATCTGGACAGCTGTGTTCTGTATGTATTGCAGTTTTTGGAGTTCGGTAGAGGGACGTACATAGAGAATCCTTTTCCAATAATCAAGTCTGGAGGTTGTGTAAGTTCTATTGTCAATAAAGAAGTATATATGAGATTTACTGATCATTACATTCTGTTTGTACATTTTACACAGTGTTCCAACTTTTTTTTAAGTACAGTTACATTTAGCCATGCTTTCCCAGAGGCGGGCTGGTAATTTTGCCATTTCTGTAAAGGTTGGTTTTTAAATGTCAGCTCTCCTCCGCAGAAAATGAGCTGAGGCCGCCCAAACATTTCACTTCTTCAGTAAAGCTTTTCTCTGGGAGGACAAACTGTGCGCTGAGGCCTGACACTCACTTCACCTTTACATTAGTTCAACTGTTTTTCACTTGTACTTTGGATCGCTTTTACTGCACAGTCTAGGGAGATATGAGGAGATTCACATTTGGTTTACATGACACCATTTGGCCTTGGCCATAACAATATGACAGAGAGAAAGGTATATATGATCGAGATCAGTGGTGCCCAACCATTCTGTTTTGGGTTCTCCCTAGGGTTTTTGAACATCCCAAGAGTTCCACCTTGATGATTTTTCAAAAAAGGTCAAAGTAACCAACAAACATCCTTGCCATTTTTTTTTTCTTATTCATTCTTTACATTCATTCATTTTCTTCCGCTTATTCCCGTTAGGGGTCGCAGGTGACTGGAGCCTATCCCAGTAACTTTGGGCCTTAGGCGGGGATTAGAATATTTACATTTGATTAATATTTCTCATATTATCTTTGATATAGTCTGTCTTAGAAGGCCGTTTACGTACTACAGAATTTATGTCGGATATGATTAAACATTTATTACCTTCGTATTGCTTTTTCGTGCCCAGCTACTTCCCCGCTAGAGAGGAAACCTCTGTGAAATGAAAGTGAAGTGAACTCCAAAGCAATCTCATATTAAACTATTGTTTTCTGTAATTCAGCTTCTAAATTAATAGTTGTTTTGGACTTTTTTAATGACTTTTATGGCACAAACTCATACTTCTCACGCATGCTCTTCCCGAGCTGCTCAGGGCTCCGCAGCCCGGTGCAGCGGAGTGGAGACGGATCCAGTAGGCGAGGGTCTGCGCCGTCATTCGGTGGCGGCCCGCAGTGCAGCGGATACGCATGCACGCTGAAGAAAAATCCATAGAAAAGCCGCATCTTTGTATAAGCCACATGGTTCAAAGTGTGGGAAAAAAGTAGCGGCTTATAGTCCGGAAAATACGGTAGTTGTGGTGGTTGAAAAATACTTCTTTTGAAATTAATGCTTTACTTACTTTTACTGAAGTAATATAATTTTGTTGTATTTTAAATTTACAGTACTTTACATCTTCCACCTCTATACCTGAAGTTCTTTTCACCTATACATTATTACAGCCTATATTGCCCAGCTTTCCTCCTCAGACCTCTCTTCCACAGCCATTGTTATGCTTTAGTATTCTCATGTGAAGATTAATGGATGATCCAAGCTGTTTTGATTTCAGTATCAAACAAATTCATTATTTATGATCAAAAGCTCCTGCTGTGTGGGCACTATCAAACAAAATGAAACATTTGTTGCTCAGAGCAGGATGATGGCACAGACTTAAGCACTATGTTACACTATGACTGTTGTTAGAGCTGCATGCAAACACTGTAAACAACTGTGAGATTGTTTAAGAACACTGTGTCTTTCAATACTTTGAGACTGAATTGCATTTAAACTTCCAGCGGTGACATGTTATTAAAGAAGCATGTAACTTTGCTTGTTTATTATATGTTTTGGTTCTTATTCTTTTTATAAAGTTTTCCCTACATTTTGGAGTAAAGCACTATTGTAAAAACTCATGAATTCAGTTGAGACCCCTTGCCCGGCTTGTTGTTTTCTCCTCCTTGTATCTGTACAAAAGTTCTCGAATTTATGACCGCACTGACATGACGAACATCTAAGAAAAAAGCTATAGTTGGCTTGTTGTTATGGCTAACTGGAATATGCTGTTTGTCACAAAACCCAAGACGAGATTACGGGTCAGTAATACCAGTCTTGCAAGGCTGTTTTTTCTCATTCTTTATCAAAAACTGCAATTGTCGGCTTACTGTTTTGGCAGTTGGTTTTGTAGCATTCGATCACAGGCTCAATACATTGTTGTCTCCACAAAGGAGGTTATGTTTTTGAAAGCAAAACAACAAACAACAACCATAACAACAAAAGCTAACTGTAAACAGACACGAAGCATTGTTTAGACATCAACTGGAGAATTAGACACACCCACAACACATAGGTAGCTGATAAAGTCAAGTGCCACAGACTAAACCATACATGCACAACTTGTACTCTTACAACCAGAGCCAAAAAGCTAAGTAAACATGAAACCACTGCACTCACCGTGTTATCCCCTGTCCATTAGGGGATAGAAATAGTTTCCACAACCCAAAGCACACCGTGCATACAGTGTGTCTTAGCTCGACGTCCTCCTCTTCAAACCCAAAGTACCAAACAACAGAATATTTCTTGCCTGTTCTGCTAACCATGTGTTTCTCCTGTTCTCTTTCTTCCATTTTTCCTCTAACAACTTTCCATATGTAGCCTAGCTTGTAGCTATCGGAGCACAAGCTTTGAGAAGGGAGGGGTGGAGCACGAGTGTGAATTCAAAACACACTTCCCTTGTAATTGTAGGGTGTAATCAAAATTGTAATCGAAATTTCATTACTTGCACAGCCCTACTTAAAGAAATAAAAAACCTTTAAAGGAGCTGATGTAAACCTTTTTTGAGCTTTATATCATGATATAATGTTAGTCCCTAATCAAAAACATACCTGGAGTTGCAGTTTGCTTCATTCATGCCTGTTTGAGTAATCCCCTTGTCTCTGGCACTTACTGAGACCTCAGAACACTCGGTTCCACAAACCCCCGCCCACTCCAGGAAGCACTGACCAATCAACAAGCCCTTCCCATCTACTCTGCTCTCATGCATTTATCCAAAGTGAAAGGTTTAAGAAGGCAGCTATTTCTATTCAAAATAGTCTAAGTGGTTGTAAAGTAAGTTATTTTAGTCAGATTTAAAGGTTGTAAAATGTGCAATGCTGTTGGTGACCAAGATTGGTTTAAAGATAAATAAAAACGCATAATATTCCCTTGAATGTATATGTTGGACTTTTAGAACTTCAAACTTCAAATGTCTTTTAACTTTACTATATTGAAATAGTACAATTTGGAGAACTTGAAGTGAAAGGAACATTTACAAAGACTTCACAAGGATTTCTTGCGTTGTAATTGGTCAAATCTTCTTCTCTAATTGCCTGTCACCACAAAGTAATTTCTGAACGACACATAATTAAACTCTGTAGACACAATAAATTATTTTCAGATCATTGTCTGATTACCCAGTGTAAATGTCATTCCAAAGATACTGTATCTTCTCATATCATTTGTCAAACATTACACTCATTACTTGTCAGGTTATAGCTTGATAGATCATGGATTTTCATATTTGTGCTAATCTTAAATGTAGCTTTTATTGTTTATTGTAATACCATTCTGCTTTAAATACTTATCCTTAGTTTCTGCTCATGTGTGTGCATCTATATTTCATATACTGCCCATGTACATTAAAGGTAACAGCATAGCTACGCTTCCTGCATATTTTTATTTTTAATTTTTTTATGGAAAAAGTAAAACTGGACCAATTTACCACCGCAAAATCACATTACGACAGATCAAAATGAGGTTGTGAGCTTACCTTAAACTAAAAAGTCTAGCATTAAAACTATTATTTTAAAGCCATAATACTATTGGGCTGGTGTTACACTGAAATGACCCAATGTGACCCAATTCCAACATCTACCCACAAGAACAGCGTATGTGGACCACCATAAATAATACAGCATTGGACATGAAACTGACTTTAAACTTCTAGCATTCAGCTTAGTTTTTGACTGATGTAAAACCAGCAATTATCCCAGCCACGTTAAAAATAATGTCTTGCATTATTTGCCAACATTTATCCACATTTTACTTTCTTTTTTTCCTTTGTTTTGCTTTGTGTTTAATTTTTTGCTGTTGGGTTAAACGAATTGATTGGAGCTCTCTTTTGTAAACTGCCGAGCATTATTATGTACAAAACATAATTAAAAAATAATTTAAGAAACTTCTTGGGATTTTGTTTTCATCCTGAACATTAAAGGGGCTATATTATGCAAAATTGACTTTTTTAACCTTTCGACCATGTTATAATGTTGTTCCCTCATCAAAAACATACCTGGAGTTATGTTTTGTTTCATTCACGTCTGTTTTAGCAACCCTGTAATTTCTGGCATGACATTTCTGAGACCTCAAAACGCTTGGGTCCACTCACCAATCAACATGCCTTCTACATCCAGTCTGATCACATTTATTTATCCAATGATTTCTGCTGGTCTCGTCACCTGTTTCTTCATGGCACCATTAGAGTACTTATTCAGTACTGTCTCTTTTAGTCAGATTTTGTTTTTAAAGGTTGTAAAACATGCAATGCTGTACCAGAGGTGACAAAAAATGGTTTAAAAATATAAATAAAAGCGTAATATATACCCTTTAACATGCCTCTTCACTCAAAGTCACGTTGTTACATAGTTCAGTGTTGCACAGCTATTATCTGTTTTTACTCTCATTTCCTATGTTCTGTTGTAAAGGGATTACATTTTGGAGATGTTGTTTCTTATATTTTGAATCTTTTATATTCTTATGTTGCTATTTGCTTGTGTTTTCGTTGCAGAGGTGTGTGACAGTCCTCTGGTGGCGGGTCTGCCCTCCTCGTCCTTCAGGAGCTCCTCTCAGCTCAGCCCCAGCCATGGCCCGGTGTTCGCCAAGGTCAACCGCAGAGAAGGTCAGACACCGCTAACCTTAAACTGAAATGTCCTTACTGTAGTGTGTGGCAACAATGAGACATGCCACCAAAATGAATGTATGAATAATCATGGAGCATTTTGAAATGGATTCTGGCTAAATCAAAGCTAAACCAGAAATCACAAAGGTCAGGCCAGGCACATCATGAGGGTGAATATGCACATAACTTTGAATAATAATCCCTGACTATAAAGGATAACCAATTTTACTATTATTCACAATTATAAATGTCACAGTTGGATAATAACAAATTTTAGAGGCTATGCTATCTCATGGCAAACTAAACGGAATCCACATTGTGTCCCAGTAGAGGTGTGTGCAGTAATCAGGTCAGCTGACTCACAAGCACAAAATACTAGGCTTTTATGTCTCATATGTTCATATTTAGTCAGTAACTGTCAGTAATATCTATGTAAGTACTTACTTTTATGAGAGACTTTATGAGAATGGCTCCATAAAACTGTAAGTTTCTAAAGTAGTTGGAAAGTCACAGAACGGAGCTGTCACTTCCTCTGCTGTTTACTCACTGTAATAAATAAAATGAATTAATTAATAAAAATGTCAAAAGATTAGGTCCGGCAGCCTGAGGAATATCTGAACAGTTTGAAGAAATAAAAAGCTAATCATATGGGGAGATATCAATCTGTTATCAACACTAGACAGGTTGAATAAGTGTAAATAATCCATTTTGCTAAGACATATTTCCTGAAACATGAGGCCCATTTCACTAAATATAAGGGATGCACTGATACCGATACCAGTATTGGGTATTGGTATCGATACCATGTCCAAGTACTCGTACTTGTATTTATAAAAGTGGGCTGATACCAACACCGATACCACTTTACAGCACTGTCATGTGACATTCACCTCTCAGCTGAGCAGTGAGAAACATTTCAAAGTGAACTGTATAGAGATAAAAGCAAAGCTTACTCCACATTCTACTCAATCGGACACCCCTAATCATACGTGAGTCCTAAAACTTAAGCAGTTGTCCTTTTGTTGTCCTAATTGTCTCAAAAATGATCCCAGTGCAGAGTGTGAAGCAGTTGTTGTCTGATAAAACATAAGAAGTACCGTTGCTAATTGTGTTAGCTGCTTTATGTCTTGTCAAATCTCCGCTGGTTATGCTCAGATGCTCAATCTGTTTTTAAAATGTTCAGCGCCTGAATGGAGGAGAATCTAAGCATTACAATGAGGTATAACATGTCCATATTGAGCAAAGTTTAGCCGTAGTTAGCTGTGTTCAAACCACTCTGTCGTAAAAATAACGGGGATAGACGGCAAAAAGACAACACGGTATGGGATGAATGAGATATAGTAGTGTAACTGTATAAACTATAAAGTAACCCCTATATAAGTACTCGTATCGGTACTCAGTATCAAGTACTCACATGGAAGTACTCATACTAGTATTGGTTTGAAAAAAAAGTGGTTTCAGTGCATCCCTACTAAATACCAACGCAATTTTCAAAACTGAGGCAAATTTGCAAAATACCCAAAAGCTCATTTTGTTGTCAGTGTTGATTTTGTCATCAAAAGTCACACACACACAGCAGGCACAACACACTGCACAGCAAAACACTTTTCTCTGTATGTGTTTTCATTTAGGATTTGCAAATACAAAACTTTATACCAATTATGACACAGTCCTTAAGAAAAAACAGAAAAAAAAAACAGTTTTAGTCAAGCTTGTTCTAATAAACTTATAACAAAATTACAGTTACTACAGTAGCCGCAATGTGTACTTTTACAGTAAACCATAATGCATGGTCACGGCCCGTGATCCGAATTCGGACCCAGACACCGTCCCATCCAGACCTAAACCCCTAAACCCATCTGGACCCGAACCCATGTACTGGACCACGGACATGAATCTGTTCGGCCCCGGACTCACCGGGAGTGCAGCGGGGCCCCTCTCAAAGGGTGTCAACACGCAGCATGTCCTGGCACTTTAAAGCTCTAACATGAAGAGTGCAGGGTTTACATCAGGTGTGTTTTTGGCTATTGTCCAACAAAATTACAGAACTAGGTCCAGACTGTGTGTGGAGGGACCGGGCTGCTCGATTTACAACAGATAGAAGTTTTCTCTTTACAGATCAGTGAGATGAGCTGGAGATCTGTGGCTGTGAGCACTTCTGTCCCATAGCTCACCCCTCCCACCGGAGTTTGTCCCTCTGTCCCACAGAGGAGAGAACTGTCTCATATTTACCGGAGAATTGGGAGGCTACATGTGTTTAAGGCGCGGTACAGAGTCTTTCAGTTTTAATGAGTGATACATCTCCTGTGTTAAACTAGACAGTAAATCTTTGCATGTGACGCTTTCAGCCAATCAAATCTGTGGATTTAGAAACACGGTGACTGTGAGTGAGGCAGAAAGCAGGTCAGCTCTAAACCCCTGTGTCTCCTGTGTTCTGAGTCAGGGACCATTATTAAGAGCATTATTATTTTATAACTGTAGCTATTTAGTTGATAAAAGAAAAAAAATTCTACCCTCTTATTTTATTATTTCATACCCCCAAGTTTGGTTTAAAAGTGATGTTAAAGTTAGGAAAATGTTATTGCCATAATATACAATTTTATTGTATTTACACCATAGACACAGATTTTCAAGGCACAAAATAACATTGTGATGTTCCGGACCTTTGCTCAAAAAAGATTTCCCTCAGTGAATTTTAATTGCTGACCCCTGCCATAAATAATACTACCAATACCTGAACCAATAACTGTGATACTAAAATCTGACATTATGACCTCTTTATCACTATGGACCATGCTATTGACTTTGCCACCAAGATCACAAAATAAATACCTTTTATTAATTTTGTTACTTTGTATTAGTTTACAAGGAAATGTATGTTTTTAAAAAGTAAGTGTAAGTACATTTTCTTAGTAAAAAAGTTAATGTCTTTATTTCAAATGCGATTACCTTTATAGGCACTGACAATAGTACTTCATATACCAGTGCAGTAATAAAAAACATCAAGAGGTATAGCAATAAACTATAAATAGGACTAATATGATTGACTTAATAACCAGATGTCAGATGCCCAAGGAGCCACAGGAACACCGGATCTAAAACCAAAGGTTGCAGATGTCTGCCTCAGGTTATCACTGGTCCATACTCTGAGATGCTTGTGTGACGACAAGCGTTGGCTCTGGATGGTTAATTAATTTAATTTGACCAGCTGGTTTATCGCTTCCACATTTAAAAAAAAGTATTTGGGGAATAAACTGCATATTCCATTGCTCAGCCCATGCTGTTATGGATAAAGGGCCTTGATTAGCTTTAGCTAATGCAGTAGCATTAGCTCTATGTTGCCTCCAGTGTCATCAGCATAAATCAAACCTTCAGATGTTACGTCATTGCTAGTATTATCACTCCAGGGTTCTGTAATGTCATTTATGGATAATAAGAATAAGGTTGGCACTAGTGGTGATCTTTGCAGGACTCCAGGCTTGAGCGCCAGTTGTTAGGAAAAAGCTGTTCAGATCTTTACTGACTGTGATCTGCCACTTAAATTGTTAAATATAGCTAAGATAGATGCAGTATCTATGTCTCACATAAACATGAAATTGTGTTTCACACGTCCACGGCAATGCAGTGCATCATGAAATGTAATAAATATCCTGATAAAATTTATTACACGTTAAAGTACTATGAATGGTAAAAAACTGTAATGCAACCACAATAACATTACAAAGTCTGGTTCAGCAGCCTGATTGCTGTAGGAAGAAAGCTATTTAACAGCTGAGTTGGCCTTCTTTTGATGATGTGGTATCTTTGTCCTGACTGCATCACTGTAAACAGTCCATAAAGTGGATATGTGTGCAGTCCTTCAGGATGCCACCAGCTCTCCACACACAGTGCTCAGGTGCCTCCTATGCCATAAGCTGGTAGTATATGTATGAAAAACTAAAAGTATCCAGTTACTGTCCACATCTGTTACAAAAGTATACAGTATCTGGATTATATAGAATAGCTAAATGACCAACAGAAAAGTTCAGCCCTTACAAATTGGTGTAAATGTAAGTTAAAGATTCAAAGCCTCTATTGAACTTAGCATAACTAGTTTCTTGGCTGTGCTTCACCATGGTTTAGGGCTGTGACGAGGTTTAATTAAATTGGTTTGAGAGACTTTGTTACATTTCCATCTTATTTGAAGGTTGGCTTCCTTTATTACCTCCGACTCATCAGGCGCACCAACGTTAGCTGTAAAACCCTTTACGGAGACACTCATCTCTTTTTAAAGGCTTCAAAGGAAACGAGACGGAGGCAGTTATGACATCTGATCATTTCTGCTGATTTAGGCTTAATGCGGCTCACTCCCGATGACTTATTGTAACCATTTCATTGGCGTTAATAAAGAGAGTCCATTAGAAACCCGCATTTCTACATTTTGGGATGATGAAGTGTGGTTTTATTTAAATGGATAGGCCTCCAAGTGTTTTTTCCTGATGTCGTTTGTTCACGGTTTTGACTGCGTGGATGTGTCTCGAGGCGGGAGGGAAGAGCTGGGACAAAATGGGAAGTGTGTCTCTCTTTGAGATAGTTACGGAGCGGAGCGTTGGAGCGTTTTCATCTCAGAGAGGCAGAGACCGTAGCTCCTCATAGGAATCACAGCGGAAGACTTCAAATGAGCAATGCACAAACTTATAGTGCCACCGCAGAAATAGACAGAGGGAAGAGTTGAATCATATTGAGTATTTTGTATTCATATTGCTAAAGTTTAAAGGGATATTTTTGGCGTCGGACTGTAGGCGGGAGTTCTGAGTAGAGTGTAGAGATTTGAACTCTTATCCTAGACTGTAATAAGTACAAGTCAAAAAGGTAAAAACTTTACAGCTCTTCCATCCAGGGGTCTCTCCACAGTGAACCTCTTCTCTCACACCAACTGACTTCATCTCCTCTCTCACTACATCCACAAATCTCCTCTTTGGGCTTCTTCTAGGCCCTGGCACCTACAAACTAGTCACTATCCTTTCTCTGTAATGACTTTATTTCCAAAACATCATGAGCCCGTCCCTCTGATGTACTCTTTCCTAAGCTTATCTACCCATTAAAACGATTTGCGTAGTAGGAACCATGGATTAAAATTATTTTGGTTTCAAATTTAAGGCTTTTAAAGTGAGAACTTTAGGTACAAATCAGAGTTCTATATCTTTTCTGTACACCCAAGGCAGCAGGACATTGTTTCTTTGCTGAAATATTGTAATAACAGTAGTGTAAAAGTACTTAAGAAAAAAGTTGACAAGACTTCCTGATATGAGCGGTAACAAACAAAATAATACAGTTTGTATTAGCTTCATTCATCCATCCTCTACTGCTTATCCAGAGCCGGGGTGCGGAGGCAGCTGTCTAAGCAAAGATACCCAGACTTCCTTCTCTCCAGATGCTTTCTCTAGTTCTTTTGGGGAATCCTGAGATGTTCCTAGGCCAGCTGAGAGACATAGTCCCTCCAGCACATCCTGTACCTTCTCCTGAAATTGATGTGGACGCTGTCTCAGCTGCTCCTCTGCTCCACTCTGAGCTCCTCTCTAGTGACCGAGCTCCTGACCCAGGTGCACCATACTGGGTGACATCAGACTGTCCTTGATACATAACTTTCCATTGGCATTTTTGGAACTAGTCAGGCCCATCATCTGCAGCCTTTGCCATGGGAGACTCATGGCATGTGGGTAGCTCTCAGCTATGTTGCCCCCCGGGAACATAGCTCCTCCAACACAATAAGGTGACAGTTTAAGAAAGCTACATGCAATATTGCAATTGTACTGCTATGCCCATTTACTAATTCACAATATTTACATTTTGCATGTTCATTAACTATTCGTATAGGTTTAAATCAAGCACAATGGCCAACTGGTAAACACTTTCACCGAACAGCAAGAAGGTTGAGGGTTAGATGGCCAGCTGTCCAAAAACTTGCATGTTTAGATGTTGACAGATGGATTTGAGTGTGAGTGGTTGACTAGTGATTGTCCAGGTCAAACCTCACTTCTTGCTTAAATCAGACAGGATAGGCTCTAGCCCCATGCAATCTGTATAGATAACAAATAGACAATGAGTGAAAAGGTACTGTATTGTACCAGTGGCACAAGTGATAAAATGAGAGTGCCAAAGTGAGAATTCTGATTTCTCAAGTCATATTATCATTGCCATATTATATTATATTATATCCATATAATTGCACACATAGTTCAAGTATTTCTCTAATATACTGCAACTTAACTTATATTTGGCATCTGCTGTAAAATTCCATTATGGCTTTATTCCTGACACATATACTTGCTCTATCTTAAAAAACTATTGAAATGACATAAGCAACATTATTACTGTATATAGAGGTTGTGAATATATATTTGCTGGATTAATCGTCCAGCCTTAGTGCCCACAGTACATTTCTACTACCACTCTATGCACCGCAGACAGAATCACATAGTAGATAGAAGTATATGGCAATACTTTGAAGTTATATTAGCGGTGTACATCATCCTTCAGTACATCTGAGGTGTGGACTGGACTGGGATTTACAAAGACAATAAAAGGCGTAGAGAGACTGTCGTCTGGGTGCTGATGTGGGCCTTTCTGCAGCTTTAGAATAGAAAAGGCAGATTTTTTTTTTTTTTCTCAAAGCATGGTGGTTTATTGCGACGCTGAATCTAAGACACATCAGGGAGAGTGGGATTTGAGTTGCTTTCGCTGCGGACAGGAAGAGGAATATAGCCACATATAGTAGCAGAACTCACCCCGAGTGAGGTTTATTAGAAAAACAGCAGACATTTGTGTTTGTTTTTTATTCAGCACAGATCAATATTCCCACACAAAGTAGAGAATGAATATGAGGACCGAGCTAATAAAGTCGTGCACACTTCCTGGCTCCGAGCCCTTCACGGTGTAATGCAGGCTATAGATTTTCTCAGTGCTATGGCTGAATGTGGGACACACAGGTTGGGGATCGAAGGTAATTTTTGGGGCGGAAACGGAAAATAGATGGGGTTTATGGATGGTTTGTGTCTGGGGGAAACACCAATAGTATTTTTCTTGAGTCACATTTTTGCTTAGTGCATATGGAAGATCATTTATAACATGCTGCAGAAACTGTCACGGACACCAACTTAGTTCTTTGCGCAACAATGGAAGTTCAGGTTGGGTCAGATTGGTACACAGTTTGATAGAAATAACTCCTTAACGGTCCTATATTATGCTTTTTTCAGGCTTTTTGAGGTAGTTTTGGACACCTTAGCATTAGTATTTTACGTTTTATAACTTAAAATAATGTATATGTATGGAAAACATCTTCTCTTGGGGAGCTGATACTTTAGGTTTGCAGAAAATGCTTGGATTATGTGTCTGTTGCCCCCCGCTGGCAACGGTGGGGAATGAACAAAGCTTAAAATGGCTAATTAGCATGGTTATTAGCAACTTGACGCTAACAGATAGATACATGAGCTGAATGCTTTGTAGAGACAGCCAATTTAAGCTCTGAAACTATCAAAATGAGTCTGGTGGCGGAGTATGGGCTTTAGAAAAACATAGGAACACTTCCTGGTGTCACGTATCTACATAGAGTGGTGAGGCCGAGCATTTCAGCTTTTTAAAAAGAGACAGCTTCAGCATACAGGGTTACTCAAGCATGCATGTATGAAACAAAATACTACTCCAGGTATATTTTTGAGATGGAAACAACATTATAACATAGTTAAAAGCTCAAAAAAGTCAACAAAATGTGGATGCATTTGCATTGATAATAATGACTTGGATTTACATCATTCTAGACTCTCACAGCACTTTGCATTAGTCTAATGTTCTATCACTCCACAGTCATACTGGTGGTTGTAAGCTACCTCTGTTGCCACAGCATCCTTGGGGCAGACTGGCACCCAGACAGCACCAACAGCCTCTTGGACTACATAAAGCATGTTTTATGTAAACAGACATAATAATACAGACATAAAAAATTATTGAGAGTCTTTGCGGCGCTCATGGTTTTTGAGCTGCGGCCCGGAGGCTTGCTCCAAACACAATTTCACTGTACTTTGTACTTTTGTACCTGTGCATGTGACAATAAACTTTCATTCATTCATTCTAAAAAACTCCTCCTATATGTAGATATCTCAGAGAAGTGTTGCCATAAAAAATTGGTGCAAAATGCTGCTCTGGTCGTTTTTATTAGTACAGTTTATATGACCAGCCTTTTGTTGCTTTTTTGAGATGTGTTGCTGCCATCAAATTCAAAATGAGCCAGGATTTTTCATGAAGAAGAAAAACATTTGTTTCACCACCTGATATAGTAGTCTATTATGAAAAAAAAAATATATAATTGTTGATCATTGCGTTCTGTTTTTTTTTTTTCTTTGACCCATTTTGTTATCAGTTCATCATCATTTGCAATAAATAGAAGCTAAGAGTATAAAACATAATGGAACCTAATCAAAAATAATCTAAAACTGCTAGCAAGTGTTGAATACAAATAGAAATGGTTTTACTTTGCTCAAGGGAGTGTAAACCCATGGCTTTAGACCTCACCACCACACCTCTATTTCGAATGGCTGTGAGCCTGGATCTGGGGATTCTCAGGGCCAAGTGGATTGTTGACCTGTGTGCTTTGCCTGCGCTGATAAGATGGTTCCGCAGTTTGCCATACCCATAAGGCTGAAATCTGTTGGATTAGTGTGAAATGAAATAATAATATGTGTTACAACTGTGTTTATTACTAAGTTAAACTAAATTAATATTAGCTTATTGTGGTATTATGGCAGTTATTAAGTAAGCATTTAACGGGGTACTTGTGCATGGTCATTTAATAGATTAATGTCTGTATGGGAAGTGGCCTGTTGAAAAATGATGGCACGCATTCTGCTCAAAAATATGTGTGCAACAAAGATCTGCATCAATCTTCTAAAGAGAAATGCGTTGGTTTTCTTAGGGAGTACTCATAATTTTTCTTTGTTATAAGTGTCATCCAGCCAGACCCATTCACTTTCTATAGTGAAGTGTTACCAATGAAAACCATTCTAAAAGTGCACAGCCTTTATGCAGCGCTTTGTTTCTATGCTTGGCTTTGATACAGTGTTTTTTAAGTTGCATTAGTAATATGTCTATTCATTCATTCTATCATTGCATTTATAAGAAGTTGATCTTGAGGAATAGCCTAGCTTGGCCTGGCCCTATGGTAACATTTCATTTCTGTGGTGGAACAATGACAGCCGAAGTAACCAATCAGAGAAACGAAAGGCGGGACATAGCAGTGCACCGCTGACCCAAATAAACATGAATTCCTGCTGTTATTTTTTTATAAAACACCAGAATAGAGATCGGGATTGTGACGTCACATTGGTGGTCACACAAGCTATTTTCAACAGTAAAACAATGGCACAATAAGAATGTAAACTACTCGAGCTAGCGTTCACACACAAGTATTCTGATTCTTAAGTGTGTGATAAATATTCAGCAAGAGTGACAAAGCAGTTAAAAGTTGTTTCAAGGACTCGTATGTTTACTTTTTTTATGCTGCTGTTCCTAATGCTACTGATATTTTGCTGTCTGTGACCACTCACGAAGCAGATTCATCACTCAACGGTTGTTTCATGACATAGGTTCTCGATCTTTATACGTCGTATTAAGAGCAGTGCTGTACTTATTTCTGAACTGGGAAAGCTGCAGAAGCCTGTTGTACAAAGATTTGTGGAAAAAGTCCTTTTTTTATACGTTTATTACATCGGATATCAATGGGACTTAACTGCTGTTAGAATGGCAACAAGACAAAGAAAAAATCACACAGAGGACTGAACAATAACGCGGCCCAACAGGTGACGAAGGAAAGCACTAAATGCCGTTAAAGATGTTAATAAATTAGCTCGGTAGCTAGTGCTACATTGGTTAGCTCTTCCACTTTCCGGATTCTGCCTAACCCGGCTGTGATAGATCAGTTTCAAATCAACCGGAGAAATACTTCGCTCCGATACTGTCCTGCTTGTGAAAAGCAAGTAGGACAGTTTGCCAGGCTACTTGCAGAATGGTGACTTTAAACTGCCCTTAGTGAATAAATGTGTGAGTGAATACTTAGGCAGTGTGTGTCTCCATATTAAAGGTCCCCTATAATGCTTAATTGACTTTTTTGAGCTTTTAACCAATTATAATGTTTACACCTCAAAACCATACCTGGAGAAGGGTTTGGCTTGTTTGTATTGAGTAATCCTGTTTGCTGAGCTCGTCCATTTCTATAGAGCTGAAAACGCTTGTTCTCATTGCTCTACGTAAACACATAACCAGGAAGTGCTCCTATGCGTTTCCAAAACCCATACACTATCACCGGACTCATCTGACGGATAATTTCAGCACTTAAAATGTCATCACTATGAAGCAGTCAGCTCATTTATTATTTATCTGTTAGCGTCATTTTGCTAATAGCTGTGCGAAATAACCAGGGAATTCCACAGGGAGGGAGCCTGCCCCCCTGACACCAAATGCCTCTGCATGTTTAATAAACATTTAAAAACATATAAATATTGCCTGATTTTTGTGTTTTTTATTGTATTGTTTTTATTATTTATTTGTTTGCCTGACTTTAATTTGTTTTCATTTTTTTATGCTCTGTTGCCAGCAGGAGGCGACCAACAACTAATCCAAGCAAAAATGAGCAACAGCGTCCCAAAAGAAGAATAATACATATACATTATTTGAAGTCATAACACAAGAAATACTAATGCAAAGCTGTCCAAAACTATTTTAAAAAGCCTGAAAAAAGCATAATATGTGACCCCCTGATACCAACTGGCCCTTGTCCAGGGTGTATGCCCAAAGTTGCAGACCCCAGCCACCCACAACCTGTAACAAGAATGTTCAGAAGATGACCGAATTAGGAAGGCATAACCAGGCTACACTGAAAGTGTTGCTGTGAGCCTCATGAATGAATAATGTAGAGCAACACTTTAGGAATGCAGAGGTGAAGTACCCCTTTATCTCTACTGAACAATATTTAGTGCTGTAAGTGGATTTAGTAGAGAGGACCTGGTCTGATCGACACGAGAGGAGCTGCTCTTAAAATGGGGCATTAAACCTGCTCAGAGTCAAGAGGTGCCTCATAAACATGGCTCTCAGATCAATAACTGATTTTATGTTCGACCTTTTCCACGTCTCCGCCCACCACCCTCCTCACCCCCTCACCCCCCCGTCCCTCCACCGGCGTCCAATCTCTCTGTTCACCCCTGAAGTGAGCCACGGAGCTGATTACTACGCTTTGATGAAATGCACCAGCGCTATAATTACATCCATTCTAATGGGCAATTATCAGCAGCGAGAAACACAGGCCGTTTCCGTGTTAAATACGGCCATTAACATTTAGATATAAATGTTAAACGTCGTCATTAACATTTGCTTATTAGACGGAGTGGAGTTATCTCAATGTTTTCGTGGCAGCTCAAAGGAACCGGTTTTAAATCTGCAGCAGCCGTTCGTAAAGAATGTGACAAAGCCCTGACAGCGGATAAGCCAGTGAGAGGTTTAGACACTGAAGGCAGGTGGAATGAGGACCTAAAAGATTATGCTCCCAAATGTTTTAAAGACAAACTAAAGAAATTGTATTAGGTGAAAATAGTATTTAAAGAGACCTATTAAGCTTTTTGAAATAAATGTGGACATCATTTTACTATTTAAAACTTAAAATAATTTATATATTAAAAATTACCTCTTTTGGGGGAGTTGTTCACGTTGCTGAAAATACTCAAGATTGGGTGCATGTCCCTTTAAGGCCATCTCGTCCCCTGCTGGCCCCACCCACTTCATGCCATCAGGCCAAAAGAGTCAAGCTGCCATAGAACTGCACTGCTGACCCCAAATTTTCACTGAACTTTTGCAGAACATCATTGTTTTACCTATGTCTGCTTAAAAGTCAAGCCAATTTACACTGAGGACACCAGATCCCACCTCTGCTCTGCCAACTACTCACCATCTAAACCCAAAGTTGTAGCAATAGGTTCCATTCATGTGATGTCATAGAATTCTAAAAAGCCTATAGACCCTTCTCACACAGCGTCATCTGATCACGTGATTTCCACGGAGCCGCCATGTTGGATGGCAAAAGCCGGTTGTCACGGCCCGATTTGGATCCGTCCTGCTGTCTGTTAGCCTAACAAATTAAATTCGTTTTACTCATCAAAAATAGTTTAATGTGTCCTATATCTGTGATAGCATCTGCCAGCTGTCTTTTGAAGTAAAAAAGTTAATGTTGCACTGTTTGACAAAGTTTATTCTTTAAAAAAGTCACATAAAAGATCGCTCCTGCTGTAATCGTCAAATAAAGTAAAAACCGATCTGAGGTCAGTTCTTACTGTCTGCTCAGGTTTATTAGCAGGGTAAACACGTTTTCATGGACATTTAGCAAACGGGAGAGAAAAAGAAAATGCAATGTTCAGGACAGCTTGGTATTTGTTTTTTTCTGCGTGAGGATATGGCGATTACAGGATTATTTTCACAACATGTAATACTTTGATGGAAATACATCTCGATATTTACTGATTGAGCGTTACTAATCCTGGATTGGACTGGTTTTGGACAGAACCAGTGTTCAAAGGTAAAAAGTCTGTTTTTTTGGTTTGGGCATACTGAGGAATCATCATTAATTACACATATGTCCTATTTTAAGCATAAAGTTAACTTAATTCCCATTTTGTACAGAACATAAGCTTTCTAACGATGTATATCATGCCTGTATTGACAAAATAATAATTATAGTTTCTTTCTGAATCTGGTCGCCGCTAGCTTTAATGAGGTTAAACAAATATAAATCCTAATTCTCCTATATCTCAGCAAATTTGCCACTTTTTAGGGGCTTAAATTTTGATTTATAATTTTAGACTTGTAAACCCTCTGCGGAAAGCCTACTTTATTTAAGTATTTATATTGCCTTTTCACTAATCTGCATCTCTCATCTGCCTACTCACATGGACAACAGTTGTTTTAGGGCACTTTCCATACTTGAAGGTCTGTCACCCATCCTGCCACTAAATATTTTAATGCCTCTAAGGAGCTCTCTGCCTCTTGTAAGCTTTTAATTGTGTCCCTATAAAGTGAGATTGTCGATTGATTGACTAAATAATTGTAAACGTTGTGGTATTCTAAAGCGGATTGACAGCAAGCAAATTAACAGTCATTTTGACATCATATGGGTCTTAAGCATTGGCAAGTGAACATTTCTCTAAATATCGCTGTCTGACCTGACCACTTAACGTTAAGTATTGAAATGGTGTAGAAAGTGGTAAATATGAACTCAATTTCTATACATGATCACTAATCGCTAGCAGACTACACCGGCTTTTTGCCATCCAAAATGGCAGCGCCAACAAACCAAGTCACGTGACCTGAGAACGGTCTATAGTTTAAATTTAAGCAGGACACAGGTGAGCATTCTATGGTAGAATGAATCTGCCTGCTGAAGATTGAAAATGCAGATGTCATGGTCTGGTTTATGGCTAATACCTCTGTAAGTACTGGGCTTACCACATGAAATAAAAACTAGCAAAAGTTTGATGTCTTTGTCAGTACAAATGACCTATGGTGACGTTATTTCTTCACTATAGCATCAAAAAGTGGTGATATTATTCAAACACACAGGCGTGATTGCTGTCTATAGACTTGGCATTAAGCTACAAGATTTTTATGGTGTGGTTATGGACCTATTTGCTAACAAAAAAGGATCATGGTTCAATATTTGTGGATTTTCTGTTTGGATATTTCTTTTAAAAATAGCATGTCACCTGTACATTTATTCAGGCCTCTGCCTTCCATTTGAGGTTTTAACATCATCAAATTCTAGAACGTGAACGCAACCTATTGAGCCCCATGCCTTCACCTTCTTTTTTTTGTACTTGTAAAATGACTGTTTGGTGTCATCCATCTAAAGAATTAACTCTTTGTTTTGGTTTTAGTGTAGCATATATTATTTTGACACTTTGTGTTTGAACTCAAAAAATAGAATTCCCTATCTTGAGAGAATCAGCATGGAGAGTTGTTCCTGGGCTGCACTTGAGTTGGTGCTGGTGTAAATTGTCCGACTGTGTAAAATAGAAAGCACGAGTGACTTGATGATGTTGTTCTGTGCTGCTACTGAGTGGGCGTAAATTCATTTGCAATTTTATAGTTTTTTGATAATTAAAAATGTGTTTTCTATCAAGCTGAATTTATTTTTATTTTATTTTTTTATAATACAAAATGCATGGAAGGTGATCTTTGAACTGACCTCTTAGTGATGGTGTGACCTGGTCAAAGCCTGTTTTCTACTTGATTTTCTGTTAAATGTTGAATACACTGTACGTAATTAGTGTGGAATGTTTTGTCTCATGTTAAATGTTTTTACTCACTACAAACCAGTTTCCTTACGGGGACAATAAACTGCTACCTACCTAAATTGGGCTTCCTCTGACTAAAGCCCTCTACAGACAGTCTTGCCTCCTGATCATCTACTTTGAATTTACTCGTGAGTGCTTCCTGGAGAAGGCAGGGTTACTTAGGTTATATAGGCATTTTCAGCTCCTGAGAGCATACAGGATTTCTCAAAATAAGGTGGAAACAACATTATTAGACAGTAAAAAGCTCATAAAAGTCAAGTTAGCATAATAGTTTCCCTTTAAGTGCATGCCAACACTATTTGGCCAGTCACATGAGCTTGAACACAAGGTGATCCTGCCTATATGGATCATCACTGCCAGAATTGTTTAGGGTTTCATAAGCTCCCACCGATTGCCCTACACCACACATAGCATAAATTAATATAAAACAACAACATTGTATTAATGGCAGCCAACAAAAACAATAAAGACAGAATAGAGAAGAGTATCTAAATAAAATGCAAATAAGTATTAACAATGCATTCAGTGTTCAACGAGGCAGACATATGTGCAGGATTAATGGACCAGCTATTTTGTGGAGGCGAACTGGCTGAGTTTCATTTATTTATTTATATAGTTTGAAAATAAAAAAAAGAGATAGCTATACTGTTGCTGAGGGGTTTGACTGGCTAAAAAATGAAATTGTATATCTTTTATCAATAAGTTTCTGGATGCATCTGCTTACACACACAGACAGAATAACAAAGACAAATCCAATAAAATGGGGTTAGGCAGTATAGAATAGACAATAGCCTGCAGTTTCTGATAGTGGATACTATGATATATTTTTTGCTTGAATGGGTGTTTTTGGACATTTAAAATAACTGGACAAATACAAGTAATTGAAATGGTCCTGCACATCAGTGGTTACTCATACATGTTAATAAAAAAATTGTCTCATAAAAAAACATGTATTTATTAGTACATTTTATACTTAGTTTATTGTAAATGCTAATTCTACATGTTTTGCTTTGAAAATTAGATTCAAGATTTAAAAAATGCTTGTGAATACCAATAATACAACTTAGCAATATAAACTTATATTACATTAACTTATTTTACTACATACTCCATGTTCAAAATCTTAAACTCATAATTAATTGACAGCAAAAATTACTAAGAAATAAATTTACTGAGAAAAATGTATCAAAAATAATTATTATTTGAACCACCCCTTTGAAACAGGCTATTAAATTCTACAAAAAAAAGTAACCATTATTTTTTACAGTTTCACCTTCTTTTTTCTCAAAAAACACTTGAGCTTGCTTCTTTATCACAAGTTTCAATAGTTTAATATCAAATTGCAAATATTTTTGAACTAAATTATAGAATGGTACCCCTTGCAAATTGCTTGCATACCCCCTAGAGGTCCCTGTACCCCTGGTTAGGAAACACTGCTGTATATGAACCAGTGATGTGTGCTGAGGTTGATGGATGGTGAGGCACACTAGTTCCCAATTATAGACCTGTAGACTGTAGACATGTTGGCAGCTCACACTCCAGACTAAAGGCCTACCAAATTAACTGGTCTGAAGTGCCACAGACTAAATAGCGGCTGTTTGTTGGTTTAGTGATTGCTTTTATTGATTAAACGACGTAAAAATGACTTGCCCAGCTGGTAAAGTTTGACTTTTAATTATTCTTTTAGTTTTAAAAACTCTCTCAGTGATTTTCAGTGATAAAAAAAAAAAAAAAAAACATCTGCTGGTTTGAACTATTCCTTGTAGAAAAGTTTGCCCAAACACATGCCCACTCTGCTGAGGCACAGGCAATGCAGTGGCATGCCTCACCTCCAGCTTTTTTCAGCACTATGTAATGTCAGACTGTCAAGATTAAATATATTCACATATAGAAAATACGTCTAGATGATTCAGGACACATGAAATTCAAAAATTTAGGATACATGATACAAGGGTCTACAAAACATTGTTTTAAAGGTTTTACAGAGAAGCAGTGACAGGAATAAACAGCTCAGGTCAGTGTGTATGGGACAGCGCTTTCAGAGGGAGGCACGACCCGCACCTCACACTTCTTTACACATATCTAAAAGTAAGATGAAAATTTGGCTATTGTTAAACATAAACCAGTTTGAAATTATTCGAAATTCCCTTTACAGCACAAATAACATAAATATATTAACATTAGGCCTATTAGTTTTTACCTGACTGAACATTACTAGTTTCAAAAACGTCTTCCATAAACATGGCACCATCTCAGACAATGTGTGTCTACACAGGTCCACACAAAAATCACTGAAAACACTGTAATACATGTGCCAGGCCTGTTAGTGGCACTATAACTGCGCCACACCAAAAACAGACAAGAACATATGGGGGATGTGCAGAAAACTCGTGTGATGTAAACATATGAACATGGTGGTGAATATGAAAGTGCGAGCTAGAAAGGAGACTTTAGTAAGATGGTCATAATCACAGACATAAATATGTAGACGCCTTGTTGGTCACTTTGGTCTGTTGCAATGATACGGCAAAATTGCTGCCAACAGCCGCCTGGGCCAATATGGCCTCTAATGAGGTAAACCAATGCAAGTTAATGGCGAGTCACTGTGCCTGCAGTTTCCATGTCAACAGAGTTTGGCCCATTCACAACCGATTAAAGTTGGATTTGTGGTGATTTATTGATTGATTAAACATCAAATTAAATTATGGTCTATAACTACTGTGGTCTGCCACATTTCTGTAACTCCTGTCCAGCAGAAACCTAGTGTTATATTATTTAGCATTTTGCTTACATGCTAATATATAGGCTATGCTAATTGCTATATTAAATGAAACTTCTACAAGTGGATACACTCAGTAATGCATTCTAACCAGGCTCCTACACAGCTGCCAAAACAGTCTTGAAAAAACACAATACAAAAAAAAAAAAAAGAAAAAAAAAAAGGCTCGTCTCCATCTTGTCCTTAGGAAGGGCATCATTAGTTGAGGCAGATTTTGCAGCCCATTTCCTGGGGTAGAAAGCTCCACTTTAGAAAAGCTTACACTGTGAACCCGGATAAGTTGAGTTTACGTAAAAAAATTGTGGAAAGTGGTAGCCCTAAAAAAATTAAGCAATGAAAAAGAAAAACTCAAGTCTATTTAACTTGAGCATTAATTACAGTAAGTGTAATATACTGAATGTCAAGTAGAACATATGCAAACATGTAAAGCACAATATACTACATAACTAGCAGATGAAACTAATTATTTTAAGTTATATCAATGGTTTTGCATATTTTCTACAGAAACCTAGAAATCTTGTGCATTTTCAGAATTCAACACACACTAAGTCCTCCGTCATTTGTACCTCAAATTTACATTAAAAAAGACATGCAGCAGAAACTACTATTTATTTACTTAGACTGTACACCTCTCATCAGGCTCTTAGTCCTCACAGTCATAGGCCTCTATTGTCTGTCGGCTCAGTGATCTGGGAGATAGTAACCCAGTTATACTCCTAAGATATTAAAAACAAAGTTTATACAATAAATGCAGTTTGATAACTGTCAGTTTTTAAAAATCTACCATTTTTAACAATACTGTGTCAAATGAATGTAATGTTGAGTCTTACTGTGTGCTTTTAATTTTTAAGATCTTGTCAAAATCTAGGAGAGAAGAAACAAATTAAAGGTATTAGCACATATTCCTCAAAACACATTTTAAAATGTACCAACGTTTCATTTATCAAGATGTAAATTCTAACATTAGTGCATTCTAAATCCACTGAATCACATGTAGTTTGCCTGTTTTCAAAGTGTTCAGAAACAGAGGCTTAAAGATATACTTCCCAAACCCACTCCAACATGTTAGTTAACATTTAAACAAACACAGTATACTCACATATTAGCCCATTTTGTCACTGTTGTGGTGATGTTTTTAAAGATTATGTCTTATCTGGCACTGCAGTCTTTGAATGTAGACAAAATGTGCTTCATCTTCTTTCTGTTTACAGTGTAGGGGTAATTAGGGGAACATAAATGTGCATTTTTTTAATGTAAACACACACCATTTTGTCTGAAAATGTATTTATATATGGTACTGAGAAAATGTGTTTGTTTTTAGGCTCCCATTCATCCCAATTCTGAGAAACCTTTTAGCTTTATGAAGGCTATTTAGAGCTAATTGCAATAGCCATATATACAGAATGATTTCTATATATTTTGTAGTATTCTCAGTGATGTCTCATTTAAAAATCTGTGTTTCTTGTACAAACTTCAGAAAAGACTCTCCATGTCCTCCACCTGCCGCTGTTGTTTAAATTCCCCAGAGGTCGGTCTCTCGAGGCCGTTCCTCATTTACCGCAGCTCTCTGAACAACGGCTCGAATTTATTTCAAGGTTTTTAAAGTGGACATGACCACACAGACAGCTGCACTGACCCACAGGATTACTAATGCTTCCTCTTTTAAATCTTTCTGTCTGTCTCCTGAAGAACTAACACTGCAGCTTATGGGATGTGAATGCAAGTTACCATTTTAACAGGTCCAGCAGTGTCATAATACAGAGAATTCTTGCCCTCTATTTGCAAATGTAATATAGTAACAACTTGGCTGGGTCCTTGTCGATTGGGGACTAGCTTTAAAACCAATTGGATAGACAGCCAATCAGAAAACACGGGGCAGTAATATCTTGTGCAGAGTTTTGATACTTACAAAGACCTGTCCAAGACCACAGTGAACTGAGACCAAGACAAGAACAAGCCTTTTAGAAGCTGGGACTGAGACAAGACCTAATCCTAATGCAAATGTGTTCAAAATGATTTCAAAAAGGCTGAAAAAAGTTTGCTTCCCCTTTAGTCTGGACTTTTTACGCTCATGCGAGCTCTCTTCTGGACCAAATGAACCTAGACTCATCTAAAGAGGTAGTCTTGGGTTTGCTTAGAAACGGACTCTGGTATGGTTTGCTTATGGTATGAATATGAACTGTCCTCGATTCGGCCCAACTCCAAAAAACATCATTGTGTTTGGAGTTAACAAGCTTCCATAGCCAGGTAATAAACAGTTGCGGAGAAACTCAATCATAGCAACAGCAATCAGCCGCTAAAAAATGTAAGAGAAAACAGACAAAAATAAAAATAATATGAAGGAGAGGGGCATCGAGCAGTCTCCTGAACAGTCTCTCTAGCAGCTGGCAGCTTGTGGCACGCCATTGCTGTTGCAGAATAACAAGTACAATGCCATGAAACTTAGGTTGCATTAGCTGTTTTCACTGATTTGCAGCTTTAACAACAGAATAAATGTGCTGATCAGAAGAGCAGCACGCAAAACTGCTCTGTCTGTTTTCATCAACATCCGTGTCTTTGATTTGCCGCGTCCCATCAGTTCTGTCCAATGGATGCAACGATTGTCACATGCCTAATTTTGTTTACAGGTTTGAGCCCACTTGCAATAAGAAAGCAATCCTAACCAAGCGACAAAAAAATAACGTCTCTACTGACTGAGCTACTTCTTCTGGTATGAATACTCACTAAGAATTATTGCACTAGGTCTGAAATTACAGCTATAGGCAAAATCACCCCACTCCAAAATAACTAGCTATCACTTAATAAACCTCTTTTTCTGATCCAACACTCTGCTGCTTGAGCTTTCACACCTGAAAGACTTAGAGTTTCACAGATGACCAGAGCTACGGCTGTACTTTGGTGCATTCATCCAAAAAATTAAAGATCTTTAACCTAGAGTCAACTATACAGAATTATACTGTTAGAAAAATATAGCACCACCAACTAAACACAGTACATTTATTTTAGTCCCTAAGCCCTGGACTCCTCTAAAACTTTTATGTGCTGTTCTTTGGCTCTCAGAACAGAAAACATCAGTTGTCTCCATCTAGTTTTCACAAGGCTAATTCAGACTAATATATATCCTGTTTATTCAGTGTACTCTTTTGTAATGATTAAACTCCCCTATAAAGAATATTTCTCCATCCATCACCATCATTGTTAGTGAGAGACATCTGCTCATGTCCTACACTGAGCAGGTTGTGCGTGTCTCAGATTGATGGTGCGTAGGATGGAAAATTAAGAGTCTCCTTCCCTGTACAGTACAATGTGGTGTGGAGCCGCTCAGTGTAAACCTTATGCAGACTTCCTAGCATAGTATGACTTAGGACATAGAGACTTTTGGACTGTAACCAAGTGAAGGACAGTTTAAGTTACATTGTCCTAAAATGTGCCTATATTACATTTTTAAAAACTGTATTTCTACGAGGGCTGAGAGTTTAATCACAATTAATTAATTACAGAGAAATTAACAAATAATTTTTTTTTTGCAATTGATCGCACTTGTCACAGAACTTTTCTCAATGACCTAGTTTCTGGCGCAGAGTAACCAGGGCTGGACATTCACACCTGTCAAAACACCAAATGTGAGTGTGTTTCAGCTGTGAACAGTTGGATAATGTGCCTATACAAGTGCACTACAGGTAACTGTGAGGCAGAGGTCAGCCTGCCCGCACACACCTGGCGCACGGTGTCACTCCTTTTCTTTCACTTTCAAACGCGCTGCTTCAAGGCGCCACTCATCGTATCTCTGATCGTTCTGACAGCTGACTGATGACACAGGAGACAGCAGTCTGTAGAGTTCAGCTGTGAAGGAGAGAGATGACAGGTCCACACGGAGGTCACACACGGTGCACAGAGGAGGAGAGACAGGAGAGAGGCACGCCGTGTGTTATTACGTGCGCGGGAGGCAGAGGAAGGTCAATGCACAAACTTTGAATACTGCCGTTAGACTGTGGTGTTAGTTTGAAATCAAGTTAAAATAAGCCAGAACATATAAATAAACTTCTATATTTTATTTCTGACATTTAAATATTAATATTTGATAAAAATGCAATTAATCACAATTAATTAATTCCAAAGCCTGCAATGAATTGGATGAATTTTTTAACCAAGTCCCACCACTAATTTCTACCTCAATAAAATGACACATTGACTCATTGTACATTCAGCTTTTACACTGGATGCTCTTTCTATTGCAGCCATATGAATAGTTTCATTAGAGTAAGCAATGTCGGTGAAGTGTCTTGTAATGACAGGACACAATGACAGTATGGACTTGGTCAGAGCGGGAATTAATCCGCCAACCCTCCAGTTAGTGGACGACCCACTTGACCTCCTGCAGTGAATGGTTAGCTCCCTGTGTCCTGCGACTTTAACTGGCCACTGTCCAGATTGTACCTCGCCTAAGGCCCATATTTTCTGGGTTAGGCTCCAGTCACTGGTGACCCCTGATGGGAATAAATGGAAGAAGATGAATAAATTCAAGGTTGTGAGTTACTGACTTAGACCTCTTGAGGTGGACTCACAAAAGCAAAAGCAATTTGACACTCAACAGGAATTGTTTCAGACTCAAAAGTTGTATAAAACCTCCCGCCCCTTGCCAGCGACCTGGAGGGGGGTGAGGAGCATAGGCCCCCCTGACATAGGCAATATAGGCAAATGCTAAGGGGGCAGAGTGACTGGGGGCACCTGCCACTGCTCCGTGCATCAGCGCAAAATAAGTGATGCAAGCTGCAGGATTAATGAGCCTAAGCAATAACTATACATAGCTAGCTAGATATTATGGACAATGGACAGAGTTTTGAGTCCATGTGTTGTCAAGCTTTAGATCACTTTTCATTTGATGACAAATGATGACAATACATGCAGAAATGAAAGGTGCATTCTGATGTGCTTGTTACCGTGGCGGTGTGCCTTTCTCACAATATTTTAGCTGTGTTAATATAAAAGCAACATGTGACCCTGTGTCTGCAGAGGTGGAGCAAAGCTTCACTGGGGAACCACTAACAGATAATAGGTAGCCTGTGTAAAACAAAGAAACAAAGAAACAAACAAAAAAAACAACAACTTTAAATCCAGCTATGCTCTGGTCAAAGATAAGTAGCTTATGTTTAAAATGTCAAACAAAAACGTTTTAAACAAAGTTTAAAAAGTTAAGAAACTTGAAGTGAAGTAAAATTATAATTTGTCTTCTTTTAATTACTACAGTGTAGTAGCAGCAGCTGAAAATCATGTACACAGGGAGTGGCACGAACAAGATGTTAATGCAAATGTAACCTATTCTGTTTTTATTGGTGGTATAGAGGTATGAGGCAAGAGGTGGCAGGAGTAGAGCAAACTAAGCTTAGAAAAGAGATTTTGTCGCTTTTAGTGTGAGTCCAGCCTTACTGTTTTGTCCACAGAAGTCTTGCAGTTATAACGATGCACAAAATCCCCACATCTTCATTTAAAACACTTTTTCCTAAAGATCTGTACTAACTCTAATATTACCATAATCCACTGTGTGTGTGTTTACACCAAAGTCTTGTTTCATCACAAGAGATTTAGTGAGATTTTCATTAAACCTAGGATTCCTTATCAGAATGTGGTCTGCACTGTCTCTGAAAATTGGTTAAGACTTCAAAATCTTGTTGTGTGCCAGGCTTAAGGCAGAATTGAGAAAAATATTAAACATCTCCAGACATTGATTTTTTCCCCTATGCCCTAGTTCCAATATTTGCAAACAATATCTGCTCCATTTAAGTTCACTGTTGTGACAAACTTCCTGTATTTTATTTTATTTGTGTTGATGTAGTGATATACTGGGATACAGGAGTGAATGTAGGTCGTGTATAGAACACCTGTGCATTGTCAAATGTTCTGGTCTGCTCTGGTTTGCTGACCCCAAAGCCTCCGCCATCAGAATCCTAATCCAGCGCTAACACGTCCTTGGCCTGCTTCCTCAGCCACAGCCACCAGCAATGTTTAAAATAACTCTAATACTTACATAAACAGACATAGGAGTGTCCAAGCAGAAACAGAGTAAGATAGAATGAATTTTATTGAAAAACCTAAACTATCACATCATGTTGAGCTGAATGTTCAAAATCAGAAACTATTGTTGCTGAGCTTTGTTTGTCCAATCAACACACAGCAGTGTTTAGCTCCAAGCAGGGTTGTCCAGTCTGTGCTTTTCCCACGGAATTGGGCGAAATGATATGCTATTTCTTCACATTTTGAGTGACAAATCTTTGAAACTCAAAGCCAATCACACTGAAGCTGGGCCAAATCAGCTCATCTCTGTGTCTGAGCTGCTCTGTCTATGAGAGAGGGGCGAGGAGCGCGTCTGTGTCACCTGAGGAGCGCTTCTTCCTCGCAGCGGCACTAATTACAATCACGTGGTGTTTTCATTCACTGATCCGTGGGTTTTGGGTGGTTTTTGATTTGCTGTTGGGTGGATTTTGATGTTCAGACCTGGCAACCCTGGCAACCCTGGCTCCAAGTCAAAGTTTAGACCCCTTTCCCGTGTCTCAAAGTAGGACGGATAGGGTACACTTTTGGGGGATGCTTCATGTGGTATTGGAAATTTTGTTAATATGGAAGCAAACTATCACATTTTGAATTTTACAGGCCTTTGAATTTCTACCCTTGATTTTTTTTAACACTAAAATGAGTCTGAATTTTTTTTTGTCTCTAAATTTCAGTCACCAAAATTTCAGTATCTAATTTTCATTGTACTTTTTCAGTGAAAAGAAGTTTCAGAGTACATAAATTGCCTTTTAAAAAAATTGATTTTTTTAGATTTTATTTTAGACTGGAATTTCCGACGTTGGACAAGAACGTCAGACACATAGATCTCTGACGTAGATAGATGCAAAGGGTGGGCTGATCATATTAAACCCTATGGATTTAGAATGGATTCTCACTTAAGTTCATATGTGTGTAAAGGCAGGTAAACTAATACTTTTGGAAACATAGTGTATATATATATTATATACTTTCCCACATACTGTTTCTCAGTCTTGCCTTAAAGTCTTCTCCTCAAACTTAGTTCTAGTTAATTTTAGTTTTGCCAAGTTTTGAATTGTTCGACATTTGCACTTTTTCCTGATGGACAGACCTCTCAGTAATATATGACAGCTGGCATATATTATGAAGAGTACTATATGGCACTGTCATTATTATGGACTCAGCAATTCAGCTCAGGTTTAGTTCTATATCCCAATATCACAACAGCAGCTGCCTCCAAAAGCTTTACAGAAATAGACAAACAACAACATCCACTGTCCTTAGATCCTCCATCCCTTCATCCTTAAAGGGGGCAACTTTTTCTTTTTTTTTTACCTTACTTAAACAGCTTTGGCGTCAGTGTAATGACTACATAAGTTGTTGAAGGGTGAATAAAGCCCCTACACCTACCGTTGGCATATTGGCGAAAAACCTGCCTTGCAAGAATGAGAGAACCAACCCAGTGTCCCTGAAGTCTGGGGTCTTGCAAGAAAGCAACCCATCCTGGTTAGATCAAACAACAAAATAGTGATGGCTTTATTTCTCGATTTCTGTCATGGCAGAGCAGCCAAAAGACAGAGGAAACCTATACGCAAGACAAAGAGAAAGCAAGAGTCAAGCTGGGCGAGTCACAGGAGTCAACGGGGCTAGTGAGTATTTACGATAGTGCTTAACTCTGAAATGCTGTGGCAGCTCCTTAGAAAAAAAAAAAAAAAGTGTCCAAAACAGTGAAAAAATTAGCAAAATTCCAAGATTCCCCTTTAACATCTGCTGGGCATCTGTATAAAATGGTTCCTTTTCATATTTTTAAACCGATCATGGTCACTTGAAGAACAGCAACACATTATCTGACTCAAAGAGAACATTTTTAATACAGTATGTACTGAGACAGCAGCAGAGAGTTGAGGTCTTTTGAACATAAAATCAAAGAAAAAGAGCACTTCATTTCCTTACACTATTTGCATGATGCAATTTTACTACATAATAAAAAATCGCAGAGGAATCTTTTTTTTTATTTTAATGAATGAGAGCAGACTGGATGTAGAGGGTTGATTGGTCAGTGCTTCCTGAAGTGGGCGGGGGTTTGTGGGAGAGGTGGAGGTTCATGGAACTGAGCATTATGAGGTCATAGAAAGGCTGTGCTAGAAAATAAAGGATTACTCAAACGTGTTAATGAAGCAAAACACAACTCCAGGTATGTTTTTAATGAGGGAATTATAACATGATAGAAAGCCCAGTAAAGTTGATTTTGCATAATATAGCCCATTTAAGAAAGCAATTATTGTAAACTAATTGCAGCGGTATAAATGGAAGCACTGACAGAGCCAGAACCAGCAGATTGGTAAGAGTTAAGATAAACTTTTAAACTCTGAATGGTTTTGGTTTAAAACACATCTGGCTATCTCAGGGTCCACATCTGGCTGTTTGTTAAGCTGTTAGTGCATTGGTCTGTTTCGTCGCCAGTTGTTTGCAGTGGAGTGTGACTACAGACGCCTGCCTTGCACCTGTTGGTGATGTGTGTAAAGCTTCTCATTTTGTCGAGTAAAATGATGTTTTTCACACATTTTCAACCGAGGAACACATTTTCAAATGTCAAATGAATCACAAGTGAACATCACAGAGTAGACACCCCATTAGTGTTACATTTGCCTAATTTTGTTCCTTTCCTTTTGTTCATTTGGTGTTTTTCTCTCTTCTGCCAATTTTCAAAATTGGCTTTTTAATGAATTAAACTGAAGACTCAAATGTTTTGCTGAAGATCTGAAAGAAAGGAAATTTTTATTTTGTCACAACCAAAATATAAAATGTAAAAAAGCCCACCTTAGAATGGAGCCAGATTTCTGTTGAAGCACCTAAAAAGCAAACATAATTTTATAACATTTTCTATGAATTTGTGCCTCTCATCTACATGTATTTATGTTTTTATGTTTGAAACCTCAGTGGTTGAGTCCAAGTCGGAGTCACGTTCTGAATCAGTTTTGTGTTTAAGTCCTTTCCAAATCAAGTCAGGTTGAGTCCAAATGAACTGTAGTCAAGTCCAAGTCTGAGTCCCGTGTATACACCTATTTCATAACAGAGCCTTAAATATTTAAAGTGTTTTTGGTCAGACTTAAAGTGCGACATTGTCTCTGCTTCCAGCATAAAAAGCAAACTAGTTATTATCCACATGTGTCACATGAGTCATTGGTTCACAAGATTGAGTCATTGGTTCATAGTCCAACTTGAGTCACACCTTCTGGTCTATGAGAAGAAATGAGTCTTGTGTTACCAGTCTTTAAAATGAATGCAGAGGACTTGAATACTCCATCTGTGGTGTATGCACAGCAAAGTAAGCAGTGTACTGTACATAAATCTCACTGAAGAAAGTGTTAACTCAGAAGAGTTAAGGGGAGAGACTACAGGTAAAGAATATGAAGAAAGATATGAAGAAGAAAGGAAGAACATATCCAATCTATACATCAAGGTGTTTGATTACATTTAGTCCACTTGCATTTATAGATTTCTATCTGAAATATTAACTTTAAAGTTTGTTTTCTCAAAATGTGTTTTTTTCACACTTAGAGTCAGATATCTCCAGTACCTACAAGCACCTAATTTTTAATTATCTCGCATTTTACAGAGGGAATTGTTGATATGTAATTCCAAGCCTGATTTGTTGAGCATTATACTCTAAAGAACAAGCTGAAATTTTAATGATTATATATGTTATCCATAATTACCTTAAACTTAAAAAAGTGATCCAAAATGTCAACAAAATAAACTAAGAAATTTAAACTTGGCTTTATTCAATATTATATAATGTATATAATATTTGGAAATGTATGCATTACCTCATTTGCATATACAAACAATAACTAACTCAAAACTTGCAATATATTTCCTATGTTGATGCCAGTAATCTACAGGAAAAGTTTCCTATTGATATCTGTTGGTTTAAAAAAAAAAAAAAAAAAAACTATTCACATGCAGTGTCTTGCCTTAAATTGTTAACATTTTGTTGTTTAGAGGACCTGTCATTTATAGTTTTTTTTTTTTAAAGAAAAACATCTCCAGTTGATGCTGGAGTCATGTGTGACACTGTTCCTCTGAGTTATGGATGTACCATGTTTGATGTGGACATAGCCTTGTTATATAGAACTTAGAGTTAGAGCATATAAAGTTTGAACAGAGCTGAAAAATATTTACAAACTTTTAGAACTGGCACTTTAAATTCTATGTGAGTGCAATCTATTCTTCACCAGCAGCACAATGTTTACTTAACCATGCCTCAAAGAAGCCAAGATCTAATCACTGCAGATTCATATAGATTATGATGGGACTTTCTTAGAGACATTGGGTCATGTTTGACATTGTTCCCCTGTGTTCTGGTGCTGTGGACAGTTTCATTTCACTTTCCAGTCTTAAGTAAACTCGGGGAAAAATGTCTGTTTAATTCTCACCCACAGTGTTCATTTAACTTCAGAGATTTTGCTGTGTGTGCATTCTGGATCTTAAAGCTACCCTACCAACCCCAACCCACCTCCAGCCACCAACTTCACTACATGATCTGTTACTGTGGGTTCTCTCCATGTACTTCCACCATCTAAATACATACCATGGACGCGGGAAGGGGGGGTACTGCAAATTTGACTCCAGCACCCCCAACTGTTGGGGACGTTGTAACTGCAACTCCAAAAGGATTACAGAAATAAATTATATTTTATTATACATTTTCAGATGAATTGCGTTCTCTTCATTAGGTTATAAATCTTGTAATTTACCAACGCTGTTTAAAGCCGTGTTGTTGCTGAGCTATTGAAGCGTTTTAATGTTCTCCGGCTGCATCTCAAAAGACATTTCGGCCAGATCGTCTGCTCTTTCAGGGCGCCAGGCGCGGCTGACATACAAGGAGAACAGTTTACAGTATACAGTTTATATCTTTTTCTCCCTTTGCTTTTTAGCACAATGGAAAAGCACGACAGAGCGTGTAAATAGCACGCCAGATTTAGTGCCATTTTGCTGCCATCTCGACGCATTTTTCACTTTTTGCATCTCTCATTTGAATCACTTTCTGATCCTAAATGGCATGCCTCATATGTCACATCAGGAATAGAAATATATGGGGACAGAGGCTTGTCAGAGACAGAGATCACAGTTGCACTATGGTCATACTCAAAAACAAGTCCAAAAACTGGCCCATATGAAAGGATACTGTGTGAAAAGCGTGCAAGTTGCTATAGCAATAGCACGACCCAGTCTGAGAGTAGACAGGACAGTAGTCAGTGGAGCAGCGCACGCCCCTCACCTGCGGCTGTGATGGGAGCACTGTCCTTAAAAGCGGTGAGCGCCAGGACACACAGCAGATTTAATGCTAACGAAAGATGATTTCTCTGACGCGCAGCCTTCGCGGATGCCGAGGTAACACTGGCACACTGTGCAGAGATCTGTGGGCTGTGGTGCACCGCGCAACAACTGCGTGGCCACTACTTGCTCATAAGAACAATACCCAAAACTAGCCCATGTGAAAGGTTTGAAGGAGCAAAGTGTGCAACTGGGTAAATGCTTCTCAGTCTAAAAGGAAGACTGCAAAGCAAATCACTTAGGCACACGCCCCGGCCCCTCACCTGTCTGCAGCTGTGACAGGAGCCCCGGCCCCTCACCTGTCTGCAGCTGTGACAGGAGCCCCGGCCCCTCACCTGTCTGCAGCTGTGACAGGAGCACACCGCCCGAGCACTGCCCTGAAACAGCTGGGCACAAAGCTATGCTGCCTGGGTCCAGACGGTGAGCAAGGCCGTGTTTTCCTGAAGCACACTTTGAGGTCAAACAGATTGGAAAAAATGAAAAATACAGCACTCAAGGATTTCATTTTTTGTTTTTTGAGTTTTGATGTATAGTAGCCTAATATAAAATAGTAATTCGATAAGGGCTTTTTTCCATTTTTTGTTTTCTTATTGGGAAATGTGAAAACGAAAGGCCAGCAGGTACACGGACCCCGCACCTTTCCCAATCTCACTCACTTTTAAGAATAAATGACTGTTCAAATTAACAGAACTCAATTTAATTGCTTAAATAATATTAAGGTTATTATGACAAAAAAGCTTACCAGATTAATACCCCCCCCCCAATTTGTTTATGTCTGATTGTGTGTTATTATTTGAGTGCGTGTTTATGTCTGATTGTGTGTTTGCGTTTGATTGTGTGTTTATGTTTGATTGTATGTTTATGTTTAATTGTGCCTTGTGCATGAATTGTGCTATACAAATAAACTGTCCTTGCCTTGATTGTGTGTTTGTGTTTGATTGTGTGACTAGTTATTTGTAAAGCCCCTTGAGGCAACTGCTGTTGTGATATTGGCCTGTGGTTGTCAGTGTGTGTCTCTGTCAGCCCTGTGACTAACTCGCCACTGTCCAGGGTGTACCCTGCCTAAGACCCTTAGTTGCTGGGATAGGCTCCATCCACCAGAGATGATAAAGATAACTATATTCTTATTATAATATGCTTTGAAGTGACTTTTTTCCCCAAATATATAAAAAAGATCTCCTTTTTATTTTAATGAAAGCTAATAAAATCTTTGCCATAAGTCCTTTTCTTGTTTACTTTTGCAGCCCTATATCAAATGGAGTGTGACACCTCAGGGTTAGATGATACTGAGCGGCTCTTCTGGGTCTGAGTCAAGTGTTTAGTTCAAGGACCACTGTTTGATTTATTCATTGGGTATTTTTCACTGTCTCTGGACTCCTGACCTTCATAGTCCTCGCATGCTAACGTATTTGGCTTCTGTCTGCTGACCCCAGGAGCCGTTCTCTGATTGGTCCATTCATCACGGACATGTAGCCAATGCTAATGTCCACCGGCGCATCGATGCGGGGCCCCTGACCTGACTTTAACCTCCATTAGAGTCCATCCAGATGCAGCCCGTGTCATTACAGACCGGAGAGAAAGATGGAGCCGGTTTAGGTCCAATATGTGGAAAGGAGAGTTGAAAATACTTAGACTGCCTTAAAATGGAACTATGTGCATTTTTGCTTTTCTCTGAGACTACTCTATGAAAACTATTCCTCAGATACTATCATCATTATTTTAAACAGTTTTGCATGGACTGAACATATATATATATATATATATATAAATTCTTTGCATGAAGAATTAATGCCAAAATATTAACCTGTAGACTAGAGGAAGGGCAGTTATACAATTTTTTGGTGTTTATTTGATCCATAGAGAGTACAACCACACCGTGTATAGAGGGTATGCAGATGACATCACTGCATGTGTAAGTAACTGCCGTGAGTGGCAAAGCTGGATTAATAGCTGCGTCAAGTAATGATAGATGTTAGCGTAAATACTCAAAAAGTCAACTAAAATGGGGAAAGAGAGTTACTGACTGATACAAACATATTCAACAAGAAATCTGAGATATTTTTGATAGACAACTGAAATCTAAAAAAAGAGGAAAAGCAAATGCAATGCAGCATTTCCAATAAACAACCCTGCTGGCCAAAAGTGAATCTGTAGTTTTCTACGGACTTCTGGGTGAATCACAGAGGAAGTCCTTACTTTAAATAATCTGTCTGTGAGTCCGTGTGATGGTTAAATGAGTTGTTGTGGGGCGAATAAAGCATCCTGCATCTTCCCCTGCTGTCTCTGGGCAAAAAACTACAACTGCAACAGTGAGCGGTGAAGTCTGGAGTCAGTAAGAAAGTGGCGCATAGTGGCTAGCAAAACAACAAGCTAGCAATGGCTTTATTTCTAAATTTTCTTCATGACAGAGCGGCCAAAGGGCAGAAAAACTTTGTATGGATACAAGGAGGGGAAAATGAAAGTATAGTCATATGAAGGGCAATAGAGAAATCACCTCAACTTGAGTAGTACAGTATTACAGTGCTTTACTCCGAAATGTAGGGGGAGCTTTGCAAGGAGAGAAAGAAAGAAAGAAAAGGAAGCAAAAACAGTGAAGAAACGAGTCAAGTAGCTGAGTTCTGCTTTAAAACATTTTCTATTAAATATATTAACAGCTACACAACAGTATGTCACGTTAATGGTCCACGTTAACTGCATCATAAAGCCAAATTTACATCTGTGAAGTTTGTTTACTTTTTCTATTAGTACTCAAGAAAATTGTTACTTGATAAAAACCCGCAACAAAAAGGTTTAAAAAGAAGTCTAATGTCTAATGACAGGGGATGTTATGGGACTGTTTAGTTTATGTTTGATTGTGTGACTAATTGTTTGTAAAGCCCTTTGAAGTGACTGCTGTTTGCGATATTGGAATATATAAAGAGGATTGAATTGAATTGTAATAACACTCTGTCATATATGTCAGGTTTGGACTGGCGCCGTAGTGGTCTTTCTGCGTAACTGCATGTACACCCGTTTGAGGTTTTGGATGAAGACAACCGTGTGTAGCATATAGCTTTGGCAGAGCTTTAAAGTCTGTTTTTTACAGGACGTGCATTCTCTTTATACTTTTCATTTTTACCCGTTTTTGAGTAAATAAACACACACGCTCCACGTTTGCCTCCCAAATTGCTCCTAATTGTTAATCATTTTTTCTCTATTTTATAGTTTTTGTAATCAGTGGGAGTCAAAATTGATATTGTAATCAAAATCTCAATCAAAAGCTCAAATATTCACAGTTGCAGATGACAAAAGACTTGTACAACAGCTGTGTACCCATTAATAAAATATACATATTTCTTTAATTTGTAAAGCAAGTCACATGTGCCGTTTTGGCTCTAACTTTTTAGGCCAGTGGTTCCCAAAGTGGGGTCCACGAAGGTACTACAGGGGGGCCCCCAGAGGCTGACTATATTTCAATTTCAATTTATTATTAGTTTTTTATTTTTATTTTATTATTATTTCAGACACATTCAAAACATTTGAAATTAATTGCAGGTCTATACTTGTTTTAAAATACTACTTTAAAACAACTTTTAGTTAATAATCAGTGTTTTTGTAATGTTTTTTATAAAAAAACATATGGAGAAAAATATGGCAGAGTCTTTTGAATAGAGAGAAGTTTTATCGTTGATTTTTATCGATTTTCTGAAATTTAAGGGGGCCACGACAGTCTTGACTTTGGGAATGGCTGTTTTAGGCCAACAGAATTCTGTCACAGTTATATGCACTTGCACACTTTTGGCATTGACACAATCCTATGTTAAGTGATAGGAGTTTGTTTTTTTTATCAGTAACTAAATGTGTTGAGAATATTTCTGTGCTATTTTGGCAGTGAAGATAATTCCTTGTGAGTTTTAATTTGATATATACAGTATATATTTAAATTTTGCCCAAAATGTCTTAAGATTCTCAACCCTTGATGTAATGTCTGATAGAAAACATGACGTGTGTATCAATGTTTAGCTGTTTTATTTAATGGTAGCAGTTATATAAAATTAAAGGCTAAAAAATAGGGGTTTCTTAATTTTTATGTTACGCTGAACAAGTAGTCACATAAATGTATGGCACCACTTTAGTTTGTCACTGTTGACTGTGATTTAATCCATTAATCACTACAAATCCTACTTGTTTTTCTTTTTAAATGAATATTATTTTCTTTTTGCCATTTTAGTTTTAATTGTAACACTCCACTGCGACAAGCTGGCCCCTGTCCAGGGTGTACCCTGCCTCAGGCTCAAAGTTACTGGGATAGACTCTAGTCACTCCCAACCCATAACGGGAATAAACAGAAGAAGATGAATGAATGAATGTAACATCCTGACTTTACAAAATGACACACAACAAAGGAATTGCTGACTATCTGTTTTTTTGCCCATTCATGACCTTCCAAAAGATGCATAAAAATCTACCCGTGACATTTTGAGTTATGTTGCTAAGGAACAAAATTTGTCCTATCACAATCCGTTAAAAAGATTCCTGGATCCAGAAGGTTGGTTGTGCATACCTATGGCAACAAACAAGCATATCTTCCTTGGTCTATTACTGACCTTTCCAACCAGAAGCTTTCACTAAAGACATTTTTTTTAAAAAGGTCAATAAAGGACCAGGGAAAACATGTTTACCATTGTGAGATAGGGGCAAAGGTACTAACTCCAGTCACTAGTTATCAGTGCAGAAACAATGGATTAGTTTTAGCATATTTTTTCATTATGTGATGTAAGGGCTTTGAGGCTAAATAAATGGAGCATTTACCTTTGAACTAGAAAAGACCAAGTTTGATCCAGGTCCAAGCATTACATCTCATCTTGAGTTGTTTTTGCATGGGTATAACTTTCCCTAACACCTCGTCTCCATCCCTCCTTGTTCCTTGTTCATGTCAAAAATCTCTCTGCTGCAGTTTAAACTTGTTTCCTTTTGGCCGATCTCCCGCCGTCTCCACTAAAGGTCACCGTGTCCGGTCCGTCCCGTCGTGTCGGCTGCTCAGATTGTTAGCGCTGGCCTTTAGCCGCCACGCTAACGAGCACACAGCACTTCAACCAAACAGCGGCAAGTGAGAGAGTGACCTTCACAAAGAGCTGCAGTCGACAAGACTCACACTGACATGTAAGAGCAGTCACAGTGTTACTCACTGGTATGAATACAGCTACTTCTACTGCATTCAGCTTCAGCAGGGCTACTGTCAGTGGGTACAGACTGTTGGCTCAAGGGACTTATATCCATTGAGGACAATCACCCATGACTTTTTTATAAGCAATCCTTTCTAAATAGGATATTTTATGCTTTTATTTATCTTTTTAATCCAATCTGGTTCACCTCTAGAACAGCACTGCACATTTTACAACCTTTAAAAACATTGTCTGACTAAAAGAAAACTTTAGTTTTTTAGAAAGTTTTTAATAAATATTTTACTGATGCAATACAGAAACAGGTGAAGAGACCAGCAGAGGGCAGCGCTGTTTTGCTCTTTTGAACCGAAACAGTGAAAGAAGAAGAAAATGTGTTTACTTCCCTAAACTTTTAGTATGATGTAATTTTACTACTAAAATGAAAAAGAGATCAGTGGGTACAGAGTTGTACACCGTTTTTTGGTAGGGATGTCCCAATTCTGGCCTCTTATGGTGTATTTTATAATAGACCTGGCCTTTAGAAGCAGAGAGGACTTAAACTAAAAGGCACTGAAGATGTTATGGAAGACTTTGAGAAGCCAGCGACTGTTTGAATAGTGCGCATATGTAAGACCTGCCTCAGTCTTTTCTGACTCCTTCTGGGAACACGCCTTCAAAACACGAGGACGATCATCGCCATGGAGGCTGGGAGCGCCCCTGGACTCACATTCACCGGTACGTAACTTACTATTGTCATTATCATCATGTTGGTTTTACAAAACAGCGCTGCAAAAATGAAAGCTCAAGTAATGGAGGTAATGAGAAAAGAAATGTTTATTCTTTGTTTACCAGCAGCCTACTGCATTTAGCCTGCTACATGCTGCATGCTAGCTTTACACAAACCATAGCTGGATGTAGGGCTTGGCGATAAATTAAATTAATTTGATTAATTTTCATTTTGTACAATGTCCAAAATAGCAAAATTTTAAAATCGAATTTGGCAAAGTTAGCCTCCTCCCAGCACATCACTGTTTCCTCTGTCATGGCTTATGAGCAGCTTATACTCACTGAGGAGACTCTGCAGTTGCTTAAACTTTAATAATCACAGAGAAAGAAGTCCATTTACCTCTGTAATGTCTTCATTTGGATGGGGCAGCAGTTTGGCCAAAACAAAAAGCACAGTGTGACTTTAGCAGCAGCAGCTGCTAACAGGTCTTTGTTTATGTATGCTAATTAGCCACATGCTCTGCTTTGTTTTTTCACAGGCCTCTATGATGAATAATAGTGTATATTATAATAAACCGGCTCTTCAAAAGCAGAGAGGGCTAAAGCTAAAAGACATTGTTCTTCTCTGATGTCACTGTTAAGCCCAATTCACACCGAGTGCGTCACATCTCCGACCAGAGCCAGCTGGGAGACCACAAGTTCACGCAAGAGGAGCGAGTTTATGCTGGAAGTTATGAGTTCACGCAATAATAACCATGTATATAGAGAACTGCCTGTAAAAAGTAAAAAGCCACATTTACCTCTGGCCACGATCTCTTGTTCATTTAGAGATTATTTGGCGATTAAACCACTATTGAAGCTCAAAAATCGCAGAAATATATACTTCCACCCTGCGTAAGAACGCTACGTATATAAATACTTTAATTTTACTCATGTTTAATGCTGTCCGATGTCATCTGTGACCCTGTGTCCTCAGTTAAGATGTAATGTTTACAGCGGTGTGAGCGAGAGTCTGCACAGGCATTTTTATTTTGAAATTTACTGGAGCCTCTTCACTGGACCCGGGTCTGACTTCCTGTCTGGTCTGCTCTGTTCAACTTTATACCTGACGGATCTGGCATCCGGCAAAAATAGACTTGATACGTATTTCTGACGGTGCACCGGACATGGAGACGAACAGCAACGCAGCCGGTGTGAACTCAAGCATTGACTTGCATTGCGTCTATTTCTTGCGGGAGTCGTACGGGACACGCAATGGATTCAGTGTGAATTGGGCTTTAGAGTAATGCACTTTGCTGATGCCTTGCAGACATTTGAAATATATTGCTAAAATCATGTAACTATGTAATAATCTAATTTAAAAACTTTGCCTAGGTTTAATTTGTTTTATATGTCAGCCAACAAAAGAAAAATAGATGAAAAACAAATATTTTTAGCCATATCTCCCAGCCCTAGCTGGATGCTAAGCTTTGTTCATTTTAAATGTACTGCCCTCGTTTTATGAGTCTTGTTTCTCACTATTTTTTCCAGTGTTAGAGTCACAACTATCCACATCATGAGCAGGCGTCTGGTCAGAGGAGAGGGGCAGTCGACCTGAGGCTAACACCAACTCACCCAGAGACAGAGGACCCGGTCCACACAGCTCTGTTACAGGACATCACAGGGGTTTACAGTTTTCTGACTGAAAGGACTGAGAGTGACCAGGTAGGTGTAGGCCGTACTGGCCTTTTACTGATGAAGAAATGCTGTACATGACACAGGGCTGCTTACTGAGGCTGTCTGTGCTCTTGTTTTTTTCAGGCCAGGATAGAAGCGAGAGCTGAAAAACACCAGAAAACCTGGAACTGTGTTGCCTTTGTCAACTGTGATTAAATATGTTATTTTTTCAATGCTTCAATGTTTTTCTGTGATGAATGAATTGTAATTAACACGTTAAAGCCCCAGCCCTACAACAGATGTAACAAACACTTCTAAACCTTAGCTGAGGACACTCCTGCAGCCTGCTCTGTGTCCTGTCTCTGTGTGAGGCAGCACCGCTGCTCTGCTGTAATGCTACTTGTGTGTAGTTAGTTACATTAGCTCATCTGAACTACAGTTTAGAGACTAAATTCCAGATATTTAGTGAACAAAACAAAGCTGTTTTCCACGCACTGATCTGAGGACTCCTGGACACAGCAGAGGCTGGAGGTCTCCCTCGTTGCCTGTGTTAGAGGAGAAGAAAAGAAAACACTGTCATTAGGGCAAAATAATTCACACAGAAAAAAAATCTCCCTTTTTTTTCTGCTTTTAACATTAGAGTAGCCTTAGGTACAAGATTATTAAATAATACACGCAACTTCTTACTCACTTGATACTCTCATAACAGCTTGTAGCATTAGCAGCCATTAGCGTGCACAGTGACAGTACACTAGTTCATATCATAAGTCTAACACTCTCAAGAAAATTATATTAAAACAAAACCACAGCTTATTTACCTGTCCAGCTGGGAGAAAGTGGGAGATAAGCAGTTTTACTTCAGCAGCTGTTTGTTTCACGTTTCTCCTTAGCCATTGTGCTACCTCCTCAAGCTAACGCTGCTACTGCTGCTACACTAACGCAGCACTGCGCATGTGCAGCCAGAGGAGCACGTTCACGTGGAGGTGCAGTGAGTGACAGGTCTGTGAGCCAATGGTTTACCATCACCATACGCAAACGATTGGTTGATGTTTTTTAGGCCCCATGGAGTCCACACTTTTTTTTTCAGTGCACATAATTAATTGCCAGTTATTAGTCAGAGAAGGCAGTTTTAAGTAATATTGCAAAAAAAATAAATTTATAAAGATCTTCCATAATACCTTTAATGTCTTCACTGATGTCACCATGAGAGTAATATACACTGCTGCTATTTTGCTGATGTTTAGTTCAGATATTTAGCATAAAAACATAGCTATGCAATATGTTATTATATTACAAATTATTATATTACAAAATACAAAAAAATAATAATGAAAAAGATAGGTACCAGGATTTGGATCAGCCAAAACCAAACATGAAATGATTAGTATTTACGTGGCTATTGCCATGCTAATACAACATGACTCTCACAGATAGGCTAGTGATGGCAAACATGCATGAATGAAACAAATTACTACTTCAGGTATGTTTTTGAGGTGGAAACAACATTTATAACATTGTTAAAAACTCCAAAAAGTCAATTTAGTGTAATAGGGGACCTTTAATAAATTACCATGGCATAGTATTTGATGGTAGACAGGACTTCAGGTAGCCTTAAGCCACAAGGTAAATACCATCTTGCCAGATTGTGGATCCAATCACTACAAAAAAATATAATGTTCAACATTTGTGGATTTTCTATTTGGTTGTATCTTTTTAAAATAAAATCTAAGCTAGACCAGTAGTGGCTCCTGCCCTGTATCTGAGTTTGTCATCAAAACTGTGTCAGTGAGGACAAACTATATGGAAAGATTACATTGGTCAACACTGATAACAGCAGTAGAAAGTAAAAGAAAGTGTCTCATACATCTCTTTACACAGTAACAACCCAAAATCAAAAATCAAAAAAGGGAAGCAAGGTGTAACACAGATAAATATTGGCAATGAATTCGTGTGGTGTTTAACGACGCAGAGATAACTGATGGTTCAATGCATCTGACAGTTAATGCTGATTCTGATCTTTTGTGTTGGATCATGTATCAGTAGTTTGAAGTCTGGTTTAAAACGCAGCGAGAAGTGCTGCTCTGTCAGGCCTTTAGTGTGGAGCTTTTGTTGCAGAAGGAACCATCTGTGTAGCGTCTGTGTCTCGAGCTGACTCAGCAGTTCTCCCCCCGAACGCGCACACTCTTCCTCACTATTCAAAGTGTCGTTATCTCGCAGCAGCCTTTTCCATCACCTCCAGTGTTTCCTTAAAATCTGCTTCTACAGCTTCTCTTTGTTCACAAAAAACTTAGCTCGTGTTTTAAGACATTTAAAGACACTTAAAGATACTGCGTCTTTTTTGCAAATTCGCACAGAAAGCAAAATAACATTAAAGGAAAACTAAGTAACTTTTCTTGTAAAGGACTTTGTCTGCAGCTTCACACACTGCTGCAGACGCACAGGGGACACTTCCAACTAAATGTGTATCTAATATATACAGTGTGATGTTTTCATTATTAGTAAAGCATGCAAGATTAATGATGAATTTTACAATATTCATACAAGATGGGGGTGGACAGTGGCTGACGTTCAATCTCTGGGTAGAGTCTGCAAGTCTTTCCTTTGTTCTGGAGGGTTCTCTCTGGCTTCTTTTCACTGTCCAAAGACATGCACATAAGGAAAAATAGTGCCCTGATTTTGCCCCTACTAAATGAATGTTAGAGTCTGTCTGTGTGTCTCTGTGTCAACCCTGCAACTAACAGGCAACTGTCCATGGTGTACCCTGCCTAAAGCCCATAGTTGCTAGGCAAAAGCTCCAGGAATAAATGGAAGATGGATGAATGAATAATAATAAAGTATATAGTGCCTTTCTAGACACTGCAGGGATTTTTTAAAAACTAACAAATATCAATGTGACATTATTCCAGGCATATTAAATGACTCAAAACGTATATATATATATATATATATATATATATATATATATATATATATATATATATATATATATATATATATATATATATATATATATACGTGTTGAGTCATTTAATGTTTTATGTAATAAATGCCCTGCGACAAGCTGGCCCCTGTCCAGGGTGTACCCCGCCTACGGCCCAAAGTTACTGGGATAGGCTCCAGTCACCCGCGACCCCCAACGGGAATAAGCGGTAGAAAATGAATGAATGAATGTAATAAATGCGTAAATTTGCATGTTACTTAATCTGAATATTGGATAGAGCCAGGTTTAAAATTCATGATTCATTTTGTCAATATGCTACACAAAAGGTTTTTAGAGAGGGAATTATGGAGAGCTTATTTTTTCTTTCAGTGAATTAGAAAACACTTAGTATAGTCTTAAAAATCAAATTCCGCCTTGTTTTTAGAAATAAAATGATCAATAAATCATGCTAGAAATTAAATATCAACAAATCCTTCTGTAAAAGCATTTAAAATATAGTCAAGTACAAGACTGGAAAATTTGCTGCTTCTAGGAGCTACTGAAGTAGAGTTATCTGGCTCAGAGTGAGAGAAAAACTGCCTTAGAAATGAATATTTTCAATAAAAATCTATGGCCACAAGTGACTAACACATTAATACAACAGGGATTCATTCATCTTGTTCTGCTTGTTACCATTTTGGGTAGATGCAGCCTATCCCAGCAACTATGTAGGTCTTAGACGGGGTACACCCTGGACAATAGCCAATTATATGCAGGGCTGACACAGGGACAGAGACACTCAACCATTCACTCTGGAATTCATTCACTAGGGGCAATTTAGAGTCACCAATTCACCTAACACATACATGTCTTTGGATGATGGGAAGAAGTTGGAGTACCCAGAGTAACCCATGGCTACACTAGGAGGACAAGTGAACTCCTAGAAAGCCAGCTAGCCCAAGGATTGAACCCATGACCTACTTACTGAGACGAGCGCTAATCACTGCTACAGTGCACCCCAGGATTAAACAGTAAATCTCTGCTGGGTGAAGTAATGCAAACTTACTGCAAAACAAGCAGGTCTTACTGACATAGATATTGTTTTGGTTGATGTTGCAAGAATGATAACTTTGCTAAATACTGTGCCAGCCTGATGCATTTTATCGATGACAGAGGGTATATTTTTCCATTTATGTCAACAATCAAAACAACTTTGAGCACACATTTGAATTATTTATTAGTATTTCTTGGAGTTACGTAAAATAGGGCAAGTCTATGAAAAGACGCCATTTCCTCATGCTTACTCATTTTGCATCATTTCTTTATCCTGAATATAAGGTGACTTTTTAAAGCTATGAAACAATTCAAGGACACTCCAGAACAAGATGTGTCCTCACAAAATGGCAACTTGCTTCATTACTTTAAGTTGCATTGTGGAGAATCTCATGATCTGATGATAGGATAGTGTAAACTCAAGCCAGGAGAGCTGAAATAAAGTACAGCGACGACTAAACGAGTGAATTTATTAGACTTTGGTGCTTAGACCCCAACAGGGAGAGATGAGATGCAATGCACTAAAGGAGCACAGTAGACAGTAGAGGCTGAGCAGAGTGAGCTGGTTCTACCATTGAGGCTGTAAATGGGCAGAGGATGGTGACAGGTTTCTGTCTGCTGAGGTGGTGAAGGGGTGGAAAAGAGTGAGATATATCTGCTGCTGAGGTGGTGATGGGGTGGAAGAGAGAGGGGCAGAGGAGAGTGAGATGGTTCTGCTGGGGTTGGTGATGTGGTGAAGGAGAGAGAGAGAGGCGGTTCTACTGCTGAGGTGGTGATGGGGTGGAAGAGAGAGAGAGAGGCGGTTCTGCTGCTGAGGTGCTGATGGGGTGGAAGAGAGAGAGAGGTGGTTCTGCTGCTGAGGTGGTGATGGGTGGAAGAAAGAGAGAGGTGGTTCTACTGCTTGCTGAAGTGGCGATGGGGCAGAGGAGAGAGATAGTCCTGCTGGGGTGGTGATGATGGAGTGGAAGAGAGAGAGGTGGTTCTGCTGCTAAGGTGGTGACGGGGCAGAAAAGAGTGAAATAGTTCTGCTGCTGAAGTGGTGATGGGGTGGAAGAGAGAGAGCGAGGTGGTTCTGCTGTTGAGGTGATAATGGGGCAGAGGAGAGTGAGATAGTTCTGTTAGGGTAGTGATGATGGGGTGGAAGAGAGAGAGGTGGTTCTCCTACTGAGGAGGTGATGGAGCAGAGAAGAGTGAGATAGTTCTGCTGCTAAAGTGGTGCTGGGTAGAGTAGAGTAAGATGGTTCTGTGCTGTGATGGTGATGCAGGAGAGTGAGACGGTTCTGCTGCTAAGGTGGTGATGGGGTGGAGTAGAGTAAAATGGTTCTGCAGCTGGGGTGAGGATGGGGCAGCATTGGTTCTGGTTTTGAGGTGGCGATGAATAGGAGTGAGGCAGTTCTGCTGCTGAGGTGGTGATGGGGTAGAGGAAGGTTGCAGCTTTAGGTCACACTTACACATGCTTAAGCTTTCTTATATGTACTTTGGCATTAGCTTTGCAACATTATGAAATTATTGTTTTGCATCCTTTCCTTTCAAAGTTCAAATTTCAGAGGGCTTATTACTCAGAAGAAAAACATGTATTTACATTTATGCTTAATTGTACCACTATGAATCTTTTTACAAATTCCATCTTTTACAAGGTTATTCTAGCGGTGGCTTTATTATGACTAGAAATTATAATGCATCTTAATCTCATAGGTATGTTTTCTACTGGAAAAACCCATACAACATGAAGTGCGGCATCTCAAAGGTCACTGTTTCTAGCTCTGTGTATTGAACTGGACTTCACACTGAGGTTAATTCAAAAGCAGGGCCTTTCTTTGCTCAAATTGACTCATTTTTTACTTGCATGGCATTTTGCTGAGCCATCACTTTTAAATACCATGAACATTTAATCTAGTTTGTGAAAGGACTAATGCCCATACAGTTGAAACTCGGAGAGATAACTGGACATAAATAAAATATATTTCACAGTCAAATTCTTCTAAATGTTTGATTAATTAACTTCTGTATCCTTTAAAGTATAGAGACTAATGACATCAGAGTGTCATCATAATAAAGCTGACTCTTCAGGGCATAGTTTCTGTTTTCTGACATAATGCAGGTTTGGTTAATTTCTGGTATCTTCATTTTTTTTTTTTTTTTTTTTTTTTTTTTTTTTTTGTAGCCACAGGACTCTTGAAGTTTGACCAATAGTTAAGTTCTTGTGTGAAAGGTGTGAGAGTTGTACATTGACATCATAGTATAAAGATTCTTTAACATCTTAATTTATTCAATGTAAACATTGATTCACTTTGTTAACACACTTGTGGAACAGTCTATACAGTACGAAAAGTGTGAGTCAGTGGATCAAGTAAAAAAAAAAAAAAAAAGATGGCGTTTTGTGGCTTGGCCAGCTTGAGTACTTGAAAGAAATACTCCAGTAAAAGTATGTAAGTTTACAAAGTACTTACTGCTACTTTTACCATTATTTATTATTACCACTAATATTACTAACACTACAACTTACCAGTAAGGTAGTATGTTGCCTCCACTACTACTTAAAAACATCTAAAATGAACAATTTTTCCTAAAAGAAAAAATAATTTTTATTAAAATTGGTCATATGTAGAGGGTAGGGCTGGGCGATGTGGCTAAAATATAAAATCTTGATTCTATTTCAATTCTCAGCCGATTTACGACAGGACAACCGGAATGCAGCATTAAACTATAGGGTAGTAGTAACCATAGAGATCTCATAATAAAGGTCTCCATGGTGCGAGTGCTTACTGTAAGTAGGAGCAAACCTTAAATTTAGTTTGTAACTTATCAAGATACTGAAGAAGACAGATGCAGAAGAGAAGAAGACACTCAGCTCACCTTGAAACCCTGGTACGAATACACAGCTGAAGATGATGAACTCCTCTACACTGAGAGCTTTGACCTTGAGGCCGTGCTCAAGGCCACATTCACAGATCACAACACCGCACTCGCAGAGCACGTGCATTCTAAACCCACCCAGGCACTATCACCACCTGAGGAGAGCCAGCTTGTTCAGGAACTTCTGGAGCAGCTGGAGAAAGCAAAATTTGAACTGCAAGACCAGATCCAAGTGAACCAAGTCTCTAAAACAGAAACTGAAGATAGAGGAGAACCTGGCCCAGCACAGAGCCATCCAACTGAAAGGAGCAAAAATGGTTCTACAAAAGACAGAGGACAAGTTAAAACAGCAGATCCTGGCCAACAAGGAGCTGTAGGTACAAGCTGACAAAGAAAGAATGGAGAAGGAGTCAATCAGAGCTCTTGTAGAAAAGCAACTGGCCGATGCAAACAACCATAGCAAAGCTTTAAAAAAGCACTCAAGACCTGGACAAAAATACTGACACTCTTCAGAAGGAGCAGGAGAGGCAGGTGCTCCAGACCACCAATAGGATCAAAGAACAAAACAGAACAAACAGAAAGCAAATTTTTTCTTGAACTTAATTGAACAGGCAAAAGGAAATACTAAAAGGCTTTGGCAAACCATTAATAAAGTTACTGCCCGGAAAAATCAAAGTGGTCAAAAACTAGAAATTTTTATTGATGGAAATCTTGAGGCTGATGCTTTAATGGTTGCTAATCATTTTAACAATTATTTTATAGAATCAGTTATAGAACTTGAAATTCAAAACAAAGATTTTAGGAATTTTGCATCAGCCACTGATTTGGTTATTGTAGATGACCAAAACATGCTAAATTTTAAACTGACTAATGAATTTGAAATAAATAAAATATTACAAGCATTTACAAATTCTAAAAGTAAGGATAATTGGGGAATGGACAATGCACTCCTGAAAAGACATAAAGAAAAGTTTGTATGTTCTATCACATACATAACAAACAAATCCATAGAGGAGAGCATATTTCCCATTGCTTTTAAAACCGCAGTAATTACTCCAGTATTTAAGTCAGGAGACAGGCAGAATGTATGCAATTACAGGCCAATTAGCATACTTCCTGTAGTCTCAAAAGGTGTGGAGAGAGTAATTGCTGAACAATTAAAAGAACACCTCTCCAGTAATAATTTGCTGTATCCCATGCAATTTGGATATAGGAAACACCATTCCACCGAAACTGCATGCTGCTATTTCATAGAGACAGTAAAGGCAAAGCTGGACAAGGGCGGGGTTGTGGGTGCCGTATTTTTGGACCTAAGTAAGGCTTTTGACACGGTCAACCACTCAGTGTTACTGAAAAAGCTCACCCATTACAATCTGTCTTACAGTGCACTGCAGTGGATAGAATCATATCTTAACGACCGTGTCCAGTGTGTGCGCATCAACTCAAAGCTATCAACATCTAAGGCGAATGATATGGGAGTTCCACAAGGCTCTGTCCTTGGGCCATTGCTTTTTACAATTTATATAAACGATCTCCCGTCAGTATGTGGTGATGTGGACATACAAATGTATGCGGACGATACCGTTGTCTATGTACATGGGAGTGATGTGACCAGTGTGGCAAAAAAACTAACTAATGTTATGCAAAACATCTCACACTGGCTACAATCTGCTTCTCTCACTGTGAACACAAACAAAACGGTGGCAATGTATTTTACTAAGACACAAAAACAGAAGTCCTCGTTTCCATGTATATACATAAATAAGAGTCAAGTCAAAACAGTAGAAGAATTCAAATATTTAGGAGTTGTTCTGGATCCAATTTTTAGTTTTAAAAAGCATGTTAAAAAAGTTTCTAATACTTTAAAATATAGTCTGTCTGTGTTTAGAAATATTCGAAACAAATTGACCTATGATGCTGCAAAAGTGTACCTTGATGCAATGATTATTTCACATATTAATTATTGTATATCCTGTTGGTCTCAAGCATTTGAGACAACAACAAAACCTCTAAAGTCCTTATATAATCAAGCTGTTAAAATATTGGACAAAAAGCCACTGTGATATCATCATTGTCCAATATTTGCACAACACAACATGCTAAATTTTGACAATTTAATTACCTATTCAAATGTGCGATTAATCTTTAAAATCTTAAATAATGCAGCGCCTCCTCCACTGGAAAAATTTGTGTCAGGACCACCAGGTCCACAAGTCGAAATGACTGCAGATTACCTAAGCGGAGTTCTGCTTTCTCACAGACAGCTTTCTCCTTCAAAGCCATTAAAGAATGGAATAAACTCCCACAGAGTCTGAAACTTTCCTCTGACATGAAAAACTTTTCATTTAATGTCAAGAAATTACTATTGGAAAATCAGCAGTGTCAGCATTAAGAATTGTAACAGGTATGATGTGGTCTTAGTGAGATTTTAATGTATAATTTTATTGTGTAATAATTCATAGTCACAACGTGTGAATGTGTTTTGTTTATATTGCTTGTATTGTATCTGCTTATGTGGTATTTCTCACCTGCTCAGGGACTACAGATGGAAACTAGCTTCAGCTATAATCTGGTGTAAAGCATCTTTAATGTATTTGCACATTGTCCCTGTCAAATAAACTAATAAATAAATAAATAAATAAATAAACTGGAGGAGAAAAGGGCCACTGTTAAAGCCCAAAGCCCACAAGTTGACACTGGAAGGGCCACTTCCAAAGCTGTTCAAGATACTGCCACCAAGGAACAGGAGTTATCCAGACTGGAGCTGCAGCTAGAAAAGCAAAAGCAGAAGGTGAAAGACATCCACTTTGATGATTGCAGAGGAGGAGACCATCTGCCTCATAATGGAGAAGGAAGACCTGTTGAATGCCTTAAAGAGGAGTGAGGAGTGAGGAGTTCAGGAGGCGGGTGGGAGAACGACTGAAAAAACTATAGGACGTGGAGGAACAAATGAAGAGACCCAGTTTCTTGATTTACAAGTTAAAGCATATTAACAAGATGACCGCAAGGTCTTACAATCTTTAAAAATGTATTCAAATGTGTCAAAAACAAGGCCTCAGAAGTATGTTATGAGCAGGTAGGGCTGAGTGATATGGCCCGAATTTAATCACAAATTAAAATCAAATACAAATGGATTTCATATGATTAATATATGATTTAAATGTTATTCTAAAGGAAAAGTGGGTGATTTAATTAAAGATATAGAATCTTAAAGTGCAAGTTTATACAATAATACAAATTTAAACTAATAAAAGAGGCAAGCGAAACATGTTGTGAGTTTTAAAACACCTGAAAACATCCCGTTCCAGGAAGAACTCCTGTCTCTATAGAACTGACTTAACTCTCCACACATCCTGGGACCAGTTCTCCCATTTGGTCAGGATAAAGTCACCTATGTTAAACTCCATACTGCCCACAAAGCTTTTTCAAGTGACAAGATGCAGCATTGATGCACGTCACATGACGCACCGCAGCTGTTAGGAAGTGTCTACTAATTCTTCAGAAATGGGACAACACAGGAACCAATACTGAAGAAAAATAAAATTAAAGTTCTGATATATTGATCCACTTGAATGTGTTTACCTTTTGCTGAGCTTTTAGGTTCTGCATTGATACAACCTCCCAATTTTTCTCTTTTTTAACAAAAAGAGTTTGTTAAAAAAAAATAAAAAATCAATATATGCAAGTTACATTAACCTGCATGGAGTTGATTCATATCTGACGGAGGTGAAAAAACTTTTTTGGGCAATTTTCTCACATTAATTCGATACTGACATCACAAAACAAATACGCTTAAATTATTAAGTTGGTTGCAAAAAAAAAAAAAAAGAAAAAAAAACTTTACTATACAACTTAAACAACTTAATCTGTCAACTCTGTCAGACCAAAAAATCTGACAGAGTTGGCGTTTGATGGAGTTGACAGAGAAAGGTATTTTGTTCCAAAGACATAATAGGACCTGTAGCAGCGACCTTAAATACATTTTCTATTGTACTTTCTCAATATTTCATGTCACACCCATGATTGTCAACTCCGTCAGTCAAATTCTATCAATAACATTAAAAATACTGAAAAACTATACAACTTGTTTGACTTTGTCAGACTTGGATACATTTAACAGTATCTGAATATTACCAAACATCCTGCTTAGATTACTATTTCTACTCAAATTAAAGGATTTTCTTTTAATTTTAATAACTGTCAGAGTTGACAAAAAACAAGGACACACCTATAAAACTTAATTAAAACATGGTGGATCACTAAAAAACAACTTTACTTGAAAATGCGACACTGTAAAGGATTTACTGTGATCTAATCAGGACAATAGTTAATTTTTATCCAGAAAATTGTTCATTACATACTGAAATCTTGTCAGAGGACAGGCTCATTTTGGTGAAATATAGAGCCAGAAACCATCACAAATTTAAAAACATAAATATACAACTGAAATTAATTTAATGGTTTATTGTGCAGAATAATTTTATTCTTACCCTTTCAAAAAATGTTATTGTAAAGGCCCTGTCCCACTGCACTCTTTTACGTCTGAAAAACAAAGGCGTACGTTTATTGGATGTTTTTATGTGTTTTTTAGCTGTTTTCAGATATATTTATATGTTGTCAGACAGCGCTAGCCTTTGCAACAGCCAGTTTTCGATAGCGATTGGCTGTTCTTATGTTACTCTGGCGTTTTTCATCGTCACTCTGGCAATTTTTGATGTTTTCACCATTACTCTGGTGGAATCTTACCGGTTTTTAGACTTTTAAAGGCTGCGATTATTTAGGCTTTATAACGTCCTCAGAAAAATTAAAGCAAAAAACCATGGACTGCTTTTTGTACAGAGCAGCTAATGCTAATGTTAGCTTCTCTATTAGTGCTGTTGCACTATGCTCTTTGTATTTGAATGGATAGTACCTACCTTTTAGGTGGTTACTCCACTTTTGTTCTCTCTGGATCATGCTGTAACAGGTGGACAGTAATCAGAAGGTCCAACACACACTGGACACACATGCATGGCAAAAAATGTTCTCCCATTTAGTCCTCACAACTGGTGCTCAACCCCGCGTTGCTTTACACCCTTGTTCTATTTGGACGCGTCAATGCGACTAAAAACACATGGTCCCCTGTACTTCTGCAGTAACAAATAAAGTTCTCTGCTCAGTGTGTCACAGAGACACGACTGTAAACGCCGTGGGACAGTACGGTGTGCGTACGGTCTACGGTTACTTAATCGCAATTCAACTTTATTTTCTATTTTTGGCACAGTCCTTGTATAAGGAAAAGCAACTTTCAACAAATTACAACAAAGGAGAAGGTTTTAGAATGAAATACTCACATGTGCCTTATTGAATGATCACTGTACTGTACATGTCAGTTGTATTTAAATAAACTGTAATAAAAAAATACAAATATGAGTGGCCTTAATGTTATATTGTTATTGCAATATGCAACACACTTATTGCATACTGCATTTTTTTTTGATGGCAATAAGGCCCTACACACTGGCTGCATCAGGCGCAGCTGCGAGTCTCCTGACAGACCCACACTGCGGAGACGCGAGGTTGTTCACTCTGGCTGCGTAAGCAGCTCCCTCTCTACAGAAAAGCCATTCAAAAGTCAATATGAGTGTACAACCACATGTAACAGACCTATGGTGACTATGTTTGACTAAAGAGGCATATGTTAATGCTCTCTGTAGGCTGGACATTGCAAGACTTTTTACAAGTAAAAGTGAAAGTCCTACTTCACAATCCATCAGAGTCAGAAATCCCCCAAACATTAAAAAATGTTTCAGGTATGGGTAATGCTCATGATAGTTCCCAAAATATAACAATATATGCTTATTTTGTGTGCATTTTAGGTGAAAAATATGACCCAGCGCCAGCTTCAAAATTCGGCAAGGGTTTGATTTTCTAGGATAGTCGCATCCGAGCCCCATTTGACGGATCCGTTGAGCCTCGCGTCTCACATGGGCAGTGTGGCTGCTCTGATCTGCTGAGCTGGGCACTGAAGTAAAAATGTCTCTCCGATGCTGTCGCCACTCTGCAGTTACGCATCCAGTGTGTAGGGGGCGTAACAGTATGTATCACACACAAGTATTGGATTTTTGGAAAGGCATATATAAATTATTTTTGGAAAGAAACGTGCTGCAATAACGAAATGTGCACTGTTAGACTTTTACTGTACTTTTGTACAATGACTGCTTGTAGGTGTATCGTAAGTTTACGTTGTGGTAACTAGACCTTACCGCAATTTTACATTACAGTAACTAGGCCTTACTGCAATTGTATGGTGTGGTAACTAGACCTTCTGTTTGCTTGCATTATAGGACAATCAACTTATTTGTCTGTCTGGTTTTATTAAAAAATACAAATCATACAAAAGTTTACAGACCCCATATTTACAATAACAGCCATTGTATGGAAGAATTGTGACTGAAAGATTTATAAAGTAACAATGAGTACTAGTTTTGAACTTTTTTCAATAAAGTTGCATTTAAAAATATATGTTTGAATGCAAAACCAACAATATACTAATACAACATATAGGTTACAGCAAAGTCAAACAACAAATACTTCCCAGTGCATTCAACTTTGCATCACTGAAATGTGTGCCTACAAATCAATGTCACTTATACACTGCATTTCCATTGAATAAATGCCGTGACACACGAGTAACACGACACGAGTGACACACAAGTATTGGATTTTAAGAAAAGTATATAAATTATTTTTGTATTTATATAATTATTATTATAGTGAGCCTTAGGAATTTAGCGGAAGTTTCTATTGTCCGCAACCTTGAAGTGTCCTTAACAATTTAGATAATGAATGAGTGGATGGATGATTTAAACATTTTGAAATGAAATGAAGAGACAAAGCGCTGATGGATCGAGTTCTGCAGATTGAGATTAATGAGGATAATGAAGTGACCTTATCTCAAAGTTGAAGCCTGCCGTTGTAGTGGACAAACATCCCTCGCGCGCTCCAGACAATAACTTTTTATCATCTCAGTATGTGATAATCCGACGCCTCCCAGAACGTCCTCTCCAGCTGCTGCAACATCTGTCCATGGGACGCGCCACAGCCCTGTAAACTGAGCTACGAGGGAGGTACAGGGCTACGGCGGCAGAATAAAGTGTGAAATAGACGAAAGTCAGCACTTCACATCAGAGGGGAAGAGTTATTATGGCTTTAAAATGGGGCAGGGTGAGGGGTTTATGCAAATGTATTAAAGGTACACTGACTGAACTTTGTATCCGCCTTGCTAATCCGCCAACACCAGCTAAGCAACTTTTCACTACTTTTATCTAGAGCTCAGCAATATAACATTTATTCACATTTTAATGCTTAGGATTTGTGTCTTTTTGTTCTCAAGAGCAAAACAAACAAAAAAGTCCTCAGGGAAAGCACTTATGTGTCTTTTAGTTCTGCATCACCATTTTTCCTTTATTCAATGGTATATGCAATGTATATGCAACGATATATGCAAAATTCACATTATACAATAAAAAAAAAAATACAATATCTGGTATAAAACTGTATTGCTCAGCCTTACTTTTATTTAAAGGTCCCCTATTCTGCTAATACATTTTTTTTTTAGCTTTTAACCATGTTAAAATGTTGTTTTCACCTCAAAAACATACCCAGAGTGGTATTTTGTTTCACTCATGCATGTTTGAGTAATCCTGTATGCTGAGGCCAATCCCCTTCTCAAGTGCTGAAAACGCTTGGTCTCACAGCTCTACTTGAAACGGGGCAGGACACTTGAAACCAGGAAGAGCTCCTGTGTGTTTCTAAAGCCCATACACTGTCACCAGACTTGTTTTCAGTGCTTAAATTGCCAACAGCTTATTTATCTGTTGCTAATAGCCGTGCTAATTAGACATTTTATGCTCTGTCCATTCCCCACTGTTGCCAGCAGGGGGTGAAAGGCACCAAATCCAAGTGTTATCTGCAAAGTCAAAGTAACAGCTCCCCAAAAGATGTTTTCAAGTGTTCAAAATTATTTTAAAAAGTCTGAAAAAGCACAACATGGGTCTAGGCAAATTTACCAATGCTAGATACTAATACATAGCATTGTGGCATAGGTGATTCATTTGCTTCTCTTTTCACAATTTATGTGTTCAGACTTCCATTTACTACCTGCACTACCTGATTTTTCCCCCCTTGTATTGGCGGAAACTAATTACTTACTAATTAAAAAAAAATTGACTCTGAGACCTTATCTGGGCTTTCTTACAGAGTGTTTTGGACAGAGGGGGAATTAGAGCAGGGACTGAATTTTTTGAACAATCACAAAGACGGTTGGCCACGTTTGGATCAGGGACACTTTCATTGGTTGAGTGCATGCTTGTTTTTATACTCTGGATTAATGGTCGTGGCAAGTCCATCTGGAAAGATTTTAATTCCAGCGCTGCATGGCTCCAACTGCTTACACCACAGAAAAAAAAAAGAAAAAGAAAACAGACAGAAAAAAATAAAGTGATGCAAAAATCTAATATCAAACCTGATAAAACACAATTATACAAGGGAGGAGGATAGCTTTTTTCACTTTTTTTAAAGCTTATGTATTAGGCCTTTAAATGCATATAATTAATGTTAAAAAATTGTGTTGCGCCTTAGCTAACTACTATGAAGTGCTTTCAATAAACACTATGAATAGAAACAGTTTTACTCACTTTATGCCTGGTATGAGGAAAATGAAATAGTAAGATTTTGTCCTTGAGGATGGATTGAGAATGAAACACTTCCTTTTCTCTTATTGACTATTCATAGTTTTGAAATTACAATGTGTTGGAGGGCAAAAAACAAACCTTTAGGAGTTTTGTAGAAGTCCATTTACCCTTAATATACCAACAAGTAAACTTTTAACAAGTTGCATTCACCATTCAGTGTCTGAGTATGCCTGTATTGTATTTATACTACCACCAGTGTAAAGGCACTGAAAGTAGGCAATGTATTTTTAAAAAGACAAGTTTAATGAAACAACAGCTCTGTAATTTGACTCCAAAGTCCATGGAAATCCTTTACAAAGGGCAAGTATTGGATGAACCACCATAACTGTCAGTACTGCTATGTCTTTAGTCTATAACTGTCAGTTCTGTCACACCATTGGTTGACCCTCATCAAACACAATGCTCTGAGTGGAGGATATTTTGCTACTGACTTTTAATGATATCAGAGTTTTAATATACAAGCTTGTTTCATTCGGAATTGTTCAAAAAACTGCTGAAAAGTGTAATAGTCTAATAGTCAGAGTCAAATGCAATTTGTGTGTCAACATGACACAAAAGTTAAAAAGTTCATTAAAGTTTTCAGAAACCTCATTACTGCCTTAATAGACACACTATTTACTTTTTATTATCTTTTTATGTGATGTGCAAATGTCACAAAGCTGGTAAGATTGATACTGTAATGAGTTACTATGGCAGTGACAGAAACATAAAGATATGGTACCCAGACCTGGACTCAAACTCAAAGATCTTCTAGTCCAGGGGTAAATGCTCATTCTCTTGAAATCAGTTTTTTTTCCCCAGTACTTTTACATACTATTGGTAATATGGCAGATATAGTGCCCAGACCTGGACTTGAACCTGGGATCTTCTTGCTCAGGGTTAATTGCTTTTTTCATTAACCCACAAAGCCATTCAGTTTAACACCATTGTTAAATCCCCTAATGCACAGTAACTACAGCCTGCCTTGGCGTCGTGGTTTCGAGTCTGGACTCCGACACTTTGCCGATTGTTTCTCTCCCCCTTGATTTCCTGTCTTCACGACTCACGACATCAAAATAAAGCCAAAAAAGGCCATAAAAATATCTAAAAAAAAACAAAACAAAAAAAACAGTCCTCTAAATTAATCATTGATCACTAATCACCTGTACTGACCTCTTATGGCTGGAGTTAGTATTACCCTATCTTGCATTGGTACACATATGGTATACAAATTACTGTATTCAGACAGCTTTCCAGATTTGAAACTGAAAACTAATTATTATTTGTTTCTTGGCTCTTTACTGACCTTTCTGACCTTTTTCAGTTATCTTGACAAATTTTCTCCTTTATTACTCTTTTTTTTCTTTTTTCTTTTTTTGATTTTGACTTCCAGCACTAGTTTCTCTCCGTCAACAATTCATTCTATCATCTGTTGTTTTAACTCTCTTCTTTTCCCTTACTAACTGCTGCCATCTTCCTTGTTTTTAAACCTCTGCTGTATTCTCTCTGCTTTATTAAATGCACTATCGCCTGCCTTAAGCCCCTCTCTGCTGTGTCCCCCTCCTGCTGCAGGGGCCGGTGGCTGGTCTCCTCTCGTCTCGGACCAATACCAGTGGCTGGACGTGGATTTGGGCAAACGCACTGCGATCACGGCCGTGGCCACTCAGGGCAGATACGGCAGCTCTGATTGGCTCACGGCTTATCTGCTAATGTTCAGCGACACGGGACACAACTGGAAACAGCACCGGCAGGAGGACAGCCTGGGGGTACGTATCCCAGAATGCAACAGGGGGGATTGTTGTGGTGTTTGGGCCAGATGTGCACGGAATACTGCTATGGTTAACTGGCTGCTGTCTAACAGTCCACTTTTTGGTAGGTACTATATTTGGTAGTCAAGTAAAAGTACTGTTAAAGTATTGTTAATGAAGTACAAGTAAAATATGGCAAGACTGTGATTCATCACAGATTAGGCCTACATTTCTGATGCTCTTCTCAAACGCACACCTTTTACTATATAATAATTAATCATGATTAAAGAAAAAAAATATTACTTTAACCAAAATAAAATGTGTTATAAATGTGACTCCAAATGCATAGAGATACAGTTAAGTCTAATCCATAGTTCATAATAGACATTTGTGATTGGAATTTTTTTTTCTTTATTATGTTTCTATTCAAAAGTCTCTGCTCCTGTGACTCATGTGTCTGACCTGCTGCTGTCTGCTCACTTCTCTCTCCTTTATGACCATCAAAAGTTATGAGTTATAAATATCTCTTTTAGATCATGACCAACCTATCACTTGGATTGACACACAATAAAAGAATTGATCAAAGTTAATTAATTTTTGCTTTAATGCAATCATAATGCGTTAAAGTGCCTAGTCCTAATTAACTATAAAGTTTTCTTCAGCAGAAAGAGCTTTCTTCTACTGCAACTATTAGTACAATTACTACTACTACGACAACTGCTTTTTCTACTACCCCATTACAATTCTTACAGTTACTCTTACTACTACTATTACCATTATAACTATACTACTTTATTTACATTTACTAGAAGGTCCTGAGTTGGATTCCTGGACTGTATGGGGCCTTTCTGAGTGGAGTTTGCATGTTCTCTCCGTGTCTAGGTGGGTTTCCTCTGGTTCCCCCATCAACCTAAAACCTAAATGCACAATTGGCTAATCCTCCTTGCCTGGAAATTCCAGACTCACCGCTGTACCAGTGGATAAGTCTGGTCGCCTTAGAATCAATTCGATTTCTAGGGCGGAGCAAACACGAGTTAACGGGCAGCGGAGTTAGCCAATCAGAAAATGGCGGACGTGACGTTAACAAAGCGACAATAACGTGAGAAAGTAAACAAACGGAGTAGTGAAGCCACGAGGGAAGAACGAGGAAGTTATTTCAACATTACCGTACCATACCGCTGAATGAAACAAACTGTCGGCTCCTCAGTGCGCCATCGTTATTGTTGTTGGTGAGGAGATGCGTACGAGTGACGCTGCTCGCGAAGAACACGTGACTTAAATAAACCAATCAAAATGCACGGTACGGTTGGGATTTGAGTAAACCACTGCGGACGGCGTGGTGACCAGACTGATATTTCTCTGTAGAATAACAGAGACATATCAGTCTGGATTTTCCAAGCAATAATCCTTCAGCTAGGTACTCCTGAGAGTCGCTGCACAGCAGTTGTCTACTGCTCCTGACAGGTGCCTTAGTGGCATTAAAGAATGGCTCAATGCAGAGAACAAATTTCCCTATGGGGCGCCCCACCTGAGGCCCATAGTTACTGAACAGTGGCCAGTTGCAGGTTCACACAAACATTTACAACCATTCACTCTCACATTCATTCTCTATGGCAGTTTCAAGTCACCATTTCACGTTTACATATGTGTCTGTGGATGGAGGGAGTATACAGAGAGAAACAAAGGTAACACAAGGACACACAGGCTCCACCCAGAGAGATTGTGTGTTTGCTGGCCTTGGATGCACTAAAATGATGTTGACTTAAGACTTTTTTAACTGATAGAGAGTCTATTGAGACTTTTTTTAAATTCAAAATGAAGAATATTGAACCGTTTTTAAGCTATAGCAGCAACGTTAATAGGTTTCCTTAAGCCTTGTGATCTTTCAAATAAAATCCTTTACCTAAAGTGTGTGTGACCAGTGACCACAATAGCCACTTCTCATCATAGCCTGGCGGGCAATATGGATTTACTCTGCTAACGATTTTCACTTCATAGAAATCCTTTTGGACCAATTGTAACTTCTTTTAAGTGAAGTATTAAGATGGCTGTCGTGGCTTCTCTCTTTCTACCATTGTAATAGGCTTTGTGTCAGTCATTGCCAACATAAGCTGCTTCCCACAATGTTCAAAGTTGCTATTTTTATCTTTGCCAAAGAGGAAATGTATTCACTGGAGTTGGTTTGTTTGGCTTTTTTTTTTTGGACAGCAGTAGCTCAGCAGGTAGAGCTGTCCACCCACTGACCAAAAGATTGGTGGATTGATCCCCGCCACCAGTATTTGCATACTGGCATTGTGTCCTTGGGCAAGACACTTCACCCACCTTGCCTCATTTGTGTCTGTGTATGAATGAATGTGTGAATCAGTTTAGTGGTGGTCAGAGATGCCATATGTGCAGAATGGCAGCCATGCCTCCATCAGTCTGCCCCAGGGCAGCCGTGGCAACAGAAGTAGCTCACTGACTGTTGAGTGAATGAATAATGCACCTAATGGTTGCAACTATGAGTGTCGAGTGTCATATTATTATTATTATTATTATTAATATTATTATTATTATTATTATTATTATTATTATATATTTTACTCCAGATATATATATATATTTTTGGAATAGGCAATTCAATTCAATTCAGGTTTATTTGTATAGCCCAATATCACAACAAAAGTCGCCTCAAAGGGCTTCACAAACAGTTGATCAAACATAAACACACAATCAACACAAACAATAACTACACTAAACTAAACAGACCCAGGGCACTCCTGTCCTTAGACCCTCCTTCTCGGTAAGGAAAAACTCCTAAAAAAACCCAGCTACGGGAAAAAAGAAGATGTGGGTGAAGTTTAAATGAAGTTGTTATTGTTATTGTAATTTTTGTTCTGTTACACCACTATTATTATTATTATTATTATTATTATTACTACTACTACTAATAATAATAAGTAGAGTCTAGTAATGGATTGATTTCTCTTTAAGAATTGTTCACCATTTCAAGTCAGGGCTAAAGATACAGTTCAAGCCACAAGGGGTCAGTAAAGGAACAAATGATAATTTTTTAGTATAGATCTGGATCCAGGCAGGAACAGTAATGTCTTGAGGGGGGTCTATGCTCCCTGTCTGCTTCTGCTCTTCTGCCTCAACATGTCAATAAAACTTAAATTACAGTGAGAAACCTATTATGCATTCACATCATATTCCGCCAACAGCCGCTAAAACACTGCCGATATAAGGCTTTAAAAATCCATCTCCCGAAATCGTCCCGTTTGTGAGTTCATCCCAAAGCTTGAAATTCATTAGAGCAAGCGCTTGGCCTCACTGTCACAGGCGTAATGTACACTATCTGCTGGGACTGGTATCGCCTGAAGCTGCACACCCGCGCGGCTCCACTCTCTGACTGCGTATTAATAATGGATGTGAGAAATGAAAGCGATGTGGGCAGGACTGTGTCGGCTGCACTCAGCGCCTGTCAAACAGTTTAGCCCCAGCTGACAGGGGGGCTGGAATCCGGGGTAAAAAAAAAAAAATGCTTAGAGTACAGATCCTAGCTCCAGTCCTAGCCTGGGTCTCTGTTGCACCAATATGTCCATCACTGGTCTCCAGACAAGTATTGCTGTCAGTCACTGAAGGAGGTGAAGCAGATGAATGTGTCGTCTCGGAGCCTCAGATGTAAATAGGGAGCAAAATGTGACAGAAAAAGTTATGATGGAGGATTTGAAATGTGCATGTTTGGTGGTTTGAACTGAAAAATGGACAGACATTTCAGATCCCGTTTTAACTGTTGGGGTCAGAATTTATTTAGTCACTCATGTGGAGCCCATTCACAGAACTTTGTGCCCTAGCTGGATAATGGCCAATTAGTCGCAGGGCTGACATAGAGGCAACTTTTCACTCCCAAATTCATTCACTAGAGACAGTTTTAGAGTCATCATATCACCTCATGTCTTTGGTTGGTGGAAGCAAGCCATTTATGCAGATTGTGTGCTGGCCTGAGAATCAAACCCTCAACCTTCTCGCTGAGGGGCCATTTACATGACAACGCTGGTCAGGGAAATGGATTTTCTTCTACACGGTAAAGCCTGGAGCCTCGTTGCGGAAGTGAAAACGGCTCCTTGACACAGTTGAGAGTGACCCACTTGCATAAGAGTTTGTGTTTAGTACTTATCAAACTGACAAACAACAAGTCTGTGGAGCTATATTTGTCTCAATAAAAGTAACTGATGCAAGTGCAACTATAAATGTATTGATGCACGAAGAATGATTTATTCAAAATCCCTATTTTGTGACTTACAGGCAGTGGTTTATGCAAATAAATTATAATTTGCAAATAAATTATTTGTAATTACTACTTAAAATGAATCATGTTTGTCATTTATAAATCTGCAGTTTTGCTGTGAATTGTTGAATATGCTTTTGTGTATTGCTCAATTCATGCATTCATTACTTATGTGAATTCAAGTAATTTTGAGACATTTGTTCCACATGTTGAGACAGTTATGCATTAATTCAAAAGAAATCCTATAAATGATAAACATGATTATTAAAACAAATACAAGTAATATATTTTCAAATTAGATGTTTTTTGCAAATATTGCTGCATGCAAGTCACAAATGAGGGATTTTAAATAAGTCATTCTACATGCATTACTAAATTTATTGTTGCATCGATTACTTTTATTGAGACAAATATAGCTCTATACAAGTCATGTGTTAAATCACAGTGTACTGAATACATGATAGGGCCAATACTTCAAACCATGGAAACAAGACTGAGTAAACAGCAAGGGATGTAGGAATTGTACAAATTATATAGTTGTATTGTATAGTATTGTGTTGTTTTTGTAATGTTTTTGTTAGAATAGAATTGGATAGAATGTCTTTATTGTCACTGCACTGAGGTAAAACAGGTTTTCTAGGAATACTTTCCATTCATATACGGAACATTTCTACCATGTTACTGTATTGTTCCCCCATCAAAAACATACCTGGAGTTGTACGCAAGGCCAGCCCTCACAATGCTCAGTTCCACGAGCCTCAGCCATGAAACCCCGCCCACTCCAGGGAGCACTGACCAATCAACAAGCCCTCTACATCCAGTCTGCTCTCATTCCTTCATAAAAAAAACAACAAAAAAACAAACAAACAAACAAAAAAACATGCAATTATGTTTCCACTGATTCCTCACAGATATTTTTCACTTTAGCAAAATGGCATCATACCAAAAGTTTAAGGAAGTAAAAAGTAAATTTTCCTTATGTTCGCTTCATCTGAGATGAGTCAGGCGGACACAAATCCAATCGCCACTGATTGGTACGCAATGCATGCCTAGGGTGTCCAGATTTCTACACCCAAAAACTGGGACTTTTTTTTTTTCTGAAATCATGATGCATTTGAACTTACCAAGTAACAAAAAAAGCTTCAGAAATCTATAAAATTTTCTGTCATATAATTCAAAATACATGAAGCTAGTGTTTTAAATTAGAAGGCAATTTATTTATAAAACCAATGACATGGTAAATCAATTTAGAGACAAAAGCCTAAAGGAAAATGTGTTTCTAGTTTCATGTGTTTCTGTTGGTTAAAATGGAGACAACTGGGTTATGGTTTGTTGAAATATGGGACATATCAGTGTTTTTACAGATATGCTTTGGGACATGGGACATGGAGCCTAAAACTGGGACTGTCCTGGTTAAATAGGGACACATCAGGTCACCCTATGCATGACAGTTAGTACTGTGTCCAACTTTCTACAGGCCTGCTCTAACATAACCTGTGCACCGATAACAGTAAGCAAGTGAGAGCAAGGCAGACACAGTTTTTGAGCAAGGAAACCTGCATGGACTACAAACCATGATGGGAAATTGTGTCCTGTCAACACATGCACTGACAGCTGAAACATGACGCCCTCATACTCGGCTGCCTCCCGCCTTTCCACAACCTAGTGGTCTACTTTTGATCTTGACAAATGCTTCAAACGTGACTGAAAGTGTCAAGGGGTTTGTCAGATATGGATAACATGAATAAAAAGTCATATTTTTTGAGACCTCTGCTGCGGCCGGCTGTTCTTGTCTAAAATCCAGGGCGAGGTGCAGTTCAAGTCCAGCAAGCCTAATATTGCTCCATGGTGGAAAAACAGGCATTGTGGGCGTGCCAAGAGTGACTGCCACCAATAGCCTTTTATAATGTAGTCGCTATATCATTGACTTAAAGACATCAAACAGTGCTGAATGTATTTGCACCAAAATGGCAGGGGCTGAGCTGCTGGATCAACAGTACAAATAACCAAGAGGCAGCTGAGCATCTTCTAATGAAACTCTCACTCTTGGCCAAGCCTTGGATCCCACTTTGACAGAAAAACTATTTCCCCCCTGAATCGTGCACAGTGGAGAGTTTTGTTGGAGATGAGAGCGAGAGTCACTTCTTAGAGCTTAAATACGTGTTGGTTTGACACTCAGCCCGAGAGGCGGTAAATCCAATGAGCTCCCACAGAGTTTTTTAAAGCAGCGAGCATGAGTCACAGGGGCTTAGCAGGAACAGCTGTATCCAACGCAGTGTCAGGGAAATTATGCTGCTATCTGACATTTGGACAAATCCCTGGATAAGAGCAATACCGGGGGTCTGACAGCACAACAGACATACATTTCTATATGTGTGTACAGGTATCTGTAAAGCGTCTTGGTTTGATCTGTTTAGTAGAGTTTGGGGACTTTGGGGTTTGCATCTGAATCTCATTCTCAAGGTAAAAAAGGACTATTTTCAGACGTGGTAGAAAAATTTGAGCTAAGTGAATGGGTCGTAGTATGCCCTGATGGATATTTGATTTTCATGTGATTGAGGCAGGTCAGAAAACACTTAAAGGTCCCATAGTATGCATTTTTCAGGCTTTTAGAAATAGTTTTGGACACCATTGCATTATCGGATTAGGCCATGTGATTTTGTGTTTTACATCTGCCACAAACCAAACATATCTGCAGTAGGACAAGGTGAAAAAAATGAATTAATTTGAAATTGCGTTTTTTTTTTTTTTTTTTTTTTTTTGGATCATGTCAAAATAGGTTTGATCTGTCTATCACCTAATCAGCTTCAGTGGAAATAGTGTCCTCCAAGGGCTGCAGCTGTTCACGGTGTTGTGGCTAATGCTACTGCTAGCGCCTAGAGCAGCTTAAATATTGACTGTGAAGACTGCAAAAAACAAAACAAAAAAAGAAACACACAAAAACACTCATAATAGTGGAGAAAGAACACATTTTACCTCTGCAATGGCTTTGTTTAGATGTGTCAGCAGTTTGGCACAGTGTAGAGTGATATGCAGCCTACAGCGCTAACTTTATGTGCTTTGTTTATCTATGCTAATTAGCCACATGCTTTACTTAGCGTCTTTTAACAGGCCACATATGGTGTTTATAAATTGTAATAGACCTGGCCTTTAGAAGCAGAGAGAACTTAAACTAAAAGACATTTATGTCACTGTGAGAGTAATGCACACTGCTGCTGCTCTGCTGCTGTTTTGTATAGACATTTGGCATAAAAACATAGCCATGCAATATGTTAGGTGTTATTACAGAATGCAAAACATTATAATGAAAAAGATCAGTATCAGGACTCAGACTGTCCAAAATTCAATATTAAAGGGCCTATATTATGCTTTGTTGTGTGTCCGTTAAATTAATTAGGGACACATCTAGATCAGCATCTTACGTTTTGTTGGTCAGAAAACACAATCATTATTGAAAAAAAAAACTTATTTGAAGAAACTCATTATTTGAGTGAGACTGTGAGAAACACTCAGATTACTTTAAGAGCCCTTCCTGCCGCTGTCCAGTCTCTGTCACGCCCCTTCAGCGCTGCTCACAAAAACACATGCCGAGTGTTTGAGTTATGTCCGCTGGAGTTCAGGGGTGGGTTTGTTTGGTTGCTGCGGAGGAGTTGTGAGCTGTAGCAGTGCTTCCTGAACAGGACAGGACTGTGGCAAATGGGTCTAGTATTATAAAAGCAGGAAGAGTAGCTATACTGTTGTTGTGGGTGAGTGATTGGGTTGGGAATGCTAGGTAACTATTTTGGTATAACAGCAGGTAAGACAGCAGCGGTAGTGCTGCTTTAATGGTGTGACTAGAATACCTCGACATTGGTGCATGTAAGATGGTGCCTGTGTCCTGACCCACATTGAACCTCATTTATCAAAGCTGCTTAGAAACAAGTGCAGTCTCTGGGAGGTTGAATATACAAAGTACTGTTGGTTTCATGTATGTTTGGCCTATAAAACGGTGAAACAGAACAAGAAACGTTACAGTAAAACTTATTCACTCCTCTTTTTCTACTTGGGTGGATATGGGGCTTAGACATACGTGTTTTCAAATTTGTGTGTGTGTTTCTAAATTTGTGTGCGTGTTTCTAAATTTGTGTGCATGTTTCTAAATTTGGGTGCGTAATTTTGATTTTGTGTGCATGCTTCGGAATTTGTGTGCTTGTTTTCCAAATCTATGTGCGTGTTTCCAAATTTGTGTGTGTTTCCGATTTTATGTGCGTGTTTCCAAATTTATGTGTGTGTTTCCAAATTTGTGTGTGTTTCCAAATTTGTGTGCATGTTTCTGAATTTGTGTGCGTGTTTTCAGATTTGTGTGTATGTTTTAAAATTTGTGTGCATGTTTCCAAATTTGTGTGTGTTTCCAAATTTGGGTGCGTGTTTCTGAATTTGTGTGCTTGTTTTCCAAATCTATGTGCGTTTCCAAATTTGTGCGTGTTCCGATTTTATGTGCGTTTCCAAATTTGTGTGCGTGTTTCCAAATTTGTGTGTTTCCAAATTTGTGTGCGTGTTTCCAAATTTGTGTGCACGTTTTTAAATTTGTGTGCATTTCCAAATTTGTGTGCATGTTTCCAAATTTGCGTGCTATTATCAAATTTGTGTGCATGTTTCCAAATTTGTGTCTGTGTTTTGAAAAGTTTGTGTGTGTGTTTCCAAATTTGTGTGCATATTTTTGAATTTGTTTGAGTGTTTCTAAATTTGTGTGTGGTTTCATTTTTTGTTTGTGTGATTTTGTTGGTGTGACTTGCTCTTCCGGGCCACTGTACAATTTAGAGTCGCCCATACACTGACAGTAACACATGTATTTGGATGGTGTGAGAATACACCTGGAGAAAAATGGCTGGTTCCAATATCAAACCCACAACTTCCTTGCTGAAAGGCATGAGTTCTTATCTCACTGCCATTGTGCAAAACTGGTTTCCACAGTTAGACCATTTTTATTCATTCATTCATCTTATCAGAGTCAGTATTATACCCAGTAAGAGTAATTAGACCGGCTGAGGTGTACAATCTTACTTTGGTGTTACTTCATTTAGTGGACTTGAATGAGAATGTGTAGTCATAGAGATTGTGTCTCTCTGACCACTCTATGCCTAGCTTGTTTTTGAACTCATTTACAGACTGCGGATGAACAGTTTTGGATTTCAGGTTGTTCCATTCGCTGACTACGCATGTGCCAAAGAAGTTTTGACAGAGTCCCATGGCAGCTTGGATCTGGAGCTTTAGACTGTGTCCCCTTAGACAGCGATGAGGCGAACATGTCTACACATTCTCGCCTGAACTGTAAAGTTGGTAGTTTTAGGGCTCTCAGATGTTCACTATATGGCAGATCTCGTAGCTCACGCACTGCTTTCGTTGCTCTGTGTGGGACTCTTTCAAGACTGTCCATGTCTCTCTTAATGTTTGGGGACCACACTCTTGTCGCGTACTCAAGATGCGGTCTAACCAGTGCCTTGTATAGTGAGATAAACATATCCTTAACCAGGTACTTATCATCCAAGTACCCTGTTAGCCTTATTTGTGAAGCTGTTAATATGATTTGTAAATTTCAGCTCTTGGTCTATGGCCACTCCAAGGTCTTTTTCCTTCCTGACTGTCTCCAAAGTGTAGCTCTTGCCATCCTCTGTAGTCATCTTGTAGTCTTTATGTAGATGTGTTCTGTCAATGTGCATACATTTGCATTCACCAATGTGGAGCTTCATCTGCATCTTCTGAGTCCATGACTGGATGGTTTAGAGGTCTTCCTGCATGCTGGCTTGGCTTTCTTCATCCATGACAAGTGAGTACAATTTTGTGTCATTTAGAATCACTGCCATACTGTATGCACGTTATTTTAAAACTGCCAAGCTGCTTGTATACTTCTGCAATATTACGCCCTGCCTCTAAACATTGCAGAAATGTCACAACTCTGCTTCTGACACCGGAGTGTGCCTTACCTCATCCGTCACTGCTCCTCATCTGTACTGATATCACATGAGTCTCTCTGATTCCCTCACGCTTCTCTCCCTCCCTCTGCGTAGTGAGTGAAGGCTGCTCATATTTCAGAAGGCTGAGTAAATGAGATGCCGCTCTCTCGTCAGCCTCCTCAGCAGGAAACGGGGGCCATTTGTTGGGCTTAACGCTCCGCTGCTCAGCCGGCTCAGCCCTTCAAAGCGCCGCGCTGAGATCACAATTATGCAGCTTCGACGGGAGAACGCCACGACATGTCACACACCCCACACTTAAGCAGCGAGGACTGGCACTCAGACACACTAGCATTACACTATAACGGCAGAAGATGCTTTACAAAACTCATACATGGACATGAACTGGAGTGTGTTTGAACAAGCTGGGAGGAAATGGTGTTGTGTTTCTGGCTGCAAAGATATTCAGTCCACCAAGTCAAGTATGTGCAGACTCGCTCACACCACTGAAAAGTATGAAGAATGCATGCAAATGTGAAGCATGCATGTACAGTATAAAGTGAGTTGGACTGTTTTTTATAGTTTTTGTATAAATGTTCTTGTATTTCTTCAAATAATGTAATGGAGTATATTGCTTTCCATTATTCCTTTCCAAAAGTGTTGAAACACCATCTTTAATGTAAATCATCTCTCATTGTTATACTATACCAGCATAAAATTAAGCACCAAAGGGTCACAAGCCAGTGTGCTCTTCGTGCCAGCCCCAAGTCTGGTTAAATAAAGAGTGTTGTGTCAGGAAGGGCACCCAGCATAAAACAAATGCAAAAGCAATATGCGAATCACTGCATACGAGGAGGCAGATGGTTTGCTGTGGTGACCCCATAATGGAAAAGCTGAAAGGAGAGCAGAAGATACTTTACCAGCATGACTAGGATTACCTTAATTCTCGAAAACTTAAGTCTGTTGGTTTTGGTTACATTGCAGTATTTATAGCAATCGTTCCTGAATATTCTACACCAAATACCAGCTCTCAAAATATAAATGACTTTCCAAGTAACTGAGCCTATATCACAACTAACCCAGAATTGACCAAAATGAAGTATGATCCAGAAAGTCCTAAAAAATGCATTACCACATGAAGACAAAGGTAATGTGTAGTAAACCAGATTGAAGCAGTGGTCGATACACGCCACATTTAACCAACTACAGCAGGTCTAAAACAGGAATAACATCAGAGCAAACTCAGGACTAAACCAGTAGGTCATGTCACCGTGTGTTATTGGAAGACATTGGCCAACATGGCAGATGGGTTACACATCTTGACACCACTGTCTTATTCACTGAGGTGAACTCCAACACTTTGCAGCTGAGCTGGGGGCATAAGCAAGTCCACACCAGCCCGCCACCTCTCACTGTGGGCCCTGCCAGGCTAGTGGCAAGTCCAACCCCTCTCAAGGAGTTGGGTTCCAGAGCCCAGGCTGTGTGTGTGTGTGGAGGTGAGCCCGACTATATCTAGCCGGTTGCTCTCAACCTCCCCCACAAGCTCAGGCTCCTTCTTAGTGTGGTGACCCTACAGCTAGAAGCTGTGTACAGGGACCTTGGCATCGAGGCACCCACCTCTGACTCCTACGGTTACCTCTGTGGGTGGTGAGCCTACAGGAGGTCACTGTGGGTAAAGGCCCGGCCACCAGGCCCTCGCATATGAGACCCGACATCAGGGCAGACTCCAGGATGGGGCCCCGGCTGCGCCATACTGGGCGACATCATGGTCCTTGATATAACTCTGCCCATAGGATTTGCTGCTGTTTTGGACAGGCATTTAACATAAAACATAGCTATGCAATATGTTAGGTGTTCTTACAAAATGCAGAAAATAAAAATGAAAAAGATCAGTATCAGGACTTGGATCAGCTAAAGCTAAATATTAAATGATCGAGAGCCACAGAAAGTTAATCAGGACATCCCTACTATATAATTAGAAACCCTATCTGGTAATGGTAAAGATATGATAAAGTGCCCAGACCTGGACTCGAACCAGGGATCTTCCAGTTCAGGGGTAGGTGGGTAAGGGGTCCATAACCAACAAACCCTTCCTATCTCTCCCAGTGGTAAATAATCTATTAAAACTACGAATGTGTTCCTTTACTGACCAATGTTGCTGATTGCTGGTACGATCAATGGTCCATTAGTGACTTTTTCTGAAAGGTGTTATAGAGTATTATCCTTTTATTCATATTTTTAAACCAATCTTTTAAATCAACCATTAGAACTACGGAAACAGCATTCACTTTTATTTTTTATTTTTTATTTTATTTTTTTTTTATTTTTTTTTTTACGAGAAAACAGTTCTGTTTTTTATGATGAAAGTTGGGAAGTTTATTAGTGAAATAATTTCCATTTTATGATTAAAGTTCTATTTTTATGAGGAAGATAAATTATTTTTTCAAGAGAAAAGTTGTGTTTTTATGAGGGTAATGGGTGCATTCAGGATGAACTGTGCCTCGCCTGGATTGTGGACGAGTAGATGAGTAGCTGCAATGGGAGGAGAGAGAGATGTCTGAGGTGAAGGGGATTTATGAACTGCTCTTAGTCTGGCCTGTCACCTAGAACATGTTTGCTATGGGAGACACTACCAGGGATGTAATGTTCCAGGCAATATAGCTCCTAGGATCATTTGGAGACTCGCACTCCCCCGCCCCCCTGGTTTACAGTATAACATAAGACAGCTGACATTGTTGGTCTATATTTAGTCCACATGCAATATCTTCATAAAGATTCATTCCTACTCAGGGCAACAAAAGCAGAAATGTTATCTAAAAGTGTATGAGAGTGCAATTTACACATTAGAGGTGTCAAAAAATGTTTTGTGTCCATTTTCTTCTGCTGTACTATAGTGTTATGTGTGTTTACTATAAGCAGCTGAAGTAAGAATGCTAAGAATGTATAGGTTTCATATATTCCCTGGTCTTTGCGCCTATTACTTTACCTTTGTATAATTTCTGTGTCCATAGAAGCAATGTGTGCATGTGTTTTACCTTCAGGCAACTTTTACAGCTTCAGTGTTTGTTCTGACCAGTTCAGCACTCACTGAAGACAATTTGAATGCAACTCTGGCTTTTCTGTTATGTGGCGTATGTGGCATTTTCTACACAAGCCTAGAATATTGTAATCTCCTGGCCTGACCTGTATCTTTAAATTTTCCAAGTTATCTCAAAGACTCGGTTAGCTAATTCCCTGCTTTTCTCACTATTTGATCTTCGTTGGATTCCCACCGGGGGCTGATTGGGAAAGCAGAAGCCATTAGTCCTTAGTGTGTGTGAGTCTGGGTGAGCGGACAGAATAGGCCTGAGCTATTGATCAGGAGACACACAGAGAGGGAGAGACATTACCCTCACTGACAATCAATGGCCTCTCGCGGTTCCTAAGTTTCTAAATGCAAAAAGACTCAAGTCTCGCTGTAGGGATGTTCGTAGGAGTGTTTTTCCACACAACATCGAACTCCAGTTAACGGCACAAAATGGTGGTTGGAGACATTAGTATGCAAAAGTGGAGGAGGAGGAGGAGGAGGAAGAGGAGGGCAATAATAGTTACAGCCCCATAGCTCTTGGATGGCACTTCGACTTGTGGGAAAGCTGGAGCTAGTTGTGACACGATTAAGACACCAAATAGAGTCGGGTAAAATGAATTGAGAGCCTGCAGGATTGGAGTTTGGAGATGCAGAGAGGAGCAGCACTGCAGTGTGTGAAAAAAGTAGAAATATTTAAAGGATAGAGACAATTTGTGATTCCGTCTGAAGTCATTCAAACATGGATAGTAGCAAGGAAGGCTAAGGACAAGTACTGATGACAACTAAGACTTTGCAATATAAAATAACTATATTATTATAGAATAAGAAGCCCTAACTGGGAATGGTAAAGAGATTGTGGCTAGACCTGGACACAGTGAAATAGAAAAATGGCACACAGATCCAAAACAAAGCTTGTGCACTGGAACCAAAAGATCATAAGTAAAAATCCTAAATTATGCTCTGCACAACAAGATACTACATAGTCACCTGACGTGACAAATTGTGTTGTTGAGGAGTAAAAAACTGCTATTCCATACACAGGTGGCTCTACAAATGCTGGAGTGGCAAAACGTTTAACAATACCCACAAATACAATATTTATGTATCTATAGAAAAATAAAATTAAAAATGTTTGAGATGGGAATATTAACACCAACACTACAATGATGTAGTAGTTTAGGAAATACACAGAAACATAGACTGGAGTGATGATGGTAACATAATACTGGAGACACAGTGCAAAATATATACATGCACACAGGAGTCATAGGAAATGCATTACAACAATAATAAAGAGTCACAAAAATGGTCTAAGGTCAAAGAGAAAAAGTTTTTTTACTTAATTTTTTACTAGTGAAATAATTTCCAGTTTTTATGATTAAAGTTCTGTTTTTATGAGTAAAATAAAGTCTGTTTTTAAGAGAAAAGTTATTTTTTTATGAGGGTAATAGGTGCATTCAGGATGAACTGTGCCTCGTTTGGATTGTGGACGAGTAGAAGGCCACAACAGGAGGAGGAGAGAGACGTTTGTAGTAAAGAAAGTCTGTTTGTGGCTTAAATGGGAGCATCATGCCTGAAATGCGCTTCACAGTACATGTCTCAAACATGGAGTAAAATTAAACCTGTTAAACTGGGCATATATATGTGCTGTATACAGCAACTCTTCAATGCAAGTGTAAAGCTTCTGTTTGTGATATTAAAATCGCTTCAAAAAGGTCACCTGGACACACTTAGTTTTTAGAAGACGTTTCAGCCTTACTCCAAAGGGCTTAATCATTTCACAGAACCTTGCACCTTGAGCCTGAACTTACACAGACGTCTGTTTGTGATAGTCATTAATGATTCATTTTTGTCATGAAAACAGAGGTTATTTTACTCATAAAAACTAAACTTTTCTCATAGAACAGAACAAATTTTACTCATGTAAACAACTTTTCCTGTAAAAAACTGAACTTGTTTTTCTCAAGTGAACACAAAACTCAATATTAGAACAGTAATGCACATTTTTACAAACTTTAAAAGCATTATCTGACAAAAAGAGAACATTTCCATTAAATCCTTTACTAGTACCATAGAGAAACAGGTGAAGAGACCAGCAGAGAGCAGCTCCGTTACAGTCTTTTGAACAGAAGCATGAAAAAAGAGCACTTCACTTCCTTAAGTTTTTGTCTGATGCCATTTCACAAAGTGAAAAATGTCTGTGAGGAATCAGTAGAAACAGAGCTAAACACTGTTTTTTGGATAAATGAATGAGTGCAGACTGGATGTAGAGGGCTTGTTGATTGTTTGTTGATTGAGTGGGCGTCGGTTTGTGGGAGAGGCGGAGGTTTGTAGAACTGAGCGTTCTGAGGCCTCAGAATGTCAGTACTAGAGAATATAGCATTACTTAAACAGGCATGAATGAAAACACAAACACTCCAGGTATGTGTGAGGTACATAATAACATGTTAGTAAGCTCAAAAAAGTTGATTTAGCATAATATAACCCCTATAAAAAAAGTCCAGTCCAAAAAAAAAAAAAAAACTGTATATAGTCCACTGCCACAAAACTGAGGACTACTGGAGGAGAAGCACATTTATGTCAACAAAAGCTACTCTAGTACAGTCCACATAAATAAATAAAGATCATTAATATTGGATCTTAAACTCAATAAACCACCTCCAGATGTCTTCTTCTGAATATTGTTTTGATTACACTGGCCTGAATGAAAAAAAAGAAAAAGAAAAAACCTTCTCCCTGTCTCACCTGTTGTCATGTTTTGCAGGCCTTCCCTGGGAATACTAATGCAGACTCGGTGGTGCAGTACAAGCTTGAGCAGCCGGTGATCGCTCGCTTCCTTCGCCTCATCCCTCTGGACTGGAACCCAACGGGCCGCATCGGACTCAGGCTAGAGGTGTACGGTTGTCCATACAGTAAGGGCTTTTTCTGGCATAGGTTGTTGTTTACATGCCTTTAATTGCTCATTTCCAAACCCCCCACGACCAAACGGCAGTCACAGTCAGATGGAGCAGCTTCCAAGTGTTTTACACCAATGCAGACATAATTTTTCTAAAGACATTAGTCTGTTCCCTGATGATTGAAGTTGGATTTGAAGGGTGCAGAACAATTGGATAGAAGTACAACCTGTCAAAGATTTAAAGCACTGCAGAAAGCCACAAGAAGCGTTGATTTGGGTAAATGGTAGGCTCCCGAACACTTCATGTTAGGATTAAAGTGATAAACTTACGTAAGCTTTTGCCATTGACCAATCATTACAGAGTGGACTCTTTGGCCACTCAGAGTCAAGTGGGTTTAGAGGGCCTAAAGACAGGTGCAGTTTAATTTTTGAGTGTCTCAGGCTTTTCAAAAGTGGAAAGCTTTTATACTTGTTCAGAAAAGTGTGGCTTATGGCCCAAGTTCTATTTTTTGTTGGAGTAAACATAGAAGATGAGGCTAAATCAGTTCAGTGAAAACAGTGGTTCTCAGCCGGTGGGCCTTTTCTGGGGTTACTTTGGAGTCTTTGGCAAGTCCTAGTTTGGTCCCAGTTCAGTGCTGCTTTAGTTCTAGTCTAGTCCTGGTTTAGTCCTGGTTTAGTCTTGGTTTAGACAGGATTTTGTCCTGGTTTAGTCCTTGTATAGACCTTGTTTAGTCCTGGATTAGACCTGATTTTAACCTGATTTTGGCATGGATTAGTCCTGTTTAGTGATGAATTTTTCTAGGTTAAACTCTATTTTATGCCATAGTTTAGACCTGGGTTAATCCTTATTTTTGCTGTCATTTAAATCAGTAAAAGATAAAAAGACAAAGGTACTTTGCAAGCCAAATATTTTCTAAGATGGTACTTGTTGGTGTTCAAAATAAGGCTAGGGTACAGAGTTTGCTTGTTTTTTAGAACACCTCAGATTGCCTCAAAAAACACAAAATACAAATAATGCATCTATCCAGTTGCAATCAGAAATAGTCAACCCCCCCAGAGTTGACAGAGTTGACAAGAGTTTAATGATAAAAGATAAAAGATCCTGGAACATCCTGAAGTGACCTTCCCAGTCTCAGGATTTGAATCCCTTTTTAAAATCTATGATAGGATTTAAAGAAAGCAGTTGCAGCATAGAGGCCATCAAATAACACTGAGCTAGAGACTTTTGGAGAACGGCTTAAGATTCCAGTTAAAAGGTAGTTTGAGGTGAGGGGGTTGAACATTTCTGATTGCAACTGTATGTTTAGGTAAATAATACATGTAGTACACACAGAGCTCCTTGTGAAGAATCGGTCCAGTATAATATCATAGCTAGTTATATAACAGTGGATGTTTGTACAACAAAAATAGGCTGCATTTGCTGACCCATTCGGTCGTATCAGTGTCAGATCAGCAATTCCCTTTGTGCATGATATAGTCCGAACTGCCTTTCTGCGCTGGCCCGTACTGTAGATAAAAAAAACAACAAAAAGAAACCCTTTGAACATCTTGTTGTGTGTGCAGCGTCAGATGTGGCTCACTTTGATGGCAGCAGCGCTCTGGTTTACAAATTGAACGTCAGGCCCAGCTCTACGGCCACGGAGACCATTTCTTTAAAGTTCAAAACCCTAAGGAACTCTGGGACGCTGCTGCATGCCGAGGGACGGGGCGACCACAGCCTGAGCCTGGTGCTGGACAAAGGGAGGCTCCTGCTCTACCACCAACAAGGTATGTCCTACACTGTCTACATGTACAAGCTGTGTTACCTGGATTACAGATGGCTCTGGTGCTGAGGTGGTGATGGGGCAATGAAAAAGAGATGCTTCTGCTGCTGAGGTGGTGATTAGGCGAGTGAGATGGTTCTGTTGATGAGGAGGTGATGAAGGGGAGTGAGATAATTCTGCTGTTCAGGTGGTGGTGGAGGAGGTTAAGATGGTTCTGTTGCTGAGGTGGTGATGGAGGAGAGTGGTATGGTTCTACTGCTGAGGTGATGATTGGGGAATGAGATGGTTCTCTTTCTGAGGAGGTGATGGAGGAGAGAGAGAGAGAAAGAGAGATAGTTGTGCTGCTGTGGTGATGATGAGGAGCATGAGATGGTCCTGTTGCTGAGGAGATAATGGAGGAGAGTGACATGTTTCTGCTGCTAAGGTGGTGATGGAGGAGAGCGAGATGGTTCAGGTGCTGTGGTGATGGTGAGGAGCTTGAAATGGTTCTGTGCTAAAGTGGTGATGGTGCAAGGGAGAGTGAGATGGTTCTACTACCGAGGTGGTGATGTGGAGAGATGGTTCTGCTGCTGCGGTCATGATGGGGCAAAGGAGAGTAAGATGGTTCTGCTGATAAGGTGGTGATGGAGGAGCGTGAGATAGTTCAGCAGCTGCGGTGATGATGAGGAGTGTAAGATGGTTCTGTTGCTGAGGAGGTGATGGAGGAGAGTGACATGCTTCTGCTGCTAAGGTGGTGATGGAGGTGAGCGAGATGGTTCAGCTGCTGTGGTGATGACGAGGAGCGTGAGATTGTTCTGTGCTAAAGTGGTGATGGCGCAAGGGAGAGTGAGTTGGTTCTACCACTGAAGTGGTGATGAGGAGAGTAAGATGGTTCTGGTACTGAGGTGGTGATGAGGAGAGTGAGATGGTTCTGCAGCTCAAAATCTGAAAAACAGAAACAAAAAAACAACCAAAATACCATCAAGACAAAACGCTTATTTAGACACAAAGGGTTGAAAAAAAAAAAAAAAAAGCCGCGACCCGGCCCCGGATAAAGCGGAAGAAGATGGATGGATGGATGGATGGATGGGTTGAAAAAGTAGAATGTCATTGGTTTGGAGCTGGATCTTTTTTTAAGGAATTCTGTACTCTACATTAAATCTCTTGGACAACTTCTGAGAACTGGTTAGAACAGCATTATACAGTATTTTTTTAGAAAGCTGAGAGAGCAGTCAGATTATTAATTCTTGGTGGCTGCATTCAAACTAGTTCTAATTGGTTCTCTTTAATCAGACTTGTTAATCAAGTTTGTTTCCTTGTTGGGAGGCATGAATGTGCAATCAAACTCTGGAGCGGTTCAAAGTAGACAGGAAGCTAACCAAGTCACTGCTCGCTGATGGCAAAATCAAAACTAAAACAAAAGTGTTTCTAATATGAAAAGATGGAAAAAAATGTTCTGAGACAGACACAGGACCAAAAAGAAATCTGAAAATGTACAGTTTATGAATGTAGTTGGAGGCAAGTGTATCATGAATTGCCACAATAATGCTCATTCAAACCTTGTACTATATTTAAAGTATAAAGTATGTATAAGGTACTTAATTCCTAATACTTAATAATAACATAAAATGGACCTATTTTGGTGAATAGGTCAGATTTAATACTGTCTTGTAAATATTTCAGCCTCTAGATTCTGAATGGCTATTGTTGATTTTGACGTAAAATAAACAGTACAATATCTGACCTTTTAGGAAGTTACAATTGCCTGGTCAGTCGTCTCTGTTACATTGTGGTCTACGTACAAAATAATAAAATATTTTTGTCTGTCAAACTGTGAGTGCCCACTGGAAAAAATGGAAAATGGCAAAAGGGAAGAGGTGGCAGACTGTTATCTTATTAAAATACTAGGGATGCACAGATATGTTAGTCCTATATTTGTATTGGCTGACAAACACATGGTTGACTGGCATCGGCCTGTTGGGAAATTTGGTGGCATGCATCAATACCAGTCAGTCGATGTTAACCTGTTCCACTCCTCTATATTTGTGTTAATAACCACCCCTGAGTGGATTTGTAAATTGAGTTCTGTCTTCAGTTACAGAAGATGTAAGAGATGACTTCAGAGCAGTTTGTATGAAGGGAATTTCTTTGTTTCCTTTATAAGAAAAAAAGAGGAATACAGTATCATAACAAAATATCTGTGTCATATCAGTTATTGGCCCAACTTAGTTTACAATAGCTGTATCGAGATGTAATTCTCATATCGGTGCATTCCTATAAACTACATCTATGGATCTGACCGCTCGCTGTTAGTGAAATGGTTCCCATGAGTATGTCGCTGAAGGCCATAAAAGGATAGGATTGTGTCAGGAGGGGCATCAGGCTGTAAAAAGAAGTGTTAATAAATGATTTGTTGCTGGAGACCCCTTTAAAGAAAAAGGGAAGCAGCTAAAAGGGTCTTTCTTTTAAATCTATCTTTTTGACCAGATTTCTTCTTCTTCTTTGCACTCCTTTCTCATTTGTATTAACTCACTGACGGTTATCAAATTATAATTGACACCAGGGGCGGAATCTAGAGGGGTGGCATCCCAGCTGCCACCCCAGCTGAATAGGTAGAATACAAATTGTATCAGCCATACATTTTCAAGGAGAACTCTGATTTCCCAATGTCAATGAACACATCACAAGATGATGGTAGCCCGGCTGTGGCAGTCACTCTACACGCGACTGTACCCGCAAAGTTCGCCAATTGTTCAGTTTTTGCTTCTTTAAAACAGATGAATTGCAGCCTAAAGTCTATGAGTTGTGGTTTTTCCTTCATTTGCTGGCACAGACCGCCCCCTGTTCCAAGCAGCTCCTTTCTCTCAGCAGCGCACTGCACCCTTCATGACAGCCACGCCAGTCATGCATGCAGGTGAGCTACAAACAGGAGATGCAGCACGCTCAAGGTGGCACAGGGGTTGAGCGTGGGGGTGACAGAAAACAGAAAAAAAACCTAGGTATAGCATAGCATCCTTCTGCCTGTTTTGTAATGCTTGGATGTACAGCACACAAAAGAGAGGCAGCAGCATGTGTAAAACCTAAACACACAGGGTAGCCTTTTAACATTTACACTGTGTTATTGAGCAGGTAATAGCCTTTTATGGCCTCCCATCCCACATGTTAAAACAATGTTTTGTTAGCTTTTGTCTAAGCCAATACATATAAAAATAGATCTAATAAAATAACATGGTATAGGCCTATTTTTATCACCTATGGTAGGCCTACTTTTTACCTAGGAATTATAGTGATAACAAATCACAACTTTTGAGAAAATTCCCTGAAAAATCAGACGTTTTAGCCCAAACAACAGCAAAAATCCTGGAGGGACTGGGGAGCACCTCCCTATTATGAGATGCAAAGTTGCAGCAGGGCAGTATTTTCACTCAGAAGTCACGCTCTTGCTGTAGGTAAGTTATAGAGTTGGCCCTGCTCTCAGGGCTCTCAGCCTCATGCATTTGCAGTGAGCCATGCATTTCATGTTGACACTCCACACACTGGAGAACAAGTTGTCTGTTGTTGGTGCGATCATAGAGAATGACAAGGAATCATGAACAGTAGGAGGAGTTTTGAGCCCATAAAGTTCTGCTACACTTCTCGATCTTCACATCAGTTTTTGTTTTACAATCAACCTCATAATGATAATATCACAGATAGCTCTTTTTAAAAAGATATGGAGTTATATACAACGTGATCCAAAGCACTGTGGAGGTGCACAACCCCTACAATTATTTATTACCCTTCTTGCCACCCCAAGAATTTTTTTCTAGATCCGCCCCTGATTGACACTCCTATGTGCTATGGACACAGTGCAATGTGAAAGCAAGCCAAATGCCTTATATATGGAAGCAAACTTGTCTCACATTTTGAATTTTAAATGCCTTTGAATTTCTACCATTTAATTTTTTAGCTCTGAAATAGGAGTCAGAATTTTTTTTTCAGTCACTGAAATTTCTGTATTGAATTTTCGCTGCATTTCTTCAGTGTTAAAAAATTCAGAATAAAAAATTTGCCTTTAAAAAAATGTATGCATATATTTTCAAGTCCTTAAATTTGATTGGCCAAATTCGGAGTTTAAAATAGCCTGTCAAAAAATTTGCACCGGAAGCACTAGTTGCCATTCATGTGCACATGCGCAAACAGAAATTCAATACAATTCAACTTTATTCTAGACTCATATGGTCCAATAATGATATAAAAACAAACAATACAAAAATACAAAAGATACAATCATTAAATTAACATTTTAAAACAGCAGCTGTACCAGTGTCTCCACAACTTAGACTGGTAGTGTATTGCACATTGCACTGCAATGCTCTCAGGAGCTGACACAGTGCTGCAAGTCTATCGCGGCACTATCCTTGGACTGGATCGGGCTGGGTTTAAAGTCCAGAGTGCTCCCCTGAACACCTCCCGTGAATAACAGTCAGCTGGTGATGCCTGTACACCGTGCACATTGATGTGTGTGAGTGTGCTCCACAACTTGTTTGCACAGTGACTATTTCAGAACTTAGACCACTGAGAGGACTCTTCATCACCTTGCGTTATGCTAACAGCAGCACACCCCGGGGCTCTGTACCAGCGCTCGGATGTGCACCTCTCCTGTACCCTAAGCCGACCAAAAGGCTCCCCATCCCGGGGGTGGACAGTTCACAGAATAAAGTTACTTACTGTTCTGTTCGAAATGCTGCTGAGTGCAAACACGCTGTACCGCGCCGTAAACAAGGGCAGCATGAGCGGGGAGAGGAGGGGTGGTGACTGAATCCCTCTCACTTTTCCCCGGAGAACAGCCCAGAGATGGTCAATGTTAAATTGCAAATTCAAACTATTTCAGTGTTAAAAAATTCAATGGTAGAATTTCAGAGGCATTTAAAATTCAAACTGTGATGAGAAAAGTTTGCTTCCATACTGATAACTCTGTCTATAAGTTGGGTCTGAGACAGGACTTGAAGTTTTGCAGAAGTGGTCCCACTTGCCTTGTAAAGTTTTACAAATTGGTCTTGGTTACGACTTCATCTGTTGTTAAGGGACAGACAATAGATATAAAATGCATGCCTCTAATAATATAAAATGCCCCCCACCACTGATTGTCTTCTTTTAGTCAGCCTGGTAGTAGATTTTTATTATTTTCCTATTGTCTGTATATTTATTCTAGAATTAACTATCAACCTTTATGCAAATATGTTCATGGTGGTTATTATGCTGTTAGATTGCAAGTCAGGTCACATTCCTCACAAACACAAAGGACTCAATAAATACAAATGTAAACTTTGTAACTATGCAAAAGCTAATTGACTTGATATTTGAGAAAGCTGACATGGATTCAACCAGGCAAGGCTCATGTTCCGGGTGTATCCCAGTCTATCCCAGTGTATCATATATCTCTTTGTCAAGCCACATAAAGCTTGGCTATTTCTGTCCATGCATCCAATTGGTAATGTCATTCTGCGTGCATTATTTATGCTGCTTTAACCTCTTACGTGGCTGCTTTCTTGCTGTGGCGAGCTTAAATCAATGTCACATATGCCGTCATTGAGCCTGTGTAGTGTGTCCTCATGGGTCATCCTATTACCACTCTCTCTCTCTGTTTTATAGAGAACATAAAAACATCTCAACATTTTACTGTTGACAATGTAGCAGCCATTTTAACAACATACAGTATAGAGCTTACAGCACTATGTCATTTTATTTTTTTGCATTCCAACACCACCAACAACTTTCTGCTTTACCTTAATACCTTAATAAAAAAAAGCAAAACTGGGACAACTTGACACCTCTGGATACTAATACATGACATTAAAGATAAAGCTTAATTTAGTTTTAGTCTGTTGTGATCCAGCAATTCTTGTGAATTCATAGAAACAGGTGGCAACTGTGGGAATGCCCACAAAATGTAACTACTGATTACAAAACCAATAACCTGGTGATATAACATTAGCACAAAGTTGCTAACATTATATCAATATGGAATGCTTTTCATTGAAAATCATTTGTATTTTGCATGACTTTCAATAGAAAACTTGGAGGTGATTGGATAAAGCGCCATTTACGTGGCTACAACAACATACTGCTACAATAGTAAAACAACACAATAAAGACGTTAGAAGATTGTTGGAAATTGTATAGCAGCATGTTTTTCCACATCACCATGTTGATAACTAGTAATGCTGAAAGTGCTTGTTGTTGGCAAACCTAAAACCCACCCACTCACGGCTAAGGCTGGGTACCGTTAAACTATCCCCTTGTGGTATTAAAAGAAAAATTACAATATTACTGGTATTGAAAAAACTTAATCAGTACCAAGTTTCAACACCTAGTGGGGCAATATTATTGTGTGTTTTATGATTGTAGAAGATGAATTACCACTGTAGATATCAGAAAAAGTATTGCCCAGGTACCAGTATTGAAGAGCAGGTATGGTTTAAGTACCCAGTACTGCTGCACCATTGACCTGGGCTGCCACTGGTCCATACCCAAACAAGCATTTTCAAATCATACAAATATATCAGTAAAGTGAAGATGATGTACAAAGTATTAATGTCTTGTTTATGATATAATATGATTTAATAATTTTCTTGTACAGGCAGTAGGGGCATGTAACAAAGTAAAAGTACTTAGTTACTTTACTTAAGTACAATTTTCATGCATCTGTACTTTACTTGAGTGAATTTTACAAGTGGTACTTTTACTTTTACTTCACTACATTTTAGAGCAAGTATCTGAACTTTTTAAACCACTACTTTTTTTGAATTAAAAGTATTTTGAATTCGGTTTAAAACTCACCTGCAGATTCAGTCTCTTCTGTCGCTCAGGTTAATCATTCATTTTCAGCACAGTTTTTTACTCCCACTTTATTGTAATAATTCATTTTTAAAAAGAGAATGAGAATTTTTCCTTATCACCACCGCAAATCATCTGCCTCCTAACTGGGTCTGCATATTGATTTGGCATTTTACATTGAATACCCTTCCTGATACAGCCCTCTTTAATTATACGAGCTTGAGACTGGCACAAAGAGTATGCTGGCTGGCTTTACCAAATGTGTGAACCATGTGCTCACATTGGCTGCTGGCTAGGCTTGAAATACTTGTATTAGCCACAAATGAGCTTCTCACTGCTCCACTACCTTGGGACTGTGCACTGAATTTGAACTGTTAAATCTCAAATGCAGCAATGTGAAGCAGGTCACGTTCCTCTCTCATTTCTCTGTCACTGATTTAAATTTTCTCTTACAAATTTCATGTCCTCTTTCACTACGTCCATAAATCTCCTCTTTGGTTTTCCTCTTGGCCGCTTCCTGCCTGGCAGCTCTAACCTCTCTATCCTCCTACTGATATATTAACTATCAGTCCTCTGTACATGCCCACATACACAGGATGTCCCTATTGGCTGGTTGCTCTTTATGGTTTGTCAACGATGAATCAATTGTGCCAAAAAATCAGGATGGAAAAGTGGCTATCCCAGTGCTGGCTACACAGAGGTTAAAAGCCAGAAAAAGACAAATAAAAGCAGAGAAAAGGAAAGTGGAAATGCATCTTTTATTTGCTAATTTCAAAGCTACTTAGAGGTTGATAACTTTGTAGAATTTAATAGAATAACCAATAATTGAAACAGAGAGGAGATTCTGAGGCATCTTTACTACACTGGTCTGTAAAATCAAGCGTTAAAGCTGGGACACACCATCAGACAACATGAGTCTGTACCGGAGACAGTTGGACCTAGTTCTGGCTGACAGAACATGTTCAATTATCTGCAGAGTATAGTGACTAGCACCACCTGCAGTTGTAAATAGTTACCACGTCTTTCACACATGCATATAAGGAAGGTAAGCAATGGGACATGTACTTACCCATGGCCCCTTGGTGTAGTGGTTTAGTCCCCTGCTTTTGCTGCTTTTGCACTTTCCCATTTATTCCCATAGAGACTATAGACAGTAACTTTCATACCAGGTACCACATCAGTAAACATTTGGCTTTCAAAGTATTTCAAACCCTTGATGCATTCATTCACTAGGGGCAATTTAGAGTTACCAACTGACTACACATGCATGTCTTTGGACAGTGGGAGGAAGCTGGAGTACCTGGAGAGAACCCACAGTAACTAGGGGGAGGACTCCACCCAGACTCTACCCAGAGAGTTTGTGTGTTGGCTGAGAATTGAACCCACAATCTCTTTGCTGGGAGGTGAGAACACTAAACATTCTGCCACCATGCCCCCAAGTTTGACAACCATTGACAGAAAGATGTGTCCAAACTTGTGACTAATACTCTAGGTCCTTAGAAACTTAACAATTCTGCCCGACGCACCTCTGTCAGAGTCAAAGCCACCTGCAGGGTCTTCAGCTGGGACCCATTCTCTCACGTTCCTTAAAATTTTACTCAAGTAAGAGTATGTTTTGAAAAATATACTAAGAAATAACATTTTCTTCTGCAAGATTATCTCTTAAAGGCTTGAAAGTAGACCTTAAAAACCATGCACCTTGGGCGACTGGAAGCTCTCTGTTTGGATTTCATTAAGGGGAGTTGGTTGAATGACTTTTTCCGGCACAGACTGTAGCCCATCGTCTCTTATTGCTGTGAGTAAATGTCAGCTAAACGGCACCGGCGTACAGTGTAATTATCCGCTCGCTCCGCTGCCTCCACCATCTTGTCTCCGCGCGAGAAATTAAGTAGCTCGCAGATTTGTGTCTTTACAGCGAAACAAGCCCGCTCCTCATCGACCTGTGTCCATCTGCCGCATCCTCATTTCATTGTCAGAGGCGCTTTATAAAATACCACTCAGCCAATTTGTGCAAACTCGCTGGAATTATGCTTCTGTCTGCTTATGCTGATTAGCCTGGCGCTGTGTTTGTACATCCACACACATCTCAAACAAGAGGAGCTGCCAGATCTCATCAACAACAAGACAGCATTAGGCCGCCTTCATTGGCACTTCTCCACTCAACAGTATGGGCCACTGATAACCTTGAAATGGCTGGTGTTTTCATCACTGTAATTGCACACTGATGGTGTCAGCTACATAAATAGTGATGGTAAACAAGAGCTATACAAGTTGCATGTTTATGTGAGATGAGGTGAAGTTTAAAGTGTAGCAATGTGAGAGGTTAGAGGTACAGCTGTATACTGCTGCATTCATTGTAGTATTGGCATTGTTTAGGGTCAAATCCTGGCTTTGGACAGTGGATCCAGATTTCTTATTTGTGTAAAGATTAACTGAAGTATAACTCCACCACGGAGGTTAACATTGGTTAGTTAGTTTATTTATTGATCAACTTATTATGTTATTTTCAGGAAACCTCTTTAATGGGTCAAGGAAGAAATTTATTTCAGCGTCTAGATACATGATTTTCAAGAGGAGGTATTGATAGGACAGAGTATATAGGAAACTGGGGAGAGACATTTGGCAAACTGTTGGAGTCTGAACTTGAACCCACGATGCCGAGGCAGGCTGTAGTTGCTCTGCATATGCACTGCAGCTCTACCACTAAACCATATGGCAGTCGAGCTACATGATAGCTTTAAGGATTCTGCATCTTTGCGAGATAGGGCTAAAAATACTTTAGACATTGGTTTTGGTGGGTTTTTCATCATTAGAAATGGGTATCGTTAAGAGTTTAACAGTTTTACTACTCTTATCAATATTGTGTATTGGTCTGGTCTCTTACCGGTGCTTTTGTTGATACTTTTTTGTGCAAAAATCTACAAAATACTCTACGCTACTTTGAGTTTGTAATAAATTAATATTAAATATTATTACAGATTTAAATGAAAAAAATAAATAAGTATAATTTAAGAGCAGGAGCCATAATAAATCCATAAGCTCTGTGTGGTCACACCTATGTTTTAGAGACATTTACGAGTGCTCTCCGAGAAGAACAATGGGTTTAGTTGGTTCTAAAGCCCTACTGTCTTTCTCTGTTTTTGAAGTAGTTTGATTACTCTGTGCTGCTGCACAGTTGCTGCACTGGCATGAAACACTTGTCACTGCTGTGCGCGCTGCATCTTTCCTGTCAGGAGTGAAATTATATCACACAGGTATTTGACCTTTTATCATGACTACGCAGTACCAACAAGAGCACTTTTAAGGCTTTAGCTTATCGGCCCATGTGGACCATTATGACGTGGCACCAGTGCTGTTATAATGACAGTAGTAGTAGTACAGTGGAGATACAGTACAAGGGCTCTGTGGCTCAATGGATAGAGCATTTACTCCTGAACTAGAAGATTCTTGGGTTTGAGCACAGCACTGGGCACTATATCTTGATCTTTGCAACATGGGGTCAATGCCTTGGTGAAGTTCTTATGCCTTCTGAGTGCTTCTAATTTGTTATTGAGGTAAATAAAATGTAATGAGCAGGGGGAGTCAAATTCCAGCTTTGGACAGCAAAATCTAAAGAGTTGCACAAACTGTCTCTCTCATTTGTAGCCAGTGAATGTGGTGTTTTTGATGGAGGACATAGCCATAAGATGCTTTAATCAGGAGAAACTGTCCTCGTCTGTCGCAATTATTATTTCAAAACATAACTCAAAATCTAATGGTCAAATTTTAATGATATTTTCAGAAAACAGGCCACGGGAATATTTTCATTTTTTGGTGTGGATCTGAAACACCAGATAGGGCCAAAAATCTCCAACACAACAGGCCAGTAAAGAAACATTCCATTTAAATACTTTGGAATTCTTTATATTATTATTATTATTATTATTATTATTATTATTATTATTATTATTATTATTGTTATTATTATTATTATTTATTTATTTATTTATTTATTTTTGTGAATAAAACTTTTTTTTTCTTTTTTGCACAAATTCACTAGTTTGTCTGTCCCCTTTACCACATTGTTTGTGCCCAAACAACCCTCAGACCAGCCTGGACACGCGTGGGCAGATTCTTTACTATTGTGTGTATAAGGGCTTTGTGGCTGAATGGATTGAGCATTTACCCCTAAACTAGGGGTAAAGATTAAATAGTTTGAGTCCACAACTGGGCACTATATCTTAATCATTGCAACATGGGGTCAATGCCTTGGTGAAGGTCTGTGCTTGTTCTTGTGGCAATTAAAAAGTGGCCAGCAGGGGGAGTATAGAGTGAACTAAAAGTCTGTCTGTACTAGTAGTAGTGGTTAACTGGACTGGTTACCTCTGGATAGATATTGTACCATTAGATTCTTAGTTGTTTCTATTAAATAAACTGGAATGTCCACGGCACTCTGCATCTCTGAGGTAATGTGAGCTATGGATGGAAACATGAGTTTTGACAGATGTTCATAGATTCTAGCTTCATTTGCTGCCAGAATCACATTCTCAGCATATGGCAGCTTTCTCATCAAATACCCATCTGCCCGAGACACCTCCATGATAAACGTCATCCACTTCCTTAAAGACCTCTTTGGTATAGCATATATTAATCCTTCAAAAGGATTTCTTCCCTTCTGTTTCCTGGAATTCATTTCTGATTGTTCAAAGCACTTCATATAAATATATTCTACTGCACATTTCTTTAAAACTGCTGTATATTACCAGTGAGTGAGTAGAAATCAAAGTGAGATAGCAGCAATGTCTTCTGCAAAGCTTTGGAAGCTCATTATGAATTTTTGTCACCTTATTTATGTACTCTGTGGCTAGGTATAAACAAACTATGTGGAATAATGTTAGGATTTTCAAACTGCATGAATAGTGTTTCCTGTAAGTTTGCTTTTGGCTGAGATATGGTCTTATACAGTATACAGTATCTAGACTATCCCAGTAACTTTGGGCCTTAGGCGGGGGCACACCCTGGGCAGGGGCCAGCTAGTTGCAGGGCTGACACAGAGACACAGACAGACAACCATTCACTCTCACATTCATGCACTAAGAGCAATTTAGAGTCACCTTTGTGTCTTTGGACGGTGAAAGGAAGCTGGAGTACCCAGAGAGAAACCATGGTAACATGGGGAGAACATGCAGACTCCACCCAGAGAGTTAGTGTGTTGGCCGGAATTCAGAAGAATTAATGAATGAAGGTCATCTTTGTTCATTAGCCAGGACACTGTCTCTTTCTCATCTCTATTAAAGAGTAACTAAACTACTACTTTTTTTTTCTTTTTTTTTTTTTTTTTTGCTGATAAACTGTCTAAATGGGGCTCTAACGGTGTTGTCTTATTGTTACTGTGCAATTTTTGGCATTTTCATGTAAACTTGTTTAATTCAACAATCTTTGGTCTAAAACCGTCTTAGCGCTGCCCTCTTGTGGTTGGCTGCTGCAGTTGAATTTTCCTATTGGCCTAAGGCAGTACATCTTGGTTTTTGCCTACATCACAGGCCGTGGCTCTGGTATAAAACCATCTCACAGACACGCCCCCATGGCGAGTCAGCTGAAAACTTGTCTGGGGGCGGGGTTAGCCTCTTACAGGGGGGTTAGCTCCACTTTAACGGTTTGATTTATTGTTTTTGTGATTTCAGATTTGTGAACAATATTTGAGAGAAATAGGATGTTTGAGTTCAGCTGATGAAAAATGGGAGCAAAACCAAGTGTTGCATTTATATTTTTGTTCAGTGCATTTATGTATGATGCAAGTGTAGTCAAATTAGTTGGCTGTTACATTTCTCCTCTCTTTGTCACTGTACATTATTGTAAGCCCTGTCACTTATGTCGCCGCTCTTCTCGCTAACACAATGCTGTCTAAACCCATCTCGCCGATCTGGGAGGAGCAGAAATGTAGCGCCGCATTAATTCCCAGCGGTAGTGTCTGCTGTCTGCTCTGTGTTGTGAGTCGCGGGTGTCATTTGGGAGAGCTGTCAGTCTTCGGTGACACCAGGCTGCCACACTGCGATACGTCCTGCCAGCGCCCGAAATAAACCCGCCGTGTGTGTGCTCGTAATGGGATATAGATCGAGAAACACCGGCGAACAAACAAACAAACAGAGTATGGCTCAATCACAGCTGCCTCTCTCCTGCGCCTTTTTGATTTCGCATATAAATATTTATGCAAAAAACAAAATCAACTCTGGTTGCTATGTTGTTACCGTACTGTCACGCTATTATTGCCAGGAAATTGTTTTTTTTTTTAGGGGAGACAATTTAGACAAGATGCTGTTTGCGTGAGGAATGACACTTGGCATTCAGTAGTTTATATGGAACGAGACATATCAAGTCATGATTAGCTCCAGCTCTCTGCAACCTGAACAAGATCAGGTCAGGAAGGAAATGCATAAATAAATATAACAGTTCCATAAGTATTTGGAAACTGACACGTTTAATTATTTTTGCCTTATTACCAAAACATATTCAAAATACAGTACAATTTTGTTATTTCTTTGATAAGTCAGTATATTTTGATAAGGAACTACCCATTCCTGAAAAATACACAAATGGAGATTTTAATTTAAGCTTTTTAAATGAGACTGATCACAAACAATTTAGTTTGTAAAATAATCTGAGTTAAATGTCTATAATAATTATTTATCAGATGTTAAATATTACAGTGAAAATCAGTTAATCATAATTTAGAAGGATTTTCAGTTCAACTGTGCTGTGGTCATTGTTTGTCGACTGAATATACTGAAACTGAACAGAAAGTGATATTTATAATTCATGTGTTTAAAGTGCAGTAATCTAGCTGTAATCTAAGAGTTTTCAAATCAGAGGATGGGTTTATGAATGACAGCTCTTTACCATGTAGATACCTTTTTTTCAGCGGGTCAAAAGTATTTGAACAGTTGTTTCAAAAGCTATTTCTTGAGCTGCAGGGAGTATTTCCCTCATTAATCCATCATAAACTGAGCAGGTAAAAGGTCTGGACCTGATTCCAGGTGTTACATTTATATGTGAAAGCTGTTTCTGTGAAATCACAACATGCTGTCTCTCAATGGAAGTGAACCAGACAATGTTTAGGCTGGACACAGGTATTTAATATTTGGGCTACTTCTGATCATTTTGAAATTTATTTATTTTTTATTTTAATTATATTTGATTTGATAGGGACAGATACAACCAACATAGATCATTATATTAAAACAATCTGATGCCTGTATCACAGCACAATGGCTAATTCACAACACCTGTCCCTAGAACGGTTTTTAACAGCCAGGTTGAAATAACAGTGAAGAGAAAAAAGAAAAAGAAAAAAAAGTAAATACAATAAAATATCCAGAAACCAGTTCACACAATAATACTATAATCAAAGTATAAAAAGCTATATCTTCCAAACTTACACAGTACAATTACAGTATTTAAAAATGAGAGAGGAGTCTCACACACAAAAATCAATTTACCAGTTCATTTATTTAGTTTTAGTTATTCCTTTAAATGAGGAGTAAAAGTGTTTGTAATATACATCAGTGGTGAAAGCAGTGCTTGAAGGTGTAAATGTTTGTATGGTGTTTGTATGAATGTGTGAAGTCAAGACATGATGTAAACTGCAAACAAAGAGTGTGGCTTACCCTCTGTTTTTTTTAGATTTTCTTTATATGTTTATCAAATTTAACTTTAGAATCTAGGGCCAATCCAAGATATTTAAATTCTGTGACAGAGTAACTTAACAATAAAAAAAAAATTAAAGTGATATAAACTTAATATAAAAAAAAATCTGATCAATGATTGTAGATGATTGCTATTTTTGAATACAATGGATTAACATAACAAAGAATTTTATTATTATCATTGTCAGTAATATTGGTTACGTTGGCTGTCTACTCAAAGATCTCTGATTAGTTAAAAACAGAGTGTGGGCAATGTAAACCAGCAACCGCTGCCAATTCAGAAAGCAATTTCTGTACCAGAAAAAGACACATTCTTCTTAAGGCAAAAAAGTTGTAAAATCAATTAATATGCCAGCCAGCAACAAATGGCCTTTCAGTGTATGTCTGAGATTGTAGATTAATTTCAAAAGTGACAAAATCATCCATTGCCACTCATGTCACTCCCATTGTGTAAGCCAGTCCTTATCTAAGACACGGGCAGGGGACGGGAGGTTCAAAAATGGGTCTTTTTCTCTCTCTGTCAAACTAATTCTGTTCTTCGGTTTGTTATGATAATACAAATTATGGATTAGATTGATATTGCCCTCTCCAAACCTCTCAGGCTTCTCAAAGTGCTTTACATCAGTTCATTAATCACCCACTCATCAGTCACATCGGTGGTGGTCGCTACTTCTGTAGCCACAGCTGTCCTGGGGCAGGCTGACAGAGATGTGGCAGCCATTCAATTCAATTCAGTTTTATTTATATAACCCACTATCACAACAGCAGTCACATCAAAGGCTTTACAAACATTTAGTCACACAATCAAACAGTTCCAGGCAGTGTTGTTGCCCTCTTCAGACCTTTTTTTTTTTTTTTTTTGGTCTTGGTCTCGCCTTGGTCTCGGCTGCAGTTTACTCACACTTGGTCTCGAATACAGTTTTACTCAGCCTTGTTTCATTCTCAGATGTGGTGGTCTCAGAGATTTTATTTACCAATTGTTAAAAGAAAATGCTTTTCATCATCGTTTTGGTGTAATTCGTTTTCCGCATTAGAAGAACCAGGAAAATTATCTGTCTCTGTTAGTTTGTGGAATCTGTTGTTCCCCTTTATTTAGTCTTAGTTCACAAGGTTTGGTCTCAACATTGTCCCGGGTTTTGCCTCGGTCTCGTACCCTGAAAGTCTCGGCCTTGTCTTGATCTCGGTTCACTCTGGACTCTGACTGGTCTTGATCATAATTAGTATGGTCCTGACTACAACACAAGTCCCAGGACATCACCCTTCCTTAGACCCTCCCTCTGGGTAAGGAAAAACCAATACAGGTTTTACAACCTCTAAAAATAAGCAGTAGTGTTGCAAAAAATGAGATTGCCTCCAAAACATTGTTTGCAAATAAATCTTTCTTCTACACACTATGCCCCTTTCAAAATCTTGCCTGAACATGAAAACTAAAAATTGTCAAAACATTCAGTAACTCTTGCAACATCTTTTACGCTATAAACCCCTAAGACAGCCTCCAGATGTTCGGTGCATGTGTGAATGCATGGGTCAGGAGAGTGTTTGGAGTCTGGAGGGAATTCTGCAGACATCCCGCAGGCCTTCTGTTTCAAGTCTGACTCTCTGGTTTGGGGCAAAAAGGCAAGTCTGCTATGAATTTGCCCTGGACGTTTGGTGAAAACATGGAAAATACTGCACCTATGACATTTTTCTAATATTGAGACAGCATATGTCGGGAACACATTCATTTTGTCGCAGTGTCTTCTGTCTTCAGACAAGTCAGGGAGAGCTAAACACAGATAGCTCCAGCTTGGACAGTGTAGTGAAGTCTTCTAATTCCCATTTAAATACAGAGGGTTGCATCAGAAAAGGCATCCAGGGTAAAAAAAAAACTGTCAAAGTACCATCCAAATGAGTTGTTGTAGCTACACCCAAGAAAAAGGGAGCAGATGAAGAGACTAATAAAGCATTCACAAAAAGTTACTTGCTGCTTACACTTGTCGACTACCGGTTGGCACTGTTGACACACATCAAAACAAATAATGGTTGAGTAGAACTTCTATAGACCTCTTACTATGAAGTTAAATGCTTGAGAATGGCTGTGATCCTTGGATGCCAGGTGTCTGTTGGAACATTGATCAGTGGGTAGCAGAGTGCAGCTATGTTGTGCTCCTTTGAACACAAACAAAGAGAAAAAAAGCTTTTTGTTTCCTTAAACACTGGTCTGACTGTGAATCAGACATTTTACCTGGAAGATCTTGAATACTTTTGACAAATAGTTCTCAACTTTCATCCTTCATCCCAAAGATAAAGGATGACCTTAAATGCCACTTTTTATGTAGTGCTAACAATGTCCAAAGAGCACAGGCTCTGAACACCATTCCCCTTCCGTCAATGCTATGAAGAAACGAAAATCACTTGGAGCCCACAATAAGACTGTGACGCCCCTGTTTGGCATCTGAGTTTCATTGCGGTTGCCAGGGTTACTGATTATCCTGCCTGCCACACCTGTAGGCACCCAGGTGCAGGCAGGCTGTCTTAAAACTGATCTGCAACTTTAACAACACTGCACACAAACACCGTTCACTCACATTCAACACCACCACACTACTGATAATACCTCACATCTCATATTGTAAAATACGTTCATTATAATTTGACCTTCTACTCTTAATGTTTAATAAAGATTCATTTTGTTAAACCTTATTTTTTGTCTGGTGTGTCCTCATTAGTTGTGACCCCCTGAGCCAGGGTCATAACAAAGACAAGACACTTTTAAATTGTAAGTTTTTATATATAATAAATGTTTTAAATATCATTCTCTTTACTTTCTGGACACACCTAATGTTAAAGGACCTCTATTATGCTTTTTTTTTAGCTTTTAAACATGTTATATTGTTTCCACCTCAGTAAACAGAACTGGTGTAGTATTTGGTTTCACTCACACTTTTTTGAGTAATCTGAGCTGCTGCCCTGTTCAAGAGCTGAAAACATTAGGACTCTGTGAAACCCTGCCTTTCTAACGCACATACACCGTCACCGGTCTGTTTCTGATCATTTCATCCCTTAAAGGTCCTGTAGGAAGCATGCACTCATACTGGTTTGAAATCAGTACTGCAGTCTAAATCAAAACAGTGATCTCTTTTCTTATTGGACGATCGGCAATGCAGTTTTAGAACCAAAACAAAATTGTAAACAAAAACAACTTGTTCATTATGTAAAACACATTTTTAACTGTTAATAACTCATCTGTACTACTGTTATCAGTAAAACTAACATTTGATATAAACATGTTTACATTATATCTTGGGACATATGTGGGTCATTTTTATGAAATATAATAATATATACTGCTCATAGCACCTTTAAACTGTGGCTACTATGATGCAGTAAGCTCATTTATCTATTGGTTAGCTTCATGTTGCTAATATTCATGCTAAATAGCCATTATATTAGGCTCTGTGTCCCCCACTGTTCAGTAAAAGCACTTAGATAGAGAGAACGATTGGGCCTTAAAGCGATAGGCACCTAATCCAAGTGTTCTCTGCAAAGTCAAAGTACCAGCTCCCAAAAAGAAGACATTTTCCATACATATAAGTTATTTTAATGCAAAGGTGTCTGAATTTATTTAAAAAAAGCCTGATAAAAGCATAATATGTATGCCCCCTTTACCCCAAACCTGCATGAGTCCAAGAAGCAGTTTTATATCTTGTCTCTTTTCCTACTGTATACGTCCTTATTTCTAAGTTTTTTTCCTGCCTAAAGCTATTTTTTGCCATTTCCAATTGCCTTTGTCTCTCCCCGTACCCCAGCCCTGTGCATCTCTCTCTCCCACCACTCTGCAGACAGCGTAATTTAGATCGATAGTTGGGAGCATGGGGCCCCAGGAGTTAGACACCGGCATGAAACTCAGAGGAGGAGCTCGCAGATAAAAACCCTGCCGATCAGCCCGGTATTATCTGCTTGCTCACTGTGGGATACTCTCTGGGGCTTGTTACACTTATCGCTCCCATTTGGCAGCCTGGATTCTGTCGGTTCCTGGGCTCCTCTTTAACCGTGATGCATGTCGCTTCAGGAGCAGAACAAGCCGAAGGAGACATAAGAGCTAAACATGGCTAATGATGGTCTGACGGGCAGAATATACAGAGCTGAGGAAATGTAGCTGGGAGACGCAGAGAAAGGCTCCACACGTGTTTTGTCAGCCTTAAGCAGTCATTAATCTATGCAAAGTACAGAGCTACAGGACTTCACTGGATAACCAGGTTTTTATTCAGGAATGTAACCCCATTTTTTAGTTTGAGAAGTCAATGCTTTTAAGGTTTTAGTAGGATTTTATTATCACTATATCTGTCCTGTCTGCATGTGGATCCATTCTGCATTTCCACATGGAATTTTCAGTTCCCCAGAACATCTATGAGCATTTATTTTCACTAGCTTTATCACACTGAGAAAGCTATGAAGAAAAAATTGAGTACAAGGGGGGGCTAGTAAAACAAGACTCCTGTCAATCAGTTTTCCAGGCCATTTTGACTTGATTGCCTGTCACAGCTGTCTCAGCAATTTGACATAATATTTTTCATTGGTAATCTGACCTTTCTGGAGGTAGGCAATGAACACAGTTCCCTTTGCATCCCAGAAGATGGAGGCCATCGCCTTCCCTGTTGATGACACTCCCTTTTCCTCCTTTGGAGAGGAAGAAGAGGGAGTTTCCACTGCATGGATGATCATTTGGTCTCTGACATGAAGGGGTGGACCCAACACTCATCTTGGGTGAGGAAATGTTTAGAAAACTCACTGGATCTGCTTCAAAGAGTGTCAAGTTCACCTGCTACATGACCAGCCTGGTGTCCTTTTGATCAGGCGTCAAAAGGAGAGGGACCCACCAAACTGAAACTGTACCAAGTTTGTTGTGAAGAATGTTCTCTGCTTGTTATCAGGAGATGCCTACAGCATTAGCTATCTGATTAACAGCTAAACGTCTGCCATGTGGTGAACACGGTCAAGGTTTTCTTTGGTGGTGGCTGTTGCAGGATGTCCGGCCCTTGGGTCATCTTCAAGGCTCTCCCTACCTCCCTTAAATTCAGCTTCCCACATTTGCACAGTTGATAACACAGGAGGACCATCCCTTGTAGCAAACATGTCAGCATGAATGTCTTTGGCAGCCAATCTCTTTTTCTTGAGTTGTGTTAGCAATGTTTGCTAACACAACATTGTCAAATTTAGTCATGAAATGTCTGCAGTACTACTTTTTAAAGTCCTGAAAAACTCATCCATTGGTGGTTTATCTTAAAGGAAACAATGCAGTTAGTATCAAGAAAGGTTGAATTCAGTGCTTGTCAAGTTTTATTGCTGTTGCACAACTCCTTCTTTGTCAGCCTATGAATGTTTCAGCCCTCCCTCGTCTGCTTGGGAAGGAGTGAACTGAAGCAAGTTTGAGAAATTTAAGAGTAACTCAACCATGGTTCAGGCCTTTCCTCTGCCAGCCAGAGACAGAGGGGAAGAACCGAGGGTGGAGTAGGGTCTGGACTGCATGATTGACAGCTGTCAGAGCACTGTAATGGACATCCGCCATAGCAGGTTTGCCGTGAAAAAATAAATAAAGAAAGAAAGAAAACCATTTCATTTGGAAGACAACACTTGCAGTGTGGAGAGTAAATCCCTTTGTAACTTTCTGTAGCCTTCTGTCAGACTGTCATTTTTGTCCCACAAATGCCTTAACACTTTCATTCTGTAGGTGACAGATTGTAAACTTTTATACTTTTGTCCCCCATGGAGTCTAACAAGCGAGAAAGCAGAGACAGTCAGTTGTTCTTGGCTCTGCTGTCTCTGTGAGAAGGGATGGGAGGGGCAGAAGCAGCAGATGCAGCCAACGCAGGGCCGCGATATATTAGACAACCCACAATCTACAGCTCAGTGTTTTTCCCGCGAACCTGGCAACTCTGCTTAACCCCCAATTTCCACCGCTGCGCTGCACTGTGCCACGTACTCCACTGTAAACATGCTGTCTTTCTAGTAAATGAGAGCGTTTCCACAGCCCGCACAGCAGTGCAGCTCCGCTTCAACATCGGCTCCGCCCTGCGCCAGAGATACGAAGTCTATTTTGTTCGACAGCGGACTCAGTTCAGATCAACGTCTGCAGTTCAGATCGCACCAAACAGAACACTGGACGTTCACAACATCCAGATTTTCAGTAATATCACACCGTGGACACACACTGGATTAGAATATTAATATTTAATCATTCCTTCTCATATTTTCTTTTAGATATTTGTATTTAGTGGGCTATTTACTTTAACTGTGGTTACAGAAACAATGATTGACTGTCTGTAGACAATGACTCAACATTTATTGCACTTGTATGGCTTTTCCGTGCCCAACTTCTTCTCAGTTGTAGAAGGAAAACCTGTGAAGTGAAATCCAAAGCGATCTCATATCAAACAGTTGCTTTCTGTCCTTCTGCTTCTGAATACCGTATTTTTCGGACTGCAAGTTGCTCCAGAGTATCAGTCGCATCGGTCAAAAAATGCATCATGAAGAGGAAAAAAAAACATATATAAGTCGCACTGGACTATAAATTCCATTTATTAAAAAATGTATTTCACAAAGTCTAAGACCAAGAACAGACATTTAATTTGGAAAGGCAAGTTATTGAACTACACAGTAGCACACAGAACAACAGACTGAATGTCTGGTATGTTAACGTAACACTAACAGTTATTCAGCTACACAATAGCCTAAAGAACAAACCTGGGAGGCTGAATGAGCTAAATTAACTTAACCAGCGAGTCCAACAAGCAAGTTACCGGTAAGCAAGTTCCCCGAGCTCTCCCTCTTATTCTACATCACTACTGACAGTAGTTGTCACAAACCTAGAGCGCCCTCTCGCGGCTGTAGACGGTAATGTTTACTCCTTGATTCACGTTAAATTTGATATATAAGTCGCACCTGACTATAAGTCGCAGGACCAGCGAAACCATAAAAAAGTGCAACTTATAGTATGGAAAATACAGCAGCATTTCACAAGTCACAGTTTATGTTAAAAACACTGTACTTTGGGTTGAAACAAAAGTAAAGCTGAAATTATTAACAAAAAGCTTTTCAGTTCTATGTAATGGATGTCTTTAATTTTGTTTTTATAATGATGTGAGGATAGAGTGGATTTCAAGGACCAGCTGAAAATGACAAAAAAGCACCACTATTTACTGAGAATAAAGCCTGCCATCACTTTGTTCTGAGTAGCACTTTTCTGTAGGCCTGATCTTTCTATCTACTGCGACATTCCTGTGGGAGGCAGCCTGATATAGAACCATAGAAATGAAACGTGTTTGATATTCATAACTGTGCCTGATTCAAACTCATATCAGAGCTGGAGCAGTGAAATAATTGTAGTGACACCTTATTCTGGCAGATTTTCTGGACAGAAATTGGATTCAGTTAGTCACAGTCAATGTTTGGGTAAAACTTTAGTTAGACCATTTTTTATACAATTTTAGACATGGTTCTGCACTTTTAAAAATCCTTGGAAGCCAAAGTGGACAGACAAAAATTCTGTTTTATGTCATGGTGTAAGTGGGGCCCTGGTGACAATGAGTTGACTCTTGACACATGAAGAAGAACAGAATATCTTTCATATTTGAAAAGCAGACTCTACAAACCAGGACAAAAAATAGCATGCAGGATTTTAACATTTTGGTACATAAGGAAAGTTTGAAAAGTCTGATTCTAAAGTGACATTATCCAATTTTACTTTAGTTGTCCCATCTAGTGTGATTCTAAAATCTGTGAACTAGTGTTTCCAACCCCCAGAACAACCGCATAGCTACTCTTTTTGCTTTTATTTGAGAGAAACATATAACTCGGAGCTTGGTTATGGCCTTCTCAAGACAAATTTGGTGTTAAATAATCTTTGACATACCCAAGGCTGTAATAACCCCCCTTACAAAATCCACTTTTCTTGAGATTATTTAAAAAATATAAAAAAAATGTGTGTGTGGTACGCACTGTGTGAGTACAGCCCAGACTTTGAACATCTGAAATTGGTACTATCACTAATTCTGAAGTAATGGGCAAGGGACACTGTAGTAATGTCAGAGTTGATATCTTTCTATAGGAGAGGAGAAAATGGAAAGCTCTCAATGTTGTGAAGAATGTACTCCAACACCACTCAGTCTGAAAGTGCTCAGAGTGCTCACCACTTTGCCGTAATGAGGATGTACCGCGGCTGTGTCAGTGCCTTAAAGCAAAACATATTTTAGCTTCTGTTGCAACACTGCCAATAAAACTATGATCTTTTTTTGTATTTTGTGCAGAATCAGTTCTTCAAACCTACTGTTGATTGATGGAGTGCAATTTTGGCCATCTTTGTCTTAGTTAGTTGCACTTTCCTGTCATTTCACATTAATAGTGTTGCCAACTTTGCGACTTTGTCACTATATTTAGCGACTTTTCAGACCTCCCTAGTGACTTATTTTCAAAAAAGTGACAAATGACATATCTAGCGACTTTTTCTGGTGTTGCAAGTGACTTTGGCGACTCATGAAAAACGTGAAAGCACTTCTTACTACTCTACTCTTCGAGCTACCTTCGAGCTCACTGTGAGCTTCTCCTCCTCCGTCTCATCTTGCCGCCAGCAGCTACTGCTGCTGTGCTCTTAACTCCGCCTCTTTCCCTCTGCCACAGACCAATCAGCCCATAGAAGTGGGTGCTGCCATGTGTTTTTTTTTTTACAGGTCTGTCAGCTGCAGTCAACTCATAGCAGGAGCTTTTTTTTTTTTTTTTTTTTAAGTTTATTCAACAAATTTGTGCATAATACCAATATTTTACGGACATTACAGCACTGTTCAATAGTACATAAAACATTTATAACAATAATACTAAAAATACATGGTATTTTTTGCCAATTATGTCCCTAATTTGCATATAAATAATATGCAGTTACCTGTTAGAGTGCAGGCCGACAATATATATGCAGATCTCTTGAAATATTTGGAGATATTTGGTGCCAAACAGCAGCCTCACCAGGCAGCCGCGAGTCATCGGCTTTACTTTCAATTGGATCCATGTGATCCAATTATGCAAATTAGGCGATGACGTCATCTGGCAACTTCTAGCGACTTTTAGGACAGCCAATAGTGACTTTTCTTATTGAGGAGTTGGCAACACTGCACATTAATAATGTTCTTCTTTGTCCCAGTATGAACTTGTTTGCCCTCATTTCATAAATAATAAACATAAACTTGAACTGAGTGGATTGAGTCTGTCATAATACTCATTTTACACACAATTTACAACCTTTACAAACATTATCTGACTAGAAAAAAGCATTTTCAATAAATACTTTACTGCTGTCATACAGAAACAGGTGAAGAGACCAGCAGAGGGCAGCAGAGGGCAGTTCTGTTGAGCCAATTTAAACAGAAACTAAGGGGACTTCTGTGTACTTCCTTAAACATTTCATATGATGCCATTTTACTGCAAAATTAAATTAAAGTAATGAGGAAGCAGACTGAATATAGAGGGTTTGTTGACTGGCCAGTGCTTCCTGGAGTGGGCGGGGATATGTAGAGGGTGGGGGTAAGTTGGAACAAGTCATCTGGAGCTCACAGAAAGGCAGCGCCAAAGAATACAGGTATGTTTTTGATGAGAAAACAATATAACATGGTAGAGAGCTCCTAAAAAGTTGATTTTGCATAATATAGCCCCTTTAAAGAGCTCGTTGCTTTTACCCATCAGGAGATGTTTCCAGTATGCCGCCTTTGTAAAGAGACACCTTTAATAGCCGTTTTGCACCTCCCTCTCTTCATGTGGTCATTAGCTTTTCCCAGTGTCATTCCATTTTATTACATATGACTTAATTTCTGATTTATTTCTTTTGGTTTCTTTGTATAGTATGTAAGGATTACTTGGGTTATGACCGACATCTGTTGAAAATGTCACGTCATAGCCATGTCATAAAGTGTGCATGACTGCAACAGAGCTGTACTCTGCTGCCCTCTGCCCCACACCATAATCCCAATTCAGTTATTTGGGTGGGTGAGTGACTACTTTTGGAAATATAGTGAATTTCTTTATGGCACCAGTAGAGTACTTATTAAAAACGTACTCTTTTAGTCAGATAATGTTTATAAACGTGCAATACTGTTCTAGAGGTGAACAAGATTTGTTTAAAAATATGAATAAAAATATAATATAGCCCCTTAAAGAGAAATGCAATCAAATCTACCCAATCTCTCCCAAGCTCTCCCCATTTAACAGTTCTTTTTTTGTTATTTTTTCCCGATTGGTCAGTTAGGATTTTGCCACGATTGTATTTTATATATATATATATATATATATATTTTATATATTTATATTTTCTTGTTTTATTTTTGTTTTGTTTTTTATTGAATTTAAGAATTAATTAGTATTTTATTTATTTTTATAAATTTTTTTTTTTTTTTTTTTACATTTATTTTATTTATTTTGTTTGTCTTTTAGCAACTTAACTTTTAAAATGAAGCCTGGATTTATAACAAATTTTGGAAGGGTTATTAATAGACCAAGCAACAAATGACAGAGGATGTAACTTTAACGTCTTGGTGGAAGATTGTTGTTCTCTCTCTATATTTGTAGTTGGTAATAAGTTTGTGTGGTCCATTGCCATTTTCAGTTCTCATAACACATCTCTGGCAGCCTCACAAACAAATAGCAGCACAGCCATACACTCTCTCTGTATATGGTTTATTGTTTTGTGGTCCTAGAGTGAGTGAAAATATCAGGGTCAGAACCAATCAGAGCAGAGTCGGCCCAAACACAGACAGAGCTGCTGCTAAATGTCAGACGCACTGGGCCTCACAGCGTTTAGTCACACTACACACAGGTGGTTAATGTTCCAAAGTGAAAGAAGTACTCAAAATCTATAGAATACTCATAGTAGTGTGTTACTTCAAAATAATATTTGTCAAGTAAAAGGCAAAGTACTCAACAGAATTATTATTTGAGAAAAAGCAAAAAATATTGAAAAATATGGAAAAATATTGAATGCTACCACTACTTCTACTTCTAGTACTACTGCTTTTACTGCCAGTACTACTGTAATTTCAGCTACTACTACTATTACTATTACTTCTACTACTATAATTACTACCTCTACTACTACTGCTTTTACTAGTGGTGTTGCAGCTACTACTATTTTTGCTATTACTTCTACTACTACTATTACTACTTCTACTGCTCTAATTACTACTACTTCTACTACTACTGGTACTTCAATTGCTAACACTATAGTTACTACTATTACTTGTACTTACTACCACTACTGCTACTACTAGTGCTATTACTGCTGCTGCTACTACTGCCATTACAGCTACTACTACTATCACTACTGTTATTGCCACTACTACTATTATTACTACTACTTCTACTGCTATAATTACTACTAAACTAATGCTGGTACTTCAACTGCTACCACTACATTTACTTCTTCTATTAATACTTACTTACTACCACTGCTGCTACTACTACTATATTACTATCGTATTTTCCAGACTATAAGTCGCACTTTTTTTCATAGTCTGGCTAGGGGTGCAACGTATACTCAGGTGCGACTTATATATTAAAATATTTCACGTGTTCGTTACTTTCACACTGACAGCTGCGACAGGGCACTCTAGGCTTGTGTGCCACTGACAATTTAAAATGTAAACATTACCGGTAACAACTTAGGCTATAAAGACAACTGAGAAAGAGCAGAATAATTGGAAATGGAACTGATGCTGAGTCTGACGACAGCCACGCAGAGGAGGAAGCGGCGCTTCGTCTACCTCCAGAGTTGTTTAAAAACGACACCGAGGATGAAGAATTTAAAGGATTTAGCGATTAGGAGTGAAATCATGAGTTTGAGGAACTTGTTATATTATGTTCTTTATAATATAGTTATGTGAATAACTGTTAATATATTATGTTAACATACGAGACACCAATTCAGTTTGTTGTTTATGCTTCATGTAGCTGAATAACCATCAATGTGTTACGTTAGCATACCGCACACCTATTCAGCTGTTGTTCTCTATTCTATTATTACTATAACTTGCCTTTCAAGATGAAATGTCTGTTCTTGGTGTCGTATTTTGTAAAATAAATTTCCCCCAAAAAATGCAACTTATAGTCCAGTGTGACTTATATACAATTTTTTCTTCTTCATTATGCATTTTTTGGCTAGTGCGACTTATACTCCGGAGCGACTTATAGTCCGGAAAATATGGTACTACTACTACTGTTACTTCAACTGCGATCATTACAATTAATACTGCTATTACTACTTACTTACTATCATTACTGCTACTGCTGCAGTTACTGCTACTGCCATTACAGCGACAACTTCTTTTATACTACTAATATTTCTACTGCTACAATTACTACCAATACTACTGCTAGTACTTCTACAGCTGCTGCTATTACTGCTACTACAGCTACTACTATTACGACAGGTAGTACCCAAACCTGGAATCAAACCCAGGACCTTCTGGTTGTGAAGCAAACATACTTCCTTTAATAATTAGATAGCTCTTTTATGCACCTAATGTCCCATACTGCCACCTACTGTTAAGGAGTGTAACTCAGTGACAGTTTGTTTATCTTTTATTTTCTTTTTATTAAACTTTTAAGGCCCACGACCCAATGAAAACAGTTCTGCAACCTGCTTTCTGGTCCTAACCCGCCAGTTGAGAATCACTACCTTACACCACTGCCAACAGGAGGGAATAAGCAGACTGTTGGACACATACGACAGCTACAAACTGCCCGGTGTCTATCCAAGCATCAGAATAAACTCATTAAGATTTATGTCCGAGCTCCAAAAGCATCTCATTTTCTCCCCTGCTTTATATTTCTCAGAGTGTCAGCGTGCTATAATGCGGCACGCTGCTTTCATAATTCAGCTCAATTTGGACCTGTCACATGAAAGCCGGTAAATACTCGGAGGGCGGCTGCGGCGTCCTGCTCCAGTGCTCCGCGGACTGCTGCTGTTAAGTGTTGCTGACTAAATTAGGAAGCATCACACAGGCAGGGAGCGGGCTAACTGAGACTGCAACTCTGCTCTTAATTCTCTCCATAATAAGGACACACCGCTGTTATGTTCGGGCGCCTCGAGCTGTGAGGGATATTTAGGCTTCTGTAGCCAGGAATACTGACCTGATCAGCAAGAAATTGAATGGCTTTTTGTAGTTTCTGCTAATACTTTAGTCAAATGTGAGCATGGTGAAAATACATCCACATACTACTCTCTTCAAAGGGAATATATTATACAAAATTGACTTTTTTGAGCTTTCTATTGTGTTATAATGTTGTTCCCTTATCAAAAACATACGTGGAGTTGTGTTGTGCTTCTTTCATGTCTGTTTAAGTGGTCCTCTATTCTCTGGCGCTACCTTTCTGAGGTCTCAGAACACTCACTTCCATGAAATCCCACCTTACCCACAAACCCCCGCTGACTCCTGGAAGCACTGACCAATCAACAAACCCTCTACGCCCAGTCTGCTCTCTGTAAAACAATGCACAACTCTGTTTCCACACATATATTTTTCATTTTAGTCAAAATAAAAGTAAAAGTAAAATTGCATCATGCACAAATTAAGAAAGTACAAAGCTTTTTTTTTTTTTTTCAAAATAATGTAACAGCTCTTCATTCTGCTGCCCTCTGCTGGATTCTTCACCTGTTATGTTAGGGCAGGAGCTATTTGAAGTTATTGGAAACGTTCTCTTTGAGTCAGATATATTTTTAAAGGTTGTAAAATGTGCAATGCTGTTCTAGAGGTGACATAAAAGCATAATCTAGCTCCTTTAAAGACAACCTTGCACCGGTGCACAGTCATTTTGTAATATATACCTTTAAAATAAACAAAAAAACTAATTCAAATTACGCAGTTGTTTTAAATTTGCCTTAAATATATGTGGATACCAACAGAACATTTAATATTTTGTTATATAAAGATCTTGCTATATATTATTTTTTTTATATTCTTTTGGCTCATTCATCCACACATATACACTCATACTATACGCCCTAATTATTTGTATCCATATGTTTTTTGTTTTGTTTTTTTTTCGCATCAGATTTACTTCTGCATTGTACAATTAAAACCATGCAACACAGACCCTGGTTATTAACCTCCATATTTCTCATGGTATATCTACTGTAGATGTGGGCGAGAGTGGCTCAGGAGGAGGCATACACTTGTCGTGCTATAACTGGACGGTTGGCGGTTCAAATCACCCTCACAAACTGTTATTGTGTCCTGGAGCAAGACACTTCACTCCACTTGCCTGTATGAATGTTTATTGTGTGATTTTATGTTTGGTGGTGGCTGCCATATTGGGTTGAGTTTTCGAGTTTTCTGACCCATCTAGTGTCTTTTTCTGGTGTTACTGGACACTCATGAAAGACATGAAAGCATGTATCATTAAGGGCGGACTCACACCAAAAGCATCATGAAGTGACCAGTGACCATTCATTTCAGTACACACAAATATGTTGAACAACGCCAATCAAGTGATTTAAGTGTAGATTTGCAAATATGCAAATATGGAGCAATATCGCAGAAGAGTCAGCTAATCTCAGAACAAGATTTGATATACACACACAAGGAAATGCTCCAGGCACAAAAGTCATGTTTTAAACCTCCCGCCCCTCGTCAGCGAACTGAGGGGGGAATAGTGATGTGAATAGAGCGAACTTAGCTTAGGAAAAAGATTTTGTCGCTTTTGCTGTGAGTCTATACTAACTAGCTTCTAATTAGCTTCTCAAAGCTCTCACAGGCAGCCAGCAGCTGCGCTCCCCTGCCTCTTTTTCTCCTCCACGTGTCGCTGTGCTGTCACATGACCCAGCAGCACACAGCAGCACACAGCAGCAGGTGGCACTGTCTGCTCAGTTTGAACGGCAAACACACTTAAACTAAATAAATTAGAGATCTATTATGAAAAATATTAAAACTGGAGGACACACACTGGGTGTTTCCCTGATTGCTAGGATCATTCCTCTGGAGGCTGCTTCAAAGCCATCCTCCACAGTTGGCCCCTTCGAAGCAAAGCAGAGTGTCCTGCTAATGCCGCTTAGGAGTGTGCTGTGAAGTAGTATCACATGATCAAATCTTAAACATTTAAAAAATGTGAATCTATAATAAAAACAACTTCTTACATTCTCCTCTACAAAACTAAAAGGATCTTACAAACTAGGCCTACGATATGTCATATATTAAAATCACATAAAATCACATATATCACATATAATGAGCATTTTTAATAGATACAATGTATCCCTATAAGAAAATGTACATCAACATATTGACATAATTATAACAAATTAAGATTAATGCACTTTAACTTTTAGACTATTTTGAACATAGCCTACTTCCCTCGATGCGGAGCTAAAATGTGCTTTTTATTTATTCTGTTATTTGGTGCAATGTGGGGCACAGTAATAATATAGTTAATTATTTTCTCTTATAGGGAGTCTTACACTGTATTAAGTTTGTCTTTATTGTTAAATAAAGTTAGCAAAAAATTTGAGATTGCAATGCATTGTGGGCAATTTGGACTTGTGGGGTGAGCTCCAGAATGGAATGGATAAACTGACTCTAGTAGAAACGCAAATACATGAAGGGGAGAAATCAATGGGAGCCAGCATAATGTAAAAATGTAATAAAATATGTATAGTAATGTTAAAATCCTTATAACTGTGCAAGCATGGATATTTATAAAACTGACTTCACTTTCCAAAGTGTTAAAGAAATATTTTCAACCACAATGTTCATTCTATATTATCTGTGCTGTGGAAGTAACCTCTGCTTAATTAAAAGTTTAGAGAAGATTGAAAAAGCTTCACTGGGCATTATTAAAATACATACAGTATAATCCAGCCACAGAGGTCACAAACCATTGTACTGGTAATGAAAATGGCTGGCTAGGCTAAATGTTCAATCAAAACATACACTTGTGCTGTGTCCAAATGTCCTCCTTAATCCCTCTGTAGTACCCTATACAGTGGTCATGCCATTGTGTACTGGTGTCCAAATTTACAGTGGATAAAAGTGCACTCAAAATTTCCCACAATTTTAAAAAGTAGTGGACATCAATGGTCATTAGACAGTCAATATAGACCAGAATGCTTTGTGAGTTTCAAAGGAGAACAGCGGGACCATGACAGGACTTTAAACTGAACACAACACGTCACGTAGGAGCTAGGGATGACGTTCGGACGCAGTCATTATTGTTTTTGAATTCCCATCAGATTGCATTTGTGACACAGAATTGAAACCATTTAGCTGTAATAGTCAGGATCTATACAACGTTTCTTTAAGTCAATGGTTGCATGTCTACTTATTTTGTTTATTGTGTATTAATTAGCGCTGCCCCATACTCCCTGGCAGGTTATGTCTATCCCACTGCAACCACATTAATTAAACACCCACTTAATACTCCACTCAAAAGCACAAAGACCAGGCTAATTCTTTGTAAAGAATAGAAAAAAACGAATGAGTTTTTTTGTTATGTTTTGATATCTTTGTCATAAGTGGTTACATCAAAGCTTTTTGTAAATAAAAGCCTTTGTGTTAACTTAAGAAAAACAACATGATCAAAAAGAGCTGAAGCTTGTGTTTGCAGCTAAATGAAATTAGCTGTGTTCATCATAATGTGTGGCAAAGCTTTGATCAATATCCATGGGATTTAACTCTTAACTGTCACCTTTTTATTAAAACTGTCCAGAACAGGTCATTGTTGATGCCATGGTCTATTCACAATGGCTCTTTGTGTTCTGTCTGTGCACAGTAACATAAAGTGATCACACCATGGCCCTTACATCAGTCCACTACACTTACCTTCTTGTGTTTGTTGTTTATTGGGTTGGCTGACTCATAGATCACTGTCTAAACAGGTTTTGCTCTTTTGAGTCCATGAAAAAAAAGAAAAAAACAGAAAAAACAGTCTAGTCCAGTCCAGTGATGTTTACAAGTTAACGTTGGTAGTTTCTATTGAAGCAGAAGTTAAAAATGTATGCTTACAGTCTGGTTTGAATGTATTTAACAACATCAGTTCACATGGGCATTGCGTATATCAGATTTCTGATACAAATCTATGATTGTTTTGCTGGATCTCCGCTGCAAGGATCGCCTTCTGTTACATCGTATGTAACCATTTCACTGCTACAGGAGGCCCTTGATTGGTTAATGTAGTGCCAATATTTAGCAAAGTAAAAATGTTTCAACTTGTGAACAGTGAACAGAGTGTTGAACGCGAGTTTGCTTCATTTGCCAATTCCCTTTTTCGCCTATTCGCGGGCCTTGCTCGTCAAATTTGAGTCATTCGCACCACGCTCTTCAGTTGATTCACGCCGCGCTGTTTGCGTCATTTGCACTACAGGGTTTTTGTTCACATCTGAATGTCTACATAGTCTAAATTTGGAAATCACTCGCGCTAGACACCTTATTCACGTTTGGTGTGAATGTACCATTACACCGAATTTACACCGAAAATGTCACCAGGGCATCACAGCAGCAGACTACTCACCATCTAAACAGAAAGCTGTCTCTACTGATCCCGATACCCTCTATTTCTGCATGTTGTAAAATGGCTGCTTGGTGTTACAAATTACATGATGTTTCTCCCCCTTAAGTATCAGCTTCTCGATGTGCAGGGTTTACATAACCATTGTTTTCAATAAACCTTTACTTTGAAAGTGTAGTCTGACGTGACGCAGCTGTTAGGCGCTGCTGCTGCTTTGGTGTAAATTGGGGGTTAGTCTGAGGAGTATATTCTGTATATAAAAGACATTGTGCTGATTTAGTGAAATACAGTGTGTGTTATTGCAAGATAGTCGCAAGACCCATCATTCAAAGTTACACAGTTTATTGTCTCCTGAGTGACAGAGGGATTTGTCTTTCTTTTTCAATGCCAGGAAAACGAAAAGAATCACTTTTTATTATATCAAGCCATGTCTCTTCTAGAAGTTATTCAGTGTGGTGTTTAAAATACATTACAAAACAAAATGATATGAAGGTAAAAAACAGCACTGTGCAGATTTAATATATAGAATTAACTCCACCAAGAGGTTATGTTTTCAGCAGTGTTGGTTGTTTCCTAGTCTGTTAGCAAGCTAACTCCAAAAGTAATGGTCAGATAAAAAAAAAATCAAAGTGAGTAATGTGCCAAGGAAGAATAATTAACAAATAATGCTATAATTTTTTAAAGGATTCTGTATCATTGTGGGATAAAGCCAAAGATACTAACTCCAGCCACAAGGGGTCTTTAAAGAAACATTTTTTTTTGTTTGTTTTGTTTTACAGCATTCCTCACCATTATGACATATTAATGAATGTTGCCAAATGGATATAGCATTTACAACTAACATTTGAACTAGAAGGTCCTTTATGTTTACCAATGTTAGATGCCTTATGTCTGCACTTTGGGTGTCATGAAAGGCACTAAGTAAATGAAAGCTGTTATTAGTATCAGTGGCTCTAATGGAGTCACTAATGCATTGTTTATAGCACACAGCCTAGTGTAAGGAAGGTGGAGAAATGTAGCGCTACCTTATTTAAAATGAAACTCACATCTACTTCCTTTCTCCAAGGCAAAATATGTTCATGTCTCTGTCACTGAAGTCCAGTGGTTTCTGTATAATGTCTGATTGAAAGCACAGCATTCAGGCGAGTTAGTCCCATCTTGCTTCTGAGAAATGATTTTAGTCTCTACAGCAGCAATTCTCAAAAGCAAGACTGTCATGGCTCCTTAAATTTCAAAAAATCCTAGGTGGATTCCCAACTATAGAACTTCCCTCTGTTCATAAGACTATCATGTTTTTCTCCAAATATTTCTAGAAAAGCATTACAAAAAACTAAAATTCATTTTGAAGTAATACATTTCAACAAGTGTATAACTGTAATTCATTTCAAATACATTTTTTTTGTATGTAGTTAATATAGACAGCGTCCTGGTCTTTTCAAAATCAGTAACGACTGGGAAAGTTGTGTAGTGTTGTCTCCATCTTAGTTAGACCTGTAATCGATAACTAACAGTATATAGGCCCAATATGTTAGTATTATAAAAATGGTCAGAGGGAGGGGCTCGTGAAACTTTGACAAACTGTTGCCTGTAGCTCATGGCTAACAAGCTACATTCTGAAGACTAAAAAATATATTTACATATAGATTAAAAAATAGAGCAAACTGGTAGAGAATAAAAAGAGCTTATACCTAAAACAGGCAAGTGTGTGTGCCTGCAGTACCGGCATGGTCCCCCAGGAAGCTCCGGACCTCACTTTGGGAACCACTACTCTACAGCGTTCAAAATCACCGCTCTGGTTGTGATGGTCATTTGATTTCATTACAGTGTCTCAGAAAAATCCTGCAAACTCTGCGCTACTTTAGATTTCCATTAATAAACAACTTTGGTCACTATAGTTTGTTATTACCACCGCCATCACTCAAAAGAACAGGCTACCTAACTCTGACTACTGTACGTGCTCTGTGATTGGCCAAATCCAGGTCTTTGGGCTAAATAAGTCTAGTCCTTAATGCTGTAGATATGAAGGGGGGTGGGATTTACGCCTGTCAATCACTACACTAATGTAATGTGCTGTGGGCTAATTAAAAAATAGCACTTTTTTCCCATTCTCTACGGCAATATTGGTTTATTTTAATACAAAAAACAATAGCGAGCATGTTGATAATACAAGGTAAGATCATAATACCACAAGACACATAAGATTATTAAAAATTATATGGTAATTTACTAAAACAACTGAGTATGTTTAATGACCCACTGATATCAGCCGTCCCTGATTATTATTATTATTATTTGAGAGTTCTTCAGGTTTCAACATGCCTCATTCACTCCCAACCAAAACCCATTACTGAAGTCCAATTTCCCATAAGCTTTGCTCAGAAATACATTTCAAAGAGTATTTATGTCCCCCATCGCTAAAATTCGTCTCCAGAAAATCCCCAAAGCATGCAGTAGTAGTAGTTTTGGAGTTGGATGTGGTGAGACAGCGTAGAGCATAATTCAGTTTTTATTAGAACAAAATGCCACTGTGTTCACAAAGCTTTTCAGTCGGAAACAAAGACTCGGGCTCGGATCTTCCTCCAGGATTTGCAGAGCTGTGCCCCATACAGAGAGAGATGAGGCGGAGGCGGCCAGCTGGCAGCGGAGACTCTCAGCTGTGAATTGTGAGGTGATTACGGCTGCATTTGCGTTTTCGATTCGGCGTGGTCGACAGTGATTTACGGCGAACATCGGGGAGCGCCTTACAAACGGCCTCCTAACGGTTTCAGTCAGCGGCGCGGTGTCAGGGAGGCTGCCAAAATAACCTGACTGTGCCGCACCCCCCCCCCACTGTTCTAATGCGCTGTTACTGCGGCCTCCTCCCATGCAATACAACACGCTACCAGGGCTGAAAATAAAGAGATGGCAGGCTGTGGATAATAGTAGCACCATGGGTCTATAAAACCTGCCAACCACTTTGCATTTCTGTAAAAAAAAAATGAAGGAGAGAGACTTGCACCTGTGTAAGTACTTAGAAATTTGCAGAGGGTCAATTCTCACACTATCATAAGCCATTTCTCTGCCAAAAGTTTATGTTTTGGTTTGTCTTGTTTTATTTTTTGGTTGGACTGTTAGCAAGATATCTCAAATGATAATGAGATTTTGGATGAAATTCTCAGAAAGTGTCAGTAATGAGCCCAGGAATTGATGATTAGTTTTTGGTTCTTTTTAAGATTGTGTACCACTGCATAATATGGCCAAATATACTGTACTACCTCCAGCCACAAGGGGTCAATAAAAGAACAAATGTTTCAGTGGATTATTTACCACTGTGAGATATAAAGGCTTTGTGGCTCAATGTATTTACTCCCGATGTAGAAGATCCTTGTGCTGAATGTTCTTCTGACGATGCTATCATCTCAGCTACGTACTACGCGCCTGGTGTGGGAGTAGCCTGGACAGATTAGCTGGCGAGAGCCAAGAGCTCAGGGAAGACATGTAGACTCCACATCCCCGGGATCAAACTTACAACTGCCTTTCTGTGAAGCAGGAGCGCTAACCACTCTGCCACAGAGCCATCATTTCTTTAGTATCACAAAAGGATCAGCTGTATGTTCAAGTTCCTCTACTTTGCAACAAACATGAATATTCTTTTTTTTTTTTCTTTTTTTTTTTCTTGTATCCCATTACATTTTATCCAATCAGAAATAAGAACCAAAATGCACAGTAGACATGTTTTTTTTCCCCCAGCTCAGTAGGTTAGGTTTACTGTCAGTGTATAATATGCAAAATTGACTTTTCTGAACTTTCTATCATAATGTTGTTCCTTCATCAGAAACATACCTGTAGTTGTGTTATGTTTCATTCGCGTCTATTTAAGTAATCCTGTATTCTCTGGCGCTGAATTTCTGAGGCCTCAGAACACTCCAGTGTACCCCCACCCACTCCTGGAAGCACTGACCAATCAACAAGCCCTCTACATCCAGTCTGCTCTCATTCATTTATCCAAAAAATGGTGTACAGCTCTGTTTCTGCTGATTCCTTACAGGAGTTTTCCATTTTGTAGTAAAATGGCATCATACAAAAGGTTTGTTATTACTCTTATTTGTTATTACTACTACTATGTATTGCATGTAGGTTTGTCCTCCACACTAATCAATGTATGTAAATAATTACGTGTGTGTCTTCCACCCCTCTAAATAATAATCACTACATTTGCTAAATAATTATAATAAAAAAAGGTTTAAGGAAGTGAAGAGCTTATTTTTACTGATTATGTAACTGCCCTCTGCTGCCCTCTGCTGTTTTCTTTACCTGTTTCTTTATGGCACCAGTAGAGTACTTACTAAAAATGCTTTCTTTAAGTCAGATAATGTTTTTAAAGGTTGTAAAACATGCATTTCTGTTCTAGAGGAGATCATGATTAGTTTAAAAATATGAATAACACACAACATAGCCCCTTTATTATCTTGATTACAATTTAACATGGGCTATATGAATCAATATACAGTCTATGTAAATGTCAATTTTTGTGGTGCAGTGTTTATGTTAGTTGTAAATACACTTTAAACATGGCATCAATTTGTAGATTCACAGACAGATTTTCAGTGAGAAACACTGCCTATCCTATCATTATGTCTGTCGACAGCTTCTATCATTGATTGTTGGTTTGTTGACAGTAGAATGGAATGGGTTAAGGTTGCTTTGCATTAAACAGAAAAACAGATATTATTTTAGAACAGTTAGTTAAAATAAATCCCCATTTGAAATACAGTTATAGTACAGTTGTCACAAAGGGCCTGCATGCAAGCATTCTTATTAATGTCAGTCACTGAGATTTTTCTGACACGTGTTTACATATTTGTTAGTTTATTATTTGTCAAAAAATGTGTAAAAAAGCTACCGGTTATTATTACAGCCTGTTGTGCAAGACAATGAAACCACAAAAACATTCATTTTGATTTCTGTGGCGTTCTTTGAAAAACAAAATCAATGGGAGTCACCCTCCTCATGAGCTACAAACCTGAGCTTTAGTCCTCTGACACACTGAGCTATTTCTCTAACTGTATGAGATTACATGTCACAGAGAGCAGCTCCAATCGACTGTGACACCAATCAGAATCACACTGTGCTTTCTAAGTAGGCCAATGCATTGAACACCATTCTGCTGTGGTCCAAAACAGGAAGACTATACACATTAGGACAAATATAAATTGACTTATGTTATGTTAATAGGTCATTTTTTCTTTTCCTGCCCTAGGCTTAAAAACTATTGCTTTGAGATTTTTCACCTGTAGAGGAGTGGGTTGCTCCAATCAGACAGTGACTTGTATGTGAGCCAGTCAGTTTTTCTGAGAGAGTATAAATCTGTGTAAACATGACATGACATCCTGCTGGTCTCTCGAAAAGATGTGGTGTATTCTGTCTGACAATCATGATAGGCTTGTAAACATCTGGGATCCGTTGATGGATTATATCAGTAGAGAGAAGACTAAACTCTACAGAAAAGAAGCACTGTACAGACAAAAAATAAAATAAAAAATGCATGTGGTTCTGCATGTTCTGCATGGATAATGTGAGCATCAACTTGAGTGGTGAGAAGCAATAGTTTGTGAGCAGTGGTGGCTGTTGGTCTATCAAACAGAGGAAGCTCACATTTAACATTTAATACTGGGGTAACTAGCAGCTATTTTCCCTACAACGTTGATACTGAATGAACTCATAGGAATCCATTGAAGCTCAGCGTCAGTAGGATTTACACATTGTCTGAGCTGCTCTGAAGTGAGAGGAGGATGTGTTGGAGAAACAGATTAAACAGCTGATAAATGAATGACATACTCACCAAATTAAACACATTCTAGTGCACTCTTAATGTAACTGATTATCTAATTTTATGAAATTCAGCAGTGCATATTTGACCATTTATTTAATGAAATTTTATGGGAAGCTCAGCTTCCCTTATTGTCAATGAGCAATCACCACTGTTTGTGAGAAGAAATCATCTGCAAAGTGTCAAGCATCTGTTTGTTTAATTGCCATCTAGCAAGCCACTCTACTGCTAAGGGTGTATGGTTTTGAAAAGATTAATCTTGTATTGTGGCTTGTATACTAGTACTGAGACATCTGACCATTTTATATAAAATTGAATTGTCTCTCCTTTGGCATGACAGTGTCAGGAGACCATAGATTCCTTTTGCCTGGGAGTTAGATTTTGGCGCAGCGTCTTCTGTGACTGTGGAGTCCTCTGTGTGGCAGACACAGCCACAGCTGTCACAGGTGAAAGCCAGATTTGGTGAAGATGAGGGTGTGCCAGTGATGATGTTCTTGAGTGGCATCTTCCCAAATGGCTGGACTGATGTTAAAGGTACTCTGAGCCAGGGACGGCTGGTATCACTGGGCTAGGGGGGCTAAGCCCTCTCTGTCATTTTCAAAAACAAAACTTATTTTTTATATAAAAAATATATATAATTTTTAATAGTATATGTGTCTCATATCAGATTCTAATCTTGCACTGTATTGGCTACATGCTCGCTATTGTTTTTTGTTATAAAATAAACCAATATTGCCAGAAAGAATGGAAAGGGGCTATTTTTATTAGCCCAAGAACCGCACGGTACATTACATTAGAGCTGTGATTGACAGGAGAGAGTCCCGCCCCCACTCCTACCTACAGCATTAGGGGCTTGAATATTCGATTTGGCCAATCACAGAGCACACAGACTTATGTGTTTACTTTTGAGTGGTGGCGGCAGGAATAACAAACTATTGTGACCGAAGTTGTTTATCAATGATAATCTACAGTGGTGCGTGGAGTTTGCAGGATTTTTCTAAGACAATGAAATGGACTTAAATCACCAGTACAGCTGAAGCAGAGTGGGGTTTCTGAACACAGAAGAGGATTAAATCATTTCTCCAAAGTTTTTGGTTCAAACTCACCTGAATGCATTGGGAGTGTTTTCAATTGGACATTACACAGAAACCACAGACTACAGTGACATTAACACATTTACCTCTTGAAAGGAAGAATAGAGATGTGTTATTTATAAAAAGGTAACTCTCACATTTCTCCACCTCACTGACAAAACATGACATGTAACTTAAGCTAACGGTACTGCTCTCTGCTCCTTCTGTTATTGTTCACCTCTTGCCATTGTCAGGTTGTTAGATGATACATGTTTGGATAAAACAGTGGGGTAAGGTGCTGTTATGCATTGTCTGATTTGGTTTAAAATGGTTGAATAGTACCTTGAAGTTATGTGCAAGCGTTTGTGTGAGAACTTGGCATTAAATAATATTTTATTAGTGTGGAAATTGAACAGTTGCTGAGTAGCGTGCGCTATTATCACCTCCGCCCAGAGTCACCACCAGCCATCACTGCTCTGAGCAATATATTTTTTAAATATTTAATAAAAATGCTGTGTCCCCAGATATGATGTAAACATGTTTAAATCAAATATTACTTTTACTGATAACAATGGTACAGCTGAGTTATTCACAATGAAACAAATATTTTACATAATAGCCAAGTTGTTTATGTTTACATTTTAGTCAATCAGTTGTTGTTGTTATGCAGTACCATTACCAGTACCAGTACCATATTACAGTACCTTTAAAGGACTTAGGAAAATGTCTATATTAAACTGTTATCATGGAGCTTGATAGTCAGTGGATTCCCAAATACTGTATATATATATACATATATATATATATATATATATATATATATATATATATATGTGTATGTATATATATATATATATATATATATATATATATATATATATATATATATATATATATATATATATAATTATCACGTTAACGCAGTGTGTTAATTTATTGATTTAATTGTGTTAATTTCAATTGACGCATCGATAAATTTGTTCACAACAAAAATATTGTGACGACACTGACAGAGGCAGCAACACATCACGGGTCTTCCAGCGGGGCAGAAATGCACCACGCAGGCGTAGAAGACGACACATTTCCGTTTCCATCCATCAGGCGCGTTCGAGATAAGCCAGACTTCACTGTCGGTCTTTGCGCTGTGCACGCCAGTTAGATTTGTGTCCGACTTGTTCCCGACTTGCTCTGATGCCACAAGTGCGACGGTCACTGTGAGATCCAAACGAGACCAGCGCCTGAGCCGCCGCAGTTCATCAGGAGCAGGTGATTGGATCTGAGTTTAGTGCTGATCAGAAACATAGCGCACAACACTTCACTGCCCTCCTCTGCTTCTTCCCCCGCCTCTTTTTTTTAAATACAGACTAAAGTTACAGTTTTGACCTGGATAAACCAACACATGCGAGAAGTGGATTTCAGGTGTGATGGTGCGTGATCTGAGCCACAAACTGTCCCACTTCAGTACAGGCGTATTTCCCCTCCTCTCAATGCGGCCGTGCACTCTCATTCACAATCCAGGCGAGGTGCAGTTCATCTGGAATGAGCCTAATGCAACAAGTGAACGAGCTAAAGCAACACGAGTGACCAAAAAGACACATTGCTAAATGGACAATTCTGCTTCAAATCGTCACCAGACAGCAATATAGACAAAACAAAAGTTATGTGCAGTCTATGCAAGGATGAGTTCAATTACCACTGGAGTAACAGTTCATAGTATTTACACTGTTGTGAACCACAACAATTGTTATTAATTGAAGAATTAAACTTAATTTTGTTAAAGTTCTAAAAGAGATTACACATGCTTTTTTTAGGTAAGTTTTGTGTATTTGTTGGTTGTACCTTATTTAGGCAAACTTTGTCTGAGTTATAGGTCTCAAAGAGACTATTAATTCATTTTCTTTGCAAGTTTTGTTTGCATTGCACAAGTTTACAGTAAAGTATGTGAAGGTTAATTCAAAATAAATGTACGTGAATACATAATATGATTAATCGTGATTAATAATTGGTAGTTATAAATCGCTATTAATCGCGATTATTTTTTTTCAGATTTGCGATTAATTAGTCACACTCAGTGTGGTGAGCTACTTCTGTAGCCACAGCTGCCCTGGGGCACACTTGTCAGAGACATGGCTGCCATTCAGAGATTACGTTAACCAAGAATTTTCCGTCATTTACCGATTATTTATAACTTTGACGGAAAATTCTAAAGGCAGCTCATTATTTTGACAGAATAAAATGAAGGAAGGTGGAGATGGAGGAGATGGCAACAGAGTGAGTTAGTTAAATAACTTCTATACATCTTGGACCAGGTTCATCTGTGTGCGGGCACCAGGCTGAATCACGCTAAAAATTAAACACCCAAAAACCCTAAAAACCTGTGAACTAAGAGCAGACAGTGCTGCGCTCTGCAGTCTGTCGTCTGCACAGCTTGGAAATGGGCGCAAAACAGTGGTGCAGTGAGCTTTAAGGTTCCAATAAACGTGCCCCTCTCCTTTTGCTTTTCCTTTTTTTAGTGACTGCCATGGAGTGTGCAGTCAACTCTGCATAAAACAAGCTCCTGGCTCTCATCCTGTGACCCTTAGTGTGTTATCTGTAGCTTCAATATGCATTTAACTAAAAGAACAAACCACAGTGACTTGTGTCCCATGCGCTCTGGGGAGACAATGGGGAAATGAAGTGATACATTCAGAGCGTGTCATGTAAGGTCCATGTAACCGAAGTCAGATACAGAGAAACCTCAACAGTTTTACAGAGTCCTGGCTATAAGGAGCTCCACACACGTTTGCAAATGCACACACTGCTATGGCTCTGCACGCTATGGGAATTTAAGGGGGAACATCTAAAGGTAGGCCATGCACAGTGCATACAGCCATACAGTACAGCTGCAGACACCACTGGTCTGAGGCAGTGTACCCTGCAGCTCAGTGAGCAGAGGAAAGAGAGTGTAAAGTCTGTATTTTGGCAGATTCAAAGCTCACCAGGCTGTGTCAGGGCTGCCACTAAGTGACTGAATGTGGAGCACAAGCGTCCAAAAGTCTGCTGTATTTTAGACAATTCAAGGCACATTCATTAATTAACAGAACAGTAAAGGAGTTAAAGCATTGTTTTGGCATATGCATATTTAGTATTTTCATTAATAAATTGTATCGCAAGCATTATAAACCTATATTGATATTAATATGCACCTATAAATGACAGACAAAAATAGCTCATGACAGGATTTTGCCAAAATGACAGACAGTAATTATCTCTTGCGTAACCTCTGCTGCTATTCTATGCTTACGGTTTTTCTGACCACCACCAATAACACAGTCAAACTAACAGTGGATGACACTGGAGGCCAGGTGGGTGAAGTGTCGTGTGCAACAACATGAAGGCAGTGGACGAATGGCTTTAGCTAATGAGCTACTGCTCCAGTTAGCTCTGCTATTTTTGACTTTTACTTTACTTTTACTGCATTCTTACCTGAATGTCTAGTGACTGACAAGTAGGGCACTCAGACTTTCCCCACAGTGCATCATGAAAAATAGTGGGCAGCCATGGCGCAGCATGGCACTTCACCATTTTTCTCATCAAATACATTTCTGACATGGCTGGTTTATCGTGGAATGATGTTCTTTTCACTTGCAGATTCTGGCCCCAACAGAGCTCACTTCAGAAGTTTAGAAACCTTTCTGTAACCAATTTCATCAACAGGCTTTGCAACAATAAGGCTAAAGCAAAGGTCTCGAGAAAGCTTTTTGCTTTTACCCATCATGTTTTCTGCATGACACTTTGTAAAGAAAACATTTTTATAGGTCAGACAAGAGGAAGAATTGCTTTCTGATCATAGATAGATTTTGCACCTATACCTTTTCCCTGTGTAATTCCCTGTGTTAACAAATGCAAACGCAAACCAGTGTTTCCGCAGACTAAGTGCTAGGCTTTGCTTGATGAATGACAGCTGAGTGGGCTGTGTTTCATAGCTATTTTTTTCCCTATTAATTCCCTCATGAAAATAAAATAGACTTCATAATTATAGCGTTATTTTTTCTCAGTGTTGTCATCTGCAGCTCTCAGCAGATTTGTCTTCCATCTTCTTATAACAAAGATGGATGCACTTCTTTAGACTCGCCGACTTAGATTTATCATTAATTACGCCCCGCTCTGTCTTCGCAGTATCATTCTTTCTGTGTTTGTCGGCCGGCTGCAGACAGATCTGAGATGAGGCAGACTGACCCGCTGGCTACAGGACACAAACATAATGATAAAATGAACTTGAGTGGCAACATTTCCATGCAGGTTCAACATCAAACGTGAACCTGGGCTTTTTATTTACCTGCAGACAGACAGTCCTTGATGATAAAAATACATTATAGAAAGTGCTAAAGTAATATACGTCTGTTTTAAGTTCATCAAAGAAAGGTTTCGAAATATATTTAAATATAAAGTGGAATTAACGGCAACATATCCAATAAGATCTGTTTTTGTCTGTTTTGTCTTATTCTCTTCAATTATTTAATACTTTTTGTGTTAATTTGAAAGAACATTGGGGCGTTCGTGTTGCACTTTATACATTGCAACAATATGTACAATTTTGGGGTTTTTACTACAGCCACTAAAAGCATCTATCAGCAAATGCAATGCTGCAAGGTTGGACTTTTCTCAGTTTGTGTGTTTTTAGCGATGGGTAGGATTAATTTTGAAAACAAACTTGTTACTTTACCTAATTGCTGCTTTTAAAACGATTGCGTTGGTTATGTTACTTAGCCTGATAAAGGTAACTTGCATGCTTTCAATAGCGGTATTGAAAAAGATTTATGTAAATGAAAAATGTGAAGAGGTCTGCTTATCTGACAAAATGTGTGTCTTTTTCTTCTCTAAGATGGAGTTGTGTCCACTCACTTACCCAGTTAAGTAGCTACTAAACTGGGCGCATCCTATCTGTGAAACCAAAGCCATTTTTCTGCGATGCCACACAATACTTTTGAAACCAATGATTTTAATCTTTGTCTTCCTTTGTGTCCTCTTTGTATTTACTTGTGAAAAGTTTAGGATATTAGTGTTTTAGACCAGTGTTTCTCAAACTTTTTCAGACCAAGGACCACTTTAAGAAAAAAAAAAAAAAAAAAATTGGAGACCACCTAACCATCAAATCATGTGGTCCTATTCACTGATACTATAGAATGAATATTGTTGTTCAAAATATTACTGTAACACTATGACAAGTGAATATAATAGCACTATTTTAAAAACATTATGACTCTAATTCTCTCTGCCACTCCTCTTGTTTGTGCTCCTCCACTGGAGCCAGTTTATCCATTCCATCCTGAGGCTTGATAGCCTCCCTGGTCCCCTACTACACACTGTCACAAGCCTGAGACAATGTGTAGTCCATCTCTTTTTATATCAGTAATAGTGCAATTAACCTCAGTCTTGCTAAAAGAGCTCAACCTATTTTTCCAATTCACAAGTCTTCTCCTTTCATTTTCATTTTCTACTGCTTATTCCCGTTAGGGGTTGCAGGTGACTGGAGCTTATCCCAGTAACTTTTGGCCGTAGCCAGGGTACACCCTGGACAGGGGCCAGCTTGTCACAGGGCTGACACAGAGACGAACACAGACAGACAACCATTCACTCTCACATTCATTCACTAGGGTCAATTTAGAGTCACCAATTCACCTAACACATGTATGTCTTTGGACGGTGGGAGGAAGCCGGAGTGCCCAGAGAGAACCCACGGTAACACGGGGAGGACATGCAAACTCCACCCAGAGAGTTTGTGTGATGGTGCATATTGGTCCGCCCGGGGCTCGAACCCACAACCTCCTTGCGGGGGAGGCGAGAACGCTAACGGCTCTTCCACCGTACACCCAAGTCTTCTCCTGTGATTGTTATGTTCCCTGCTGCTGCTGAGTCTGCCCCAGTCTGCTCATTTCTTCCTTATTTAGGACTAACAAATAGTTATAGGGTGTAAATATCTCTTTTTTTAGGTGTTAGTCAAGTAAAACATCACTGATATGATCTGAAAACACCCCGTGTTGCTGCTGCTAGTGTTAATTAGCCGCACATATATTTAACAGACTATATTTAGCATCATTAACAGTACTAAGACTTTATCGGGTTGTATCGCAGTGAATCCTGGGCCTATCCACATGAAACAAACATTGTTAGGAAGCTAAAGTCTTCTCTGTCAGGCTCTGTGAACTGACTCGTTGTTAGCCCAGTCCTAATTAGTAATAAACTCTCTTGAATTCATTAAGTTTAGGTGTGTTTGCTCAAACAGAGCAGACAGTAGTCTGCAGCTCTGCCGTATGCAGGTGGGTCATGTGACAGCAGCGACACAGAGGCAGAGCTGCCGCTGGTCTGAGACTTGGAGATGGTGGAGGACCCAGTCTAAAGCCCATAGTTGCTGGGATAGGCTCAAGTCACCCTCAACCCCTAACAGGAATGAACAAAAAGGAAAGAAAGAATGAATGAAAACTTGGTTAACACACACGCTGGTATTTTTATCTAAACCTAAGCATTGAATATTATACATATAGTCAACATGAAAAGTTAAAACTTTACACTGCTATGAGTGTACTTATGCTGATAGCTTTACCATGAAAACACTGCTATTTCTTAAATTAGCAATATGTAGAATTGTAACGACCACCACACTTCTACATAAACTTCTTACCCAGTTTTATTTTTATGACATTTTACCAGAAGGTCCTGAGTTTATTTCCAGGTTTGGGCCCACTGTTATAGTAGTATGAGTAGTGATAGTAGTAGTTGCTTTATTAGTAGCAGTGCTGGTTGTAATAGAAGGACTAGTACTATTAAGAGGTGAATCAGAAGCAGCAGCAATTTGTAGACGTAGTATTTAGTATGTTTTATACTTTTGTTGAGGGATTCAGTGGAAGATTTTTGTACAATATATATATATTTTTATTTCTTTCTGGCTAAGAAGTAGTGATTGATGCATGGAAACCACTGGCCGGTATTAGTCATGTGATTTGTCTTTAAGGGTAACAATACTTTGATTGAAAAAAATATACCCATAGGAATTTATGAGTATTGGTCCATCAGATTTCCCCCAAAAGTATTGCATTGAATCTTAAAAGTGTGGAATCTTCCATCACTACTAATAAGGAAGATAATAGTCTAGCAGCAGTAGTAGTTGTGATGGTAGTAGTAGCAGTAGTAGCAGTAGTAGTAAACCCTTTTTTCCTTCTGGCATTTTTCTTTTCAGGGGTCACCACAGCAAAACATCTGCCTCATAGCATCCAGTGACACATTGTTATGCCCGAGGTTTGACTCTTTGTGGACACAGAACTTTGAAGGTGTTTTTTTCTCTTTTGCAGCAGTGAGCTCCTCCTCCAGCGGTCAGCTCCTGGCTTCAGTGGGAAGCCTCCTGGACGATCAGCACTGGCATTATGTCAAACTACAGCGAGTCAACATGCCATCTGAACATCACCGTAGATCAAACTACACACCCCGTGCACAGTCCCGACGGAGCTGAGCCACTGGGACGTCCACCAGGTATCATCAGAGGGTTTTCTTCCAAAACATGAAGAAAATAAAACATAAAAACACGGTATTTCTTAGAATGTTTTCAGAGCAGAGTTCATGCGTGGGTTCATTCATGTGTTTTAGCCCAGAGGCATCTCATGGGCAACAGAACTCTGCAGTTTGGCTTTTGGTCACTCGGGGCAAGAAAGCTAGTACGCTGTTTTGTTGGAAACATGATACAAATATTTTTGTGTCTCGTGTATCTTTTATAGGTAGGTGAATTTAATTTATTTACGAGCACAAACTTTTCCAATATCATGTTAACTGGGTATGTTGATTGGCAGAATTGATGCTCACTGCACAGTGGGTTAGGCTAACTAGCAGCTGCTCATGCTAATTTTATACCATATTAACTGTTTATTTACTAGTACAATGTGATTGATGCTATGCTGAAAAATGTTTAAAAAGTATTCCCTCAAATTATTTAATACAATTTTGACATTTACAAAGAAAAATCTGTACATCTTTAACCACATCAGTTAATGTTTGCATTTGTTCAGAACAGCACTTAAACAGAACGTATGCGTTAGAAAGAATGGGACCGGAAATTAAAGAGACAATAATACTTTTTTAATGGAGGAATTATTGTTAGCCACCAAAGATATGAATGAACAAGATGGTATTAGAAACTGTCGACCACATGCAAGAAATATCACAGCTTGATTAGATAGCAGCGAGTCTATCAACATTTAGTCATTGTATTTACCATAGCAATTGGCGTCTATAATTAGCATATAAGCTAAAGGCTACACAGTGTAGATTTCTTAATTATAACGGTACACTGGTCAAGTATTTACAGAAAGGTGTTGGACCACTATAGTTAAACAGTAGTAGTAGTAGTTGTAGTCTCAGATTTAATTCATCAATCACCACAAATCCTACCTTAATATGTTCACTGTAGCATCTGATACTGACACAGATCTGGGTCATATCACATTATAGTCAATTTAAACAAATATATAAACAACAACTATTCGTTCCTGGTGTCTTAAACATTTCTAAATTAATAAATTTGTTTTGCTACCTTGAATGGGATAGAACACTCAATCTCAGTACCAAGCTTTGTGCGTTGCTTTTTTGAACGGGCCACTCGTGGAAGGGTTTATTGCAGTACAAATATAATATAATATATCTTGGAATAATTTATGCACATCAGCTAATGTTAGCATTAGTTCAAAACAGCATTTTGCTTTTTACAGTACAAAGATAACTCTTAGCATCTTTTAGCAGCTGTTCTGAACTAATGTTAGCATTAGTTCAGAACAGCTTTGCGCAGTGAGAGGATCGTAGCCTATGAGATTATTACTTGTTGAAAATTTGGTAAGACTTTATTTGAAGGTCCACCTATTAACCATTAACTAGGTGTTAATTAGCATGCTAGTTAGTGGTTACTTAGCGCCTAAATGGTAATTATAAAACATTTATTAATCCCTTATTCTGCATGACTATATTTTAAAAATAATTAGAAATTAACTAACATTTTCCCCTTAATAAACTCATAATTACTGCTCATTAGTAGGAAGTAAGGAAGATGTTGGACATAAATTATAACCTTGATAAGATTTTTGTGGTACTATTCCCTAATAACACTTATACTGCAAAAAAAAAAAAAAAAAAAATTAAGATTATAATTTATATTTTATGAGTTTATTAAGAGGAAAATGTTAGTTAGTTGCCAATTAGTTGTAGAATATGTTCACATAGAATAAGGCTTTAATAAATACTTTATAATTACCAATTGAGAGCTAATTAGCCACTAACTAGCATGCTAATTAGCACTTAGTTAATGGTTAATAGGTGGACCCTAAACTAAAGTGTTACTTAACACTTTACCCAATACCTGCCTTGACGACTTCAAATAGAGGATAACACATCTGACTACGGATCTGAAGATTCTAGACTGAGCACTGTATTGCTTTAACATTTATTTTATTTGAAGAAAATATTCAGCTAATAACATATTGTTTAAGGTTCTTAAATTATTCACCTGTACACAAGCTAATGGTGCAAAGCTTTAATAGATTTACAAAAATTACCATCAATGCCACGACAGAGTAACTTATATTCCATAAGGTCTCTATTTATCCAGTTGAAAGCTTTTTAAAAATCAAACAAACAAAAGTACTTTTGCCTTCCTGCAGTCTCGCTCTCACCACAGAGGACAGAACATAGATGTGAGGCTCTCTTTTTTCTGAATCCATTCTGTTCATCCACCAGTATTTTGTTAACTTCTATAAATTCACAGAGTCGATTATTTAGGATGCCAGAAAACACTTTATAGACTGTTCTGATCAAACTAATGCCTCTATAATTTAGAGGAACCCGTGGGTACGCTTGAGAAGACTTGGGGATTGGCTTTAATGATGGATTTGTACCACAGTGATGGAATGATGCCACTCTCAAAACAATCTTTTAATAAGCAATGCAAGACATTTAACAACTTAGGACATTTCAGAAGCTCATTGGGCAGTTCATCTACACCTACAGCTTTATGTGATTTTGTTTTTTCAATCACTATCTGCACCTCTTCTATAGTAATCTCTCCATTTAACAAATCATAATTGCAGTTTGGTGATGGACAGATGATTTTATCTTCTAGCACACATTTTGTTCTACAAATATCAGCTAAGAATTGGTCATCAAACAGATGGGAGCTGTTACACAAGTTCATACAAGTTCCTATACTCCCACTTTTTTAATACTTGATTCACCTGAAATAAAGATTCACCATCTTCTGTAACAATTTCAAATGGAATCAATACATTTCTTTTATGCCCAAGCTTATTTCTTTCTTTCCAGAATTGTTGTGAATTACTGCTTTGCAAGTGTTCCAGCTGAAGAGCTTTTCCTTTTCTGAAACATCTTTTGTATAATCTGAGTTTTTTTTTTTTTTTTAATCAAAATCAGACTGGTAATGTTTAAATGTATTATGCAACTGTCTGATCTTTTTTCAGATTTTTTTTCCAGATACTTTTTCTCTGCCAAACAAAGATTTTGCCAATATGGTTGTTTAATTCTGTACTATTTCTTTTGATTGTCTTTTTTATACGTTTTTGGTCTATATTTACTCATTTCCTTATTTAATATCATACAGAGATGTTCATAGCAGTAGTTTGTCTTATCCTGTGTTTTTTCCCCTTTTTCTAATTGTTCTGAAATACTACTGAGAGCACTATAACAAGCATCTGAGGCTAAAAAATCATCATGAAGATTTCTCATTGGTCTGTTCATTTGCAGACCAGAGTCAGATCTTTCAACAAATAACTTCACTGTTTGAAAACGCAAATAAGGCACAGAGTGATCAGGAAGCCTACATCCATCATCTGTCATATTTATCACCTGTTGCCCATTTCTTTCCGCTAGTTCAATGGGAGTAAAAACTTTAAATCCTACACTTTTTAGATCTATATGTGGAATCACAATATAATTGACAACAGATTTGCCAACATTTTGAGTCCTTAAGAAAATTAATATCATCTTTGTCAACATAATCTCTGAGATGCACAATATGATTATTTAAATCTCCACATATATAAATGGAGTCAACGTCAGCCGCATATACTAATGATAATAAAGGAGCAAAGACAAAATCAGCATTACGACCCCACGTCGAGGTTTCAGGAGATAAATAACACGAAATTATTACAAAAGAATATTGTGACATTACATGCTCAAACTGCAAACAGAGGATTCCATCATATGTTTTGTCCACAGTCCTTATAGAGAAATTGTCTGAAATAATGTTCTTAACAAAAACGCCCACACCTCCTGAAGCTTTAACAGCTTTCTTATGAGCAACACAATTGTGCCCAATCCAGGCATATCCTTCGAGCTCAGGTGTAATATTAGATAAGTGGGTCTCATTCAAAGAAATAATATCTGGCTCAATTGAAAGAAAAAGTTGGGCTCTAAGTTAACAGTTAGTTCGCGTCCAACCATTTTCATTCCAATGAACCAAGACAACATAATCAGTACTTACAATCTGGGCATGGTCTCTTCACATTTAAATGTTTGGTAAGCTGTGTTCATTTGACAAGACATTTTATTAAATGATAGCTCATCTTCTCACTTAACGTTTTGAAGAGTTTTTTTGATCTGTTAATTATGAGGTATTCTAATTTCTTCACTTAATGGAATTTTTAAAAGTTAAACTTGAACATGTGAATGATTGTAAGGTTATTTTGTTGTTAATAGTTACATCATGTTTCGTTTTATGTTGTCACAGTTGAGCCTAGGATCGGTCCAGGGACACGGACTCCAGAAACCGGTCCTGTCTAACAGAAACCTCAGCGGCTGTCTGGAGAACCTGCTCTACAACAACATCAACCTGATCGATCTGGCCAAGAAGAAAAACCACCAGGTCACTGTACTTGTAAGTACTACATTATACAAAAGTATTCAGGACCCAATTCGTTCTTGAACCACTTTTTGGTGCTGGTTTTGTCTCAAGTGCATAAAAGGAACAGTTAAAGCTGAACTAGCTGGCCGTCCTAGGTACTGTTATAACAAAATCTGTTAGATTTGTTACATGGCCCATTTTAACCGCTTGGTGAAGGGCTAGATACCAACTGATATTTGGCCTTGTTCAGTTTGGTCTTGGCAATGGCTTGTCTGTGGTTATGTCCTGGTTGTGACTCCATCTCCCAGGTGGCCTGGGAGGATCAGTAATAGAAAATATATGTAAAACAGTTTTTTTGATCAGAGAAAATGGTGGCCTTCAAGTAAGATAAAACTCTGCCAGCTGTGCTTTTCACTGTGGCCTCCTACTGTTCAAAGGCTATTTTTGACATTGAACGTAGATGGGAAAAGGAAAGGAGGATAATCTGAGCACAAATAGACCACACAAACGCAAGCGTGTGAGCATCTGTGGAGGTGGAGGATTCAAGGCAATTTCATGCTTCCGATCAATACAGAGGAGTAGCCACAACAAAGAGCCACGGAGCAGGTTCTAAAAATACTTTTTTTACTACAGCTACACTTCTCCTTCGATCCAAGCCTTGACCCATTTTTTTTACTGTTACATGATCAGACCCATGGATATAACAGTGTAAGCCTGGGATGGTGAGGATGACCTTGAGAAAATAGCATAATGGTGTTGCAGTTACAAAGGTTTTTGCAGTAATTTGTAGATGAATCGATCATATGTCAAAAAGTTGTTATAATGGTAATACTGTATAATAAGGGTACACAAATTAACATCAATCCATGCAGGGTGTACGTTCATTATTTTTTGAATGCAGCTCCTATAGGTATGGCTATAAACTTGTTCCACACATGCATTGCTACTGCTGATCTATTCATTTGGCCACATCAACAAGTCATTTGAGTACTGTTCAAAAGTTTCTTTTAGTCAGACAGGAGTGTTTGTTTACCTGCTTTACTAGTTTCGGCTACTTCCTGTAGCCTTCGTCAGAGGCTGAGGTATTCTGATTTCTTCATATCATGGAATAGTCTAAGTTAAACTTCAACATGTGAATGATTGTAAGAGTATGTGTTTTATCATTTTATCTGCATTTTTCTTAGTCTATATTCTCATGGTGTTGCTCTCAAAAGTTAAGGAACATGTAACAGAAACTAGAAGCTATCTTTAAAGTAGTCAAAGTAATGCCACACAAGAGGTTTAAATATGAACTCTGTAGTTTATGGTAATCTCTTTATATAGAAGTTGTATCTTTACTTGTTCTTGTCTTAATCACAGACCCAGACACTATAAAAGAAGGCATCTACAAAGCAAAAACTAAAAAGAGTTGGAAGACAGAGTGACAAAGCCTCATTGCCACAGTTTTCCATTCCTCTGCTCTTTTCTGCTTTAATGTTACTTTTATGCTAATAGACATAATAGACACTGTCAAAATTATCATCATCATTCTCTCCATTTTAATGTCTGTTATCATCATGGTGTCATGACCATTATCATAACCTCTGTCATTATAATCACCAGTCTCATGAATTTCACATTTCAGAGTCAGGAGCCCACAGCGTCAACACTGAGGACAGAGGAAAAGACATTTAGGGCTCATACTGTACTTTAGGGTTTGACCTCGCTCTAATAATATCAGCACATTTAATAACCATAATAATTTACAGTCAATAGTTTTGGCGCTCAGATATTTTAAAGTTTTTCTTGAATCACTTACCATTGCAGCCGGCTGGAAGTAGGATGAGGCTTGTGTTGTAGTTAAAATAATGTATTTGGCTCCTGGTGAGTATTCTGTAGTATTTTTTAGATTTTTTTAATATTTAACAGTGCCCTGGTGATTTAATTTGAGTTTATCTAAAACAGATACTTAAAGAATCTACAATAAAGGTATCTCCAAAATGAAAAAAAAAAAGTTCAAGCCTAAATTACAGTTTTTCTCAGGGGCTTTGGTATATTTCTCAGATCAGAACTACATTTATTAAATTAAATGCTTTAGTCATGTTGGCAAATCATAAAATTAGTTTCTTGTCAATTATTTCAATATTCTATTAGAAGTAAAAATTAGCCTACTCTACAAGTAAAAAGTATTAACCTGCAAACAAAAAGTACTTATTACGACTACCTCTGTCACTACCATTACTTTTACTTCTGCTACTATCACTATTACTATTTCCAGGCCTATTATTGATACTACTACTGCTACATTTACAAGTGCTTCTACTACCACGTTTACCACCCCTACAGCTGCTAACTCACTTTTTATGTAACCAGGAAAGTCCCATTGAGATTTAGAGATCTTTTTCAAGGGAGTTCTTGCCAAGAGTCGTCAACAACACAACCCACATTTCATACAAAAACAATAAAACAAAGAGAAATAGGAGTTAAAGACAAAGAGATCAGTTTTCTCAAAAGACACATTTAGAAGCAGTGACAGGTAGCCTTAGTGATTGCATCTCCAGGTCCTTCATAAAAAGACTCAAAATGATCCAAAGGGACAAGATTTTGGAGTTTTAAGGTCCTCAGTAAAACAGTCTGTAGGAGCATAAAAGACATTTTTCCACTCTCTGTCCTGACACTGGGGACAGTCAGTGTGGAAATCCTGAGAGCACAGTGCATAAGATCCATCAGACTGACACTCAGGTGTGTATCATTAGTGAAGGTGAAAAATGTCCTTAAAAGTAAAAGTATGTTTTGAAAAATGGACTCAGAAAGTACTTCCTCCTAATAAATGTGCACAAGTAAGTTACTTGATTGAAAATATCTAGTGCAGTTTGTAGTAGTGCAGTCACTGTGTCATTCTTCTCTGAAACACAGTGATAAAGTGTCAGTAAAGAGTAGGGTGACCAGATTTCTAGACTCATAAACTGGGACCCATACAGGGCCGTACACAGAGTTTTCCAAATACTGAGGTCTATCATGTTAATGACTAGTTTAGTTGTTCTTTAGACCTCATTTAGTCCTGGTTTAGTCCATGTTTATACCTGGTTTAGTCCTGGTTTGGTCCTTGTTTAGTCTTGTCTTTTTCCTAAATAAGTCCTGGTTTAAAGTATTTTTAATCCTGATTTAATCCTGGTTTAGTCCTGTTTTTTGCCTGGTTTAGATCTGGTTCAGTCTAGTAATAGAAAAACACCGAGGGCTGGACCTCTGTGACTTCTATGGTGTGTACGGCCATGGACACATATTTATTTCATAAATTACGGTGCAAGTTTATTTATCAGTTTATCAAATCCGTACATTTTTCAGTCATGTAATTAAAGAACAAGACAAGAACTAAGTTTTGAGTATGATGGAAAGTTATTGATAAAAATAATGACATTGTAAATAAGTCATTAGACAAATGGTTTTAATTTTCCTATGTTTTTCTGTTATGTTAAAATGGGGACAATTGGGACATGGTTTGTTGAAAACTAAGACATATGTTTTTACAGAATTTGTTGAGATAACATGGGACAAGGAGCCAAAAACTGGGACTGTCCCAGTTAAATTGGGACATCTGGTCACCGTAGTAAAGAGCCATACAAACAATTTGAGTCTAACCTTGTCCTATTTGCATGTGGCAGAATTCTTGAACATTTTTGACACACATTTGACTGTGAAAGCAGTGCATCGCTGTAGAAACATGCATTCTTGACATCACAAATTTATCAAAAGTATCAAAATTATCAATATACCCTATGGGATTGGGGCAGGGCACAGTGGCAGAGTGGTTAGTGCTCTTATGTCTGTGTCAGCCCTGTGGCTACCTGTCCAGGATGCACCCCGCCTAAGGCCCATAGTTGCTGGGATAGTCTCCACTACCCACAATCCCGAAAGGCTCATTTATACTCCCTTTTCATACTTAATTAAATCTGTCTCTTGGCCTTGTTGGCGTCAGAGTATTTATATTTCCAACTGTTTTCTATGTCAACTTGTCTGTTATCAGTATGGAGCAATCGCCAACAAGCAAAGAGTTTACCAAGGCGGAAGAAAAAGAGCAACAACCACAACAAACATGGCAGCGCTGATGGATATTTTTACACCACATTTATTGAAAAAGTGCCAAGACAATGTTGCATAAATAGCAGTGGTCTTTGAATACCATGACTATTTTGCTTTAGTCACTCCATAAAAAGTGCAGCCATTTCTTCTGTTGTGACTTGTGAGCTAGCTCTGGGACCAATGTAAAAGATGGACAGAGCGCTCTAGAATGCATATCTAACATAGAGTATAAATGAGCCATAACAGGATTTAGTGGAAGAAGATGATTAAATGAATGAAGAATTGTGACTGCTTGTCAGGCTGTGCAGTATGTAGATGTGAATACATGCTTGAACTTTTAGGTATACCTTAGCTGTTTAAAAAGTTATATTCAAAAATATGGCGGCACTCCTCTTTGTCTGACACTTGCTCTAAATGGATGAACCATCATCTTCTAAATGTAATACGATAACTTTTCTTAAGTGCCTCATCCAGCCCCTAAAATGCCCAACCATCACTTAAAGTTTTACAGTTTTTTGTGAGATTAAATGTGCTTGTACCCTGGCTGACCCTGGGGTTTAGGTTTTCCCCGGTGGCATCCCATCTGAGCCGCGTTGCCTCCATCAGTATGGTAATTCGGTAATACAGGTGTCCTTTTGGCGCGGGCCGCTGATGAGACCTCCCTGACACCAGTCAAACTGAGTCAGCCGCCAGTCTAATCCATATTCATGCGCTATCATCCCCTTCATAATCATTTCTGTGCTGCTCTCTTCTCAGGGCAATGTGACCTTTTCCTGCGCTGAGCCGGTCTCCGTTGCTGTGACGTTCAGCGACTCACTCAGCTTCCTGTCGTTGCCGGGGGCGGGCTCCGGGCCGGTCTCCGCGGAGATGCAGTTCCGCACATGGAACAGGGCGGGGCTGCTCTTGACCTTCAACCTCTCGCTGCAGCGGGGCGTGGTGTGGTTGTACGTGAGTGAGGCCAGGCTGAGGCTCCTCGTCAGAAAACAGCAGAGGAACGTAGTGGAGCTGAGCGCAGGTCAGTGCAATGTCCCAGGACTGTATTGGGTTGAATACATAAATGTCTGAGGATGATTTAAGCCTGTAGGGCCCTCAGGGTTTCTTAGGCATATGGAAAAATTATGGTATTAATTTCATGAATATGGTAGGAAGAAATATTGTGACTGTTAAATCTCACACCAAAATGTTCAATATGGCCCGTTGGTATGCGTTATGCCTCTGTGCCATGTGATCTTCAGATAATAAATATGATAGAAAAAACAAAAACAGCAGAAATAGTATAAAAAAGTTTGAGGCAAATTCATTTCATTCATCAAAAGAACACAATGTGGGGACCTTGGTTTCCAATTTTGATCAAGTGGTTAAAGTTAGTTTTACAGTACGTTATGAAAAATACACAACAAAATGTCTCTTTAGCTATTGGACTTCAAGCTTGCTTTTTCTCAAAGATGTTTCAGTGTTCATCCAAACATTTTCATCAGTTTGAATTTACAGGAAACAGGAAGTCACTGGCTTTAAATACACAGTGGACGGTCACATGATCAATCAGTGTGTGACATGCCATGCCAAAATGGCAGTGTCAGTGACACTAATTAATTAATTAAATCTGCAACTGGGCTAGGCAATGCGGCTATAAAATGTATATAATAATACATTTTAATCAATTTGTTTCTTTTCTGTCTGACTTAAAAAGCAACTTAAATATGGGTTTATTATTTCTTTACGAGAATATTACATATTGTGCTAGATGGGAGTACAAAACAACAGCAAAGCAGCAGCAGTCTGTATTACACTTACAGACAACAATAAAGACATAAATGTCCTTTAGTACTCTGCTTCTAAAGTGTAACTTAACAAGTTGGAGGAGCAGGTACAAACGTTTTGTAGAGGAAAGACTGTGTTATCTGTGCACTGGTGGGGTGTTGAAAATAAGATAAAAGGTTTTAAAAGGGCTCATTTACAAAGAAACAACATGTGTTGATTTGGAGGCAGCAGCAACAAAATGTCAGACTTTACCTGAAACATTTCTTTTAGTTTCTCTCGTATTCCACTTAACTGCAGTTGTCTTTAACACTGGGCTTCCATGAGTCTGTTCCATGTCCTTTTAAAGTTCTCACAGTGGAGACTGAGGAGCCTTTAAACCTAGCTTATGTGTAATGACGGTGTTGCAGAGTTTTAGTCCACTTGGGTTTGTCCTGTTGTTTCCCCAATGAGTTCTGTGCATTGTGATGCACTGCTCTGGCTCACTTATAGTGTTGATGCCCCACTTTAAACAGTAGGCCTATTGCTTTAGCAGAAAACAAAAGATGCTCTTCTTTCTCTTCCTCCTTCCGTGATACTGCACAGATTACTGTTAAAACTGAAGTGTGTTTCTCTGTCAAGTCTCTCACACATCCATCTCTTCATCTGCAGCAGTTTGCACTGGGTCAAAGCACTGCACTTACTCTTTGACAGATGCCAAATTCTCATTTACATATCAGATTTTTGGCAGAAATTTGCTGCACAGTTCCTCATAGTAAGTCACAGACAACACGCCCACAAATAGCTATTTTTCAATCAGCACTCACAATGTAGCACCTGTCTTAGCAAAAATTGCTCAAAAGCCACTAAAAGGTTTCGGGCACATGATAATCTGATAACACGTACTGATGTCACAAAGTACATCACAGTACGCTGTTTGTATTTGCCAAACTGCTTTAGCACCTGTAGTGTCTTCACAGACAGTAATTCTGCTGCTAGAAGGAGACAAAAACAGTGCAAAGCTTTAGGGACGCAATTTTTTGACATTTTTCAAAAACTTAAATTAATTGAATTTATTTAATTTATCAGCCAGTCTTATCTTTGATGTAAATTTAGAGAGAGAACGACCTGGGAGATTTTTTTCATTTCTTACAAATGTTTTTGAAAGGTTTTTAATAATACAACAGAAAACAAGTTCACTTTTGTAATTATATTTGTGCCCATGATGTTTTAGGTTCAGGTCTGAATGATGGTCAGTGGCACTCGGTGGAGCTGACACTGGGGCAGGACACAGTCAGTGTCACAGTGGACAAGAACAAAGGGGCCACAGCTCACATCAGCGTCCCACTTCCACTCAGTGCAGAATCACAGCTTTACTTTGGAGGTAAGGAATTATACAAAATGATGCTACTAATAACATGTTTTTCAAAAGCCATATCTTAACACACTACCAGCTTAACAGCATGCAGAGTTCAAGTTCACAGGATATTACAGCGTATATACTGTACATAAACAATGAAGTTTCTGTGTCCAAAAAAACTTTCTTCAACTTCTTCCTGTATGTCAGCGTTCCAAAGTCTAGACAGGCCTGATATGATTTGAAGAAGACTCCTGTGAGGCTCTGAACTGCTCTACACCTGAGCTGTGCTGTCAGGATGTGTTTCTAACTAAAAGCCTTCTTCTGTCAGACATCTGAAATTAAAGCTGGAATCAGGGGAAGAGCTGACAGAGACGTTCACTTCGGCTGCACAGATAGACTGGGTCATAATTATCATCATGACTTCACAGAGGGTTTTAGTGGCACCAGGAGATACACTGCTCTGTCCCCATGCCTGCAGCTTCACAGACCAGTTTTGTTTATGTCTTCCTTATATTGTTCAGTCCTTCCTTTCTTCTTGGTTTCCTTTCTTGCTCTCTTCCTTCCCTCTCTCCTTCCTTCCTATGTGAATAGCTCATTTTCTTTGCTTTTGATTGAATTTTTTTCTGATTGGCCCCTTCCTGATTTGCACTCAACTCTATACGGTACATTAACTCACTGCATTTTATTGTCTTTTAATGAGAGAGTGGCTTTAAATCCAACTAAACAATTTGGTTTGTCTGAAGTAATGCACAACAACACATCAAAGTCTCAAAGTAAACATAAAATAAGACTCTGCCCATGTGGGATTTATAAAGTTTATTAAAATGGATGGACAGAAAGTCACTTCCAGCCTTAGTTACCTCTGCTTACGCCGTAAACATTTGAAAAAAGGAGTCAAAAGAAAAATTAAAAGCAAAGTGAAATATAGCCGCAAGCAGCAATAAGCGACCCTCACCCTATTGCAATTGTGCCGGCCACCAACTGCACCAGCCATATGGTTGAACTGGCCTCACAACTGAGCCAGCCATGTAATCACAAGAGGCATGCACATCTGGTTTAGGACGACTTCCTGTTTGCTGGAGGGTGGAGCTATAATCAGATTTTAGGTTTCAATCTGAAAAATCATTGTACTCAATCTCAATGAGCTGTGTAAAAGTGAAAGGTGCGCCCCTTAAACATTGTGTGCCTATAGGGTTACATTGCCAAGTTTCATAAATGTCCAATAAACTAATATGTTTTTATCCCCACAGAGATTTTTCTTTAAATCCCATTGGAATACAATGGGGGGTGTTAACCATCACCATGGCAACACTGTACAAAATATGATTTTGATCAGGGTCACATAAAGGATTTCTCGGCCAAGTTTCTTCTCTTTCTAAGTAACACATTTTTTTCATTATATACAACATTTAGTCTGTCTCTGTAGGGGGCGCTATACCATGCATCATCCCACTTTTGATGTTAATGTGTTCAGGGCTAGCCAGAGAATAAGTCATTCAAATTTAAACTCAATCTGACAGAGCATGTGCGATTTATTTTTATGTCATTGGTGAGCAATTAACCAGCACCATGCCCAAACCAGTACAACATAGGACATGGGTCCATTTGACTTTTTTTAGTGGTGTCCCGTATAGAATGTTTGTGCCAAATTCCGTGTGTCATAAAAACGTTAATATTTCTTGCAGTCTGTAGAGTGCGCTATGGTGTTCACTGCTGCAGTAATGAGTCTAATCTGTTCAGGCCGGGGGAGGGAGATGTGATTCAAATTTGAGCCAAATAGGGCCATGCATGTGCACATGAGGTGTTAAAGATACATCAAAAGAACGTGTTTTTTGCCACAGCGCTATGGCAAAACCGTAAAGAATTTTGAAAGAAACTGGATGTTGTAGGTGTTTTAGGTTTCTAGATGAGCCTGACCACATTTGAGCTTATTTGGTCCAAAGCCCTAGAAGGAGTTTGTTAAAGTATGAGGTGTAATGCATGCGGCTCTAAGAATTCAAACCAATATGGCTGACCTGTTTGATGGCGGGCGGAGTTATAGTAATATTTTAGGTTTGCCTTGATGTGAACTATCATTGTACCAAATTTCATTGCTCTTAACTAACGTATGGGTGTCAAAAATCCCATAGGGGTCACATTCTTGGGGGTGCTGTCAAGCCATTTTGTTTTGGGCATGTCTAATTTATGTATTTTAAATAATTTTTCACAAGACCTGATCACTGTGCCAAATTTGGTGAGTTTTCAGCTAGGTTCAAGCCCTCAAATTTGCAATCAAGAGTACAGTTACTTCTCAAAAGTACGACTACTTCTCAAGAGTACGGTTACTTGTCAAGAGTACAGTTACTTCTCATGAGTATGGTTACTTCTCAAGAGACTACTCAAGAGTATGTTTACTTTTCAAGAGTGTGGTTACTTCTGAAGAGTACGGTTACTTCTCAAGAGACTTTTCAAGAGTACGTTTACTTTTCAAAAAACTTCTCAAGAATATGGTTACTTCTCAGGAGTACAGTTACTTCTCTAGAGACTTCTCAAGAGCACAGTTTCTTCTCAAGAGTACAGTTACTTCTCAAGAGTACGTTTTTTTCTCAAGAGATTTTCAAGAGTGTGGTTACTTCTTAAGAGACTTCTCAAGAGTATGGTTACTTCTCAAGAGTACAGTTACTTCTCAAGAGTACAGTTACTTCTTAAGAGTATGGTTACTTCTCATGAGACTTCACAAGAGTACGGTTACTTTTCAAACATCTACTCAAGAATATGGTTACTTCTCAAGAGGCTTCTCAAGAGACTTCTCAAGAGTACGGTTACTTCTCAAGAGTACAGTTACTTCTCAAGAGTACGGTTACTTCTCAAGAGTACAGTTACTTCTCAAGAGTATGGTTACTTCTCAAGAGTCTTCACAAGAGTACGGTTACTTTTCAAAAAACTAGCAAGAAAAGCAAACTCTGGTTTGCCTAAAAAGGTGGGTCTCGGCTCAGTTGAAGTGAACCCTGGTGCGGTTCGATAGCAGACGTGAACACAAAGCAGACTAAACAGCGGACCACCTGCAGGGTGTTGTGGGTCAACACAACCAAAACAAACGCATGTGTACGGCGTTAACGGGAGAAATGGCTCGCAGTCAGACGTGGAGAGAGGAGGAGCTATAAGCCCTGATAGAGATGTGACCACTCACAAAATCAACAAAGTTTTCAAGCTAATTAAAGGAAAATGGAGCTGTTAGGATTACCTTGTACAGGAGAGCAGTGACACCAAAAGCTTATATTGTGATTAATTTATTTTACCAGAAATGGGCGAAATAAATTTGGTCATGCCCTACCTTGCTCAGCGTAAGTGGCCTATAACGTGGACAGCAGAGGTTTGTAGTTTTCTGTCTCTCTCTGCCCTGCGTCCGCTGCTCTTTTTTTTTTTTTTTTTTTTTTTGTAAACCTCAGCAACAACATGCTTTCAGCTGCAGCTTTGTTAGCATAGTAGGCAGCATATCAGTTTCATAATCTGAAGGTTATGAATTTGATCCTCACACTGTTTTTTATAATTGGCCTTGAAATAGTGGAATTTGAGTCCATAGAAAAGCCAAAACAAAGATTTACTTTGTAGTACACTTCTCCCAAGCTATGTTTCATGCTTCTTAGTTTATTCTGCGGATGAAAAAGAAATCACAATTAGCACAGCTATTAGCAACATGGTGCTTTGAGCTAAATGCCTCGAAGTGGCTGTGGTTTAAGCGCTGAAATGATCAGAATGAGTCTTATGACAGTTTATGTGCTTTAGATACACACAGGAGAGCTTCCTAGAGAGGTTTGGGTTTCCACCAAGCATTTTCAGCTTTTGAGAAGGGCAGCGCCTCAGCATACATGATTAGTCAAACGTGTGAATGAAACCAAATACAACTTCAGGTATGTTTTTGAGTTGGAAACAACATTATAACATGGTAAAAGGCTCAAGCAAGTTTATTTAACTTAATAGGGGGCCTTTAAGCTGAGAATAAGTGGTGCACTGTGAGCACTGGTTTACCGGTCTTATTTGAAGGTGTATTGTTACATAGTGCAAGCTCACTGGGAAATGTGTTAGGAGTCTAACAAGATCACAAAAAAGGTTTAAAAAGAAGTAATCTGGGCTTGGACAGTAGTAAAAGTTCTACCTATTTCAGCGATGTTTTGCTCCTCATACTGTACACCTCCAAAAGAAAAGGCTATTTCACTTGACCCTGTCACACTGCAATATTACTGTACATTGTATTGTTTCTTGGATGGACTGAATGAAGGAGCAAGGCCACTCTGATCCTGGCTTGTGAAAATTGAGTTTGGCTTACAGTTTACATACTGGGTGCACTTGACCTGTAGTGGCAATAGTATAGCACTAAATAATTAAGGGTAGTTGACGTGACGGCAATTTTATTATAACCACTAGAAAAGATTTGCTAAATTATGTTTTTCTCTGCCAAACTTCTACCTGCAGTGCAAATATGAAATATTGTACATTATACACAATTTTTAGCAAAAAGGTGTGTGTTATTTTTTGGTATTTTAACAATAACCTGTAAAATATCCTGCGGTGTAACATTTTCAAAATACAGATTACAAATATTTGCAAAATACGAGTGTCTGAGACGTTTCGTTTTTGGCATTATGTTATATAATTTTTTAACTGCATCTTAATCCAACAATAATAATTAAAATAGGTTTAATCTTGTAATCAAGATGGTGTCCTGTGTGTGACATGAAAAATCAGGTTTTTAAACAGGCAGCGGCAACAAAACTTACAGGACCCCATCTGTTATTTATAGACCAGACAGACCTCTGGAGTTAAGGCTGTGAGCTAAAGGTCAAAAGGAAGTGGTATTTCAGTAAAATCCAAATTTTATCAAAAACTGTTAACATGTGCCTGTTGCCTGCGGTGTGACAGCTGTGTTTTTTGCTAAATAAAATTCTGAATGTTAAAAATCAATTTTAAGGATGAGACAGGGATGTATTTATTAAGTTAGCACCACAGACATGTTGTATAATTCTTGACAATAATTTAAAATGGCCAAATTGTAGTGAAGATAAAAAAGTCACACCTCAGGACAATGTGAAAATATAGAAATAATAGTTATGCTTAAAATTATGAATTGCTTGCTAAAAGCCTTCTTTACACTTTTTTTTACAACAAATTTTTAATGATATTTAATATTCTTTGTATTTTACTTCAAAGTTGTGTCACACAACAGGACAAAAAAAAAGTGTTACACCTCCAAACATCAAGTAACAGTAAAAAAAAAAAAAAAAAAAAAGAATACTTAATTAGTGTTGGGTGATTTGGCTAAAAAATTAAATCTAGATTGTTTTTCAATCATCAGCCAATTTATGATTTTAACCAAATTTTTTCTCTTGTTGGCATAAAAGCTATTTAAATGTAAGTTTATTATTTTTAAATCAGATTATAGCAAAGACGCTAATTCCAGAGCATGTATCTAATTATCGTTCATAAACAAAGACACGCAAGTTACCTCTGCTGCTGCACATCACACTGCCGTGTTCGTTTTGGTCAAACTGCTGCCCCATCTAACATTACAGAGGTAAAAGGACAACTTTCTCTGAGATTATTAGTGTTCTAATGGTCTCCACAGTCAATATTTAAGCTGCTTTGGAGCTAGCAGTAGCATTAGCTACAACACAGGAAGCATTGGAGTGCTTGGAGGACGCTAATTTCTAATTGCAAAAATTTGATTTTACTATATTGCAATTTTTGATGTCCAAAAATAAAAAATTCAAATTAATCAAATTAATTTCATTGATCGACCAGCCCTATTTTTGCTTGATCTGTATGACTTTTTGCATTCCAAAGGGGTGAGTAACATACTGTATCTCCTATCATGTAAAAGGAAACTAGGATGGACACACAACAGAACATTTCAGGACTTTAGAGAAATTATGCTCTAAAATTTAGGACTTGCATGATACATATAAGTATGTCACTCACTCACTAGAAAAAAAAAGCCATAATACAAAAAATGAAGTTCTCTGGTGCAAGTATTCTCACCCATTTCTGGCGCATTTGAAGAACTCCGTCTATTAATTACAGCCGCCAGTGTGAGCGAAACGTCTCTGGCAAAATCTTCCTTTGAGGCTGTGAAAGTGAAGCTGGGTATAAGCAGTGAGTCATCCATCGCACGCTCTAGCTGGGAGGCACTACTCTGAGCTGCACACGCTCGCTGTAATTAGAGCAAACAGGAGCCCCGAGCTATACACTGCGCTATACCCCACCATCCAGGACTGGCCCGAAAGGAAGAGGCTCTGGCAGGGAGCGGGATAGCGGAAAACACAGAAAACCACAGTCAGCAGCATCACACAACAGTAGAAAACGACACAATGGTGTAACAAAGCTCCGGAAGCAAATGTCATTCTGCTACTACTGCTATGTCCATGATTGAGCCAAAACATTATGACCACCTGTCTGATTATATGAGGTAGTTCTGATACTCAAATTAGCTCTACTCACATGTTTCAAATTTAAGGTTAGCTTTTCAGCAACTTAAACTGGAGTAGCCACCCAGACCTAGAGACGGGCAGTTACTATTTTGAACAATAAAGACAATTGAGACAAATAAAGGCAATTGAGACTACTGCTCTATCAGCAACTAATTTAATGATGGGTCGTTTGTAAGTAAACGAGCCTGCTCTGAGCCCATTCATTGGAGTGAATCAGAAGAGCCGACTCCTGTAGATGAGAGACAAGTTTTCAGCTGCTCTTGCTCTGCCTGTGCAGATTTTTAGCAGAGCTGAATAAGATGGGCTCCGAAGACTTTGATTAAACTGGAGAAAGTAAAGATGAGTACAGAATTTTGTAACAGTATTTTTTACTTGCAAACAGCATAAAAATCAGGCTTTTACTAAAACACAGATTTTTTTTTTTTTTTTAACCAACATATAAACCTTTCATAATTGTTAAATTAGGCCTAATAAAATGCTCAGAGTGATAGTAAATGAAGAGCCATTGAAAAGAGCCCATCACTAAACTAATTCAGTGTTGTCTTTCTCTAGTAGTCACTAGCCTGGCCAGCCAGACCTACCCATTTTCTGTTGGAAAGCCAGAGGTTTTTGTTCTTTTGCTATAGAAATTCTTTTTCCATCCATTGAGTTGGTACAGTTATCACAGCCGTGTATCTGCAGTGCATCACACAAAAATGACCAAGATGCGCTGACTAATATAGATCCAGCCTCCATTTGATTGTGTTTTGTGCTTTCCTTTGTCACCTGTTGATTCTGCAAGTCTGCATTGTTGTTCAGTCCTTTGTGTGATTTTTTTCTTCATCCTGTTTCCTTTTTAACATCAGTAAAGTCCCCCTGGCATCCGACATAAGGAGAACATTCAAACAAACTGACTTTACTGTAAGTTTTCAACAACTGACCTTTGCTGCTTGCATGCTGTTTGATGTTCATCTACTGGAAATCAAACTCAAACCAAGAGGTACCAGAATAATAATTTTGTATTGAATAGAAAAACAAGTAGTCTGACTGTAGTCACAGAAAAATAGCACAACTATAAGGAATGAAGAATGGACATTGCATACAATGTACACTAAAACCTCTGACTTTAGCACACTTTCCCCAGCTCACTCACTCTGAATACATCACATTGGTTAGAAAACTTACCATTTAATTAGAGATAGGAAAGGAGCTTCTTAGCATTCTTTCTTAATCTCTCTCTCTCTCTCTCTCTTCTATCTATCTGGACCCTCCTAACAGAAAAGAATAGTATTACAAACTCTCCTGTGGCACTAGCCTTGCCTTTTCATGATATTGGTGAGGTTCACAATCATCCAGGTAATCAGCATCTGGACAAACTTTGTTCTTTAGAAGACGTTCCAAGGGACTTTGTCAATTCTCAGCAACTGGGATATGAATATATTTCTTATCCCCATATTGTGACCCAGGGCAATTATCAGTGGCCTAGCTGGGAGTCCTGCCGTTGTGGAGGTTGAGGATATGCCGTCCTTGTTGTCTATTTTATGAACTGTTTTTTTAAGACCTGCCAATCAACACAACATAATAACTGCTCAGTGAACCTCCTGTGCTTTTTTCTGCTGATAATGCATCTTTTCAAGGTCAAGTATATGCGCAAACTGTTTGATATTTAGACTGAATGACTGAATGTAAGCAGATTTATAAGCCTATTACTGGGAGGGGACAACATATTGTAGTTTTGACACTGCCTTGCATTTTTTTACAACAGACCTGTATTGTATAAAACAAACTTCCTGCTCTGTGTGAGGATCAAACTCATGACCTTCAGATTATGAGACTGAGTCACTACCTACTGCGCTAACAAGGCTGTGGGAGATGGCAATATTGCGCTTGTCAAGTTTCACACAGCGTTCAAATGCTCCTTTTGTTGGCTCAATCCTGCCCATTGTGCTAAAATGCTTAGACACAGACAAGCAGCCCCACTGGCAGCCTTATTGTTCTCTGCACTATGTAGGGAAACAGATTTGAAGCTAACTACAGCATCAACAAGAGAGATTGGCCCTGGCTCTATCTCGCAATGGTAAAGTCCATATTCAATGCATAGGGCTGGGCTGGAACCATGCATCTTTTGGTTCTTGGGTAAATACTCTATCTATCCATTGAGCCACAAAAAATGTATTTCTCAGAATGTTAATAAATCAACTAAAGCTAATCACGTATGCCATTAATGACCCCTTGTGGCTGGAGTCAGTATGTTTGGCCCTATCTTGCAATGTACAGGGTCCTTGTCAGTCATGTGACAAAACGCCGCCCGGGGCCATTTTGAATGTAAAGCTAATGTAAGCAAATGTCAAACTCAGTCAGAAAGTCAATCTGTAGGCCAATGGTACTAATATGTATAACTATGTGATCATCAGCTGCTGACTTTTTTTTTATAATAAGCCATTTACACAGTTCATGCTGTATTCTGTGGCCCTTACCAGCCTGTAATGTAGATTGTCTGGCACTAAAGTTGCTAAAGTAACTTACCATAGCTTGTACAAACTAATAGCTTTCATCTTAAGGCAATAACAGCTGCATCAATTTAAAGCCTTTTGATTGTGTGAAGTAAAGTACAGTTTGTTATTATTAATATAACTATTTTATCTTTAAATAGCCTATTCAAATCACATCAGTTCATTACAGAAGTCAGTCTAATCAGTGGAATTTTGAAACTTTTTTCCAACATATACGCCAGCTTCGGGTGATTAAGAGCAACAGAAAAATAAGACGTCAATGTCCAACCTGTCCAGTACACAGTGCACCCATACTGTAGTAAATAGTAACTGAGAGTTTAGGGACTAATTTAGGGTGATTTGGAGTTTTCAGAGCAGATATCATTAACAGTACATGTCCCATATACACTCAGGAAAACTGGCACTTGCTTTCCAAAATGATGCTAATGACCCAAAATGCACCCATGTGACATCATCTGTCATTAACCATTTAAAAGCTTTTTTCAGGCTTCTTAAAATAGTTGTATTAGCATTTTACCTTTTATAACTTAAAATAATGTACAGATCTTCTTTTGAGGAGCTGTTACTTTGACTTTGCAGAGAACTCTTGGATTATGTGCCTTTCGGACGGGCATAAAATGGTTAATTAGCACAGCTATTAGCAATATGACACTAACAGAAATGAGTTGACTGCTTTGTAGTGACAGAATGGGTCTGGTGACGGTGTATGGGCTTTATAAACGTACTGGAGCACTTCTTGGTGTCACATGTCTACATAGAGCCGTGAGACCGAGCGTTTCCAGCTCTTCATTAAGCCACAGGCTCAGCAAACAGGATTACTCAAAGATGCGTGAATGAAACAAAATACTACTCCAGGTATGATTTAGAGGTCGAAACAACATTATAACATGCTTAAAAGTCAATTTAGCATAAAGCAAAATTTCTTGATCCAGACAAAGTTCTGGGTCCACACACACCCAAAAAGAAATATTTTCTTCCTTGGCCCATTACTGATCGCTCCTGAAACTTTCATCACAATTTGATCATTACTTTTTGAGTTGTTTAACAGTCTAACAAACAAAGTGCATTGTGGTTTGAGTTGGCACTGTGTGAGAATCCCAGTGTGCTCATCAAGACAGGGGGGGACCAAGTGTGAAACTTTTAATGAAGCTAGTGATTTTCTATGGGACAAGCAACCGAGGGTGTCAACCAAGATGGCAAATTAGCATAATCATGATTGAGTGACATCAAGTGAGAAGGATCTATAAGTAGTGTTGTAGTTAAGGCAAGTTTTAAAGATCCAAAAAGTCTATATCCTGACTAGTGTCCTGTTTGTCCTCAGGTTGCCCGCCGGAAGAGAACGCCCCCGAGTGCTCAAACCCGTTCGGCACATTTCAAGGCTGCATGCGTCTCCTCTTTGTGGACAACCAACCTGTCGACCTCATCAAGGTGCAGCAAAGGCTCCTGGGAAACTACAGCCACCTCAAGATCGATATGTGTGGGATTATAGACAGGTAAGTCTGGCATATAACTCCCATTGTAGCATGCTGGAGCCTTCATTGTGAACGTTTTTTTGGTCCAAATTCTGAAAGATTTTCTTGGAATGGACAGTAGAGGCTGACTGTGTAAACCACTGCATACATTATCTTCATGAGTAGGTCTGCCACACTTGAAATGCCATATTTCATTAGCGCTTGACCTTTGACTACTTCTCCACTAATGGCGTTATGTCTGTCTTGTCTTCCCGTGCTTTAATGCCATCTAAGCGGAGGATTAGCTTCACTTCAGTAATAACAGAGAAGCTACTGACATTAAAGGCTTATATAGTGCAAATTGCAGTCATATATTTGAAGCAGCGGCACAATAATGCTCGAAGACAAATGAAAGTAGGAAGAAGAAACGAAGCACGAGGATTTATAGCTGACTATTCTTCCCCATGCTCTTTAAATTATCAGTCCAGCGTGCAGGAGTTGGTACTTAGTATTCATGACGCCTACACTTTTAGTTTTACACCTGTGGACAAAGGGTAATTCACAGTTCAGTCATCTTCATCTCAGAATACGAGGTAGACAAAATGGACAACCTACCATGCTATTACCTGTTTGTCTATATCTGAAGGTCTCACCTGACCATGGCATGATGCTTTTCAACAAGAGGTGTCTAGTTCTTGGGGTATGGTGTCTAATCTATCTTTTGCATATATCTTAAACTTATGTGATGATACCATTTTACTTCACAGTAAAAAATGTCTGTGAGGAATCAGTGGAAACACAGCTGTACAGTATTTTTTTGGATAAATGAATGAGAGCAGACTGGATGTAAAGTTCTTGTTGATTGGTCAGTATCTGCTGAAGTGGGCGGGGGTTTATGGAACCAAGCATTCTGAGGCTTAGAAACTTAGTGCCAGAGAATACAGGATTACTCAAACAGGCATGAATGAAACAAAACCCAACTCAAGTATGTTGTTTTTGATGAGGGAACAACATTGAAACATGGTAGAACGCTCAATCCCTTCCATAAGTGGTATTCCATCCCTTTCATTTTTATTTTTATGAGGGCACAAAATAAAAATAATAATTTTAGTCATTTTTAGAAAATGCCTTAAAAAAAAAAAAAAAAAATATATATATATATATATATATATATATATATATATATATATATATATATATATATATATATATATATATATAAGTTAGCATTTTGTCATACACAGGGTCTATTTGCGTTGTTTTAACACTAATTCGTCCATCAAAAGTCTATTAATGTCTTTTTAAGTTCTGGTACCAGTCTTTGGAATGCAGACGTCCTGTTTACAAACACTAAAAGGGTTGTGAGACAGTATTTGATATATACCAGTGGTCGCCAACCTGTCGATCGCGATCTACCAGTCAATCGTAAAGGCAGTGCAGGTAGATCGCGGAGCCCTGCCTTTCCAAATCATATGCCTATGGCATTTCAATGACCCGTAGATTGATCAGTCTGAGATTCTTTCTAACCCACGGAACACCGCGGAAGCGCGAGTAAACCGCACGAGCTACGAACTAAACCGAATACAAGCAACTTAATACCAACAGAGTTTTGCCCACTTTCACTTCAGTTCTGTTGTGGAGGCTGCGGGCGGCTCACGCTTACGGCCGCTCTGAACAGCATCGCGGAGCTGACGCACACGCATGCGCACAGAGGAGAAGAAGCAGCGGTGTCAGGGAAGGAGAAAGGGAGGAGACAGGTGCCATCAGTGCCTGATGTATTCTACCTGTTTGCTCTGTTTTTGTCTCTCACAAAGTAGTTTGTTGTTGTGAGCTGTGAGGAAAGCTGACTTTGTTGAAGTCTCACAAGCTCCTCCCCTGAGGGTTACCATGGAGCTCCTGTCAATCACCAATGTTACTAAAATAATACTGAGCTTTGGTGATGAACTGCATTGATACTGCAATTTACTATTTAATAGGCCTAATAATAATAGTAGGCCAATTATAATCAATAATAATCAGCAGTTTTAGGAAATGATGGAATGTTGTAAATATCAGTGACAAATATATATATGCTACATTTATCAGATTCAGTTATTCTTGTCCTGCCCTTTTAGTTTTATAAAATGTGATTTTATTAAAGAGGTTATTTCAATTTTTATTTTTATGTTTAACCACTGCAACAATAATAACTCTTATAAATGCCCAGCACACTGTGCCTAATAGAAATATTGGGTAAATAAATAAATAAAGGTAGATCTCCTGGCCTTGATGACTTTAAAAGTAGATTGCGAGCCGAAAAAGGTTGGGGATCACTGAATATACTCACAACATCTTTGCACAGTCTGCAGCTAGGGTCATGTACATGTACTGGTTTAGACTACTGTTTCTAGTGCCCTGATGCTCTACCACCGCTTTTTTACAAACACATCATGCACCATGATCATGCATAATAAATAATAATCATAGGTTGGATTTTGCTAAAAAAATTTGTGCAGTTCAATAATAGCCATAAAGAAAAATAATCCACTGTCCCTAATTATTTTCAAATGTTCATTACATACTGAAGCACTCTCCTACTTTTAGCTGTGTACAACCTACAATGGCAGTGCTTGGCCATTCTCCACCACTTTCAGAGGAGGCTTGCTATAGGTTTATGGTGTCCTATCTTTGGCAAACATCTTAAATTAGATGATACAGGTACTGTCTGAGGTACAGAAACTGTCTGCTGTTTGATTGACTCATTTTAAGAATTACTCTTTTACTGCTTGATTTATATCTTCTACCCATGAGATCAATAAGGTCACAATCTCACCTAGCACTTACTGAGCATATTCCAGAGATGAACACCAGCACAGAGTAACATGTAAAGAAAATAGAATCCCATGATGGCGTGTTGGTAGGAATACTAGTTTGATTCTTAACTGTCTTAAAGTCTTAACTGAAGCGTGATTATAGTCTGATTAAGTTCTGTATGCAAATCTAATGACCAGTGTTTCTACTGCAAAGAGCTATTCACCAGCAATCTCACTGCAAAAAGGGACTAACTAAAGGAAAGTGTTATCTTCAGTGAGTCCAACTATTTCAAGGGCCCATATTATGCTTTTGTGTGTGCGTGTGTCTTTTAAATTAATTTAGGACACCTCTAGATCAGCATCTTATGTTATGTTGGTAAGAAAATGCGATAATTATTGAAAAAAACCTATTTGAAGAAACTCATCATTTGACTCTGTGAGATGGCCATGCTCATTGGTGCTTGATGCCAAAAAAGTTTTACTTCCGTGTTGTGCGGCCCATAGAGCAGGCTCACTGCGGCCCTTGAGCAAGCGCGGTGTTGCTCCACGTACCATGTGACCGGCTCTGACAAACCATAAAAAGTTATTTTTTAGCCAAATTAAAGTTTTTGAAGAGGGAAAAAGTCCATGATGTGAAAAAAGATAATAAACACTACAAAATCTGACCATTTTAGAAACTGTAGGTGTCCTGTCAGCCAAACACCAGGCATTTCTTTTTTTAAATCCTCTCTGGGCCGTATTGAATTTTTTGAGGGGGTGGTGGTCTATCCAGGTCTTATTATACATCCATGGTGCTGCTGCAGTCAGCGGTAGGTTTGTTTGGTTGCTGCGGGGGAGGTGTGAGCTGAACGGGAAGGGGGAGAGGCGTGGTCAGGTGGAAATGGTAGACATCGATGAAACAAGACGTTTCTGTCCTTTCAGGAAGTCAAGGTAAATAAATAGAGGATTACTCAAACATGCGTGAATCAAACAAAAACACAACTCCAGGTATGTTTCTGATGCAGGAACAGCACTAAAAATGGTAGAAAGCTCAGAAAAGTCGATTTTGCATTATAGGGCCCCTTTAGACCCCGAGATACGGTGCAGCGTCTGCAGTAATGCGGTCGTTGTATCGGTCTGTTGTGGTGAAGAAGGAGCTGAGCCGAAAGGCGTTTCCTCTGCAGGGTGGCTGGGCACTCTCTTAGGGATAGGGTGAGGAGCTCGGAGTAGAGTCGCTGCTCCTCCACATCAAGAGGAGCCAGCTGAGGTAGCTCGGGTATCTGTTCCGGATGCCAGGATGCCCCCCCCGGTAGAGCTGGAGGAAGTGTCTGTGGAGGGGGAAGTCTGGACATCTCTGCTTAGACTGCTGCCCCCGTATAAAGTGGAAGAAGATGGATGGTGGGTGCCTTTAAAGACCTATAATAAGAACCAAGATAAACATTGCCCCCTGTGAGGATTGAACTCACGACCTTCAGATTATGAGACTGACGCGCTGCCTACTGCGCTAAGGAGGCTGTGGCTTGAGGATAATTTGAGGTTGTTGAGTGTGACAAATTCTTTCCCATTGTGCTTAGATCCATGTCAGCAGCCTCTTTAGTCGACAAAACTTTAATAGTTGAATGTTCACAAATTGAACAGTAACAGCATTAGTTGTAAATCTGTATTCATATGATAGCTCCCCTTATCTTCTAGTTTAGAGTTGCCAATGCAGTCCCACAATAATGTTTAGCTTGTTGAACAGCATATGAATCAAATAAATTCCAATCAGTTTTTTTTTCAAAGATATTTTTTGGCCATTTTTAGGTTTTATTGGTAGGACAGAGTATAACAGAAAATCAGGGAGAGCGCGAGGAGGTCTCTGCAAACTGTCAGGGTCTAGACTCGAACCTATAACACCAAGGCAGGCTGTAGTTGCCCTGTATATGCACATTTAAAACAGGGATAGTGCTGCACAAACTGAAGAGACAAAAAAGCAGTAAGCAAAATAACAATAAAAGCAATAAAACGCAACAGTATAAAGCACAGTAAAATGACAAAAACAAGACAAAAGTGAATAAAACTAGGGTAAAGGGTAAAGACCAAACTGTCTCTCTCTAAGTAGTGCCAAATGCCAAAGAGAAAAGATGCTTCTTTAGTAAAGATTTAAAGTGCTGTGGTGACTGTGCTGTTTTAATGTGCAAAGGCAAGCTATTCCACAAGTTATGAATGCATTGCCAATAGTTCTCTGCATTTCATTTTGTTTCCCTTTGATTTTTACATTTCTATTTTTTGCATTGTAATACTGAGTAGGCAGATTAGCCACCGCTAGAAAAGCTACTTTGTCTGTATTATTGGCAACCATTGCTTTAATCTTGCTGTAGACCAACAGCCAATGAAAGGGTCCCTTTAAACAAGTATGTTATCCATCAAAGCTTCTGGTATGCACTGAATATTCTTAATCAAAATCCTTGATAATAAATCCTAATATGGTCTAATTTTTCACAACTTAATCCTATTATGCTGAGAAAAACAATTACATTTCTGAAGTTTGTCAACAGCTTTAAGATTTTTGTGATGCTTTTGGAGAAAAAAGTATTTTGAGTATTTAGATGACTACTTATAATTATAGTGTCATAGTTACAAATTATAGAGAGAACTGTTGGTATCAAATTTGTATCTAACGCCGTAGTTTTTCATAAATGAAGCTTAGACTGTGAAAAGATAATCCACAATGTTCTGTTATTGAATATGAAATATAAAAAATAAACCTTCCCTCTGGTTTGGCTTAATCTGTTGTTTGTTATGTGAAATAAAACCAATCATATTGAAGAATCCTTGCTCTAGGCTCAAGACCATCCTATAAAAAAGACAATGCACCAATCACTTTTAATCCTGATCTCACTTACTCCACTTACTGCTTTAACTTCACCTGCAATGTTTGCCCTAAAATGCACCCAGCAATAACCGGGTGTAACTAACTGGATTAATTAGCACTGAGAGGCATTTATTTCATCTCTCCCTCCACTTAAGGTGATTATCAAACCCAAAATGGCAACTAGGTCCTTCCCGAGTCGTCGAAATAGACAGGGCAAGGTCTGCTGCCAAAAACACACACACGCAGCTATATGTGATCACAGTGAAGTTTTCTGGGCTTAACGGGATATTTTAAACCTCTTTTTATATTCAGAGAGTCGTGGAGGGTCCTGAAGGTATTTGTGGTTTTGGGTTAAGGAGTAGGACGTTTTGAGTTGTTGGGTTTTGTTTTGTTTTTTTGTACACAAAACAGCTGTTAGAAAAATTATTGCAAAATATCTGTCTGGCTAATTTTGTGTGAGATGCATTAAAAACTTCAAGTACTTGGAGAGCGCAGGCCTTTGTCAAAGTTTTTGGGGCTGTCTGCTAATAATAGTGTCCAGGCCTAGACTCAAACAAGTGACCTTCTAGATCAGGGGTAAATGCATTTTAGCCACACAGTCCTAATGTCACAATGGTCAAAAAATACTGAACAGATTAAATATTCCTTTTGTGATACATGCAGCCTGGAGATCGTATTTTTTACAATGGTCCAGAATTCTTTTAAAAATTCCAGGATCCAGATGGTGTCTCAAAACACCAAAAGCTACCTATCCAAATTATTACAAGGCTTTATTTGACAGAACTGGGTATGACACTTAATTAGTGTGGTGGTTAGCAAGATAAATGTTTATTTGAACAATCGCACAGCTAACAAGAACAGAAAGCAATTAGAAACAAGTAATATGTAGCCAGACTTTATGAAAAACTCAAATGGTTACTCAGTAATTACAACACTTCAGTACAATTCAAACCTGCAACACTCTCCAACAGAGCCTTGTTCAACCCAAAAGGACAAAATCTCTTCTTACAAACAGAGCAGTGCAGGGAAGGACGCAGTGATCTGTATACTGGGGAAACCAAATAACCCCTGCACCTGTAGATAGAATGTATCAGTAGAAGACATAACTCAACAGGACCACAGTCTGCAGTCTACCTCAACTCAACGTGAAGGAGACAGGCCACTCCTTTGAGGACAGTAATGTCTGGATTTTGGCCAGACACAGGGATTGGTCCAAATGTGGTATTAGGGAGGCCATTTTTGTGAAAATTGACAAACCCTCTCTAAACAGGGGAAGAGGCCTAAGATTTCATTTTCCTCCAGTCTTCAACACAGTGCTGAAACAAAAACAAAATTGTTGCTTCTGTGCACTCCACTTGTAGCGAGTGATGCAGGCCCCACACTTCATCCACCTCCAGTAGCATGTCCGGATATAAAAAATGGGAGGGATTGTCTTCAAACAGCTAGGCACTCCTTGAAATTTCAGAAGAGCGTCTGGGTGACAGTGCATGTGCGTAAAGGGCTGTATTTTTGCTTTAGGACATGATCGACCACAAGGATGATTGATATGGGCAAAAGACAAAAGCGGCCAGAGAAAAACAAGTACAAATGCAGTTGTACTGACACACCTTCCACAATGAACTTGTACTTTTGAGTCTGTGGAAACACTATTCCCCATATAGCCAAGAAACATGTCTCTAAAGATAACGTAAAATAGAAAAATTACACATTTGCGGACCCTATGCTGTTAAAACCACTTTCAGTAACAAGCACTTTGGCTTCAATACCTTTCCCTTACAAGACCTGGGCTTCTGAAAGGTATGAGATGAATGGGTTTCAGCATTGGACTGTAGCAGCATTACGTCTCTGTACTCTTGCAGCATGGCCCTTGTGCCTCAGAGCTCGCGGTTCTGTAGTGCATATTTTGGAGCGAGATAGTCGGAGCTGTCAGAAGCCTGTAATTCTGACCTCTTTGCTTCTGTCAGCGCTTTGACAACTTAATAATACACCTTGTCAAAGTCTGTGCACACACATTCTCCCAAACCCACAAATAAAAGAAATACGGGTCATGAGGAGGTCGGCCAGTGTGTGTCCAGATGTCAGCTGTTCAAACGCGCCTCGTCCTTTTGCCAAATAAAACTCTGCGTATCTCATCCGACCACAGCAGAAAAGGCTAAAAATACTCGGCTCTGTGCTGCCACTGAGCGCACCGGGCCTATTTGATGTCTTTGTCGGGCATTCGGGCCAGCCGTACAGTCATTTTTCACCCAGTGTTAGCTTTGGGCGATTTCTGAAATGAATACAAAATTAGAACTTCAAAAAGTTATACCTCGAAAGTTGAAGATAAGTTTGACTTGGAATTAATATCTACACAGGCGTATGTGAAATAATCTGACCCATTACATTTAAGTCTTTGAGGCATTTAGTCTTTCCTGAAAAAATGAGGCAGAATGGACAGAGGATTGCATGGCTATGAGCTTGCAGATTCAGCTTTAAATTCATGCTTCTGTCTGTCAAATCCTGTCTTTTGTGTACTACTGTGTAGCTGACGAAGCTTTGGGTCTGTGAAGCAATTGTACCAATGTAAACTGAGCTAAGTGTCAAGTCTTGTTAGTGCAGCAGGCAGTGTGTCAGTTTCATAATGTGAAGGTTGTGAGTTCAAGCCTCATGTAGGGTCTATAAACTTGTATGTAACAAACACAACCTACTGTGTACACTTGTGTTGGTAGGCAATAATTGTGATCTGCACATGGGCTCAGCAATAAAATACAGATGAACTGGCGGTTCTCTACTCACTATTATGTTCTATTTACTTGTAACACACATACAATGCACTAATTTGAAGCTAGTGAGACTTATGAGTTTTACTGTATTTAGTCATAAAATAAAGTAGAAGAAGTTGATGCTGGATCCTTGCTGTCCTCACTCTCTGTGAACTCCTTAAACATAGACATTATACAGCTCCTTTCCCACTCTGTTATGATGATTCTCACGATGAACAGTGAGATCTGCCTGTCTCTGCTCTCCTTGCTAGCAGTTTGTTTTGGTTTGTTATTATTGCTGGATGTTATTTATGTAACAAGTTCCTATCGGCATTGCAAATACAAGTTGACAAAAGGTTCCTGGGGATAGGTAGTGCAAAGAAGGTGACTAGTTCTTAGAACTGAGTTCTTATAACTATTCTGCAGGAAAACTGCTAATGCTTGGGCTTGGGAACAATTCCAGAAGTCTGGATGTGTGGCCCAGATTGGTGTGTGCAGATCCAATCGGTACACACTGCGTCCCAAATGTTGTGTCTAATTTCACTTTCTCTGACATAACATGTCAGTACATAATCTAACGTAATCTAGTGAGTACAAGGCAAAGATTTCAAGCCAGGTGGCCATAGTTGCTCTCCACCTTCCTGCACCTGCCTATATGAACAGCAAACAGTGAACGCCTGATGGAAATGGCATCCTGACCTCCTGATGGCACTGCCATCAACTTATTTGCTGATACTACTCTACAGTTAAGGATGGGCCTACAAAATGTTATGTTTTATAAACACTATTTTGTGCCCAGGAGTTTGTCACTGTTTTGCCCTGTATATCTGAGGGAAAATGTATGCATTGAGTGTATAAACAGCTGAAACAGGTGGATGCGTACTACTCCTTTGTATCTTTATTCCTCCCTAGTGTCAGACTTGTGTTTGAATACAATTGTGTTATGTAAGGAGATATTTTTATAGAGATTTAGTGAAGGAAATTGATGTAGCTTTCGCGCAGCTTTTCAGGTCTCCTTTTGTCACAGGTCAGAGCCGAAGCAGTAACTTTACTAAACAAAATACATCAGTGTGCCAACCTCATTAGTGGAGTTGGCAGCGCCGCAGTCTCTTACTCTGAATGTCTTCAACTCTCACACAGGGCAAACACCTTTAAATTACAGCTGTGATTGAGTTTGGGAGTGAGGTATGGAGAGAAAATCTAAAGCCCTTGTTGAATCATATCATGTATTTAACTCTACGAGGTCACAAATTCACACAACCTCTGAAACCTCTGAAGCCATACCAACTACACACAGCTATTACATGTCTTGTAATTGCAGTAGGCAGCGCATCTGTCTCATAATCTAAAGGTCATGAGTTCAGCTCTTACATGGGGCTGGATACATTTAAATTACAACTATACAATATTAAAGGTATTTTTTGCAAAAAGAAGTTTATAGGTGCAACCCATTAGAGAAGGTGCCCCATTAGTAAAGTGGCTAGTTCCTCTTGTATTACTGCAAGAGGTCAGCCAAAAGCTCCAGCTGCAAATGGCCCTTATCCCAAGCCCAGTCAAAAGAAAGGTTTTGCCTCAAGGGCATTCAGTGTAAATACCAAATACCTTTGTTTCCTATTAATTCCCAAATCATACATCTGTCAACTTCTCATTAGACTCATGTATAGTCATGATTACTATAATGCTTTGTTTAAAAAGTTAGATACCCCATATCATCAGTGGCCTTTATCTTTTGAACATGCCAAATGACACTCTCATTTTGCCAGCCCAATCCTGACCAATGTGTATTCTTTGACAAAATTTAGGGCCCTATGCGTCAGCAGTATTGTACATCATATCTCTTTTTGAGGGCCTCGTTAGCGCATTAGGCAGTGTGTCAGTCTCATCATCTGAATGTTGGGAGTTCACTTCTCGTACAGGGCAGCTCATGTTTAAGTTGACATTGAACATTACAAAGCACTGAGAGGCCAAGGTGCTTCTCTTTTAAAAAAAAAGGGGTCCATGTTAATGATGTTTTCCCCGATGTTTTTTCCCATGCTTTTGGTGCAGGAGGTCAGCTAAATGCTGTCAAGCATTTAAATGAAAGGGTTTCCAATTATGAAGCCTTTTATGACTTCTGTACCTAACAACATTGTAGTGTTTAAAAGAACACATCTGGGCATACTTTTTCAGTTAAACTCTTTAAGGGGATATATACTTTTTGCAGCCTTTTTTGAAATAATTGTGGACACCTTTACAAAAGCATTTCACATTCAATAATTTAAAATAATGTACTACATATGTGGAAAACTTTTTTGCAGCGCTTACTTTAACTAGCAGAAAACGCTAGTTTATTAAATTAAATTAGACGCCTGGCACTTTAAGGCCCTGCCGGGCTTCGCCCACTTTACTCAGTCAGCTCTGAGCCCATTGCAAACACCGCAGTTCAAAGCAGTGGACCGTGGTGCTGGACCACAAGACTAAGGCCTTCTCTGATTAAAGCTCTTTCAGGGCTCCAGACTGCAACCAAATGTTTGCATTTTGTGTTCAAAAATCAAGTTTAGTGCAAATTAGTGTCCTCCAGACCAGCCCAAATAGTTACTGTAGGGACTCTGCGGGCTCTAAACACTAATAATCACAGAGAAAGGAGTCATTTTACCTCTGTAATGTCTTGGTTTGGATGTGGTCTTTAGAAGCAGAGAGGGCTACACTAAAATACATTTATGTCACGATTAGAGTAATGCACTTTGTTACTGCCTTGCTGTATCCTAGCTAAAATAAAAAAAATAAAAATAAACTACTATGCAATACTGTAATCTAAAAATAATAAACCTACATTTAAATAGTCTTCTTATGCCAACAAGAGAAAAAATTGTTTCAAATCGTAAATCGGCTGAGAAAAAAAAAATTGAGATTTTATTTTTCAGCCATATCGCCCAGCCCTATTTCGTAGTGGACGTGATTTAAGCACTGAAATTATCAGGAATTGAAGGTTTATGTGCTTTAGAAACAGTGAAGGAGCACTTCCTGGAGAAGACAGGGTTTCACAGAGTCTACTTAGAGTGGTGAGTGTTTTTAGCTCTTGAGAAGGGTAGTTAGCAAAATACACAAAATATATTTAAGCATATGATGGCCTAGAAGAGCCTCTACAGAGATACATAATAAAAGATGGTGAGCTCTACTTTCTCACAGGGCACACAGGGGTTTGGTCATTTCAACTTTAAAAGAAAAGGCAGGTCAATGAGTTTTAATTAGAAGATTAAAACCTTCCTTACTCGACCAGCTGTATGCCTCAAAAGTCACATTGTTCTGCTGTATGTTGAGACTCCATGTAATTATCACAAGCAAGCTGAATTTGGAAAGAGTGACACAATGTAATAATGTTACCGTGGATGCACACACTCCTTGCCAAGAAAAGTTTTCTCCCAACTTTTCTTTGAGCCTCAGAGTGGGGACAAACCTGAGTGTGGAGAGAATCCAGCGAATTTGTCTCCCTGTCTGCACTTACAATGAAGATAAAGTGGGGCATAAACAAAACTCTTTCTCAGGTCGACATTTCTCAGCCCAGTTAAATAACCAGGGCTTCTGCTAGACACTCTTGTCCATTTACCCAAATATCACCCTGCTTTGTCATCCATGACTTTAATAAGGATATATTTGTGGGAATAGTTCAGGTGAGAGTGTTCACATTTGAGGAAACATTCTTTTGCTGTGTAAAAGTCAAGCGTTGTCAGGTTTGGCATAAGAACTTTTTGTTGTGTTTGGCATAAGAAGTTTTTTTCAAAGATTTTGGGGAAGAATTGCATCACTGGATATAGACCATGGAAAATACAGACAATGATTCAAATGTAGCATACAGTGGAGTTGAAAATGACAAAAGAATATTTTTTCTATATACTGGATGACAGAACATGGCCAAAAAGTAACTCTGTACAGTGGCAGAAAGTTTGAAATGATTTTGTGGACCTAGGTATTGCCAGTTCGAAGGAGGTCAAATGGACTGTTGTGTTGTTTAAGAAGAGTTTATTTTTCTTCCCCTTTCAACAATTACTTTTGAGGGTCATCATAACAAATTATCTGCTTCCATCTAACCCTCTCACATCAGCTAATTTCACGTTCTATTTCACTACATCCATAACTCTCCTCTTTGGTCTTCCTCTAAAGGCTGGATACACTGGGCCAATAATTGTGCGTCTGGCACAGTCGGACAGTTTGACAAGGTTGGAGATGTGACTTTGTTTGATGTGTTCTGCACCGTCAGACATAGTAGGAGACAGTTGGACCTAGTTTTGGCTGATTGAACATGATGAATCGGTGTCAGGCGTTGGCCTCTGATTGGCTGTGTGCTCCATACACAGTTTGTCATACAGCTATGACCAGGGCTTGACATTAACACTAGCCATCCAGCCAAATGCAGGTAGATTTTTATTTTGGCTAGTAACAGAAATGCTCCCACTAGCCACTTTGGTCTATTGAATTTGAGGCACCTATATCTTAACCTCTGAACTTAGGCCTGAATTTATGTTGCTCTGCCTGCTGAGTGTACTTCATTTAATAGTAATTCATCATGATTAAAGAAAGAAAAATATGAATTTAAACAGAATAATGTGTTTTAAAAAGATGTGATACCACTTTATTATAGCTAGTAAAACATTTTTTTTATATATTAAATCCATCTCCATACATAAAACTATAGGTTACTTCCAAAACCATAGTTCTCTGAGCAGCATGAGTGAGATGTCTCAAAACAAATTCAATTCAATTCAATTCAGATTTATTTGTATAGCCCAGTATCACAACAAAAGTCACCTCAAAGGGCTTCAAAATGCATGAGGAGAATTTGGTAGAACCAAATTCTACCAATTACCAATTTTCCTTATTGTATACTATAAAATATGCACAGAAAGTTAGGTAATTGTGGCTAGTACAAACACTAATTGGCTACTAATCTTTGATAAAGACTAGCCACAGTAAATGTCAAGTCCTGGCTATGACCACAAAAGTTCCCACATATGTGACACTTTAGTGCTGCGGTTTCCTTACCGTAGCTTGGAGCCTTGTGCAGATGGAAATAAAAGATCCTGTCTCTGAGGCAAACAGCTGCAATAATCCAGTCTGTTTTTATACATTGTTAAATACTTGTGTTGCAGAGGTTTATTTACAGAAGGCCATTATCCATAGGGTTTAGTGACTAGTGCCGTTGTAAATAGTTATTACGTCTTGCACATGTGCAGAGGCAACAGCACAGCTCAAGTCTGAGTCGCTTAGGTGCGTCTGTAGCCACTTTTTGTGCTTATGAAGAGGATACATGAAAAAACACACCAGTCCTCCTGCCTTTCCTTAGGCATTATCGAATTGGTGTATCCCAGCCCCTTAAGCAGTCGGCCTGCTCCTGTAACCTCAGGAGAATATATTTACTATGACTCCTTTATCCATGCCAAAACCTCTCAGCCTGGCCTCTTTGACTTTATCTCCAAATCATTGAACATGAGCTGTCGTCCTGATGTACTCATTCCTAATCCTATCCATCTTCGTCACCCTCAACGAGAACCAGAACATCTTAATGTCTGCTACCTCCAGCTCTGCCTACTGTCTCTTCCTCAGTGCCACTATTTCCAAAATATGTAACATTACTGTTGGCAACAGCACACATCAAACCCATACCCTAGACCCCTACAGGTACTGGAGCACTTTGCGGGGGGTACTTGGAATTATTTCATAATTTATTTTCAAGAAGAAAGTATTTGTGATCTTTTCATAGTGAAATATTTAAACTAATGCAAGACAAACTCAAGTGCCTTGATAACTGATGAAAAGGAGGTGAAACTGCTCATTTTTTTCAGACCAAGGACCACTTTAAGATTAAAAAAAAAAATAAAAATTGGGGGACCACCTAGCCAGCGAACTATGTAGTCCTATTCACTGATACTGTAGAATGAATATTGTTGTTCAGAATTTTACTGTAACACTATGAAAAGTGAATAGTCTATAATTGCACAATTTTAAAACATTATTATGACAATAATTCTCTCTGTCCTCTTGTTTTATCCATTTCATACAGGGGCTTGATAGCCTCCCTGGTCCCTCACTACTAGCTGCCACAAGACTAAGCCTGGGACAGTTTGTCGTCCACCTTTTTTTGTATCAGTAATAGTGCTGGGCATTGATAATATTTTATGCAATTAATCTCAGTCTTGCTAATAGAGCTGAACCTATTTTTCCAATTCAAAAGTCTCTCCTCCTCCTGTGATTGTTATGTTCCCTGCTGCTGCCCAGTCTGCCCCAGTCTGCTCATTTCTTTCTTATTTAGGACTACAAAATATTTATGAGGTGTAACTATCTCTTTTTTTTAGGCACTGGTCAAGTAAAACATCACTGATACAACCTGAAAACACCACGTGTTGCATATATTTAACAGACTATATTTAGCATTATTAATGGTTGTAAGATTTATTGGTTTGTATCTCAGTGATTCCGGGGCCTACCAACATGAAACAAACATTGTTAGGAAGCTAAAAATCTTCTCCTATCAGGATCTGGATTGGCTTGTTCCCAGCCCAGTCCTAATTAGTAATAAACTCTCTTGAATTCATTAAGTTTAGGTGTGTTTGCTCAAACTCTGCCGTATGCAGGTGGGTCATGTGACAGCAGCAACACAGAGACAGAGGCAGAGCTGCTGCTGGTCCGAGACTTGGAGACGATGAAGGAGCTCACGCAGCCACCAAAGTTTTCTCTCATTCAGCTTTTACTCAGTCTGGTAGACAGTCTGCACCTCGGCCATCTCTCTCTAGGGGGCAGTCTGTACGCTGCCCACTCAACTAAAAGTTACATGGGGATGTGATAAATGCTATCACAAAATTGTATTTCTTTATGATATCTGCTTGCGGACCACTAGGGGGCGGTGGTGGACCACCAGTGGTTCGCGGACCACAGTTTAGGAATCACTGGTCTAGGAGTACTAATTGTATGACAGAAAAGCCAGGGGGTGCATGAGTTAAAAAAAGGTTTGGAACCACTGCCCTAGACATCTGCTCACTCACTCTGACTTGACTTGATAATCGCATAGTTGTAATAGTAAGTATCAATAATCAACATTATACAAAGTATAAGGATGCAAGGCATTTAACTGCTTTATCGAATCATTTCAATATTGGGACAAAGACAGGAGGCATGCAGTTGTGTCTTCAAGCTATTTGCGTTCATTCCTAATCTTGCAATGTCCAAGAAAATAAAAGTGTTGTCATTCTAATTCCCCAACAAACTTTTAATAGAACCACCTCAGAAAGTTTTTTTTTTTTTTTTTGGAAATGAAAATGCCAGGCCTGAGTGTATTAACTTTTAAATACACCATATAGATTGTAATATCCCTTGTTGGATGTTGGTTTCACTGTTAATGTAGCGCTGGAAGCTATTTAACAACACTGCCGCATTGATTTAATTGCACGCAGTCCCTGTTTAATATAGGATCAATGACTGTTTTGTTTCACCCTCTTAAATGTCATATCTGCCTCTGAGCGATGCAGCTTCTCTCACGTCTGATGGCAGCTCTGGTGCTGTACAGTATGGATGACTGTTTTGGGCTGTTGTTGTGGGTGTGCGAGGTACAGAGGGATTTGAAAAACAATTTAATGTGCAGGGGGAATTGCAAGAGTTTAGTGACGGTAATGGAGTGACACTATGAAGGCATTAGAGGCGACTGTGGTTTGTCACAAAGGATTGGATTATTAAATAGAATGTATGCCATTTTTCTAATTTAAAGGAGAAAACTGTTAAATGATATAATGGCATATTAAAATAGGAATTGTCTTTAAGAAAAAAGATGCTGGCACACTCCACTGGCTGTTGAAGGCAAGCTCTAAATTAGGTGTTAAAGCTTAATGGGTTGAGTGAGGGGTTGGTAATAGGGATGGAACATGCGGTGTTGTCAGGATCACTCCACCACTCCAAGCTGCAAAGGATACTGGCAACTGCAAACCACCCGCTGTTGTAGTATCACTGTAGAATAGCTGGAGAGTGCCTCACTTCCACTTTTACCACATTTGTCTTTAAGTTCCTCCCAGACCAGAGTCCGCAGTACACCTCCACCTGAAGTACAGACCACTCCTTTGAGGACAGTGAGGTCTGAATCTTAGCCAGAGAGAAAAGATGGTTTGATTCAGGAGTCAAATAAGAAATCCTTTGTCAAAAATCTAAAACCAAAATGTTGTTGCAATGGTTTCATAGTCTAGTGCTCATCATAGATACTTTACATACAGATTGTTCTGGGTTTAGTAATCAGTAAAAATATTGCTTTTGCCCTACAGTCCACAATGACATGTGTTCATCTCTCTTATTAAAATGTCATTGCTTTCTTGAACCTGTTCAGATTACATCCACTAAACGCTTTATTGCTGACAGTTCTTAGTATAGCCCACTATCAGTTTTAGGTTCCACCGAGACTTGAACTCGGATTACTGGATTCAAAGTCCAGAGTGCTAACCATTACACCATGGAACCATAAGAGCATATTGGGTAAATAAGCAGCACCTTCTGGATGAAACTGAAATGAGATCTTGTGAAACGGAGAAAGAAGCTATAATCTAATCTTTAATCATCTATTTGTGGTTTTATGATGTGGTTGTCGCCATATCTACCTAACATGCAAAGTCCAGCGTGCTTACAATTACACCATGGAACCACATGAGCTTTTAGTGATGAATAACAAGCCTATTCTGGACACAATTTAAATTACATTTTGTTACCCTGAAAGAAATGAAGTTGACAAAAGGGATTGAATTATTGGACTGGGCTCAATCCTCAGTGAAAGCATTGTTTAATGTACTTTTAAGTCTCTTAATTAAGACAGCCTGGGTAACTTAGCTGTAGGGTATGGGTTTAGTTGCTTAATTTGCATGCATAAGGTTCAGACTTTACTTAATGACTGTGAATTTTTTACTGTTCAAGTTGCTCCTTAGGTATTGTCAAATGTATAAGCTTGCCATTGGTTCCACTGAGATTTGAACTCAGATCACTGGATTCAAAGTCCAGAGTGCTAACCATTACACCATGGAACCTCACAAGTGTTCCAGGTAAAAAAGCAGGCCCTACTGGACACAATTTAAATGACATTTCTTGTGACCCTAATGGAAAGAAACCAGATTTTTGTTTTGTTAATTGAGATTCCCATTACCATCCGCAGTGTACTGCATCAGGTGAAAGGGATTTGAATTGTTGGACTATTATTGGACTAGTTTCAGTCCCCAGTGAAACCATTGCTTTAGCTTTAAAACCAACAATGCCATGCGTTCACAACTCTAAAAAAGATTTATTTAAAATATTTTTGAGGGTTGAGTTATGAGAATAAAGCAGAATTCTGAGATTAAAGTCAGAATTCTGAGGAAAAAAAGTTTAGATAACCTCTGCTAAAAGATTTTATTTTTATTATTATTATTTTCATTTGGATCTAAAATCTTCTATTTATGGTTTCATAAGGTGGTTCTGGTCACATTTGCCTTACACTCATAGCGTCATGGGTTCAATCCTCAATGAAACCAGCTCTTATTAAGCCCCATTATATGAATAAAATAGCCATTATAAAAATAACTCATAAAGCTAACTCAGAATTTGTGGAACCATTCATTTACGTTGCTTCAGGTGCAAGGTTTTAATTTGTCAAGTGAATGAGATAGGCTTAAACTTCTGCTGAGCTTTGAATTCAGTACACTGGACTCAAAGTTCAGAGTGCTAAGCATTACATCACAGAACCACACAGAAGTTCAAGTTTTTAAAAAAAGGCACTACCTACTGGACACAATTTAAATAACATTTTATGACCCTGAAAGAAAGGGGGCCAAAGGGATTGAATTATTGGACTGATTATTGGAGTTCAATCAGGATTCCCAGGTTCCCAGGATTGTAGGGCAAAACCATTGCTTTTGCCCTACAATCCACAATGTCATGTGTTCAGCTCTCTTATTAAAATGTCATTGCTTGTTAAGATTACATCCGCTAAAGGATATTTTATGTTAAAACTTCTTAGTACAGCACACTGTAGACCTAAGGCTCCACCGAGACTTGAACTCGGATTACTGGATTCAAAGTCCAGAGTGCTAACCATTACACCATGGAACCATAAGAGCATGTTGGGTAAATAAGCAGCACCTTCTGGATGAAACTGAAATGAGCTCTTGTGAAACTGAGAGAAAGAAGCTATAATCTAATCTTTAATTTTCTATTTGTGGTTTTATGATGTGGTTGTCGCCATATCTACCTAACATGCAAAGTCCAGCGTGCTTACAATTACACCATGGAACCACATGGACCCACATGAGCTTTTAGTGATGAATAACAAGCCTATTCTGGACACAATTTAAATTACATTTTGTTACCCTGAAAGAAATGAAGTTGACAAAAGGGATTGAATTATTGGACTGGGCTCAATCCTCAGTGAAAGCATTGTTTAATGTACTTTTAACTCTCCTAATTAATACAGTCAGTCAAAAATATATCCTCCTGCTATTGGTAGCATTAGCAAACTGACGGTTGCTGTACAGTTGAAATGGTTCAACAGATAAAGAAAATAGGCATTTTTTTCAAACGATAAGATAAACGTACCTGTCCAGCAGAAACTTGACGACCAATGCATCGTCTGAAGCCCTTTCTGTTCTTTCAGCGCACGTCATGGTTTGAAAGAATCGCCAAGAACCACACGGGTTTTATTCTGCTCTTCTACGGTTTTTCTCTTCCTCTGGTACACTTCAAAAACAGTTTTCCTTTTGCGACCGCCCAGTTCACGGTTTTCCTCAGCCATTGTGCTCTTCGAAGTCAGGCTGTCCACGCTACGATGAGGCTCGGCTAACGCTGGACTACATAAACATACTGCGCACTCATGCGCAGGCACAAGAACGTGCACGTATCGCCGAAACCAGGAAGTCGGAATGAGTGGCAAGTCCGTGGAACAATGGTTACCGTACTCATGACGAAAACGATTGGATGAGGTTTTTTAAGTCCACAGTTTATTAATATTATTATAATTTTTTCTAATACACCAATTTATAAGCCTTATACAGGGCAATGAAGGTAGTTTTAATAAATATTGCAAAAAAATAGTTTATAAAGATCCTCCCTAATATCTTTAATTAGCACTTAATGTCCCTACAACAGACAGGGATTAGTATCATCTACATCTATGCTGCTTAAGATATACTTAGGTTCCACCGAGACTTGAACTCAGATCATTGGACTCAAAGTTCAAAGTACTCACCATTACACCATGGAACCACATGTAATCCTGCTAAAACAGCAGCTCTTATTGGACACAGCTGAGATGACGTCTTGTGACCCAAACAGAAAGACACCAGGTGAAAGGGATTTGAATTGTTGGCCTATTAAAAGTGAAACCATTGCTTTAGTGCTGCAATCCACAATGTCATGTGTTCAATTATTTTATTAAAATGTCATTGCTTTCTTGAGCTTGTTTAGATTGCCTCATTTTATTTTATTTTATTTTTTTTACTTTGGATCTAAAATCTTCAATTTTTCTATTGTTTCTGAATCTAAATGTTAGTAAAGACTTTTCTTTTCTAATCTCTCTCATCCAAAACTAAAATCAAAATACTTTATGTTGTCATGGGTTTAAAGCTGCTGTGGAATTGTCACCATTTCTTAAGGTATTGACTATTTATTGTAAGTCATAGCTTTAATGTTCCACTGAGATTTGAAATTCAAAGTCCAGAGTGTTAACCATTACACCATGAAAGCATCAGATGCCATCAAATGAGCTGCCCCTGCTGGTCGCAAATGAAATTACATCTTGCGACCCTAGAAGCAAGGAGGCAGGCTGAAGGGATTGGAATTATTGGATAAAATTGGTGTTCTTGTGGTTTCAAAGCAAAGTGAACACCACAGAAGGTTCTGGGATCAATTGCTTTAGCCCTTCAACCCAAAATGTCATGTGTTCAGCTGTGTTTTATATTTCATTGTTTAGATTACCTCATCTTTTTATTTCCTTTCATTTGGATCTAAATTCTTGTTTCTGTGGTTTTATAATGTAGTCGTCATTATGCTTACTTGACAGCCAGAAGGTCCTGGGTTCAACCCCCAGTGAAACTGTTGCTTTAGCCCTACAAACCACAATATTATGTTCAACTCTCAGTTTATAAATGTCATAAGTGGTCCTTTTGTGGTTTCACAGTGTAGCGTACTCTCTTTATAAATGTCATTGCTTTCCTGGGCAGAGTTTAGATTAGCTGCTCTTAAAGATTTATTTTTGTCCTTCATTAGTATCTAAAACCACAGAAGCATCTCATCCAAAATTTGACTCTGAAGATAGATTTTCATCTAAACAACAAGCAAAAAAATCAAATACAAAAGTCGTTGTCTTTTCTGAATAGAGGCTTGGTGAGATGGAAAATATTCAGACGGATAATAAAACTGTGATTGTCAGTATAAAACACAGCTTTGTTCTTTGTGACACAGGTTTATGGAAATCTGAAGACTCTATTTACTGATGATGCAAGAACAGTAACAAAAGAGATTCTGGCAGTGAAAATACATCTTTCAACATCAGAATAACATTTGCTGATATAATGTTTATTTCAAGGTCCTTTAGGAAACTTGAAGTAAATGTTGATTTACATTAAATTTTGTGTTAATAATTTTAAAAATGACAACAAAAGTCTTCCTTGTACTTCATCAGCATCACAACAAATTATTGATTATTGTTAATTACAATAAAGTAAAAGAGCTACTGAGAGTTCATATTTATTCAATATGTTCTGCTGCAGTGTATAAAGTATATGATGTAATCTAACCAGCTGACCCATTCATGCATTGAATTGAAAAATTCATTTGTTCATTTTATTGTCTGTGTTGCATTTTATTAAATGCAGTAAATCTAAAATGACAAAAAACATTACTTTGGGGGTAGCTCAGTAGGTAGAGCCATGCACCCACTAACTGGACAGTGCCAGATTGATCCCCACTACCAGCACTGTATACTGCCATTTTGTCCTCGGGCAAGACACTTTACCCACTGTGCCTGTGTGAATGTATTAACAAATAATAATAAAAAAAATATAATAATAATAATAATAATAATAATAATGTTAATACCCTCTCATTATTATTATTACTATTAATTTATTGTCTTCACTTGTCTTTGTCTTATCACTTGTACTGTACCACATCACTTAATAATAATAATAATAATAATAATAATAATAATAATAGTAATAATAATAATATTTTTTAAAGAATGTAATAATGCGATATGTGTGATATAGTGTGATATATTATGTTTGTTGCAGCCACATCTCTGTCAGGGCATAGCATACCACCACCAAGTGTTGTGACTAAAGAGTGAATGAATAATGCACTTAATTGTAAAGAACTCCCTCTAATGTAAATTACGATGGTCCTAATGGCTTGTTTCGACTGTTTTGTTTTCCAGGTGCTCCCCCAGTCTGTGTGAACATGGAGGTACATGCTCTCAGTCCTGGAGCAGCTTCCACTGCAACTGCTCCAACAGCGGCTACAGGGGAGCCACCTGCCACAGCTGTGAGGAACCCTACACTTGTACATGCACTCATTCAAGGAACAAAGAACTTCAATCATCAACAAAAACTATGAAAATAAAATGACAATTTTTACTAGGACCATGCCACAACAATGGTTTAGATTCGAAATATTTATTATTGGAGGATAGACTTGATAGGTTGAGTGGATTATTAAGGATGTAGGATTATGAATGCAAAATACAGGATGCTGAACGCAGGATGCAGATTGCAGAATGAGGGATTCAAGGAGAGGGATGTAGGGAAAGGGATGAAGGTTGCATGGAGAGGGATGCAAGGAGAGGAATGTAGGGAGAGGGATGAGGGTTACAGGGAAAGAGATGTAGGGAGAGGGATTATGACTGCAGGAAGAGGGATGAAGGATGCAGGGAGAAGGATGTAGTGAGAGGGATGAGGGATGCAGAGAAAGGAATGTAGGGAGAGGGATATAGTTAGAGGGCTGAGGGAGAGGGATGTAGTTAGAGGGATGAGAGTTGCAGGGAGAGGGATGAGGGATGTAGGGAAAGGGTTGCAGGGAGAGGGGTGAGGGTTGCAGGGAGAGGGATTCAAGGAGAGGAATGTAGGGAGAGGGCTGAGGAATGCAGGAAGAGGGATGAAGGATGCAGGGGGAAGCATGTAGTGAGAGGGATGAGGGATGCAGAGAAAGGGATGTAGGGAGAGGGATGAGGAATGGAGGGAGAGGGATGCAGGGAGAGGGATGTAGTTAGAGGGATGAGAGTTGCAGGGAGAGGGATGAGGGATGTAGGGAGAGGGTTGCAGGGAGAGGGGTGAGGGTTGCAGGGAGAGGGATGCAAGGAGAGGCATGTAGGGAGAGGGGTGAGGAATGCAGGAAGAGGGATGAAGGATGAAGGGAGAAGGATGTAGTGAGAGGGATGAGGGATGCAGAGAAAGGGATGGAGGGAGAGGAATGTGTGGTCTGGGAGAGGAATGAGGGATGCAGGGAGAGCGATGTAGTGAGAGGGATGAGGGATGTAGGGAGAGGGTTGCAGGGAGAGGGGTGAGGGTTGCAGGGAGAGGGATGCAAGGAGAGGAATGTAGGGAGAGGGGTGAGGAATGCAGGAAGAGGGATGAAGGATGAAGGGAGAAGGATGTAGTGAGAGGGATGAGGGATGCAGAGAAAGGGATGGAGGGAGAGGAATGTGTGGTCTGGGAGAGGAATGAGGGATGCAGGGAGAAGGATGTAGTGAGAGGGATGAGGGATGCAGAGAAAGGAATGTAGGGAGAGGGATATAGTTAGAGGGCTGAGGGAGAGGGATGTAGTTAGAGGGATGAGAGTTGCAGGGAGAGGGATGAGGGATGTAGGGAAAGGGTTGCAGGGAGAGGGGTGAGGGTTGCAGGGAGAGGGATTCAAGGAGAGGAATGTAGGGAGAGGGCTGAGGAATGCAGGAAGAGGGATGAAGGATGCAGGGGGAAGCATGTAGTGAGAGGGATGAGGGATGCAGAGAAAGGGATGTAGGGAGAGGGATGAGGAATGGAGGGAGAGGGATGCAGGGAGAGGGATATAGTTATAGGGATGAGGGAGAGGGATGTAGTTAGAGGGATGAGAGTTGCAGGGAGAGGGATGAGGGATGTAGGGAGAGGGTTGCAGGGAGAGGGGTGAGGGTTGCAGGGAGAGGGATGCAAGGAGAGGAATGTAGGGAGAGTGGTGAGGAATGCAGGAAGAGGGATGAAGGATGAAGGGAGAAGGATGTAGTGAGAGGGATGAGGGATGCAGAGAAAGGGATGGAGGGAAAGGAATGTGTGGTCTGGGAGAGGAATGAGGGATGCAGGGAGAGCGATGTAGTGAGAGGGATGAGGGTTACAGGGAAAGAGATGTAGGGAGGGGGATGAGGAATGCAGGAAGAGGGATTAAGGATGCAGGGAGAAAGATGTAGTGAGAGGGATGAGGGATGCAGAGAAAGGAATGTAGGGAGAGGAATGTGTGGTGTAGGGAGAAGAATGAGGGATGCAGGGAGAGGGATTTATGGATGATGAATGTATGTATGAAGTATCCTGTATAGCTTCAGACACAGGATACTTCCTGCTTTGTTCGACCAAGATGTTAGAGTTTCCATTGTCTATGTCTAGGGTGTTCAGTCATAAACCCTTCGTACATACAGTATTTACTGCAGTTAGCATTGGTGTCTAAAGGTCAACTTCCACTAAAGGCAATACATAGTTAGATCCTTCAACAACATCCAAGTCAAGTCCAAGTCGAGTTATTATCACCTGAAAGTGAGTCCAAGTCTCAAGTATTTATTTTTTCAAGTTTTATATTATGCATAATGCAATGGTGCACTCTCCATGTAAATGTGACTTGAATGGCCGATGATCAAGTCCGAGTCCAGGGCAGGTCCAATGATGCTCAAGTCCAAAGCCAAGTCCAAGTCATCGATGTGCAAGTCCGAGTCCAAGTCAAACCTCGAGCTGGGGACCAAGTCATAAGTAGTATGTTCGAGTCAGGTCACAAGTCCTTAAAATGAAGCCAATAACTGAACTCAAGTCCTCCATCTCTGGAATCTGAGCCATTTTGAAATCTGAAACTAAATCAAAACCTGCCATAACATATTTTCATTTTAGTGTTTTGATGTTATTGTCACACTCTTTTAACAAATAGAACTTCAGAATGACCCTACCATAATTTTCCATTGTCCATAGTGTCAGAAAATCAAACAGTAATATTAATAATCTCCATCTGATGAATAGCACATGATGAATAGCTTTAATATCGCATTCGTCTCGTCTTTCATTGTGTGTGTGCGTTATTAACAGTGCGACCCTGGTCCCCGGCAGCTCATTTCCATTGTTTCAAAACTTTAATTAGCTGCACTCATTCGGGAGCTGCTTCAACTCGCTGCCGCCGCTTTATTATGCTGAGTAAATTACTTTTCCATTTAATTTAAAAGCATTAAAAGCTCTTATTTTTGGCTCGGTGACACCTGCACACGACCTTCTATTTCTGGAAGTCTTCAATTTTAAGCCCTAATCCATAAGTAATATCTGTCTGTGAAATATGGGAGTGCAAATGTGGGCCAGTGCTTAAAATTAAACTGCTGTAGAAAGTTCTGTAATTAAATGGATATACGAATGAACATTTGCATGAGGAATAGCTGCGAAACACTAGTGTATGGGTTATATTTTGGCTCCTTGTAATGAGGCTATAAAAAATTCCAAACCTATAAACTCAGTATTCAGTCAGTTCAGAACACTTTTGTGGGTAATAAAGTGATTTCCAAATGGTGGGCCAGGAGCAAAAAGTGGGTCACACTGAAGTTGAATATAGTTGCAACCTATGTGAAGCCTCAATAATTCATCACATTACGGTGGTGAGGTGAAAAGGTTTTAAAATGCCTGAACCATAAAAATTGTAGTAAAAGTCTGAAGAAAAATGACTGATTGGTTCTGGAGAAGATTTTAAGCAGTTTTTAGGGGCTAAATATTTGAAACTTAAACATAAGTTACTTAAAGCAGACACGTCACTTCAAAGTAGATAGAGCGAGGCTGAGAATGTGTGAATGTGACAAAATTATGAGAAACTATAAACATTAAGGTTCATTTTCTGATTTGTTTATGTGTTATTCTAAATAATGTTTTCAATTCAAACAGGGTTCATAGTAAATGCAGCTGTAATGTTTTCATACACACACCATGGTATTGGACTGTTACTCGGTATCGGTAGCTACACTGAGCTCAGGTATCAGTATTGGATTAGAAAGAAAAAAAAATATCGGCACAACTCTACTAAACCTACTAAAATCACAAACCCTGACAACTATTTCAGCTATATGTGGATGTCACAGTGGCAAAGTGGTTAGCACTGTCACCTTGCAGCAAGCAGGTCTTGGGTTCAGATCCCAGAACATGTGGGGTCTTTGTGTCTTCGTGTGGACCTTGCATGTTCTTCTCATATCTGAATGGGTTTTCTCTGGATATTCCACTGTCTCTTTTCAATCTAATGGTAAAAGCAAACACAACAAAATCAAACTTTACTAAGCTCAGTTAGCTCTTCTTGTGTCGCTAGCTCCTCACTCATATTCGCATAAAGTTAACCTCAGTTCATCTCAAACTATGCTTGCTTGATTTGCGTCCCTCGACATCTTTGAGACGCTTGTCGTCTCCCCTGGTTAGTTTTGTGGGTTTTTTTTTATCCTGGACAAACGTGTTTCCAGATATGTATCTCAAACCAAACAACTGCCATGTCAAAAATCATTTAAATAAGTTTCCATTTAAACAAATAGATCTTTTATTCATCTTCTTCTGCTTGTTTCCTTTTATGGTTGCAAGCTAGGGACTATCCCTGCTCCTTTGGGGCTTAAAAAAGGGTATACTGTGGACAATCATTTTACAGGACTGACCACCATTCACTCTCATTCATTTCCTATGGGACATTTAGACTCCACAATTCACTGTAACAGGGATGAAAATCAGACAGATAGTTGGCAGCCGGCCCAATCCCACTGCACACCCCTATTAAAATTAATGCATACTTACTTTTTGAAGACAAGAAGTGCATTATTTTAAATGCAAATTACACATACACATTAATGGAAACTTGAAAACTGACAAAATACAAATGACCTCAAAACCCAACCCCCAAAATGTAAATGTTCTAATTAAATAAATCTTACAGTAGATACATGATCAAAATGTGTCAAAGAGAAGGTTTTACCTTGAACATGAGAGCCATGTCTGACTGAGAGTGAACTGGTGTGTATCCAGCCCACAGTGGTCACACCGGGGGAGCGCAGAGAAATCCAATCAGTCTGAGCTCCAGTAATCAAAGACTCCATCTCTTAAGATTCTCATTTGACTGAAATACTGTAAGCAGCTGGAGAGTTCAAAACCAGCTGATAAGAGCAGTCCACCTTTGGAATCAATGCCTACTACCATCAGAAACATGATCTATTATTTCATTAGGATTTCACCTGGACTGATACTTTTGCAGGAAAGAGAATGCTTTCTTTTCCTGGTCTTTTGCTAGGACATTACAAGACTTAACAGCTGGGCCCATACACAATTTAGAGACGTCAGTTTACCTAAGATGTGTTTGGACAGTTGTAAGGAAGCTAGAGTGTAAAAGACAGACACAAATAAACTTTGCCCTGTTAGACAATAGAGGTAAGGTACTACCAAAACTTCTGAAACCAAACCAAAAACTATGACCTGATCTATAGAATAGAAACATGACAGTTATAGACCAATGGTGTGGCAGTACTATGGCATAGTTTGTTGTTTCTGTTGCAGTAATCAGACTACTAGAAGAATTAAGTTTTGAAGATTTATTAGCAAACATCAGAGTGAAGGTTCAATCTTGTCACCTCACCTACCTTGCCTCGCATGTCTGTGGCCCTGGTGTATGAATGGGTTAGTGTGATTGTGTGTTTGGTGGTGGTTGGAGTGGCCAAATGGCAGCCACATCTCTGTCTGCCCCATGCCAGCTGTGGCAACAGAAGTAGCTCACCACCACCAGTTTGTGGGAAGTGACTGAATAATGCACCTAATTGTAAATCAACTTTGTAGTGTCCAGAAAAGTGCATATATGGCCAATACATTATTAATATTTTTAGTGGTTGGTCCACTTGTGGGTATTTCACATTTGAGAGACTGTTTTACTGTTACTGATGTAAAAAACTAAAAATTCTGTGATTGGCTCTAATCAGGGGGTCAGTCAGAGTAGGTTCATGCAATCATTAACCAGGTATTTATGTCATGTACTTGCAAATTCTCTCTATGAAAGTCCTCCAAATGGTTCTCTGTAACTCAGGAGTATCTGTTAAAATCAGGTGACACATTCAGTCTCACACCTATGACAACTTCACAGCTTCACATTGTCATTAAAAGCGATAGACAATTTCCTTTTAATAAAAATAATTATCATCTGTTAAAATATCACATGCACTTTGTCTGAGAGTGAGAGATGAACAGATTTAACCTTTAAAACTTGCAGTTTGAAGGTCTACAACACTAACTTTGTCGCTGACAACAGCTTGACCTTATCTACCACAATTTGACACTTTTGGCAATGGATTTCAAATTCCCCTGCTCCTTAAGACTTCTTATGCAAAAGAGAGCCATCTGTTGAAAATACAGGGGTAGGTTTTTATTATCAAATTACAAATACCACGCATGACATCATGCTCCCTCACATTCACAATTCAGAGAGTATATTTTCCTAAAGGGGATTTATTATACTTTCCTAATGTTTTTTTAAACCAATCTTGGTCACCTCTAGAACAGCAATGCATGCTTTACCAGCCTTTAAAAACATTATCTGACTAAAAGAAAGCATTTTACAATAATTACTTTTCTACTGAAGAAAGAACCAGGTGAAGAGAGATGCAGGGCAGAGAGTGCAGAGCTGTTTACAAACTTTAGAAAACATGCTGATGATGCCATTTCACTACAAAATGAAAAATGTCTATGAGCAATCAGTGAAAACAGAGCAAATGAATGAGGGCAGACTGGATGTAGAGGGCTTGCTGATTGGTCTGTGCATCCTGGTTTGGGCAGGGGTTTGTGGAAGAGGCGGAGGTTCATGGAACCGTTCTGGGGCCTTAGAAACTTAGTGGCAGAGAATACAGGATTACTCAAACATGTGTGAATGAAACAAAACACAACTCCAGGTATGTTTTTGAGGAAGAAACAACATTAAACCATTGGTGGAAAGTAAAAAAAAAAAAAAAAAGTAATATATGTATATACATGAAAAAAGCTCTCCTCCTTTTTGTGTTTTATTTTTTAAATGTCAGATTAGTGCATTTGCATTACTTATCCTTTTTCTGTCTCTGTTTTTCTTTTCTTTCCTCCTGGTTTACAGTATAACCACTTGGTTCCAGCGCTGGAAATGGTATTTTTCCAGTTGGCCTTGTCGCCGCCATTACCCTAGTGCAGCATTCCCAAAGTCGAGAGTTGCAGTCCCCTTAAAAATCAGAAAATCCCATGTGGAACTCCAGCAATAAAATTTCATTCTATTCAAAATTGATCAAATATTTTTTTATGCATAAAAAATACAAAAAAATGCAGACTGTTGTTATAAATTGCTTTAAATGTTGTTTACTGTATTTTTAACTACATTTATTTGTATCTACTTAATGTAGACAATGTCACCCTGCAGTGTCTAACAGGAGGCCTCGTACCCCAGTTTGGGAATCACTGCTCTAGTGGACTTGCACAAGCTTGGAGTATACCAGGGTCTGCAACCTTCTGGATCCAAAGAGACAATTAATTCTAAAAAATATTAAATTTGCAACTGTAAAGAGCCACAACTAATTTGAATGCACAAAGGTCATCCAGTCTCTAACTAAAAAATAACCTATAGAATGTCATTAATTATTGCAAACTAACAAAGAACTGTGTTAAATACTAATTGCACTGATTATCTATTTATAGGCCACTAAACACCAGTGTTATACAAGAGCCACACAAACTCCAAGAACTGGGGCTACATCCAGTAACTATTTCTTCGTGCTGTTTATTTAACTGACAGGTGTTATGTGTTCAGCCTGTGCTTGTACTGTGCAGCTATTAAAGGCTACAACTGAGACCGTGATTATAGTGCTATCCCCGGCATTAAACAGCACCTGGGTGACCTGAGCCATTTGGCAAAATCTAGCCTAAGAAATCTAGGAGTCATTTTAATGAGGCGATGTCTCTAGAACATCGCTCAAAACAGCTTTTAAAGAACTGTTTGAACTGCGTAACATCTCTAAACTCAAAGCAAAGGAATAAAAAAATCATCTTGAGATGATTATTCATGCTTTTGTCTTCTCGCGATTAGACTCCTGTAACAACCTGTTCACTTGCATGATTAAGAAGGAGCTGACTCATTTGCAGCTGGTCCAGAATTCTGCTGCAAGGCTTCTGACCCACTCAAACAGAAGAGCCCACCTAACAACCATTTTAAAGTCCCTTCTTTGGCTTCCGGTCACGTACTGAATACATTATAAACTCTTGGTCCAGACATACAGAGCACTATACGGGCAGGCTCCTGCTTACAGGTGCAGCAGTAGTTCAGTTGGTGGAGATGCTTGCCCACTATCCCAAAGGTTGGTGGTTCAAGCCCTGCAACAATGCATACTGTGGTTGTGGGCAAGACACTTGACTTCAGTTTGTTTGGTGGTGGTTGGAAGGGCTGTAGGCACAAAATGGCAACCATGCTTCTGTCAGTCTGCCCGAGGGCAGCTGTAGTTACAGAAGTAGCTCACCAGCACCAAGTGTGACTGAAGAATGAATAACGCACCAAATTGTAAAGCAACTTTGAGTGCATAGAAAAGCGCTATATAAGACTAATGCGTTGTTGATATTATTATATCTCAGACCTGATCCTCCCATAGTCTGAGATCTTCAGGTCAGAACCTGATGGTTCTGTGCACTCATTTTAGGTCTCGAGGAGACAGATCTTTTTAAGTGGTTGCACCCAGACTCTGGAACAAGCTTCCACTTTCCCTGCACTCACTGGACTCTGTAGATGCTTTTAAAAAGCAGTGTTTTTGTATTTTATTATGCCTTTTATTGTGAAGCACTTTGTGACTGTTGTCTGAGAAAGGAAATACTTTAACTTTACTTACTTTACTTACAAACAGCAGTATTCAAGTCCTTAGCATATTCTGAAAAACAGAGAAAGCTTTATTTTAAATTGACAAGATGATGCAAATGCAGGTTGTTTTACAGTTGTCTACTTATTCCTTCACTGACTTTACATAACCAGATGTCAGATGCTCAAAAAGCCACAAGAGCTGGGCTAAAGAGTTCCATGTGGCTCTAAAACCATAGGTTGCAGAAGTCTGGCTTATACCAATGAAAATGTCTCTGATCCGTATGATGAATGGTTTGTGAGGTGGGCTTCCTGAATCCCATGTGCTAATTAGATTTACACCTTGAGTTTCCCATGCAGACAGAGGGCAAATGGCACAAAATAACTTTAAAACATGAATCTATAAAAATTTCTATCACACATTTCCCCTTTTGATTATTCATTAATCATTTTAACATAAAACAAAGCAACCCTTAACAGAGCAACTCAAACGCATTTCTTTCTCATCTATTTTATAATGTAGCATCATTGCATTTGTAGTTACAGGTTTGTATATTCAAGATGTGTAATCAAGGTCTATTTACAAAAAATCATCATCACAGTCCTTATCAGAGTCCATTGAAAAACTTAAGGCCAGTGACCTCAGGTGCACTAGAGCTTATTAGTTATGCTTAGGTTCTTTGAGATGTGGGAGTGCCTCAGGTGGGTTTGTCACATGTAACTCTCGTGTAGTGAGAGAAAGTGTGTCCAAGTGTTCATGATACAGCCAGTGCATATTTGCCTCTGCGATGGATGAGAAGCTGAAGGGCCAAAGAGGTGGTGGTGATGTAGATTGTGGTGCTGGTCCTGGGGTGATGTGGTTATCCATTGGTTTTGTCCTTGTCTTGCTCTGCAGTAGATGGTTGTATGTTGTCTGGTCCATGTGCAGGGTGATCTTTTGGCTCTGGAGTTTTTGCTGGTTGACAAAAAATGGGACTCAAAAATTGAAAGGAAAAAAAAAAAGAAATAAGTCAGTATTTCAAAACTCACCAGGCAAAAATTGTCCAACTGTAATTGAGTTTATGGTCAGATTCCAGCGGCAATGATCTGGGACATCAGCGGTCAGTCCTTCCTTATCTCAACATTCAAAGAGGGTGGGAAAAAACTAAAAATATACCCAGAAAGGCCTGTTCCTGTCCGCACTTTATCCCATACAATTGCTAGAGGAATCCCACTTCTGACAACAAATTGTTGTGGAAATTTCCTGTAACTTCTCAGCACTGATGAGTCGTGAAACATGGACTTGGATCGATGATTGTTTTATTTCTTTGCAAAGAAAGGTCAGACAGCATTGCAACAGAGTTGCTTTAAGAATCAAGCAGGTTTGGCCCTGTGTGCTGGGGTAGGCGGGTATTTAAACAGGTTTTACCATACATATCAAAGATAAAAGGTAGGTTGGGGTGAGCTTCCTGAATCCCATGTGCCAATTGAATTTACAGTTTCCCATGTAGACAGAGGGCAAATGGCACAAAACAACAATACAAATACAAATCTATCAAATTTTCCATTACGTCGTCATTCTTTACTAAATTTTAAACTACAACACCTGGACAAGAACTCAATTAAACTTCTTAATGGACTCCCAGTTTTATTCTGTAAACTTTCACTCACTCGTCTGTTTATGTAAGTCAATTAAAACTACCGACTCTCACAATACAACTGCATCTCCGCGGCACTGTCTCAGCCCACTCCGCGTTTTTCATCATCTTCGAATTTAAATGTTCTTTGTGGCGGCGTGGTGGACTGATAGACGACCTGAAAAGGCCCATTCTTCTCCAATCAAAAATCTCACAAAGCGGGAAGTTTCTGTGCACTCGGCGTTGACATGATGGCTGCATTTGTGGCTCCATTTGAAGTGGAGAATTGGGTGAAAATTGTAGCTTTCATCTTTGGCAAAATACAAGCTCTTTGTTCTCCTTCACTTTCTTATTTTACTCCTGTATTATGAATGACTATATTTTAAAGTCTTCTTAAAAAAAATATAGCCACAAGTCCCCACAGACCGCAAGGTATTTTATTATTTAGAGGAAACTGTTACTGGTACTAAAAGCATGTTTAAAGTCATTCGCACTCACGGGAAGAATATAGTTCAGAGAAACTGTACCCCAAGCACTTAATTTTAATACCTACCCTGTCAATCTTCGCAACACCAACATTTTTCAAGCTACTGCTGATATTGTGGGTTAGATCCCAGGACTGGCTCACTCTGATCTCTCTTAGTGAAGGGTGCATGTCCTCCCTGTGGGGGTTCTCTCCAGCTTTCCAAAGACGGGTGTTAGGGGAATTGGTGACTCTAAACTGCCAATAGCAAAATGTGAGAGTGAATGGCTATCAGTCAATGGATGGCTTTGCAACTAACTGCCCTGCCTTAGGCCCATAGTTGCTGGTATAGGCTCCAGCCACCCATGACTTCTGACAAAAATAAGTGGACGTGTGAATAAGTGAATGTTTGTTTTTAATGCCTTGTAGAGGGTCGTTTGCTTGGACAGACTACTTTTTTTTTTTCATTTTCTATAAAGAATTAGTCTGGTACCACATGGTTTAAGTTTCATTTCCTGGAGGCGGAACTATCACAGGCAGAGCAACCAATCAGCAAAACAAAGGGGCGGGACTAAAGCAAAGCATTGACTCAAACCAACAACAACTAAATGACTGTTACTGGTTTTGCCATAAAACACCAGAACTGTATTATGAGCAACTCTGTACTTCTTTCTGAACAGGGCCGTTTCTAGCTATACACGGACTATGCTCATGCATAGGGCCCCACAAGCCATTAGGGGGGCCCGGAGCTGAATGTTCTGTCTCATTTGAGGAGAATTGTTGTTGTGCAGATGTCTGTTATGGCATCGTCCTGTTTAAGTTGTTCCTCAAATACCTGCCACTTGATATTAAGTTTGGGGTTACTTATGATTCATATTTGGTTTAGGAGTGTGCTACTCCTTTACAAAACATAAATTGTTTATTAAGTCTCCCTTGTTATTTTCCTTGTTTTATCATTTTTATCAATTATCTTGCTTGGCTCAACTTAAAATGTTAATTTTAATATGAGAGGTTATCATGATTATAGCCTGTTTTGCATGTTAAGTGTAATCGATTGTGGCATGTTTGTGATCATCTAAGGCAGGGTTTCCTAAACTTTTCAGGCCGCGACCCACAAAATAACGGTCTGACTCCCCACGGTAAAATGTTATTGATCCTCGTAATAGGAGGAATAGGAGAAAAAACACTTAAATGCTGGGTAATATTATTTATTTGCATGGTTTATTTTTAAAGTACTTACAGTTTTGACTAATATATACTATTTTTTGCTGAAAAAAATTATTAAATCGTTTTATCATTTTTTCAAATAATTTCTGGAAATCATCCCCCGACCCCCACCTTGGTGTCTCGAGACGCCCGGGGGTCCACCAGAGGTTGTCTACATTAAGTACATAAAAAGAAATTGAGTTTGAAATGAAGTACAACTAAGTACTGATTTTAAAAATATCACTTTGGAGCAGTTTTTAGCTTTCAGTCTTGTTTTTATAATGTAATTCTTTATAGAAATATTTTGGGGAAAATATAGTAAAGTTTTGTTGTTGGGGGTCCGCGTGGAATTGTCTGACCTTTAAGAAGGCCACAACCATCTTGACTTTAGGAAAGGCTGATCTAAGGAATTAGAAATCTCTTCATGGAGTTTGGGCAACTGTTGGGGCCCCCAAAAACCATCTTGCATAGAGCCCCCTCAAAGCTAAAAAACGCCTTGTTTCTGAATGGGCTCAGCAGCAAAGGCCAGTTATTGATAGGCTTGCATAAGAAGTCAGTTTGTTTGAATGTGGTCAGATATGCCGTACTTCAACGGGACTTTATTGTTGTGAAAAATGGTGAAAGGACAAAGAAAAAAATCACAGAGAAGACTCTCTGTTTTAGCTGCCGCCATCTTGGTTATTTTTTATAGGCAATATCTTCTGCTTCAATATGATTTGCTGCAGATAAACGGATATGATAAGTCAGTGCAAAAACAAGCAATTGGAAACATCTCTTGGCTTCAGTCAATTTAAAAACTCTATTGTTCAATGTTGATAATGGCTGATTCTATTGAATAACTGAGAAATAAAGCTACTTCTATCCATGGCTGCTTTATTAAATGGCCAACTGCAGCTGTGACTGTAAAACCTGCACTAAACTTTGAAATGGATAAACAAATGAGCAGTTTTCTCACATATAGCTTGTCCTGTTGTTGCATTAAACATGAGCATAGCCTGACATTACACCTGCACTGTCTGAATAAAACTGTTTAATTACCTAATTATCATTCTGTAATGAGAGTGATCTGTGAAAAAGCAAGACCTTATCTGGGCTTAATTATCAAATATTTTTAATAATTGAGAAAGTTCAGTCCGTGACAGCACTACAGAGGAAACTGTCTACTACTGATTACCGCCGCTGTATCACTTATTGCCTTGTGCACTGCTGCAAACAAGGAGTTAGTTTCTTCTTAATTCAATCAAGTTCACAGCAATGGATGTGCATTTTAAAGGTTCATCCTAATTATTGAAAACAAGGCTGGAAATATATCATTATGTAGCAGATTTCCTACAAAAGAACCACAGGTATTTTCAGGGGTCACATGTGAACCAATGCGGTGGCAGTTCTGAAACTTGGATGTGTTTGAAGTTGAACATTAAGGAGTTTTACCTCTACTAACCAGGCCAATGAAATCCCTACACATTTGACCTGTTTCTAAATTTCTGCACAGACTAAATTTAAACTTCTTTAACTGCAAAAGGGCCACGCTCCCTGTTAAATGATCACTCTTTTTACACCGTATGAGCCCACATGAACTCTGTGATCCTCAGCTGGACTCCTTGTTATACCTCATGCTTAGTCCAAGTCAGGTCAAGCTGCTTTTACTCATTATGCTCCTAAAACACAGCTCATTTCCAGGCAGCGTTAGAAATGCCACATTCTAAAGAGTCCTTTACACGCAGCAAGGTCTAGATCTTTTTGTCTAGAGGGTAAGCAAATAAAGGGATGAGAAAAAAAAGTGTATCTTAGTCTGACTAAACGTAGTCCTGCACTTTGTGGGTATGAAGAGAGAACTGGCTTTGTGTCTCTGACATTTATGATGCATTTAATTAACTATTGATTGGCTTCGTATGCAACGATAAACCCATCCTCTTGAGAGTGTTTTAATTTTCGGGCCAATATTTATTTGAAATTGCTGCTGTTCACTCAATAGAAAGTCATTATTAGCTTTACTACCATTTCTCATTAATATGAACAAACTGTTATTGTCTTGTCCTCTGCAGCGTCGTACGAGCAGTCGTGTGAGGCCTATAAACACAGAGGGAACACTACGGGGCATTATTACATTGACGTGGATGGCAGCGGGCCAGTCAAACCACAGCTGGTCTACTGTAACATGACAGGTAATCTGCAAATTATATTTAACACCTTAGCCTCTTTTAGTGTGTGTTAACAACATGGCTGCAATAGGACTCAATGAATGAATTAGCATTAGCCATCAAAATACCCTAATGACAAATCCACTAGCAATCAGTTAGTGTCAGTAAGTGCCTGGGTAGAGAACATTAGTGAGTATGTTAACATTTAGCTGTTTTGTAGCACTACCTAAGCTAAAGGCTACATACTAAAACTGAATATTTTTGTTATGCTGGACAAAATGTAGTGGACCACCTTAGTCTGATAATGTTGTTGATTTAATCCACCAACCGTGTGACTTAAACTAAAGCTAACAGACACTATTGGACCTAACTCACTGTGGTAAAAATAAACTTTAAAAAAGTTACAAAGTTGCACACACCAGCAGTAAACAAATCAATGCCTGCAAAAACATAACCTCATTCGCAAAGGAAATTTGTAAATAGTGGGACCTGACAAAGTAGTTTGGGTTTTAGGTTGACCTCACTTGAGAATCAGTGATTTACCTCAGTGGTTCCCAGCCTTTTTCCCTTAGTGACCCCTTTTTTACAAGTGGATATGTCAACGAGCAATTCTCATTACTATTTTACTTTATTTTCTTTTAAAATCCTGACATAAAAATATAAATGTAGTTTTGTTATTTTTTAATAAGAATATTGCATTGCTATAATTTTATGCTAAATGTCTGCAGAAAACAACTGTAAAGAAGCAGCAGTGTGCATTACTCCCACAGTGACATCAGTGAAGACATAAATATTATTTAGTTTTAACCCCGTCTGCTTCTAAAGGATTTGTTATCATTGAAACACATTCAGGAAGTCTTGTAAAGAAGACTCTAAAAGCAAGTGAGCACATGGCTTATTAGCATACATAAATAAAGTTAGTGGCTTTCACCACACACTGTGGTCGTTAACTGCTGCCACCTGCTCAATACTAAAAGATGGCTTTACAGAGGACCCCTTTCTCTGAGATTATTTATGGATTTAGTACTTGCAGGTTCTCCACGGAAATTATAAGCTGCCCTGGGAACTAGCAGTAGCATTAGCTACTACAAAGCGAACAGTGCAGCACTTATTCTAACTTCCACTGAGTCATAGACTAGGTGTAAACTAGGGCCAGATGTAATAATTTACTAAATTAGCTCTAAACTTGGATTTTAATGCACTTTCATTTAAGCTTGTTTGGACAATTATTTTTAATGTAATTGCAAAAGTAGTTTTTAACAATACAGATATTGTAATTGTTGATACATGTGCGAGCTCCACTATATATGTATTATGTAATTTGTCATTTTGAGTGTGTTTTGTTCTCACCAGAGGACAGAGCATGGATGGTCATACAACACAACAACACAGAGCTGACCAGAGTGAACCCATCTCCAGAGGAAGGGCAGCATCTGGCCTACTTTGACTATGGTTCAGAAGAGGAGCAGCTAATGGCTGTCATTAACCAATCAGAGCACTGCGAACAGGAGCTGTCCTACTACTGCAGGAAGTCCCGCCTCCTCAACACACCAGGTACTAACTCACATTCTAACAGTAAAGAATAAGTATGGCATTATACTCTCTGTAGATTTATCGTTATACACTAAAATCAGTCTAAAATTGTAAATGGTAAATGGTCACATTTTTATATAGCGCTTCTCCACCTTCATGGGCACTCAAAGCGCTTGTGACTGGAATCTTATAATTTTGGATGAAACAAGATGAGGAGGTTTAAAGTAATCAAAGTAATCATCTGATTTAGATTCAATGAAAAAGTTCAGTAATGGGGCAAGGAACAAATTATTAGTTTTTGCTGTGGAGCTAGGAATTAGTTTCTTTACTAGTTCTAGGATTGTTTACCATTGTGAGATAGGGCCAATTTCCTCCATTTCCATTAGCAATATAAATCTAAACGTTATACCAGTATAGTTAGGGACCAGTATAGCTCTGCTGGTCCCCTACAAATGATCATGATGCCTTGGTCGGAAATGACTATAAAAGATTGTCCAGTAACCAGATTGCATTGGACCACCACCTGCATACACAGTTGCCTTTAACAAGACACAGACAGTGATCCATGCTTGTGTGTTTGAATTTGCTCAAATTGTAATCAAACATATGACAGCAACTGAAATGGTAAAGTTCAATTCTATTTAATCTTTGTTTGGCAATTTTAAATAATAAGAGACACAAAACAAATTCTGTTTTCCGTGTAACTGTGAAGAGGTGTGTTTGAGGCGTCAGAGTTACATGTTAAGTCTATGTAAATGCCTGTCTAGACATCCTGCAGCACAAATCAAGTGTCCAGCACGTCGTGAATTGAGCTTTGGCATGTGAATGGCGCGGCGCAAACTGAGTGTTGACGCGTCTGACACGCGAATCAAGCATCTACACCCAAAACGCTCGAGGTGAAAAATCTGAAATTTGGCGAATATTCGCAGCTCCTGAAGAGATGTGGGAGGACGGAGGAAGCTGAAATCCATCAAAACAATCACAGTGGACTTATCGAGGCTTCAGTGTGAACCTGGAGCTATAATTAAGCTACGGCCTACAACACCTTTTCTACTTTTATAAAGACAGCAGTTATAAAGATAGTAACACGATATAAGAGGGACCTTAACTTTACCATGTGCTGAGATGAGCTTGTTGGATTAGCAGTTACTGAATTAGCCCTGAAACATCGACCATTATCCTGGCACAACAGACTCATCCCATGACGCGAATTCACGTCTGAACACATTTGTTTTGACACATGAACAGAGTGAATTGGACGCATGAATAAAGCGTCTAAATTCAAAATATTCAAGCGTCCATATAGATGTGAATGACGCGAATTTGATGCCTCAAACACATCCGGTTTGAATGCAGCATTAGAGTTGAGATATATCAAGACTAAAATGGAGACATAAATGGATCAATTGAGTTTGTTACAGACAGGGGCGTAGCCAGGATTTTTTTTACTGGGGGGGGGCAGCCGGGTCCTGTCATTTTACTGTGGTGGCACATGGCAGATTATTATTATTATTATAGGACTAATACAAAAAATGTGAATTATCTTCTGTTCTGTTCTGAAGCCAGGTATTTGGATGGTTTGAGGAAGTTAGGAGCTGAGCCATGATGTCTGCAGCTCACAGAAGGGAAAGTTGTGACTCACAGAGGTTAAGTATGAAACAAATTTACAGGAGGGTCTGTGGGTCCTCCCCCAGGGAAAAAATCAATATAAGAGACAATATTTGCTGTATCCTGGTGCATTTTAAAGTGTTTTAGCTCAGCGATCCCCAACCTTTTTTCTCCCACGGACCAGTACTGGACATACAACTTTTTTTGCGGACCAAGGGGGGATGGGGGTGGGTGGGGTAATTGCGATTTTTATCTAACGTCAATATTTATATGTCATAAATAAACTATAGGAGCTTATTTGTATGTTCTGGCGTATTTCAATCTACCACCGCAGTCAAACAGGGCAGTATTCAGCGTCTGTGCGTCTGCCTCTGAATGGTATAACGTGGGAGCGTGACGCGCCTCTCTCCTCCTCTGTGCTCCGCTGTGACTCATGTTTGCTGGGTTTAGCCTAATTTAATGACACATGGCAAAAGTGAGGGAGTGAATCAAGTTTTCAGACGTTGCAGCGGCAGTAGTAGTTTTTCAAAGTAAAACACATGGAAATCATGGTAAACAAAAAAATAGTGATAAAACAAAAAATTATATATATATATATATATATATTTCCCTCTGTGGCTCAGTACCAAACCGCCCACGGCCCACTTTTGGGCTGCGGCCCTAAGGTTGGGGACAATTAGTTCCTCCAGGATTTTGCGGGCAATTTTTATGATTGTTGTGGGCTAAAATGCATGATTTTGCAGGGGATTTTCTTAAAAGTTGCGCAAAAAGTTGTGATTTTTTTGTCTATAATTCACAGGTAAAAAGTACCAGAGGTGATAAAAATACACTGTTATTTGAGCTTTTTCTTAAAAAATATTAGGTAGAACTATAAAAGCAAACAAAATCTGTTTTTAAACATATATGAGGTGGTAATAATCTAATTAAAAATACCTGTATTTGAACAGGCCAAGTGTACCTACTTTTTTAAAATGATATTGCTGTGTTATTAGGCTGTTTTTGGGGAGGCTATTACACTGCCTCTGATTCTGATTCTGTTGTGTGCTGTAGAACATCCAGTCATTAAAAAACAGAGGAACTTTCCTGTGCTATAGGTTTTCAGGAAGGTTATTAGCCTGCAACATTAACGTTTAAAGAACAATGACCTCAAACTTCATTGTTGTCTAAATACGCTGCCCATTCAATTTTTTAGGCAACTATATCACCATGGCAACACAGACGGGCTTTTCAGAATGACACCTGACAAAACTACAAAGTGCCGCGTTCATCTCCTCCTTTCAGTCCCATCAACACGCGCTGCTGCTCCTGAGCACCTGCAACCTCTGTGCGCTCCACCTCCGTGCAATAGCTCTGCGCTGCTACTCCGTACCTCTCTGTTTATGAGTGCACCGCATCTCCGCATCGCAACTCCTTTGCAGCAAAGTGCAGCAAAAGACAGTTTTAAAGGAAAATCTTGGCGATAATTGACCAAAGTTGCTGAAGAGTTGCAGAGTTTGGCAAAGTTACTGGGTCACGCTGAATTGCGGGATCTGGTTGACTTTGCGTTAATAGTTGCGATCGCAACATCGTGAAATTCTGGAGGGACTGAACAATGTATGTAGTGTGTAGTTTGCTTTAACAAACTTACAATAACTTACTAATAACTTTGTCTACATCAAAACTTTTCATGACAGTTCATGACTTTCACAGTCTGTACTATCAGCTCCTGTCAATTCCTTTCCTTTCAGGCTTGACCACAATAAACTTGTTTCAGCTGATGGAAAAGGATGAAGTTTTATTTTGAAAGATCATAAGAGGTGGTCGATTTCTGTTAACAGAAACTTTACAGTGTGTCCCCATCCAACTGCAGTTTCTCCTCTGCTCTTCTCCATCTCTCCTCTTACTTTTGATCAAAATTAATAACAAAGTTTTTGGAAATAATTATCTCTATTGTAACAGTTTTTTGAGTAAAAGAGACACTGGACCTAAAAAAAACACCGCGGCTGTTCACAGAGTGGTAATAAACCGCTTGTAATGAAGCCTAAATGCTTTTACAAATTTTAACAGTGCATATCTCAGTGATTCCTGAACCTATCAATGCGAAATAAAAACACAAAGCTTGAGCTCTTATCTGTCAGAGTGAGTTAGCTGCAGGTCTCTGTGTCAAACCGTGTTTTACAACAACTGCGCAAAGACGTAATGTCAACAGTCACACCAGCATCATTATGGACCTGCGTAGCCTGTCGCGCAGGACCTCTCGGGGGGGGGGGCCGATGGGGTTGGCTACGCCTCTGGAAATGTCATAACTGATGTGCATGTAGTAATATAGTATCTTGTCTTGGGTAAATTTTGATCAGATTTTTTTAGGAAAGGTCAGCACTTGGCCAAAGGAAAAATCATTAAATACTATGCTTTCTTGGTCACCTCTATAACAGCATTGCAACCTTTAAAACATGTGACAATAATTACTTTGCTACTGCTATAAAGAAACAGGTGAAGAGACCATCAGAGGGCAGCAAAGTTCAGCTCTGTTACGTTCTTTTGAACAGAAACAGAGAAAACAAAAAAGCTTTTACTTCCTTAATAATTTTACTACAAAATGAAAAATTGCTGAGGAATCAGTGGATGTAGAAGACTTATTGATTAATCAGTGCTTCCTGGAGTGGGCAGGAGTTCATGTGAGAGGTGGAGGTTTGTGGAAAAGAGCGTTTTGAGGCCTTAGAAACACAGTGGCAAAATTTAGAGGATTACTCAAATGTGCATTAACACAACTCCATGTGTGTTTTTGCTGAGGATAACATTATAATATGGTAGAAAGCTTTAAAAAAAGTTGATTTTGCATAATATAGCCCCTTTAAACTATAAAGATCAATATAAAAGGAAATAGTGGTTTGCCTTTTTCCTGTTTGTTTAGTCTAACTGGGGCACACACTTGATATAGAGTTATGGGAGCATAAAGGTTAGTCTTTTAGGCATCCAACTCTGAAAAGGTTAGTCTGAGGTTAAAGGGAAAGAAGTTAAAAAATACTTTACGTGATTAAATGTCGGAGTGGACTTTTGTGGACTTGTGGCCCTCCTATCTTTTCCCAGCTTATCCTGGTGTGGGTCTCTTTATCACAGTTCTGGAAAGATTACACAGTTCCACTCCATTTGCTGTGGAGTTCCTCAATCACTCCGGTCAGTGCAGTGTGTGACAGTTTAGCGACTTTCCCAGAGGATGATTGGAAATGGGCCATAGATATGACTTATTAAACATGACGAATCATGGAAATTTGAATATTTGGTCGTCCCTCGTTTTGTGATTACACTCGGAGATGGAGAATGTGGGCTGTTTAAGAGGAAATTACAGTTGGCTCTTGGCACCGGAGGGATCTATATTCTGCAGACCAAGAGGAAAGCTGTGAATTGCTGATTTAGTTAATTTAGTAACTAATTAAAACATCAATTACATTTATATTATGGAGTTTGTTCCATTTCGGCAAGAGCTTAGAGTCGATCCGCACAACTTAATTTGTGGAGTGAAATCTCAGCCAGCCAAACATCTGCTATTGTTTATGGCTTCTCCATTGTTCACTTAATATAGGGCTTAACAATGTCTCTGAGCTGGTGAAGATTTACTCCAAAATGGCTGCCAGTCTTCCCCAAAGAAAAACAATAGTCAACAATCTGTTCAATTATGTTTTACTAATTTAATCTAAAAGGTAAATTGCAATCTGCTGTGTTTTCCATCTGTGAGCCATCGCAGAACACTTGTGGACCAACTTTAGAAAAAGTTTGTGATAAAAATCTGCTTCTAGGAAATAAGATAAATACAAAGGTGGTAAGTTGTTTTGACGAACAGGTGCTTATTAGATAGAAAAGTCTAGAGTAGACTGACTAAGATAACTGTTGTGTAATTAAAAGCTTGTAGGAGTGGTCAAACCTGATGAGACTCTGGGCAGTCAGCAGCTGAATGGCCTGGAATGAAGTCCGTGGCAGGGCCGTTATCCACCTGTGAGCCATTAGCATAAAGTCTCTCTGAAGTTGATGTCTGTTAGAGTGAATCTTGAAATAAAATTGTTTTTGTTTCAGCACTTAGTTGTAGACTGGAGGAAGATTAAATCTTGTGTAAAGAGGGTTGTACCATTTTCATAAAAAATTGCCTCTCTAATACCGCATTTGTACCAATTACTCTCTGGCCAAATCCAGACATTAGTGTCCTCATTAATGTCCGGATTTTGGCCAAAGAGAGTGAGCCAGTGCTGAAACAAAAACTGTTCCATTCCAAGTCTCACACTAACAACTTTAGAGACACCTTATGCTAATGGCTCACAGGTGGGTAACGGCCCGGCCTCGGACTCCTGTCCAGGCCATTGAGTGCAAAAAAGCGGAGACCGAGGACTGGTGGCTGCATTACCAATGATGCAAATGACCATAGGCCGAAGAGTTATTTATACTATTACACTGGTGTTCTACTGGACTACTGGGGGCTCAAGTCTATCATAGCTGCTTGGACCCACAAGATTTTCTTGCTGTGAGGCAGCACTGTAACCTTCTTTGTCACCATGAACTAGCCTGGCTGACCAGACAAACACTTTTCCTTTTCTGTACAAAGAAGTTAGTCTGGTATCCCTCTGAGTTTCATTTTCATGGGCGGAACAATCACAGGCAGAATAACCAATCAGAGAAACAAAGGGCAGGATGTAAGCAGTGCACTATTAAACCAAAACAAAAACGGTGCTTAAACTTAGATAGACTTTATTCATCCAGAAGGGAAATTGCTTGATAATATGAAGAATTTTTCCCATTATGAAAAAAAAAAAAAAGAAAACACCAGTAAACACCATATCATGACCAACTTCATTCTGAACAGAAAGGCCAGTTGTGGAAAAAAAGTCTATTAAATGTGGTTGTTACATTGAACGTCAAGGGGATTATAGTGTTAAAATGGAAACAAGACGACAGCAGAATCAACTGGTGAGGAAGAAAAGCACTTAACATCATTAATCAGGTCAGAGAAAATTTGCTCCGTATAAGTTGGTGTCATCTTGGTTATTTTTGATAGGAGAATATCTCCTGCTTATGTAAGACATGCTGCAGAAATAAGAAATAAATGGCTGTGGGGGGTTTCCAGCGAGTTCATTGGAAATGGCTCTCTATGGCTAAGGAACCAGACCCTCCTGGCCTGGCTAACCATGTCCGGCAATAATAATATATTTAACCATAAATTATGTTGAATGTTAACATTTTGCTACTTGTGCGGTTGACAAGGAAATGGAATTCAACATTTTTAGGTTATACAAAGGTGAAAGCATAAGTTTGAACTGATATTGCAACATCACAGGAGACTCAAAGTTTACATCTGAATCATAAAGTGCTTAAGGCATAAAGAATGATTGACAGGTTCAGTTTTTTATTTTTTATGTAAGTTAAGGGCAAAGTCATGTCTATTAAATGTGACAAGTGTCTCCATCAAACCCCAGAATCTGCTTAAATTTAACCTTGCGTGGCACTATATTGGTAAAATGTTTTTCTATTCTTTTCTGTAGAACATAGATATTCCACATAGAAGTCAGCAGCAACAAAGTATATGCATTTTAGCAGTCCACAAGTCAAAGCTTGGGGGTGCAACCTTATAGCCGCTCCCCTTGCCTTAGGCTTACCTTGTCCATGCAGGGGAGCAGGGATGTCCCAGAGCTGTCAGGTTACAAAAAAAATCAACTTTCACAAGACACACTTCTTTCTGTATGTTAGAGGAATTCTAATACTACTGGTTATATCACAGTAGCAATAGTTTCTTGTAGTGTAATGTCTAGTGGGTAATGGTATGAACTGACATTATCATGGTAAAAAATAAAAAATAAAGTGGCAAAAACTACAGAGATTTAACTCTTTGTTAGCATCATGTTGCTAATAGCTGTTCTAATCAGTAATTTTACACTCTGTCTATTCCTCACCGTTGCCAGCAGGGGGTGACAGACACCTGATCCAAGTGTTTTCTGCAAAGTCAAAGTTACAGCTCCCCAAAAGATTTTCCATACATATACATTATTTTAAGTTATAAAATGTGAAATACTCATGCAAAGATGTGATGCAATGCAAGGATTGATGCAATGATTTCAAAAAGCCTGAAATTATGGGATGTGTGATGTTTAATAGTGATGTTATATAGGATACGGAAGAAGTAACTGCTTCTGGGATGACATATAGACTGGTTAGGGACAGACTAAGTTGAGCTGGTTATGGTTCACATTTCATGCCTACGAACAGTGGCGTAAGGTGGTAATGAGGGGCCCCATTGCAGGTTTTTAGAATGGGCCCTATAAATAAATCACATTCAGGAAGTCTATACGTCCATATGTCATACTTTTAAGTTACAAAAAGTGCACTGTATTTTCACTAATACTTTATATAAAATATTCCAACATGTCAGTGCCACAAAATATTACATTTATTTTTGTTCCACTAAACTTTGTAAGCATTACAAGCAGATCATACATTTTTTAAAATATTTTCTGATTATAAGGAAAAGCTTGTTTTTTAAATGGAGTCATGCATGATGTGTACTGCCTTAGACTTGAACATAACCCACCAAAATACGACTCTCAATGGGGCCTTCTCATGTGCACAGGCTGCACTGCCTGATGTTCCGCTGTTATTCAAAAAATCATGACATCAATTCAAAATTACATTACTTCAAAATTCTTAATGATTTAATTAAAAAAATAGCTAGACTTCCACATTCAAGACCAAGAATAAATGCATTCGAGATCTCAAGACCAGGCTCGAGCACTATACAACACTAGACTGAACTTATGTCCTTATTGACTTTGCTGAACAGTTACTAATTTTGATTTGAGCAACTGTGCGGATGATTGAAGCCTTTGTTTTTGAGATGCTAAGGAGACAGGCTCACAAATGGATAGCGGTACAGCAGTGGGTGGAAGCGCGGGATGTTTATTTGTTTGAGTTTTGTATGCGAGCGGCACTTCCATCCTCGGCGATGAGACAAAAGATGACTGACACGCCGCTCTCATCCGTGTGTTATCGGCGCTGGATCCACTGTCTCCTCTCTTTGTAGTGAAATTCACCTCTGTTCTGAGCAGTAATTGTTCCCCGGAGCTGCAGACGGATTGTGTTCTGACAGTGCTTGGTGTCTGCATAAGTTTATTGTTCCAAAGTCTTATTTACTGAGCATCAAGTGTCTTTATCTCCCCTCGGAGGATCCTCACAGGGACAGCAGCTCCCACTAATGTAAATGATGAGATATAAGAGATGAAGCTGCAGTGGGAAATCAGGTACATCTCAAAACTCTTTGTAGGAGAACGCTTTGCTATTGTATTATGTTTTAATAGAAGCATGATGAAAGGTTATGGTTAGGTTAGAAAAACATGCAATATCTTTTGTTGAATATCACAATAATAATAACATAGATTGTATTGTAACTTATGTTAATATTGGCACACATACAATAAAGGATGCTCCTGTTGAATCAATGGCTGCCAGAGAAAAATAAAGTGTATTTTTGCACTGGTTCATCTAGTAACACAGAAACGTGAAACATCTACAAAATATTATGATACGTTTACAGAGCTTTGCAAGGCAAGCCAAGGCAGTTTTTAGGCAGTTTTCGGCTTTATTAGACACTGCAGTCCAGAAGTGACAGGAAATCATGGGGAGTCGAATCCGCAAAGGTTTGATTGTGGTTTGGCCTTTTGTTTACATGAAGACGAGTTTCCATTTTCTGAATCCGCAAAAGTTTGAAAATGTTGGAAGAGGTGTTTTGGTCTCAGAGCAGGGAGCCGCTCTGCTCTCATGTAAACTGTGAAAACAGCGTCCTCACTGAAAACAATGACGTACCAACCACAATCTGATCAGTGGCGGGCGTATGTCAGCTGACCTACTGATCACAGAGGCTTTTATGTCTCATATGTTCATATTTAGTCAGTAACTGTCAGTAATATCTATCTATCTAAAGTACTTACTTTTATGAGAGACTTTGAGAATGGCTCCAGAAAACCTTAAGTTTCTAAAGTAGTTGGAAAGTTACAGACCTGAGCTGTCATTTCCTCTGCTGTTTACTCACTGTGTGGTGTAGAGTATTTGCGGGGACCACAGCACCATTTGCTGGACAAACACGGGTACTACAGTTTACAGTTGTTTTCCTTAAACCTCAGCGCTGTTACCTAAATGCAAATCTGAGGTGGCATGACTGTTGCGTTTTCCTGGGCAGTGTTGTTGTGTAAAAAGGCCCTCAATGTGCTTCACAACAAGAGGACATTACAGCAGGTAAATAAAACTGTTAAAATTTGCATTTAAAAGAGGCCTTTAGAGTAGGGTATCCAATCAGAAACAAGGTGATCGGTCAAAGTGCAGCACCATTGGCTGTCAGAGGGAGAGGGAGCTACATGACCGACAAAGGCATCAATGAGCCACTGTGGATTCAAAGAAAGTTTCTGCTGTTTACAGTAAAATGTGGGACACAGCCTCAATTTGTGGAACGAGTCATTTGAGCTAAAAATGCTGTGCAGTCCTTTGCAAAGCAGGACACCTGGTCAGCCAATTTTATCCCCCCCTGAAGTTACAAAATAATAAAGCAGAGGCAGGGACAGAAAAAACAGAAGGAAGGACAATCTTATGAGACTTAACTTTTCTTCTAAAGAGAGTCTCCTGCTATTATATAAGCCAACATGCCCATACACCCCGCTAGTGACGTGGTTATTTCCCCTACGTTTGGCACAGGAGGTCGGGCATTTGATTCCCCAACATGAAACCAAAAACTTCAGCTACATTTTGTGCCTGTCCCAAGCCATGGTAAATGAACAGGGCTGTGTCTGGAAGGCCATCTGGTGTAAAAACCTGCCAGAGTGCCTTTACAAATTTTGATTTGTTGTGAATGGCTGCAGCCAAAAGTGATATTATACTGCGATACTCTACTTTAGACCAGTGATTCCCAACTGGTGGACTGGGGCAGACAAGGGGCCGTTGGAAGATTTGATAAAGTTCATATGATCAACTTATTTGAAGACTACATATTGTTTTAATTACATGAAATATATGTTTTTCAATACACGTGCCATGAAAGTTGTAAGAAGTTATTCTAGGAGCCTTTTTTTTCTTCTGGGGTCTCTACACCAAATCATCAGCTCATACCATTTACATCGGATCACCCTTCCTGATACCCTTCCGGCTTGGGACAGAGCACTAAGAGTACACTAGCTGGATTATTTAGAAAAATAACTGACTGATGATTCTGTAAAAAGTGGATCAAAAATACAATTACCAAAGTAAGACAGAATCCCAGTTAAGAATGAGAAGTACTGCATTTGACACTGAAACTCTTGTATTATTCTGTGTGTCTCTCAGATGGCTCTCCTTTCAGCTGGTGGCTTGGGGGTCCCGGGACAGGACAGGTGCAGATGTTTTGGGGCGGCGCAGTACCGGGCAGCAGACAGTGTTCATGTGGACTTCAGGACAACTGCCTGGACCCCAGCCACTACTGCAACTGCGACGCCGACCGAGACCACTGGTACGACTTCACAAGGCTGCTATCTGTCCTGATTGTGTAGAATGAAACAGTTCAGACAGAACTGCACAACATTCTTTTCAGGCTTTAACAACTAGTGCCATATGGGATTTTTGGAAATATAGACAACAGCAGACACACAGTATTGAAAGACACTTTAATTTGTTCCCTTTTGCAGCATTGTCACAAGGCATTTGACTCAAAGTACAGACAATAAACAAACACAGGAAAATGGCTTATGGAACAAGAGAAAACTTAGTTCTATCAGAACCTCGAGTTAGTTTTGATACAACAGGAATAAACAAGTAATTGAATGAGAAGCTAGTAGTCCGCCTGGCTCTTATTCGCCCTTTTAATAGTCTGGATTGTGAAAATTTCTTCCATTTAAAGGTCCCCTATTATGCTAAATCAATTTTTTTGAGCTTTTTGTCATGTTATAATAAACCTGGAGTAGTATTTTTTTCATTCACATGTTTTGGGTAATTCTGTTTAATGAGCTTGTCCCTTCTCAAAGCAGGAATTCACATTTTAAATTGTAAAAAATGTATATCTCACCATTTTTTATGTTGGAATCAGTGGTGGAAGAAGTACTTAATTTTGTTCACTTAAGTAAAAGTATCACAAAAGTATCACATGAAAAGTTCTACTAAAAGTATAAAAGTATAAAAGTACTGATTTTCAAGTATAAGTATTTTGCACAGATTCAAGAACTTATAAATGTGTTGAATGTGTGGGATTTTGCTGAAAAACTGTGCTGAAAATGAATGGTTAATGGTGCAATCGAAGAGACTGAATCTAAAGGTGAGATACTACTTAAAAAAACAATCATTTTAAACCAAACTCAAAATATCTTGTACTTTAAACTAATTCAAAAAAGTAGTGGAGTAAAAAGTACAGACACTTGCATGAAGTGTAGTGAAGTAAAAGTAAAAGAACCCCTTGTAAAATTTACTCAAGCAAAGTACAGATACACAAAATTTGTACTTTTACTTTGTTATATTCCACCACTGGTTGGAATTTTTATTATTTATAACAAATGTGGGTTGGGGGGCCCTGTGTGATTTTTTTGCTTAGGGGCCCAACAGACCCTAGCAGTGCCCCTGCCTCAGTATCGACCAGAAAGTCAGGCAGAACAGCGAGAATCAGCCTGCTGATAAAAGCTATCCTGGGACACTGCAGACTTATTTATGACCACTATAGCAAAGGCCAATAGAGGACTGTGCTATTTTCATTTTCACTTTAATTACAAAAACATTATATAACACTATGTTTTTGCACTGTGCATTGGCTTCTGGGACATTATTTGCACACTCCAAACCACACACGCGTAATCACTTGAGACTAAACAAGATTTCAATTAACCATTTTGTTTTAACGCCATGTCTGAAAAGGAGATAGAAAACACGTATTGTCTTAGTGCTGTTTCTGCATAATTCATCAGCTTTCATCATAACACCTCTACCTTCTCGTCCCTGTTTGAAGACACTCAGCCTTGCCTTAAATCCCTTTATTCATGCCGTATTTGGGTCACCTTCCTTCATCCTTCTGCGTTTCTCCTCATTGTGCTCTGTTTTTGCTGTTTACCACACAAGCCTTGCAGTTCTGTCTATTTATACTTACCTGCATATATATTTCATCAGATTTACCAGCCTCTTGGATTATCTTCTCATATTATTTAGCAGTTTTTTGTTGAGAAAAAGGAGGGTAATGCAGGGTGAATGTACAGGAGATTTGTGCGTATAGCTTAGAGAAAACTGCAGAGAATTGGCTAAACTTTAGGCCAAAGTTATGTTAAAGTAAACTCTGAATACGTTAGGTACCCTTTGTCCTGCATGAGAGAGGTGAGTAAAAGTTCAGCTGAATGGAAATGCGGTAGACTTCTGGTTCTCAAACTGTGGTGTGTGGACTTCTGCCAGTGGTACTCAGGAGACTTTTGCAGTTCAAGGCCTGATTTACAAAGTTTAATTTAGAGCCAGTTTGATTGTCCCGGTTTAGTTCTGGATTAGTCCTTGTTTAATCTTTGTTTTGTCCTAGGTTACTGTTGTTCAGACCTGTTTTAGTCCTGGTTTAGTGCTTGTTTAGACCTTTTTTAGTCCTGGTTTTGTGGTGGTTTAGAGCTGTTTCAGTCCTGGTTTAGACCTGTTTTAGTTAAGGGTGCTCCGATCAGGGTTTTTGAGGCCGATCACCGATCAGCCTCTGCTGTGATCGGCCGATACCGATCACGTGGTCTTCAATGTAGTAATGTATTGTATGCAGGCTATTATTAGTTCCATTTGAAAAATACTGTAGCCTTTGTAAATATAAAAGAACAACAAAATTCTACTTATTTTTGTTTTAGAAGAGGTTTTGTTGCATTATTGGTCTTTAATGTGTGCCCAGTGTCTGTGGCTTTGTTTGAATGCTCCGCTGATGTAAAAATCAGCTGTTCTTAATTGGTTCCTTTAATGCGAGTCCGCGTGCAGCGCCTGTGCCCGCGTAACGCGCAGCTAAACCAGGTTGAAACACAGTGGACTAAAGAGCAGACAGCTCCTGCTGCCAGTTTTGACAACGTCTGAATGAAGAAAACGTGCAAAGAGAGCAGAGAAGACGACGATGAAAGGTGCTCCTCTCAGACACATGGACACATGGGCTGCCTTTTTACTTTCTCTTTCCATTAGCAGCCATTTGGTGCAGTTTAAGCCACAAAACGCACAGTTTTCTCCGCGCAACAAGACACAGGCAGACTCTGAACTTTCTTAGCTGTAGCTCTATTTACGTTGGTGTTTGCAAATACACGCACTGCTGCGCCTCGGTTCTGTCCCGTGCGCTCCTAAAGCAGGCGGGGACACAGCGGGGACACAAAGCAGCGCCTCCAGGGCAGGTTTGTGTTAGTTATAACCAGGGCTTAACTTAAAAACACTGCTAAAATAACGCTACTGCTGTTTAATCAAACCGGAGTTGCAGGACAGTAAATGTGAGAGCCTCGCGTTTATTGTAATTTGATCGGCCCTTCTGATCGGCCCATTTTACCGATCACTCTATTTTTAGCCATGATCGGCCGATCATGATTGGCGGCCGATCGATCGGAGCACCCTTAGTTTTAGTTTTGGTTTTGTGTTGGTTTAGACCTATTTTAGTTCTGGTTTAGATCTGTTTTAGTTCTGGTTTAGTGTCATTTTAGACCTGTTTTAGTCTTGGTTTAGATTTGTTTTAGTCCTGGTTTAGTGTTGTTTTACACTTGTTTTAGTCCTGGTGTAGACCTGTTTTAGCCCTGGTTTAGTGTTGGTTTAGATCTGTTTTAGTCCTGGTTTAGTGTTGGTTTAGATCTGTTTTAGTCTTGGTTTAGTCCTGTTTAGTGTCATTTTAGACCTGTTTTAGTCTTGGTTTAGATCTGTTTTAGGGTGTACTCACACCAGGCCAATCGAACCGTGCCCAAGTCCGGAACGCTCCTAAAGCACGGCACGGTTGCCTAATGTGAGTGCTCCGAACTGCGGTACGCTTCAGGACTTTGGCACGGTTGGAGGAGGTGGGCCATGGCACAGCGCGGTTGCTCATGCATGTACGCACGCACACTACGAGCTCTGTCATGTACGCAACTGTTGTTTTCGCAGTAAAAAGTGGATAAACTCCATTATCAACACTCGTTACAACGCCACTGACCTGCGCTCACCTTTCTGAAGAAGAGAACAGACAGCGTTAGTAGTTTTGAAGCCTCTCTCATCGTCTGTGGTGCCTTCACTGCTCCTCGTATGTGGCTTATTCCAAAAGTGTGAAAGTGTGACAGAAGACCGCGTCTCACGAACGAGACGCAAAGCAGAATCAAAATAGCACAGATACTTCATGCTGCTGGTCTCATGTTTTCCTCTACACTGGTTTTAAAAGTAGGCTCGTTCCAGATGAACTGCTCCTCGCCTGGATTGTGAACGAGAGTGCACGGCCGCCATGAGAGGAGGGGAAATACGCCTGCAGTGAAGTGGGACAGTTTGTGGCTCAGATCACGCACCATCACGCCCAAAATCCACTTCTCGCGTGTGTTGGATATGATTTTGAAAATAAATGCATTAAACTGATTTGTAAGAACTTTTCTGTCCCGTGCTTGACCACAGTCTGTGCGTTAATGAGGTGCTCTTTTGGAGTACACAACATCAGGCACATTCAGCAGTGGTTCTCAGCTTTTATGTCTAAGTTTACACATTATAAATGTTAAACAGCCTCCCACAGCAGATATTGTGCACAATCTTTTTAATAATATTCTACTTCACACTGAGCAGCAGGGCACAAAGTTTATCCAGGTCAAAACTGTAACTTTAGTCTGTATTTAAAAAAAAAAAAAAAAAAGGAGGCGGGGGGAGGAGGAGAGGAGGGCAGTGAAGTGTCGTGCGTTACGTTTCTGATGAGCACTAAACTCAGATCCAATCACCTGTCCGTTCACCGCTGACAGGTGTGCGTTTTCCCATCATGCACTGAGCCAAGCAGCCTCCGCAGTTGCTCCAGATGAATTGCGGCGGCTGGCTCAGACGGCTGGTCTCGTTTGGATCTCACGAGGTTTTGGTGACCGTCGCACTCATGACATCAGAGCAAGTCGGGAACAAGTCGTACACAAATCTAACCGGCCTGCACTGCACACAGACCAACACCGATCGAAACTGCCCAAGTCTGGCTAATCTCAAACGAGCCTAGTGTTAGCGGCTCACTGGACTTGCAAACAAACCGCGCACCATGATGACGTAGCAGTCTTTCGCCCTCAGAGCTGATGACGTAACCGGGCCACGGCACGGATTGTTTGTGCAGGTGAGAGCGTGGGCCGGTGGGGGACTCAGACCCCTCCCCAATCGTACTTGGGCACAGCACGGTTCGAATGGCCTTAGAGTGAGTACGCCCTTAGTCTTGGTTTAGTCCTGTTTAGTGTCATTTTAGACCTGTTTAGTCTTGGTTTAGTGTTGTTTTAGACCTGTTTTAGTCCTGGTTTAGTGTTGGTTTAGACCTGTTTTAGTCCTGGTTTAGTCTTGGATTTGACCTGGCTGGTCTCACATGGAAACCAAGATGATGAGGCGTTATAAAACCACATCTGGGAAAATGTATACAGTGCTAATTCTTTTTTTAATCATTATTATTATTACTTAATTAGCATTTTGACTTCTCAATATAACAATTTTAACAGGATCCTATTTTTATCATTCATTAGTACATTGTTTCAAATAAAGAACTAATTACCTGCACCTGTTTGTGAAGTCATTTTCAGTGTACTGCATACTTCCTCCAAAGTAAAGCAGTTATTGTGTGATTGGAGTCAGAGCAGAGGTTCTCAGTCTGTCTGATTGTGGGGCCACATGTTGATGCTGTGGGTGAGTAGCCCCCAAAGAGGCCTGAGTTTTCACTGCTCTGTCTGGGAGAGAGGCGTCTGCTCCTTAAACTCTAATGACACACAAGCAAAACAAAAGTTGTCTTGATATTTGGAATGGAAGTCATATTTGAACTTGGACCTTTAAAGTTACCAATAATTTTTATAGTAGTAGTGTAGTGATGTGAGAGCCTGGAGGTTAAAGCTGTGTACTGCTGCAGTCAATTCACAAAGCTTATGTCACAATGCTCTGCATTGTTCTGAATTGGCTTGGGGCTTGGCCTGTGTTAGACAATAAATGAAATGGTTTGATTCAGGAAACAAAGCCATACAACACAGACTCTGTCTCTGGTTGTCCAAAATAGTAAAGAACATAAAGACCAGACCACACTTAAACCAGTTAAAAGTCTTTACAACCAGGCCTTGGTTTTATACCAAAAGCCAATTGGATATCATCACTCTAGTATTTTATCAAAATATAGAATATTAACATTCACACATTTTATTGGCTTTAACTATCTGAAACTGACTTTTAAATGTCTTAATGGACATTTAAAACTGCAGAGCTGCAGCAGATTCACCAGAGCAGCCTCAGGTGGAGACTGGAAGGTGCCTTTTCACAAAACCTGTTTCGCCAAACTGCATTTTCTGTGAGAGGTGCAGGAGTTTGCAATGTGCTTCCTACAAATTTTAAGTCTGTGACCAGATTTAGAATTTTTAAAAAACAAACAAAATCTTGGATGTGCCAGGAGAAGCATGTACTTATGTTTAATGTTTTTCAGTTGTCATTGTGTCTTTGTCCCTCTGTTGTCCTTAAGTCTGTGTGCGTCTTGGTCATCACTGTTATCTTTTAACATCACTCTGTTAATTTTTGTATGTTTAGCCTTTACTGTGCATGAAAGCCCATCTAGGGTACAAAGCTCTTAAGCTCTTGCTAAAAGCACTATGATGCATGCTGCTTTTTTATAGACCGCAAATGTTTTTTGCATCCATCCCTATCATTTTAGGGGTGTGCAATACTACATTTTTAAATCAAATCAAATTTATTTATATAGCACATTTAAAAACAACCTCAGTCAACCAAAGTGATTTACAAGTAAAGCAGTACAATTGATATAAACAAACCTGTATATAATATATTTAAAAAAAAGAATAAAAACAGTATAGAAAAACAAATCAAACAACAAACGACGCTGCACTAAAAGCTCTGATGAAGGCCAAGATATCAGCTCAATCAGTGTTGAGTAAAAATAGGTCTTTAACTTAGCTTTAAAATGCTCAAGAGACTGCAGCTCTGATGTGAAGCGGGAGACTATTCCAAAGTTTAGGAGCTGCCACTGAAAACGCTCTGTCCCCTCTGCTCACAAGCCTAGAGCGAGGCGCTTCCAGCAGCAGCTGATCTGCAGACCTCAGAGCTTTGGCTGATGTGTGACGTCACAGAAGCTCAGACAAATACAATGGAGCCATGCCATTAAGACATTTAAAAATAATCATTAAAATTTTAAAATCCTAAAATGAACCAGAAGCCAGTGCAGAGCAGCTAAAACAGGGAAGATGTGCTCCCGCTTTTTATCCCTTTTAACAGAGGGGCAGCAGCGTTTTGCACCCCCTGGAGGCGACGAATGGAGCACTGCTCTAGACCAATATACAAAGAGCTACAGTAATCTAGTCGTGATGTTACAAAAGCATGGATAGCTTTTTCAAAGTCACTGGCAGGAAGATAGGTCTTCACTTTACTCAGTGTTTTGAGAAAAAGCTTGACTTGACAACTGAATTCATTTGCTTTACTAATTTAAATTTATTGTCAATAAACACCCCAAGATTTCTTGCAAAGGGGTGGGAGAAATAGTCCAATGGGCCAATGGCAATGTCACAGTTTTCAAGGACACTTGAGTTTCAAAAAAAGAAAATTTCAGTTTTTTCTTTGTTTAGACTGACAAAATTTACTTCCATCCATGATTTCTTTAAGGCAGTCTAATAAGGGGTTCAATGAATCGCGTGAGTTTGGCTTGAGTGGCATATAGATCTGCAAGTCATCGGCATAGAAATGAAATGCAACATTGTGCTTCTTAAATATCAGTCCAAGGGGGGTAGTAAGTACAAAGAGAATAATAAAGGACCTAAAATAGAGCCTTGGGACACCCCACAGTGAAGAGGTGAAACAGACAAGGAGCACTGACCAACATGGACTGAAAAGCTCCTGCCTGTCAAATAGGAGCGAAATCATTTCAGCACTGTTCCCTGAAATCCCACACACAGCTTGAGACGTGATAAAAGGATGCTGTGGTCGACTGTATCAAATGCTGCGGTTAGATCTAAAAGTACTAGGACTGCACAGTTACCACAATCAGCAGTTAAAAACAAATCATTAAAAACTCTTAAAAGGGCAGTTTCAGTGCTGTGACAGGCTTTAAAACCGGATTGGAACTTCTCTGCTATAGTATTTTGGTCAATGAATGATTGTAGTTGGTTTGAGACTAATTTTCTAGCACCTTAGACAGAAAGGGCAGCTCAGAAATAGGCCTGAAGTTTGACAAAATTGTGGGGTCAAGATTTGTCTTTTTTATGGCTGCACCACAGCATGTTTAAAATCAGCAGGGACACAACCAGACTCCAATGAGCAGTTGATCAAATGAACAATGGTTCACTGGAATCAAAAACCTCCTTGAAGAGACGAGGAGGAATGGTATCCATAGGACAAAATAATGGGCGCAGTTTTGGGATAATCTTTGGTAAAGATGATCAAGACACTTGGTCAAAAGTGTCAAATACAGCACTACATAATGGAGAAACAGCTGAGTCTTGAGCAGATGTGAAGAGACAAGCCCTGACAGCAGAAGTTTTATCATTGAAAAACTTAACGAAATCTTCACAAAGTTCAGATGAAGGCACCAGACCAGAGGAATCACGTGGATTAATGAGAGAGTTAAGTGTTTTAAAAAGAAACTGGGGATTGTGAACATTGCTTGACACAAGATGAGATCAAAAATGTGCTTTAACAGCTTTATGATAAGTTATCTATCTCGAAGCAGCTCTGCATACACTTTGAGACGATCTTTCTTCCATTTTCTTTCTGCTCGTCTACACAGACATCTGAGCTCCCGAGTAGTTTCACTGAGCCATGGTTCTGTTTGTGGTTTAGCACCCTTAACTCTGTAAGGAGCCACTAAGTCAAGTAACATTTGGAATTAAAAGCAGATAAAAAGCTATTGGGGCTACAATCAGAATAAAAACCATTTGTGTGGAGCGCAGAGTTATTAAAAGCAGTCGAAAAAAGTGAAGCAGTTTGAGAGTTAATGGTGCCCACTTGTCGTGCCAGAGTGCACGGTTTAACCTTGCCACTGGGGATAGTTACATTAAATAGCACGGCAGAGTGATCAGAAATACGTACATCACATATTTCAGTAACACTTCAAGTCAAAACAGAAGACAATACAAGATCAAGTGTGTGGCCTTTCTCGTGCGTCAGGCCAGACACCAACGGCACCAGGTTAAAAGAGTCAATTAGATTTAAAAAGTCTTTGGCCAAAGGTCCATCACAACAGATGTGAATGTTAAAATCACAGTTCATCACTAATCCCGTCACAAAGTCAGTGAATTTGTGTATAAAGTCTTTACTGTATTTAGGCGGGTGATACACCAGCGCGCAGAAGACAGAAGGTTTAACATTTATGACCAAAGTTTGGACTTCAAATGTAGAGAAGGAATCAGCAATAACTTGGTTGCATTGAAAAATTGATTTAAAGACTGACACTTCTCCTTCACCTCTGCTGGTCATTCGAGGAGAATTAAAAAATGGACATCCAGGGGCAAGGGCGTAACTTTGGGTGTAATATTGGGGGGGGGGGGGGGGGGGGGGGTTAAACTCTCCGCCTATTTTTTTTACACATTGAATCATGTACTTTTGTAAAAGGAGTATGATAATTTGGAGTTTCTGTATTAGAAATGCATTATGATACTTTTACTGTGATTTACTTAGCTTCAGCTATGTGCTAGGCTAGTGTCAGTGTCAGTGTTAGCACAACAGCAGGGCTGATTAGTAAATAATGTCATCTCCTCACTAACTTAAATTAGCATTCAGTGGTAAACTGACATTAGTCCTGCACACAGCACATATTCTGTGGCAGCCTCCTTAGCTTTATCTCACACTGGCAATTTAGTCAAATCATCAGCTAACTACACAATACGACTGTTTACCTCCTCTTGGGCAGTACTTTTTTTCTTTTGTTGGGGTTGGCATTGACCAACACTGTAAAATTGTTGGCTGGCTCTTTGGTGCTCTTTTCATAAGAGCACAGGTTAGAGACAGCCAACTATCACCGCTACAACACCAGAGACTGAGCGACACAGACAGCAAACAGCCAACGCTCAGGAGAGAAAGTGGACTGGGCCGTACCAAGTATTCTGCATGGGGAGGGGGTTTGAATAAACTAATTACTATTTTGCTGGCAAACAAAATGAATACAGAGAATCGATGAGTTATTCATGTAAGATAATTCATATTTGTATTCATCGCAATGTTGTGATTATTGAGGGGGTTATATTGGCTCGACCTGATTTTTGTGGGGGTCATAACCCCCCTAACCCCCCCGGAATTTACGCGCCTGTCCACGTGGGAGAAGCTCAGAGAAGGGGGTTGACTCACCAGTCTGGAGCCAAGTTTCTGTGACGAACATAATATCCAAATTGCGTGATGTGAAAAGGTCACCAAGCATAAAAGTCTTATTTGCTAGCAATCTAGCGTTGATAAGGCCCAGGTGAAGGGTAAGGTCCTTACGGCCCAGTGAGGAGCGTCGGCCTAGAGGCTTGAGGCAGCCTAAAACCACGCCGTGGCTGCCAACGCGGCGTCTGAGCAGTGTCGTCACCAGCGGGAGATGCTGCAGGCCCGCTGCAGCTCGTGCTGGAAAAGCAGGCTGAATCCACCTCAGTCTTTATCTCTGAGATATAGGATGTCCTCTCAAGACATGGATTGATGCCATACAGTTTTCTCCAGTAAGCCTTTATTTTAACCAAAACACTGCTGCATCTCCCCCTTTTCCTAGGCCGCTTCTTCCGCTCAGTGACAGGTGAGTGCAACAGGTAGGCTGGGACAGACTGCAGGTGAGGAAGGAGATTTGAAGCTCAGTCTCCAAAATCACATTTTAAAATGGTTTCTTGGGCTGATCTTATGTCCATCAGAGCGCGACGTTCATACACCAATACAGCAGAAATATCTTGGCCAAATCACACAGCAATAGTGCAAAAAACACAAAGCCAGTAGCCCTGACAAGCGGCTGGCCTTACACACTGGCACCATCTTTACTCAATTTTTTTTTTTTTTTTTTTTTTTTTTTAAATACTGATCCAATACCAAATAAATACCAGGCTAGTGTTGTAGATACCAATACTATAGAAGCAGCGCTTGTACTTTCATGTAGGTACTAGCAGTATGATATCATTTGTTCCATCTGAATACATTTTTGACCATTAAATACATTATTGTTGCTTTCTATTGTTAAGTGCATGTTTAAAACCAGATCTGATTTTAAGCAAAATTAGGCAAGTCAAGTTATTTTATAAAAATAAAACTGCAAAAATAAAAAACATGTAATTATCCTTCACAGTTCACAGAGGGTTTTTTTTTTTTTTTTTGAGAGGATGGGGAGCAGCAGAATCCATCTCATCATGCTAGTATCGATCCGATACTGATACTAACATTGGTATCAAGACTATCAATATTTTAACAGATCCACCCACTCTTAATGGTCCTCTATTCTTCTAAATTGACTTGTTTAAGCTTTAACCATGCTATAATGTTGTTTAGTTATAAAAACATACCTGAAGTAGTATTTTGTTTCATTCACACATTTCTAAAGTCTATACACCATCCCCGAACTCATTCAGATCATTTCAGCGCATACATTTCCGGCAATACAAAGCAACCATTTAGAAACAGGTTGCTAACAGCCATGCTAATTAGCAAACTTTTAGGCTCTGTCCATTCCCCACTGTTGCCAGCAGGGGGCATCAGACACCTACTCCAACACTCGCTGAAAAGTCAAAGTAACAGCTCCCCAAAAGATGTTTTGAATACATATACATTATTTTGAGTGAAAAAAAACATGAAATACGAGTGCAAAGGTGTCCAAATCTATTTCTGAAAGCCTGAAAAAAGCATAATATTGGACCTTTAAAGATTGTCTATGATCCAGTTAACACAGAGTTGGAACACTTGCCAAAGTCTTCCCTAATTTGGTGCAATACAGTATGCTTTTTCAAGGCCCCCTTGAACCTTTAGAAAATATACCATTACTTGCTACAATCTCCTTCTATTACCAGCATTCACCTTGTTTACTTGTGTTTTTAACATTTGGCCCGTTATCCCCAACAACGATGTGAGTTAGCACCTATATTCCACATTCAGAGTCATTCAGAATCTCCACTAGCCAATATCACATGCTATTGATTAATTCCTATACTGTATTTACTGTTTACAAAGTCCATTTGTTGTTTTCTTCAGTACTCTACTGTGCATTTGTATGGCTGCTCTGGAGCTCTGAAATGAAAGTAAAAGAATTATAATGATTCGTGGTGTAAAGGTGAACAGTCACACACATCAGGCTGGGCACTGTGCCAGAGCTGGACCTGCAAATCAATTCAGGCCCTCACAGGTTCACAGAAAGCACAAAAGAGTCAGAGGAATAAAAGAAAAAGAGGTGTTTTCAATGTTTTGACAAGGAAAGTTTGAGGATATGTTAAGATGTAGATAGTTGTATTTTAGGACCATTATGTATTTAGTGGTTGAAGGCTACTTTTAAATATTTAATTCTGTTATTTTGCATTAGGTTGATAAGTCCAGAAGCACCTTTGTTAAATTATTGAAAGCAACGACCCACACTATGCCCATGTGCATCCAGTTATACAGTACAAGGATAATTTCAAGAACAGTATAAGCAGGTTTATTATATCTTATCTTATGCCTTTAGTAAAATTCTCATTTAGTAGGGATCAAAGTCAAGTGTTAGCCTGGCCAGCCAGCCCCACCTACATTCATTTCTAAAGCATAGGGTTTGCAATCTCTGACACAGACAGCCGTTTCGAATTAAAAATAAACAATTTTAAAAGTTCTCTTCGCCTCTGATTAAGGAGTTTAGTGCTTTCCTTCATCACCTGTTGATTATGCTGAAGTCCACATTCTTGTGCAGTCCTGTGTGATTTTTTTATTCATCTGAATAACAGTAAAGTCCCACTTTTAAACAAACTGATTTTATCCACAAATCTGTGACACTGGCTTTTGCTGCTGTCCAGAAATAAGCACAGAGTTGCAGATAATACAGCGTATTCTGGTGTTTTATGGCAAAACTGGCACGCTCCTTACTCAAACTAGTTCTTGAGGTTCTAGACTAACTTCTTTGTATGGAAAAGGAAAAGAGGTGCTGGTCAGGTTAGTGAAATGTAGTTTGACATTCTTTTTGATTATTGATCTTTTTGGTTTTGTCCTCTTCCCCAGGACGAATGACTCCGGCCTGCTCACTCATAAGGACACTCTACCTGTCCGCTCTCTGGTGATCGGGGATGTCCAGCGGCTCGAGTCTGAGGCAGCCTACATGGTGGGAGCCCTCCGCTGTCATGGAGACAGTATGTATATTTTGATATTCAGACTTCAGGCATTTTAAGTTTCAGCTTATGTATGTTGCTGTACCATATGCTTCGAACTATTTATGGTATCTTATTATCATTTTTCAATTATTTTCACTTAAAAAACAAAAAAAGATTTTTAAGACAAAAAAATAAACATAAACTTGACAATAGAGCAAAGCAAGTCCTTAGTGACAGAGCCTTTTGAAGCTAAGCAGTGTATTTCAGTATTGATTCTTTCTACTGACTCTGGTTTACTGTTACAAGCTCACTGTTCATTACTAAAGTCTGCACAGTCCAAAAACAAACAAAGCAGTATTCTCCAGAAAAACGTTTCTCCAACCTCAACAAACAGCTCTCTTGATCTCAGCTTCTAGTAACAAACTGATGTTCCATATTGTATTGGATATGCATTATCTTAAGGCCCTCAAGCTTCACTGCATTAAAAACAGTACAGTATTCTGTACAGCCAGTGACTTCTGAAAGTGTTCCTAATCCATGCAGTCTTTCAGAAGTCACTGGCTGTTTTCTCCCGTTGGACCACTTCAGAGTGATCCATGTCATCAGCGCCGCGCCAAATGCTGTTCCAAATGGTTAAACTCCCAACCTCCTCCAAAGCTTGTCTCCTCCGTTTGGCTAATTTATGAAGAAAGCACCTGCATTCTCCATGGCCTAGCTTCAGTACAGATTGCCCACAATGCACCACTGCGACCACTTTCCCAAGCATGTTCCAAAAGCACTCACATGTGGCATTAGCAGACACTTTCCTTCCCTTCGAATGGGGTTGACTCCAGAGCAGATGTAAAGCCGGAGGAAGGACCCTTGCAACTGGGAAACAGCCAATGTGTCTGTGTTTGTCAAATGCAAGCTAGAGCTGTATCATGTAAAGTAGAAGCTGTGTTTGAACATGATGAGAAACATGGCTGTCTTTCAATTTTTGGTTTAGCTCACCATAAACAATTTCCCATGTTAATTAGTTTGACCCAGAGAAGACAGAGGGATTCATGCTCATTTATAGCTGCATATGTAAATGCATACTTTCATTTTTAAAGTATTGGCATTTTCCCGTTGGACAGAAAAGTCACAATATCTAACTAATCATATAAGGGTGAGATTAGGAGGGGCTTAAAGAAACAAAAGCTTATTGTTAAAGTTCCCCAATTCTGCTAAATCCACTTGTTTTTCACCCCCCATTTTGTTTCATTCACACATTTTTGAGTAATCCTGCATGCTGTAATTTTAATGAAACATTAAAAATATATACTGCTCATATCACCTTTAAAGATTAGTTAGGCTGTTGTTATTGCCCTCTGGTTATTGTTTTAATAGTGCATAAACCTCTCCTAATATCACTCTATGCAGCAATAATGTAATGCAAAAGTTTAATTTGCAGTGAATGACTTTCCCTAATTAGCAGCAGCTTGGTAATATAAAAAATGATGCCCTTTATGATCTTTAATAACAAGTTTAAATGAAAATGGAATATAATGAATTCATCTAAGTGATATATTCTACCTCATTTAATTGCGGCTAATTGCTGCCTTGACTATATAAATAAATTAATGGCATATGGAGATAAATCAGGGGAAGGATCTGGCGTGGCTGCAGTTGCGTGCGTTGCTTTGTTCTGAGCAAATTAGCCGCTCGCTGCTATCATTTGTTTACCACATTATTCCCATTATAATGTGGTTTATTCTAATAAGCTCCCCTTCTAAGTGGACAAAAATATACATGTTTGATTATGAGGGAATGGGGGAATGTCAGGGTTAAGTCTGTAATAATGAACGTTTGTGTGTTTTAAAACAGAGAACTTTTGGAATGCTGCATTTTTCGACAAAGAGACGTCCTACCTCCACTTCCCGACGTTTCACGGGGAACTCAACGCCGACATCTCCTTCTTCTTCAAAACCACGTCGGCGTCTGGAGTCTTTCTGGAAAACCTGGGAATTAAGGACTTCATCCGGATTGAACTCAGATGTAAGTAAAGTGCGGGACGTCAGTAGCTCAGTAGGTAGAGCCGTTAAGCCCGCTAAACAGAAGGTTGGCGGTTTGAGCCCAGCATTCATTGCATAGTGTTGTTGTGTCATTGGGCAAGACACTTCACCCACCTTGCCTGTATGAATGTGTTTGGTGGTGGTCGGAGAGGCCGCAGGTGCAAAATGGCAGCCATGTCTGTGTCAGTCTGTCCCAGGGCAGGGACATGCACCTAACTGTAAAGTGACTTTGAGTGTGTAGAAAAGTGCTATATAAGACTGATCCATTATTTTAAAAATATAATGCAGTTTTGACTGGTTTCATCCAAACAAATAGCACTGTTTCATTTAGAATTATTTAAAATGTTTTGTTTAAAGTATATTTGATATTTTTACTTTATTGATCCCAAAGGAAATTCAGGGTCTTTTTATTAAACAGAACCTAGTAAGTGTTATCCATGAGTAAGATTAGAAAATTCAGAAAATGAAAATTAAAAAAATGGCATTCATATTCAGACCCTATGAAGCCAAGGTTAAGGCCACAGAGGTACCAGATGCATCCTTGTCGTGTCAGCTTAGGATCCTTGTGTTCAGGAAACACCTGCGTGGGGCCTTTCTGTGTGGAGTTTGCATATCCTCTCTATGTCAGGGTGGGATTTCTCTGGGTGCTCAACCTTAAAAAAGCATGCATAATAGGCCAATCCTCCTGGCACTCCTCCTGACAGGTTTCCTCAGTAACTGAAGGATGGGTCAAATGCAGAGAACAAATTTAAAGCAATAAAAGTATAACCTTAAGCTTAGATATCTAGTATGCTGTGTAATACGAGAGTCTACTGAATGTGAGGCAGATGCCATTTTCTGCACACAAACTACTGCATAAGCCCATCTGTCACACAGGCATAGTCTTGAGATTACTCTTGTGATGAAATTCCTCTTAAATGTTAAATGCCTGAAAGACAAAGGGGGTGTGGCTTAGTAGCAAGTCAGTTGTGTTGGGAGTTTTTTCACCTTTTTAGCAAGCAACCAGAGACCATCTTATTGATTCCCCTTTACCACATCAGACCAAAAAGAGCTATGAATGCGGGTGGTTACAGTGTTTTTCTTTTCATCATCATACCATACCAAACTTCAGACTTTTCCATAATAAATTAAAAGTAGGCTTTTAAATAATATAGTAATAGAAGCGTGGTGATTTTTGGGCCCGTTGCAACTTTCTCTGTATTTCATCAGTCATGTTTGTCCTTTTGTCACCAGTGGCAGTGCATTTAAAGTTAATTTCTGCCTCTTGCGTAAATTCACTGAGGAGTTTGAAGATATTACCATGAAAATCACATGGCCCGACCCAGCAAGATTTTTGGACAACTCCTGATCCTTTTAGGAATGAATAAAGTAGAGAACAACCAGTATGGGTTTTTCTTTGGCCAACATTGTTTTTTAAAATACAGAGCAGTTGATGGTCGATTAACACTGATGATTTTTTTGGGACCAATATGTAGGGCAAATTTTCTTCATTTTATGAAATTAATTGAATAGAGCCATTTGTTTTAGTAGTGCACGTTCAAAATGAAACAAATGTGTTAGAAAGAGACAGTGAGTTTTTCGACAAAATAAGGCAATCTCAGTCAAAGTTGCTGTGCAAATAGAGCTTGGGAAGAGCTACAAAATGCATTTGGAAGGCATTTTTTGTTCTACAAGGTTCTATGCCAGAGAATTTTTTTTTTTTTTTAGCTTTTCAGGCTGAGATAAAGTGATTTTGGATGTTTCCTATGAACTGCAGTGTAAGAGCCCAAACTGCTACAATATGGTTGGGGAAGCTGGGGTCCTTCAGTCACATGGTTGCCCAGACATGTGCCTGACCAAAAGACAGCATAAAAGTGCAAGAATCAGCAGGTGGCCAATTGTCTAAATATACTTTTTTTTTTTTTTTTTTTTTTTTGCATCACTGTTCGAAACATATCTGAAATATCTTAGAATTTCCTGATACTATTATCACACCCCTTTTACCAAGAGGGCACCTTGCTCAATGAGGAAAAATGTAAGAAAAGCAAGAATATCACAGAACTAAAGAAGCAAATGTAACTAAAGAAATCTCAGTATGCAGTAGGGATGGGATCTTACCCATGGTCCAAAGACATTCATGTACACATGAACACCAACACATCAGAATATGTTTGTATAGTAGCGGAATTTATAGATCTAAATTTCCCACACTGAATGATTGTGACTGCCCATATTTACTCTTTAGGTGTTTGCCAGTATGTGTTAGCTCTACGATTAAAGGTACAACACCGAAAATGTTTAATTTTAGTCCTTACTAACTACATAGCAGCATATTTACATTGTTTATTATTTAATTTAAAAGTATAATCTAACCTATCACAATTAAGTTTTAAAGCTTACCTTAACTTTTCAGATTTAGCTAGTTTGCCAAAAATACAACAAACAGAAAACAACAACAGCAGACTTCAACACTAACACTGCAGAAACAGTAAAGTCAGATTCCGTGTGATCTGTTGTTAAGAGAGGTAAAGGTCGAGGAGATCAGGCTTCTTCCAGAAAGGGCCCTCCTGCACCCCAGAGCCCGTACCTTCCCCCAGAGGACAATGGGGCTAAATGTTCATTGAGTGGGTGTGTAAATTCCTTGAAATTGTAATGTATGTAATGGCCTTGTGTTTTAGCTCAGTGAGGTTATGTGTGGGAAGCTCTATTTTTTTTTTTCCTTTTCTTTTTTTTTGCAGCAGTGTTGGTCACCTTTGCAAGTAAAACAACAACAACAAAAACAACAAAAACAGGTGGAACAATACAACAAGGTTGGTTGCGTAATGCTTTGATAGGGCAGCAGTAATAGATGGGGAGCAATATAAAGTTTTTTGAGTTTTTCTGTTAGCAACAACCAGCAATTGATTTAAAGGGGCTATATTCTGCAAAATCTACTTTTCTGAGCTTTCTTCCATGTTATAATGTTGTTCCCTCATCAAAAACATATGTGGAGTTGTGTTTTGCCTTTGCCTGTGTTTGACTAATCCTCTATTCTCTAGCACAGCTGCTCTGAGGTCTCATAACGCTTGGTTTGAACACCTTTGATTGTGCTCAAAACGCCGCAACACTCTGCACTCTGCTGCCCTCTGCTGGCCACTTCATCTGTTTCTTTATAGCAAAAGGAGAGTATTTAATAAAAACATTTTCTTTTACTCAGATAATGTTTTTTAAAGGTTGTGAAACTATTGCTGTTCAAGAGGTGACCAAGATTGGTTTAAAAATATGAATAAAAGCATATTTTGGTTCTAGGAGGTGGCCAGTGCCCCTGTAACTATGAGCCAGGGCTCCCTAATGGGCCCCCTTCCTGAGGTGTCCTAAACGTCTTGTTAAACACGTACATTATACTGTTATTTTGTTTCAAGAATTATCTTATTAATATAAAAGTAAAATGTGTTTATTATAAAGAGCTGTTTATTAACACATTTTACATCAAAATGTCAGATGCTCCCCGCAGGAAAAAAGCTGACCCCAATGTGGTCCCCCTGATAAAAGCGATCTAGAGCCACCACTGAATATAGCCCCTTTCAAACTAACTACAGTGTATCTATTTCTCCTTATGGGGATGAATAAAACATTTATCTATGTTACACCGTGTGTTACGTTGTAGAAACACTGCATCAACTGTAATTTAATATAAAGCCTTACTCTTTATTGGTAGCCTAGATGACATCAGATGGTTAACCTGTTTTCCTCAAAAATGCATACTTTTAATTTCACTTCTTATTGTCCAGAATGTATCTGACATCAGCTTATAAGTAATGAATGAATACAGTTTGTCCAAGGATGGATTTTCCACTAACACATTCTTATAAAATATAACCCTTATCTTCAGAGTGCAAGGCGCCTATTGTTTCTCCTTTCTCTTCCAGATTGTATTTCTCTCAGCTCCTGAAATGTCTCACTGTACAAAATATGTTGCATTGCCTGCCAAATAGTTTGACGTGCCATCCCTCCAGCCGAGTATAAGTATCATATCTCTAATACTTTCCACTTTAGTCGCTGGTACGCACCAACACACTCACGGCTTTAGCAGACGATGACAAATGTCTCCGGCGCTCCTTTGGGAAAACACATCTTTGTAACAGTGAAACTTGGCTCTCATTTTGCCGCTGACTGTCTCCCGATGCCTTTATTACAACAGCTGGTGTTCAGATGGCTTCCTGTGTTTATTATAGTTGTTAACATGACCATATCTGTGCCACACGGCATCTTCTAAATTAACTTGTGCCCATGGGTTCTTCCATTCGAAGTTCTCATGTTCCAGGAGAGATGCAGTTTCTCCTAACTCTGCCATCGCGGGCATGAAGAACGATGTTTGTTCACACACAGACGTCAGCGCTCGCTAGCTTCACAGATAAACGGCACAAAAGTCACGGAGTGGCCTTGAGCGTAACTATTTTTAACGGCGTGTGACCTCGGAGACATGAAGATGAATGGCTGGAACATGAAAAACCCACTTCAGGTCATCAGCTGTGGTTATGAGGCTAAAAATGTGACAAAACACCTTGGCCGCAACCTACCCTTCCTGATGCTTAACAATGTTGTATAATTGTATAAATGGTTTATGTGAATGACAATGAGATACAGTCACTGGCTGAGTTTTGGGGATGGCACTGCCTCCCCTGGTGGCTGAAGTATGTCACTACATTGTTTGACAAATAGGCGAAAAATGCAGTCACTTAACACATTAAAATAAAAGAAATACTGTACATCTGAATCATAATGTCACCCTCAGTGGTTCTCAAATGGTGGGTCAGGGCCCAAATGCATAGAAATAGCTATAATTTGTTTCTAGTTTTTTTTTTTTTTCATATTGAGTTTTTCGACTGCACTAGACCGACCTAAAACCAAACTATTTTAATTATTTTAACTTTATGGTCCATGGTGTGTCCATTGTGGATAAAACCAAAATTGATAAGACTAGACACTCAGAGCCAATCTCTGTGAAGATAGAGATAGAGATAAGTTTATTTGTCACATCCACAAAAGTAGCAAGTAGCAAGTAGCCGCGGCTTCTATGAGCGCTGCCACATGCTCTTCAGAAAGTTAAATACAGTTTTGCAAAGCATACATAACATAACAAGACACAGTACACGTGGTCAAGTGATGGAATTTTTGTTTTGATATCATTGCCTCTATCTTGCAATAGTACATCAGACCATGTCATTGTTTTGCAAGTCACAAGTAAGGCTCAAGTCTTTGGCCTCAAGTCCAAGTCAAGTTCCCAGCCAATGACTGGCAAGTCCGAGTCAAGTCAGGATACAGGATTACTCAAAACATGTGTGAATGAAACAAAATACAACTCCATGTATGTTTTTGAGGAAGAAAAAACATTACTATATAACATGGTAAAAAAGCTCAGAAAAGTCAATTTAGCATAATAGGTCCCCATACACTTTTATTATACGGTTGGATGCTGAAGCTTTGAACAGTTTTATCATTCTGCCTCTCCTCAGCACCACAACGAGGCTGCAATGATTTCATTAAAGAGTAGCCCTCAGCTTTGATTTTAGAGCTGCTTTCACACACACATCTCCACTTTTAACATTTAGGAATTACAGCTATTTTATGCAAAGAACATCTATTTTCCGGGGAGAAGATGGAGAGATGACTGAAAATAAGTCAATTCATTTTCTGCTTTTTCATGTTGTTGTTTTTTTTGTTTTGTTTTTTTGTTTTTGTTTCTGGTTAAGTAGTGCTGGTGTAGATTTAGCCTTGGTTTAATTTATAGATGAGTCCAGTAAGGACAAACTCAGTGCTGTTGGTGGAGAAGCATGTTCATGTTTTTATTTAACACACACACCTTCATATACCATTTTAATAAACTGGATCTGACCTCAGTGATCAGTATTTTCACTGTTTTTCATAGGTAACAGCATTCAATTCAATTCAATTCAATTCAACTTTATTGTCCCAGAGGGAAATTTGTCTTGGGCTCACAGTGCTGCCCACAGCTGCAGATTACATACAATCACAATCATCACAACAACCAGACAACAGTCAGTCAGCTCAAATGCACTTTTTCATACACAGAGATATGGCCACATCATAGCCATGTTACTCTCCCTTAGTACAGAACCAATCGGCACAGCCCTCCAAACAAAAAAGGATAAAAAATCGCAGAAAATATAAATAAGATAAAAAACCACCATTAAGAAATAAAAAATAAAAAGACTCCTACCTGATGTTAGGAGGGTTTGTTTAGTAGGACAACAGACGTCGGAATAAAAGATAATTTATATCGATTGCTTTTGTATTTGATTGCACGATAGCGCCGCCCTGAAGGTAAAATTTCATATTGCCCATACAGTAAGTGAGAAGGTTCATGTCTTGCCCAAGGATACAGTATGAACAGGATTCAACCTTCCAGTTATGGGCCACTCTACGTCCTGAGCCACTATCAACCCAGTCTTGATTTGGTCTAAATGTAGTCCAGGGATTTAGAACTGTTTTAGCTTTGCCACTAACTTTGTCTCAGTTTAATGCTGGTCTCATCTCACTTGATTAATACAATACAATGCAGTCTCATTACTATCATTTTGCTTACAAATAGTCATCAATAATTTTCTTCCTGTTTCTTTCCCAGCGCCCTCAGAGGTGGTGTTCTCCTTCGACGTGGGGAACGGTCCACTGGAGGTCCGAGTCCAAACCCCCGTCCCACTGAACGACAACCGCTGGCACAGAGTGAGGGCAGAGAGGAACGTCAAAGAGGCTTCACTGACAGTCGACCAGTATCCCATCACCACCAAGAGAGCACCCGCCGATGGACACATCCACCTGCAGCTCAACAGTCAGCTCTTTATCGGTGAGCCCTGTACACTGACAGATTACTATGTTTTACAAGGAGGGGTGTGCTTCTGGATTATAATGTACCATTGTTATACCATTATCATGTCACCAGTTTTGAATCCAAGCCACGTATGAAGTGGGATTTCATGTTAATTCTAGTCTAAGTCTTGAGTCTAAGTCTTAAAAAAGGCAAGTCTGAGTCCTGTCTCAATAAATTAACTTCTAGTGCTGGTTGAGTCCAGATGAATTGAAGACAAGTTTGAGTCGAGTCAGCAAAACTAGTTAATGAGGGTACAACACTGACATCCTGATAGGGATATTAGTAGTATGAATAATTCATTTGTGGTTATTTTTGCTCAAATTTAAAAATAGGGCTGTTCTGTTACTTCTTTCAGCGCAAAAAAGCATACTAGACACATTTGTTACTCGAAGGGCTCGAGTCCAAGTCTGAGTTATTGTTTGCGAGTCCGTCTCATTGGTCTACAAGCCATATTAGGTCTGTGAGTAGAGACGAGTCCAAGATTGTGTTATTATCCACAAGCTAACCCCAAGTTGTCCAGGTCTGAGCCTTCAAAAAATTACTCCAGTCCACCTTGGGAATTATACTTTGTATATTTTAATCTCGTGTTACTAGTTTGTCATGCCTAATAATAGTTTGGTCCCATTGTAGTTTTAGTCCTGGTTGAGACTTGGTTTAGTCCAAGTTAAAAAGCATTTAAAGGATTGCATAAAGCCTGCTCTATATTAGATAAACTGCTATAATTTGTTGGTAGAAATTAGCTTTTTCGAATGTAAAAGCTTCCAGAACCACATTCTTTTAAAGAAAGTGAGAAAAGCGGCACAGAGAAGCTAAAATGGTCTCATTAAATACTAGCCTTCAGCTTTAATTTGAGAGCTTTCACACAAATATCTCCACATTTAACATTTTGGGAATTACAGCCTTTTATGCAAAATACATAAATTTTCATGGGACTCCAAAGAGATGGACAAATTACATGAGAATTATTTATTGTATTGTGTTATCCAGAACTGTGTTAAGTACTGGCTTATTGATAGTTTATTATAAGGCCCCTTCTTGAATTGGTCAAGTTTTGTTTGTTTTTTTAAATCATTTTTATTTTCAACATGGAGGTAATGGTTGGCTGGTGTTGGTCTGTTACTCTGTTTGCAAGATAACCCAAAAACTAACTCTGTTTTCTTTGCATTTTTGTCCATGGAGCTCCCCCTACATTTTGGAGTAAAGCTCTTTTGTGAAAAACTCACCAGTCCAGGTTGACTGCTCGCTCACCTTGACTCTTGTTTTCTCCTCTTCATAGCCATACAAAGATTTCTTCTGCCTTTTGGACACTCTGCCATCCAGACTGGTGATTTCAGGGACACTGGTTGGCCCATCCATTCTTGCAAGGCTGGTATTTTGCCAAGATATGCTAGGGAGAGATAAATAAAGCTTCATTCACTTTGCAAAAACTAATTTAGCCATCACCTGGAGTCTGACGCGGTTTTGCCAGTCAGTTCCTTTACCCTTTTGGTCATGGAGGCATTACATGGGCTCTGGGCTCAGGTAGCATGTTTGTTAGCCTGACGGCTATGGCCTTGAAGGACAACCAAGCACACTGGTCTTCGCTCATCTCCTTAAGGTCTCCTGTGTGTTTCCAAGTGCCAACCACTGGGCAACAGCCTCAGCTTGCTGGCTAAATGACATTGAGGGGGCGTTATTGACATGGCGCTGTTGTGCGGAAGACTTCCTTGTTGAAGCTAAAGGCCTGGAAGGAAGTTCCCATGAATAGGGCTGCAACCATGTGTTTGAGAACAGGGCGTGCTTCCAAGTGGGCAGAAGTCGGCTGTAGTGTGGCCTGGAGAGGAGTGGGCCCTACCAGGTGTATTTTGCACAAGACACATTTCATGAAGAATGAATGAGAAGGTTTATTTAAGGTAAAAAAGTTGCCTGGTTTCCCTTTAACAGATCAGCTGTTAGCTCTAGATCAGGAGATACTGGGATCTGATTGGCACATCCCTTCTAACCCCTACCACAAGGAGTCAGCAAAAGATTAGTTTCAGGGAATTCCAGTGGTAATGCTAACTTTTTGCTCTTAGTTTAGTACTTAAATTTAGCCAATAAACACCTGCTGCTTTTATTAGATTGAAAAGACCAAATTTATTTGTAACACTCATTACAAAAACCCAGTATTTTGTGTTGTTAAGTGCAGTAAATGAAAAGTGTGCTCGTCACCTCATTAACACCTCAGAGCTGGCGATAATGACTGCCATGTTTTTTTTGGGTAACAGAGCCTAATAAACAGATGTTCCCACACATACAGACTATAACAAAGGAAATACACTGTTGTTTTGTGTTGAAGGTGAAAACCATGTGGGACTCTTTGTATATATGTTGCGCTGAACTGAACATGTTTACATAATGCACAGAAAGAAAGCACGGTTGGTGTGAATTATAAGTGCTTAGGTTAAACTTTTCAGAGACTGCTGTTGTTGTTTATGCAGTTGGGAAAGCTAAAGGCTGCTTTGTGTTCTCACCATAGATGAAACATACTGCAGTGTACTGGAAAAGGACAGAGAATCATCCATTCATCTTTTACAAGTCCTTCAACTGCACCAAAGTTTGACTACCAACCTTTACAAGCAGCTCAAACAAACTGCAAAAACCAGAAAATTAGACTTGCGTTAGCCATGGTTGTGTTTTTTGCCTATGATTCCGTCTTGCATTGACTTGGTCTTTGTTTAGTTAAGTAGTTAAGTCAGACACTGTATTCCTTTGGGTGGGGTTATTCACACACTTCCCCACGCTCTCAATTAAGGCTGTGCCAGAAATCTAATTTGATGTTCAATCGTGATTAAGTATAGGATCAATCTCGATGATAACCTACGAGTATTTTTTATTTGAAATGGACAAGCAGATAACAGAGAGGCTGGCATACACTTGTTGATGGTTACCACGGCGTGACAGTATAAGCAAGTGAGAACAAGAGTGCAGTTTAGATTAAAAGGTATTTGAGCACAAAGAGAGCATGACAAAAATGAACAACAACAGCGCTAGCCATGGAGTAAATGTAGCAGCTATCCATAGAACCTTCTTTTTTTGTTCTACAATCAATCCAGATTACAAACCAGCAATAGTGCCCAAAAATATTATAAGAATCAAAAGACTGCAGAAATGTCATTTGCAGTAAAGCAGAAGAAGCGCTGGAGAGACAGCAGTGAGCACAGAGCTGAGGCGCATCGATGACTTGTCTGATCTCTAGGAAAAAAACTTGAACATGAACAGTTTAAATAGGTGTTTTATCTAATAACCTGACTAAAATAGATACCTAGATCCAGCTGGGTGTGGACAGACAGGACTGTTTTATGGGCAATAGGAATGAGTGGACAAGTAATCACCAATCACCAAAATACAGTACTCCTAAAATGTACGTTAAAGTGTTAGACTTAGATAAGACTTTATTGATCCATGTATCAAAGATGTTTTACTTGAAGACTTTATTGGTCACAGTAGCTTAAAAGGAAAAAAATGGGGAGTTTGAGATTCTTATCTTTGGGTCAATTTGACCCGGTTTTGATTTTTTTATGTCTATAAATTAAATTTATCTAATCTCATCACAATGAAACTTACATGGGTGCTCCAGCACAGCATTATGTACTCTTAATGTGAATTTTGTATATTTACACTAAACTAGGATTATTACACTGCCTGGCCAAAAAAAAAAAAAAAAAAAGTTGTCACCTGGATTCAACTAAGTAAATAGATAAGAGCCTCCCTGCAGTTGGTCAGGTGTAGATTCAGAAATGTTATGTGCCCAAAGAAGGTCAGCTGACTACGTGAATATACTGAATGACCAGGTTACTCCATCAATGGATTTTTTCTTCCCTGATGGCATTGGCTTATTCCAAGATGACAATGCCAGGATTCATTTGGCTCACATTGTGAAAGAGAGCATGAGACATCATTTTCACACATGGATTGGCCACCACAGAGTCCAGACCTTGAACCCACTTCTTTGGGATGTGCTGGAGAAGACTTTGCACAGTGGTCCGAATCTCCCATCATCAATACAAGATCTTGACAAAAAATGTATGCAACACTGGACAGAAATAAATGTTGTGACACTGAAAGAGTGTATGGAAAGAATCTCACAGTGAATGCATGCTGTATTCAAAGCTAAAGGTCCAACGAAATACTTGTGCTTTTTTGGGCAGGCAGTCACTCCAGCACATCCCAAAGATCCTCAGTGGGGTTAAGGTCTGGACTCTGTGGTGGCCAGTCCATGTCTGAAAATGATGTCTCATGCTGCTCTTTCACATTTTGAGCTTGATGAATCCTGGCATTGTCATCTTGGAATAAGCCCATGCCATCAGGGAAGAAAAAAATCCATTGTTGGAGTGACCTGGTCATTCAGTATATTCAGGTGGTCAGCTGACCTCATTCTTTGGGCACATAGCATTGCTGAACCTAGACCTGACCAACTGCAGGAAGGCTCTTACCTGTTTGCTTAGTTAAATCCAGGTTGCAATATTTTCTGGCCAGGCAGTGTATATAAAAGTATGTAGCACCTTGTCTTCCTGGGTTATAATGACCTGGACATGATATGGACTATATTATGAGGTGAAATAGCTTTTTTGCAAAAGGATTTTTATGAAAAAAATCATTCATCACACTCTTTCACACTCAGAGATCAAGGCATTTGATTAGTAAATATGCCCACAATAAGCACATGCACAAACATGAGTGTGCACGTGTCTGTTTGTGTCTGAATGTGTGCACATGCACAATTATGCACATGTGCACATCCTGTATACACAGCCTGCATTGCTCCTAAAATACATGATTGTCCAAAGTCATATTTTTAAAAAGAGAACTAGAATAATATATAAATAACATAAAAATAAATGATGGAAAAAGTCTTATAATCCTGAGTTCTACTGGGATGTAGTGAAACCCTGAAATGCCAAAATCACCCCCATCAATTCACATTCAAGAGCACAGATGCAGTCTTTTTTTCTGGTAAAAAGGTACCATCATTTTACATTCATCCCAGGATATAGGGCGTAGTAGTGTCAAACAAACACAAGAGTTTTTTGTTTGTTTGTTTTGTTTTTGTTTGTTTTTTTACACCTATAGGGGGTGCTCTGGTAGTATGGGTATTCTGAGAGGCCTGTCCCGTCTTTTACAACCAGCCCAGCAGCTTGGTTGGGCTGGTTGTATTGTCCAGCCTATTTACTGTGTTTGCCCAGGTCTAGCACCTCAGAGAGCAGTTTGTAGCCCAGCAGTTTCACTGGCTCCAGATTCCTGATCCTAGGGGTCCTGATCCTAAGAGATCTGGACCTACCCTCAGAGACAGACTGAAAGCTCAGTGATGCTCAGCCTGATATAGAACCTTCTGGATCCTCTATGGAGCTGTTCATGTTGTTACTGAAGGAGCTCCTGGGACCAACTCTACTCAGACTCTCGACAGACACTGTCCGTGCCCTGGAGATACTCCAGTACAGGGGACAGTCTCTGGAGAGCACCAGAGGGGTCTACAAAGATAAAGTATGATATGACTGTTCACAGCAGTGAGACTGTAGACTGTTACTGAGGTAACACCTAGTTGACAAAGGATAATGCACGCAAAAAAATAAATAAAAAAAAATTAACTAATCTTTGAAGAAAATTGTAAAAATATTTTTTTATATTTTGTTACTGTTAATTATAAACAAATTATAAATGAAAAAGTTTGCTAGAGCTTTGATCAAAGAATTTTCTTACTTGTAGTTTAGCGATGTCAGTCTTGTAATAGCTTATGATAGCTTCTTCTCTGCTGTCTTGTAAATTACTTTTTTTTTTTACATAAAAATGCATTTGCAGGAAAATAAATTGCTATACTTGCTTTATTACAATCAATTAGTTTAACACTTTACTTTAGTTCATTTCAAAGGACATACATAACTTTACATTATTACTTGCCATATCAAAAATCATCTGTTCTGGCCTGACTGGACTACAGAACATAAAAATGGCTATTCTGGAAAAAAACTCTAAATATCTTTAAAACATTGTTCTAGTTTATGAAAGGAGTCTACCTGTTTGTGATTTTAACTCACCTTATACAAATAAAAACTCAAGTACACAATAAGTGATATTTTAATGCAAATTTTATGCAAAATAAAAGCTATAAAATCATGTAAATAAAGCCGGTTGACCCTAAATTATATATTAAAAAATATATAAATTTAATAAAAATGTGTTTGAATAAGGTTGACTAAACAAGGTAAACTCAAAAAATTGCAGTTATATATAATTTATATAAAATAGGTTGTAATAAGCTAATGAAAAATCACTGGGTCATTTTGACCCACAAAGACCATAGGTGTAACTATTTTTCACCAGTGAAAAAATATAAGTGTTATTAATTTTTTTGTCTATCATACTTAGATAAGTACTAGTACATTTACTTCCACTAATACATATCCCTCATAAAATCATAAAAAAAACATATTTTAAACAGTGCAGACAGTTATACAATCATTGGGTCAAAATGGCCCATCAAGACCAAAGGTGCACTGTCCAAACCAGGATAACACAAGGGTTAAGCAATAAAATACTATGAATAAAATACAACACAATGGATAAACACCCACAATATTTGCATATATACAAATCTACAAGAAATACAAATAGTAGAAAATATACAGTATATACACACAAGTGGGGTAAAAAGACAGTAAAACATTCTACCATAACCTGAATCATAAGCCACAACACTTTCATAAGTTATCATTTCTTTTGCAATTTATGTCCTGTGCAGCTCACTACAGAAGCCTGCTCATTCCACAAAAGTGCCATTATTTACAGTCTTGGGTCAGACCAAGGCTGGTCCTCAAATAAATCTCACTGAATTCCACTTATAAAATATGGGTCCACACTAAACTTCTCTGGACTGCTTTCGCACCTGCACAAAGGAAGCAGATGTACAACTGCCTTTGATTAACCCTGATGTATTTCTACTTCAGACTTATTTTACTGAGAAAAGGACCACACTTCTCAAAGAAAAGCCACCAAATATAACTTTGTATTTAACTTCCAGGGGCTATAATATGCAAGTTCTACTTTTTCTAAGCTTTCTACCATGTTATGACGTTGTTCCCTTATCAAAAACATACTTGGAGTTGTGCTTTGTTTCATTATGGCCTGTTTGAGTTATCTTGTAGTCTCTGGTGCTTAGTTTCTGAGGCCTCAGAATGATTGGTTCCACCCAAAAAAAAAAACATGCCCACTCCAGGAAGCACTGACTAATCAACAAGCTCTCTACATCCAGTCTGCTCTCATTCATTTATCCAAAAAATGGTGAACATCTCTGTTTCCACTGATTCCTCACAACTATTTTTTAGTAAAACGGCATCATATAAAACCGTTTAAGGAAATAAAAAGCTCCTTTTTTATGATTCTGTTCAAAAGACCATAACAAAGCTGCACTCTGCTGGTCTCTTCGCCTGTTTCTTTTTTCTTTCTTTTAGTCAAAAAATATTAAATGTTGTAAAAAAAAAAACATGCAGTGCTGTTTTAGAGATTACCAAGATTGGTTTAAAAAGATAAATAAAAGAACAAAATATTCTCTTTAATTTCCAAGGAAATACACAGAAGAGACTATATAATAAACTTGATGCTTTGACTGCAATAAGCTCTAAATTAGACAACTTACTTAAATATAAAAGTTGCTGTGTCTTTAAAAATGTAGTAGAAGGTGTAAAAGTGCGAACCTCACCTCATTAGCAGCTCTGCACCAGTGAAAATGTTACACATGTCCTCATTATAAAACACATGCTTCTATGTGCTGTAGTTACATGTTAGCAACCTGTTAAGAAGTAATAAGACTTTCACAAATTCCTCTCCACCAGAGCTTGTGTGTGAAAACACGTATTGGGATACGTTTGATGTTGGCATGGGCAACAGCTCATTTTCTATCATTAGAAACATCCTCAGAGTCCAATAAGAAAGAGACTTCAAGTTTGTTGTGGAAATTCAGAAAGAGTGGGCGTCTGTCTAGAGGTTTGTTCGAACAAGTACTTTAGATAATGTATGTACCATTCCTCCTGGACTCATTTAATGTTTGCTCCGCAGACAAACAATAAAAACAGATGGATTTAAAGCAATGAGGAAACATCACTTTGGGAGTTTGAGCTGTTATTAAGATTAAGAAAAACAAAAATGCAACCATAAAGCTGCACATGTATTGATTTATTAATTGTTTTTAGGCAGATTTATATTGATGTGTAGCATTCAAATAGTCAGAACTCATGAACAGCTTGACAAATGTGGCATAGAATTTACAAAAAGGACATTTTGCCTAAAAAACAATGGGCCTCATTCATGAAAGTATCTTACATAAAGATTTGTACTGAGGCACTCAACCAATGTTTTCTTAACTGAAAAATGTTTTTCTGGAAAAACAAATCCTTGGTATAAGCACTGAAATGATTTAATAAGAATACCAGTGATCAGTGGTGGTATAGACCAGGTATAAGCCTAACACATATGTTACGACCCAGTTTGGCCAGGGGGACGGGAAGTAACATACACCAAGATGTTAAAAGGGAAAACTAAAGTTGTTAATTTATTTAAAAAGAACGTTAAGAAGAAATTGTAAAAAATGGGTCAACTGGAGGCTATTTACAAATTTAACAAAATTAGATTCTTTAAACGCTAGCAAAAGTTATAATCAAAACTAAGTAACCGAGTGCTGGCTCAAGGCTCAGTGGTAGAGCTGTGGCGCATATACAAGATAACTACAGCCTGCCTCGGGGTTGTGGGTTTGAGTCTGGACTCCAACAGTTTGCTTATTGTTTCTCTCTGATTTCCTACTAGACTGTCCTATGAATATAAATCTAAAAATGACCAAAAACCTAAGAACTAAATGGACAAACAGAAGAATTAAACCTACAAACCCAGTCTGAGAATTAACTCAACTAAATCACAAATGACTACAAGTGTTTTCAAAACTAAGTCACAATAAAACTCTAGTGACCTGTGTCTTTGGGTTGGCGGGTGACTAGAGCTGTTACTTCTTGAGCATAATGACTTTGCTAGTAGTGTGCACAGCGCCCCTACTGGCATGGTGGACATAATGCAGTTTTCTTCACACCTGAGCACATCTGTGTGAATGCGGTTCGTTTTGATTCACGGTTTTTGCAGGGTCTTAAAGTCTTGTAAAGTCTGAGTTTAAGGCCGAGATGCGGACTGTCAGGTCTTAAATACTTCTAAACAGGTTTCAAATATGTCACGTAGATTAGATGCTTCTTAGAATGTCTCTTAAATGTTCAAAGGCATTTTACCGGTGCCAAGACGAGATCTTAGACCTTTTCTCACCACGACCAAAATGCCTTGTGAAACTCACTGTCATACATGGTCTCAGCTTTTTGTTACACTGCATGCTTACAAAGTAGGTCTTATTTTTCTTGAGCAATAATTGTAAAAAAAAAAAAAAAGTCTAAAAAGTCCTAAATTAAACCCTTTGAAATCTGCAGAAACTCTGTGATTATACTGCGGGCTAGCTGTGTTTTGAGGTTGTATAAGTGGCCCCTGAGTTAGTCTTTGCTCCTGTACATGCTCCTCCAGTACATGCTGCAAATGATCTACTGTAGGGAATAAAATGAGCTCGAGTAGTATCAAATAGAATCACATTTACAAAATACATAACTTTCCCTTTAACAAGATAGTTGTTAAAGAGTGGATTCTTGCTTCAAAACCAGTTTGAATCCCTGTAGTCCATCCATAATTCACACGTACCTTCCAGGCCTGTTGAATACATGCAAATCCGTCCTGTTTTATGAATTTTTATCCTTGTGCAAATATTTGGAGCACCGGCTCATTTGTAATCACGCATTTCGAGGAACAAACAGACAGGGATGTGCAGGAATTGATTGACTTTGAGCTAATAATCCTGCGTGAACGGTGGGAACTCATTGACCACCAGCAGTTTTTCTCCATGTTTACCCACAATGCACTGGGGCTACACGGAAAACGTAGTGGATTAGAGAACAGACTGATTTATGTTTATTCTTGGTGACGAGTTGATTTACAGCAGAGCGATTTGTGTTTGTGTATGTCCACACTTCCACTTCCTGCTTGGAGAAATTAACAAGAACACGCCTCAAGAATGGCTGACGGCTAATCCATAACGTTAGCGGCAAAACAAGTGTGAAATCGAAATTAATTAAAACGCAAATATACGGATGCAGACATGAAAAGGAGCGGTCTGCTTTTAATTATTGATAAGAGACAACTGGATATTGCATACAGTGTTTGTAAGTATCTTTGTATTGATGAGATATATACACAACTTTGTCAAGTACATTAGAACAGGATTCTTCATTAACCACGTTTGAGACTATTATTTGAAGTTTGAATTTATAAAGTATGTGATTTGTTATATGAAGCAGGTTTTCATAATTGCAATAACACACTTGGATAATCACAAATATACATCTCACATTGTGCGGCAACCCAAATAAAATCTACTTATACTGAGTTTTAAGTAAGGGTTCTATGATTGTATAATGTCTTGGTAGAAGATTTTCTAACAGACAGCAGGAAAGGAGAACTCGGGTCCCGCACTCGGACTTCATTGGGCTCAATTTTGAGACCAGTGACAAGACTCAAGCATAAACCTTTATGTGTCAACTTAAACTCGAGTCATTGTTTTGTGAACTCAGATTTGGACTTGGACTTGTCTCTTCTCACAGATCAGGATTCACGGCTCAACTCGAACTTGGACTCAGACTTGTGAACCGTTGACTCGTGACTGGACTCGAACTTGGACTCGAACGTGTGAACTTGTCGACTTGTGGCTCAACTCAAACTTAGACTCGGACTTGTGAACCCGTCTACTTGTGACTTAACTCGAACTTGGACAGAGACTTGTGAAGTGTCGACTCGTCACTCCACTCGAGCTTGGACTCGAACCTGTGAACTTGTCAACTTGTGGCTCAACTCAAACTTAGACTCGGATTTGTGAACCGTTGGCCCGTGACTTAACCCAAACTTAAACTCTGGCTTGTGAACCATCGGCTCATAACTTGTGAACATTGACTTGGAACTTGGACTCGGGCTTTTAACTCTGATTAAATAATATATGTCCCAATCAAAGTGTCAGTGTAAGGGTACTCATTTTGGTGACTAGCCTCGGACTTTGACACTTAAGTGACTCAGACCCAACTCTTACCTCTCAACTCAAAATGACTGTGACTTATATTTTTTTGTGTGAATTGAACTAGGACCTGCATGTCAAGAGCTCATGACTCAACTCGGACTCGACTTGGACCAGTCTTTACTGAGCTGGACTGGGACTTAAACACTGAAGACTCGAAGCATGACCTGGACTACAAACTGGTGATACTATAACATGTCTACCAGGTCTTAAAGGCACCGTTAGTTTTCATTTAATCTCTAGTGAATTCACCTGAAATAGTGTCAGTGTTTTTTAGTAAGTCTTTTGAGGTATTTATAACCAGAAGCTTGGCCATGGTTGTCATCACAGAGTGGGATGCAAACTGTATTCACCTGATGCATTCATCAGGTTTTGTTTCTAAACCAAATTTGCTGGAACTAATATAGTTAAAAAAACATCTGTCATATGCAGTCTTGTTTTCTGTATCATTTTGTCAAGTACAGATCTGGATAAACAGTAGCGTTTACAATTGACAATGTTTTCATCCCTCACCCAAGAGACTTAATCCATAATGTCCAGATGACTTTTCAAACCTACCTGACCATAGTCTAACATACATTATACTTGTTACTGGCAAGTTAAAATGGATAATTTCTGGAGCTCCTCCTACATTTCGGAGTAATTCTTCTTCCTCGTGTCCTTTTCTTCTATACCACATCCTTCCAATGGTTGGCACAGGCAAGCACGGTTGCACTTGGGCCCCTCCAGTACACCGTGGGGCCAGGCTGCATTGCATGATGAGCTCCATAGTCTGGATCTCTCCACATATGCATGCATCATCCCCGCTAGCTTCCATCTCTTCATTTGCTCCTTGCACCGCCCTTCTCCAACACTCAGGCGGTTCAGGGTTTTCCAGAGAGCCCAAGGTCGGTCGTGGCCGGTAGCGAGGCATTCGTCGAGGGTGATGCCTCTCTTCCTCCATTGGGTTGCTTGGCTGCCAAGACTGCTCCAGCAGCTCTGAGTAATGCACTGTAAATACTCATAAGTCCAATTGACTCCTATATGATCCTTCACTTGGATTTACTTTTGTTTTCCTCTCCATGTGTCCATACAAAGTTTTTTCTGCTATCTCTCCGCTCTGTCATGACGAAATTTGAGAAAGAAAGCCATCGCTAGCTCATTGTTTGGCTAACTGTGATGTGGTGCTTTCTTGTGAAACTCAAGTCTTCAGTGACACCGGGTCAGCAGCACTCATACTTACAAGTCTAATTTTCTTCCCAGAGGCAGTAGGGGAACATGCACAGTGCTTTATTAACCCTGTAACAAGTCATTTAACCTTCATGCAGATTCTAAAGCTGTTTATTTACTGTAAAAAAAAGTTACTGATTTCCGCTTTAAACATTAAAGAAAACTTTATACTTAACTTAATATATTTACAATTGCTGAATAGGCAACTCACTCAAGTGTGTTAGGCTATTCTGTGTTTCAGTCACACAGCACTTTCTAACTAATTGATTTTCATTTGGAAACTTCACTTCAAGGATAATCCGATGACTCATATCCACAGAGGCACATAAAGTGAAATAAACTCCATGTTGTGTGTTTTGCCATCAGGAGGAACAGCGTCCCGACAGAAAGGCTTCCTGGGGTGTCTCAGAGCTCTACAGCTGAACGGTGTGACCCTTGACCTGGAACAGAGGGCGAGGGTGACCCCCGGAGTCCGACCTGGATGTCCCGGACACTGCAGCACCTATGGGACGCTCTGTAGCAACCAGGGTCTGTGTGTGGAGCGGGATAGAGGCTTCTACTGCGACTGTGGACCCTCCGCCTTCACTGGGGCCTTCTGTCACCAAGGTAAACACACTGTATTGTACATGTTACTAGAGTAAAGACATATTTTATCAGTATTGTGTATTTTCAAACAAGTAACATGACTTTTTGGGTCTTGTACATTTTTTCATGAGACAGGGGCATAGCTGATTTTTAGCAATCAAGACCAGTTTTAATGGATTTGAAGAGATTCCATAAAACAGTGGTACATTCCATGAGTTAATAATATTTTTTGTCAAGTCCAGAAGCCCTTTGAGAACACAGACCTCAGCAAAGACAATGGTAAACTTACAGTACCAAGTACTGGGCATGAAATGTGAAAATTCTAGTTTAGGGGTACATGCTCTATCCATTGAGCCATGATGCCCTTATTTGTCATAATGGTAAAATAATTCCTCTAAAGTTGTTGAATGTTTAGCTCTATCTTCCAGTGGTAAAGAATTCTCAAAATTCTCTAAGCTCTAGATTGTGTAACTAAATACAGTATATTTTCCTTTTATTTTTTAGTGTACTTTCCTGAAAATATTACCAAGGTCAGATTTTTTTTTTTTAAAGATAGCTAGTCACACTAATTCCGAACCAACACACTGTTCTTTTTTTTTCAGAGGTAATGAATAAAGACTAGAGAATCAAAGTCCTTCGAGAATGCAAATGTATGCTAAATTTCAAATATATCAGTGGATTTATATCTATTTAAAATGGGATATATTATGTTTTATTTAAAACCAATTTTAAACCAATCTTGGTCACCTCTAGAACAGAACTGCCCACTTTACAACCTTCAAAAACTGTCTGACTAAAAGAAAACATTTTTTAATAAGTACTCTACTGGTGCCATAAAGAAACAGGTGAAAAGACCAGCAGAGGGTAGCAGAGGGTAGCAGAGTGTTGCGGTCGTTTGAACATAATAAAAAAAAAAAAAAAGCAGTTTACTTCCTTGAACTTTTTGTATGATGCCATTTTACTACAAAATGAAAATGAAGTTGTGCAGAATCAGTGGAAACAACTGTACAGAGCTTTTTAGATAAATGAGCAGAGTAGAATGTAGAGGGCTTGCTGATTGGTCAGTGCTTCCTGGAATGGGTGGGTTTCGTGGGAGAGGCAGCGCTTCATGCAACCAAGCATTTTAAGGGCTCAGAACGGTCATGCCAGAGAATAGACCCTTATTATTTGGGGCTATTTTTCTTAAAACGCATGAAAGAAGCATATCCAAATTAAAATTAAAGCTGTTCTTGAACCCTTTGGGGTATATATACAAGTATGGGTTCTTTGTAAAGCTAACACTCTGTAGTTTTTACCACAGCAGTCAAATTTACTATAAGTGTTACTGGTAAAAAGCTATACACTTTGGAACACACAGAAATTATGATTATTTTTTTTATATTATCTTATTGGTTTATATTCCCTGGACTGTTACGCACAGAACGAGACCATGTTTGCTGAGTTTATCCATGTTTGGATGGCAGAAAGCCTTCCAGGGTGAGTGACGTCAGATTTCTAACTTTTAGCTTTTTTTGAGAAAAGCTTTAGACATACGTGCTGTCGCTATTGCCTGTCGAAATGGTATATCGCCAGAAAGACGAGAATCTAAGCTTTCCAATGGTATGCAGCATGTCTATGTGGGCAAAGGAGACAGCTGTGGACACTAGGCATTTATGAAAACAATGTGCAGCTGTCGGATGGTTAAGGTGATTTGTCAAACAGGCATGTTCTTGATGGAACAACATTATAACATGGAGGAAAGCTCAGAAAAGTCGATTTTGCAGAGTAGAGTCCCTTTAATCCAGTATCATCCATGCAATTCATTACTGAGTATATTTTTAAGATATTCACCATATCTTTTTGGCATTAGAAAATATATTTTATTTGGACAACATATAAAAAAGACAGCATATCAAAAAGGGCCCACTGACTTTCAAGAATTGCCACTTAGGAATGCATTTACTTGACAAGCTCAGAACAAAACTGACCAGTATTAAAGAAGTATAGTGAGGGCTTGCATAAAGTCGAATTGAAGTTATTAGTAGTTTTCATTTGTTTAATTAACATTGCACTGTATAAGCATGTATTCAGTATTAATTAAATCCTTGACAGTGTTCATGCGGTTGCTTTGCCTGTCGCTGTGTGGGCCTCCTCAGACAAACAGGAGGAGATTTGTTTACCCCTGTGACGAGGCAGACTCCAGCAGAAACGCATTAGTCAGACTCACAGTAGATTTCACAGCAGCGTCACACTCCGCTCAGTGCAATATGAGCCGGTGGGTAATCTGTGGAGGGGGGAGCCAGCCTGAGTGGCCTTTGTCAGAGTTTCATGGCCATTATGAGCTGACAGTTGGTTTCCTAAATGTCTTAAGAGGCTAAGGTCAAGATTAGAGGTTGATTTGAACTTTGATTTTTCATTGAGCAAAAAGCCACATTTAGTGAGTCAAGCTATCAGCATTTCTGGTGCAATACAACCTTCTAACCCCCTACAGTTAGCTTCCCTTAGCTTATACAGACAATTAAATAATAGCCTCCTTCTTAAGGCAGCTGCAGGAATCCACTTTGTTTTATTTATTACTGTGATAAGATGGGTTTAAATGTAGCACGGATAATTCTACTAACATACTCTTTACTAGCAAGGACCACGCCACAACAATGGGGTAGATTTGAAATATTTATTACTGGAGGAATAAGAGGGATAAGACAAAGTGATGATGAGGGACTCAAGATACTGAATGCAGGATGCTGAAGGCAGTTTGCTGAATGCAGGATGAAGGATGTAGGATGCTGAATGCAGAATTCTGGATGCTGAATATGAGATGCTAAACGCAGTATTCTGAATGTAGGATGCTGAATGTAGGATGCTGGGTGAAGGATGCTGAATGCAGGATGCAGATTGAGGGCTATAGGATGCTGAATGTAGAATGAGGGATAGTTGTTGGAGAGAGGATGGTGTGAAAGTGAACGTAATAGAGATCGGGAACCTACATCATGAAGCGAACATTGAGCAATGAAACTGCCTCATGAGTGGTCACAAACAGCAAAATATTATAGAGTAATGGTCACAGCAGAATAAAAAAGTAAAGAAACAAGCCTTGAAACAACTCTTTTAACTTCTTTGCCACTCTTGAATATTGAATATTTATCACACACTAAAGAATCAGAATACTTTTGTGTGAATGCTAACTCGAGTAGTTTACATTTTAAATTGCTCCATTGTTTTACTGTTTACTGTAGCTTATGTGACCACCAATGTGACATTACAATCCCGATCTCTATAAAAGAGAGAGGGAGGGTGGGGTCGAGACAACAGTGACCATCAGTGTTGGTTGGATGAATTTAGCCAGTTTAAATAGGGTTGCTGGGGGAATGGGGGAAGATAATTTTCTTCATAATCTTCACTTTTTGGCATTCATCATTTTAACTGAAAAAATGTTTTAGAAAAATGCTTCCCAGGAGCAGAGAGAGCACTCATAAAATAATAATAAGACATAATACAACAGACCAGAACAGATAGAACAGTCTGACTGATGTGTCTTGTATGGAATATACTGTAATTGTTACTCGCAAGAACCAGAGTTTTCAGTTGGTTATTTTGTGGAATAGAAAGATGCTTTTAGTTTGTACATTTGTGAAGAAATTATACTTTCAAAATCAGTTCTCAAACTGTGGTACAGGTACCACTGGTGGTACGCGGGCTTCTCCTGGTGGTACTGAGGAGTCTTTTGGAGTTCGAGTCCTGATTTCATTTTATTCTGAGACACTTTTCTTCCTATTGTAGTCATACTCTAGTTGACATTTAGACCAATTATTTGTCCTGGTTTAGTCTTAGTTTAGACCTTGTTTAGTTCTGGATTCATCCTTGTTTAGAATTGGTTTAGTCCCAGTTTAGTTTAATTCCTGTTTTGTCCTTATTTAGTATTGCATTTTTCTTTGTTATTCCAACTTTAATTCCTTGATTTAAGCTGGGTTTAGGCCTGGTTTAGTCCTGGTTTAGTCTGTCAATCTAACTTTTATTCCTTGATTTAGGCCTGGGTTAGTTTTGATTTTAGCTCATTTTAGACCAATAAAGTTGGTACTTGGAAAGCCAAATTCTCACCCTCCAACTCAGATTTGTAAGGTGTAGTAAAATACTTTTAAAGGTATTTTTGAGCACTTCTACCGCTGCCCATTTTCACCCAAGTGAGGATTTTGTGCATACACTTTAGACCCATAATGTACCTTTTTGACCATAGACCTTTACTGACCAGGCCTATACCATTTCAGTGCAAACAAGCCCTTTTTCTGCATCTTTTTAGATAGAGTTTGTCTGCGAATGTAATAAAATCTTTAAAAAGTCTGCACCTGTACCAAACACATCTTAAAGATACTGTATTATATTATACACAGACATCTCAAGGTCAGACACATTTTCAGTCTCCTCTCTGTCTGCTGCCAACGAAGCCACTTTGAACACAGTCGTACTTCACCGCCTGGCTTTACAGAGAGGCTAGAGCAGACATCTTTGTTCACAGACTTACCTTTTTGTCTGTGGTCAAACTGCACCAGACTCTGCGCCACACAGACACGACCATAATGGGAGCCTTTCTCCCATGGAGGTCAAGATGGAGGATTATCCCAGAGTGCTCTTGTCCCATTCGCAGTCCCAAGCGTGGAGTGTTTGTTTAAAGTCAACATAATGTCAAAAGCTTCAACAGCCACACAGAGAAGTGGGTTATGTAGTGAGAATTAGAGCCAGACTCCTCAAAGCAACATCAAGAATGCTTTGAAAAGCAAGATATGGCGCTATAAAAATAGTAATGAGATATTTGTAGCTGAGCAAGTCATTTTATCATATTGCTTTGAATAGACAAAGTACAGTTTTCTATAGTCGAGGCACTTTGGTGTTGTGGCTGCTTTATTGTGTTATCTGTCATCGGAGTTTGTGGCGAAAACGCTTAAAAATGCATTGATTTTAAACATAGAGTGACATTATTATTCAGTGTTATGAGCAGTGCAATTAAAATACCATTTGAAACAAACAACAAAAATACTGTGGAGCTTTAGACCAGTTTTGAGTTTGGCTTCAGTGGCGTTTTTCTGAAACCCTCCCAAAAGACAAAAAGCAAAATATACAGTAAGTGTTACATAGGATTGCGATGCTACAATATTTTATTCACAGTGGTGTTTATTCACATCAGGTGTTGAAGCAGACAAGTTTCAATTCTGTGAAGGGGGCAACAAAAGGAGCATTTTAGAAAGTCTCTCAAATGGACAGATGTGAAAACTGTGTGTATAAGTGTCAACAGTATTTGATATAACAGAATTGCTAGTTCCAAGCTACAGGTCTTATTTTTATTTTATTTTTTTACTTCATTAGGTAACAAGAAGCCTGTAGATGTACATCCATCAAAACCATTTCAAGCTGTGATTTTTAGTGAACGCACACATACACAAAATCAAACATTTCACTTTTCTCTCAGGCTGATATTACATGAATTATACATGAGCAATTTGAGTTGTTACCGTGAAACAAGTTTCGAACCAAGGCTGGGAAATGCAAATGCAAATCTACTTCCCTCTTGTTGGCAGCTTTTTCCACCAACCTTCCAGTTCATCTGTGAATACCTATTGAGCTACTGCCACCCCGCATGTATTAATGGCATCTAGTGTACACACCCCTCTCTGCGGCTATGGTCATAATAGTAATATTTAGAGACTTTTTTTTTTTTTTTTTGAAGTTGATCAGAGCAGGGTTGTCCAAAATATGGCCCAGGGACAATAAAAAAAGCTGTCTATATGCCGCATTTGGCCCTGGGCTAGAGAACATCAAAAGAGAGAAAAATGGTCAACTACAAGAAGAAATCTGTAATTATTACCAGGATGGCCTTAGCCACAGACAGAGATGTGTACACCTGGATGTCATTAATATATGTAAAACTAATGTGATTTTTGAATGTTTCATAAAACACACAGTTGGTCCAAATTACTACAAGGAGTACTTTTTACTGCAAGGTATACATTTTTATATGACTGTTTCATGTGTTCCAGTCAAAAAAGACCCTCTATAACCTTACTTTTTAAGAAGCTTTCTCTTCTTCTCCTACCATGTAACAGGCATGTAGCTAGCTCTCAGTTAAATTCACATAGTGGTTATGTATGGAGTTATTTTCAGAAATAGCTCCATAGCAAACAGTTTTGCGTGTGATGGACCTGGCATTGATGAAAAAAATGCAGTTGGTAGTGCCCAAAAAAAAAAAAGAAAAAAAAATCTGCTAATCGGTGCATCCAAGCCTGGATAAATGTGTAGTTGAGGAAGGGCATCCGGAGTAAAACCTGTGTAAATGATTTAGTGTGGAGACCTCTGAAGGAAAAGGGAGCCAATTGCTATGGTGAGAGGAAATGTGTCATCTTTAATGAGTGGCCCTGCTCCACTTATATTTTTCCTGTATGTGGCCCTTAATGAGAAACAGTGTGTAGCCCTCAACCAAAAAAGCCAAGAAAAAAGCTAAAAAGAACAACACCAAGTCAAACACTGGCCAATGTTGATGTGGTAACAGAAAAATAATTAACCCTTAAAATGCATGAATGATTTTTTCTCTCTTCTGTTGCAGAGGTCTCAGCCATCTTTAGGCCGTCCACATCTATCATCTACTCATTCATGGATTCTTCTGAAACCAGCAGCCCGTCCCCTCAGTCAGACGTCTCTGAGCTGGAGTCCAGAGGAGAAAACATAAGCTTAAGCTTCAGGACAAGTCAGAGTCCAGGCCTGCTGCTCTACGTCGCCTCCTACAGACAACACATCGCTCTGCTCATCAACAGACAAGGTAAACAAGGCTCAGATATACAATACATCTTCATAAACTTGAGCAGCAGCTCTACTCCAAGCTCCTCCTGAGTGACCGAGCTTCTCACCCTATCTCTAAGGGATTTAAAGATTTTCAATGAGATTTAAATCTGGAGACTGAGAAGGCCACTCCAGGACATTCCAGGATGTTTTTGTGGTCTTCAGAAACCTTTAAATGATAAATCCTTAAAGGCTAAATGTTTTTGATTGCAGCTGTATATTATTAGATGATCACAGTTTTTCAAATCCTAGATAAAAGTTGTGAAGTTTGCCTTAAAGCATTGGCTCAAGGCTGTTTTTCCAAATCCACTACATTCCTATATAGTTTTCATTTTGTTGGCTTAACTGACAAGGCAGCGTTAACAAACTGATACTAAAATGAACCGTGGTATTTCTAGGAGCGCGCAATCTTTTTTTCTCTTCTATTTAGTTGATTTATGACAAAGCCTAGAAACAGCGGGCTTTGAATCTGGGCTGAATATGTCGTCATGTTTCCTCTTCTCACTGGAGGAGCTCATTAAATCCCAGTGAGACATTTATGTTTGAGCCTCAAAAAAAAAAAAAAAAAAAAAACTCTTCTCTCATGTTTCTCTGCCACAGAAACCAAAATCCTCCTCTGCTTCACTCAAAAAAACATTACTACTTTTTTATGACTTCACGCTGCGTTCTGCCCGGCTGTGTTTCCATTACCAACGCGGCACTTATTAGCGAACACAGCAAATCATCGGTTAAAAGGAACATGGTGTTAAGCTTTCAATAACCTGCTCGTCTCTGAAGCGTGACAAATTCACACAGCAATTAAAGGATCAGGGGCTGTGGAGGAAATATTTTGTGCAACACTGTGAAAGGAGTGAATTAAGTTTCGATCATGGACTGTTCACATAAGGACTTGTTCCCCACTGTATACAGTTTGTCACTTAATAATCCTGATATGATCTGAGATTTGTAAAAACTTGTATGTGGTAAAATTAAACGTATTTGAAGGGCGCAGACCTTTGTCAAAGCATTGGACTGATAGTGCCCAGGCCTGGACTCAGCTTTTTCACCTTTTTTGAGTCCCAAATCTTATTAATCTGACAACAGGGTAGCTCCAGGTTTTGTCTTGTGAAATTTAAGACCTTTTAAAGAGTTTGAATAAACTTTAATGCCAGAATTGCCAGCAAAAGAATAATCTGTATACATTTTGTGCAAATTAAATATTTGTAGTAGTCTAACACTCAAGTGTTTTATTTTAAAAGCCTAATACAGAGGAAATAACAGTTCTGTAATAAAAAATTAATAATATAATCTTAATACTGAATCATAAATTTTACTGAAAAGGTTCTTTAATAAATGTATAGTGATGATGTTTTTGCAACATTATGAGGGCCATGTAAACAGTAAACCAATATCTAAAGCTTTTGGAAACTTACTACCTAAAAGCACTAAAAGGTTTACAGTTTTATTTAACAATTTAACAATATATTATAGAATTTAGTGGCTAAGCCTAACTTGCAAATTAGACATACTGTACTACTTTATTAGTTATAAAGTATTACTTTCAAATATTCAGTAGTTTTTGACAAGGACAGGCATCAAATTTGCAATGAACAAAATGTGACTTCTCACTGCACAATAGATTGTGTGATTAATTTGATAAATGACAAAGTTTGCAAGCAAATATTCACTGATCTATATATTACCAGCAAACACTGAAAATACAGTTTTTTATGACTAAGATGAACAGAATTTAAAACCTGCCCATAAGATTTATTATTTATACGGCCTTGATTTTGACCACATCAAATTTAAGACTTTGGGGCTACCCTGGACAATTGTGAAGAGTCCACAGAAACAGACCCTGAATCCAGAAAGTGAATTCTATCCACACATAACAGTCAGGACAAGTTACTAAATGGTCCCTTGTGACTGGGTTTAGGGACTTTGCAGCAGGCTGGATATCCCTGTCTCGCAATGGTACAGAATATGTTCATAGATTCCTGATCCAGACAGTGTTCCAGATTCCAGACAGGTTTTGTACATTCTCAAACTCGCATAAAACAATCGTGTCAGGGCTTTCTTTGGTTCATTTGAGTCTGTACTGGTGGTTGGGTGGGCCAATGGTGTGGCAGTTCTGCCGTAAGTGGGCAGGTTTTAGATTTGCCGACAGCAACAAACACTTTTAGTGACAAGAAAAGGCATGCTACTACTGTGTACGTTTACAGAAACAGCAAACATCTTCCTAGAAAGTTAACTGTGTATAATATTTTTGTTGCTTAGCTACATAGCTGGAGCTTCATTCATTCATCTTTTTCCGCTTATTCCTGTTAGGGGTCACGGGTACTGGAGCCTATCTCAGTAACTTTGGGCCTCAGGCGGGGTACATCTTGGACAGGGGACAGTTAGTCACAGGGCTAACACAGAGACATACACAGCCAGACAACCATTCACATTTATTCACTAGGGGCAATTTAGATTCACCAATTCATCAAACACATGGATGTCATGGATGGACAGTGGGAAGAAGCTGGAGTATCCATTCACCTCCAAATATTCTTCTGTCCCGCCCCTTTGTAAACTTTTCCAATGGGAGACTTTCCACATTGCAGGTTGCCAGGTTAGCTCATTGGTTTTACTAAAACATTTTCTGGCTGACAGGCTAACACACCAACGCAGGCAAAAACCTGAGACCTGAGCAGAGGTAATCATTAAACGCATTGTGGAAGATGTTGAGGTTCTCATTAGATGTTTTGAAGTTGAGTAGTTGGTGTATGAGAAGAGGATGCAGAGCATAGGGCTTAATGGAAGCAGGTAATGCTGCGGCGACTCCTAAAGGGAGCAGCTGAGAAGGAGAGCTTGAAGGCCTCCCTGTTTCATAACTGACTTCTTTGGTCTAACAAAAAATCTGTGGTAGTTCAAGTTCAGACAAGCATGTGTACAGGTGTGTGTAACAGATTTATGAATTAGTGAAAGAAATAAAAATAATATATAAAATATGAATAAATAAAATATATAATATAAAAATAATGAAGAGCAGGCAAACTGAGCTCTACTTAAGAATTTGGGCCGGCGGTAGCTCAGATGGTAGAGCTGTTCATCCACCAATCAGAAGGCTGGTGGTTCAAATGCCACTCCCACCGTTGCATACTGTTTTTGTGTCCTTGGGCAAGACACCTTGTCTCCATTGTCTGCATACACTGGTGTATGAATGTGTGAGTGTGAATGGGTGAATGGTTCATTTAAGTAAAGTGCTAGAGTGCCCATGGACGTAGAAAAGTGCTTTTAAATGTTAAATGTTACAAAAACAATTTATCATTTATATTCATAATGTAGCAATGCTATTATACATTTTTTATTGTTTTATAAATTACTACCTGAACTTAACTTTTTCTCTTGAAGACAAAGTGCATTTTTTTTACTATGTAACGTTGAGTGTTCAAGTTCATAAACTATCTTGTGCCAACACAGTTAATGAGTATCCTGAAAAGCACATGCATGTACACAGTTGCTTTGTGTGGTGTTTTCAGAGGAGCTGGAGCTGAGGTACAGGCTGGACACTGGCAGAGAGGTGGACGTGTGGAAGAGTCGAGTGGGAGGATTATCTGACGGACTGCTGCACTCCGTGTCAGTCAACAGGACCATGGACACTGTGTTTATCCAGGTCTGTGCACTTAAAACTGTTGTTTTTGTATTCGCCATTTTGTCATGGTTTTGAGACCAGCACCACTTCAGGCCTTCTTTTAGGCTTTTTTTTTTAGACCGTTATTGACACAGACAAGCATTTTTTATTGATTGCTGTATTTAAATTGTCTATAACTAGCCATGCCCAGTTTGTGACATGCCTTTATATGCCCATTGCTACAAGTAACACTTAACAGATTACATTTTTTTTATGGTAATAGCTTTAAACATCAGGTGAAACATTTACATGCCACAGTTCTAATGTTAAGAAATTATGGCAAACTCATAGAACGGGAGTTACATCGCGCATCTCGCATAGCCTCTGCAGGGTATATCTCTGCGCTTCTAACTTCTATTGAGCAAAATACTGTCTAGAAAACTTTGTTCTCTGCTGGTAAGAGAGTATGAAGTTTTAGCGTGTGACAGTAGCAGTCGAGAAGTACGAGGCGAGAGTTAAACCTGGCATTTGTAATTGCAAATAATAGTAAAATCTGTTAATCCAGATATCCCTACTCTCACATTCACTCGAAGACATTTAGATCTACCAGATTCCTATACATGCATATCTTTGGGAGTGGGAGGATGAGGAGAACCCACAGTAACTCAGGGAAGACAAGCAAACTACACTGAAAGATTGTTGGCCGATATCGGGATTAAACCAACAAACTTTGTGACTTTGATGGTTAGAAATGTTATTATAGTCATTTTATAGGCACATTATTAAAGAGAATTACAACCACATCTTCATTTTGTCGAGGAAGAGCTTTGACGATTACATGCCATTTAGTGTCAAATACCTTTTAAACCTTTTTACATAAAACTGTATTAGTCTCACTTAGATCCCAGTATAAAATCAGGCTATAATACCTCTAGTGGGAACATAATTAATATTTGAACACTTCACAAGCCACTCATGGACTAAGAACCTACTTTCCTACTGTTCTACTTTTCTGTCACATTTCTCTGTTTGTATTTTCTTCTTGATGTTAAAGAGATTGTTGTTTGGAGCCATCAGCTACCATTTCCTGCTTTTTTAAACACTTCAGCCTGACTTTTACATCTGGGTGCCTTTAGCCTCTTTGGTTTCTCATTATCGTCTGACTCTTTATAATGTTGCAGATTGACCACGGCCACAGAGAGATCTTCAACCTAACATCCGGAGCTGAACTGTACAGCATTGAGGCTCTGGTTCTGGGCAGAGTTCATGGTAAGTTATCATCTAACGCTCTTTCATTTGAATATATGGTACTGTAGATCTTATTTTACCTAAAAAAGCTTGTAGTATTGAAATGCAAATAATATTATTAGTGTTAATTTGACAAATGGTGCTAATGTTCTTATTTATCTGACATACCCTGTTTAAGTGGCAGCCTAACTTTCCACTTTTTACTGACTTTGCCAATGATTCTAAAGTGACTGAAACCCTCAGCAGCAGGTTGTCCAGATGATGGCCAAAATGGTCCTTCTGGCTGATGTCTAAAGCCCATGGACATCACCAAACACTGGGTTTCCTATTTTATGTTGCTTTACCAGGCCTTTACTTCAGCTGTCTTCAGTTGTTGGTCATTTGTGGGGCTTTCTGCCTTAAGTTTTGTTTTAAACATGTGAAATTCATGCTCAGTTGGGCTGAGATATGTTGACTGACCCCTGCTATTGCAGAATAATTCACTTAATTGTCTTAAAAAACTCCTCAGTTGCTTTTACAGTCTGTTTAGGGTCACGTCACTGCCCATCTGTGCTGTGGAGCACCGTCCAAACAACCTCATAGATTTTGTCTGAATCTGAGCAAAAATTATATCCCTATACACTTCAGAATTCATCCAGCCACTTCTGTCTTCTGTCACTTCATCAGTGAACACCAGTGACCCAGTGCCATTGGAAGTTATGGACGCTCATGCATCACACTGCTCCACCATGATTTACAGAAGATGTGGTGTGCTTTGGATCATGAGCTGTTCCAAGCCTTCTCCAGACTTTCTCTGCCCATTATTCTGGTACAGGTTGGTCTGAGTCTCATCTGTCCACAGAATGCTGTTCTAGACCTGGGCTGGCTTCTTTAGGATTTTTTTTGCCAAGTCATTCTGTTGAGGCTTACAAATGGCTCTGCACCTTGTGGTGAACCCTCTGTATTTTCTCTCATGAAGTGTTCTCGTTATAGTGGACCTAGACACTGATAGACCTACTTCCTGAAGAGTGTTCCAGCCTAAGAGTGGTCTGGTTCACTTCCATTGTGATTTCACAGAAACAGCTTTCAAATGCAAATGTAACACCTGGAATCAAGTCCAGACATTTTACCTGCTCAGTTTATGATGGATTAATGAGGGAAATACTCCCTGCAGCTCATGAAATAGCTTTTGAAACAACTGTTCAAATACTTTTGCGCCCCTGAAAAATAGGCAGCTACACAATAAAGAGCTGTCATTCCTAAACCCTACATCCGATTTGGACGTGAATACTCTCAAATTACAGCTGAGAGTGTGCACTTTAAGCACATATTAAGTATATAACTGTAGTTCGAACAATTTTGATAAAAAAGCTAAAATAGCAACACTTGAGTCAGTGTCCAAATACTTATGGACTGAACTGTATGTGTGTTAATCTTCCCTGTGTTGGTGTCTTAACGCCAGGGAGACACGGGAGATCGAGGTCAGAGGGCGTTCGACCTCCAGGGTTAACTCTTTTGCTCCCTTCACTATTTGTTTACTGAAGCAGTTGGGCACACAGCAGACCTCTTTCAATGGGTTTGGGAGCTTTTTTGCTTTACTGCGCTCTACATTTTGAGCCTGTAATAACCAGCCCCTCACCACCTCTCTCAACTCAGCTCTCAAGCTCGTTCTTAACACAGCACATCAATCATGCGCTGTTATTCACATGAGCACTCACTCTCCTGTACATGTAGACTAGGTTTTGCACCTAGTCTAAAGAGCAGGGATTGGGATAAGTCCCCTTTCTGTGCCACTGTCCGATCCACCTCCTGCACCAAGTTGTGGAAGATCCAGCCCTAGAGGCTTGCTCCTGTGACCACAGATTGCTCAAGTCATTTAAAACAAGGACCTTGCTGACTGTGACTCCAGATGGTGTTTCTGATTCTGGTTTAAACGGATGAATACTGGTCTCTTCAAAGACTTTCCTCCAGGGAGCTTCATTCTATGGGACCATCAAATACAGAATACACAGAGGAGCTTTTAAAAGGCTTGATTGGAGCACAGCAAAAGATTAAAAGCGAATTAAAATCATTCTGGCAAAATGTGAGTCACTCTGTCTGTGTATAAATGTGTCTTAAGCCTGGGACACTGGGTGGATAATCGTCCATCTGGCACAGTTGGACAGCGACATAAGTCTCTTTGGTGTGCTCTGCATCATTGGACATAGAAGGAGACAGTTGGACCACTGCATTGAAGGAGCACTCTGATAGGCCATGTGCTCCATTCATATAAAACATTTTAAATTATTAAAATAAAAGCAACATAACTAACAACTATTCAGTATGTTTCCTTCATTATTGTTAGTTATGACGATAATACGATCTTAGGTCTCTGAAGCTTGCTGTACGCTCATGCTGCGGCACTCCATAAGACCTGTCATTACAATCCTGAGAATAGAAATATAAAATGACCAGCTAATGGATGCATCCTTATTTCAAAAAAAAAAAAAAAACAAGTAATTTTAGTAATTTTATTGTAATTTTAGCAAAGAAAATGTGCTGTTTTGATCAACAAAATTCTAAATAACATGTGTGAATGTAAAAATCCAAGATGGTACACGTTCAGTTAGAGAGAACATAATTAAATGCAAGGTCTGTAGATGGCGCTGACAGACTATTCAAGACTACTACTAGGTTAACTAAGGGACACTGCAATCAGCCAAGAAAAAGTCCTAAAAGACTGAAAGAATGCGGTCAGCCTTATGTTCCCTAGTACCTATGTTCCCTGGTATCTATGTTCCCCAGGGGACATTAAAGGTACTGTAAGCAGCATGCGCTCATACTGGTTTGAAAACAGTACTGCAGTCTAAATCAAAACAATGGTCTGTGGGTTGCCAGTCTTTCTGCTTTTCTGATTGGACGATCGGCGATGCAGTTTTAGAACCAAAACAAAAAAATGTAAACAAAAACAACTTTATCTTAAAGATTAAACATGATCTAAAATATATTTTTAATTGTTAATAAATCAACTGTATCATTGTCAGTGATGTGCACAGATAGACCCCAGGTGATGCTGCTAGCATCTGCCCCTTTGCCCTCTGCCTCCTAAGTTCCCTTTTGGTGAGTGTTTTTTTTTTTTTTTTTTTTTTTTTATATAAGGTAATATAGTTCAAAATTTGACCTACGAAGACAACTACCACCCACCTTAAATGTCCTGATTACATTAAGCTTAATAAAGTTGAGTGAGCGTGGACTGTGAGCTGTAGCGCCTCTCCTCTCAGCCCCTCACTTTACAGCGCTGCACTGATCTGTCATCTCATGTGCGCTCGCTGTGCCACGTGGGTCTGATGGGGACAGTAATTACTGCCTGTGTTGTCCCCCGTCTGAGGAAGTGGTTTAGTTCCTCTGCAGAGCGGGAGATTAGAAGCTAAATTTATATCGACTAATTTTCTCACTGAAACGGCTCAACTGGCACTCGTCAAAAGAATCGTCTGACATCCGCCACCGAGAGCGGTAAAGGAATTCATCTCATTAGCAGTCATGTTTTTACCGCAGTAAAACAGCCTTGTGAATGGGCCATAGCTTTACAAAGACCCAGACACTGATCTGTAAAGAACCCAGTGTAGAGAGGCTACAGGAGCAGTCAGGGAAGAGCATGGATCCATGGGGCAGAGAGGAAAGAGGTGCACACTGTGGTGCAGTGGGAGGGGCTGTGCAGCTCACGTTAGCAGGTTTCAGGTTGATTTGTGTTAATAGATGTTGGCTACACTGGTGTGCCACATGGATTTACAGAACACACGTCTCTCTACAGCTGACACATGCCTACAGTAAAACAGAAAATAGGCAACAGAAAAACAGGCAACAGCCCTCTCATTAACTCATTAAAGCCCTCAGACTGTAAACCATTTTAGTGGAGTGTTAGGCATTATTAATATTGTTACTGTATAAATGTTAGTATTAAATTGAATTTAGCCTTTTGATTATATCTTTGTGTTCATGTGCCAGACAAGATTACTCATTTTTAAAAATAGCCTATCATTATGCTACAAAATATACAGTGTGAAACCTCACTAAACATTGACACCAGTTTGATGGTGTTAGTCAGAACAGCCCACCTTATGTCATCTTTGGCCTGTAACACTACAAAATCTATTAATTGTTTAAAACGATAACCAGATGAGAATATGGGGTAAATCTGCACACTTTTTTTTTTTTCATAGCTTTATTTCTTGCTGTGCCTCTAGATTCAAGTGTGTAAAAGTGTAATGAAGAAGGCTATAGTATACAGTCGAGCATATATATTATGTGATTAAGTACTGTAAAGTAAAAGTGTTCATTACTGTAAGTGCCCCTCTTTTGTGATGAGCACCTGCCCCGAAAAATGTCTGTGCATGTCACTGACCATTGTTATCAATAAAAAATGTATTTGATTTAAACATGTGTACATCATATCTTGGGACATGTGGGTAATTTCAATGAAATATAAAAAAATATATACTGCTCACAGTACCTTTAAGGTTAGGGCAAGGGTTTGGTGTTATGAGTTTAGGGATCACCAGGACTTACCAGAATGCACAAGTACCTACATTCTCCAGCACTTCCCAGTACCTATAGACTGAGGAACATAGGTATTGGGGAACATAGGTACACACACAAAAGAATAAAATAGCTTGTGCTAGAGAAATTAGATACGTTGCAGTAGGAATGTCCAATATCCTGTTAAAAAAAACTCATGTACTCAAGTAAAATTTTATCAGACAAGTCCTCTAGTCCAATTTACTTTCTTCTTTTTAAGAGATAAATTGTACAAAAATGACTTCCTCATATTTCATAAAAGAGAATTTAGATCCATATCAAAGTCTCTGTCTAATCTTGTTGGAGGAAACGTTGGTGGCATTTTTCATATATTGTTCTAGTGCTGGCATTAATGTCTTTCATTAAAGTGGAGTTTACAGCTCAAAAACAATTTAGTGCATCTTTAATGTCAATGTACAAGATTATGTTTGGAAATTATAGACAGTCGCCCACTGCGCTGACATTATAATATGACATTAGATGCATTTACAGACCTTATATGAGCCAGTGAAGTCTACAAAGAGCACTGCATTTTTGCTAATGAAGAAGTTGAGCGCTTTATCCTCGCTCAAACGAACAGGTAATAACTTTGAAAAGGTCTCGGAGTTCCAATGCAAATGAGGCCATCTTTAAGAAAAAGAAAAAAAAAAACTAATTACTTCTCAGATTGGAGTCAGCACCTCCAGTTTCTTAAAACCAGGAAGCCTTATCAGCTGTGGGCGGGGTCAAACTCAACCAGGAAGTGGAGCGCACATGGTTTAACCTTTTTATACGCTGCAGAACAAAGCACTTTTAAATCTGTCGAACCATCCTCCCAGGACTGATGCCACTGCCCTGAGGTGGGCCACAGCACTAATAGACTTCTGCCCCAGCCCCTTGTCATATTAATATCATATTAATAATATATCAGGTTAGATTTGGAACAGAGAGATACAGTGAACTAGTGCTGAACCTAAGAAGCCAAAGTGTTAATTAAAGAATAGACAGAGAATTTAGGGATAAGATGGTATCTGTATAGGTAGATTAAAATCTGAACAGTAATGATATAGGTGCTGTAAAATGTCTGAAAGGGAACCTATTATATGAACTTGAGTTTTCTGAGCTTTCCACCATGTTATAATGTTGTTTCCTCTTCAAAAACTGTGAGCTGATTTTCCCAGGAGCTGCAAATGCTTAGTTTCACCACTCTACATAGACCTAAGTATCCCAAACCTTTACTGGAAGCACCCCTGAGCTGTTTCTAATGCACACACACCATCACCATCATCATCATCAGACACACTGATAATAGGTTCTGTTCACGTTCTAGAATTTGATGACAGAACCTCAGATTGAGTGCATGGGCCTATAGAAATGCATAGGTGAGGTACTATTTTTAAAAGAAATATCCAAACAGAAAATCCTCAAATATTGAATCTGATTATTTTTTGTTAGCAACTGGGTCCATAACCATAAAATAATAATCTTGTAGCTTAATGCCAAGTCTACAGACAGCAATCACACCTGTGTGTTTGAATAATATCACCACTTTTCACGCTAAATTGAAGAAATAATTTAATTTTTGCACTGACAAAGAAGGCTTTGAACTTTGTGTCAGTTTTTGTTTTTTGTCAATCGGCCAAGTACTTGCAGAGCTATTACCTAGAAACCACACCAATACATCTCCATTTTGAATCTTTAGCAGCAGATTCTACCATAGAATTCTGACCTGCCTTAAACTTGAGGCCCCCTTAGAATTCTATGACTTCATGTGACTGCAGCCCATTGAAATATTTAAACCACCACCACTACGGAGGGAGGTTGTTTATGTATTTGTTAGCTTCATGCTGCTAATAGCCATGCTAATTAGCCACCACACCACGTTTTGTCCACTGCCCAACGTTCAGTACAAGGCACTAGAACATTTATTTTTACTGTAGCAGCACAGTAGACTCATGATTTCTCTTAGCAACAGCATAGAATCAGGTAGCTCTATAAGGACCAAATACATTACAAACATTGTCTGTTGGGGGTTTGTCAGAAGACTTCAGCCTCTACCACTACTGATGTAGATGTAGATGATGGTGGTGTTGGCAATGCTAGTTTGAGCTGCCCAAGTACAGTAGGAGGGATATAGGAAATATTAGGGCTTTTGGCACAATAGATAGAGCATTTACCCCTGAACTAGAATCCCCCACCCACGGTTGTAGTTCAGGGTTGTGAACTTTACCATTGTGAGAGATAGAGCTTTTGTTAAGATGTGACTGCTTCTAGTTAGAATTGGTATTAGCATTTAACATGTCAGCTTTAATGCTATCTTTTTAAATTAAAAGCTAGCTTTAGCTAGCATACCTGCTATATTATGCCAGCAGCAATTGACTTTTCTTATTAATGCAAGACACTCTTTTAGGCAACTATTAATGGTCACTAATCTTGTATTCTGACAATTCGGTCAATTCACACATTAATAAAACAACCTTTTTAAATATTGAACCTAACTTAGTTTAAAATGTTATTTTTCCAATGTCAGCAAGTTTTCATTAGCACTTTTGACTTTTTAAAAATGCTTTTATGAGTTTCCACATGAATGCAGCATAATTGTGTTAGAGTTTTACTGCATTTTGTAGCTAACGGCAAACTTTGTGATCAGCATTCTTTGTTCTATATAAACCTTTTAACACACAGTAGGTTCCACATATTCTGCTGCTGTAGCTATTTCTATGGACAAGTTGATACTTTGATAGTTCACTGTTTCTTGTAATAATAAATGTGAAAAATATGGATCTGAGAGAAATAATACATTTTATGTGAATTTGAAGAACAGATATTTTTGTAGACTGTTCTTTACTAGCTTGCATTGCATCCTTGAGCTGCACAGTTTCAAAGCAACACTACGTAACTCTTAAGAATTTGCCCTTAGTAAAATACTTACTTAAAACTTTTGACGCTTTTATGTTTTTTCCCAAAATTGACATTTTATCTATCATTTATACAGTATTCTAGAGATTCTGATGGGCTGGGTTTATAGATGGGATTTCTTTTTTATGTACATTTAATTATGATATATAAAACCAAAACAGACAGTGCAGAAATGTTGAAGTGGCCTAAGCTCAGAGCCCAGACCTGAATCATTCGAACTTGTGGAGAGAACTGAAGACTAAGACTAAGAGTAATTGTCAGGAAACATTCCAGAACATTAATGACCTGGAGATCTATGCATATGAAGAGTCGCAAAATCCCAGTGGAATTGTGCAAAAACATTTTTATTTTTTTTTAAAGCATTTGACAGCTGTGATTGAAAATGAAAGATTTGCAACCGATTATCCCGATATAGTTATATATATTTTGGGTCATGGACTGTTTTCTCAAAATGCTACTTAAAATTTAAATATTTACTACAATGTCTTTTGACACTTTGGTATGTCATTTTCAGCCACTACTGATCCAATTAATAATATCAATTTGACTGAAAATTCAGCCAGGGTCTGTACTGTATATATATTAGGGCTGCACGATATGAAGAAAACATGCGATATTCGGTAACTATGTTGAAAATTGCAATAACGATATTATTGCGATATTTGAAAATAGAGCCTTCTTTTACATAGTACGTTAAATTCAGTACATTTCACAAAAATGTAAGTTCTTGTATTTACAAGTCAAAACTGCGACAAAATCAAAACTTACCACAGACTAAACCAGGAATAAAACAAGGCTTTTAAGGCTCTGGTGGAAAATGATTCTTCAGTGTAAATCTCTGTCAGATGGAAGACCATAGTGTTATTGCGATATATTTAGATTCTTGCGATACGGATATTGCGTTTGCTGATATTGCGATAACAATCATTTTGCGATATATTGTGCAGCCCTAATATATAAAAATGCACATAAAATAACTCAAAACCCAAATTTTATAGCCTGGGAGCCAGTCTCTCCTACTTGCTTTTCAGAAGCAGGACAGTCTGGTTCCCCTCTCAGAGCGAAGCGTTTTGCTCCGATCAATTTGGAAATGGCCTATCACAGCCGTTTATCTGCAGCACACCTTCTGAATGTCTAACCAAGGTTGCACTGGCTACTGAGCTAAATAAATAACTTCTCTGACCTGATTAACGATATTTAGTGCTTTCCTTTGTCACCTGTTGGTTCTGCTGAAGTTCTCGTCATTGTTCAGTCCTCTGGGTGAATTTTTTCTTCATCTTATTGCCATCGCCATCTGTGTATATCTCTGTGTCAGCCCTGTGACTAGCTGGCCCCTGTAAAGGTGTACACATAGTTACCGGGATACGCTCCAGTACATGACTATTAACAAGAATAAGCGGAAGAAGATGATTTAATAAAAAACTATTGATTGCAAATTTTTACTTTACTTAATTTGAAAATAGTTTTTGTGATTGCAGTGCCAAAAGCAAGGTCAAAAATTACTGCTACATACTGGGGGAAATTATTTGTCAAAGGGAAAATGCATTTGGAAACTACTACTACTAAAACACAATACTATCCTAACAGCCAAAGTCTCAGTCTGTAAGCCGAAGTCTATTAAAAACACATTGATAGAATCAGTGTGGTAGTCTGACAGGTGTAAGTGATATTTTTAGTCTGACCCTCGCTCCATGGCCCGCAGTCCTCTCAGCATCCCCACAGCCTCATAGCAGCTGCCAGACCGTTGCTTTCTGTCACTCTGTCCCATCACCGCCATCCATCAGCCGGGCTAATGGAGCAGGAGGCAGCGCAGTGGTCCGCGGCCCGGAGAGAGATGAGAGAGAGATATACAGGACACACTGAGAAGCTGGGCAGGACAGTAGGGGAACGGGACAAGGTGGACTTGAATTGGTCTGTAGATGTTTTCTAAAAGAGCCTATAACTAGTTACTAGTTAGAAGAACATAGGACCACAACAACATCATAAAAAGGTAAAAGTGGATCAATTTACCACTGCAAAATGCTACTGCAGCACTCATACAATACTACTGAAGTACTAATACTAAGGGCCAGATTTATCAAAAGTTTGCGTGCATGCTAAATGAATAAATGAAGACACAGCACCGATTTTGCTCCGGTGACTAAATGAATATGTAAAATAGGATGTGTGGTAAATACAAAGTGCAGAAAATGCAAATAAAATTGTCTTTGTGAGCTAAAACTGCTGTAAATTTATGTTGTAGGAGCAGGTGTCAAACTTTTGCAAAGAAAAGAGTGCTGCTTTTTTTTTTTAATTAGAGATAATACTTTTAAAGAGCTCATTTACAAAGATACAACTATAATGTGTTAATTTGAAGGTTGCAACAAAGGTGACAAAAACACAGACTTTACCTTCTACACGTTTCTCTTCAGCTTCACAGCCTCTGTAAAACTTAGCTTCCACTAGTCTTTTTCACATTCTATTATAGTCCTTCCAGTGGAGACCAAGCAGTCTTTAAACACAGCTTTGTATAATGAAAATGTTGCACAGTTAAGTTCACTCCTATTGCTCTTGTTGCCTTTTAAAATCCCTGAGCAGGTCCTGATGCACCTCTGGCCCGCTTGAACTTTCATTGTCCAGCTTTAAACTCATCTCTTCTGTAAAAAAAGAAGACGCTCTCCTTTTGCTTTCTCCTTTCCTCATACAGCACAGGTCATTGTTCATATTGTAGTGTGTATAACACAGAGACTAAACTAAAACATCCATCTCTCCATCTGGCCTGCTGCACACAGTGGGTCAACATGTTCTGACACATGCAAAATTTTTATTTACATATCAGATTTGCGGCAGGATTAATTTGCGCAGTTACTTAAATAAAATCACACGCGACATGCTGGCACTATTTTTAAACTGCACTCGCAATTTAGTTCCCTTCTGGCTTTACCACAAACTTAGCTAAATTTTGTGTTAGACCATGCAGTCCCACAATTTTCACAGGTTTATTAAACATCACACAAATGCATTTCACTTTGATGCTCTTTCTTAGTTTTTTTCTCTGTATTATCAGAAACCATTACTTCATTGTTGACAGATGTTGAAGACCAATCAATGGGAGCATTGTAATAAAGCTTAGATGATGCATTAAGGTCTTATTTTCTCCCTCAGATGTTTCCTATAGTAAAATTCCATTAGGCGATCAAACAGTTTTCTTACACTTTCATGTTCTGTAGTGTCACTGCTGCATTGACAACCAAAGAAGCCATTGTAGCTTGTAACAGCACAAAATGATGTTGTCGTTTACAAAGGCTTTAGCAAACACTGCAGTATGTTAATTGGAAAATAGAGAGACTCAAGAGAAAAGAGGGAGACAATGAGAAGCAAAAGAAGAAAAAACGTAGAAAAAACAATGCTAATACGGTATTGTTTCCAAAAACAAAGCTGTTGTTTATTAGAAATAGCTGCTTCTGGATTTAGTCGGTGTGGCTTCATGAATTAAAAACTTTGTTGCTGACTACAACATAATAAACTCAAGCATAACTTGTAAAATTAATTAGTGCGTGCCTCAGTTGTTCTACGAGATTAAAGTTTAAATTGTTGGAAATAAACCAAAGCGTTTTTCTATTGCGGCAGTTAGTATAAGGCTTCTGTGCAGAAACAAGCTAAAAACATTATAGGATATTTAGATCACAGTATGTGGTTGTACAGATTTACTGTATCTAGCTACTTGTCCAACATAAGAATTCAGCGACTTTTAGCATGTAGCTTTTAGTTTATGAAGTGCTAATAGCTTCATTGAATTAAAATGAGTAAATATGGATACTTGCTAATGTTTGCTACCCAGGCTCTGACATTCTGGACTGTTTCTAGCTTTGTGGGGCCCTATGTAGGATGCTGTTTGGCACCACATGACACAATTTATTACAGTTTACAAGCAAAACAGGCTACAGTCATAACAACCTCACAGCTATATTAAAATTAAATATCTGAAGTTGAGCCCTAAAGCAAGATGACTGATAATATAAAGAAAACAAAAACTCAGAGCAATAACGCATTGCCACAATAGTTCAAAATAATCAACAATGGCCTTAAATTGTATTCACTAGTCACTTAATAAATAACTTGTGTTTTCTAAAGTAGTGGCACACATCTGAACTTCACAAATGAATCATAAATAATAAAGTAATTAGGGGGACATGGAGGAGTGCTCTCACCTCACAGCAAGGACATGGCTTTGATACTTGGGCCATCCAACACAAATTCTCTGGGTGGAGTCTGCATGTCTTCCCTGTGTTACTATGGGTTCTCTGGCTTCCTGTCCACTGTCCAAAGACATGCGCATGCAACCAGAGGCACATTTATCTACAAGTTTTACTTTAATGCCCTCAATGACCTTCAATACCCAGTTCTTAAATAATTTTTATCATTTATCCTTGAACTTTTATTGATTTTCTGTTTCATTTTAACTGTTTTATTGTTTCTATTTGCCTAAAGTCTGCTCCTGTCTGGTCTTATTTTATTGATGATTCTGTACTGTAACTGTTTCCTCTTTAGCTTGGACTTGTGAGTTTTCTATGCAAGGTAGCAGTGTTTTTTGTCATTTTGACTTGTGTAATAACCTATTATGTACTGTGACATGCAATTTTTAGTGTATGTCCTGGGCTAGTGTAGGATGGTAGGTAGATACGGTATTCTGGACTGATGCCAGTGCTGTATGCTGAAATCTGGAGCTGATTTCTTCACTAGTATTGTTTTATGATGATAATGAATGTCTTTAGATGAATGTGATAGTAAATGGGTTTAGTGTGAGGTGTGTATACTGTCTACTGTAGTGTTTTTTTGTATATAATGGACTTTATATTTGCCCTATGATATCATGGTAACTTATTCCTTATGTACCCCGGGCCTACAGATGGAAACTAGCTATACCATACTTTTTAGATTCGATACAATACTGATTACTGTTGGGGGAAATGTAATCGATACCAGTACTAAAAATTTGGGTATATTTTTTCAAAATATTGTTACTGTTAAATACACCTGATACCACTTTTTTTCAAACCGATACGAGTACGATTTGAGTACTTGCCGATACCGAGTACCGATACGAGTACTTATATAGGGGTTACTTTATAGTTTATATAGTTGCTGCTGTATCTCATGCATCCCACGCCGTGTCGTCTTTTTGCCATCTATCCCCACTCTGCGATGCTAAGTTATTTTTACAACAGAGTGGTTTGAACACAGCTAAACATGGCTAAAATTTGCTCAATATGGACATGTTATACCTCATTTTAAAGCTTAGATACCCAATACTGGTATTGGTATTGGTGCATCCCTATGTTAAAGACATATCACATGACTAATACTGGCCATTTAATAACTTTAATGTGCACAATATAAAATAAATAACTTTAATGTGCACAATAGTGAGTTGCTGCTAGTGGAACAAACAAAACAGCTAACTTCCTGTCACATGACATGGTTGGATCAGTCCAATATGCTGCTGAGTGGGGTTACTTCACATGTATTAATTAGTATCAATGCTTTATTCGAGTAATTGATACCCAAATGAGTACTGCATGAGTATTGATATATCTATACTGCGGTATCCATCACTACAGTGCACCAAAACTAAAATAAAAACTAAACTAAACTAAGTGGCTCATATCTGAAAGAACTGAGAAAGACCTTTCACAGGATGATGACATATCGGAATATCTGCACAACAACAAACCTCCTCAGATAAGGAAGAACATTTAGCTTTGGGGTCCCCAGTGGCTTGTGGGGCCCTATGTATGTGCATAGGCTGTATATAGCTAGAAACGGCCCTGCTGACATTACATAAAGTTGATTGTTTGCCAGTTGCCAAAAAAAGCATTGGATTAATTCATAATTACCTCTCCCAAGGTTGATTAGTTGGTTTGTATTTTAGCTAGGTAAGTTATGGTTGAATATTATGAGGTCCAGAAATTGGCGCCCAAAAATCATATGTTTTAGACCGAGATCCACAACTCCATTTGGATAATGGAAGGAAAGAGTTCTTCATCATTGCGAGATATGTCCAGATGCAAACTCCAGCCACAAGTGGTCAGGGAAGTAGAGAAACGATTAGTCCTAGTGTTCTTTAGCATTTAAGAATATTTAGGCTTTGTAGGTTTTTTATTTTTTAGCTTTAACTAGAAAATGCCTGGTTCCAATCTCAGTCTGTTTATTTTATTTCTATTTACTGTGAGACAGGGCCAAAGCCTTTCATGATGAATACAAGTCTCTTCTTTCAGTTACCCAAATCAGAATGTTCTGTACCCTTCAGTGGAAATGTCCCATAACTGTCGCACTCACCACTATAATCTATTAGGATTTATTAAAATGACTCTATCGCAGGCAGTGACATCAATTCCAATGGTTTTCAAATGCTCGAAGGATTAGATGTAAGACTCAATCAAGCCCTGATCCCGTGCAGATCCTCCGCCGTCTCATTCGGCATATTTGTGGAGGTAAAGCAGGTAATAATGGCGCTGATGTGCTGTGTAATCAAACGGCACGGCAGGAGTAATCCTCGCTCACGCTGGCTTTTTCAAACTGATGATGATTTTATTTCTCACCTGCCGTCACAACGAGCAACGCTGGGATCAACTCTGGAAACCTCTTCTCAGTCGCACAGCGGTGGATTCATAATGGAGCAAACACAATCACCAAAACAACTCCTCCACGACTGGTTAGGGCTGACATTTACCACTTTGGAGAACTAGAAGAAGCCTTTAAAGCTGCTTTTGTATTTTTGGTAATGCTACGTAGCTATTTCACAACAGCGATTTTCCAAAGGGTCACCTAAGGACTGCAATAAGCTTCTTTCCTGGTCTTTTTAATAAGGGCAATGCTGTATACCCTAAATAAAAATGGCCATATGCTTTCAGCCTTAGACATATTTTTGTGAACTTACTTTAAACTGTTTACATTTTTCCCCCTCTTGTAACACTACAGTAATATATTATTTTTAGAGTCTTGGGCTAGAAAACGTTACATACATACTGTACATACATAGCCTTGACAACATGAAACAATGTATGCTCAAGGAAGGTTTTCTAACATGAAATAGAAGAATATTCTGTTTAATAAAGTGCTGGCTTGGTTCTCCAAAAATACTAACAATAATTGACATGCTATCATCTTGTCTGTGAAGAATCTCAGTCATCCAGGCCAGAGATTTACAACCTGGGGGTTGGGACACCCACTAGATGTTACCAAAGCTTCACAGTTGGTGAGGGTCTCTTGAAAAAGAGGTCCAAGCTAGGGCTGAATGATAATGCAGACTGGCTAATGCATGGCAGTGGTCACAGAAAATGTCTTTAGGAATAGATAGATTACTAATACTTCTGTGATTTTTTTGTTATGCTGTGAAAGTTATCCAATAAATTACTTATTTTTTCCTAATTATTAGTGTCAGGGAGGTGAAGGGTGGGGGCCATCAACTGAGAAAATGGGGGTCACTTGGAAAAAAGCTTAGGAACCACTGATCCAGGCTAACTGAATCAAAAACAAAAGGTCCTAAAAATATGTCATATAAACTTGTTTTTTAAGTTGAAGACGTTGCACCTCTTATCCAAGAGGCTTAGTCAGTTCTGAAATAATGAGTTTTATGCACCTAGGAGGAAGGAGTTTTGACTTGAAATCAAATTTTTTCAGACCAAATTGGTCTAGAGTGGATAAAAGCCTTAGCCTATTTCGTAGAGCCACTTGTCCACTAACCAGAAGGTTGGAGGTTCAAACACCACTCCCACTGTTGCATACTGTTGTTGTGTCCTTGGGCAAGACACTTAACCCACCTTACCTCCAGTGTCTGCAGACACTTCTGTGTGAATGGTTCCTTGATGTAAAGCACTTTTAGTACCCATGGAGGTAGAAAAGCATTATATAAATGTGACCATTTACCTGTTTTGAGTTTTTAGAAGTAAATTGTCCTCTGCTGAGCTGTTCATTATCAAACAACCTCTGCATAAGAGCTTGTACCAACACCTCAGGGCCAATCCCATCTTTGTCAAAAAAGAAAAACAGAAATAATGGTTTGAGATTTTACCTTCCATCTTCCAACAGTTTCTTAAAACCCAAACAAAACAGTTTCACTCAGGCCAATCAACATTAGAAGGAGCAGATTAAGCTAATGGTCCTCAGGTGGGTTCAGAACCTGCAGAGGCCAAAGAACTTCTAATTATCTGAAACTAGTCTAAGGCTTTTGTCCACTCTAGACCAGTATGATTTGGTTTGAGGTCAAAAACTCCTCCCTCCATGGATCATAAATAAAAACTCAGCTCACACGCTTACAGTTGAATTTCAGAATTGAAACGACTCTAATGTTTAAAAAAAAACAGTCCTGGTGATTTCTTTATAGACCCTCTTGTTTTTGATGCTATCATCCTGTTAGAATATGTATCTCATCAAATTAACATGACTACACATAGTTTATGTATATTATAAACAACAATAGAGATGCATTATGCAGTGCCTTGTGTGATTGCAGTGCAGTAGCCCTAATATATTGTATCAACATAAGGTACTTTGACATGTTAAAAAACTCTTTCGACTTTATTTTGCAAACCTGAGGCTTTTTCTTTGCTGTTTAAAGAGGGCCGTTGACAAGTAATTACTCACCAAAAGAAATAATAGTTCCACTCACAGCTTTTAAGGCGAGACACTGCTGATAAATAGGATTTTTTTTTTTAAACTAACAAATATCAATGTGAAACTTTACCTGTAGAATACTGCCATAAAAAGAGTAAAAAATGTATAGCAAGTTTTGAGTCATGTAATGTTTTCATATGCAAAACAGGTATACATGTATGCACAAAAATGTGCAAATTTCCATATATTTCTAAAAGCAAAATCTGAAAATTGGATAGAGACAGGTTTAAAATGACTCATTAATTTTGTTGACATGTTACACAAAAACATTTTTACCATGGGAATTATCTGATTTTGTCTTTCAGAAAATTAGAAAATACTGACAATAGCCTTGACAATTTTACCTTGTTTGTAGGAGTAAAATGACAAATAAATCAAGCAAATTATTATTAATTATATATCAACAAATCACTCTGTAAAAGCCTTCAAAACATTGTTATGTACAAGACTTGAAAATGTGATGCTTATAGATGCTGCTAAAATTAATCTATCATGCCAGCGACATGTAAACAAGAGGTCATAGTGCTACAGAATTATTGTGTTGTCTTGTAAACAACCTCTAGGATTCTTGTGTTTTAAGCTGTGAAGTCAAACGTGTAAAGTGTTCACAATTAAAAAATGCAGTTGTGTGAGGAGCCCCCGACACTCATCAAAGCTGTTATTGCTAACGAGAGTGTGCTTTACAGCAACAACAAAAAGTACACCTCCCTTGCCTCACTCATTTACATTACAAAGCAATGGGATGCACTGTATGTAATGTTCTTACAGTAAAAAGTGCTTTAAATTCAAACTAGTTCTAATTTAATGCACACCTGGATTTATAGTATTTTGAATTTGATGATTTTTGTGTTTGCAGATCTTGAAGACGTGGATCCTGAGCTGGTGGCAGTCTCGTCTCTGGGCTTCAGTGGCTGTCTGTCTGCTGTTCGCTTTAACTCCATCACTCCTCTGAAAGCAGCGCTGCTCACATCGGACCGCTCCGTGAGAGTCAGCGGCCCATTGGTTCATTCCAACTGCGCTTCTGCCTCCTCAGCCAATCCCTACGCTGCAGAGACCACCCACTCCTTATCAGGTACAACACACACAACTTCAACCAACCCAAGATCAGATCCAATCAGAAGAGAGAACAGCTTCAGTAGTAACTGTGTTCACAAACAAAAGAGCTCAACTGTGCCCGCCTCCTTCTGGCGCTGCAATAACATCTTCCATTCATTTAATTTTTCTCATAGACTTGTCGAAAAATACGTATATTAAAAGTTTAAAAGCTTATGGGGTAACTCATGACCATAGCACAAAAAAAAAAAAAAAAAATCCCAATCCAATAACCCATTTTAACTGTATATTTTATATCTGAAACATAATTTTAAACTTTCTCCAAAAAACAAAACTAAAGAACTAATAATTAATATGTTGCAGTAAATTCTGTCTTCATTTGCCAGAGCTGAGACTCTACACAACCCAGCAGCCTAAGATTTGTTTTGGAATTAGCCTACTTTAATAATTTGTAGTCTGTACAAAATTCTGAATCAATTCAGAATCTTTTTCAGAAAAATTATTATTTTTTCCATCAATAAAAGCAACATGCTATAATTTCAGCAAAACATTTTTTTTTTTTAAAGTTAAGAAAGAGAAAATTAGAGAGGGGCTCCTCAAGAGACCAGACAAGAGTAAACCTTGGACCAGCTTTTCTTCGTTGGTGATATAGCCCTTTTATATCTCCATGGGTACTCAAAGCTCTTCACATCAACCATTCACCCATTCACTCACACATTCATACGCCACAAAAAGTAAAGTGAAGAAGATAAAAGTGAAAGTTGTGAAAGTTTTGAACATTTGTGTGATGCCCCTGTGAATGAGCATGGAAAAGCTTAAGGAAGAAAATAAGTTATTAGAAAAGTGAAAATCTGAGTGTGATTATGCAAAAAAATGACAAGATCACCTAACTCTGAATACTTTGACACATCATCCAAAAAGATGAGTTTGAGTGTGGCCTGAATACTTTTTTGGTGGGAAATTGACTGGTTGACAGACAGAATAATTTACTTAGACAAGCAATTTAGTGTAATCAAATTATATTCAAGCGCTCTTCTTCTGACCCATTAGACAGAAAGACGCTTTCTGAATGGGCATGACGGACAAGCTCACTCAGGGGGGGCAATGGAGAGAAAAATATCCTATTATATTATCTAAACTATTGTCCATCTTTATATGCATATGTGCAGGTAAATGGCATCAATTCAATTCAACTTTATCATTCCTCAAAGTGAAACTCAGGATATGTCTCTGCAAAAAAGTTGATTCAAACTTCTTTTATCATCAGCTGGAAGTTCCTGTGGTGCCTTGTCCTGTAGCTCACTGATCTCAGACGTCCTCTGTTGCTGGGGATGGTCCATGTTGCTCAGTAGGGTTTGACATTAACACTAGCCAACCAAGCCAAATGCAGGTAGATTTTCATTTTGGCTAGAAGTTAGGCTTGAATTTATGTTGCTCTGCTTGAGTGTGCACCATTTATTATAGAGTCATTGTTCATGGTTAAAGAAAGAAATTAGTAGTAATAAAAAAAAAAGACATGTTTTAAGAGTTGTTACACCAAATGCATAGAGTTACATTTTATCCCAGCAATACTTCACTTAACAGAACAACAGCTCTTAATTGCTGGGTTTCAGATGATGTCACAACATTCTATAGGCCTGTAGTATTTAATTTAGATGGGGATCAGGCAAAATCTGTATAATTAAAATGCAGATTTTTAGGTGTGGGTGGGTACATACGGCGAGATTATGGACCTTATCACTAATAAAAAATAATCAGGTTCAGCATTTCGGAATGTTATTTTTGGATATTTCTCATGAAAATATCATATAACTTATACAGGAAAACTGGCTCCTGCCCCCATCTGAGAGAGAGAGGCATCATCACATTCTAGAATCTGAAAGCAACCAATAGAACCAAACATTACAATGAAAACAAGATAATTATGTGCACACACAGAGACTAACACTCAGACTTCATATATCTACTTAACGTCACTCTTTTGAATGTTTTTTTTAGTTGAATGAGAGAGGTACATAATTTAATTTCCTCTATGCGGCTGTTCCATAGATCTACCCCTTTGACTGATTGTGACCATATTCTGCAGTGTTTTTGGCAAGATGTTATTTTTTATTTTAAACATCAATTTTAAAGTAAAGAGGTCCACTAAATTGTAGAATTTTAATGTTTGTAGATTCCTGAATAATGTATTAGTTGGCTCTCCACTGTTTGTACAAGATGTTCTAAGTCTTCAACAGAGCAGTACAAGGTGGTATCATCTGCAAATATTATATAATTTAACAAATCCGATCCATTACATGTATCATTAATATAGACAATAAATAACTTAGGTCCCAAGATTGAACCTTGTGGAATTCCACAGGTCACTTTTAGATTTGCTAGACTTCACCTCATTTGACTCAACATACTGATACCTGTTCTCTAAGTAGCTTTGCAGCCAACTATGTACAGACCCCCAAAACCATATTTCTCCAATTTTTGTAATAAAATAGTATGATCTATTGTATCAAATGCCTTTTTTAGGTCAATGAAAACACCTATGCTAGTATTTCTTTTTGTCTATTGCTAAAAATACATTTTCAGTAAGTTCCGTAACTGCCATTGAGGTAGAGCGTTTTTTTTCTGAACCCATATTGGTAATCAGTCAGTAAGTGATATTTCTCTATGTATTTATCCAGTCTTTTAACAAAAAAAATTTCTTTTTTTTTTTTTTATTGTGAGAGTATTGAAATTGGTTTGTAATTAGAACATAAATGCTTATCTCCACTTTTGTATATGGGAATAACTTTGGCTATTTACATGTTATCAAGGAATATTCCTAATATAAAAGACTGGTTATTGTATACTATAAAATATACACAAAAAGTACACTACTTACATTATGGCCAGTAAAATCACTAATTGGCTAGCAATTTGTGACAAAGACAAGCCACGTTGGCCAGTGAGGAATAAAAGTAAATGTCAAGCCCTGTTGCTCAGTATAGCATCCATCTATCCAACTGGAGGTTAGTGCTGGAGTTTGCTTTGGTCATTTTGGGCATACATAAAAATAAAACAAGTACAACATTTAAGTGAGATGCAGAATAAAATAAGATAAAATAGGGTAAGATATGCTACAGATGGACTAGTGTTATTACTAAATATACGGGTATGAACAGAACAATGGGCTTTGTTTATGAATGACTTTTAATAAAGTTACTTAAGAAGTGTTAAAGAGAACTCTCGGATTCATTACACGTACTCAAGCAGCTCATGTGAACACGTAACTCCAGGGGCTGCAAGAACACCTCTCTCCTCATTAACATGGCATTTACATAGAATTGACTATGTATTAGGACAAGGAAAAAAGCAAGGGGGGTGAGTGCGGGGGGTTGCACATAGACAAGTGCATGACAGGGGGGTGTTGTAGGGCCACAGGGGTTGGAGTAATAGTCTGTACAGAGGGGACTGGGGCAGGGACTGGTCAATGCTTAAAGAGCAACAAAAGCAGCAAGTATGAAGTCTGTTTGAGGCTCGCACCTGCTTAATACCACCACAGATCACTCTTATTCTATTCTAATTTGAAAAAAAAAAAAAAAGTTATTTACAGTCAGACAGAAAATATACTCCCAATATGTTTGAGTCATTCACAAAATGAGCTAGGAGGTATGAACCCTCTCTATAAACAGAATAACAGACTAAACATGAATATGGAACAGGCACCAGATATTGTTATGAACATAATAGTGCAAACAGTAAGCAATGCAAAAAATCAACTGGTGGAGAATAAAGATATGGTGCTTATAAAGTGACTGCAGTCAAGTGACATTAACAGAGCAGGGTCTAATGTTCATGAGTCGTACTGTACAGCAGAGGGGGAGAAAGTGCTCCTGTGATGGGAGGTTCTGGTCCAAATGAACTGTAGCCTCCTGCCTGAGGGGAGTGGTTCAGAATGTTCAGGGTGAGAAGGGACAGCTGTGATCTGACCTGCACAGCCCAGTGTCCTGGAGGTGACGGGAGGCTGCAGCCGATCACCTTCTCAGCTGACCATACAAGGCACTGTAGTCTGTGTGTGGCCCTGGCGGTGGCCCCTAGCGTGCCACACGGTGATGGAGGATTGATTTGGTTGGCAGATTTATATGTTCTGTTTTTCAGCTGCTGCAGGAAGAACATCCTCTGCGGGGCCTTCTTTTTTTGGCTGGAACATTTTTACTATCCATTTTCAACAAAATAGAATAATTTGTGCTGTGTTGTAAACTGAAAAACATAATCATACCTTATATAACATCACAATAAATTTGTTTTTACAATGCCATACTAATATATAATAATAATAGAATTGTTATTATTAGTAGATGTTTAAAGCGTAGGTGTTAGTATGCACTTACTTTAGTTCTCTTTCAGATAAAGTTTGTGTCCATAGTACAATATTTTTCTCCTTGGCTCCATGCATTTTTGTCACTGATAATTCCATGTTAATGATGTAGCGAAAAGTAAATTTGTTAGGTGACTGAAGACCGAGAATTTTTTTAGTAGTAGTAGAATTTTTTTTTTGTTTTTTTAGTATTAGTCTTTCCACTGATTTAGTCAATTAAGGATAAAAAAACTAAAAAAATAAAATAATAATAAAAAATAAAAAATATAAAGATTCCTTTGCAATCCCAAAACATTTGTATAAAAGGACTGATGATCGGAACATTTGTCACATATTGGAGTAGAATTAGGTTTCATCAGAGTAGGTTCTATTTATAACATTGAAATTAATTATCTGATGATTTTGATTTTTTGATGAAGATATAATAGTCCCCCATAGTTTTTCCAGCTGTCATGCTCCAATAATCCTCCTACATCTCTACACCACACTTTCTCAATATGTAGCGGTTTATAATTAACAGTTAATAATACACTATATTGCCAAAAGTATTTGCTCACCTGCCTTTGCACACATAAAACTTCCGTCTTAATCCATAGGGTTTAATATGATGTTGGCCCACCCTTTGCATCTATAACAGCTTCAGCTCTTCTGTAAAGGCCTTCCCCAAGGTTTAGAAGTGTTTATGGGAATTTTTGACCATTCTCCCAGAAGCACATCTGTGAGGTCAGACACTGGTGTTGGCTGAGAAGGCCTGGCTCACAGACTTCACTCTAATTCATCCCAAAGGTGTTCCATCAGGTTGAGGTCAGGACTCTGTGCAGCCCAGTCAAGTTCTCCCACACTAAACTCACTCATCCATGTCTTTATGGACCAGGCTTTGTGCTCTGGTGCAGTCAATGTTGGAACAGGAAGTGGCCATCCCCAAACCTTTCCACAAACCTTTCCACAAAGCTGCAGTCCTAGGTGCTTGATTTTATACACCTGTGGCCATGGAAGTGATTGGAACACCTGAATTCAGTTATTTGGGTGGGTGAGCGAATACTTTTGGCAATATAATGTATACTATAAATCTGTGAACACAATACTCTGCTGGGCCTTCTTCCACTTGAGGTCTTGGAAGATGCAACTGCTACTACTTCTTGTATAAACCACCCAGGCTGTTGTATCCAAGAAAGACCCACAAAATGCCAACAAAATCTTCTCTCGTTGTCTTACTCTACCCATCCTGACCCAGTGGTGTCTCGAGTGTCTTTACCTCCACTCAGAGGCTGTTCATTACACGTCTAAGGGCTCATTAAACATGGTGTGGGGCTGTAGATGAGATTAGCTCACGACAGCGCGGCAGTCTTCAGAGGATCACAGCTGTCTCCCTGACTGATGGCTCTGGTGCGCTCATATCTCACCCTACAACGTTGACGCTTTTTATTTGACTCTACCCTATTACTCTTTATTTTTCTCATTTTATTTCAGCAGTATGTTTTCACAGTCTGTTTCAGGGTTAGATCTATTATTTTAGACTTGAAGGGGGCAATAAACAGAAATAAACACAAACAATATGCACCAAATATGCTGCTGTATTAAATGTGCACTACAAAAATACCCTTAATAATAGTTAAAACCAGTCATTCCCAAACTGTGGGGTAAAGGTACTGCAGCTGTTGTCTACAATAAGTACATATAAAGAAATATGTTACAGTATATTCTTATTTTAAAATATCACAGCTTATAGCCATCAGCCTGAGTTGTTTATGTTTTTTGAATAACATTTTCAGGGGAACACATGGTGTCTCTTTAAGCCTCTGGAGTAGCTGATGTAGACAGTACTTTTAATACTTTCATTGTGAATGTCCTCAGTAAAGGGGACATAAAAGTAAATAGTTGTCAAAGTATATTTACCACCTAATGGAGCATTGCCCCCTGTCTCAGGCCCAAAGTATCTAGGATAGGCTCCAGCCACTCATGATTGAACACAATAAGCATTGAACAACTGCAACTGACAAGAAATCATAGACAATAGGAGCAGTTTTAAGCCATAAATGTGGGCAGCACTTCTCAAGCTTCAAAACTGTTCTTGTTTGATGATCTCATATTTGATAAGAGATATGATAATAACTAGTTTACTAAAATAAGACATTCAATATACAACACTATGCAAAGCGTAGCGTCACCACAGAGGTGCGCAGCATAGGGGCTGGGGCTCCACTGGGGACTGAGGATCTACTACAAGATAAACTTGTGTTTGGTCAGATTTTTATAAAAATACAAAGGTATAATGCCCAAATATGCTCCAGTCTGTGGAGAGAAGCAGACCATGTTTAAATTATAGGAGTTGTTTAAATAAACTTATTGAATCTAGGAGAAAGCCATAAATTGTATTCATATTTTTACGACAACAACAGCAAGTTGAAAATAGTATAATATCATCTAAAGTACGCCAGAATGCAGGGAATTATATATGGCATGGGGGCCTCCAGACCCCCAGACCCCGAAATCTAAAATCTTGTGTGGGGCGCCAACAAAGCTTGGGCTGGCTCTGCATAAGGTTATAACCTAAAAATTGACATAGACCTACAATTTACTGTAACTAAGCTCTTATGGTCACTTATCAATAACATATCTATCTAAGTATGATCATGAGTATGAGTATAAACCCAGTGTGAACCATATTTACCTACTCAATAATAAAAACTAAAATGACTGGGTGGACTGTTGCAGACTTGTTAGCACTCTGGTCTCACCACAACAGTCAGTCTGTCTGAATATTAACCCTGCAACTACTGTCCAAGGTGTACCCCACACCCACAGCCACATTAGCGCCTGTAAGGAATTGACTAAATTAGAAAATGACTAAATGAATACTGTGTACAGACACTTTTCATCCATATACATGTATTTATTTTTTGTGTGTTTGATTTTCCTCAGATCAGCCCAGTTCAGTGGATCCTGGTCAACCTCTTGTCAACACCATCAGAAGTGACTCGGCTCTAATCGGAGGTAAACTACCAGAGATAGCATTTCATGAATCGTATCAATCACTACAAAATATCAGAAGAAATCAGCACGATTTCACCTACTTTAGTTGTTTCATCAAATCTCACCAGATTACACTTATTTTAGTTCTTTAAATTAGTGTTTCCCAACCAAGGGTATGGGGAAACTTTTCAAGCTGATTGTTGCCCCTATCCCAACCTAATAAAGATGTGTTGCTGTCAAGAAAGTGAGTTTTCACCATGTTTACTCTCACGTACCTTTCCTCTCTCTCCAGGTGTGATCGCCGTGGTGATCTTCATTACCGTGGCGGTGCTGGTCGTCATGGCGCGCTTCATCTGCAGCAGGAAGGAGACGTACAGGACCCAGCAGGTCAAGGCCTCTCAGTCTGAAGACGGCCACGAGTTTCCCTTCAGCAGCAGCCAGGCCGACTCCCAGACCGTCAACAATGAAAACCCCAACGAGTACTTCATCTAGCATTGACTTCTGATCTTTAACCCTTGACCTGAGGGGGACAGAGCGAAAGGTTAATGGACAACCACAGGGCTCGAAAGCCCAGTGCACCAGTGTTATGTGACTGGGGTTTGTGGATAACTTTGCACAATCTGAAAAATGTTGGACAAAACACTGAAGATGTAAATAGTGACTTCTGTAAATGGTGAATTGTGTGCTCTACCAATATACTTCTCTTCCATAATGAACTTATGAATTTATTACTATCAATATTTGGGAACACTTTGTATTAAGGTACTTTTACCAATACTTTACATGCTTTTTTAATATGCTTGATTTTTGTTATAGTCTAAATAGCATCACTGAGAATTACTACTTGCAATACTGCAGAGATGGAGTACTTTGACTCGAGTCATTATTTTGAGGACTCAGACTTGGACTTGTCTCTTGTCAGACCAGGACATGAAAGACTTGACTCAGACTTATGGACAATAACTCTGATTCTGTCATACTTGTGTTTAGTTTCCTTTTTGCGCTGAAACAGAGACAGTGTTGCTCTATATTTAAGTAAAAAATAAACCTTATTTTTCTGTTCATGAAAAGGTACATACAAAACTAAAATCACAAGATGTCAGTGTAGTTCCAAGGATACTCAGTTTGGTGACTTGGCTCAGACCTGTGTGTGTGAAGACTCTCTCATACAGACTTTGGCATCACAACAAAAAAGGTTTAAAAAGAATTCATTAGCAAATGGTGAGGTGGGTTCACGACACTCATTCCAGCAGAGGCTACATTATTGCTAAAATCCCAAAACTAGTTTAAGGCCAGTAGAATCTAGTTTCAGTTGAAAACTCATCTCTCTGACCAGCTTACTTCAGAATTGAAAAAGTATTTTGGATGAAAGATGAAATGTCTTTAACTTTACAACCCAGATGACTTCTTTTTAAAACATTTTGTTGTAATTGACTCAGACTTGAACTCTCCTTTAGTTCATTTAGACTTAGCTTGGACTAGAATTGATTTAGACTGCCACTGGACTTGACACTGACCGGGCCACGAGGGATCTGACTTACCAGCCTGTTGTACGGAGCAATAGAGAAAGTTTTTGAGTCCCTATGGATGAAACTGCACCTCACCCCTCTTGTCTTGGCTTTAAGGCTCTAACTTTCTGTCTGTGGGGTGCTAATAGTTCATGTGCTGGGTGGGATGGATCCTTGATGATGCAGGTTGCTCTGCTTCTGCGCCCCCAGCAGAGAGGCAGCTGTAATCTTTAAGGAGATAGCAGTTTGCACACCACACAATAATGGATATAATTTATAACACTAGTCTTAAGAGTGTGTAATCTAACAGCTTTTATGGCTTGGGTTCAGTGGAAAATGGAAGTAAAAAGCTATGTTATGGAAAACCTATTTAAAATTGTATTTGTTGTATCCTGTATTTTTTTATGATTCTGTTCTAATGTTTTCTCCTAGTTCAATAGGCATAAAACCAACAGGACTTTTTTCTGTAAATGGTTATATTGTACCTTAATACAAAGTGTTCCTCAAGGTTCATTTGATGTGACGAGTCAAACAGTTTGTTCCAGTCCAAATACAGTTTTGTGAATTTATAAAAAAAAAAAACACACTTTTCTACCACACAACTGCAGTGAGATGTCAGAGCCATCAACGTCAACACATGCATTATAATACACAACGGCAGATTCTATGGGAGCGATGACATGCACGGATCATATCTGCATTTCAATATAAAACCAAGAAGAATGGCAATTTGAGCAATTCTTTACACACAAAAATACCCATGTACCCTTTTTAGTGACTTTTTACTGCACTTCTGTGTTTCTGTGTCATCACGAGTGTCATAAAGGCTCCAAGGTGATAACATTTTATTTATTTTTTTCTATACTCCTTGTACTTTCCTGTCTGCACCATCTCTGGGTGGTAAATCTTCACTGGTAGCAGCCTGTAAACCACTGCATGTGTCAAACGCTTCATTTCATTGGCATTTAATAGGGTTTTTGCCGAAGCCCACAGCATTGGGTCTGACAGGTCACCGAACAGATCATGGGATTGGAAATAAAAGGGAAGTGGAGTGAGGCTGACAGAGACATAAATGAAGCTATATGAAAAGCAGCCAGCTATTGATATTCGATGTTCACAGATATGGAGCTGGGAGATGGGAGTTAAAGGTGCTAAAGGTGCACAGCAGTCTTTTAACAAGACAAAAGATGAGAGTCAAATGGGTGTAAGTGACATTTTGGGTTAAAGCAAGGAAAATAATTATGTGTAAAATTCATTTTATTTCACTTTTTCAATTTAAAGTGAAACACATAATATATATATATATATACACTGAAATACTGCAAGCGTTTTTTGTAATTGTGATGATTACAGGGCAGTAGCTCAGTTGGTTTGCCCAAAAACCTAAAGGTTGGTGGTTTGATCCCCGCTATCTGTGTTGCATACTGTTTTTTTTGTTTGTTTTTTTTTGTTACCTTCATTTTAACCAGGAAAGTCCAACTGAGATTAACAATGTCTTTTGCAGGAGAGTCCTGGCCCCATAGGGGACCTCTTGTACATGTTTTTGGTGGAAGGGAAAACTGAGGAAACCTACACAAGCACATGCAAACTCCACAGGAAAAAGGCCCCACGCAGTCTTGGAATCAAACCTGGGACCTTGTTGCTGTGAGGAAGCAGTGTTAACCATGTTGTGACCTTAGGCAAGACACTTCACCCACGTTGCCTGTATGAATGTGTCAGTGTGATAGTGTGTTTGGTGGTGGTCGGGAAGGCTGCAGGTGCAGATTGGCAGCCAGGTTTTTATCAGTCTGCCCCAGGACAGCTGTAGCTCACCACCACCGATGTGACTGAGGAGTGACCAATGCATCAGTATAATAATAATAATAATAACAACAACAACAACAACAACAACAACAACAACAACTATTATTATTATTATTATATTAGTAGTAATAGTAGTAGTAGTAGAAGTAGTAGTAGTAGTATTATGGTAAGATATATGACGTGTTTTGAAAAAATGAATATTACATATTTATTACATAATCATAACTATTAAAATAAATAAATGCTTGAAATATGTCACTATATGTAAGTAACCTATATACAATGTCATAAACAGCCACATACTGTGACTGGAGTAGGCAATGTAAGTCAAATGTTTTGCCCAAGGACACAACGACAGTATGCACTGGTCTGAGCAGGATGTTGGATGTCCACTAACCCTCTGGTCAGAAAGCATCCCGCTTAACCTCTGCACCACTGTGACCCCCAGGTTTCCCTTTTTAACAGAACTACTAAGATAGTCCCACTTTTTAAACAATATTCACATTTTTATAAATCCAGTATACTGTACATTTGTTTACAAAAAAAGCAGAACACACACAGTAATGGCTGTCCTGAGTCCAAGGTTTCGAACTTGTGATGGTATAGCTAGCTTACATATGCTTACATTTTTTAAAATATTTTATCATTATAGGCTAAACTGTCATATGACCTTATCACCTATTAGTGTAGTTAGCCCTGTGACTAACTGGTCATTACCCACAGTTTAACCCACTTAGAGCGAAACTTTTCTCATTTCTTTGCCATTTCTACCTCATTTTCCTTCTTTGGAGCTCCCCCTACAGTTCAGAGTAAAGCACTGTCTTAAATACTCACAAGACCAGTTGATTCCTGTGTGATCGCTCTCTCAGATTTACTTCTGTTTTCCCCTCTGCGTAACTGCACAAAGTTTTTCTGCCATTTGACCGCTCTGCCACGGCAAAAACTGAGACACAACCCCATTACTAGGTTGTTGTTTTGCTAACCACAATGTGCCACTTTCTCACGAGACTCAAGACAAATGATTTAACCATCACTCTGGACTCCGAAACTGTTTATTTAAGCTTAAAAAGTTACTGAGTTCCGCTTTAAGGCCCATAGTTGCCGGGATAGGCGCCAGCTGCAACCCTGACAAAAATAAGCAGAAAAAGACCATGTAATAAATTAATAATTCATAGCTTTCTGTTATGTTGAGGAACAGAGGAAATCTCAGTTTGTAAAATTGTTAGTGTACATGCCACCAGGGACTGAAAGACCAAAATGTCCTATTCATTTTATGTATTGGTCCGTAGAGAAAAAGACAATTGTCCCCCACACAAGCGCACTCAATGTTTCGCTAATGTGGGTGCTCCCAATGGAGACATGCACACTTTCTGAATTTGGCACAAACTGGAGAATAGGCCCAGGCGTAATTACACAGATAGTATTCTGTATTGTACTGCTGTGTTCTCTGTTTACAAAGGATTGCTGCACTTCTTAATCAACAACACAGTGGGTTCCTATGACATAAAGCCAGGGTCAATTAAAATTTGATTTCTATAGCCCAATATCACAACAGTAATTGCCTCAATGGGCTTTAGAGAAACAGGTAAACAAACAGACTGTCCTTAGATCCACTAACAGGAGGAGCAACCATGCTTTGGTCCAAGCTCTGTGCTATTAATTTGGTGACCCGAAAAACAAAATTGCAAATACATGAAAAATAATAATATACTGTAAATTGGGCTTCTGGTCTTGGCATAATTGTAGCAAAATGTTTTTCTGCTTATCAAAGGCAGGTGATGTTTACAATTTTCTGGGTCAAACACTTAGCACTAGCACTACAAAATGGAAGTTCTCCAGAAAACAAGTTTGTCCTATAAATGACACTAATACAAAACTCAGCAGTAGGTAGGTACTTTAGCCTCCCAGTTTTAAAGATCTACCACTTATTTAGTCATTTTGGGACTAAATTAGGACTAAACAACATGTTTTCCTTAAACATCTTGATGGGATAACCTAATTCTCACTTTTAAAACACTGCAACTATATTTTTCTACATTATTTTCTTACTACTATTTCTTACTCCACAAACTGCAAAGAACACACATCCCACTTTTTGGCACTAACCCACCAGCTGAGAATCTATTAAACTAATGTGAATATTGGTGTCATAACTGCCTCCTCTTATACTCCTGCCAAGGAGGTTATGTTTCAAGTTAGTAATGGGCCAAGGAAGAAATTATCACTTTTTGTTTTACTTTTTGTTGTTGGATTCAAAACACAGTCTGGACATAGGGCTATCCCAACAGGCACAAAGGCGTCAGTAAAGTTAGTTTAGTAGTTAGCTCTTTTTGGTGTGGATTTGAAACACTATCAGGGATATTTTGGGGGATAAATTCTTTGGGTTTGTGGGTTTCCTTAACAATAGGCCCTTGCACTGTTTTGGTAATTCTTGATAGGACCTGAGGACCTGTTCCACAGTTCTTTTGAGCTCCTACTTTGGAGCAGGGACTTTCCAGCCAGCCTATGAACTATTTGGGGTAATGCACGTACACAATCATCTTCTGTAATCTGCTTAAAATAATTCCTCGTAACACAGATACAAGCTGATCATTTTAAAGCTGGTTAGATTTACCTGCTGTATCATTTGTCATAAAATGAAGTTGTTCAACTGACGCTGGATCCTTCGTCTCCTTACTCTCTCTGTGAACTCCTTAGGCCTGGACAGTATACAGTGCATTTGCCATACCACCATACTGTTATACTTCCTACAATGAACAGCATGATCTGACTGTCTTCTTCTCATGTTTTGTCACAAAGCAGTGCGGTGCTTATATTACCAAGTTCTCTTAAAGCACCTAATGTTAGATTTAAAGGTTTTGTGGCTCAATAAATTCCAGACCCGAGTACTATGTCTTTACCATTGCCTTGGTGGAGGTCTGTGTTGTGCAAGTGCTTCTAGTTATGATTATTACAATAATATGGCCAATTGTTTTCAGTTCTCAGGTGGTCACAGTATCAGAGTTAGTAAGTCAGGTTTGTTTCTATTGCTAAAGTGGGTTCAAAGTGTCCAAAAAAAGTGCATGGCATTTTTGATATTTTTGATGTGTTTTGGTTATATACGACCATTTTTCAAAGAGGAGAGTAATCCACTGTGCAGTCAATGGATAGAGTATTTACCCCTGAACTAGATGATGGTCTTGCTTCTATATCTTACCATTGCAAGATAGAACCATTGCTTTTACAGAGGTCTTCTCTGCGTTGTATTGTTTATAAAAACTCTAAACTTCATTTCACTTAGTCATTTCACCAACAGGTGTTCTTGTCTGCGGTGTATCAGTGTCCTTGTATTGTTATCATTTGCGTTGCTGCCTCTCTCCCTCCCTCTCTGTTCGTCAGACTGACAGCGGTGCGTGAAAGGAACAAACCTATCTGGCTGTTTACACGAGTCACGTCTTCATAAAGCCACTGGCAGTGCATGTAATTGCCTCATAATCATCTGTCAAGCCCTTTGTCAACAGCAGGACTGGAGCGGCAGGATTTAGAGGCGTTTGCCGAACACCTCTGAGCAAAGACGGCACTGGATTAGATTTTCATTCTGCACAAACAATGGCTTCATACGGTGCGGAAACGTCTCAATTATATCACTACAACAATGTATGCGTGAAGTGACTTGTTAGAAGTGACTTTGGGTGGATGTTTTCTCTTTTGAGATGCTCTGTAATAATAAAAATGCTTTTTACAAACACCATAGTGGCTTCTATTTATTTGAATGGGATTTTTGATCAGGTTTTATAATGAAAAACATTGATTATAGCGATGTCACAAAACATACAAAAAGTTTACATTCATTTTTTTTCTACTTTTTTTGCATACATTTTGTAATCAACTTGTGCCCTGTTTATAAATACCAACTATTTAATTATTTTCAGAATTTTAACCCTTTTTTATGCCAGTGTATGTAATGGCATCTTTTTTTTTTTTTTTTTTTTTTTTGGTAAAAAACAAACACAAAAAATCTAATATTTTTAATATTCTTAAAGCAAAGTGAGGATTATTACAGCTTTGGATATCTCAAAGATGACCAACAACATTTATTTTTAGAGATTATTAAAAACTAACTTTCATTAAAACCCATTAAAATTGGTTATAACTTTTTGTGTTTGTCTCTAAATCAATGTTATTGGTAATCTTTGACATACTCAGGGATGTATTAATTCCCCTAGAAAAATCCACTTTGCATTGCGAATTTTTTTTTTTTTTTTACTAAAAACAATTAGATGCTATTAAATACACCGGCATAAAAAGGGTTAACATTCTGAAAATAATTACATATTTGGTATTTGATCAAGGCAGACGTTGATTGAATGATGTATGAAAAAAGAAAAAGTAGAAAAATATATACATGTATACATTTTTTATGATGTTTTGTTGATGACGACACTTTGGTCACTAAACAGAGCAATTTAATCAATTTCGCTAGCGAGTGTAAAAATGAAGTAATATTAGATTTGTGTTTAGAATATCAACATTACTGATAAAATACACATCTGAGACACATTTCATAGAAGAAGTTAGGAACACAGCAAAGTTATCAAAAAATAAAATGTGAAAAGGACACTTTTGTTCTCATTGGGGCACAAGGGTTAAAGCCAGGAAGCCTGAGCCCTAATAAATACATCATTTAGATATGTGAGATGTGTTGGTGAATTAGTGACTCTAAATTGCCCCTAGTGAATAAATGTGAGAGTGAATGGTTGTCTGTCTGTGTATGTCTCTGGGTCTGCCCTGCAGCTAGTTGGCCCCTGTCCAGAGTGTACCCCGCCTAGGGCCCATAGTTACTGAGATGATCTCCAGTACCTGTGACCTCTACCAGGAAAAAACGGAAGAAGAAGATGAATGAATGAATGAATGAATGAATGTTTGAATGATCCTGCACCTCTCTGGTGCTGAGTTACTGAGGTCTCAGAAGTTCCACAAATCTCCACCTTCTCTATGAAGCCCCCAGAGAATGTTTTTAAAGGTTGTAAAATGTGCAACGCTGTTTTCGAGGCAACCAAGAATGGTTCAAAAACACAAAAAAAACACAATATATATAAAACACAATAATACACAAAATAATAAATCACAATAAAACACAAAAATACTCAGAATAGCAGCACCGACTCAAGTGAAGCAGGTCTTGTGATAAATAGACATTTACCAACTATTGATAGAATGCTAAATGTTTTGAAACAAAGCTGTCATTGTTATCAGCAGCTGTTAGAGCTGAGTTAATTGCACAGATTGCATTCTGTTTACATTTCATTAAATAACTTGTGTGACATTTAACTGTTAGTCCCTGAAATGCAGTGCAGCTCTGTGGATTTATTCAGAGCTGGGAGAACATTTCCTGACTATGAACACTAAGTTGCCAACTCACCTACATTCACTTCTGTTTTATATTCCTTTTTTTTTTTTTTTTTATCTTTCAGCTGCTCCCTTTTTCATTGGGGTCACCACAGGTTTTATAACCCTCCAGTTCATGGGGCACGCTTAACCCACTGCACCATTGTTGCCCTCCTACATTCACTTCTATATTCTTTTTTATTTTTAAAACATAGTGTGTTGGGGGCATGGTGGCAGAGCAGTTAGTGCTCTTGTGTCTCAGTAAAGAGTCCTGCATGTCCTCCTTGTGTTACCGTGGCTTCAACTTACCGTCCAATCACATGCATGTGTTAAGTGAATTGGTAACTCTAACTCGCCAGTTGTTGTTGGTCTGTCAGTGTCTGTGTCAGCCGACCTGGCCCCTGGTAAATGGTCACATTTACAATACATGGCGCTTTTCCACCTCTGTGGGCAATCAAAGCCCTTTACTGTGCACAGAAAATAGAGGCAAGTTGGGAGCGGGGTTTGAACCAGAGGACAAACAGCTCTACCACCTGAGCTACTTCTGCCCTGTCCAAGTTCCAAAGTTACCTGGTTGTTATGTCAGACGTCAACTTTACTGTTATCAAAATGATTTGTCGCTGGAATAAGCCAGGGTTAAACTTATCTCCAATCTGTTCAGTGTATAATTTGTATTTGTGTGTTGGTTCTTTTGGTTTTAAATTTAAAAAAAAAAGTTCCTTGTATGAGTTCCCTGATGTGGTTAGTTCCTCTGCCTTTGGGGTGGGAGGTCTGGTTGCGTGGGGAGTGACATCCGGCATAAAAAAAATAAAAAGGGGCCCTCAATAGCTGTGCCGGTGACCCCCTGAAAGAAAGGAAGCAGGTGAAAGGGGCTTACATTTGAGTTAGCTTGCATAAGATTCAAGTCCATTTAGCATTCACAGAAGAACTTTGGACCAAAGTGGAATGGCCAAATTCCAAGAAAGGGAGGAGTAAAAGTCTAAAAACTATTTCAGCGCTTATCAAACTGGTGATTATTACTGAAATGTTATACTTTTTTACTAGGTAGAAACATACCTTTCACAAAGACATGCTATTTAATACTTGCATTCCTTACATTTTTAATGATAACTCTTTTGCTCTCATTTTGGCATTTCTTATGCTAGGGTGATGATATTTGTCAAAGGTGTTAGAATTTCAGCATCACGACTGAAAAAAAAAAAAAAACAACAAAAAAAAAACTGAATTTTCTACTGTCTAGATTAAAAAAAATAAATAAAAAAAAACTCTTCCTCTTTTTCCTCTTAAAGCCCTTTTGGTCCCATTGACATCACTTATTTTCACTCTACTGCCATTGCAACACAGAAATGTTAAATCATGGTAATTCCTCTGTAACTCTGTCAGTCAGAGGCTAAAAAATACACAAACAAAAAATCACCACCAGATCCACCATTTTCTCATTGCATTGTGGGAAATAATTCCCTTATAATTCCCATTAGATAACATTAACTGTAGCCCAGCCTTTTTAGGACTTTGGTGGAAGAACATGAATTTCAGCCCTTTTTTGATGTGATTTTCTGCCCTTTTTTTTTTTTTTTTTTTTTTGTAATGGCACAAAAAGTAAAAATGTAAGTCTACGTCTGTTTAGAGTCAAGAGTTGAGTCATTAGTCCTGGATGTAGGAGTTGGAGTCCAAGTCACCAAAAAAATGTCCAAAAAAGTCTAGTCGTCTTGAGCTTGCATCGATCAAATCTACTACGAAAAGTGTCCAGTCCAGTTCAAATGAATTCAATGCAAGTCCGAGTCTGAGTTAAGTCTCCAGATTTCGTATACCTACCCGGTGTAGTGATGGATTTTGTAACCATTGTCCTGCATCCCTTCCAATGTATCTACACAAGTTATTAGTGTTGACTTTGTCTCACTTCCTAAAAGTCTTTGTCCCGTCTTGCTCTTGATTCTCTCTGGTCCAGGTCTTTGCTCAGAGCAGTCCTGACTACAACACTACTTCAGGGCTCTTGGTTGAATACCTGGCATTAATTCAACGAGAGGCGGAAAATGCAGCGGAACACAGTCTTTCAGAGGCAGCTGCTCCTTTGTTTCTCTGTTAAATGGAGCTGAAACGCGCCGCTCCCTTCTCCGTGGAGCTAATTGAATTACCATAAATTTACATCCCAGATTGTTGTGGTAAACTTTGCAGAGAGACTTTGCCTTTTCTGCGCCACATGACGTTATTGATGGGACTTAATGTGCGTCTGTCGGAGCAGTGGAGATGAACACGCAGGAAATGTCGCAGTCATCCTTTAAGACCACCAGGCGGCTTCCTGTCTCAAGGGAAAAAAAAAAAAACTCTGAGTCACTCAAACCTCCGACATGGCAAAATAAATAAGACTTTGCTTTACTTTAACAAGAAGGAAAAGTTTCACTAAGCACGCTGCAGTGTTTCATGAAGCAGTGCTGGCTCAGAGCAAGGAAGGAAGTTGGATTGATTATGGTCCAGCAAGCTTTAAGTATGAGGTATTGATGAAGTTCATTGGTCCTTTAGGGCACTCCTGCTTCCTCCTACCAAGCAAAGACTTGTATAGGTGAATTGAAATGGAAGTGTGTGTGGGCTGTTAGTCTGCAAATAACCAGTGTTGGACATCTTACTTCAAAAAAGTAATTAGTTACAAGTTACTTCTCCCAAAAAGTAACTGCATTATAAAAGTAACTAGTTACCAGGCAAAGTAACTATGGCGTTATTTACTATGTTAGAACAATAAACCACAATAGATGTTTTAGAACGTTTAAGGAGGTTCATTGACTTAAGTTGAGGCCAGTTACTTAGACCTGGTTTAATCCTGGTTTACACCTGGATAAGTTCAGGTTTAGACCTGGTTTAGTCCTGGTTTTGTCCTTGTCAGGTTTAGTTCTGGTTTAGGCTTGGTATAGTTCTGATTTAGACCTGTTGGAGTCCTCGTTAGACCTGGTTTAGTCCCAGATCTGACATGGTTTAGTTTGTATTTAGTTCTGGTTTAAAGCCAGGGGCGTAACCAGGATTTTTTTACTGGGGGGGGCCAGCCGGGTCCTGTCATTTTACTGTGGTGGCACATGGCAGATTATTATTATTATTATAGGACTAATACAAAAAATGTGAATTATCTTCTGTTCTGTTCTGAAGCCAGGTATTTGGATGGTTTGAGGAAGTTAGGAGCTGAGCCATGATGTCTGCAGCTCACAGAAGGGAAAGTCGTGACTCACAGAGGTTAAGAGTGTAACTAATTTACAGGAGGGTCTGTGGGTCCTCCCCAGGGAAAAAAATAATATAACAGACAATATTTGCTGTATCCTGGTGCATTTTAAAGTGTTTTAGCTGACTATAGAGTGAGTAAAACAATCAGTTCCTCCAGGATTTTGCGGGCAATTTTTATGATTGTTGTGGGCTAAAATGCCTGATTTTGCAGGGGATTTTCTTAAAAGTTGTGCTAAAAGTTGATTTTTTTTTTTTTTTTCTATAATTCACATGTAAAAAGTACCAGAGGTGATAAAAATACACTGTTACTTGAGCTTTTTCCTAAAAATATTAGCTAGAACTATAAAAACAAACAAGATTACTGGTGTGCTTCTGCTCAGAACAGGGGACGGCCCACAGACAGCGGTAAGTGCAGCAAAAGGCAACTTTAAAGGAAAATCTCAGCGATAATTGACCAAAGTTGCTGAAAAGTTGCAGAGTTTGGACAAAGTTGCTGGGTCGCGCAGAATTTACGGGGTTTGCTTGACTTTGCGTTAATAGTTGCGATCGCAACATCGCGAAATCCTGGAGGGACTGAACAATGTATGTAGTGTGTAGTTTGCTTTAACAAACTTACAATAACTTACTAACAACTTTGTCTACATCAAAACTTTTCATGACAGTCCAAGACTTTCACAGTCTGTACTATCAGCTCCTGTCAGTTCCTTGTGCAGCGCTAATGCCTTTCCTTTCAGGCTCTACCACAATAAAGTTGTTTCAGCTGATGGAAAAGGATGAAGTTTTATTTTGAAGGATCACAAGAGGTGGTCGATTTCTGTTAACAGATGGGGTGGCCAAGCTCTGACCAACCAAGGCTCATGGCCAAATATCATGCTGTATAGATGTAACTCACAATTAGACAGTTTTTTTTGTTTTTGTTTTTGTTTTGTTTTTTTGTAGAGGGTGAGACAATTTTGCAGTTGAATGTAAAGAATATTAAATAATGATTTCAAATATAAATCTGTGTAAAGAAGCTTTTTGTAAGCAATTTAAAATTTTAAGCATAACTCTGTTATTTCTACATGTTTTAACAATATCCTGCTGTGTGATCCTGCTTTCTGTCACCGCAGGACATTCACCACAATTTAGCCATAAGAATTCTTATCATAAATTACTGAACATGTCAGTTGTGCTAACCTAACAAATCTATCCCTGTCCCATCATTAAAAAATGATTTGGGATTTTTTTATGGCACACCACAGGACACCATTTTGATTACAAGATTAGGGCAGATGCAAATATTTAACATTATGCCAGAAACTTTATGAACTGTCCCAGTCTGACTCAAAATACTACTATAAAACATCAAACTGATATTTGGAGGTTATCTTAAACTTCTAGCTCAGATAATAATAATAATAATAATAATAATAATAATAATAATAATAATAATAATAATAACAATAATAAAATTAAATATAACACATTAACAGTAAGAAAGCTATTCAATAAAAGTAAGTTTTTAATTTAGATTTAAAAGTGTCCACAGCTCCTCAGGCAGAGAGTTCCACAGTTTAGGAGCTCTGACTGAAAAAGCCTGGTCTCCTCTGGTGAGGAGCAGTGAGTAAATTGATCTGTAACCAGTGTAAGGAAGCTAGCATAGGATTAAGTTAAAAGTCTTGCTGCAGTGTTCTGGACCAGCTGCAGACCACTGATGGATTTCAGGCTCAAACTTGCAAATAGTACACTGCAATAGTCTGAGCAGGTGGAAACAAGAGCGTGAATTTCCAGGTCACCACATGATATACAGTTTTTGATCTTGATGATGTTCCAGACGTCAATTTTATCTGAGTTTTACTTAGTGTACATTTTTTCCTAATATACAGCAGGCAAAATTAGTATTGAACATGTCAATACAGTATTCTCATCAAATACATTTCTGGTTTCTGGTGGAATGATGTTCTTTGCACTTGCAGGTTATGGCCCCAACAGTGCTCTCATTCAGGACTTTAGAATTCCTTCTGTAACCATCAGCAGGTTTAGCCACAATAGTGTTAAAGCAAAGGTCTTGAGTTCTTGTGTTTACCCATCATGAGATGTTTCTTGTGTGACACCTTTGTAAAGAGACACCTTTTTATAGGTCAGACACAAGGCATGACTGCTTTTTGATCACTGATAGATTTTGTTTGCACCTCCCTTTCTTCATGTGTCCAATACATTTCATTTTCTGTTTCAAAAAAAAAAAAAAGGTCACACGCTCTAGTATTCTGTTGGACCACCTTCAGCTTTGATTACAGCATACATTCACTGTGACATTGCTTCAGTAAGCTTCTGCAATGTCAAAAGATCCAGTGTTCTCCAGATTGACTGCACAAGAACAAATAGGACAACATCAGAGCACATTCTCGAGTAAAGGCTTTAAAAAACATGCAGTGTTATAATATGCAATGTTTACTTGAATGCTCGCCTTTATCCTTACAGAACACAGACATGCTTTTATAAACTGTAGTTGTGCAGTTGGGGGCAATCAAAGTAAAACTGTTGTATATTCCAGAGCTGACACAGCCTTGATCAATAATGCACAGTGTGTGGTTTATATTTGAGACATCATTTCCAATAGTTTGCTGTTTCATTGTAAGATAAGGTCTGTTAAAGGGTCAGGTTATTTCTTATCCATCTGTAAATGGAACCAGCTCTCTGGTCAGGGAAGATGTGAGAAGACAAACACAGAGAAGTGGACTTCACTGTGTTTGCAGCGTATCATAGCTCCATTTTGTTCCTCACACTCAGGCGTTTTAAAGTTGCAGTTTGATTATGTAAAAAGGATAAGTGTTCCCAGAAGCCCTGAGGATTTTTCCATCCGCTGACCAATCAGGCAAATCAGAATGAACAGTACTAACTATGAACATAAAAACAGAACACTCGCCTATATACACTATATTTGCCTCTGACATAAAGACTTTTTTGTTGTCTTTATGAATATTTCTGCATTTACCAGGCTCTTCCCCTTCATACATCTCATTATTATGTTGTTTGTTTGTTTGTTTGTTTGTTGCCCCTCTTTCTCATAACTAGACCATGAGACAAAACCCACATACTGAGGTAAGGTATAGTAGGTAAAGTATACTCAGGGCTGTTTCTAGCTATATGTGGACTATACATATGCATACAGTCCCACAGACCACTAGGGGGCCCCAAAGCTGGATATAATAATAATAATCATAATAATACAATAGTCTTATGCAGTGCTTTTCTAGACACTTTACAATTTGGTGCATTATTCATCCACTCCTCAGTCACACTCGGTGGTGTTGAGCAGCCTCTGTAGCCAGAGCTGCCAATCTTCACCTAAGGTCTCTCCGACCTCCACCAAACAGAGTCCCACATGTTAGGGTAAAATGTCTTGCGGAAGGACATAACAGTTTGCATTTCTGGTAGCGGGCATCAAACCGCCAACCTTTGAGTTAGTGTGCAGACATCTCTACCAACTGAGCTACTGCTGCCATGTTCTGAGGAAAACTCTTTTTTGTTGCTGTGGAAGTTGTTTCTCAGATTTCTGCCACTTAACATTACTTTAGGATTCCTTTCGAATAATTTTGGCTATTGTAGAAGTATTGTTGATTATTTTAGGCTATAGTGGCAGAGCATTATTTCTCCGAGTGGATTATTGCTAACTCATCTGAGTTTTATGCAGTCTCTCTTGTTGTTCCTTTTCTTCCATTTTATATTTTTATCAGTAATCTTGCTTTTGATGATGTTTAATTTTAATATGAGAGGTTATTATGATGGTAGCCTATTTTGCTTGTGAAGTTAAAGAGATTATGGCTTGTTTATAAAACATTTATTTAAGGGATTAGGAATCGCTCCATCTTGCATGGGGCCCTCACAAAGCTAGAAATGGCCCATTTATTGTCCTTGTAGGGAAATTTGTTCTGTGCATTTGACCCATCCTTCAATGCCACTGGGGTGATCTGACAGGAGCAGTGGGTGACCACAGTGCAGCGCCTGGGGAACCTTCTCCAAATCTGAGCCAGGATCATGGTCAGGAGTACCTTTGTGGAGCATTAGCCACCTAAGTTTTATGCATTTTTTAGATCAAACCATAGAACCCAAAAGAAAACCTACCCAGACACGGGAAGAACATTCAAACACCACACAGACCAACCCCACACAGTCAGGGAATCAAACCTAGGACCTTGTTGTGAGGCTGCACATGCGCTGCCATCCATCCAGCCATCATCTCCTGCACGCCACCTCCTTCTCATCCCACATTATCCCTCCGTCCTATCCAGGTCATTCTCCAGTTGTTGTTGTGTGGCATTCATTGTAATTCTATTGGCTGTCTGTGGTTCTACGCCATAATCCCTTCTCTCTTGTGCACGTTGCCCTTTGCACCTCTCACTGCTGCTGCTGTCACATATGAATAATGACCCGTGTGTGCGTCAGCCTGCGTGTTTACATGTCTCAGAGTTCGCCCGGTCCCTTGAGGAGTCGTCCTGCCTCTCTAAAGTAAGGTGTGGGCTCTCCATTGCACGCCTCGCAGGAGTGATAATTGAATTTAACGTGCTGCTCGCTTGCGGCTCGTGTCAAGTGTGGGAAGTAAACGGCTCTCACCTGAATGCGGAGGCGTGATTAATGCCTTTTTTTGCACAGACAGAGGTGGAGGTGGCTAAGAGAAGGGCCGCTAATTACCGCTGGGCCCATTGCTGATTAGTCATGTGACGCCGGTGGGAACAGCACACACCGGCTGATTATAAACGGCAGCATGGTTTGCCGTTGTCAGTTTGTGTCTGTCGTAATGGCTCTGAAAAATGAGCATGGGATGGCGGTGTGAAAGCATAACCCGGGCCCAATGATTGAGCTCGCTGCGTTTCTATCGATTGTTTAGTTTGAGTTTGTATTGGGAGTGTAATCAGAAGTTTAAATGAGAAATAAGTATGCATCTTGGATAAATGAACAGTTAAAAATTCTACAAACCCAGTTCTAAACAAAATGTTGTGATTGTGCAAAATGTAAATACAAATCTGAAAAGAAAAAAAAAAGTGATGCTAATGAAAGCTAATAAAGTCAGTTTTATTTCGTTAAGTTGGGTTTATTTACCATTTACAATGTTAAACAACTTTGGAAAGAAGTTGCAAGAAGCTCAAAGTGTGCTTAAAGCGTGGCCTCTACAAAACAGTCAGCTCATTTATCTATGTTAGCCTAATGTTGCTAATAGCAGTGCTAATTAGTCATTATATCATGCTCTGTCTATCACCCACCGCTCAGTACAAGCCCTGGGAGATTCTCCTCTCACGTCTGAACCCAACTATCCCAACTTTATTCACCTGTGAACTCAAAGAAGAAGATTAAGGGGCACTAGTGTCTGTAGAGGGCTTTTGTAGAGTAAGCCCCAAGTGCTGTGGTCCTTCACTGCAACAGCTCTGATAAAAACTGAGGTGTTTGCAAAGAGCTTGACAGAGAGAAGCATCAGACACCTAATCTAAGCATTTTCTGCAAAGTGAAAGTAACAGCTTCCAAAAGAAAACTCTTTCAATACATATACATGATTTTAAGTTATGAAACCTGAAATGTTCATGTTAATATGTCTAAAATTATTTCAAAAATCAAGAAAAAAGCATAACATGGACCTTAAAAAAACACAAATGAACACACAAATACTGAAATGTTAAGAAACAATAAAATAGTGTATGGATAAATAAGTAATAAAAGAGGGAAATAATAAAATGAGGTGCATGTCTGAGGGTTTTCAAAGTGCATCGTTCAAAACCATTTAGCTGGTGGGAACAATTGCAATCACAGTTGCGGCGACTCTTTACCAGTCAACACTAGTTGCAGGGAATTGTAATCACCAGTCGGCTCTGAAATCCGTGAGTGTGTTATGTTCAAAGACTCGAATCGGCACAAAAACCCAGCCTGACAGTCGCAAGCAATCAAACATGTTTGAATTTTAAAGCCGACCCTGGACGCACACTCCTGTAGTGTGGACTGTTTACAGATCCATCTGGGAATTCATGGAGTCCAGCGGCCAATGACAAACAGTTGATGGGACACAGGAAATAGCGTCAGGACACAGACGAAGAAACAGGCAGCGGCGGGAAAATATAAGCAGGAATTTGAAGAAGAAGAAGAAAACATAAACAACCATGGCAAACACCGAAGAAAGGTGAGCGCTACACAAGCGAAACTGGATACATAGCCATTTTTTCTCTTTCCTTTTTTCCAAACAGATAGCTATATACACAACGGCAACAGCGACCCAGGTAGCATCCATGTTTGTTTACCATTTAGTTCTCGCAAGTTCCCCGCGAGAGTTTGCTGTGTTTGGTTGGCGTCAGTTGCAGTTACAGATCTTGTAGTGTGTGAGGCGCAGTCTTTCAGTCGTCAGAACTAAATCTGCTGTCGTTAGTGTGTTTTCCTAGTCTTTTCAGAATCTGTAACGTGTAGTGAGTCCCCAGCTTTAGTCTGACATGATGTTGTGCATTGGATTGAACTATATTGTTTCCCTGAAGGAAGGAGGTCAAACATCTCACTGGCAGGATGGCCACGGGGGTCGCTGATGATTTGTAGAGCTTGAGTTAAAAGTCTAGATTTGTAAACGGCCTCTAGGACAAGCAGAGCCCAGCCAACTGTCCAGAGAGCAGAATGCACCGCTCTGTTTAAAGCGTTCCTTTCTTTAACTGTGAGAATACTAAACCATACCATTTATAAATATCAATAATAAACACTCTGACTTAATGAAGCACAACAAAGTCAGAAAAATATGTTTCTTGTTTGGTAACTGTGCCTCCCAAAAGCGCATAAACATATCATAAGCTGGGGCAGAAAGCTTTTTCTTTTAAATGTTAAAAATGTTAAAAACAAGCTAGCCAGCAGCAGAATGACCCATGCCATTGTAAAATTCAATAAATAAACTCTCAACACTGGACCTTGTGTTGTTGCTGGAATAGGCATTATTGATTACTTTCTCCAGAAACAGTTATTTCAACAGCCAATAGGAGCGTTCCATATTGGAGTATGCCAGTGACCATGTCTCAGCACCAGACCGGTTGACAGGTTTCCTATTGGCCCATTATAATTATATAATATAAGAAGAGGGACCATTTCTGGGCCCCTCTGACCCTGAGGCCTGGGACAACAGACCCAGGGGCTTTCCAGATGGCCTTCTATTGATCTGGCAGCTGCCTGGGCTGTGGTGTGTGGTGTCCAGTGTGGGCGGCAGCTGTGGTCTGTTCTGGACTGTAAATATTGTGTTAGTTTGTTTATGTGTTTGTTTTTGCATTTGTTTAACTGTGTTTTGACCCATGCATGATGTGTTTTGTTCAGCTAATTAGCATTTCTTATGGTTGTCTGTACACATTGCTTTAAAAAGGGTTATTGATTTTAGTATAAAATAATATAAATAAAATTGTATGGTGTGTATTTTATCATAATGTTGATATTCTAAACACAAATTAAATATTACTTAATTTTTACACACATTTGTGTGTTGTCTTGTTCAGAGACAAATGTGCCCTCATCACTAAACATCATAGAAACTTTTTCTCTTTACTTTTTTTTTTGCATGAACCTTTTAATCAACTTCTGTCCTGACCATAAATACCAAATATTTAATTGTATTGTAACCCCTTAATGCCAGTGTATGCAATAGCATCTTTTTTTTTTATTTTTTGTAAATTAGGACACTTTTCTACTAACAACAGGTTACAACCAGTTTTAATGGATTTTAATGGGAGCTGGTTCTTAGATAATAAATATATAGCACAGGAAAAAAAATCAATGTTGTTAGTGCTGAAATATATTTAAAAAAACATTTTTTGTGTGTGATTTTAGCTAAAAAAAATTTAAATGCTGTTACATACACTCGCATAAAAAGGGTTAGAAATCAGAAAATTATTTAATATTTGGCATTTATGATCAAGGCACAAGTTGATTAAAAGGTTTATGCAAAAAAAAAAAAAAAAAAAAGAGTAGAAAAATATGAATGTATATATTTTTTATGTTTGGTGACGAGAACTTGTTTGTCACTTAACAGTAACAACATAACTTTTTAAAAATTGGGGCATAAGGGTAAATAATAAAGCCTAACATATTAAGATATATTAGACTCACTGGTAATACAACTGCTATTTTGCATATCTTGAACAAGTCATACAACACTATATTTGTTCAGAAACTGTGTACATTCCACCAGAGATGCATTGTTTATTCTTACTGAAGTACAACCCCTGTATGAAGTTTATTTAAAAATACTCAGACACCAGCGTTTTCCTCATAAATGTCTAAACCATGACAAAATTTGTATTTCCATGTATGCCTTTATACCAGGTAGGGTGGCATCTGGGGTGGCAAGAGCTCTTTTAGAGGCAGCTGCCACCCTGGCCCTGTGCCCTCTAGATCAGCCCCTGGCTATTACACACGTGAACAGTATTACTTCCATATATCCAAAAGCAAACTGGATACTCTCTGTTTAAGAAGTCATCATCATCAAAACGTTATTGCAGACACATACATGGTCCAACTGCCTGCAGATGCGTCATACCATTGTGCAGCACAGCAGGGCACGCCAGCATTCACAAACATTTGGCTTGCACTACTCCATCTGGGGGACCTTACCCCGCATCCTCATCCCATCATTGTCTGCTACATTCAGTCTCTGCATACTGCTCTTTCTGTAGCTCCACCACAGATGAGCAGTACACATGGGACTACAGTGTACTCATCATCATCGGACAGGACAGTTACATAGTGCCCCAAAGATTTAACCTCAGCTTGTACTTTAAGGATGGTAGCAGACAAAAAGAAGTCAGGGGGCACCAGTTAAGTGTCCTCCCTGCTCCTGATAATCATAATGTTGCTTATATTTTATGTCAAAGTTGGTCAGTTAATTACAAAGTTGTGTTTGTTAGTTTTGCCAGTATGAATATTCAATTTAACGCTTAATTACACCTAAGCACATTTTTGTGTTTTTTGCTTTTATCTTTGAGCATATTTTATACATTTTCATCCATTTGATAATCATTTGTGCTTGGTAGTACATTTTTGAGTGTCTATGTTTTTTTTTCATGTATTTGTTTAATAATAATAATAATAATAATAATAATAATAATAATGCATTAGTCTTAAATCAAACACATAATCACACTGATACATTTACGGCAGGTGAAGGCTAGTGGGTGGACGTCTCTATTGACAAAGCTACAGCCGCCCCAGTTTAGTGTAAATAATCTGAACGGAAATTACTCACATTAAGCTCAAAAATATACATATTAAAACCCATTCAAATCATCAAACCATGATTTTTGATTGTGCTATGTTAAAAAGCATAAGACATGCTCTCTGGCTCTGAAATATTTTCTTCCTTTCATCCTTTTTTTTTTTACCTGCTATGACAAATATAAGGAGTAAAAACCTGCTTTTTTCCATTTGGGAGCATTATATTCTCTCTGTGCTGTGATGCATCAGGTTTGTGTGGGAGTGTGAGTCTCTGTGGAGTTGTGGAAGGTGGCAGACAGTATTTGAGTTTTTGATCAGGTATATGTAAGAACAAGAGATATGTGTAGTGTCAAGCATAGAAATAAAACTCTGATGAACCATATACAGTAAATACAGTATGCTATTAAAAAAAAATGACCACATTATTCCATTGTGACAAAAAAAACTTAGTAACTTATGATTTAAAAGATAAAATGTTGTGATTGTGCAAAATGTAAATACAAATCTGAAAAGAAAAAAAAAGTGATGCTAATGAAAGCTAAGAAAGTCAGTTTTATTTCGTTAAGTTGGGTTTATTTACCATTTACAATGTTAAACAACTTTGGAAAACAGTTGCAAGAAGCTCAAAGTGTGCTTAAAGCGTGGCCTCTACAAAACAGTCAGCTCGTTTATCTATGTTAGCCTAATGTTGCTAATAGCCATGCTAATTAGCCATTATATCATGCTCTGTCTATCACCCACCGCTCAGTACAAGCCCTGGGAGATTCTCCTCTCACGTCTGAACCCAACTATCTCAACTTTATTCACCTGTGAACTCAAAGAAGAAGATTAAGGGGCACTAGTGTCTGTAGAGGGCTTTTGTAGAGTAAGCCCCAAGTGCTGTGGTCCTTCACTGCAACAGCTCTGATAAAAACTGAGGTGTTTGCAAAGAGCTTGACAGAGAGAAGCATCAGACACCTAATGTAAGCATTTTCTGCAAAGTGAAAGTAACAGCTTCCAAAAGAAAACTCTTTCAATACATATACATGATTTTAAGTTATGAAACCTGAAATGTTCATGTTAATATGTCTAAAATTATTTCAAAAATCAAGAAAAAAGCATAACATGGACCTTAAAAAAACACAAATGAACACACAAATACTGAAATGTTAAGAAACAATAAAATAATGTATGGATAAATAAGTAATAAAAGAGGGAAATAATAAAATGAGGTGCATGTCTGAGGGTTTTCAAAGTGCATCGTTTACCATTTAGCTGGTGGGAACAATTAACAATTAAGCTGGGGACACACTACATGATTTTTTTTTGCCCGATTTTATAACGATTCACAGTTGCGGCGACTCTTTACCAGTCAACAACAGTTGCAGGGAATCGTAATCACCAGTCGGCCCTGAAATCTGTTAGTGTGTGATGTTCAAAGACTCGAATCGGCGCAAAAACCCAGCCTGACGTCAGTCGCAAGCAATCAATTATGTTTCAATTTTATAATAATAAAAAAACTGTTTGATATGTATGACAAGAACAGATCCTGCTTAAAGAAGCTTAAAAAAAAAAACATTTACAAAAGAGTAAAAGTATTTGATGAAAAAAATGCATGTGAATAATTTTTGCTGGTAATCTTTCCATACACTAGTCTGCAATAATCAATCCATAAATAATCTAGTATACTGAAAAAAAAATGTGTTGTCAATTTAAGGGTTAAAAAGACATTTATTTATTTATTTATTTATTTATAATAAGGACAGATTCTAGTTTAAGGAAATAAAAACTAAAAAGTAAAAAAATATATAGTGTATATATAGTGTATCAAGTATAAAGAATATCAGTGGCGGCTGCTGGTCTTTGACACAGGGGAAGCTGAAAACATTTAATCCTGGCCTAACGAGCAGCTAGTCTGCCTACAATGATACTGAATGAACAAATGAACAAAAGTAAAACAATGTGCAAACTCAACAGCGCTATAACTGTTGTTTATTTATTGTGTGGTCTGTACAAACGGTGAAAATGAAGTAAACTTGCTTTAAACTCCGCACGGCTCCTTCAGCTCACGTCTGTCTCCTCTGTTGCTCTATTTTATCTTCTGCTGTGAAGTCAGTGAACAGCAGGCTGCTATTGGCGCTCACTGCTGTTTGTCAAAATCTTCAGCCAGTTCCTCCAATCATCATCAATCAGCAGTGTCATGGCACGCCCACTGTTCCATTCACTCCCAGAGACGCTGAGCATCCACAGGTGGGACCATTTTGGCTCATTTAGCCAATCAGCAATCAGTCTTGCATTTTTGCTATGAAAAAAAAAAACTGTTCTGAGCAGTCTCAAGAAATCCATTGAATTTACACAGCGCCCAAGCTGCTCTGAAGTGAGAGGAGGATGCATCAGAAAAACATTAAACAGCTGATAAATGAACCACTCACCAAATTAAACACATTCTAGCGCACTCTTAATACAACTTAATATCTAACTTTATGAAATTCAACTATATATATATAAAATAGCTTTATCATTTATACATGAAGAAACATAATTACACTATATTTTCAAAAGTATTAGCTCACCTGCCTCCATAGAGTTTAATATGACGTCGGCCCATCCTTTGCATCTATCTATGTCAGACACTGATGTAGGATTAGAAGGCCTCTCGCCTCGCTCTAATTCATCCCAAAAGTGTTCTATCGAGATGATAGAACACTTTTGGGTCAGGACTCTGTGCAGTTCAGTCAAGTTCTTCCACACCAAACTCACTCATCCATGTCTTTATGGACCGTGCTTTGTGCTCTGGTGCAGTCATGTTGGAACAGGAAGTGGCCATTCCCAAACTGTTCCCACAAAGTTGGGAGACAGAATTGTCCAAAATCTCTTGGTGCTGAAACATTCAGAGTTCCTTTCACTGAAACTAAGCTCCTGAAAACAACCCCACACCAGAATCCCAATTCACTTATTTGGGTGGGTGGGTGAATGCTTTTGGAAATATAGTCTATTTTGGTGTGATTAATTTTTGTTTTGTTTTTTGTTTTTTTTACTCAAAATTACTTTGAGACTTCAGCAGGAAGGAAAGATACTGTACCATACCCACAGAGGTGCACAGACCACAGTTTGAGAACCGCTGGCCTACAGTTGTTGCAGTCTTGAGCCACTCCACTGCCTGTGATGAGGTAAGAACCCATCTTCTGACCTCGTCCTTATGAACGTGACACTGTTACTGGATATTAGTCCCCACTAAATGCTACTCAAGGCAAACAAATATACAAAAAAAAACAAAAACAAAAAAACAATAGAAATGCAGTCAGCAGCATTTCTCAACAGTTTTTTTGCACATCTATATAAAGATAACATTCTCCTCAATCTGTATCATCTCTGAACCACCTTGGCTCTCTCTGTTAGATGCTTTCACAAATGTACGAGTTTCAGAGGCACTGTTTTTTTTTTTTTCCTGACGCCGCACAAATCTCCACTACCCCCACTATCAATGAGCAACAAGCCTGCGCGTTGTCTTCTCTGGCCCCTCTCAGCCCCTCGGCCAATCCGATAAGCGTGCACACATACATCACTGCCTGCACGCGCTGATTACATCTTCACCAGCATTATGCACAAGACGTTCCATAAATAACAAGCTCGCAGCCTCCTGACGCTTCATGTTTATTGATGTCGGGACGAAAGCGCTGGTTTCAGAGTCAGCAGGTCCTTGTTTTGTGTTTTTTGTGTTTTGTTTTTTGCACCTCGAACACAGGTCTCACCTTCGGACGCTTGCCGAGAGGTCAAAGCGTCCGCCCACCATTTGTTTGGAAAGATGAATTATTGAGGAGCGTCTTGCAGCTGTTCATCACAAAGGAGCAGCGGCTAGGATAACCCTGAGACGATGCTGCTGTCAAAACACGTTTGTGGGAAAAACAGGAGGCTGAGGGATGGTAAATGGCGCTTTGTGGTGTCCAGATTTATGGGAGGACAAGACATGGGAGTTACAGTGGAGAGGCAATGTTTTAAAGCTAACTTTTGGGAGGAATTGAAGGGTAATACGTAAGTTGCAGAATGGGAACTAAAAAGTGTGATGACAGTCCTATTGAACAGATCATTATTAACAAAACAAAATATTTCGCAAAACTGAAAGCAGAGGTTCCCAAAGTAGGGTCCGGGGCCCCCTGGTGGGCCACAAAGGTACTGCAGGGGAAGGTGCTAGAGTTTGAATATGAATAACAATTAGGTACTTGTTTAAAAATATTACTTTGAGCCCATTTTTTCAGGGTAGTTCTAGGTTTTTTCTTGTGAAATTTAAGACCTTTTTAGGACTTTTTAATGCCACCTAGAGTGAAATTTAATGCCAGCACTCTCAACATTGAATTTTACACTAAGGAGTTATCTGTACTACTCTCTGAAACTCAAGGGGTTTATTTTCAAAGTCTAATACAGATGAAAGAACTCCTGTACTGCATGAAAAAAATATATATGAAAAATGAACCATGCATTTCAATGATAACATTTCTTCAGTAAATATATTTGTAATATATTGTGGTGATATTAAGCTAATGTTTTGGCAATTTTAAGAACTAGATGAACAAAATGTAATACCTATATATCTACCTACCTCATAATATTTAAAAAGTTGAATGCTTTCATTTTGACACAATCAAATTTAATCCCTTTTTAATGCTTTTAGGACCTTGGGACTACCCTGTTTTTAGCACTTTTGTAATGAAATCAGTGAAGAAAAACAAGACCTAATATTATAAAGGTAAGTCTTATTGTTGGGGGTCCACATGGGATTTTCTGGTTCTTAAGAGGGCGGTGACTTTGGGAATGGCTGTCTTAGAGGATATTGTGATATGAAATCATCTGTGAATAAAACAGCACCTACTGTCTGGACTTTTTTTTATCATTGATTGGTCCAACATGAGTATAACTTTTCATTTACTACTGCGATGTGTCATTTTTTCTCCTACAATCCAACTATCTATATGTATCAAAAAAGAACACCTGGGTAGGGCTGAGTACTGTTGAACCATACTTTTGTAGTATCGCAAGAAAAGTGAACAATAATAAAAAAAAAAAAATCTTATTATTACCTAGTTTCAATACTTAATTGGACCTTTAATGTTCTTTTGCATGTATGAGTCAAATAACTAGCACAGAACAAATACACACTACTGGTTTTACTTACAACTAAGAATTTTGCTCCATAATTGGTCTTTTATTCAATATTATTGTGTTTTATGATTGTAGAAGATGAATTAGCTCACTAAGGCACTGGTATCAAAAACCAGGTATTGTTTAAGTATTGGTATTGAAAAATCTGAACAGTACCCAGCTCTAAACCTGGGCTTGCTTGCTTTTGCGACTGTGTTAAATTAACTGTTCAACATCAGAATTTCCTGTATGTAATAACATTTTCGCAATTCTAATGCTGCGTTCACACCGGACGCGTTTGAAGCGTCAAATTTGCGTCCGACGCGTCTAGTTGGACGCTTGAACATTTTGAAGTCAGACGCTTCATTCGCGCGTCCAATTTTGCTCTGTTCGTGCGTCAAAACAAATGTTCAGACGCAAATTCGCATCATGGGAGGAGTCTGTTGTGCCAGGGTAATGGCCGCTCATTCAGGGCTAAATCCAACTGAGGCCACGCCGGTTTGCTCACCTGTGTCCCGGGTCGGTGCGAGGACATGTCCCCAGGACACTACTGCTGTTTTTAGGCACTCAACACCAGCAGCAGAGAGCGGAGATTTGTTAGAGTTTGTTCTTGTTTAATAGCGGTCTCTAGTGGTTTTAGCGGGTTATAGGCTAGGCTAGCAGTCAGTACACAAACTGTTTTTGCTGTTGTTTTGGGAAGTACACTAACTGCTAATCCAACGAGCTCAGCTCAGCACACGCTAAAGTTAAGGTCCCCTCAGTGTCTTGTTACTATCTTTTTGACTGCTGTCTTTATAAAAGTAGTAGAGCTGCTGTAGGCTGTAGCTTATAGCTCCACGTTCACATTGACAGCCTTGATAAGTCCACCGTGATTGTTTTGATGGATCTCCGCTTCCTACGTCCTCCCACGTCACTGCAGGAGCTAGATCCTGATTGGTAAATGTGCCGCGAATATTCGCCAAAGTTTTTCAGATTTTTCAACTCGGGCGTCGAGAGCGTCAGACGCTTGATTTGCGCGTCAGATGTGTCAACGCTCAATTCACGCTGCGCTGGACGCTTGATTCGCAACTCAGGATGTCTAGACGCGCGTTTACATAGACTTAACATGTAAACCAGACGCCCCAGACGCCTCAAACACATCCGGTGTGAACGCAGCATAAGTATCACCTATGCATTGCCTATTTACTGTATACATGCACACATGCTGGTGCTTTAGTATGCAGGTCTGCATGCATACTTTATTGTTTAGTTTTCATTATTTATTTTTCTTTAGAGAGAAGGAGAAGGAGTTTCCTTATGCCTCTCTGTATCTAATGATGAACCTCTGTGTCCTGTGCACCCTGAGGAAAACCTGTGAGCTGAAACGCACTGGTGCATAAGTTTTTAATTCATTAGCCATGTTTCTAAAAGGATTTTTAACGGAGAAACAGTCAGAGTACCTTGGAGTCGTTTGTTTATCTATAAGCATCGCCTTGTATTGAATCATATCCGGGCAGCTTCTATTGATAAAAAGCTGATATATAAAGAAAAAAATTAATATATAAATAAAAAATATAAATAAATGAAATAATATAAATACATTTAAACCAGATGTGTCTTTTTGGCTGTAGTTTTTGAATGTTTGCTTAAAAAAAAAGTTTTTATTCTGTTCTGTCTGCTTGACATAATCAACGCTGGCCACGGTGCTATTTGAGTGTATACTTTTGTCATTTTTGGACAAAAAGTTATTGTATCAATTATATTCATATGAAACTTTTAAATTGTGTCAAATTGTCTCGTTCCAAATCAGCCAATATGGTTCTGGAGGTGGATTGAAACAATGAGAAATTATAGCCATTGTATCGTTGCAAAAACTTATTATTACACTCTAGCTAACATATTCTGTAGTAAGTTGTTGCACATTCAGATTTTTTGTAATTTGGCAGAATTTGACACTGGATGCCCTTCTTGATGGAACCATCCACATACTGGCAGGGAATGAACCACTACACCAACAGGAGCTACATAATATAGTATATACCTTTCATTAATACAGAGTCACTCATTCATTTTTATTTATCATTATTAATCTTCTTATTCTCATTAGGAGTTGCGGGTGACTATCCCAGTAACTTAAGGCCTTAGATCAGGTCAGGGCAGGGAACATACTTGACATTTGGACATGCAGACTCCACCCAGAGAGCTTCTGAGCTGGCCGGCCTGAGGTTTGAACCCGCAATTGTTTTGCTGGGAGACAGGAGCACTAACCACTCTGCCACTGTGCCCAAATAATACAGAAAGAATGCCTAATTCTGTGCTACTTCCACTTAAAGAAAATAAGAAGCACGTTGATAGTGCAGGCCTCCACCAATGCACTATCCCTGTCTTGCAATAGTAAACATACAGTGCCTAGACCTGGACACAAAATGCGATCTTTAAGTTTAGGGGTAAATGCTCTATTCACAGAGTCACAAAGCCCTTATACATTACAATGGTATTATTATCAAATGTTTGTTTACCGGCCCCTTGTGGCTGGAGTTTGTATGTTTTGTGATATTCTTGCTAACAAAACAAAGGCTGCTGAAGGTGGAAATATTCAATAAATAATGGATGAAAAATGAAATGCAGAATCATGTTGGCAAAGCATTCATGTGGTATTCTAAAAGGCAGTAATGATGAAATTAAATAATGTGTTTAAAAGCGTTTTAATGATTGCGATGCTGCTTAGTGTGGATGTGAATGAAAGCTCAGAGGAGAGTGTGTCATTATGTATTTAAAAACATGAAGTGAGGAAGGCTGAGTACTGCTAATCAGGCTTAATAAGGCTTTGATTAATTGATTAATCAGTAGGTGTGCAGACATCTAACGAAGCAGAAGTTTTGACAGTTGGCAAGTCTGGAACACTCCGGTGAGTACAGTATTATTAGGATACCGAGAGGAACAGACAAAAGCATTAGAGGTATAAATAAGTTAAAAAAAATAATACAATAAATAAAATAACTCTGGTTTTCAATAGTGATTCTGATGACAGACTTTAGCGAAGTTACTGCTGCACTAACACTGTTGGTTTTAGACTTTTTGCAAAATAACTCAAAAACATAATAGCCAAATTCTGATGTAATTTCAGGAAAGGTTGGTAATGGGCAATGGAAGAAATTTTCATTTTTGGTGTGGATCTGGTAACCGCTGTGGGTCGTTTTGAATCATTTTCAAAGATTCTGTTTCACAGCAAAATACCCCAAACAAAACTGTAGAGGGCCCATGGGCGCATGTGAAAAAAACTGGCAAATGTAAATGGGCCTCATATTGTTTAAGAAACATGGGGCCCATATCTAAAGCCCCTATACTTGGGTAAAAAAGTTGAGCTGAACATGGGCCCCACCATCAACACAACTATAGGAGTAGGTGGGTGGGTTTTTTTAATAGCATGCCAATACTTTGTCCTTATACATTTTTAATTGAATTTCATAATATTTGTACAACATTTGTCCAAACATATTTGACTCCATAGACAGAGACACACTTCTGCTTTAAAGTAGTATGTGCATATGCAGTTTTAAAAGGATATTGTCTTCTAGGGCCATCATCTTCTGAAACAAGAGTAAATAAAGTGTGTAGAGCTTCGTCTATAATCAGTAAAATCTTTAAATTAACAAAATCCTTCAACTTAAGCTGCCCAGACTTGACAAAAAGACTGTTGGAGTGCTCTTTAATTCCTTTTCTCGTTGATGATTCTTATTGCTCTTTTGAATTACAATCAAACACATATTTTACTTTATATAAAATACCAATACTTTTACTGACCTTAATTTTTATATAATTTATGTGGGCTTTCCAATATCAGGCTAACTATTTATTTTTTTTTAGTTTTAAATTTGTCAGATATAGAAGGTACAAGAAAAGCCACATATTTTCTGTGGTGGTACTCAGTTGTATGAAGTATAAATTTAACATAGAGTATAAATATAATAAATTTCACACTTACACTTACCCTCCAGTTGAGAATGACTAGTTACAGGCAAAGCAGGAAAAAAACAAAACAAAACAAAAAAACTATTCAGAACAACACAGCCACAGAGGGCACATTACTCAATCCAGTCAGACCATTTCTGTGCATTTTGGGAAAATCTGAGTACACTGCACTTTCAGACACTACTACACAATCACTGTAAAAAACAACAGAGTCAGAGAGTGATTTTAGACATGCATTCAGTAACAATAGGCTTTACATAACACACATATATGCTGTTACTGATGTTATTATTTACATTATTATATCTTGGTCACCTCTAGAACAGCACTGCATGTTTTACAACCTTTAACAACATTATGTGATTAAAAGAAACTGTTTTCCTTATGTACTTTATTAGTGCCATAAAGAGGGCAGCAGACTGCAGCTCTGTTACGCTTTTTTCAAGAAAAAAAAAAGCTTTTTACTTCCTTAAAATTTTTGTATGATGCAATTTGGCAAAAATAGTTAATTCAGTGCTGGCTGTGTCTGCTTAAACAAAGAAAAAGACCACAAAAGAAGGCTTCCACCAAGACACTGACCCTATCTTGCAATAGTATAGATAGATACACATTGTGTCCAGACCTAGACCCAAGCCAGGGATCTTTTAGTTCAGGGGTAAATGCAGTATCTATTAAGCCACATAGCCCTTTAGGCAGCAGTAGCTCATTCTCTATATGTTTGTTTACTATCTCAAAGGTTGGCAGTTTGATCCCTGCTATTGGCATTACACACTGTTGCTGTGTCCCTGGGCAAGACACTTCACCCACCTTGCCTATGTATGGTCCAGACCTCAGTATTGTTTCTAATACTAGACTAAACCATATCTAAATCTGGACTTATTTAGATAAAAGACAGAAGTAAACCAGGTCTAAACCAGAACCAAACCAGGGCTAAACCAATTATAAACCAGGGCTAAACCAAGACCAAACCAGATCTAAACCAGAAAAAAAATTGTCTAAACCCAGACTTATTTAAGAAAAAGACAGGACTAAACCAGGTCAAAGCAAGGACTAAACAAGGTCTAAATAAGGACAAACCCAGGACTAAACTAGGGCCAAAGCTGGACAAAACCACTCTAAACCAAGACTTAATTAGGAAAAAGACAGCACTAAGTCAAGTCTAAACAAGGACTAACCCAAGACTAAACCAGGACAAGACCAGTCTAAACCAGATCTAAACTAGGACCAAACCAGGTTTAAACAAGGTCTAAACTAGATCTAAAGCAAGGACTAAACTGGTCGTCAACATGATGGACCTCAGTATTTCTAAAATCCAGCGTTAGGCCCCGAGTGCAATATAAATCCAATCCATTATTATGCTTCCTGGAGTGGCTAGGTTTGTGGGAGAGGTGGAACTTTGTGGACTCGTGTTCTGAGTCCGCCAAAAGTCAGTGCAAGAGAATACAGGATTACTCAAACATGCATAAATAAAACAACACAAAGCTCCAGGTATGATTTTGCTGAGGAAACAATACCAAAGTAGAAAGCTAAAAAAAAAAAAAAGTCACATTTGCATGATATTTCTCCTTTAAACCACAGGAAGAGAGGCAGAGAAGATAGTGGTATTGTTCTTTCAAAGTCACACAGTAATTCCACACAGACCTAAAGCCTAAACTAAAACGACAGCTCATTTTCTCGACTCAAATCCTCACAATTACCAGGTTTTATCCATTGATTACAGACTTTGTAAAGCTTCTAATCCATTTCATTTTCATTGTTGTTTATTCACAGCTCAAAACGCTTTTTCCATTTCCAACAAAAACAACTAATCGTTCCGCCTTGTTCCCTCTCCACACCAGATTGATTAGGATTGCGTCCCCCCCTTTTCTCTTTTGTGAAATAATTACTATCCGGGTCTTCTTGCCTTTTTTTTTCTTTTTTTTTTGCCCGTAGAGACATTGGCGACGCTTTTCAGATCTGTAGCTCTGGGAACACAGACAAGCGACGTTTTTTGCTCCGAGCCTCTCTGCTCACTTGAGTGCGCAGGGAGAATGGAGAAGCTTGTTACCTCCCGCCTCCTCCAAAAGCGCTGGGGATTGTTTGTAGCGCCGGTCTCTGGGGTTGTAACCTGAATGAAGCAGTTCAGCGCCGCTACGGGCTGAACACCTCCACGCAGGCTTCTCTCTCTGAAGTTTTGATCACACTTTTTTTTTGGAGTCTTTAAAGTGGACAAACATGATGAACAGTGACCTACATGATCCGGGTCGCTGCAAGTTTCAGGTCCAAAGTGCAGCTGATTGTTTTTTCTTCTTTCTTTTACACAACAGAAAAGTGGCCGTACATGCACTTTATTTGATGTTTTTGAAGAAAATAGATAGCAGATAACCCAGTGGAAAAAGCGCTTTGGGCTCAGCTTCAAAGCAGTACAAGAGAGTTTCACCTTCTGCCTTGGAAAGTTGTGTCATTCTATATATAGCCATGCTTCTAGAAGGTTTTGAAGAAGTCATTTGCAGCAATCGTCTTTATTCATTAAGGTTACCATACATAGAAAAAGCTAATTGGTGAAGTAGTTTGCTGCTATCTCCAGGGCTTAATTTGTAAATCGAACGATGCCGGAACATTAGCTCTAACTTCCATATGCATTTGAGTAAAAGAACAAACTGACGTGGCACTGCCATGTTCCATGCGCTCTCGGGCGCAGTGGGGAAATAACGCAGCACAACCAAAGCGCATCACGTAGGTCCCCTCCGCGTAACCAAAGTCAGGACAAACCTCAACAGATTTACTGTCTTCTGGCTGTAAGCAAACACATCACCTTTGGCTTAAAAAGCAGCAGTCAGCTGTAGCTCCACTTGCGTTTGTAAAAACACACAGCCTACTATGGATCTGTGCGCTCTGTGGATGCAGCAGGGATTGGGCGGGGTCAGGGACATCTCAAGGTTCGCACAGTGCGTACTGCTGTACACCTGCAGACACCACTGGTGTTAACAGTGGTGAATAGATCTTTCAGTTTGACGTGAAGGTCTTTTCCACCGGATTCCCTGTACACTCTATAGACACGAATTACAGCGCGGGGACAGTCTGTGTTGAAGCGCTCACGCAGAAATGAAGCGTGGCTTTTATGTTTAAACCATTGCACTTCTGTGTAATTACACCTCTGACCTTCAACACAGGTTTAGAAGGTCAAAAGAGTCAAATGTAGTCAACACTTTGTTCTGAGTTGTGCCTGAGTTACCGGATCCAAGCAAACAGTTGCCAGATCCAACTGCATCAAAATAGGGAAGTTTCCGGATCCTGTTCCAGCAAGATCTGGCTCAAATTAAGCCCTGGCTGTCTCTCAAACTGGACTTTCATGTTCTACATCAATCTTTTGCCTCCATATAAAGCCCTTATAGTGGCTTTTACGCTGCACTGGGTCAAAGCACTGCACTCACACTCCACACTATATTCTCATTTACAGACCAGATCTGTGCCAGCAATTGTTTACACATGCAACACTCCCACAAATAGCACATGCAATTTAGCACCTGTCTTAGTAAACCAGGCCCTAAGTACAAATCCTGAGACTACACCTTACTTTAAAGGCAAAAGGCCAAGTCCTGATCAATAGGCCCCTCCGCCCTGGAACTGAGGCTCCAAAATAAATTGAATGCAGCAGATGTTATTTTGTGTATCCTGGTGTATTTTAGAGGATGTTAGCTGGCTTTGGAAAGAATACAATTATGGATATAAAAGTCAGCCTTACCTTTAGGAGACATTCAGCCTGCAAAGTGTGTGACTATAACCAACCCTGTTTGTCCTCTCCAGAAGCTTCAGCTGCTCTTAGCTTTAGCTAAGATGAAGCCTGGTCTCTAAACCACTGCTCACACTGTTAACCTGACAGAAAACAGTAGATTTATTAAGAATATTTTGTTTATTATTTGTCGATTGTTGTCACACTTACAAAGAGACTTGCGTACATTTTGCTGCAGAACGCCCTATTGCCAGCTTTAAGGTCCCTTTCCATCTGTAGTCCGCCTCACGTTATTGTGATTTAACTGTCATGTTGTGTCCCTTTTCACAGAAAGACATTCATATAGGGTGGAGTATTGCCAACAACTGCATGATATGATATCACCATACATTTTGAACAAAGCACTGGGTCAAAGAACTTTACTAAATGGATGTTTTATATTCTGGTATTCAACATGGTATTAACAGACAACAGTACAGAAAATTATACACATTTTTTAACAAGCTTTAATAAACCTTAACTGTCAGCTATGGCTTATCTGGTTTGTCTATGTTTTTGTGAAGAAACAAATGTATCTACATGTTGAGCTGAGCTGTAATATCCCAGCAGTGGAGCATACCCTCTCTGCTGCTGCACTCGTACCCTGGATGCAGTGATTTGTTTCAGGCCAAGTTATACACATGAGGATAAGTAACTTGGTTCTCCCTCCCCTCAGTGACACGTTGGCTCTGTGTTGTGCTAACGTTACCTGTTGCCAGCGGCAGATCAGTGTAATGTCCTGTTATGTAAAAACAGAGATCTGTAGAGTTGCAGCAGTAAAGTTTCTTCACTGCAGAGCAACAAGCTGCATGAGCCATGTCTAACTCCTAGCCTGGTCTGCCAGACAAACTCTTTTCCTGTTCTATACAAAGAAGTTAGTCTGGTACCCCGTCGGATAAGTTTTGTTTTTGTTGGCGGAACAATGACAGGTGGAGTAACCAATCAGAGAAATGAAGGGCGGGGTGTACAGTGCACCTTTAACCCAAACAAACATGGATTCTTGCCATTTTTTAAAAGTAAAACACCAGAATACGGCATGTTATGAGCAGCTCTGTACTTATTTCTGAACGGGGACAGCAGCCAGTTGTACAAAGAGTTTTTTGTTTTGTTTTTTCGTTTGTTACAACCGCACTTAACTGTTCTTAAAATGGCAACTAGTCGAAGAAAAAATCCCACAGAGGACTGGACAATAACGCGGACTTCACCAGAACCAACAGGTGACGAAGAAAAGCACTAAATCGAGTCAGAGAAGTTATTAAATTAGCTCTGTACCTTGGTTAACTCTTCCGCTTTTGTAAGACGCGGCCCTAGCCCACAACCCTACACTATTATTATTACTATTCCAACAATAAAAAGTGCCCAATCTGTCAATGGGTCTTAAGAGAAGCAATTTGACACTAATATCGACGGTGTACAGGTGCCTGCACTGGCTGAAGTGTGGCAGAGATTGCTCATGACTTACATAAAATCTTTGATTGGAGGATAATGTCCAAACTGATTACAAATTCAGATATGGCTGGTCACCCACACAGACCCAGTTGGGACCATGATGAGTCAGTTACTACACCTGAAAAGATTGAGATGCTCTCCGACAGCATTTCAGTCAAAGTCCAAACCTGTGCAGCCATTGTGAGTCCATCATCTCCTCAGGCCCACTCGTGTGTTCCCGGGGCCGGCTCTCTGTCCCGCTGTCTGCCTCTGAAACGCCCTGTCAGAGTCCTCCATGCTGCGCTGATGTGATAATTACCCTGTACTCCAGCCTCGCTCTTATCAAAGGCCAAGTGTCGGAGCACTTCCCAGAGGGACTCCACTGGACACGAGCTAATTACCCACAGCCCAGACGTCCGGAGGCAGCAAGTCAAATGAACAACTTCCAAAAGTCAAACATTAAAGGACTACAAATGCACTGCAAATGTCACGCTCTTTAAGAACAAGGTGCTTAGTTTTAGGTAAGTGCTTGCATTTATGAACTTATAATAATAATACATTGAAAGCAAGTCTAATGTCAAAAAGTTAGCCAGCCTCTGAAGATTATATTTTTGGACAATATTAAAACCTGCCCAAGGACACAGGATATGGATGCATTGATCATACTGCAATGCATAAAGAAAATGGATACAAGTGATACATTAACCTGGCAATCTAGACCCATTCACTTTTGGGTGAATTAAAGTGGGTTTGGGATTCCTCCCATCCAACCCCTTTTTGATTTTTGATTTTTTTTTTTACCAAGGTTAAGTCAATAGTAATAGCTCTTTTTCACAAATGCACTGTTCTCCAGATCTTCTCCTGACTTTTTCACAAATTTAAATTTTGAAACAAAATCTCACTTTTTTCCGTTTGTCTCTACCAGTCCAACTAACCAACAAACCAACGCCAAGTAAAAAGAAGCCTTTTTGAGAGGTAAAAATGAAACCTGTTTGCATAATGTTATTTCAATATTTGAACAGCAGGATATGATGCTTTTATTCACCTTTAAGCTAGCAAGAAGGGCCCTGTCTATGAAACCAAATGGCTCTTCTATGACAGACCAAAGTTAAAGTTTTTTTTGCCATTCACCAATGTTTTCTTAACTGGAAAAAGTTCGTCAGGGAGAACAATTCCCAAGAACAGGTCTGAGCACTCTTACGCAATGAAATGAAGCAGTTTTATAATATTATCAGGTATCTCATATTGCTACAACATATTTTATTTTGTTGTTTTTATTTATTTATTTCATAATATAAAAGGGGGGAAAAAAACACAGAAAATTCATCTAGTTTAACATGTCAGCAAAATTACTGAAAAAGCGCAGAAAAAAGAGTAATCTTATTTTATCTGCCCCTTTGTAACATATGGAGTAGGGCTGCGCAATATATCGCAAAATTATCGTTATTGCAATATCAGCAAACACAATATCTGTATCGCAAGAATCAAAATATATCACAATAATGCTATGGTCTTCCATCTGACAGAGATTTACGCTGAAGAATCATTTTCCACCAGAGCCTTAAAAGAACATGTGTTGTGACTAAGTCTAGTCCAGTTTTAGTGGTAATTTAATTCATTTAGTCACAGCTTAGCCTTGTTTTATTCCTGGTTTAGTCTGTGTTAAGTTTTGATTTTGTCACTGTTTTGGCTTGTAAATACTTACATTTTTGTGAAATGTAGTGAAGTTAACTTACTATGTTCGAAAAGTAGGCTCTATTTTCAAATATCGCAATTTTCAACATCGTTATTGAATATGCATGTTTTCTTCATATCGAGCAGCCCTAATATGGAGTGTAACACTGTCATTCTTACAGAGTTGTTTCAGTCTGAACTTACAACTCTAGAAACAATTTGCATAATAATTCAATCTATCACAATTCATTATAAGATCTGAGCATTTTCACTGACAGCCAGTTTAATTACTTGTTCCATTAATGCATCCCTTTGGTTTCTAAATCTGTTATATATATATTTATTCTTTTTTTTTTTAGATTTCAGTCCCTTTCAGGCTTTAGTGACTCACTCTTTTCTCAAACCTGGCAATCTAGACCCATTCACTTTTGGGTGAATTAAAGTGGGTTTGGAATTCCTCCCATCCAAAATCCATTCTATCCCCTTTTTTTTTTTTTTTTTTTTTTTTTAAGTAAATAGTAATAGCTCTTTTTCACAAATGCACTGTTCTTCTAAATTTTTAATCCACACTGATTGTAGATGCACATATATAGACATTTTTACAGAGTACTCGTTAAAAAATAATAGAATCAATAAATAAAATAAACATAATAGTTTTGCTGGATTTAAGTAAGAATCTGAGAGGTTTTCTTGGGCAGTTTGTAGACGAGGGAGGGATAATAAGTAAACATTCATTGTTTTGATATCAGAGCTGGAGTAATAGAATCCAGCTGAGTGAATTTTTGAGACTTTTGACTCCACACAAGGTTAATATATCTTTAATATGACTCCACTTGGGCTCGAGTCTTTGTGTTGAGTGTTCAGACTTGGACTAGGCTCCTCTCACAGGCAGATGAATCAAACTTAGACTCTCATTTGTGAACTGATTACTCTTGAACTTGAACTTGTGAGTCACACTTCATTTAACTCTGAAAGCAGAGACAGTGGCCCAGTATCTGGGTCTGAGCAAAATCAAATGACATTCATGGGACATGGGCATGGGGCATTTTGAGGTGTAACAGCTTTTTTTTTTTTTTGTCCTGCAGTGTGACACTATACAAAGAATTTTAAATAATAATTTCAAATATAAATCTATTAAATAAAAAGTGTAAAGAAAGCTTTTTGCAAAAAAATCATAATTTCAAGCATGTCTCTATGATTTCTACCTATTTTAACATTGTTCTGTCCTGTGGTGTGACAGAAAAAGCCACACCGCAGGACATTCACTATTACTTGGGCATTTTGAATTCATACATAAATTATTCAACATGTCTGTGATGCTAAATTAATAAATATATCGCTGTTTCATCCTAAAAAAATGATTTTTAACATTCAGAATTATATTTTGTGAAGAATACAGCTGTCACACTGCAGGACACCAAACAGGCACACGTTAACAGTTGAGAATATTAGGATTTTACTAAAATAATCAAAATAAAATGACAGATAGGTTTTGTTACAGCTGCCTGTTTAAAAACCTGATTTTTCATGTCACACTGCAGGACACTATTTATTTTAAAAGATTAAAGTTCTTTTAAATATTATTGTTGGGAAAAAGGTGCAGTTAAAAGAGTTGTTTTAGTATAGTACAAAATGCTAAAATCTTTATGAACTGTCCCAGACACTGGTGTCTTATGTATTTTGGAAATGTTTATATTCTGTATTTCTGTACAGGTTATTGTTAAAATACACAAGAATAACACACAACTTCTTTCTAAAACTATGAATATTGTCAGTGGCACTGTAGGGGGAAGAAAAGTTAACATGATTCCAAGGGGCCCTGGGAAATTGTATAATAATAATATAAGGTTATCTTTGTTTGCAATATAGGGCCCATGTTAGATCTTTTCAGGGGCCTAGAATACAAGGCCGCACCCCTGTAATGTTGTATAATATTCTAAATTTTGCACTGCTGATAGGATTTTGGAGGAGGAAGCCTACATGGTGACTTGACTCAGACTCGAGTTCATTTAGACTTGACTTGAATTGATTTCAGCTGGATTTGGACACTTTTTTAATTTGACTTGGGCTCAACTCAAGATGACTCAAATTACACTTGAAAATGTTTTATTTTACAGGAAAAGTTTAAAAATTTAACCACAGTTCATCAGCCTAAACTCAGTTAAAGACTATTTTCCAGCAGGTTCTTGTTCTGCAGCCATCAAGCAGAAAAAGCTTATGCTTTTTCTGAATTGTGTCCCTTGTCCTGATGTGATAGGAAATGTTGTTCCAAACTTTAGTGTAAGTGTGGACAAAAGACCTCTGTCCAAAGGTGTTTGTGATGCAGGCACTGGGAGCTGCTCCTGTGAGCCTGATGTAGTGTTCTGTCAGGTGTTGACTGTTGGGAGTAACAGCACATTTAACATCAAAATACATTGCCTGACCAAAAAAAAAAAAAAAAAGTCGCAACCTGGATTTAAGTAAGTAAATAGGTAAGAGCCTCCCTGCAGTTGGTCCCAGAGTCCAGCCCTTAACCCCATTGAGAATCTTTGGGACGTGCTGGAGAAGGCTTTGTGCAGTGGTCCCACTCTCCCATCATCAATATCAGATCTTGGTGAAAAATGAATGCAACACTGGATAGAAATAAATCTTTTAACATTGCAGAAGCTTATAGAAACAATGCCACAGCGAATGCATGCTGTAATCAAAGATAATGGTGATCCAATGAAATATTACAGCGTGTGAATTTTTTTTTTTTTTTTTTTTTTTTTTTTGTGGCAACCTTTTTTTGGTCAGGCAGCGTATTAGGACTTCATTATGTTTCCCACATCTGTGAGTCTAATCTGCTGCAGTTAGCTTACCTTAGCGTTAGCCTTGTGCAAATGAAAATATAATCCTCCTCTGAGGCAAACAGCTGCAATAATCCAGTCCCTTTTATTTATTAATGTGATCATACAAATTTAATGCAGCGTATGATTACTGATAAATACTTGCGTTAAACATGTGAGTGTTGTGAAGTTTAATGACTGGGCGTTGGGTTGGTGTGTCCCAGGCTTTAGTGGTCAGTTAGCAGACAGGCAGACAGTAGGAGACGGTAAAGAGGACTACTGCGTGTGAAGTATGTGTTAGAGGCAGACAAAGACAAACATGGTCTGATTTTGTTGTACACATAAAGCTTTTGCTGTGATGTCTTTGTCAGACTCAGGGTGTGCTCTCTGTAGTTGAGCTGTGAGTCTGGGAGGTGTTTATAAGCTGTAGTTCTTCTCAGTGTATGATCAGAGAAGATGATTATTGGTTAGTAATTAGGACTTAGACTTAGGCTCCCACTTCACTTTATCAGGTTTTGGTTTAGTGTACCCCCAGGACCTGGTTTAGTTCTGGTTTATTCCTGGTTTTGTTCTAGTTTTAGACCTTTGTTTTCCTGGTTGAGTTCTGGTTTAGTCCTGGTTTAATCCTGGTTTAGTGATGGTTTATTGCTGGTTTAGTCCTGGTTTAGTCCTGGTTTAGTTCTGGTTTAGTCCTGGTTTAGTGCTGGTTTAGTGATGTTTAATCCTGGTTTAGTGATGGTTTAGTCCATTAGTGCTGGTTTTAAGTGCTGGTTTAGTGCTGGTTTAGTCCTGGTTTAGTCCTAGTTTAGTGCTGGTTTAGTGATGTTTAATCCTGGTTTAGTCCTGGTTTAGTCCTGGTTTAGTTCTGGTTTAGTCCTGGTTTAGTGCTGGTTTAGTGATGTTTAATCCTGGTTTAGTGATGGTTTAGTCCTGGTTTAGTCTTGGTTTAGTCCTAGTTTAGTGCTGGTTTAGTGATGTTTAATCCTGGTTTAGTGATGGTTTAGTGATGGTTTAGTCCTGGTTTAGTCCTAGTTTAGTGCTGGTTTAGTGATGTTTAATCCTGGTTTAGTGATGGTTTAGTCCTGGTTTAGTCCTGGTTTAGTCCTAGTTTAGTGCTGGTTTAGTGATGTTTAATCCTGGTTTAGTGATGGTTTAGTCCTGGTTTAGTCCTGGTTTAGTCCTAGTTTAGTGCTGGTTTAGTGATGTTTAATCCTGGTTTAGTGATGGTTTAGTCCTGGTTTAGTCCTGGTTTAGTCCTGGTTTAGTCCTAGTTTAGTGCTGGTTTAGTGATGTTTAATCCTGGTTTAGTGATGGTTTAGTCCTGGTTTAGTCTTGGTTTAGTCTTTGTTTAGTCCTGGTTTAATGCTGTTTTAATTCTGGTTTAGGCCTGGTTTAGTCTTGGTTTAGTCTTGGTTTAGTCCTCTTTTTGTGCTGGTTTAATCTTGGTTTAGTGCTGGTTTAGGCCTGGTTTAGTGCTGGTTTAGGCCTGGTTTAGTCTTGGTTTGGTCCTTGTTTAGTGCTGGTTTAGTCTTGATTTAGTCCTCGTGTAGTCCTGGTTTAGTCCTGGTTTAGTCTTGGTTTAGTCTTTGTTTAGTCTTGGTTTAGTCCTGGTTTAATCTTGGTTTAGTGCTGGTTTAGGCCTGGTTTAGTGATGGTTTAGTCCTGGTTTAGTCTTGGTTTGGTCCTTGTTTAGTGCTGGTTTAGTCTTGATTTAGTCCTCGTGTAGTCCTGGTTTAGTTATAGTTTAGTCCTGGTTTAGTCTTGGTTTAGTCTTTGTTTAGTCTTGGTTTAGTCCTGGTTTAATCTTGGTTTAGTGCTGGTTTAGGCCTGGTTTAGTGATGGTTTAGTCCTGGTTTAGTCTTGGTTTAGTCTTTGTTTAGTCCTGGTTTTGTGCTGGTTTAATCTTGGTTTAGTGCTGGTTTAGGCCTGGTTTAATCTTGGTTTAGTGCTGGTTTAGTCCTGGTTTTGTCCTGCTTTAGTCCTGGTTTTGTCCTGCTTTAGTTCTTTTTTAGTGTTGCATCCCTCGCTATAGTCCTGGGTTAGTCCTGATTTAGGACAAACAACTCCACGTACCTCCTACAACGTGCTTGCGTACCCCTGGCAGCCCCTGTACCCCTGATTGGGACACACTGACCTACAACAGCAGCCCTACCATGTCACAGTGCATTATTATCCACTGAGCTCCATGTTGGACAGAGGCATTACTCAGCCTTGTGTAGAACAGAGACAAAGTGCTTATCTCACCATGTCAGAGATGTGCAGACATTTCACGCTCAAATGAAAGAGCAGATTTTTAATTCAGACGCACAGTGTGGATGATTTAACACCATCTGTGAAATGGCCTGGATACTGAGGAGCACAGTGATGAGAGAAGGGCCATAGCAACTCTTTTCACTTTTCTCTCTCAAAGCAGCAGCTCTGAGAGAGGAAGATAACAGTAATTTAGTCCTTCAGAAACTCTCACGGAGCTGAAGGCTTGTGTGAATCAAGTTTAAAAGGTGCACTGTGTAAAATGTCGGCGTATACAGTACAGAATGGAACACATGCCACAAATGGTTTATTCAGTGTGGAATTACCGCAGAGTAAGAATTTTTGCATTCATAAAGGACATGTGAAGTTCTGTGGAAATCATGTTAAGTTATATGCTCAATAGAACTTCACTCTTCACACATCATTAATCTGCTGAGGGTTGTTGTTGTTGTTTTTTTTGTTTTGTTTTTTGCCTGCATTGGTTGGTTGTTTCCTAGTCTGTTAGCAAACACAAACTCCCAAGGTAACAGTGATATTTTGGTGGAATTGTTAAGAAAGGTCATTTATAGGCCAAGGAAGAAATAATTTGTTTTTGGTGAGGAAAACACCATCTTGGTCCAGGATATTTTCAAAGGATTCTGTGAAGTACTACAAGGGCTCAGTGGATAGAGCACCTAACCCTGAATTTCAAAACTTTACCATTGCAAGATAGGGCCAATTATGTCAGTTTTGGTGCTGTTCGGCTGGAAAAAGTTATTGGATATCCATGGACCACATCTTTAGATTATAGCTTTTGCAAAATATGACTGTACTCTGGCTAAGGTTATTGGAAAACAGTGAAAACATGATATTGTCTTATTTGGAGAGTGACCATACTCAGATTAATATTGGCGTATTCTTGCAGATGTAAACTCATGCCGCCTTCATGATACATCAGAATCTTAGAAGTCCCCACTTAAAAACAGGCAACTTCCCAAAAACGTCTGTTCATGAGATCAGCTCGGAAAACATACGTAGGTCACCACAATAACAACATAACAATAGCTGCATTTCCATGTTGTTTTATAGTAAACATATAAATACATCATTAGAACTGCTTGGTGTGGTACAGAGTTATATCATGGGATGTTACTATTTCTGTTTTAGTCATTCAGTGATAAATGAATTGTCACAGGCGTTTTTGCAGAGCTTTAGAAGTGATAATTTAATTATATAAAGATGAACACACTTTTGCACAGAAGTGTGAGATATGTTGTTTAAAAGATTCTTTTCTCATTAGCAACCTCACTGTCACAGAGGGAGTCTGCAGGATTGTGACGTCAACTCGGGAACTTGGAGTCCAACACATCTCCATGAGTTTCCAAGCAAAAATCCCAACCTGAGAGTGTGTTCAAAGCTGTTTTTCTGAGTTGGAGGTTGGATTTTCTGAGATTTCGATGGATCATGAACTCGGCAACAGACATTGATTGGATCCAAGAATTTTTTATATATTTTTTTTAATGTAAAACTGAATTACTGGTGGGTTTGTAATGTCTTGGTGAAGGTGCTTGTAGTTTTTCTAAACTAAGGGTATTTGTGCATTTGATTTAAGTTTCAGGATTCAGTTGATTAGACGAACCACCTTCGCACAGTCAGTCCTCTCAGTCAGAGGCTGTAACATCTTTGCCTGGAAATTCCAGACTCACCGCTGTACCAGCGGATGAATCTGGTCGCCATAGAATCAATTCGATTTCTAGCGCGGAGCAAACGGGCAGCGGAGTTAGCCAATCAGAAAATGGCGGACGTGACGTTAACAAAGCGACAAGAAAGTAAGCAACGCAAAAACATTTTTTTATATATATATAAAGGCTTCTAGTGCTGCAAGCTGCTGTGGTTTTAATGACTCGATATGTTTGTGGTAATTTAAAAGGGAATTTACCGCTGAATGAAACAAACTCGGCTCCTCAGTGCGCCACCTTGATTGTTGTTGTTGCGGACGCTGCTCGCGAAGAACACGTGACTTAAATAAGCGAATCAAAATGCACGGTACGGTTGGGATTTGAGGAAACCACTGCAGATGGCGTGGTGACCAGACTGATATTTCTCTGTAGAATAATACAGAGACATATCAGTCTGGATTTTCCAGGCAAGTAACATCTGGAACAACATCCCTCACACAATCAGAGAATCTCCTACGTATACCACCTTTAAAACTCACCTTAAAAAATGGTTCAAATCTAATCAACACTGCTCCCATTAGAGACGTTCGGACCTCATGTTACATGATACATATACGTATGTAGCATGTACCATGATTGTCTGAACAGACTCATATTTTACTGTTGTTGTTGAGCGGTGCATGCATACATATACGTATGTAGGCATGCACCGCATACATTCACCCTGCAATCTATACTGTTGCTGTTTCTTACTGTCACTGTCATGTAAATATGTATATATGTATGAATGTTTGAGGACCCGAGGGCACTCTGTAAACTCCAGTGTCTTGGTCGTCTCTGAGCGGCAGGAGATGACCAACACACGTGGATCGAACTGGGTTTAAACTAAATTAACTTTATATTTATTAGAGAACTACAGCACTTTAAAATACTGTATGCACTTTAACCACATATGCACTTTATAAATAGGCACTTTAGATCCTGTGGAATGTGAAATTTTTATGACTTGTTGAATATTGTTTATTTGTTGTTTGTCTTGTCCAGTCTTAAATGTCAAGGGACTACGAATGAAAATTAGCTGTACGCTAACTTTGGCGCATTTACACATGTATTTTTTACTGGTGTTCATTAATGTGCATTGTCCCTTTTAAATAAATAAATAAATAAATAAATAAATAAATAAATAAATTAGACATGCAACCAATTAGAAAAACAAAGCTACACAAGACACCTGGCTACAGGATTTTAAAATCTTAAACGACTTGGAACACAGACCACAGACATTACATAAAATTCAAAAGATTTTTAATCTTATAATTCTAGGACTGCACAGACGACACAATTCTGCAGACCACACACCACACACTTGCCATTTGTAGGAACTATCTCATTATTCCAAAAATGAGGGACAAGAGACCAGAAATAAAAGGGAGATGTTATTGTAATCAAACATGTCTCATTCTTGTGGTAATTAGAGGACGTGCAAAATATTTTACAGACTTTTAAAAACAAAGCTGTGTATATTAGGAACAGCTGTTTAAGCAATGTATGGCTTTTGCTTCGTCAATCAAAACATGTCATCTATAATTTGGAGTACATTAAACATAAGCCAAAATCACACTATTTTATGATGAGTTAAAATATGGTAAAATGGCACAGAGAAGGGAATTTAAAGCACAGAAAGCTTGCGATAAACTGATAGTAGTCTCCTGTTTACTGAAGCTAATACAGCTTTAGCTCCAACCTCACATTCGGATTTAGATTTTCAAAAAATCTGTATGTTAAGAGTTTAAAAGCTCAACAGAGGCTAATCAGCTATGGGCAAACTCATGACCATAGTGCAATTCATTTCAATTTAAAAATTATCTGAAACTGCTAAAAGGATAAAGCTGAGAATTTATTTTTCACTGAAATTAATTGCATTAGGGTCATGAATTATGTGGTAGCCGATTAGCCTCAATCAAGCTTTTATACCTTTAATATACTTATTGTTTTATGGGAAAAATGAGTGCTGGGGAATTTACTTCTGGCACCAGAGATGGGTGGGCACTGTTGAGCTCCATAACATAACGTTTTTTTCTGATTGTCTGATTTCTGTTCATAAAAATCAAACATACATGATATTTACAAGATCTCCTACCTGACAAAGACATAACATAAACCATACAGAAACCAGAATATATTGGTCAGATGTTCAAACTTTGAGATCCTTTTGACAGAACTTGAGATATTTTTAAATGCATCTTATTAGAATTGCCTCCACAAAGTAAACACGTGACTCATTTTTTGGTTTGATTGGATACAAAAGTTGACAGAGAATCCATTTTAGTGATTTTAGGTCAAGCACTTTGCTGGCTACAGACTTGAGGGATTTTTTATTTCCTCAACAGCATAAAGCTTGCAATCTGTGTGAGTGACATTTCTTTAAAGCTGTTGTTTGTAGCAGCCGTCTCTGGGGTTAAATCTGAGGCGCTGCTGGTTCTTCAAAAGCCTGTGTGAACATGTTTTTTATGAAATATTCTACAGTCCACCAAGGCATGCATGACATTGGGTCCTCCACAAGAACAAGGAGAACAGGCAAACTTCAAACTAAGGATTATGTGGTTTTGGCCGGATCTGTGCAATGTTTAGAAGTACTGCATTCCCATTAGCATCACTAGAATAATACATTAGGAAAGGTTAACTATATTCTTGCCAACAAATTGATTATGTCAGGCACTGATTAACAAAACAAGGGCTACAATACACTCAAGGCAGCAAAAACAGAAGAACTGCTGTTTAACCATGTTGGAACTGCTTGCAATATGCAGATTTAGCTTTTCATGTCCAGTGGTTGGCTTTGAATGACAAGCTGGCTTTTGAGAAAATGTTGCATTTTTTCCAATCTGGCTCTCAATTGTGATGTGGAAGCTTTAGAAATAGTTAAAAAAAAAAATAGAGAACATTTAACTGTTGAATATATGAATAAAACACATTTTTCCATAGCTTTTGTTTGTACATTGTATACTATACTGCTAGTCCTACTCTAAATAGCAGTATGGACCCTTTAGAAAGTGGTGGTAGCTTCAAAAACCCAGGATTTTGATCAAGACATAAGGTGCTTTTCCACAAGGCAGAACGGTACAGGACGTGTCAGTATGGGACGCCTCTGAACAGGTAGTCCCAAAACCTGCTGGTGTTTCCATTCCTCAGGGTCCAGGAGACTTGTGTCTGTTACATAAACACTGACGTCACACAAGCGCAACAAAAGTTGTGTTCATAAATGAGATAAAAATGTGTTTGAAGCTCACTTTTAAAACAAAGGCACTGGCAACATTTAATAAAAAGACAAACGTAAATCCTGGTGTGTGTCTGTGTGAGGCTGGTGTGTGTCTGTGTGAGGTTGATGTGTGTCTGTGTGAGGCTGGTGTGTGTCTGTGTGAGGCTGGTGTGTGTCTGTGTGAGGCTGGTGTGTGTCTGTGTGAGGTTGATGTGTGTCTGTGTGAGGCTGGTGTGTGTCTGTGTGAGACTGGTGTGTGTCTGTGTGAGGCTGGTGTGTGTCTGTTTGAGGTTGATGTGTGTCTGTGTGAGGCTGGTGTGTGTCTGTGTGAGGCTGGTGTGTGTCTGTGTGAGGCTGGTGTGTGTCTGTGTGAGGCTGTAGCTAAAGCTGTATTAGCTTCAGTAAACAGCAGACTACTTCAGGTTTACCGCCAGCTTTTGATGCATTAAAATCACTTCTCTGCTCCACTTTAACACATTTTAATAACTGAACATTTAACCACATGAGTTTAACTTGTGTTTAATCCAGTCTAAACTAAAAATGAAATGTTTAGATTCTCTAAGCGAGAGCTGTACTTCACTAAACTGGAAATAGCTGATGCTAATATATGCTAGCTTTATTTTTAGAAAAAGTCGCCTCAACATTAGCTTGTCTTCTCTTGGAATACAGCTGTTTATCACAAGGACAAGTACGTGTTTGATTTAACAAAAAAAAAAAAAAAAAAAAAATTGCTTTTATTTCTGTCCTTTGGCTTGTTGTTTTTGTCTTTGCCAATCAGCAGCAGAGCCCACCTCTAAACATTCCAGACCGAGCTGAACCCCATGAGGGAGTAGTGCCAAAACTAGAATGGTTTGGACCACTTTTTGGGAACACTTTGAAACGCTTTGGGAAATGGAAACCGTTCCGACCTAGAGGAAAAGCGCCTATATAGCAACACTGAAAACACAAAACAACAACAAATCTATTTTCGTGACAAGGGACTGTTGTGTTGTTTGTCAGTCACTACGTTTACATACACAGCATACTCTGACTATGCTCTTTGTTTGTCTGTAGTTTGTCAGCAAATTGGTAAAACCACTTTAGTTGCACTCTACATGCAGAGCAGGATGCCGAATTACTGGGACCACTGCGCTGTGAGGCGTTCAAATGGTCTGGGTATTTATCAGCAGCGCTAAAACTTTGAAGCAATAAGTGGTAAAGAACACAACTAATTTACATGGTAATAATAGTTTTACCAATAGTATGTTTGTAAAATGTATTCTTCATGCAGTAAATGTGTAACTTTTTTACCTTAAATAAATAGTTTTAGAGTCCATTTGATGGTTAAAGCTGTTGTTGCGGGATAAATGAAGCGTCCAGCGGCTCCCCCTGGTGTCTCTGGGCTGAAAATGACACTTGCAAGAACGAGCTCTGCCGACCTGGTGTCCCATGAGAAAGCGGCACATCATGGTTTGCAAAACAAGCTATTGATGGCTTTATTTCTTGTTTTTTGACACGGCAGAGCAGAAAAAGCTTTTTTACAGATACACAGAGGGAAAAACAAAAGACGAGCAAGAGATCATTATAGGAGTTGACTGGACTTGTGAGTATTTAAAATAGCACTGTACTCCAGAAAAGAAAACAGAGGTACGGAGGTACTGCAGGGAGGCTTCCAGAGGCTGTCTATATTAAGTCAGTGTTTTTGTAAGTTTTTTTATAGAAATATATGGAGAAAAACATGACATAGTCTTTTGAATAGAAGGAAGTTCTATAGTTCAGGGTCTGCAGGGGATTTTTGGAAATTTAAGGGAGCCACGGCTGTCTTGACTTTGGGAATGGCTGATATACTGTATACTGAGACCTCCTTATGCAGTCTTGATGCTCCTTATGTGCAACAATTTACTCATAAATATAAGATCTGTATGTTACCACCATAATAACTACCTGGAGAACCAATGCTTTTCTCAGATGGTACCACTAGTCTAAACCATATGCATTGTATATGACATTGCAAACGCAGCCTTGGCCTTTAATATCAACCATTAGGAGCATTTGATTCCATTATAAACCAGCGTCATTGAAAGCGGCGGCGGGCCTCAGTCGGCTGTCGACAAAGTGAATACGCCGCATTGAGTGGATTAGTCAAAGAGACGGATGAAAACGGCGCCGGCAGTTGGAACGGATTTATTATAGATTGTGCTGTCAAACACTCAGCCACGTATATGAAATGAAATACCTGGCGATGTGGCAACCCCCGTGATGGATGGCATTCAGAGCCCACACAAAGCAGCAAGCTTTCCAGAGACAAGCTGCAAAAAAAAAAAAAAAAAAAAAAAAAAAAAGCACACTCCAGACTTCGTACACAGCCAAGCATATACCAAAGAGATATGCGGATTGTGGTTGAGGGTGATATGATGTCTGCAAAAGAATAATGGCCGACGTGAGACAGTGGGGCGAGATCTAGAGTCGTAAAAACTCATCTCCGGTTCGTTCGTATGCACCTCGTTCTTCTTCTCCGCTGCAGATTTCAATGTGATTTCCCTTCACGCACTGCCATAATGTTTCCGGCCGACAAGACAAACAGACCCGCGCCCTTGGTGGCGGCTGAGTTTGTTGTCTGGGAGCGCCGACACGTCTTGGCTGAGCAGAGGCCGTTTTTGGATTTAGAAGGTGTCAAAATGAATTAAAGTAGCTCATGTCAGCAGTTAGAATAATCAGTGTCTGTGGCATAAATTTTAAGTCATAACAGTGACTGAGCTACTAACTTATGGGCGAGGTTTTACAAGGCAGGACTGTGAAAATGTAAGTAAACATTATAAATATTAACAGCATATCAGTGGTGGAAACATATTTTATCATCTCGCAAAAAAATTTGGAAAAAAGGAAGTGGAAGATTTAACAGATTTGAACAAATACTTGACAACAGGGCACTAACATGACTTTTATTGCCCTTGTCCCAACAGTTTGCAGATGTGTTGCTTAGAAAAGCTATTGTTTTTAATGAAATTGTATAAAATCTCAGTTTTAGCACCTGTCATTTATGTTTTGTTGTAAATAATGCATGGTTTTAGAAACAACCAAGTGTAGGGAGTGTATGAATAATGCATTGTAAAGCGATTTTGAGTGTCCAAAAAAGCACTATATAAGATAAATGCATTGTTATTGTTATTATAAAATTTGCATCATTTACACATACATCATCATTGTGTTTTAATTTATTTTATTTTTTACAGTGTGGCCGTTTTTTGTTTGTTTGTTTTAAATAACCGATACTGTATGTTTTTGTAGACCATAGACCCTTACATTGTAACAGAACATCTGTGTTCCAAAGAATGGTACCAGAAGTTAAATAGACCATAATACATTTTCAGTGGAATGAAATCAGTTATAATCATCAATTGCTAAAGCTAAAGTTAAATTTAAGTTTGCCAATGTACCACTTATGATTTGCCTTTGTTTAGGCGCTGTGTATGAATCAATAAAGTTCTTAGATTATGACTCCCCACATATTCATCTTGAGATATCACTTTTAATCATTACACATATGATTCAGATATGTACTGCTGCTTAACATTAGTTACTGTGTGTTCTCCTTCTTTAGTCATCTTTAGTGTAGTGCCAGTTCATGCTAAGTTTAACGTCATTGTACTCCTTGGTTTAAGATATATATTGTTTTGCCGATGTTAGTGTTTGTACTCGGTCCATTAGCGAGAACAGACTTACTGTTCCAAAACCACAAGATATGTATAGGATGGACCTTAGTCATAAATGTGTCATTCTTGTACTTTCCTTTTACTATAAAAGCTGTGTGAAAACCTTGAACGGGAGCACTCTGTGTCATCCTAAGACCGGAAGAGCTCTCTCTCTCTGAGAGATGCTTAGACCAGAGGCAGAGTCAACAGGTGCTCCAGTCTCGAGACTGAACACTGTACTTTGATTTACCACTATACTATGCTTTTTGCATTATTTTTGAATCTTGTCAATTTGTATTTTTGATCCTGTTGATCTTCAGTAAATTTGGACAGTATTTTGAAACTTATTTGCAAATTACAAATGATCAACTAATGGTAACTGACTACCAATGTATCAGTGCCTGGTTAGAAAACATTAACATTTTTATTTTGCTGAATGAAGAAGATAGAACGCTAATTTCGTTACCAAGCTGCGTGCACAATTTATTTGAATATGTCACTCATGGAAGCCAGTCTAAATTTTGATTTGAATAATTCAGATTAAAAAGTAAGTTATTAAAGGAACTCAGAACGAAGATTTTTCCGTTGCTGTGGAAACAATGGAAAGTGGTGCTCACTGACAAGATAAAGAAAGACATGGCTCATTAACAACATTTTGTTTTTCTTTAGCTGTTGTAAGTGGGATCAGCGGTTGCCACGGTAACAATACATTAAGTTTGGCATGATGAAGAAGAAATGTTCTCTGAACCAATACTAAACAATGAAAAGGGATCCCCAACCTATCTAATCTCTTGTTAGGTGAATGGGTTATAATGGCTGGTTATATTAGTATATCATTTAATTCATAATAATGTAGGACTAGATGCACAAAGATAAAACAAGAACCATTTTAAAAGCACAGACCTTCCTTTAAACCATTGGCCCTATCTCATAAATAAAAAAATACTTCCTATGCCTGGACTTGGAATCTTATAGTTCAGGAGTAAATGCTTTAGCCAATAAGCCACATGTTTCTTATATATCACAATAGAAAAGAATCTACTAACACTAATCATTTTTTGTTTTACTGATCGGCTATTGGCTGCTAATATCTTTTGACCCTATCTCGCAATTGTGAAATTCATTCCTAGATTCCGAAAGTGTTCCAACACCAAAGACTATTCTTAATACATTTCCATAAAATGTTATTAAAAATGTCAACTTTCGAGTGGCTTGCTTGCATACTCATAAAACTGCATTTCTACTTCATAACAGTTTCAAAACCACTGTTCATATAGACTACTCAGCCGATTATAATGTTTTATGCGGTTACCATGGCTACTGACAGTGGGCAGAATTTATTAGGATGAAGAAAAGACAGGGAACGCTTGTGTTGAAAGCAGGCTTTTACTTCAGCAGTGGTCACAATGTGCAGGCTCTCGTAGCGATGGGAGCTCACAGACAGTGCTCAGGCTCTGTCCACTTTGATGCCGACAAGATAAAAGGCAGAGAATGAATTTTCCTCCTGTTGGTGTCAATAAAGAACTTGACAGGCTGTAATGTTAAGGTCAGCTGGGTCATGTCTAAAATTGCAGTTCGTGCGGGCTGGCTCTTAACTGTAGTGGTTAGTATCTATCAAAGTGCTGACAAGGTTTCTCTGACTAAAATGTCTACCCTTAACACATTTTAGGACTTTGAGAAACACTTTTGAACTTTAAATCCAGAACTACATAGCCCTGTAATGATTAAAAACACATAGAATAGTCTGAATGTGGTGTGTGTTCAAACATGTGAAAGAATCTCAGATGAAGGGCAGGGGCCAGTATGAATGTATAGGTGAGGGACAATTTTTAAAAGAAAGATCTGAGCAGAAAATCCACAAATATTGAACCAGATCATTTTTTGTTAGCAACTGGATCTACAACCACACCATAATAATCTTGTAGCTTAATGCTGAGTCTATTGAATATCACCACTTTTAGACACTACAGTGAAGAAATAACTTAACTTTAGGGCATTTGTGCTGACAGATAAGACTTAGTGGCAGTTTTTGTTTCATGTGGATAAGCCCAGTGCTTGCAGAGTTATTAGCCATAAACCAGACCATGACATCTTCATTCTGAATCTTTAGCAGCAGATTCTACCATAGAATTTTAAACTAAGAAACTACACTGTGTGCACAATTATTAGGCAAGTGAGTATTTTGATCATATCATAAATTTTATTCATATTTTCCAACTCCAAGCTTTATAAACTTGAGTGAGATTCTATTTGAGCACATCAGGTGATTTGTATTTGTGTGATAAGAGAGGGTGTGGCCTAAGGAGATCAACACCCTATATCAAGGTGTGCATAATTAACAGGCAGATTCTTTCTCTCTGGCAAAATGGGCCAAAAAAGAGATTTGACTGACTCTGAAAAGTCAAAAATTGTCAAATATCTTGCCGAGGGATGCAGCACTCTTGAAATTGCAAAGATATTGGGGCGTGATCACAGGACCATCAAATGTTTTGTTGCAAAAAGTCAACAGGGTCGAAAGAAACGTGTTGAGCAAAAAAGATGCAAATTAACTGCCAGAGATTTACGGAAAATCAAGCGTGAAGCTACTAAAAATCCATTGTCCTCCAGTGCTGGCATATTCCAGAACTGTAACCTACCTGGAGTACCCAGAAGTACAAGGTGTTCAGTTCTCAGAGACATGGCCAAGGTAGGGAAGGCTGAAATAAAACCACCATTAAACAAGACACATAAGTTGAAACGTCTAGACTGGGCCAAGAAATACCTAAAGACAGATTTTTCAAAGGTTTTATGGACTGATGAGATGAGAGTGACTCTTGATGGACCAGATGGATGGGCCCGTGGCTGGATCAGTAATGGGCACAAACCTCCACATCGATTCAGACGCCAGCAAGGTGGAGGTGGGGTTCTGGTATGGGCTGGTATCATTAAAGATGAGCTAGTTGGACCTTTTCAGGTTGAAGATGGACTTAAAATCAACTCCCAGAACTACTGCCAGTTTTTAGAGGACACTTTCTTCAAGCAGTGGTACAGAAAAAAGCCCGCATCTTTCAAGAAGACCATGATTTTTATGCAAGACAATGCTCCATCACATGCATCAAAGTTCACCACTGCCTGGTTTGCCAGTAAAGGCCTTAAAGATGACAAGAAAATGACATGGCCCCCTTCGTCACCTGATTTAAACCCTATTGAGAACTTGTGGGCTCTTCTTAAACAGGAGGTTTACCAGATGGGAAAACAGTACACCTCTCTGACCAGTGTCTGGGAGGCTGTGGTTGCTGCTGCACAAAAAGTTGATCGTCATCAGATAAAGAAATTGACAGAGTCCATGGATGGAAGGCTTGTGACTGTTATTGAAAGGAAGGGTGGCTATATTGGTCACTAATTTTCTTTTTTTGAAATGTTTGAAATTTGTGTTAGTAAATTTTCAGTTGTTTGCGTTATTTTCACTTTAACAGATGAAAATAAACAAGTGAGATGGGAGAATATTTGTTCTTCATTTAGTTGCCTAAAAATTCTGCGCACTAATATCTGCCAAATAATTGTGCACACTGAGATATTCTCTTAAGAAAGACAAAATCCAACTTTTACTTTCTTAAATATTTAAGTTTGAGCTTTATTAACATATTGGGTTGTGTGAGAGCGCTGAACTTGTCCAAAAATAAAATTTGCCCTCAAAAATACAACTTGCCTAATAATTGTGCACACAGTGTAGAATTCTATGATGTCATGTGAATGCAACCTATTAAAACAATATCTAGCCAGATTTAGGGTACCGTTTAGATGACAATGTGTTTTGCTGAATACACAAAGGTTTGATTGCAGTTTGACCTTTTGTTTACTTGAGGACAGGGTTTCTGTTTTGCAAAGCTGCAATCTTTTGAAAATGCTGGGAGAGGTGTTTTGGTCTCGCAGTGGGGAGCCGCTCAGAGCCGCTCACAGTCATGGAAACTGTGAAAACAGCATACTCAATTACATAACAGCCCCAATCTGAACAGTGATTTGGGGCAGGGGGTAATCTACAACAGCATTTTAGGCATGACAATATTAGCACCTAAATTTTATCTCTTATTATTATGTTTTAAATGAATTACTTACAAATGACCAATTACTTACTACAAAATATTAGTACTACAAACTACTACAAATACAAATAAGAGTACTACAGTTTACATCTACACCTTTTGTTGTATCAGCATGTGTATCTACAGCCTTGGTTTGGGCAAGAATAAAATTATTACATTAGTTTTTTTAATTAACTTCAAGACCTCATACTGTCAAAAATAATAACTGAAAAACAAATTCCTCAGTAACATTAACTAACCTCTTCATGACAATCTCAAGGAAACCATCTTTCTAAGTTGAAATAGTGAAAGTTAATAACATTAAAACCCCCTGCTCTTCTTCTAAATTAATTTCTCACTTGTCTCCTCTTTCTTCTGATGGGTGTATTTTCTCAAACCCAAAATCCCAGCTCAGTACTTATTCCTGTATTTTTCAGCAATCTTTCATCTGTTTTAGAGGAGCTGATAACACCTCGCTCCTCTCACTCTCCGGGGGGCACGCTTTTGATCCGTGCACCTGTGGACCCGAGCCTCCCGTCCCGCTGAGGCGCTCCCCGTTTATTTCATCTTAAAGATTGAGTTTTGCTTTTGTCATTACGACGGTCGCCGAGGGGGGATCTCTCTCCGCTGAGCTCGGAGGCTGCTGTGTAAGCTTTATGCAACACTTCCACTGTAGTCCTTTTATCTGGGCTATAGCATGCTCAATATACAGTCATTTAGAGAGAATGAAATGAAGCAGTGTCGGCTGTGTCGGGGTTCAGGGCTGAATGAGACACTTCATTCAGAACATTTACCACATTCAATAGGCACTCGACAAAAATATAAATGTGACAGTTTCATCTCTTATTTTTATGAATTTGTATTGCCAGAATTTTTCCTTCCCTTCAATTGGAGTAAAACTGTGTTATTGCTCAATAGCACACTATAATAAGAACATTCTGTGAAAGCACTTGCTTTGTAGCTAAAGCCCTCACATCTCACAATGGCAAAAAATCCAGAAGAACTAATACCACTCTGGAGAAAGTAGGAGACTATTGCAAAATTATCTTTTTTTTTTTTTTTTTTTAACATTTTTTCATTAAAATTTTCTTCAACAATAACAATAGAAGACAAAACAACTAGGCACATACAAATGATAATATATCACAAAATGGGAACAAGTGCAGTATTCAGTTACAATTGTGAAAGTCCATGGATTTGCCATCATACATATCACACATACTATGTATGTATGTATGTATGTATGTATGTATGTACTGTCACTCCCTCAGTAAGATAATTTGTTCTTTTACTGACCTCTTGTGACTGGAGGAGGTAGGAGGTGGAGTTTGACCCTGGGTCTTCTGCAAGGAGTAACATTTCAACATTTTCAATATATTGCCAATGATACCAAAGTCATTTAAACATTGCTGGATCTACCTGGTGTTCCAGTTCTGCAAAAAAATAATCTTCGGTCCATTAGTGATAAAACAATTTTGATAATCATCACAATCCAATAATGACTTCTTGGGTTTTCTTGAAGGAGGTGCCAGTTTAGAAAGTATTCATCTTCTTTCTCTTATTCCCATTACTAGTTGCAGGTACTGGAGCCTATCCCAGTAACTAAGGGCCTTAGGTGAGGTACACCTGGAGTGTGGCCAGTTAGTCACAGGGCTAATACAGAGACATACACAGAGAGACAAGCATTCACTCTCACACTGATTCAGTAGGGCCAATTTAGATTCCTCAATTCACCTAAGGCCTCAAACACACACTGCAAGCAGGTTTGGTGGAGGAGCAGCATGGGGCAGAGATCAAGTTATGAGGCTAGTTTCACTTTGGCGTCCTGCTGGGCAGATTGAACAATGCCTGCTAAAAGCCTTGCGACACCACAAACCAGTAAGCATCTTTCAGCCAAAAAACAAAGCAAATATAGCACATAGCACATAGCTGATGCATTTTTATTACTGTTTTTTATTACTGTACTGATTACTGACAGTGATTTAGGACTTGTACTTTTACTTTTAACAAAGGATTGCATTTGTAACGACCAGCCTACAAAGACAGAAAAAAAACACATGTCTATTCAGTCAACCATAGTCAACACAAGTCTATTATATGAGGTTGTACTCTCATATTGACTTTTCAATCACATTACTGAAGAGAAACATGGAGGCAGTGCCGCGAACAGCAATGCAGCTCGCATTAGCAGTGTTCACACACCAAGAAGTAGATGCTGTGGCAAAAGTGACAAGTGCAGTGTGTTTGGGACCTAACTCATGCATGTTTTTAGACGATAGGAGGAAGCCAGAGTACCCAGAGAGAACCCACGGTAACACAAGGAGGACCCAGAGAGATTGTGTAACAGCTGAGAACGGCTGAGAATCAATCTTACAACCTCCTTGTTGGCAGGCAAAAACACAAACGGCTATGAAATAGTAACACTAAATCTGAATCTTTGAAAGTTCATGCTAAAATGGTAAAAGCAAGTGTGGCTTTTCTGTCTGGCAACCAAAACACCATGTATAAATCCAAAGCACTTAAAGTCTTTATTAAAGTGGTACAGAAAGTACAGTGAACGTGTGCAAGGCATTGGCTGAGGTTAGAGAAGACATCCTGTCAGTGTCTGAGATGACCAACTTTATCTCTGCATTAAAAATTGGTAATAATTGCACATATAAACGAGTTATACAATTGTTGTGGACGGCTGAGCTGCTGAAAACAGAAGACTAATGACCACTTTTTTTTTCTGCAGATCTTGCACAACAGACCTCAGCCACAGAAGAGGCGATAGTGCAGAGTGTAAGGCTTGACAATAACAAGGTGAAATGTTGTGACAGTCAGTGTGGTTTAGTCCAGTTTTTTTGGCAGGGTCCTGGAAGGCAGCAGGTGGTTTCACTCGGGACGCGCCTCTAACAGGTGGCTACATTTTTCTGACAGCCCCTCACCCTGTCCTTCCCCCGAGCAAACTCTAATTCAATTTCTAAAAAGGCCACGACGATAAATAAAACTTCAATAAAATGCCATACACATCAGTAATGGAGTATTCTGCTTCAGTATAAAGTTTTATGTCCTTGAGTAAAACTACATAAGATACTGTTAAACTATTCTGCCCTGGTTTGTGCTTTTTAGGGGCATTAAATGGTACGGTTGGCAGAATTTGAAAATAGTACTAACAGTAGTGGGTGGACAGGGTATGCTGTATCTGGAAATGCTTGACATAGTGTCCCTACGTGTTAAAGAAGTAAGTTAAGGACAGCCATTATGTTGCTTTATGATGTATTTTTGGGCCACTAAATGCACAGGAATTGCAGTTCTAGCACCGTGTTCGGAAGAGCTGAGTCAGCCTAAAAGTTTACACACAATTTAACAGCAACATTACCTGATTTTACTTTTTTTATGCCAGCCCAAATTATGACTGAGACTTTTTTGAGCATGTTCCTCCTCAAAAACCTAGAGTAGTATTTTGTTTCATTCACGCAGGTTTGAGTAACCCTGTATGCTGGAGTCATCTCTTTTTTAAAAGCTGAAAGAGCTCAGTTTCAATGCTCTATGTAGACTCATGAAACCAGGAAGTGCTTGTGCGCATTTCTAAAGCCCATACACCGTCACCGGACTCATTCTGATAATTTCAGTGCTTAAATTGCCGTCACTATGAAGCAGTCAGCTCATTCATAACTTATCTATTAGCCTCAGGTTGCAAATAGTCATGCTAACTAGCCATTTCATACTCTGTCCATTTCTCCCCAGCGTTCTCTGCAAAATCAAAGTAAGAGCTCCCCAACAGAAATATGTTTTTCATACATATACATTATTTCAAGTTATAAAACATGAAATATGAATGCAAAAGTGTGCAAAATTATTTCAGAAAGCCTGAAAGAAAAAACATAACATGGGACCTTTAACTTCTAGCTTCATTATAGCTTTAGACAGATGCAAATAATCAAGTATCTCTGCTTCGTTAAAGAGTTGTAAAAATGTTTTCTGGTGTAAGCATCAAAGAGGACGATGATTCAGAAGTGTAGTCAAATCAGAAGGTTTAATGAGATCTCCCAGGTAAGGTTACAGCGGAGCTACAGGCTCTGCAGAAAAGGATAGAGAGAGAGCCCCGAGAGAGGAGTGTCCTAAGTTTTTATATTTCTTTATGACGATCTCAGCATAGCGTTATCTTCTTTGTCTTCACGAGCCTCCCGTGCATCGGCAGGGCCACGAAGACTCACACCTGTGGCCTTGAGTCTGATAACTTTGTAGCAGCTCTATTTGTAATGTGTGAAGTTTTATGAATGAACAATGCACGCAATTGTAAACTGACTTTCAGTGGAAAAACACCACATAAGACTAATGCTGTCATATGTTTCTACTGAAGTATTGCCATCTAACTGTGGTTTTCAATGTGCAAAATGTTGTCATGTTTATTACTGTATGTTATACTAAAGACAGTAACAAAGAAGTAGGACCACAATAAACCCTAGGTTTTTTTCTATTTCTTCTCAAAAACCATAGGCGAAAAAACAGGGTAGCCCCAAGGTCTTAAAAGTATTAAAAAGGTACTAAATTTGATGTTGTCAAAATCAAGGGCTTAAGACAGGTATTAAATTTGCTCATCTAGGTCTTAAATTTTCAAACTCAAGTCAAGTCGCTGCAGTGTTGTAGGTAATAAATTAGTAAATAAATGGCTATAAAAGCATTTCTTTGTGAAATGAATTATTCAAACCATTGTGTCAGTCTTCATGGTGTTGTTTACCCCCAACTAGAAGCTTGTCAAACAATACAGTAGATTATGGAGTGATACATAACTAACAATAGATAATTAGCAATTAATTATTTTAGCAATCATGTCCTAGGGTTTTGATCTGACAGACTCCAAACTGAGGCAGAATCCTCGGGACATGTCTGGGATCAACTGTTGTTAAAAGCTTTGTCATCGGTCTGAGGGTGTGGTCGAGACGAGCGCTTAACGAGGAGGCCATTTTGGAAAAAATACACACCCCTGTAACTTTTGCAAACATTGTCAGATTTGGATCGACCCAATGAGGCATTTGTGCTTCTTTATGACCTGGACATAATGATAAATAAATTAAGCCTCTGTGTTTAAAATGGCTCTCCAACACCCCCTGCAAAATAAAATGGGACAAAAATTTTTTAGTTTGTCCTTAACTAATGAAATCTGGTATTGGCACTGAAAATAATTATAATCATTTATTGCTAATGATAAGGTTAAAAATCATTTATTGCTAATGATAAGGTTAAAAATCATTTATTGCTAATGATAAGGTTAAAAATAATTTATTGCTAATGTTAAGGTATAAAAGAAAAAGAAAAATTTTAATGTATGACCTATGATTGCCCTAGTTTAGGCCTTGTGTGTCAATCAATAAAGCTCTAGATTATGACTCAAGTCCTTATTTTTCTTATAATAATGTTTGTAATCACTGTCCTTGTGTACTTCGAATCATTTAGTTACTGAGTATTATTCATTTCTGATCATTTATTAGAATATTATCTGGTTATGCCTGACCTTATGTCAATGTGTTTCCTGATTTAGGTCATAGCCATAAGTCACTAAGCCACTAAGTTAACGTCATAATACCTTTTTGTTTTTTGAAACAATGTTATTTATGCTGACTAGCTGGCGCCTTGCCAGTTGTGGTATGTGCACAAGTCCATTTTACACTGTCTCTTGGGGCGATCACAAAAAAGGGCTGGGGTGACCCAAAATAGATATATGTTAATCGGAAGTGTATTTTCCTGTCCTTGGACATACCAAATACGTACTAGCCTGTCCCCAAAAACAAGATATGTGTAGAATGGACCTGGTCAAATTTTACTTTTATTCGTTATGTTTACCTACTATAAAAACTGTGTTTAACCTTTGGACGGGGCCACTCGGTGTCGTCCCAAGACCGGAGTAGATCCTACTTGTGAGGTTCTTAGACCGGTGGCGGAGCTACGGCAACGAGTGTTCCCGTTTCGAAACTGAAATCTGTTACTTTGATTGACCACTATATTCAATTTTTACTATAATTTGAATTTTGTCAATCTGTATTTTTGATCCTGTTGATCTTCAATAAATTTGGGCAGCATTTTGAAAGACATCTTCCTGGTCCTCAGTGTCAATTTTTGGCAGTGAGCACGCTGCAGGTATCTTCTGATTCACAAGGTCTAACAGCTAAGGTTAACTTTATAAAATCCTGTACAACAGCATTCTCTAAGACATGGTGAACAAAAAAGCCAATAGTAATCATGCAATATCTTTAAGCATATTAGCATAGCAACGTCCCAAAAAAGTCAATGGGAAGTACAAAATTTAGTTTGTTGAAGCCAAATAAAATTTTGTACATTCATCCAGCGGAAGACTCTGAGCAATGCCATGCCCTATCTCCAAAAAGAAGGTGGGCGTTTTTAGTCAAACATGTCATGTTGGTCCATTATCTACATCCTATTTTAACAAACGTGTCCTATAGGGTTTTGATCCAATCGGCTCCAAACTGAGGCAGGATCCTCGGGACATGTCTATGATCAAAACTTGTTAAAAGGTTTTCCAAAAGTCTTAAGGTGTGGTCATGACGAGCTCTTAACGAGGAGGCCTTTTTGGAAACCATAAAAACCCCTGTAACTTTTGCAAACATTGTCACATTTGGATCGACCCAATGAGGCGTTTGTGCTCCTTCATGACCTGGACATAATGATATGGAAATTAAGCCTCTGTTTCCAAAAATGGCTCTCCAGTGCCCCCTGCAAAATTAAAATGGGACAAAACATTTCTTTGTTTGTCCTAAACAAACAAAATATGGTATACTCATTCTCTATGGGATAAGGAAAAAACCCAATAGTAAACACCTTATATCTATTAGCATATTAGCATAGCCACGCCCCAAAGTGGTAAGTAAAAAATGTAGTTTGTCGAGGCCAGATGAAATTTGGTACACTCATCCAGCATGAGAACTAGAGCAAAAAAAGTCTATAGAGATGCCTCCCTATCTCCAAAAATAAGGCAAGTAATTTTAATCAAAAAATGCCACATTGGTCCATTATCTACATCTTATTTTAACAAATTCGTCCTAGGGATTTGATCAGATCGGCTCCAAACTGAGGCAGAGTCCTCAGGACATGCCTGGGATCAAAAGTTGGAAAAAGACTTTCCAAAAACTCGTGGCGAGTTCTTAATGAGGAGGCCCTTTTGTAAAACATATGAACCCTTGTAACTTTTGCAAACATTGTCAGATCCCCTGTCCTCCATCTGTGGTTGTGACTACACCAAATTCTAGAACGTGAACACAACTGCAACATTCTATAGGCCCATAGCATTACACTGAGATGGGGGTCAGGCAAAATGTTTATTTTGGTGTGGTTGAACACATACAGCAAATTCATGGACCTTGTCACTGATATAAATGATCAGGTTCAACATTTGTTAATTTTCTTTTTGTGTATTTCTCATGAAAATAGCTTATAGCTTATACATTAAACTGGCGCCTGCCCCCATCTGTGAGAGTGAAATCCTCACATTCTACAATATGAAACTCCTTGTATTTTAGTACTCTGAACTTACTGCGTCCAAATATTATACTTAAGCTCCAGAAATACATTATGTAAAAGGGATACATATATGCTTCAAATCCAGCCAAATCTGGTGATGCAGCCCTCCCACTGATGCTACTGTTACAACAATACAAATGGTACGAGGGCCCCTTATCACTGCTTGCAGTTTTAATTATGCTTTTTTTTTTTTTTTTTTTTTGCAAGCTGGATGTGAATTTGGCATTAAATTCTCACATTAGTTGGTTTAAAATGTCTTAATGTTACCTTCTTGTAAGTACCTTTAGTTTGTGTGTTGTTGAAAGCTTACATGACAGGGCTACTGTATATATTTACTGCAAAGAACTGTACCTTATCACTGAAATGTATGATTCAGTTTTACTTTTTAATGCAGCACTGGAGTTATGTCATCTGTGTTAGGCTTTCAAAATAAAAACCTTCAATTGGTGTATTGTTCTTTTGCTGCCGATCCTGGCAATAAATTTGATTCTAAGTGGCATTAAAAAGTCTGAAAAAGGTCTTAAATTTCACAAGACAAAACCTGGAGCCACTCTGAAAAAAGTAATTACATGATAATAATTTGTTATTGTTATTGTTTTATATCGTACATTTTGTGTAACATAATGTAATATGAACAAATTTACTATATCTATATTTTACTATTTTTCAGAAAAGGTATAAAAAACAAAAACTTTTGGACTACTGATAATTAAATATTTTAGCAAAATGTCTTGCAGCGCTACCATAGATTTTCACTTGCTCTAAATTGAAGTTTTGTTTGTTTTTTGACCAATAGTTTTCCCTCTTATCAGCATTTTTGGATTAAATATGTCAATTTTATTTTGGCATTTTTCTAATGTTTTGCACCAATAAACATTAAAAAAATAATCAGTTTCAATTCTCTGCCATCAAAACCAACATTTATAATTTTAGCCCAGAATAAAAACTGAATAAAAAAGTGAGCCTCATCTCATCCCTGACCCTGCCCGCCCCTCAGACTCTCATGTTTGTGTCCGGAGATGGAGCTCTGACTGATGGGCTCTATCTTCCTTAATTATGATGAATGCCTGGGTGTCGACCTGATCACAAACTGCAGAAGCATGAAATGAACTTTAATTACTGCGACTGTACACTCCAGTTGTTTTTGTTTTGTTTGCTCAGAAGGAAAACGGGCTGAGGTGCAAAAGGAGAGCTGCACTCAGCGTTAAAAGGAAAGAGCAGGTAGCTGAGTGGTGCTTCTGAGGACAAAACTATTTTACGTTTATCGTCACATAAACAGAACTTAAACAGAACTTCAAATCGAAATTTTGCAAAGTGAAGTGGTAAGTTTAAAGGATACACACACACTCTGAAATCAAAGTGTGTCTACATTTCAAAACTGCCTTTAGAGAGTTGGATATGCTGAACTACCCAGTTTTACAAATGCCTTCCCACATTCCGTATTGTTCTTTTGTATTACAATATCTCACTTAATGCACAGAAGAGGGCAATACATTATGTCCATAAGGCTGGGTGTTGGGATCACAAGACAGAATTACTTCAATTCTATGGTGGCTCTGAAGGACAAATTACACCAACAAATACAAAAACATGCACACACATTTGGAAGCACGCAAACAAATACAAAATTGTGTTTATGAATTTGTGTGTGTTTCCAAATTTGTGTGCATGTTTTTGTATTTGTGTGTGTATTTCTGAATGTGTCTTTTTGTATTTGTGTACGTGTTTGTTTCTAAATTTGAGTGCATGTTTTTGAATTTGTTTGCATGTTTTTGATTTTGTGTGCTTGTTCTCAAATTTATATGTGGGCTGAATTTGTGTGAGTGTTTTTGTATTTGTGTGTCTTGTCGGATTTGTGTGCATGTTTTTGTGTTTGTGTGCGTTTTTGTATTTGTTTCTAAATTTGTGTTCATGTTTTCGAATTTGTGTGCATGTTTTTGTGTTTGTGTGTGTTTTTGTATTTGTATGCATGTTTGTTTCTAAATTTGTGTGCTTGTTTTCGAATTTGTGTGCTCATTTTTGAATGTGTGTGTTTTTGTTTGTGTGCGTGTTTTCAAATTTGTGTGCATGTTTTTGTGTTTGTGTGTGTTTTTGTATTTGTTTCTAAATTTGTGTGCATGTTTTCGAATTTGTGTGCTCATTTTTGAATTTGTGTGCTCATTTTTGAATTTGTGTGCCTGTTTCAGTTTTTGTTTGCGTGTTTTTGATTTTGTTGGTGTGACTTGTCCTTCAGGGCCACCGTAAAATTCTCAGATATGGTTGCTTTTCAAACTTCACAATTATTATGTAATGCCAAAAAATTTTTAATATTGGACAAAATTCAAAAACTTTTCATTGGGAGGAAAGGAGCTTATAATCTGAGATATAAAATGAATTTCAAGTCTGTGGGCGTGGAACAAATTGTAAATACACAATATAATATATGTTAAAGTGTGAAAACAGTTGCGACTAAAGACGTTTCTGCTTCCACCCACTCCTTTTTGAACATGTATTTTTATATAATAATATATGCAATAACATTCTTTAGGTGCCTTATGTCATGAGAAAGACCACCTACATCAGATTTTTTGTTGTAATTATTTTCTTTGTTTTATCTGCATGTTCAAAATAAACACAAACAAACTGCTATTATTTCATTAAAGGAGCAATATGCTGCAAAAATAACTCTATTGAACTTTCTACCTTGTTATAATGTTACCCTCTCATCAAAAACATACCTGGGGTTGTATTCTGTTTCATTCACACATGTTTGAGTAATCCTGTAGTCTCTGGCGCTGCCTCTCTGTCATCTCCAAACACCTCGTTCCTCACTACCCCCACCCCCCTACATTGCTCCTCCTACTCCAGAAAGCACTGACCAATCAACGCGCCCTCTACATCCAGTCTGCTCTCATTCATTTATCCAGAAAAAACGTGTACAGCTCTGTTTCCTTGCAGCTATTTTGCGTTTTGTAGTAAAATGGCATCATACAAAAAGTTTAAGGAAGTGAAGTACTATACTCACGCCCCAGTAAGAGACCCCTTCTTCTTAATGGCACCAGTAGAATACTTATTAAAAAAAACCAAAACACTTTTTTTCTGTCAAATAATGTTTCTTAAATTTGTAAAACATGCAGTGCAGTGACCAAAAGTGTACTACTCACCTCAGAATATTAATTTATGTAGTAGTACAAGTATATATAGTCCTGAGTTTAGTGTAGCCCAATGCAGACATTTCTTTCCATCTCATTAAACCTCATCTCTTGCATCATCATCAATTTATATGTCTTGTGTTGTTATTTTTTCTGTTTGTTGGTCTGTTTGCCATACATACATTGGATTTTGGATACAGAAAAAGCCAGCAATAGGTCAAGGAAGAAAAGCAGCAATCCCCTGGTGGAACACTTACAGCTACTGACAGCTGTAATGACCACTTCCTCAAAACAATTCAGTGTGTCTCAAATCTCTGTTTTGTCATTTGTTCTTTTGCAAACATGTCCATACAAAGCCACAGAACCACAGTCTTCTCTAATATCCTGGCAGAAAGTGTGGCAGATTCTTTCCGTATTTGATTAGTCGTCGAGAGTGAACAAACACCATTGTCTTTGTGTAAACTTCATAGATTTTCAGAGGCGACTGTTCGAACTGGCTGCACAGAAAGACTGAGAGCTGGGAAAAGCAGCTTAGTGCAGCACTTCCACTGAAGACGAGCTCAGCTCAATGAGACGACTCAGAGAAGATGCTGACAAACAAACAAACACTGTGTTTGTATAGATCTAATGCACGGATTCTGAGTGACACAAAGTGGTTGTGAAGTCCAAAATACAGTTACGTTTTGTTGAGGATATAAGGTAAAAATGCTCTGATTGAGGGACTGTTTTCTATGTTATTAGGAAACCAACAGCATTTTTATACAATGTTTTGGCACATACAGTTTATTTTGATTTTTACCATTTAAAATGTAACTAGCATTCCTAAAACTCATGTCCATTTGACTTCAGTCTGACCCCTCACTTGGTTTGACTCTCCTTTTCCCCTGGTATCAATCAATCATCATTTATTTATAGAGCCCTTTACAACACTCAAGGTGACCAAAGTGCTCTCCAATTAAATCAAATTAAAATCAGTAAAATCTGAAAAAATATAAATACATTAGTATAACAAAATATAAATAGTGTGTCACAGCATTGCTAAGTGTTGAAAGCTAGTCGAAATAAATATGTTTTAAGCCTGGACTTAAAAAGACCAAAGTCTGTGATGGTACACATATCAGGAGGCAATTTGTTCCAGAGTCTGGGCCTGGCCACAGAGAAGGCCCGATCACCCCAGTGCTTGTATCTGGCTCTTGGGACTTCTAAAAAAAGTTGATTTGATGACCTCAAAGCCTTGTTTGGGTTTCAGACAGCTAACAACTCACTAAGATAGGGCGGGGCGAGGCCATTAAGAGCTTTAAAAACAAACTGTAAAATTTTAAAATCAATTCTAAAAGAAACAGGAAGCCAATGGAGCGAATAAAGGACTGGGGTGATGTGCTGACGTCTGGATGTATTGGTTAAAAAATGGGCTGCAGCATTCTGCACCAGCTGGAGGCGGCTGAGGGACAACTGGGAGACGCCAACATAAAGTGCATTACAATAATCTATTCTAGAGCTGATAAAAGCATGAATTGTTTTCTCAAGATCAGTGCGATTAAAAAATGGCTTGACTTTTGTTAAAAGATGCAGCTGGAAAAAGCTCGCTCTGACCATGCTATCAATCTGTTTGTCAAATTTAAAACTGTTATCAAAAATGACACACAAGATTTTTAAATGTTGGTCTGAGCCTTGAAATCAGCACCTTCCTTCAGTGAAGGAAGTTTTGTCCTAGCCACAGCTTGATGTCTGCAATACACTCAATCAACAATTCAATCGCATCACTTTTCCTTGGCCTCACAGGTAAATAAATCTGCAGATCATCTGCATAGCAGTGAAAGGCCAGGTTATGCTTGGCTATAATTGACCCGAGGGGGAGCATGTAAAGTGAAAACAAATTTTTGAAAACAAAATAGGGTTGAGAATGGAACCCTGGGGTACTCCACAAAACAGGGAAGCAGTAGAGGAAGACAGTTCACCTATCTGTACTGAAACGCTCCTATTGGTCAGGTATGAGGTGAACCACTCAAGTGCAGTACCATGAACGCCAACGTGATGGTTTAGCCGTGACAAGAGGACCGAATGGTCCACTGTGTCAAAAGCCGCTGTTAGGTCCAGTAGCACTAGAACAACGGGACACTTGGCATCAACAGACAGGGCAATGTCATTGTGCACTTTTAACAGTGCAGACTCTGCGCTGTGCTGTGATCTAAACCCAGACTGGAATTTCTCTAAAATAGAGTTATCTTCTAAAAATGACTGTATCTGTGTAAAAACTATTTTTTCAAGAACTTTTGAAATAAAAGACAGATTAGAAACAGGTCTAAAACTGAAGGATCAATATGTGTTTTTTAAGATAAGGCCTAACTATGGCATGTTTAAAAGCACATCCTGAACTGAGACAAATATTAATTAGAACCAAGAGGGAAGGCCCAACAGTACTAAAAACCTTCTTTAGCAAATTAGTTGGAATAATGTCCAAAGGACAGTTTGTGGCACTGATATGTTCAACTACATCAGTGAGGGATGAACGAGAGACCGGTTCAAAATGGTCGAATACTACAGAAAGTGTGGCAGTAACAGGCAGGTCTAAACTAGTACTGCAGCTGATTAGTTGTCTAACAAACACCACTTTGTTAACAAAAAAGTGAAGAAAGTCCTCACAAGTGGACAATGAAGCATCAAACAGAGAAGAGGTGTGTGGATTCACTACAGAATTAATTATACTGAACAACACCCGAGGACAATGTCCATTACTGGAAATAATATCAAACAAATACTGGGACTTTGCCTCTTTCACAGCTCTCTGATACTGAACAAGAGTGTTCCTTAATATATCCAGAGAAACATGTAATTTGTCCTTTTTCCACCTCCGTTCTGCCTGCCTGCAGCTTTGTCTAAGGGCACAAGTAGTGTCGTTTAACCAGGGATCTCTCCTTGGCTTAATGGACCTGCGCTTAAAAGGAGAATGAACAGACTGAGAGTTATTTTTTTTCTGTTCCATCTTTTTTATTCCAATGAATAAAGTTTCAATGAAGACATTAGTTCTTTTATTACTAATTACTAATTATAATTAGTTTTTTTTTTTGGGGGGGGGGGGGTACCTCAGTACGTTGGTGAGTTAGAGTTGTCCCCAAATCGCACAACTTGCCCCACTTTTTGTACTTTTTGAGGTGGTCACCCTATATTTGGGGTGACCAAAAACTGATGAGAAAAAGATCCAAAGAGAAATGGACAAAAGGCCAGATATTTGTAATAATCATAGAGTTAAATGTAATAGATCAGCCTCTATAGTGGTGGCATATGACAATTTGATGAGCTGCATCTCCTGCGGCCTCATGGCTTTATGAAGTTTAAACAGCTGAAGGCGTGTCCTGACGCTGTCATTGGGTGATCTGGACTCTGCAGATTATCTGTTGCTTTGATTCCTTTTGTCTAACACAACCCCTTCATTTTGGTGACAGAAATCAATCAATAAATAAATGTGGGAAGAAATAATTAAATAAAGCAAAAATAAATTAAAGCAAATAAATATAAATAAAAGAAATATAAAAAAATAAATACAGAAAGGGAATAATTATAGGCCTTTCTTTATTTTAACCAAAACTTACATCTTCATTTAAAAATAGATATATTTTTATTTCAGCATGTCTTGACCTGTTAAAATAATTCTCAATGAAAGCATTTAGTTATTAATTTATTTGTTGATTGATTTGACAGTTTTGATCCTTCATATTTTTCGGGTTCACATCCCGGTCTTACAAATTAAACATCTTGACATAAAAAATAAATAGGCTAGGTTGCCACTTTCAACAAACTGAGGCAGCAGGCCGAGGACGAGCGAGGGATGACTTTGTTAACACTCAAACTAGAGAAGGCATCTGAAGCCTTCGCTGCAAAAGAAAGAGAGGAGAAACTCAAGAAAGAGCTGGATCAGGTCAATTTTCTGTGAGAGGTGGAGAGACAGACCTTTACCAAAGTCATACAAAGTTTTAAAGTGGCGTATGACCAGATCGTCATATGATATGAGGCAAGAGAAGCAGGAGAAAGAAAAAAGTTGGATGCAGCAGGTGGCCGAGCTAAACAAGGAAAAAGAGCAGATTACTGAAGAAGCAGCCCAGAGATCCAGCCAGTGGGAGGAGGAGAAGATCTCCCTTCTGAAGACCACCGAGAAACTGCAGGAGGAGCTGCGAGAGAAGGAGGAGATCAACGTTCAGCTGATGGAGAAGATGTGTGACCTGGAGCAGAGGAAGAAGAAGAAATGGTACAGGAAGCTGCTCTGCTGCTCACCATCATAAACACTTCCCCACCTTCTCTGCATTTCAGAAAAAAAGCATAAATAAATAAAATGCAATAAATAAATTAAAAAAAAAAAAAAAAAAAACATTATCTGTGTTGTTTATGTTATTCTCTATGTCTTTGGGATACAAACTACTATGTTGCTCAATGAATGAATGAATGATTTTTTTTAGTTTTATTATTGTGTCTTGCATACAAACATGCCCAGCCCTTACTTAGGCTTATAAGACAGTGTTTCCCAACCAGGGGTACAGGGACCCCTAGGGTGCAGGTGGAACTTAAATTATTTCATAATTTATTTCTAAGACGCTAAGAAAATGTTTGCAAGCTTTTCATACTGAACTATTGAAGAGTATGAAAGACAACCTCAAGCGTCTCACTGACTGATGAAAAACTGCTAAAAAATATTATTTGTAAATTATGTTGTATTTTTTAGGTTAAACAGCTTGTTTCAAATAGGAGTTATTCAGCAGATTTTATGTATTGTTTTGTTTATTATTTATTATTACGTTTATTTTGGACATTAATATATTGTAAAATAAGTAAATGTAATCAAAGTTTAGATTAAATTTATTTTATATTTTGATTTTAAAGGCAGGTATAACATTTATTTTATTTTATTATTTTGAATTTGAGTTTTTAAAAAATGCAGGAGAATTTACAAAAAAGTAAGGATCAAATGTATTTGTTCTAATAAAAACTAATAAAAACACATAAGATTTTTTATGTGACCATTTAAAAAAAAAAAAAAAGTAAAGTGTAAACAGAAGACTACTTTCCAGACAGGAGGCGCAGTAGAGATACACAAAAATATACCATCTAAACAACTTTATCTAGGGTGACCACCTGTCCCACTTTTGGTTGTAGTGCCCAGCCATTTAGGCATCTGTCCCTCCGTCCCACTGATTAAGATAATGTCCCACTTTTTCATTGGTGCTCATTGCTTTTTATAAAAAGTGAAATTCAACATAAAACCAACACAGTAAGGTCAGTATTTCTTGAATTATGTGGTTGTTGTGTTGCTGTCCTTGTGTTTTAGGAAATTCCTCTCCATGGAGCTGTGAGCTGGGGCCTCATTTAAAAAGCTTGCGTATGTCACTCTCTGTGCCAAATGTGGGATCTATAAAAAAAACAACTAGGCTTGAAACCTTACGTATCCCTACGCCAGCTCTGACCCTGGCGTGCACACATTTTGGAGACACGGCACAAAGGCGACCCTCATAGCGATCTGCTGAAGTGAAGCCTGACAAATTCATGTTTGGTGCGCGTTTGACACACTTCACTTTCACTTTTTATCTCTCCGAAAAAAACTAAGGATTTGATTCAGACATAATAATTTAAGCAGACAGTGATTAAAATTAAGAAGAAGCCATTTGATTTCTTATAATTTCTCTCAGTATTCTTGCAGTTCGTAGCCGTGCACGCCCGCGCACTTCCATGGCTGGCTCCATCATGGTCCGTGGACTTAACTAAAAGCAGAGGTGATCCCTGATGAATCCAAACTTCTTTTCAATTTTTTTTAAGTTATAATCAGAGTCAGGGGGCGTTTATTGTGTCATTGTAATCAAAATGGCATTCTCTCTCAACAAAGATGCATGTGTGTGTGCACGTGCATGTGTGTCGAGCTGTATGGAGCGTCTAAACTGAAGCAGCTTGTATCTCAGTAAGTTGGTAAGTTAGTTTTGTGCATCCAAACATTTATTTCTCAAGTTGCCCCACCTTGTCCCACTTCTTGTACTTTGAGGTGGTCACCATACAGGCATGGTGGGAGGGGTGTCTTGCCCAAGGACACAATGACAGTATGCATTGTCAGCAGTGGGGCTCGAACCAATGAGTGAATGGGAAACACAACAGTGGGAAATTTTTTTTGTTTAAATCCATGAATAGAACAAATAGGGACTAAAAATCTAAAACAAGAGTGAGCTCAGACTAAAGCAGGTCTAACCCAAGGCTAAACTGAGATAAATTCATGTTATAATTCAGTACTATCCAAACTATAACTGAAGGTAAATCAGCACTGAACCAAGTTTAAGCTAAGTCTTCAAGTATTTATCACAATGAGAAAGTTGTTTTTCAGTTTTAAGACAATTTCTCAGCAGAGAGCCTTTATAGAAATCTTTCAAATGTAGTGAAAGTAATAAGTTTCTCCCAAATATACTACCCGAGCACAGATTCTCAAAAACTGCACTTAAATACAGTACTCCTATAAATTTACTTCATTACTGTCCATCTCTGCATCTTTTAATAAAAAATCCAATCTGATTCTGTTTTTTGGACTTTGCAGGCATCAGCACCTCAAAGTGAACACTTCTTCCCTCAGCGCAAATAAAAAAAAAAAAACAACTCTTGCACTGCTTGTGAGTACATTACATTCAAATCAAAGGTTTCCAAAGTATATAAATCTCATGCAAATGTCCAGGTTGCATTTTATACGCCGAATAAAAAATGGCATCTCCTTCCCTTTCCAACGATGGTCACTATTTATCACGTCGTAGTTATGAGCTCCCTCAGGCTTTTTTTTTTTTTTTTTTTTTGCATGGCCTCTGTGTACGGCGTGATTCATCTCGGCCCCTCCAATTTATATCCCTCCTGCTTGACTTTATATAAACATATTTCAAATAGCGCCGCTGCTTTATGAGAGCAGAGGTGCATTGTGGGGAGGCATTGTTTACTATGCCAGGGGAGAAGCCAGGTCCTACGGAAATGGCTGGTGACGGTAACACGGGTATAATTTACAATGATGAAGAACGCCTTAGTGGTTAATGTTTTGGAATAAATGCTTCAAGGCAACGGTGTGGACCATTTGTGAAGTTAATCTGTGGATTTATGGGCGGCTTGCGGAGTCGAAGGCCCCCGCTGCGGAGGGTTATTGTCAGGGCTACGCCAGGTGAAGTGAAGAGTCCCTCCGTCTCGCGGCCTTGGAGCTTATTCAAATACGCTCTCTTTTCATAACCTTTCGGCGGGAGATTACGGCTGCACTTTGCTTCACCTCGATGCACGCAGGTTCTTATTGAAAAGATGTCACTTTTTTTCAGAGATGTAGAGGTCTTTAGGCAGATAGTGGGGGTTGAAGGCAGAGTACAGTCTGTGTTTATCGCAACCTTTTGACCTCTGCTTTTGCATTATTTTCAGTGGTGGTTGTCTACCAGCCAACACATCTTACTTTAGTTTACAAAGTCAAGTTCCAAAGAGTTTCAGCCCATGCCACTGGGGGTAAAAGTTTCCCAAAGTCCCGTTCCTACCTAATTTGAATGTACAAACCCAATTTTGAATAAGTTAAAGCACTGTGTAAAATGTAAATAAAAACAGAATGTAATACTTTCCTAATCTGATAAAACCACATTAGTCACAATACAACATAGACAACATATCAGGTGTTGAAACTGAAATATTTTATAATTTCATGAAAAATATTTGACTTTTAATTTCAAACATCTAAAAAATGTGCAGACAGGGCTGATATAAAGTAGCCTGGCCTGCCAGAAAAACTATTCTGTACAAAGAAGTTAGTCTGGTACCATTTCGTTTCTGAGGCAGAACAATCACAGGTGGAGTAACCAATCAGAGAAGTGAAGGGCAAGACATGAATTCTTGGCATTTTTTTTATATAAAACACCAAAATACGCCATATTATGAGCAGCTCTGTACTTATTTCTGAATAGGGACAGCAGAAGCCAGTAGTACAAAGAGTTGTGGTCGAGAATGTCTTTTTTTTTTTCTCAATAGGGTTGTTGCGTCAGACTTTACTGCTGTGAAAATGGCAACAAGACAGAAAAAATTCACACAGAGGACTGGACAATAACACAGACTTCAGCAGAATGAACAGGTGACAAAGGAAGGTAAGGTAAGGTCGACTTTATTCTCCCCATTGGGAAATTTGTTCTCTGCATTTGACCCACCCTTCAATGCTGCTGGGACAACCTGTCAAGAGCAGCACTAAATTCCATTGATCAGGTCAGAGAAGTTACTGAATTAGCTCAGCAGGTAGCGCTATTGTGGTTATCTCTTCTGCTTTTATAGGACACACTGGCTTGCCAGGTTAGAAATAAAGTACCCCATTATATGTTTTAATTTTAGTACCAGTTTGTAGGTTCCATTACATTAACTAATAACTAAAACACTGACTGGAGTTGACAGTATGAACAGTTGACTCCAGAGAGAAAACAGGAAACTAGACATTTATCTTGATCATTTTTAATATTGGCTGAACTTAGTCAGAAGCTTTTATTGATGTTTTTACATTAGATTGCATGGACCAGGTCTAAAACTGTTCACACCTATGATGACATGCCTCCCTTATGGGGACCAAAAAGTATGTCCTCATGAGGTAAAGCATTCAATATTAAATCATCAACAAAATTTAAAGTTAAGATATCGGTTCAGTTAGGTTAAGGTTAGGTGTAGGTTAGGCAAGTAGTAATTAGGACATGGTTAAAGTTAGGGTTAATCTCCAGGAAATGAATGTAAGGGTTGCATTCACACCAGCCCTGTTTGGTTCGCTTTCATCAAACTCTAGTTCGTTTGCTCAGAAAGTCCCAGTCATTTGGGGAGGTGTGAATGCACAATCGAACTCTGATCCGGATTAAAAAAGCTAACTCTGGTTCGCCTAAAAAGGTGGGTCTCGGCTCAGTTGAAGTGAACCCTGGTGCGGTTCGATAGCAAAGTGATAGTGAACGCAAAGCAGACTAAACAGCGGACCACCTGCAGGGTGTTGTGGGTCAACACAACCAAAACAAACGCATGTGTACGGCGTTAACGGGAGAAATGGCTCGCAGTCAGACGTGGAGAGAGGAGGAGCTATAAGCCCTGATAGAGATGTGACCACTCACAAAATCAACAAAGTTTTCAAGCTAATTAAAGGAAAATGGAGCTGTTGGGATTACCTTGTAGAGTAGAGCAGTGACGCCAAAAGCTTATATTGTGATTAATTTATTTTACCACAAATGGGTGAAATAAATTTGGTCATGCCCTACCTTGCTCAGCGTAAGTGGCCTATAACGTGGACAGCAGGGATCTGTAGTTTTCTGCCTCTCTGCCCTGCGTCCGCTGCCTCCCTCGGTGTAAAAATAACATTCTCCGTGGTCTGCTGCCTCGTCTGCCGCTCAGGCCGAGACAAGAGATGTGACGTTTATGAACAATCCAAATCTTTTGAACGGCGCTTCACCGTGAACGATAAGATCTGAGTCATGGTGGTGAAGGAGCCATTCTTTTTTTTTTCTACTCTCGGCTCAAACTGAACAAGGTTTTTTGTTTGCCAAACACAAAAAAATCTCATAAGAAAATGTCGGCATGGAGTGGTTGAGCCTGAACTGGGTCAACTGTTGTTAAACCAGTCCGGCACACAGTACTCGGGCCAACTTTGGGCCGCGGTACTGGGCACATAGTGGGCCGGAGGAAACGTAAGGACGTGGGCCGAATGCGCACCAGATAAAATTTGCTAGCTGGGGAGGAGCTTAGTGCACATCCTCAGACGCACATTAGTCAGAAGTCTCTAGTTGTAAACAGTGTGTGTGCATGAAAGTTTATTGTTGCCTGCTTAGTTTTACTGACATTGTTTTGCATGAACATATGTAAATGTCACACATTTGCACATTTTGGACACATTATAAATCCTAAATGGTAGTCTCACTTGATGCAGAGGTATATGACATCACCATTACAGAATGTAGTCCACACATGTTCATTTTAATATCATCAATGAATAAAACAATAATAATGTTCACCAATATAATACATTTTATTCTGATTAAAATTATTATGTATCACTCAGCCCGTTTATCTCTTGAATAAAACACCTGGCTTCTTGAAATTAGGTAATGAGCCAGTCTTTTGAACAGCTCTTTGAAATGAACAGATCTCAAAGATCTGGCAGGATTTCTGGCTCCCATTAGAGCCAGAAATCCTGTCTCTAGTTGAGACCATTGTTGATACATATATATCTGACACATTTGTAAAAGTCCAAACAGAACTCTCAACTCAGCTTGAATCTGCTGCCGCTCTTTTGTGTACATCATGTGATGGAACAGGTAGCTGCTCTTCACTGACCAATACATGAGCGGGGTTTCCAGTTCTCTGTTTTGCCTGTCCTCTCCTTCGATGCAGCGCCCCCGCAGGCGAGGAGGGAAACATCTTATACAGTTGATTCAAGGTAAGTTCAAAGCCTGACCTTCCTATACGCAGACTACGCAAGTTGTGTAGGGCCCTGCAGCTGTGTTAGGGCCCCGCCCCCTCCTGTCAGTCAAAGTAGTGGTTGCGCTTCTGTCTGTCCGTCACTTACAGCAAAGGGGGCACTGTCTGATGTTTGTCCAAATACCCTCCTCTGATTGGCTTATGCTTCATGAATGCCCCTTGCAGAGAGCCCATCCTATGCACCATAGGTCTCATTCTGGAGCGCAGCGCGCCACTTGTCCCTCTCCAGCGGCTCTGCACACTGTGTGCTCCTCACTTTTCCATTGTGAGGGAAACTCTGGTTTAACTCTTCATTCATGTTTCAGAAACATACAATTACACTGCTACATCCTTTTCTCTCTTTCTCACCCCTCACGAAGCTTCTTCTTGCTCTCATGCGCCCTAAACAGAAGAGAGAACTCAGGGCTATGTTGAGTAAAAACTGATTTAAACTCCACATTATGTCTTACAGAGGACAAAGGAATCCGGACAGTAGTTTCTCATTAAAAATGTAGGCTACAAAGTCACGGTTATATTTGTCAGGAGGTGCTGTTTATCCTGCAGAGGCAGAGCCTGTGTGAGATGTGTGTAACAGTTACTAAATGTAACTCCAGAGGGTTGACTGCTGTTTGAAGCCACTCACCATCAAACTATATTTAACTGGATCTGGTACAACACGAGTCTGTTAAGCGCAAGTTTAAGTTATTTTGGCACAGTGGTTTTTAAATTGTGGGTCAAAAAGTGGGACAAGGAGGAAGGACTCGAGAAACAAAAGCTTTGCTATTTGACTTTATCTAACTTACCAGCGTAATGAGTCAAAAGCTAATTTACATAAAAAACACAGCTTTATTTTATTTATTTATTTAATAATGACATTTTTAAAAGCCCCATGAAGAGAGGCCTTTCCTGAAACACAGGGGCAGCAACACACCAACCATTTATTCCAACCCAGAGATAGGACGCCCACAAATATTTATTCTACATTTCACACAAGGAATACTGATCTTACCTTGCTGTTCTTAACATCTCACTTTTTATAGGCTCCAGATAAGATCCACTGAAAAAGTGGGACATTATCACAATAAATGGGACGGGGGCACACATGCTTAAGTGGCTATGCAGTACGACCAAAAGATGGCGCTGATAAACAGTGTGCCAACTTATATGCAACATATAACAAAGCATGGACTGAAACATGTAACCTAATATTAGTTCCTCACATTCTTTCTGACACAGTCTTTGTCTTTTGTTGCCTGGTTGTGTAGTCAGTAATGGACCAATATAGTATTTTGAATTGTATTTACTATCAAAATAAAAATGAACTATTATTTTTTCATGAAATGGTAAATGTCATGGTTCCATAATAAGCCCATACTGTTGGGAGTGTATCATATTAAATGGTTGTAATTACTGTTCTTTCTTTGAAGCGTGGCCTGAAAAGAAGGTGACAGGATCCACAAGGGCCCGGTGCTTTCTGCCTTTTATAATGGCCAATAATGTAATAATTTTGGTCAGTTTTAAATATAATAAAGTCAATAACATGATAGCTTGTCAATAATGTAATAAGGTATTACATTAAATCCTTTGAAAATGTTTTAACTGCAGCCTATAATGTAATTATACAGTAATAGAAGTGCATTTCTTGGAAATTAGATGTTTTCTTTTTCTTAACTTTTGTGCGGGGGTGTTAGGGTTAGAAATAGGTTTAGTTGATTTAATAATGATTGTAAAAGTTTTTTTTTTTTCATATTTACTTGTACAAAATGTTCCATTCAGAATATTAATTTGCTTAGAAAGTCATCCAAGCTATCTCAATTATAAGAAAAAATGTTTAAAAATAAATAATCTGGACTTGGTTTTTAGGAGTTTTAGATGTTTTATCTCTTATCCAAGAGACTTTTTATGTTTTGTCAGTGTCTCTGTTGGATGTTGCATAGTCAGTGCTCAAAAAGTTTATTACATTATTGGCCATTATAACATTATCAGTTATTACAAGGCCTGCGCGCCCTCTATCTCTGTCCTCTCTCCATCCTTGTCTCTTCGTGTCTGGCCACACTCTTCGCCACACACACCTTACCTTTTTATTTTAGCCCTTCCAACACTGCACAACATTCACGTACAATGCACCCACGCTCAGACAACACCATTAATGACACATAATACATATTGTTTTTACTAAATCACTCCACTAAACAGCTGTAAACTTTGAAACCCATGTCTTCTTTTAATTTGTTATTGCTCTACAGGCCAGGGTCGTAACAGTAAAATATGCCAGATTCCTCACCTGATATTGTTGTTTTGTTCTGTTGTGAATAAAATATGGTTTCCTTTGCTCACAGTGTCCCAACTTGGAATTGAGTTTTCTGCTTATCCACAGGACACAGTTGCAGAGGCAGCACTGATGAGCTGAAAACCACAGATGTCCGGACTACCCTCTCCCTCCCTGGACACCTCCTCCAGCTCCTGCGGGATAAAATTGAGTTACGCCGGGCAGCTGGTGTACTCAGTCCCTCCAGCATGTCCTGGGCCTGTCCTCGGGCCTTTTCTCAATGCTTTCCTGGAGGCATCCACAACAAAACAATCACCTTAGCTTAAGCCTTTCTCAGATGCTCACACTATTCTGAAACAGTGCCAAGATACTGTGTCCAGGGAATAGGCAGCATCTGAAAGTAGCCTAAGAAACATATTAGCATTGGTTGAACAAGTTTGGCAGAATATGAAAGGAATGTGTTAGGCATCCACCAGCTTTGGGGCACTTGAAGGAATATGACTGGAACACCATTCTTTTAACATTTAGAATACTGTATCACTATGTTCCTTTTCTCATCTATTCAACACAAAAACAAAGCAAAAAATAAAAAAAGGTTGTGAGGTTGTGAATTTGATCCTCAGGCAGTGGAGTCTGCATGTGCTTCCTGTGTTACACTGGGTTCTTCTCAGTGTTTTGCTTCCACCGTCCAAAGACATTATTGGCAGACTCACACTCTATTTTCTTGTTGGATATATAAATGTTTTGTTTTCGCCAAAAGCTTAACCAAAAGCCACTAAAACCAGAACTTTTGAATGATCTTCAGCTAAACTGAATCTCTCTGGATTTGTCTGAACTTTGTCAATGAACTGAACTTACTAAGTCAGTACTGCTATTTAAATGTTTGTTTGTTTTTTTCTTTTTGGTTTGAATTTTCCTGTATCTCTCAATACATTCTTTCATATTTAATTCCTTAAGCTCCTGCCTTTCATTCACCACAAAAAGTTGATTTAATTTCAATTCAAATCTATGCTTCATGCTGCACGGTTTGTTGTGTTGCTTGCCACTCTTGTGCATGAGCGAGCATAGGAAAACTTGTTAGGGGAATTGGTGACTCTAAATTGTCCCTAGTGAATGAATGTGAGAGTGAATGGTTGACTCTGGTGGGACAGGCTTCAGCCCCCTTGTGACCATAGATGGGAGCAGAAGGTGAAAGCATGAATAAAAAATAAAAGTCTGTTAGACATTATTTTGACCGCTTTATTGTATTCATTAATATTACTTATTATGCTCTTAATACGGCTTTTGGAGTGTAAGCATTATTAGCAAATAGTACTACAAAAATATTAAGATCATTTTTTAGGTCCAACAACTTCCTCACTTCCTACTAATGAGCAGTAATTATAAGTTTATTAAGGGAAAATGTTAGTTAGCTGCTAATTAGTTGTAGAATATGCTCAACAGAATAAGGGATTAAAAGGTGCCTTATAATTACCAATTAAAAGCTAATTAACCACCAACTAGCATGCTAATTAGCACTTGGTCATGGTTAATAGTTTCTAAACTAAAGGTGTTACCCTTATTATTTTATAACTTTTATTTTTTATGTGTTTATTTTTTGTTAAAATATGTTTAGATAGGATAGAAACTTCACACACTAGGGAGCACCAGTCCTAACATGTAGCATGCTACACTGAAGGGAAAAGGCCATGGACGCGGGAAGTCAATTTCACATGGGGGTGCTGCCGTCGGAAGGGGGGGGGGTAACCTGGTAAGCTTTTTGTCATAATAACCCTAATATTATTTAAGCAATTAAATTAAATTTGAACAGTCATTTATTCTTAAAACTGAGTGAGACTGGGAAAGGTGCGGGGTCCGTGTACCTGCTGGCCTTTCGTTTTCCCATTTCCCAATAAGAAAACAAAAAACGGAAACAAGCCCTGATCCAATTACTATTTTATATTAGGCTACTATACATCAAAACTCAAAAAACAAAAAATGAAAACCCTGAGTGCTGTATTTTTCTTTTTTTTTTTTATTTGTTTGACCTCAAAGTGTGCTTCGGGAAAACATGGCCTTGCTCACCGTCTGGACCCAGGCAGCTGCAGACAGGTGAGGGGCCGGGGCTCCTGTCACAGCTGCAGACAGGTGAGGGGCCGGGGCTCCTGTCACAGCTGCAGACAGGTGAGGGGCCGGGGCGTGTGCCTAAGTGATCTGCTCCACTGCTACTGTCCTGTCTGCCTTTTAGACTCAGAAGCATTTAGCCAGTTGCACACTTTGCTCCTTCAAACCTTTCACATGGACTAGTTTTGGGTATTGTTCTTATGAGCAAGTAGTGGACACGCAGTTGTTGCTTTTCCATTGTGCTAAAAAGGGGAAAAAAAGATATAAACTGTATACTGTAAACTGTTCTCCTGTATGTCAGCCGCGCCTGGCGCCCTGAAAGAGCGGACGATCTGGCCGAAATGTCTTTTGAGACGAAGCCGGAGAACATTAAAACGCTTCAATAGCTCAGCAACAACACGGCTTTAAACAGCATTGGTAAATTACACTATTTATAACTAATGAAGAGAACGCAATTCATCTGAAAATGTATAATAAAATATAATTTATTTTTGTAAACCTTTTGGAGTTGCAGTTACAACGTCCCCAACAGTTGGGGGTGCTGGAGTCAAATTTGGGGATGCTGCAGCCCCCCGAGCCCCCCCCCCACCCCCCTTCCCGCGTCCATGGAAAAGGCTCAGCTAAAAGGCTCTACATTGCCATCCAAGCAAAATTATATTTGGATGGAATAAATAACCACAGTGATCTAGCAGTGAAATATAATTAGTTTTCCAGTCTGGTACCTGAGGAAGGTCAAATGACTGATATGGTGCCAAAATGTGTCCAAGTGGACTATGGTGGTTCCGCCTGGATTTAATTGTGAGTGTAAAACTGCTCAGGTTCACTTTTTTAGGATCTACCTTGGCACACTTGCTCATGATAATTTATTTTACTAATTCCTAGGTGAATTAGGCTCCAATCCTATGATTCAATTGGGTTTTTTTCAGGCGTAGGCATAAATTTACATTTTTTACTGTGTTCCAGATTAATTTTCTCTGAGACGGTAACACATCTTGCATTTTGCTTCTGTGGTAATCTCACAGGTCATAGCTTTCTTTTGAGTCCAAGATGATACATATTGCCTGTGTACTTTGGAACATATACTCCATTTATTTTGAGTAAGTCATTTCAGACAAGAAAAACAGAAAAAAAAGTCTGGTACTGATCTGGTTAACTTTTTGCAATAAGAGCAAATATCCTGGCTCAGAGGCTGGAAGATGAATTGTCCCTAGAGGAAGGATTCTCTTGGCTCTCCTCAAGGATGGGTTTTTGTCGCCACAGAAGTTCATTTTATACACAGACAGCAGCCCCAGTTCTCACCCAGCCAGACACTCAGGTAAATTTGCCGATGACACGGCTCTGATCAGCCTGCTCCTGGGTGACGAGGACAAACATGGTCCTGTCCTAAATGAGTTCATCTCCTGGTGTGACAGGTTCCATCTCATTCTTATCGCATCAAACACAAAGGAGATGTCCATTAACTTTGGATGGGAGTCTATAGACCAAAAGTTAAAGTGGGACAAATACACTGGCGTAACCTTCATATTATTTAATTAATTTGTGTATAATTTATCTCATATCCATTATTATCTTAGAATTAATTTAAATTGTGTTGTAGTTAATAATTTAGTCACATCATGTAATATTTTATTTTAGTATGTGTTATACTTAGTTGTTTTATTATTTATACTTGACCTTGCTTTATGTCTGTAACTTTAGTTCCTACATATTAGTTCCTACTGTTATTTGTTTACGGTACAACTCATTAGAGGACGGACTGTCTGTTCATGGAGAAGCCAAAATAAAGCGCTGAATACTGTCCCGCTGTTTTGGTTCGTTTTAGCAAGGAAGACGGTAAAAATATCAAATAGGGTTATATTAGTGACAATGTTGACATCTGTAAAATGATGCAGCGTTATGAGGGTCTGATATGGTCAATGCCTGATTCTTCTTTCTGATTTTGAATGTGTTAGGGATGATGTTTTATCCCCTGTATGAGCAGAATGTGACAATGTCTTGTTTCAGTGCAGGAGGATTCAGAATTCAATAAAAAGGTTAAACAAGAAGGTCAACAAACCTTGTCCAAATGACTATTATGTTGAATGAAAAACCTGAAAACTAATATAAAATTTTGCAGGGGAAAATCTAAGTCAAATTCAGTCAAATCTACCACGTTTACAGGACTTACAGAAAATTGAAATTGCGTTCCTCTCAAACTCTATATATACTGCAATATATAAACATATTCAATAAGGATATGCAATAAATAAGCGTGATAAGAACTCTATAAAAAATAATGTGTTAATGAGTTAATGCCACGCCTCAACTACATTCACCACTCCTCAACCACTCTTCCAATTTTCCCAGCAACCCTTTTAAAACCCACAAGTTTCATCTAACACTGCTGTTCTCTCAACTCCACCCTTCCTGTCCCCATTATTATGTTCACTTTCTCTTTCTCAGCCTCCTCTCGCCAACAACTAGACAACAACATCCCTCTCCCTCCATCCCTCATTCAGCATCCTGCGCTCCTCATCATCCCTTCATCTTATCTGGTCCATCCTCCAATAATAAATATTTCAAATCTCCTCCATTGTTGTGGCGTGGTCTTTGCTCGTGAAAAGGCACATAACAGATTAGGATCTTCGAGACTAAACCAGTGCAGCAGTTTAACAGTAAAGCTCCAGTGAATGGCAGTGCACAAATGTAAAGAGTACAGATCCACTAAAAATGTGTGATAGAGTGAGTTTGTCAGACTGGTTTATGCCTGGTTATAGTGACCATGGTAGGCAGTAGAGTGCTGCATTGGTGTGTGGCGCAGAGTCCAGTGTGTGTGTGTGGACAGTTCCAGGGGGTAAGATAATAAATAAAAATAAACTTCTACCTGATATGAATTTTTTGAACTGGTATTTGTAGATGTTTAAAGTTTGTTGGGCTTGTTTTTACCACTATTGCCCCTATGCTGCCACACAGTATACGTTTCTTAACCCTCGGGCCTCCTAGCACCTCTGTAGGGTTTTTTAAATACATTTTTGCATTCATTTTAGCATTTCTTAAGCTAAGGTGACGATATTTGGCAAAGATGTCCATTAATAAATGAATTTTAGACAAAAGTTTATGAAAGTACATTTTCTACTGTAGACAAAAACTCCTCTTAAAGACCTTTTTGGTCCCATTGGCTCACATTAAAATAATTTATTTTCACTGTACTGCCTTTGTTAACATTGTTAAATCATGTTAATTCCTCTGTAACCCTGTCAGTCAGAGGCAAAAAAAAAATCACCAGGTCCACATGTTCTCATTGCATTGTAGGAAATAATCCCCACTGTATAACAATAACATACACCAACCCTTTTATTTCTTTAAGAGAAAAAGGATGCGTTTTAGACCTTTTTTTAAATATGAAATAATAAAAATTAATTCACTTTTACTCTCTATGATAAGGTCAGGTGTTTATGATAAAAAATAAAATAAAATAAAAATGTTTCTTCATGTTTTATATTTTTTAAAGTAACCCAGTGACCTAAAAGTGCTTTCAGAGGGAGAAAGTGATTTTTTTTTTTAAAGAGGGCCTGAGGATTAAACTGAAGTTTTGACTGGGACAAAACCTTACAGGTGTCCAGAAGCGGGTGTGAATAATGTCACTAATTACGGCTGATTTACGTTCCATCATAACGACACGGTCTCACCTCAACTTTCTCCATCTGCTCTAAAGGACGTCAGCGTAGAAGAGAACATTAACATTTTATCGAGCTGGAGCTGCTGTTTTAAGTGGACATGACTTATTGTGGCGTCCGCTCGTCCTCAGTTCGCCCTTGTGTCTTACAGCATAATCATACAAGATAAGAAGTGACCCTGAGTGAGCTAGATAAACCGCGTGTGCGTAGATTAATCAGCGTTCTTTAGGAGGAGCAGATAAGGATACACGGCTAATGTACTGCACACAGGGACATGTTTATTATCAGCTGGTGGTGGAGCGAGGAGCCGCCGCTTCCTCCGTGTCTGACCGGATAACTCTGCTCATTAATGCACAATGCTCAGCTACACGACAAGTTTTAAAGTTTGTAATAAAAAAGGACAGCTTCATAATGTTTTATCACAAGTGGTCCTCAAAATAAAGATAAGCTTTGTCCTAAGGGAAGTCTGGACACAATGACTTTGCATTTAGGTTTATCTGTGCATGAGGAGGTTTGGTTCACAGATGGGGGACTCGGGACTTGGGCTTGGACTCAGACTTCAGCGGAATCATTGGTCTACTTTTTGTGACTCAAATAGAACTAAAATCTCACCTAACAGGTCAGTGTTGCATGCCCGCCTTCAGCTCATTTGGACTTGACTTGGACACTGAATTGGAGTGGAATTGTACAAAGACTTGGACTTATCGCTGACTCGCTGGTCAACACAAAATCATTTGACTTTGACTTAAAAAAAATGTTGGACTTAAATCATGGATTTGTTTGCCCAGTTTGATTTTCTCCAGGTGCTGTGGTTTTCCTTATCTGCCTAAAACATGCACTTCAGAATAATCTTCCAGCTTGGTACTCCTGACCAGGATCCTGACTTAGATCTGGAGAACGGTCTGCTCCTTGTTGCCCCAGTTGGATTTGAAAGAACAGGGTTAAATGCAGAGAACAAATTTTGGAACATTAAACTATAGCTACCATACTCGCCTTTGCTAGCTAGACCCAGTAAGTTGTCTGAGCCACTCATCCAACTATCAGTATTTGGACTCTTTTTATCCATCGGTCCTATCCATCTTCTACTGCTTATCTGACTCTAGGTCACAAGGGTAGGACTCTAAGCAGGGACACCCAGACATTCCTCTCCCTAGACACTTCCTCCAGCTCTACCAGGGGAATCTTGACACGTTCCCAGGCCAGCCGAGAGACATAGACCCTACACAGGGATATCAAGCTCAAGGCCCGCTGGAAAACTCCTTTAGGCCCGCAAGATAATTTTAAATTTATATTAATAATTGCCCGCTGATGTATTGCACTCAATCTGTTTGAACTACATTTACTATATACAGACAGAGGAGTTGCCTAAGTTCATCCACAGCACTGCCCTCTTTCACTCTTTACTTCTCCCCCTCTCTCTGTCGCTATAAAGTGCTCCATAATACACTCATTTACAGCAGGGAACAGAGCTAACTCACAGAGAAAGAGGGATAAACCTGCTCCACACTGTGTCCTGCAGAGGACAGAGAGGTGGACAGTGCTCTGCTCAATAAAAGTCAAGTACAATATGTGTTTGTGTGTAGGTGGTGACTCCTCTGCAGGCTTAAAGCAGCGCTAATATTTATTGACATAAGGGGCATGGCATGAATCTAAATGTTTATCTGCTGTTTGTACCCACTGTCACAATAAAACAGAGTGTACCTGGTGACAACACCTGTCTTATACAAGGAGTTAGGTAACTGTGGCAATAAACAATAATAGATTCAGCAGTCTGAGTGTCTGAGTCTGTGGCCTGTGTTGTTATTTCTTCAGTTCTAAGTTTAGATTCTGTATATTAGTTATAGTAAACTATGAATTTCCCTAAATCCAAAAATCTAAGTAATATTCTATGTTAAAAAGCCATTGTAGCCTAACTAAGAACAAAAATACGGTAAGCTGACTTTATTATTTATCGATACTCGTATTCAGCCCGTGACCAAGACTGGTTTTCTACTTTTGGCTCCCGCGCCAATTGAGTTTGACACCCCTGCTTTAGCATATCCTAGGTCTTCAACACACCAGAGATGTTCATAAGGTATTCAGAACTGATGCCTGTGCCACCTCAGCTGGCTCCTGCTGATGTAAAGGAGCAGCGGCTCTACTCCAAGCTCCTCCTGGGAAAACTCATTTTGTCACTTGTCCTTTAAGTCATAACCCAAAGCTCATGACCAGAGGTGAGAGTAGGAGTGTAGATCGTCCGGGAAATTGAGAACTTCACCTTCCAGATCAGCTCCTTCTTTATCTCAAAAGACCAATACAATGACTGCATTACTTAGGACGCTGCACCAATCCACCTGTTAATCTCATGCTCCATTTTTCCCTCCCTCATGAACAAGACTCCAACTACACACAAAAGTCCAACATTTAAAAGTCAAAGATAAAATGTTTACTTGCCCCTCATACTCTATGCACTTTTCACAGACCACCACCATTCTAACTTGATAACCTGTGTTACTATAATCTAGCTAGCTGGTTAGTGTATAGACTCTTCTCACTGTTTTCTTATAAAAGTAGATAAAGAGAGAATCTGCACAACAATTTGAGCTCCCTTGTACTTTCATGTAGCCTGGTCAGTCAACTCCTCCTACTTTCTTTGCAAAAGCAGGTTAGTCTATTTCCTCAGCCACAGCGAACCGTTTCCAGTCAATTGTTTTTATGAGGAAGATAATATCCTATCAAAAGTAATCAAGATGGTGCTGGGCTATTTCAGACTGAATTTAATAACTTCTGACCTGATTAATAGCGTTAAGTGCGTTCCTTTGTCACCAGTTGATTCTGCTGAAGTCCTCGTTAATGTTCAGTCCTTTAAGTGAAAAATTGAAAAATGATGGTTTCATGTCAAAAAATGAACAATTGAAAAAGAGGCAGCTAATTCTTAGTGGAAAATCAATTGAACAAATCATACACAGACCGTTTTGGGCTCATGTCCTTCATCAGACATGTTGTTTTAATCCAGTACACAACCTTATCTTCTTGGACGTGCGTGACACTTCCCCTTTCTTGACTATTCATAGGAAAGTCAACCAATCAACTCAAGCACAGATCTGTGCAATAACTCCCTTAAAACTCTGATCATCTTTTCCTCCAAATCTCCTTCAGCATCATTATCCAAAGTCAAGCCCGACAGATTGAAAAGCTCCTTCACAAGCAGCGGGACATCAGACCATTAGAAAACTCTCAGAAAACACAAGAGTGGCTGGTGTCCCGACTGCGGTTTGATTCACCACTCCTTCTATTCCTCTTTGGGAGTAATTAGAGGGCTGTCTTTCCATCTGGGAGCCACTTCACTGTCCCCCCTGTCCCACACAGCATCAGACGTCCCCAAGTGACTCGCAAACTGTTTAAAGAGAAAACTTAGCAGCACTTCATCTGTGAGCGATCCAAGTCATAAAATATTAAGCTGCAGCAGGCACATAATAATATTTTTACATTGGTATAAAATCTGGATGTGAAATGGCAAAATATAGACGAGTGAAGTGGTTTGCAAACTTCTGCCAACTCAGAAAATATTTGTCTCTCTGGGTACTTTCTGTATCTATTAGAACAGTGTGTAATCCTTGACCTAGTTAAAGGGGCTATATTATGCTAAATCAACTTTTTGGAGCTCTTAATCATATTAGATTTTTATTTGGCCTTTGTTTAACCAGAAAAGTCTCAGTGACATTAACAATCTTATTTGCAGGAGAGTGATGGCTCCATTGCGGACCTATTGTACATGTTTTTGGTGGTAGGGGAAAATGGAGCACCCAGAGGAAACTGAAGCAGACAGAGGGAGAACATACAAACTCCACACCTCAAAAAACATAGCCGAAGTAGCATTTTGTTTCATTCACATGTTTGAGTAATCCTGTGTGCTGAAGCCGTCCCTTTCTAAATAATAATGTAGTATTCTCTGCCAAAGTCAAAGTAACAGCTCCCCAAAAGAAGATGTTTTCCATACAAGTTATAAAACGTGAAATACTAATGCAAAGGTGTCCAAAACTATTTTTAAAAAGCCCAAAAAAGCATGAGAAGAAAGATTATTTACATATTTTTATTATACGCTGCTCAAAAAAACACAGAGCACTGCCAGAGCCCTGCAAAATGACCTCCAGCAGGCCACAAATGTGCATGTGTCTGCTCAAACGGTCAGAAACAGACTCCATGAGGGTGGTATGAGGGCCCGACGTCCACAGGTGGGGGTTGTGCTTACAGCCCAACACCGTGCAGGACGTTTGGCATTTGCCAGAGAACACTAAGATTGGCAAATTTGCCACTGGTGCCCTGTGCTCTTCACAGATGAAAGCAGGTTCACACTGAGCACATGTGACAGACGTGACAGAGTCTGGAGACACCGTGGAGAACGTTCTGCTGCCTGCAACATCCTCCAGCATGACTGATTTGGCAGTGGGTCAGTAATGGGGTGGGGTGGCATTCTTCCTAATGCAAGACAATGCTAGACCTCATGTGGCTGGAGTGTGTCAGCAGTTCCTGTAAGACGAAGGCATTGATGCTATGGACTGGCCGCCCGTTCCCCAGACCTAAATCCAACTGAGCACATCTGGGACATCATGTCTTGCTCCATCCACCAACGCCACGTTGCACCACAGACTGTCCAGGAGTTGACGGATGCTTTAGTCCAGGTCTGGGAGGAGATCCCTCAGGAGACCATCCACCACCTCATCAGGAGCATGCCCAGGCGTTGTAGGGAGGTCATACAGGCATACAGGCCTGTAGTGTGTTTTTCCACTTTAATTTTGAGTGTGACTCCAAATCCAGACCCCCATGGGTTAATAAATTTGATTTCCATTGATAATTTTTGTGTGATTTTGTTGTCAGCACATTCAACTATGAGAATTTTGGAACAAATTATGTTAATTGGCAAGATTTTGGTAAAATGAATGGGTGAGAAAGGAGCATTTTAGAAAGGCAGATTGTCTCAGGAGTAAAGATGGGCAGAGATTAAGGTAAGGTATACTTTATTGTCTTTAGGGAAATTTGCTGTGAGGTGACCATGCTGCAAATCTGCAAAACTCCATGTAAAAATTGTGCACAGTGTTCTTAAAAACATACATAAAAACAACATAAAACAAACAACACACAAACAACATAAAAACAAACATAAAAAAATTAAAATATGTCTCAGTCGGTCATAATAATACTAAGTGGAGCTATTTCTGCTCTTGATTGTCAGTCCCTCAAGTAGCACTACAATAAAAACAAGCATGATTTTATACTGGAAATTACAGCAAGTAAAATGTAGTCTTTGGCCTTCCACTTGATGAAGTGGCTAATTAACAAGCACTTAAACTGTGTTGAGGCAAGAAACAATCCTTGTCAAAAAGTTTACACCCCCCTCATTAATTTTTTCTTCCCATGGCATGGACTGGTCAACTGATTTGAGCTGCTGCTTTGTTTTAGTTTCTTCCTCTAAATGTAAACTCTACATTTCAGTGATTGACAGTTGTAAAGTTGCAGGGACAGTCTCCAGACATTATTCTGTAAAGCAGTAATTTCCATTTGGAGGGTTTGGATTGATAAGTGGGTCATGGAAAGGTTGAATATAGTTTTAATGTTCAGCTTATTTGAATCCTAAATATTGTTTTAATTAAATGAATTGGCGAATTAAATGCATAAAAGTCATCGTGTTTGATCATCTTCCAACATGTCTTGTTCCAGTCTGAACATCAAGAAAAATCTCTTAAAGTTTCTATACTGTGCTTTTTTTAGGCTTTTTAAAATAGTTTTGGACACCTTTGCATTAGTAGTGCAACTTTTTTAAGTTAAAATAATATATATGTAAGGAAAACTTCTTCTTTTAGGGAGATGTTACTTTCAATCTGCAGAGAACTCTTGGATTAGGTGTCACCCCTTGCTGGCAATGGCAGGGAATGGGCAGAGCATAAAATGGCTAAGTAACACAGCTATTAGCAACATGACACTAACAAATAAATAAGCTGACTGCTTGATAATGACGGGAATTAAAGTGCTGAAATGATCAGAACAAGTCCAGAAATGCACAGGAGCACTTCCTGGTTTCAAGTGTCTATGTAGAGCTGTGAGACCGAGTGTTTCCAGATCTTAAGAAAAGGACGGCTCAGCATACAGGATTGTGTGAATGAAACAAAATACTACTCCAGGTATGTTTTTGAGGTGCAAACAACATTATAACATTGTTAAAAGCTCCAAAACATCAATTTAACAAAACAAGGGCCCTTAAAACTTCAGCTGCAGGAGGTCAGGGCTTTGATTTTCCTATGCTGCACCAAAAATTTAAGCAACACTGTGCTGGTCCCAGAGCTGGAAAAATAGAAAGGGTTGCATCAATAAAGGCTTAAAACCTACTAAATTACCCATGCAAATATATAAATGTTTCAAAAGAAAAGCATATGGACAAAGTCTGTTCTATAAAGACATTCCATACCTTATCCAAGGGAATTCTGAAGTGAGTTTATATCGCTCATTGTGGAAGTGTTAAACCAGCTTATATAACTGTGACTTCAGAACTGACAAAGTCCCTCCTGTCTTCTAAAAAAACAATCTTTTTCTTTATACTTTTGATGACCACCTGGTTTATGCAGACCTGCAACAATACCCAAGCAAAGTATTCACTCTGACAACTCCTGAGAGAAAGCAATCAACCGAGTGGGACCTTTATCCTACATAATGTGTACTTCTAATGTACATATAATGCTACTTCCTCTCTAATGCCTTCCATGTGTTAACTTTAGAGACGGAAAAGCAAACCCGGCCACAGTTTGCAGCCACTTCTGTCGGCCATTACTGCAGCAAAGGTAATAAAGCAGCGCTGCGGAGGTCGTTATGGGTCGTCCAATGGGACTATCTGTCTTCATTCACTTCACTGGAACATATTTTATTTCATTGCGGATGGTCTTGTAGGAGGAAGAGGTGGCCAAACTCGATTGGTGATCCAAAGCCACACAGCAGGCTCACTCTGTCACTGACAACTCAAATGTGCTAGAGGGGCTGTATTGTGACCATTATACAGGCCCATAGACGAACGTACATGACAGAACATGGAGGATCGAAAGCGTCCTTCAGTGTTCTTCAATAACGTGTTTGTCATGTGGATAAAAGGGTCGGCAAATCCACAGTCGAGCTTTTAAAATGGTAGACTAGACCTTCAACTTTCTGTCACAAACTGAAATACTGTGAACTGAAAAGTAAGGTCTCACTATAGGACAGAAGTAGCCTAGGGGAGATTTGAAAATATGAAGTGGTTTATAGATCTAATCAGAGCAGAGTGAACAAAAAAGGTCGGCCTTAAAAGCTACCACAAAACTTACTTGGCCTTTTTTCTTTGATGTCACAGTTCTCAGATATCCAGATAAAATTCAGTAAAAAGGTCTAACAAGAAAAGTATCTGGACAAGATTTTGTTTTTAGAAGATGATTTGTCCCTCATTGAAATTTGTCAGTTCTTAGGAGACTAGAGTACAGCCTTAAATCCCTCACAAAGGAAGTGGAAAAAACAGATAAGGGGGGACTCACACCAAAAGCGACACATGCAGCATAAGTGACTGAAGTGACTGCTAACCATTCATTTTCTATGAAGCGACAAGCAACAAGAACATGCAGAGTGTCGCAAATCATGATGGACTCTCACTAAAAGCAACTCGAGCAACAGAAGCAACTATTTATTTCCTATGTGTGCTGGCGCGAAGAGGAGGGAAGTGTCTAAAACATGGAAAGAGATGTGGCTCAAGTGACCTAAGTTTAGTTTTGAGTTGAAGTGAAGTCAACTTTCTGCAAATGCAAGAGGTATCACTTATGATTTATTTTAGATTTTTTTTTATGTAGCACTTAATGTAGTTTCATTTGTACTCGACTTGTAATAGAACCTTTGCGTTTCAGAGAGAAGTACAGATCATTCCTTACTGTAAACTTCATGCAGATTATTGTTCTGTTGCTGACAATATTGCTATTAAATTTTACTCTAAGTTGCATTTAAAACACTTAAAAAGGTCTTAAAATTTTCAAGACAAAACCTAGAGCTACCCTGTGGGGAAACTGGAACACTCATTGGAAACCCACCCAGCCATGAGGAGAACAAGCAAACTTACATATCGAACCAATCAAACCTGAGACCTTCTTGCTGTGAGGTGAGACTAGAGAGCTAACTACCTTACCACCATGTAAGTGAAAAAAAAAAAAAAAAAAAAAATAGAAAGAGTAACTTTGCTGTTGTTATGGGTGTTTGAAACATTGGGTCAGAGATTTTGGTATAACACCAGGTGGAACAGCAAGAGGAAAATGATGGTGCTTTCAAGGGCATGTGGGACAATTTAAATGGTAGTTTTCTCCGAGGGTGGAAATGGTTTTCACGACTGGTGTGCATTCACATTTCACATCACACTTTTTTTGATCAGACAATGGGAACCTGGAAGTGTTTTAATAAAGTTCAATCACATTATCTGTTTGTAGCTTCTGATAATGTCCCATTTGAGGTTGTTAATGATAATGTTGGAACTTATGGTTAGCTAAATATGAAGTCTGGTGTAGCACAAAACAGACAATTCCATAGCATTATCAAACTTTAAAAAATATAATTCTGTTTTACTCTAGTATATGATATATTTTACAATTCACAACACGCTGTTAATTTCCACCATTGACAAGTCACTATCATAAACTGGACAGTCCGTGTTGCTTCTACATTTCTGATTTACTCGACTTTCAAATGACTTGGTGGGGTGTTCAGGTGCTCTTTCATGCCGGATACTCATATATACAATAAAAATGACACCACTTGAAAGCACCATGAGGTACTCAGGGGTCACTTAAATTTCAGAACATAAGTCAAAGAGATTATCAAACCAAAGAATTCAATGGACACTGATCACTGCCTTCACTGACTGGTTACTTATCTGTGCCAGGCCATACACACAACAACAACAACAACACAGAACAAAACTGTGTCCATGACTTTGAATCATTAATGAAGCGTTAGCAGAAGCACATCTGTGGTTTCCCTTTAATCCATTCCCAGCTCTTGCATCATGTTTTGGCCTGAAGCTGCAGGAGCCTGAGTATTTGTAAAGCCCCAGGCTGTAATCATCTGTGGACATTATGGGATTATCGTGGTACACACATTACAGTCATTACTCCTCCTGCTGTTTGGGTATGAGTATTTCAGTCAGGTATGTAGTCAGTGATTTATACAGAGAATAAAAAACTTGCAGTAAAAAGTTGCAGAGAGTTGCTTTATGGACACCTCATTACAGAGATCTCCAACTGTATGTTTTTCTTTAAAGCTGCCTAAACCCCTGCCCTAATACTCACATCCCACAAAACAAAACACCATCTTACTGTTTTTGATTGATTAAAACAGTCAAACTAAGCCAATTTCCCTCCACAGAATACAAAATAGAAATTTAAATTTAAATCAGTTAAAGAAACAGATTCCCTCATTACACTGGTGCAATCCCAAAATCACTTTCACCTTTGTAAACATAACACAAATACATAGCTTCTCTACCTTTGTTTTTCTCCTTTGCACTGTTTATCTAAGCTGATGTAGCCTGTGCGGGAATTGACAACCATTAATCAATGGTATTCATTAAAAAAGCTGTTTATAAGATTGGGATGACAAAATACTGAAAGATCTATGATCCATTATTGTAATGTATTATATAATAGACTTTATAGAGGCACTGAGCTTGTTTTTACAAAATTTCCATAAGGTCCCCTATTGTGCTAAATCAAGTTTTTTCAATTTTTAACCATGTAATAATGTTCCTCCTCAACAACATACCTGGAATAGTATTTTGTTTCATTCACCCATGTTTGAGTAAATCTGTATTCTGAGGCCGTCTCTTTCTCCCATACACTGTCAATGGACTCATTTTAATCATTACAGTGCTTAAATTGTCTTAAATTCTATCTATTCTATAGCATCATGTTGCTAATAGACATGCTGTTTAGCCATTTTATGCTCTGTCCAGTCCCAACAGTTGCCAGCTTGGTACCTCATCAAAGCATTCTCTGTCAAAGTATCAAAGTATCAGCTCCCCCCAAAAATAACCATGCTTATATATTATTTTAATTATAAAACATAACATAATAATGCAAACGTGCCTAAAATAATTTCAAAAAGCCTGAAAAAAATGTTAAGAGCGACTGTGGTAAGTAAGAACAGCAGATCAGCAGCTTTGTAAAATGATCAAGGTCAAGGTGAAGGTCAACTTCATTTGTACAGCACATTTAAAACAGCTCAGTTTGTGCTAAAAGCCAGTGCAAACAAATGGGTTTTACTGAAGATTTAAAAATATTAAGAGACTGGGCTGATATTTAGAGGGAGACTGTTCCAGAGTCTGGGAGCAGCTACGGCCAACAGGAAGCCAGTGCAAAGAAGTACAGGGGTTATGTGCTCATGTTTCCTGGTGCCAGTCAGCAGACGTGCCGCTGCGTTTTGGACTAACTGCAGATGATGGGATGGGGGGGGGCTGGTCCAATCCACAGTACAATGAATTGCAGTAGTCCAAGTGGAAGGTGTGAATAACACGCTCCAAGTCATTCACTGGCAAGTATAGCTTGATCTTACTTATCAAGCACAACTGATAAAAGCCAGTTTTGACCACAGGACTAATTTGGTTACCAAATTTGAATGACTCCACAAAATGATCAAAAACTGCCCCAAGATTTCTGGCTGAGGGCTGGCTGCAGGAGTTTAAGGGGCCCAGGGCAGTTTTGACATCAACAGAGTTTCCAAATACAACTAACTCAGTTTTGAATTAATTTAGTTTTAAAAAAATGTAATGCCATCCAGTCTTTAACTTCTCACAGGCAATTTAACAAGGTTTGGATGCTGTTTGAGCTAGGTCCTAAAGGCATATATACTTGTACGTTGTCTGCAAAGCATGTTTTTAAAATACTGACCCAAGAGGCAACATATACAAGGAAAAAAGAATAGGGCCTAAAATTGATCCCTGCGGGACCCCACAGCTAAGTGTGGCCGTTTCTGAATTGTAAGGGCCAAGGTGGATAGAAAATGATTGGTCGTTAAGATACAACCTGAACCAATTTAAGGCTGTACTTTCAATGCCAGGAAAGTTTACAAGCCAGGATAACAAAATTTGGTATTCCACAGTATCAAAGACTGCAATTAAATCTAAAAGAACTAAAACTGTGGGGCAACCAGAATCAACAGTTAAAAGAAGATCATTAAAAACCCTTAAAAGTGCTGTTGTGACATGTGACATGTATACAGTGCTTTTCTAACTCCATGGGTACTTAAAGTGCTTTACATCAAAGAACTATGAACCCATTCACAGTTACAGTCCTACACCAGTGTACGCAGACACCAGAGGAACAGAGGGCACAATGGCAGCATGCAACAGGGTGAGCAGGGTTTGAACCACCAACTGTCTGGTTAGTAGACGAACGGCTCCACCATCTGAATTATTGCTATATTTATTTCTAAGTCCCTGTATAATGAAGAGGAAGATGAAATAATTGTAGGCAGCTGCTGTGCCAGCTAGTACAAAATGCTGCTGCTCAACAGTTGACCAACGCTCTACGGCTTGGACCTTCTATTCCTATTTATGTGAATTGTTTAATGTACACAAAACCCAGCTGTCTGCAAGTTAATACCTGCTGGAGGTTCCCAGGTCAAAGGTCAAACTGTGGAGTGACCATTCTTTTGCTGTAGCCAGTCCTAGGCTTTGAGTTACAAACCCTCACTGACCTGCCTCTGCTAAAAACCTACTTATTCAGAGTGGCTTTTAGCACAAAAACACGTATGTTAACCAATATTTTGTATTTTCTATTATTATTTTATTTTATTGCTTGTGTTATTGTTACTATTGTTTTCATCCTTTGCTATCTTTGATTGCTGCACTGATGGAAAGCACTTTGGTTCAGCTGCGGTGGTTGTAAAGTGCTTTCAAATAAAGTTTGATTCATTGATTTGCTGTTGTGAGTACTTCAGACCTGGGAACTGGTTGGAAAATACAACTTCTGGTTCACATCTCTCAATAATACATTTGTTGAGAAAAATGCCTTAAAAGTTGCTGGATAGAGCTTATAGTTAAAAGGAATATATTATGCTTTTATTCATATTTTTAAACCAATCTTGGTCACTTCTAGAATAGCAGTGGATGTTTTACAACCTTTAAAAACATTATCTGACTAAAAGAAAACAAGAGCACTCTACTGCTGCCATAAAGAAACAGGGGGCAGGAGAATGCAAAATGTTGCAGTCTTTTGAACGTAATCAAAGAAAAAGCACTTCACTTCCCTAAACTTTTGAATAATGTCATTTTACAGCAAAATAAAAAATGTCTGTGAAGAATCAGTGCAGTTGGAGATGTACAGTGTTTTTTGTTTGTTTGTTTGTTTGTTGGCTTTTTTTGTGTGGCTTTTTTGGCTTTTTTTGTTTGTTTATTTTTTTTGAATCAGAATTTTTTTATTCCCCAAAGAGAAATTCTTTTTTGTTACAGACATGCAACTTGACCAAGAAATGAAAAGATATAAAATTAAAAATTACAATATAATAAAAATCAAATAAATATCAAAGCTCAAAATTCCATGTGTCTAAAACACGTTAGTAAAATAAACAACAATTTCAAAATATAATAAGGAAAAAACAATCTCTTTAAAACATGACAAAGAATTATTGATCTTAAACATATTTACAAATATGAACAAAATATAAACAAATAGATAAATGAATGAGAGCAGACTGGATGTAGAGGCATTGCTGATTGGTCAGTGCTTCTGGGAGGGGGCGGGGCTTCACGGTAGAGGTGGAGGTTCATGGAACTGAGCATGAAACTCTGCTACTACTACTACTACTACTACTACTACTACTACTACTACTACTACTACTACTACTACTACTACTAATAATAATAATAATAATAATAATAATAATAATAATAATAATAATAATATGTGATTGGTCCAAAATTTGTATTGAATGAATTTTAGTTCAGTAAAATTAAAAACGGTCTTAGATCCTTCAGCCCTGCCAGTATAGAATGAACATAACGTCCACCGCTCTATCGGTAAGCTTAAGCAAATACAGAAGTCCAAAATGAAAAACGCTATCATGTGTGGCTTTTCCAAACATCCCTCCACAGACCACATATCTATCCTATAAGACACATGATCCAGGCGTGTCTGATCCCTGTGTTAACGCAGCGTTGAATTCACAGCTTGCATCTGAGCCAGTCACCTCAAACACTTCCAATGAATGACAATGAGAACACTGCTCAAGGCTGATGCTGTGTTTTTCCCTTTGCACAGAATACTATTAAAAACATTGCAATCCTGTTAATACTCAGAGATCTGGACTTTTGTCCCTGAGCTTGTGTTTACAATCAACACATCCCACCTTAATGGTAAACGCCTCTTAACTGTAACACGGCAAGCCTGGATTTAGGTTAACGGTTATCTTTTCTGTTTGGTAAAGTCCTAATGAGCAGCGGAGACAGGCAACAAGTGAGACAGCAGACAGATTGACAGATTTTCATTACATTGTTTTGTTCCGGGGCTGGTTAATTAATCCTTTTGAGACCGAGGCTGTGCTGTTTCTTGACCGGCCGATGGAGAGATGAAGCAGAGGCGTATATGTGCTGAATGCAGATATGATATAGATTATAATGTTGCACAGTGTCTGGTCTCTGTGGAGGCAAACATATGGATATATACAGGGGATGAGTAATGTGGAGAGGAGTATACTGGTTAGAGGATGCTGTGTTTGATCATGTGCAGGCTCACAGGGTCAGGATTCAAACTTTCCTTTCTTTGCCATGTTCTGAAAAAACACTATAGTAATAAGTATAATAAGAATAGTATAAAGTTAGGCTGGGGAAAAAAAGCTTTGTAATGCATCATTATATTGTGTAAAATGATACTAAATATGTGACAGCACACATAATAATAGTGTGACAGCGATGCACTCTTTTTACAGTCAGATGTGGGCCAGAAGTGATATATAATTCATCCAGAACTGAAGAGGGCAGCACTGCACTTCTAAGCACCTGGTTTGCCAAATACTGTAAATAAAAGTATTTCTAAATATGTCAGACCGGCTTTTGGATACATGAATCGGTTTCTTGTATAATTAAGTCTCTAAGTGAGCTTTTGTTTCAGTTGAAGGAGAAAATATTGCAGTAATTGAGAATATTGAAATCAGCACCAAAGTATCATTATAGTATGACATGGTGACAAAAGCATATCGTCCCAGCCCTAAAAGTTGGGGTGGTTGCATTGTATGGCTTTTAATAAGGTAATGATGATTTACTCATTTTTTCATTCTTCATTCATTCCGCTTATTCCCATTAGGGGTCACAGGTACAGGAGCCTATCCCAGTAACGTTGGTCCTTAGGTGGGGTACACTCTGGACAGGGGCCAGCTTGTATGATGATTTCAAATAAACATAAATATAAGGAGATGAAATTTCGACAATGAGAAAAAATAAAACTCATGGGCCACTTCTTGCACTTTTATGCAGATTTTTGGTCAGGCACATGTCTGGGCGACCATTTGACTGAAGGACCTCAGCTGCTGCCACAGCTATGAGCCTCAGCACAGCAGCAGCACAGCAGAGAGAGTGAGAGCAAGCTACTCTCAGAAATCTCCAGTTTCATATGTCCCCATAAGAAAACATTTTAACCACAGTCAGTGAAAGTGAAGTTACATACCTTGCACCTTTCTACTTATGGACTGCATCTAACGCAGCAGGTTTGTAGCAAAAGTGTTTGAACATAATCTAAATATCTGGGTGTTTATATTATACATTTTAATGTCAAACAACAGTATTACATGTGCAGCCTTTGAAAGAAAGAATTCAAGCCTTACAGTTATTCAAAGTCAGTAACATCAACATGTGAATGTGCAATATACACAAAATACTTTTCATATTGCCCCTAAAGCAGCCCTTGACTCAACTGTGAATTCTGTTATCACTGTCCAATTCTGATATGTTTGTTTATAAGCATTATTCAAACAAATGTCTATATTAATTTTTTTTAATATAAAATTAGGAAAATTGGCCCTGCGTATTGGTCCAAAAAATCTGCAGTACAAAATATCAGCCATAGAAAAACTCATAACGGTCAGCCTCTAATATAGAGTATAGAGCTATAGGATAAGGTGGAACCTTTGTTGTGTCAGATGTTGGCCCCAGGTTGTTCTTTCTGTTGAAACCTTCCTGTTTACCTCAGATACAATCCAGAGATAAATGGCAGCGCTGCTTGTCATCATTGTTCCTGCAAATTGCTACATTTTTCAGATTGTATTACTGGTACTGCAATTCTACACTTGGGGCATAAAGTTTTAGCATAAAGCTAAAACTGAGACTTAAGAAATAAAACAAAGAAATGAAGTGAAATACGTTTCCCATGACATACTTCACAGTAGCTTAAGCATCAGATTGCTTTTTCTATGTACTAGAACATGTCCAAATCTGGTGTTTACTTTGCAGCTCTTCTAACTGTGTGCTGACAACAATGCCTTCTGACACATAGACCTATGCTGGGATGTGTAGTGGTGTTTTAATTAGCTGAATGTTTGTATCTTCAGTGTAGTTTGTCCCTGTCATGTGTATGACAGGCCCAACCACCTCAGTACAGAGTCATGTTCAGAGCTGTAACATAGATCAGAACAACACTGCACAAAGATGGCAGACAGCGGCAGTGAAAACAAACAAACAAAAAAAAATCCTACAGTTACCTGAGAGTGAAAACTGGCTTTGTGGAACTGCAGAGTCAAACAGGGAACAATGTACAAAAGCTCCTCAACATAATACAAGATACAATAGTATGAATTCTGCTTTATATTTGTTATTATAGTATATAAGACAAGCAGCAGCAACAGCCTGCCTGATGCCGTTAGGGCCCTCACTTCTCTCTTTTTTCACTTTGTGTGCAGTTTTGTTCTTCATCTTCATCTCACCACCAAGGCCATCTTTTTATTTTCTATCTAGATCTTCACCTGCTCAACTGTGCATCACAAAATCTAGCCAGAGAACTTGCTTTTTAACCAGTGTTGGGTTGCCTCCATGAACTACAGAGGCCCTGAAGCACAATATCAGTATTGGTTTTGTTCACTAGAATAATAAAAGCAGAGGTTGATTTTTTAAATTTTATTTTTTTAATCTTGCCTAAAAACAGACAATCATCGATTTTAAAAGACAATACAAGAAAAATAAAATAAAAATCTAAATAAAAAAGAAGCATCATCAAAATTGTTTTGGTCCACTAGAAAAATAGAAGCAGATGATGTTTGTTTTTTTAAATATTGCCTAAAAAAGAAATGTATCCATCAAATAAAAAAAAAAAAACAAGACTTTATGATTAATAAAAATCTATATTAAAAAAAGAAGAGGGATCAAAATTGTTTTTCCATTAGAAAAATAAAAATAAAGGAAGATTTTTAAATGTGTTGCCTCAAAAAAGAAACCCACCTCTAAAAAATAAAGAGTCCATTAAAATAAAGCCATGTCTCATTTTTAAAAAACTTGCTTAAAAAAACAAACTCATTCATCAAAATCTTTTATTTATTTATTTTTCTTGTTTTTTGTTTTTTTTTAAATTTGATAGATGTGTTTCTTTTTTTTCTTCTTTTTTTTTTCTTCTTTTTTTTTTCTTCTTTTTTTTTTTTTTAGGTCTTTTATTTGTTTATAATGGACAAAAACAATGTTGATGTTGCACCTCAGGGCCACCGTACTAAAATCCTAATCCAGAACTAAACATGGCTAAAAGTTGTAAGTTACTGTGCTGTACTTTCTTGTTATCACTTTTGCTATTTATTCACCTTTAATTATTCAGCATTGCAGATTTATGGCATAAATAATAGTGTTTTGGGTTTATTGTTGATGTTTACTTGCAGCACGCAGCCTTTATTTTCAGGCAAAACATAGACATTAGTACTTCATTTAGAGGCTCCTATAGCAGTTGTTTTGGCTCAGCAGAAGTCTTTGGGTTTAATTGGGAGAAAGTACCTGTCTGTTCTGTTGTTTTTCCGTCTCCAGACAGCAGCATTTATCATTACGTGCTGCCTTTGTACACAAGACACAAGAAAATACTGTCAGCGTCATCTCTTTCAAACCTCGTCTCTTCCAAGTTCACTGTCTTTTTGATGAATGAGGCTATTTGATGTTTGCTTGCATTTCACTTTTTCCTTTTGGCTGCGTCCTGCGAGCTTTTGTCTCGTCGCTATCCTGATATTGTTCCTCCCTGTTGTGTTTGCCCATTCTATTGTTTCCCCAAAGTGTCCAGTCCGGGGCGCAGGGGATCACTTTGAGTGGCAGCCATTTTGAATCTGTCATTTTGCTGCTTGACCTTTGACATGGCTGAATCAGCATTTTTAGTTGTGTGCCATTGTACATGCTTTAAGGACAGTCCAGTATTTTGCAAAATGGGTCTGTAAGATGCTTAGAGATTGGTAAATGTAAGCTTAGTCTTAGTTTGAAGAAACAATGCAATGGCTATTTTTTTATTAAACAATAAATACAAAATAAAGAAAACTGGTCTAATTAGCAGCGAAAAGTAGGAGGGTCTGGATCCTCTGCCATAGAATGTGTTTTGCATGCACTCAGAGTCTCATATCCCTGTGTAAAACTAATAATGTAGGGGAGCACTGCAGCAAAGCTACTAACACATGGCTTATTTAACTTATTTCTAGTGACAGCGAGAGAGAAATTGTCAAAATTAACATGTAGTGCACTGTCACAGCAGCAGTGCAAATCAAGACTGTGGCAGTGTTCCACTGTAGTGTAGCAGTGGTTTAGTTTGAGAGCAGCAGAGACACAACAGTGCTGAGCATAAAGGTGCCCTAACAATGTTTATCAGACTGTGCCTCTTTGTGGACTATAAAGATTAGGTTTTGAAAGCTTAAGTACAAGTTACTGTCGCTATGGGAAAGTTGCCGCTCTGTCATGTTTGTTTTCCAGCATCTCTTGAGCTTGCACATGCTCAGTTCACCTACCGTGTTCAGAAACCAGGATACTGTGTTTACACACCTCCGTATCACGGTTTCTATCAGAGTTTTCCAGGTTTCTCATAACAACATTTTTTTTACATGCACAAAGACAAAACCAGGATACCAATCATAACCAGGATACATTTGAACACACTCTGAGAGAGCTGTTTCCAGTCACTTGATTTGGCATCGACTCATTACTGTCATTTACCTGCAGTGTGTCTTACAGAAGTGGAAGATATCTCCTCTAAAAAATTACCAAGGTGGCGCAGGCTAATACAGAGCAAATCTTACAACTTCTCACACCTTTGTTTGATGCCATTTAGCAATTTCCTTTGTCACCTGTTTTGCACTCTTTTATCTAATGGAGAAGCAAAAGAAAAACCCGAATGTGTAAAATAGATAAACATTCTCACCTTTTAAAACCCTTGATAATAAGGCTTTAATGGCATTTGGCTAAAAATAAAGCATGTGCCCTCAAACAGTTCCTTTTTCCTCAATGCCAGAAAAATGTGCCCATCTAAAGAGACCATCTAAAGGCCCTATTCTAGAAAATAAAATGTGAAAAAATGAAAAAAACAAAACCAGGGGCTAAGCACTACAGAGAGACTTCCTATGAGCTACCTTTACACTACACCAGCCTTCTACTTCTACTTTATGTGCACCCAAAGCACTTTACATCAACTCTATTACCTCCAAAGGAAGAATGGCTACATTTTGTTGGCCCTTTTGTCACAACCTTTCCATGCTTCCAAGATAAGACTAGACTAATATCTTCTAAAAACTCTCCCTGGCCTCTGCAGCTGCACTAAACACATTTGACTATTTCCTCCAATCTATCAGCACTCTGCAAACTGGACTCCAGCCACCAAGCCTATTGTTACTCCACTAAAAATTGCCGGGCCTTAAAAACAGCAGAGTAAAACTGTAGCAGTGTGATCTATAGCTGCGAAACTAGAGGTACAAAATAAAATGCAAGACCTTTGGAGAAAATCGCTGCTTGGCCATTTTTCACGCAGTAATTACTCCCATCTCTAAACTGCGGCGAAAAACACTCCAACGTGAATTATGGGAATCCTAAAGAGGCTCTATTAGGTGTGTTTAAGCACGGAAAAGGGAAATTTGTCAAATCTTAACATCCTCACGGCACATATCTTCACAAGAAGCTTTTGAAGATCTCACTCAGATATTGTCAGATTTGTGTTATGCTCATTGTAGCGTCGGAATCCAGTGCGCGGCAGAGTGGAAATGTGATTGTGTGACAAAAAGAATGACAATAGATATGGAATATGAAAGCATAATGAGAGAAAAGATATTTGGAGTGCCAAAAAAGACAAAAGAGAAATTTTTGCAAGTACAAACTTGCAAATAATTGTGTAAATGTGCAAGACGTGTATTCAACAGTGAAGTTAGAGTAAGTCAAGTGAGATAATTATTCCTCTTTGCTTTTGCTTTTTCTCATTCTGGGGTCACCACAGCAAATTATCTGCCAGATGCCCTCCCTGACACAACTTTCTCTATTTATCCAAGCTTGTGACCTCTTGTGGCTGAATTATATTTGAAAAAAGGGGGTTAAGGAATGTTTTAAATCCCTTCACATAGGGTATGGTTTTGTTAGACAGAACTATCTGTAGGGCTTCCATAGGAAGTGTTTGTTAAAGGGCCATCATTTTATCCAATCGGGAATAATAATCATAATAATAGGCTTGATTTAATATTGCACTTTTCAGGCCTAAGCTTCTTGAAGCACCTTGCATTGGTGCATTATTCACTCCTCAGTCACTCTCAGGGGTTAAACTACTTATGTAGCCACAACTGCCCCGGGGCAGACTGACAGAGATGTGGCTGCCATTCTGTGCTTACAACCTCTCTGGCCACCAACAAACACATTTATACAAGCAAGTGTTTTGCCCAAGGACACAATGACAGTACTCAGTGCTGGAAGCAGGGATCAAACTACCAACCTTGCTGTAAGTGGGTGACCATCCTACTGAGCTACTGCCATGTTGTTAGTAACAACAAAGTAATAGGGGCACTTTGACGTCAAACCTAAAGCATGCCCATAATTGTTAGTACTGCTACATCATTGGTCGAACCAGGAGAGTGCAGATGCACACACATTGCCCTGTGCAGAACAAGTTGGATTTTAGAGTTTGTGAACTCGCAAAACTCAGGAGATGCCAACAACTGCACAAAGTAAGTTATTAAAAATCATACTGAAAGTCATATTGACCCAGTAGAATACTGTAGATCTGGCCTTGTGTGTTGCCTATGTCTAATATATAATTGCCTATGTATCAGGAAGTGAGGCAAGCCAAGCCATTTCAAGGCCATGTAAAAATATGATCAATTAAAACATTAAATGCTGTAACCTCTTCCCTAAAAATGACACTTGCAAGTATGAGTGCTGCCAACCCAGTGTCACAGAAGTCTCAAGTCTCGCGAAAGAGGGAAAAGCTGAGTGAAGGCTCATATGGGACTAATGAGTATTTACAGCTTTACTTTACATCGAAATGTAGGGGAAGGGGGTTAGTTGCCCTGTGTTATGTATGGAGCTGGACTGATTTCCAGGCCCAGGTTTTCCATCCTGTCCTGTCGTGATCCTGGAAGCTTTAGGGTAGGTTCTCACCAAAAGTGACAAAATCTCTTTCCTAAGCCAAGTTTGCTCTCTTCCCCCTGACGAATGGCAAGAGTTTTAAGACACAACTTTCATACCTGAACCAGTTCCTCTCAGGTGTCTCCATGATTGGCAGATGCCTGTATGGATCTGCATAACAGTTGACTTCAGTCCAACTGAATACTTCTGAGAGTAAGCGTCGCTCAGCACGTTTGAGACGCTTGTCACCTCCACGCTAGCATATTATATAAAGGACTGGATACTGCACACTGAATATAATATATCTTTGTGTTGCTGAGAATGCTTTTTTTTCTATTGTCTTAATGTAAAAAAATCAATGTGCTTTAACCTATACTGAAAATGATTGAATTTCAGCATGAGCTTTTAGCATTACCCCAGCTATGCAGATCACAAAAATGGCATTTAAAGAAGTTATAGAAGGTTTCAACCACTGCCCATTCAAAGAAGAGAGTGAGTGCATTATAATTCAGAACTTTTTATCTTGTGTGGCTTTGTTCACCTGTGTCATGGTCAAGTAAATTTTTACAAAAAATTAAGTTGCACTAAAGTAACTTTGTTTTGAATTAATTAAATCTGATGATTCACTTTGACAAAACTTAATTCAATCAGGTGTTAACAAATGAAGGAATTCAATTCAGTTGGTTCAACAAAACAGTTTTGTAGTTTTTAGTGCATATTTCTTTTTTCTTTTATGAGCATACTAGGGCTGCACGATATGGGAAAAACATGCAATATTTCACAACTGCGCTGAACATTGTTATAACAATATTTTTGCGATAATTTAAAATAGATCCTACTTTTCTGACGTAGTAATTTAAATTCACTTAAAACAAAAATGTAAGTCCCTATATTCACAAGTCAAAACAGCGTCAAAATCAAAACCTAACACAGACTTAACCAGGAATAAAACAAGGTGCTGAAATTAGCACAAAAACTGGAATTTTTAAACATTTTTATTTAGTCACAACCAAGGCTGAACGATTAATCGTAATTGAATCTAAATCGCGACTTGCACTGAGGCGATTACCAAAGTGCAGAAGCTTCGATTATTTAGGCTTTATAACATTTTCGTCGAGGCTGTGGGTTCATGCCCATGTATTTTGTAACAGACAGTAATGCTCACCAATCAGAAGCACTGTAAAGGATTTTTGAGATTCAGAACATTCACAACAATTTGGGTGCAGCACAAACGCATTAAAACAGAAATCTGTCTGTAAAAGTGTGCAAATGTGTTTACAAGTGCTAATGAGCCATGTGCGAGTTTGATTTCACTTTCACGAGCCCGGTGCACTTCAACACGAGACAGCGGGAGCAGGAGGAAATAAACCCTTTTTGTGGAGAAAATAAAGAAAAATTGCAATTAGATATTTTTCCAAAATCGTTCAGCCCTAGTCACAACACATTTTTATTTAAGGCTCTGGTAAGAAAATGATTCTTCAGTGTAAATCTCTGTCAAATAGAAGACCACAGCGTGATTGCGATATATTTTGATTTTTGCGATACGAATATTGCGCTTTCTAATAACGGTATTTTCAAGATAAATTATGCAGCCCTAGAACATACCGCATTGAAAAAAAGCCCATCAATTTTCACCATAGAAATGAAATACTGCTGACAGGACGGATCCAACATCTAAATATTCTAGCTTCCTCCTGGATAAAGCTAAAACAGACTTGTTGTCCCAAAGGTAGTTAGACATCTGTATGTGGTCCATAACCCTGTGTACAGTAGAGTTGTCAGCGCAGCCGTCCCCTCTGACTCCGAGTGGAGCTGTTGCATGATGATTACCTTGCACTCAGTGATGTATGTAGTTCACGGCTCCCCTCTCGCGGCTCAGCGGGACACTGGGAATCGCTGAGAGGCAGATGGACCGAGTGGTTGGACAAGCCGTTAAACACTCCAGGGGGGCTCTTACACTGAAAGTATACCCCACCACTACCACACGGGGAGGGTTAGCTCGAGGTAAACGTGGGCTCGGTCTGCAGCCTTCACTCACAGAGGAAGTAGGGCGTGCAGAAATGAGATATATCTATAGGGATTTTGTATAGGATCCATGTAGTTTCTTGAATATTAAGTTTGGTGTATCTTTTAATGAAGTTGTGCTATATCCATACTAATATTTGACAACATACAACCTTTGTTTTTGTTGTTTTAAAGCAGTGGTTCTCAAATGGTCTGGCTTGGGGACTGACCAGCAACTAATAAAGACAAGCCATGATTCAAATAAAAGAGAGTTCAATCTATCAAATATACTGAAAAAACACATTGTGCATTTTGTTCCTGAAATAGTGTAATATCAGAATATCACATTGTTCTAAGACAAAAAGGAACACATTTGAAGATGAACCAAGCAAGTGGCAACGCCAGAGGGAACTATTTCTGTCTACGTTCAGTTAGCTGCATTTTCAATTTAAAACCACAACTCTTCACTTCAGTAACGTTTTTAACAGTCCAGTCACGTATTCAAGCATTGATCATAACATCACAATCAGAACATTTCATTAACAGACATTTTTAACAGACTCCAGAGGTGTTTTCAGGCAAAACACATGAAATAAAAAGGTGCATCTGAGGAATAAAAAATGCAGTGCAAAAATACTTCTGATAACCTTTTCAGTAGTATTTATTTATTATGCTTTGTGGAAAATTAAGCAGCATTCATTTCAGCCTCAGGTGTAACAGTCATATTATGGAACTGCATTTTTTTGCTCTTGTTTGTTTGTCCCATACTGTCACCTACAGTTAGGAGTGTAAATCAAAGACATTTTATAACTATATTTTTATTAAACTTTTTTTTGGCATGGCAAATTCCTGTGACACACTGAAAATGGTTCTGCGACCCACTTTTGGGTCCCAACCCGCCAGTTGAGAATCTTTGTTTTACAACACACTGCCTGATTTATACATCAGCCACAAAAAGGGACAATTTTCCAACTCTATTTGTTTGTTGGTGTGTTTGTTGGTTGGTGATAGACGTTTTCAAAAAAGTTCACTAATGGCCCAAAGACTACTTTTTTTTTTTTTTTTTGGTGTGGTTCTGGAAAACTATATAGACCCAGGTATTTTTTGAAAGGATTCAGAACCATAGCAAGATAAGGCCCAAAAATAATGACTTTGTGGTTTAATGGATAAAGCATTTACCCCTGAACCAGAAGTGCTATGATTTTAGTTCACTGTGGGCAATAGGGCCAATGCCTTGGTGGAGGTCTGTGCTCTACAAATGCCTATTTTTTTTTTTCTTGTATTTTAGGAAAACTGTTCAGCAGCAGTAGGTTAGGTAGAGCCGTTCGCCCAATAACTGGAAGGTTGGTGGATCAATCCCCGCTACCAGCATTGCACACTGCTGTTGTGTCCTTGGGCAAGACACTTTACCACCACCTTGCTTCCAGTGTCTGTGGCCTTGGTGTATGAATGTGTGATTGTTATTGTGAATCACCTAATAGCATATTGTAATATGAATAATTTATGGTAAAAATAAGACCGTAATACATCAGCTAGGCTTTATTATGAATGATTTCCATACATACAGTGTCTGCTGTGTGGTTTGTCTTGTGAACAATGAATCAGCTACAAAATTCTACTGCTTACAAAATGAAACAGCACAAAATGGAAAAACATAAACGGGGAAAGGGGAAGCAAACACAAATATATACTGCCAATGCATTTACAAGAAGAGCCCATTTACTGTTAGTCATAGTTTATGTTGTATTGTGAATGGACAAGTTTTGGGCAGAACAATGAAGCTGACCACATCCACACACAATACACATACAAATTTGTGTATTGTATTGTATTGTTTCTCTGCATTTGGGACATCTCGTACATACCAAATGTTTTCAGGCCACAAACTGGTGTTTTGTGTTACAATAGATTCTGTTGACAGTTTATGGATGAAGTATTTTTCAAGGCTCATTTTGTCATCATAATTGGTTTAGAAATGACAAAAAATGAAACTTTTAAATTTGGACTTTTCAGGAGTTTCTGAAAATTATATTTAATATTTAGGAACAGCAGTGATTTTATGCCAAGATTTGAAAGTTTTACAGGGTCGGTAGTTGGAGAATAGACTGGCAGGCACTGACAGGCAATAGACTTCAAAGACAAATGTGCTGGTTCTTTCACTTATTCCAGAAAAATGAAGCAGATAATAGCACATAATAGTCCCACACTCCAGTGTAATGACAGTCATTTTTTCATTCACGTTTCATTCACGTATCAAAGAAGACTGCAAATAAAAGAGCCAATTTGTCTGAACAAATCTACAAAAATTACTAAACACTAGGTGATTAATAATAATAATAGGTTTCTTATCTATCAAAATAGATTGAGTGGAAGTGTATTCTGTCAACATAAAGTTACTGGAAATCTTAAAGTCACAAACACTAGACTAATTCTCTGAGTACATTAGGAAAAGAATTTAGGATATACAAACACTTGTTGACTTTTCTCAGCTTATTCTCATTAATTGTAGGAGATGGGGGCAGACAGATAGTACTTATAGTTTAGCAAGTGTAACCCTAAAGTGATGATACAGCTTATAACAGTTCTAAAAATCTAAGGTTAAGGTTATCTAAATCTAGATCCAATGAAGAGGTTGGTTATAACAAAGTCCTATTGTTGAAAAAATTGATAGGTTCCACCCCAAATAAGCACAGAACAACAAGTTGAAGTTTCAATTTCAGAAGAGATGAGTATTATTTAAAGTTTAACGTCCAATACACAATCATTAAGTACCAACAATATCAGATATTAAGTAAGTGTTTCAAACAAGTTGGCCAAAATGTTTAGGTACCTCTAAGCTCTCAGAAAATAAAAATAAAAATGAAAACCCAATCCAAAGTTCAATTAAAATAAATGGTGATCAACCCTTGAGTGCACTCAAAAAAAAACAAAAAAAAAAACAAAAACATAGTCCTACCGCCCCTTTAATACTTAGCTTTCAATGCAAAACGTCCTAGGGAAGCCGCTGCAGCGCTGTTAGTGGAGGAGGTGGACCAAAGAACCAGGCACCAGGATGAACGACGAGGATGAGGTGAAGAACCAAACATCAGGAATCCAGATCCAGAAGAAGCCTCTATAGAAAACCAGTCTACACAAAATGTGCAGAGAATTACTGACTATTATTCACAACCTATTTGTCCTTTTTGCATTCAAGCAACTTCTGTATTCAACTTAAAATCCATAGGCTGAGATAACCATAACAAAAGTGCAGCATGATAGCCTAACTAAAATTTGGCCTACAGGCTCCAAAATAACTACATTTCCCCCTATAGACATTTCAGTAAAATTGACTTAAGTATCTTTATAATACAATAACCAACATTAAATGATGCTAGCAATTACAAAACACATTGAAATATATATTTGTGCTAAACATGTGTGGCCTGTATTAATTTACAGGTTATCCCAACTGGTTTTTGAAACTAGCAATGTTTTAAAATCACCATTTTAACAGCTGTAGCTTCTATTTTCTTATCTCCAAGTGCTTGTCTTTGGCAAAATGAAAACAACAACTAGAGAAAGAACAGAACGTTTTTTCTTTTAGTGTATTTCAGTACACTGCCATCAAAACTATGGCAGAACTATGAATTGCACTAGGATTAAGCTCTATACAAATAATGCTTACATACATATATTAGGGCCAGTGTTGTGCAAGTTCACACTTTTCATGAACTAGTTCAAAGTTCAGTTCACACATGTTCAAAGTGAACTGTTCACGTTCATAGTTCACAATTTTAATTTTGAACTAGTTCAAAGTTCAGTTCATGTTATTTTTAGGTGAGATATGTAAATGAAAGTCTGAACTTGTTTTTCAAACTATGACTTCTATCACTATACATCTATCTTCTAGCCTCACTGTAGATCTTAAGGTGTACTCACACCAGGCCAATCGAACCGTGCCCAAGTCCGGAACGCCCCTAAAGCACGGTTGCCTCATGTGAGGGCTCCGCAGTGCGCCCAGGCGCGGTACGCTTCAGGACTTTGGCACGGTTGGAGGAGGTGGGCCACGGCACGGCGCGGTTGCTCATGCATGTGCGCACGCACGACTATGAGGCGTGTCATCTACGAAACTGTACGAAACTTCTCTCGGTAAAAAGTGAATAAACTCCATTATCAACACTCGTACCAATGCCAGCGACTTGCGCTCACCTTTCTGAAGAAGAGAACAGACAGCGGCAGTAGTTTTGAAGCCTCTCTCATCGTCTGCGGTGCCTTCACTGCTCCTGTATGTGGTTTATTCCAAACCTGTGACAGAAGACCGCGTCTCACCAACGAGACTCAAAGCAGAATCACAATAGCACAGATACTTCATGCTGCTGGTCTCACGTTTTCCACTACACCGGTTTTAAAAGTGTTAGCGGCTCGCTCAGCTTGTAAACAAACTGCGCATCACGATGACGTAGCAGCCTGTCGCTCTCAGAGGTGATGACATAACCGGGCCACGGCACAGATCGTTTGTGCAGGTGAGAGTGCGGGCCGGCGGGGAACTCAGACCCCTCCCCAATCGTACCTGGGCACAGCACGGTTCGAATGACCCTAGTGTGAGTGCGCCCTTAAATTCTATCACACAAAATGGACGTTTTTGCATATATAAGCTTGCACAGAAAGGTAATTTTTTTTCCGTCAGAGTCTTTGCGTGACAATGTGTAAAATGTCTGTAAATGATCATAGTTAGAGGCAGCATCGTCTGTGTTCTCTGTGCCTTCACTTGCACTGCCAAAGATATTAGATTCGACTATCTTTGGCTTCACACTACGTTACCCAAGATGCATTGTGCACACAAGCGCTCTCTGGTGAAGCGGTGCAGTTTTGGAGTGGAGCCCGTGGGCAGTGAGTGACAGCCTGTTTAAAAAGTGCGATCAGACCTTGTCACTCGACTCAGGTGAAAAAATTCCGACGTTTAATTGATGTGACGTACGTCGTTCATCTCACATAATCTGAACAAATTCACGTTCAAGTTCTTGATTTACAAATGTGTTGCGTTCAGTTCAAAGTTCACATAAAAATGAACGTGTTCAGTGAGCGCGTTCATTTGAACTCGTTCATGCACAACACTGATTAGGGCTATACTGGGGTTAAATTGACAGGGTTACACAAGGATCAGGCCAAGGACAATTTGAACCAATTTATTACTGAAATATTTATTATAGGATAAGATGAAGGGATGTGGGATGCAGGATGAGGAATCCAGCAGGGATGTAGGATGGAGAATGACGAAGGTGTGGTAAGAGATAAGGAATGCAGGGATGAGGGATGCAGGGAAAGGGATGAAGGATGCAGAGAGAGGAATGAGGGATGCAGGGAGAGGAATGAGGGATGCAGGGAGAGGGATGTAGGATGCAGAGAGAGGAATGAGGGATGCAGGGAGAGGAATGAGGGATGCAGGGAGAGGAATGAGGGATGCAGGGAGAGGGATGAAGGATGCAGAGAGAGGAATGAGGGATGCCGGGAGAGGGATGAAGAATGCAGAGAGAGGAATGAGGGATGCAGGGAGAGGGATAAAGGATGCAGAGAGAGGAATGAGGGATGCAGGGAGAGGGATGAAGGATGCAGAGAGAGGAATGAGGGATGCAGGGAGAGGGATGAAGGATGCAGAGAGAGGAATGAGGGATGCAGGGAGAGGGATGAAGGATGCAGAGAGAGGAATGAGGGATGCAGGGAGAGGGATGAAGGATGCAGAGAGAGGAATGAGGGATGCAGGGAGAGGGATGAAGGATGCAGAGAGAGGAATGAGGGATGCAGGGAGAGGAATGAAGGATGCAGGGAGAGGGATGAAGGATGCAGAGAGACGAATGAGGGAGGCAGGGAGAGGAATGAAGGATGCAGGGAGAGGGATGAAGGATGCAGAGAGAGGAATGAGGGATGCAGGGAAAATGGACATGGGTCGCAGCGAGATGATGGATGCAGGGAGAGGGATGCGGGGTGAGGGATGAGGGATGCAGGGTGAGGAATGCAGGGATGTGATTCCGAGCTTACGCAGACATACACTGAACTTTTCTCTCTCACATTATTTCACATTTGGGACGTTTGGGTTCAAAATGTTGCCTGCATGTCTTGACCAGAGAGAACCCACAGTAACAATGGGCAGACAAACAGACTCAGGGAGTTTGTTGGTGGCCAGCCTGGGGATCAAACCCACAATCTCTTTGCTGTGAGGCAGGAAGAACTCTGACCACTGTGCAAATGCAAGACACACATTAAAAAAAAAAAAAAAGTCAAACTAGAGAGAATAATTGTGAGAATAATTGTCAAACTAAACCATGGATATATTGTATACTCCATGTGAAATGTCATTGGAACAACACAAGCTTTCACAATATCCTCCGTTTTCATCAAAGGCGCCATTTATTTTTACTAATTATACCAGATATCAGAATTAATTAGATGGTAATCTTGTGATGCTTAAACTGTGCGTCTAGTATCACTAATTGAAGGACGTGCCGCGGGTTTTGAATGCGTGCCACTCCGCTCCCGTTGTTATGTTTCCACTGAATAGCGGTGCATCGGGGAGTGAACAACTCAAACACAGGCTGCATACAAAGCTCCTCTCCTCGTTTGGACGTCTGTGCCACAAATGCCTGAGCAGCTCGTTTGAATGCAGCCGCCATCGGGCTCAAAGAGGCCAATTCTGTGATATTCTGCTGTTTTTTGAGTGACAGAAGAGGGGCGTGTTTCTGAAATAATGAGAGACACAGAATCTGCCTACTTTCAATTTATTCTGTTATCAGCCAAGAACCAAGCCATGTGAATTTTTATTGCTATGTTTCCTGTAATTCCCAGTTTAATAATAATAATAATAATAATAATAATAATAATAATAATAATAATAATAATAATAGTAATTGGTCTTATATAGTGCTGTACAGTTAGTTGCATTATTCTTTCACTCCATTACACAACAGTCACAAAAAGCCTACACACTAATAATACAAGACAATACAAATCAGACGATAAAACCATATCAATACAGATCACTGAAGTCAGTAATGCTCACATTTCTGACCTCTCAATAAAAAGTCTTTGAGTTCATGTTTAAAAAGGACCCAGTATAAATCTCCTTTCAGTTCTAAACAGTCATTTTATGCTCTGTCCATTTCCCACCATTGCCAGACACATAATCCAAGTGTTCTCTGCAAATTTAAAGTAACAGCTACAATATGTTAAGTTGTAAAACATGAAATACTAATGCAAAGGTGTCAAAAAGCCTGAAAAAAGCATAATATCTGACTTTTAACCCACTTCTTTTAGTAGAAAAATAATCTTACAGTATATCGTAACAGAAATCAACAGGTTTTATCTCCAATCCCATATTAGTTGGTCTGCACCATTTATTCATACTGAATTATTAGAGAAAGTAATTCCTGTTCTGAGCACGTCTGTTTACATACAGATACATGTTGTCAAGCATCCATGCATGTTTGATTAGGTGGAGATAGTAGGAAACAAGAGATATAATAGTGATCAAATTAAAATTCACATTAACAATGAAGAAATAATGAGCGTTTCATCAACATGCTTTTTAGGGGTCTGGATTGATGATAGACTTTGTTGGAAAGAACAGATTGGACATGTCTGCAAAAACATTACTAAATCTATTGGAATTTTAAGCAAGATTAGAAATCTTGTTCATTACAATTGTTTTTAAATTTTATATTATAGTCTGATTTTTCCATATTTAACTTACTGTAATATTGTTTGGGGAAGTAATTTCACCACTCATCTCAATAAAATACTAATTATTCAGAAAAAGTTTGTTAGAATAGCTACTTTGTCCAAACCTGATGCACCAAGTGCACCTCTGTTCTTTAAATTACAGCTCTAATATTTTTGATATAAACACTCTTCTGACTTGTACACTGTGTTCAGAGCACTGTATGATTTGAACTGGCCTTCTTATATCAAATATTATTTTCTTTACAATTCTCAATTTCACCATTATCCTACTAGGCAGGCTGCAAATCTGCATCTCCCCTTATATAAAACCACTCATGATCAATTTTCAATCAAATATCATGGTGCTAAAGTATGGAGCACTCATATAGATCTAGTAGATTCTTCCATTTCATTGTCTGTTTAGACAAGATTAAAACAAGATTAAAACATAGGCTGATGGTAGGTTATATACTTTGACTCGTCCTAAACTTTAAACAGCTGGATAATTTAATGTGTTCTACTATTTCTTGTGACTGATTGTTTTTTTTTTTTTTTTTTTTTTTTTTTGTATGTTTGTTTGTTGTTGTTGTTGTTTTTTTTTGTATTGTTTAGTTTTTTTGGGGAGTGTTTTTTATAAGCCTATACAGAGCTGGCTCTAGCCAATTTGGTGCCCTAGGCGAGATTTTATTTATTTATTTATTTATTTTGGGGGGTGCAGTGTAAAAGTCAATAGTGAATCTTCACGAGACTGCTAAGCTTCACAATCACATCCACGGAGAGAGGAGAGACAGAGACAGGCGTGGACAGGAACAGGGTGAAGCAAGAATCGACTAAAAACGGCTTCCTCCTCCCAGAGACCAGCTTCAGAACCAGTGTCTCATTGTTATGGGCCTTCATTAAAAACATCAAAATTAAGCTTCACTTTGAAACCAAGCCCAACACTGCTCAGTTACAGCCCTCACAGCAGCAGTCACAGCACAACACAGAATTAATTGCAAAGTTTAAAAGTAAGAGCTGATTATTATTTTTCTTCAAATAGGTATTCAGAGCAATCAAATGTAATTAAAAATTTTATATTGGATATAAGAATAGAAAATGTACCTTTTTATTTTATAATTGAAATACAATTTAAAGAAATGCTATATGAAGGAATAAAGAGACCTTGTTGTGTTCTGGACTTAATTTGAGGACATTTTCACAGATTGGACCTCAGTGAATGTTTATTTATATCAGAGCAGCGCTATGGATGCATGCTGCACTTTTAAAGATATACAGTTATTATTGAGAACAAGTGCGGTTAGTAGTGACTCAAATGTGGCCCTCAGGAAAAAATAATTGCCCACCCCTGGTCTAATAGTTATGATACATAGTCTAGGCTAAATAAACATGGCAGCACACTCACTGTCTTTAATTACAAAGTAACACCGTAACACGCAGTGGCCAGCTACGGTGTAGTTTATTTCAACTTTGCTAGCCTTGTAGCTTGTGCAAATGAAAAGTTAAACTGCAGTTTTTAATGTTTGAATACATTTCTACATACTACTACTACTACATACCTCTACTTTGGCCCCGTTTTCCCTCCTCCTCTTTTCTCCGCTTTCTGAAAGCAGCACCTGATAGGCTTGGACGGCCTTTTCATGATAAAAAATTGTCAAACTACTGGTTGATGTAACATCCATCAATTTAGGGACCGCTGCTGTGATGAGCGTCAACAATACACCCATCCCCCGCTTCCACCGTAAACCGTGTCAGTCAGGTTCAGGTCAATCAGAAGTCATTAGGATTTTTTTTATATTAGAGTACAAAGAAGAGATAACACGATTCACTTGATTTTTAATTATTTGTTATTTATTTAAAAATATACTCTTTTCTTTTGAGGGGTGCAGCTGGGCGCCCCCTCCAGCAGATGGCACCCTAGGCAACCGCCTAGATGGCCTATGCCTAAAGCCGGCTCTGAGCCTATATAGGCTTCTTTCACTCCAATGCATATATGCTTGTTTATACTGTTTTATACTCAAATGCATTTTTTATTGTGTGCTAAATAAATAAAAAAATAAATAAATAAATGTGAGAAGCACCTCTTCTCTTGTTATTCATTCTCATAATATTTCATTTACTTTATTATAACGTATTTTGAGGTGAAGGAGTTGAACATTTCTGATTGCAACTGCACTGTAAAAAAAAAAAAAAAAAAAAAAAAATGTTGTGAAAACTCCAAAACTCAAGGCAACAGGATTCCTCAAGAGTTTTGGGGCCAACTCAAAATCTCAAGTTTTCAACCTTTTTTTTTTTTTTTTTATATGTCTAAAAACTTTCAATCTTAAGTTTTACTCACTATCATTATTTTTTTTAACTCATCTTAAAAAGTATTATTATTGATAATAATAATAAAAACTTAATAACTTTTTCTGAACAGTGGACAGTAAGTTGGCTGTAAGATGAGTTAAAAAATAATGATACTGAATAAAACTTAAAGTTGAAAGTTTTTAGCCATATATGAACATTTTATTTATTTATTACATGGACAGTAAAGTTAGCCAAGAGGATAGTTGTGATCTGTAGTCCTTGGCCAGATGTACAGAGGGCATCCTAGGAAACAATAAAACATTTAAACATATAACAGTAGAATTACAAACATCAGATTAGTTGGACTAAATCACAAGAGCAGAAATAAAATCAAGTAAGTAAAATACATTAGTTACAACTGAGAGAGGAAAAAAAATACTAATACAAAGTGGTAAAGTGGCACAGGCCTGCAGCAGCATTTAACAGAGAATGCAGAGAAGCATAAAGCAGCAGCAATAACATGGTTAAAACCTGCAGGCTGTAAGAAACAGACACACTAGTAATATCATCAGAAGAGACAAAAACACATGCATTATGTACAATATATTGATAGCTTAGTAGAACACCATAAAAAACAGAAGCACATGTTAAGACAGCAAGTAAAGACACATGCAGAGCTCAACACAAGACAGCAGCAGCAGGGGTTCATGCTGACAGGTCTGATTACTTGGGAGCCAATTTTTTAAATGGGAGCAAAAATAAACGATACAAACTGATTTTTTTAATTGTTGTTGGGTTGTTGTTCTATTCCCTAGAAGCCTTGACAGAGAAAGCTGACTGACTAAAAGCATTAATTTGCTTTGGAACCAACATATTACAGCCCTTTACCTGCAGTGCATCATAGAGAAGTGAAGGATGAAAAATGTGCAGCTGTTCAGACAGTAATGGCACATGCTACATACATATATGTACCATGCACCATGAGGTCCAAACAGCTCTAATGAGGACAGTCCTGATTGGATTTGAACCATGTTACAGCCCTGACTGAGAGGACTGACTGTGCAAGGGTGGTACGTCTAAAAGGAACCTCACAGTCACCTCTGGTCAAGCTCTGGTGGTTCTAGGTTTTAGCCTGATGTATTCTCTTAATGTTGGTGATGTGTGTCCGTGGAGAGTTTTCTATATAGTACAAGCATATTTAAAAGCTTTAAAATTAGCAAAACTTAGTAGTCAGGCACTCATTCAGGTGACCACTTGACATGAAGGAACAGAAACATGAGGCTTTGTTTGAGCTCTTTGGTCTGCTGCATTAGCTTCAATCCACAAGACAGAAAGTGCAGAACTGTAACTTCAACTCTAATGACAGCGGTGAAAAGCCATGGATGCACAGTATGTGGCATTGGGAAATAAAACAGGATGTTATAGAGTGTCACAGCTATCATTTGGATAAAAATGAGAAAAATGTGCCCTGTGTATCGGCCCAAAAGAATCTGAATGTTCTGAATGTTGAAATTCAGTATAGACATTGGCCATAGAAAAACTCATATCACTTGACCTCTAATCCAATCCACCCAAGTTGGCACCAGCTAGAGCAAACTTTACAACCTTTCTTGTCTTTGTTTGATGCCATTTCCCTTGTCATCTGTTTTTTTCTGCTGAAGTCCATGTTGTTGTTCATTCCCCTTTAACTTTTTTTCCATCTTATTGCCATTTTAAAAACAGTTAAGTCCCGTTACAGACGTCCAACATAGCATCCACGTTTAAACAAACCTTGCACATAAGCAACAACTTTTTCCGCAAGTCTTTTTTACAGTCACATTTCTGATCACGCATGCTTTTTAATATTATTAGTCATACAAAGTGAAATGAGCATCTGTATTATTCCCTACAATGTCTTCCTGTGAATTTTCTGGAGTCTCAAGGACGACTTTAGTGAGAAGACATGAAAGCTGGTGAATGAAGCAGACCCTTAGGGAAAAGCAAAGGACACGAGAGGAAGGAAGTGATTTCTACAGAGCCCGACTTAAAAACAGCTCATCAAGGTGAGCGGCTGAGCGTTTATGTGAGGAGGACTGATCCGAACACAGCACTCACCTGGGACTAGGCAGCGCATGCTCCCAAATCAAATGGCTTGGAGAGAGCCATCTGTAAACCACTGAACGTACATTATCAACTTTTCAGATAAACAAAAACATCCACTCGGCATCTCAGATACATGCATATTTATTGTCAGTGTTTGATATGGCTAACTACATCATGTCTTTCAGCTATGGGGGAAGATATTGGAGGTTGTTGTGTTGCAAATGTCAGCACTATGTTCTCAACTACAATCTAATCTTTAATTAATCTAGTCATCCTGTATTTAAAGTGACAGTATGTGACTTTTTATTTGAGGAACTACCTAATAAAAGACAAAGGGGTTAGCACTCTCTCCTCTCAGCAAGAAGGTCCTGGATTTAATTTCAAGACCATGAGGGGCCTTTCTGTGTGGAGTTTGCATGTTCTCCCTGTGTCTGGGTGGGTTTCCTTTGGGTGCTCCGGTTACACCCAACCCACCCTAAAACATGCACAATAGGCTACTCCTCCAGCTGGGTCAGACTTCCCATGGGGCACTAAAGGTGCAGTAAGCAGCATGCGCTTGTAATGGATTGAAAACTGGACTGCAGTCTAAATCAAAACAATGGTCTCTTTTCTGATTGGACGATCAGCAATGCAGTTTTAGAACCAAAACAAAAACAACTTGGCCATTTTGTAAAATATATTTTTAATGGTTAATAACTCAGCTGTACCATTCTTATCAGTAAAACTAATATTTGATTTAAACATGTTAACATTATATCATATCTTGGTGCACATGTGGGTAATCTTTTTGAAATATAAAAAATATATACTGCTCATAGTACCTTTAAAAAGCATTCAAAGTCATTTTGCTAAATGCTATTTAAAAGCAAATTAACTCAAATTAAATTTAATTCCAACAGGTATTAAAATTATAAAATAGTTTTGAAGTAAAATTACTGACATTGTTAGTTTTATACGTGAATATATAAATTTATATAAATGTATGAATAATAATTTTCCATTATTGTAGCCTACAGCAGCCTGAAAGACGGGGGAATGAGTTTGCTTCCTGTAGGATCAAAGTACTCAAACATTTAAACAATTAGTGCTTTATGTAGTGTATTTTACAATATTTATAAATACATTTTGACAATTTAAGGTGCTGCGATTGTATGTTTGTGGCATTAAAAAGCATTAAATTAATCTTGCTGACTTGCCTCCTCTGTACGTACTTCAAGATCCTGGCTCAAGATCTGGAGAAGGGTCCCCGGACACTGCACTGTGGTCGCCCACTTCTCCTGACAGGTTGTCCCAGTGGCATTGAGGATGAGTCAAACAGACAGGACAGATTTCTCTACAGGGACAATAAAGTCTACCTCACCTTAACAGTATGCTGTAATAGGAGTCTGGCTTATTATAACATACCATTAAGTTTGATAATTAAGGTTAATTAAAGTTAATATGTCAAAACATCTGCACAGCACTTTGTTAACATTGAAATTATAACTGTTGCTCACAGGAAGTGGCTATTCCAGTACGGACTATGTCTACTGGTGCAAAGAGAGAGAAACAACAACAACAACAAAAACAAAAACAAAAACATCAATAGAGAAAACTTAGCCGAATAAAATCTGGGTGAATTTTGTCAAGCATTTATGTTTTGTTTGTGAGGTAGCGATAACTGTGGGATGACATGGCCCATGGGTGTCGGAACCATTCCTTGCGAGGGGGATGTGTCCCCTTCACTTTTAAAACATAGCTGTTTGAATCCCCCCACTTTCACAACATGAAATATCAGTATCACTCAGTCCATTCCACTGGCTCAATGAGAAAAAGCCTAATTCAATGCAACTCTCTCTCTGTGAGCGAGGAGAGCTGGCTTCTGTGAGCGAGAGTTTTTTCCCTCTCCTCTGCGCTACGTGCAGGCTGTGAGAGCAAGGGAGGGGCAGACTGCGCTCTTCTGGGTGAGTTAAACAGAAGAGAGCTACAGCATAAAGACCTGAGGAATGATCCTGACAGAGAAGAGTTTGAGTTTCCTTACAGTTTTTGTTTTATGTGGATCTGTCCAGTAACTGAGATACAAACCGCTGATGTACCTTTAATAAGATTAAATATATGTGCAGCTAATTAACGCTCTATCAGTGACAACATGCAGTGTTTTCAGATCATTTCAGAGATGTTTTACTTGAACAATGAGCTAAAAAGAGATATTTACTTCCCATAGCTTTATAGATGGTTATAAGACTGACAAATGAGGAGAGAGGCAGCAGCAGCAGGAGACAGCAGGACAGACACTGACATGAGGGAAACAGGAGGAGGGCTAAACAACACTCAAAAAATAAATAAATAAAAAATTGAATAATAAATATTCATATGTTTTTTTAAGTAATATACATATATATATACACACACAAAACAGACAGACGGACGGACGGACAGACAGACAGACAGACAGACAGACAGACAGACAGACAGACAGACAGACAGACAGAGTGATTTAGTCCTGCTTATATATTAGATTTGCTTTTACCATATGAACCCTCTCAGACTCTCAGGTCCTCAGGTATTAATCTTTTAAGTGTTCACAAAGTCAGAACTAAAACTCATGGTGAGGCCTCATTTTGATACTCAGGCTCTGTCTATGGAACAGTCTACCTGAGGACCTGAGGTCTGCTGTGAGTGTTCTTATTTTTAAAAGTAAACTTAAAACATACCTTTTTAGTTTAGCTTTTAGTTAACATTAACATTTTAAGTGCTTTAATTATATCTTAATGTTATTTATTTATAATTTTTAATTATGTGGACGGTTATGGGATGGTGAGGATGGGTTGGGGGGTTATGTTGCTCATTGTTTAATTTTTATGTGAAGCACTTTGTGCTACATTCTATATGCATGAAAAGTGCTATACAAACAAAGTCTGATTCTATTTGATTTTATATAAAGTAATATAGCTTAACTCTGACAGAAAAGTAACTACTGGTCTGTTAAAATAGATTAAAATGCAGGAGAGTTGCTAACATTATATCAATCTGGAATGACTCCCGTTGAAAACATTTGTGAATAGGTGGGATTTCAGTAGAATACAGCTGATTGGATAAAGCCCCAGCTTTGTAGCTGCAAAAAACAAAAAAACTGCTATGACAGTAAAACAACACAATAAAGACATTGTTAGAAGATTTTTGCTGTTTTGTAAATGTAGAGGAGAATACTTCATATTTTTCCACGTTGCCATGTTGTTAATGTTGTTAACAAGTATTGTTGTCTGAGCTTGTTGTTGCTGGCAAAACTAAACCCTAAATGTAACTCCAAGTCAATCATACTTCTGTGAAATCAAACTGTCCACTTAGGAAGCAACACTGATTGACATCAGTTTCACTGCTGTTGTGCAAATGGAACAGACAACAGGTGGAAATTATAGGCAATTAGCAAAACACCTCCAATAAAGGAGTGGTTCTGCAGGAGGTGACCACAGACCACTTCTCAGTTCCTGTGCTTTCTGGCTGATGTTTTGGTCACTTTTGAATGCTGGCGGTGCTTTCACTCTAGTGGTAGCATGAGACGGAGTCTACAACCCACACAAGTGGCTCAGGTAGTGCAGCTCATCCAGGATGGCACATCAATGCGAGCTGTGGCAAGAACGTTTGCTGTGTCTGTCAGCGTAGTGTCCAGAGCATGGAGGCGCTACCAAGAGACAGGCCAGTACATCAGGAAACGTGGAGGAGGCTGTAGGAGGGCAACAACTCAGCAGCAGGACCACTACCTCCTTCTTTGTGCAAGGAGGAACAGGAGGAGCACTGCCAGAGCCCTGCAAAATGACCTCCAGCAGGCCACAAATGTGCATGTGTCTGCTCAAACGCTCAGAAACAGACTCCATGAGGGTGGTATGAGGGCCCGACGTCCACAGGTGGGGGTTGTGCTTACAGCCCAACACCGTGCAGGACATTTGGCATTTGCCAGAGAACACCAAGATTGGCAAATTCGCCACTGGCGCCCTGTGCTCTTCACAGATGAAAGCAGGTTCACACTGAGCACATGTGACAGACGTGACAGAGTCTGGAGACACCGTGGAGAACGTTCTGCTGCCTGCAACATCCTCCAGCATGACCGGTTTGGCAGTGGGTCAATAATGGTGTGGGGTGGCATTTCTTTGGGGGCCGCACAGCCCTCCATGTGCTCGCCAGAGGTAGCCTGACTGCCATTAGGTACCGAGATGAGATCCTCAGATCCTTGTGAGACCATATGCTGGTGCGGTTGGCCCTGGGTTCCTCCTAATGCAAGACAATGCTAGGCCTCATGTGGCTGGAGTGTGTCAGCAGTTCCTGCAAGACCAAGGCATTGATGCTATGGACTGGCCGCCCGTTCCCCAGACCTGAATCCAATTGAGCACATCTGGGACATCATGTCTCGCTCCATCCACCAACGCCACGTTGCACCACAGACTGTCCAGGAGTTGGTGGATGCTTTAGTCCAGGTCTGGGAGGAGATCCCTCAGGAGACCATCTGCCACCTCATCAGGAGCATGCCCAGGCGTTGTAGGGAGGTCATACAGGCACGAGGAGGCCACACACACTACTGAGCCTCATTTTGACTTTTTTTAAGGACATTACATCAAAGTTGGATCAGCCTGTAGTGTGTTTTTACACTTTAATTTTGAGTGTGACTCCAAATCCAGATCTCCATGGGTTAATGTGCTCTGATTGAAGTATATAGACAGTTGCAGTGTATTTCAGATACAAACATCTTCATGTCACGTTCATATCTTCAGGGGAGCTGCTGAAACAAGTTTATCATTGATGCTTAAAAAGTAGTTTTACATGCATTATGTTTAATTTAGGCTGTTCTCTACGCTGGTGTCCTCTGATTGGTCAGTATAGGACAGTACTAGCCTTTGGCAGAGTGCATGGACATGGAGCAGTGTTGCTTGAAAAATCCCACTACAACTGCAATCTGACTTTTAATATGGAAAAAGATATATCCAGCAAAGCAAAAAAAAAAAAAAAAAAACGTGTTCAGGGAGCATTTTATTTGTCTGTTGAAGCTGTCATTCTACACTCTTATTCTGGTCTGATTGTGCTGTCCAATTATATACTTGATATCTGCCTGGTTTAGATGATAGATAGCTTTTATTGTCCTACAGGGAAAATTTGTTTTCACAATCCATCACAACGTGGAATACATACAATAGATGGAGTATGAAAATCACAACAACATCCCAAACAAAGAGCATTCACCCAGGCAGTACAGATACATCATAATCACACACACACGGTCACAAACTGTTAAGTGCAGCAGTGAAAGAGAGGCAAAAGCTCTTACCTAAATATGACAGTAGCGCTGAAGGTAGAGACACTCACTCTCTAACCTGAAGATTGATGGTTTAAGGCCTGCTACCAGCATTACATACTGTTGTGTTCTTTTGCAAGACACTTTACCCACATTGCCTATGTGTGACTGTGTTTGGTGGTGAGAAACCCAGTCACAGAGGCCTTGGGCACAGAGGAAGAGGATGAAGAGGATGGATGTGAAGTTGCCATGTGATTTCAGATGTGAAAGGAGGAGGAGCCATACCACAGCATACATTGTCTGGCATTACAGGCAAACTGGTAAAGATCCAGTGTTTCCAAGCATTTGGTTATAATGGAGGTTAGTGCAATGGTTTGTTTTTTGGTTTGTTAGTCTGTTAGGAAGACAACTAAAGAACAAACAATCAGACTTTAACCCTTATACTCCAGTTTTAAAAAGTTATGTTGTTACTGTTAAGTGGCAAAAGTGTTCCTGTCACAAAATCATAAAAATTATATACATTTATTTTTTTTGTACCTTCAGTCAGGGCATGTTGACTAAAAGATTTATCTTTTTTTTTTAAAAAAAAAGCAGAAAAAAATATTAACATATACCAGTGGTTCCCAAACTGTGGTATGGGTACCTCTAGGGCAGTGGCAATTGCTCACTGACAATAAGGGAAGCTGAGCTTCCCCTAAAATTTCATAAAATAAATAATCCAATATGCACTGTTGAATTTTATAAAATCAGTTACATTAAGGTGCACTAGAATGTGTTTAATTTGGTGAGTATGTCATTCATTTATCAGCTGTTTAATCTGTTTCTCCAACACATCCTCCTCTCACTTCAGAGCAGCTCAGACGCTGTGTAAATCCTACTGACGCTGAGCTTCAATGGATTTCTTTGAGACTGCTCAGAGCAGGGTTTTTTTTCATAGCAAAAATGCAAGACGCTGATTGGCTAAATGAGCCAAAATGGTCCCACCTGTGGATGCTCAGCGTCTCTGGGAGTGAATGGAACAGTGGGCGTGCCATGACACTGCTGATTGATGATGATTGGCGGAACTGGCTGAAGATTTTGACAAACAGCAGTGAGCGCCAATAGCAGCCTGCTGTTCACTGACTTCACAGCAGAAGATAAAATAGAGCAACAGAGGAGACAGACGTGAGCTGAAGGAGCCGTGCGGAGTTTAAAGCAAGTTTACTTCATTTTCACCGTTTGTACAGACTACACAATAAATAAACAACAGTTATAGCGCTGTTGAGTTTGTATATTGTTTTAGTTTTGTTCATTTGTTCATTCAGAATCATTGTAGGCAGACTAGCTGCTAGTTAGGCCAGGATTAAATGTTTTCAGCTTCCCCTGTGTCAAAGACCAGCAGCCGCCACTGCCCTAGGGGTACACAAAAAGACCTGGGGGGTACGCAGAAAAATTTAAAAAACATGATTTGCAAACAGTCTGATTACATTTTGCAACTGGAATATAAATAAAAATACATGACTTCTCACATTACCATAAAATAGACATACCTACTAATGTTCAGCAAACAAATATTTAGTAATATGTTTGTTCCATATATGCCATATATTTCGTCAATTTAAAAGTGAACTGGAGTTGCTCATTGAAAATGCTGTTAATTTTTCAGACACTTTTTTGTGAGCGGGAGTAGGGGATACACAGCTGGGGGTCAAATATCTAAAGGACTACGGATCTGTGAAATGTTCGGGAACCACTCACATACAGTATACTACTATTACATATACTGTGATATTTTGTGACAAGGACACTTTTGTCACTTAACAGTAACAACATAACATTTTTTATGATGTTTTGTTGATGAGGACACTTTTGTCACTGAACGGAGCAACTTAATAAATTTAGTTAGAGAGTGTTAAAATGAAGAAATATTAGATTTGTATTTAGAATATCAACATTAGTTAAAATACACACCTGAGACACATTTTATAGAAAACACTACAGTTCTCAACAAAAGAAAATTTGAAAAGGACACGTTTGTCCTCATTGGGGAACAAGGGTTAGGTGAAACCTTTAGTAAATGTCATGAAGAAATGATTACTTTTAGTGGACACTGCACCATTTTGTGCTATGGAGAAGAAAGGAGGTTTATTGTCATTGTGGCTAAATGGATAGAGCATTTACCCCTGAACTACAACACCCCAAGGTCGAGTCCAGGTATGCACATTACATACACTATCTTTACCATTGCAAGATAGAGTGAATGCCTGCTTTTGTTGAGTGCAGTAGTAGTTTTAAATGGTTATTCTACCATCTTTACGACTTATTTGTTAGGGTTGGTTGGTGGCAGGAGCTTTTTCCCAGCCACTATGGGCCTAAGACAGGGTGCAGTTAGTTTTTGGACAACCATTCATTCACACGTTCATTCACTACTTTTAGTTTTTTGGGCATTATTTTCTTTTGTCAGTAAAAGTTTCTTCAGTTGTGTCACTTCAGGTTCACTTTGGTCATGTGTGAAAGTCGCTCCGTCTTAATTTAACCCATGTATTTCCTCTGACCGCGCAGATTTGTGTCTGTATTCCTTTGATAAGATGTTTAGACTCGTTTTAACTGGTTTCTATTATGACACCCTGGAGCAGAAAGCTTTGGGAGATTAAAATGTTAGTATGAATCCCTGCCGAGACTTAGCCGTGAAACAATTTAAACATTCGAAGTAAGAAATGAATTAAAGGCTGTGTTATATATGAAAGAAGAGTTGTGTAGAGACAGAACAATAAGTCAGCTCCTGGCTAAGCTCCGAGCACTTTGTACCAACAGCTGCGGTTTAGCGCCATGACAACAAACCCGTGCAATTAATACATAGTGTGTTTTTCAATTTTATAATGACTTTTTTTTTTGGAGGGGGGTTAGCAGCAGTTTGAGATACAAGGATATTTACATTCATGGACATACATCAATAAGTCTTTCAATACTGCAAGCTATTCTGCAAAGATATGCATTTACATCAATCAATTTTTTTTTTTTCTCGTTTTATCAAAAAATCTAGTCAGTTCATGAAATATTTTGTCATGATTACAATTATTTTTTTAAACTGGGTCCCAGAATGGAAAGGTTTCTAAAAGCTGTATACATGTTCCTGTGTTTACAGTCCATACGGAGCATTTCTGAAACAATTATTGTATGGGCTTATATATCATATTTAAGTTTGCCTTAATTGGTAAATATCGTTTGCAAAACATGGGAGTGGTTGCAGTGCTTTGTGGGCAATTTGTAGTGAGGTGAGGACATGGAGGATCCACAGATACATCCTTTGTGAATTATCCAAATGGATAATTTTACAGCAAAATCTTCTGCTCCTCTCCTCACAGAGGTCCCCTGTGCAGCTCGCAGGTTCATATTCACTGCCATGGTCTTATGTTTACGTTGCACAAGTTTTCTGACCATGCCTTGTTTGTTCTTGTCTGTTGTGGGTGTGTTTCTGTGGCAGTATTATAGTGTCATTAACAGGCCTGGTGTACATTTTACAGCATTTTCAGAGATTTTGTGTGGACTCGTGTGGACAAACACATTTTCTGAGATATCGCCCTGTTTTTGTCTCATCTGTCACATTTTGGAATAAGCATGTGACGATCAGTAGCATTGTCACGAGAGTTGAATATGTGTTTATTTACTTTATACTGTGAGACCTGTATACCATGGCCCATCTCCTCCATCCATGCCAAAATTCCTGAAGTCTGGGTCCCGGCCACAGATCAGCAGCACATACATCAGCTAAACGTTCTGTGTTTTAGAGACATTCCAAGCCTGGGCACGGTATGGTTGGCCTGGTGAGAGTGTGCCTTTATTCTGGTTGGCCAGGCCAATGATTTCCATCTCCAGTCATTGCTCTGTTTTTGTTTAGAAAAATTGCAGCTCACACTTTAACACTGACACAAATCTCCAAGACACACAAGAAGACAGAAAAAGACAAACTTTAAAATCCCAGGAGCTGGCATTGGAGTGCAAAAATGACAGCAGCAACAATGGTCTGGGGAGAAGCTGAGACCAAGTGACAAGCAGCTTTCACAAAATCTTTTAAAATCCTGCAACAATTTAATATTCACATATTTGGTTTGCTGATTTTGACACATTACATTGGGATTAAAAGGCAGAAATCCTCCAACTTCCTGACTTGTTTGACCAGTTCTGTGGCCAGTGCAGAGACAAAAAAGATTTATGAGTGTGTGACTGTCCACTGCACACAACAATGAACTCATGAGGCATTTTACAGAATACTCTGAGCTGCCACTGACCTTGAACAAGTTGGATGTGATTCTGAAAAATGTCCAACACCATACAGATTTCTGCTGCTGTCCAGATAGCAGGAATCAGTGTGGTGGCTCCAGCACTCTCTACCTTATTTGACCTCCACAGATAGTGCAATATACCTCTTACAATTCTTTACCATTGTGAGATAGAGGCTATTTTGTACAACCACAAACAGTGACACTACTTTTGCCTCTGCCCAATGTAACTTTCTGACCAAAAATCTCAGTATGGTTGCCCTTCTGTCAGCTTTGTAAGATGCAGATAAATGTTTGTTTGTTCATACATCATACATTCATTTATACAACTTAATTATGATTATCATATTCAGCATAATGTTACATATTTTTGCTTTTTTCTTGTAAATAATTTATTTTGCATTTTTTGTTTTTGATGCATGCTCACTTTATTTTCCTGCTTTTTGCACAAATACAAAAGTGATTTAAATCTATAGTTGTATTTAGTAATCTGTGTAGAGAGGCAGCTCATAGGCTGTTATAATAAACAATGTTTTGTCTAGAATCTTGGAGAAAAGCATAGGCTCCAAATATTAATGCAAATTCAGCGCGACCCTGCAACTTTGTCCAAGCTCTGCAACTTTCCCACAACTTTGGCCAATTATCATCAAGTTGAATGGGCAGCGTATTTAGACAACACTGAAGTTTGAAGCCAATGTTCTTAAATTGTTAATTTTGCAGGCTATTAGCCCTTCTGAATGCCTATAGCACAGCATAGGCTACTTCTGTTTTTTAATGACTGGATGTGCTACAGCACAGATAGAGTGGAACAGATTCAGAGTCAGAGTCAGTGTAGGCCTCTGCCTAATAGCCCAAAAAATAGCCTAATAACATCAGCAATATAATTTTAAAAAGTAGGTACGCTAGGTCTATTTGAACATAGCTATTTTTAATTAGATTACTGCCGCATATATGTTTAAAAACAAATTTTGTTAGTTTTTATAATTCTAGACAATATTTTTAAGAAAAAGCTCAAAAAGCAATGCATTTTATCCCCTCTGGTGCCTTTTAGCTGTGAATTATAGACAATTTTAAAAAAGGCAACTTTAAGCACAACTTTTAAGAAAATCCCCCACAAAATCAGACATTTTAGCCCGCAACTATCAGAAAAATTGCCTGTGAAATCCTGGAGGAACTGCATTTTATTAATACAACAAAATATGTGTTTGTCTGCTTACACATTCTACTTTCCTGGGTTTTAACATGTAGTTAACAGAGGAAAGCAACAACAACAAAGTTATTTAGTGAACCAGAAATATATTCAGTTTGCAAATCTAAAATCTTGCCTAGGGCAGCAACAGAACCAGAGCCCGACCTGAACTTAATTACACATTTAGACAAATACAAAAGTGAATGAAAACTGTAGTTTTATTTAGTAGCCTCATAAGCTGTTATAATAACCAATCTTTTGTCTTGAATCTTCGAGAAAACCATAAGCTGTATCCATATTCTTAACACAAAGTGGTAGCCCACTGAAAAAAAATAACATCATCTAAAATGCACCACAATACAAACAACAAAAAGTTGCCTTTGCATAATATAGGCCCTTTATGTTTTATAAAATATCAAGCCATTCAAGGATGCTCAGAGAAGAAAAGCAACTGTGATTACATATTTTGATTAGAACCGTGACCATACTTATAATCAGCAACACAAGTCAAATACCTCTTGAAGCCTGATTGTACCTTTAATTCCTTATATACAAGAATATACTGAACGCAAAGCAAACTTAGCTGACAAACAAGTTTTCTAAAGCCATGATAAACAACAAACAGCCATGCCCCATCAGAGTCTTAACAAGAAAAAGTCACACATAAGAATACATTGCTTAACACAAAATGGTTTATTTTAAAATGTATTTTAAAGATATCAAATGAGTGCGTGCAACATCGGAGAGAGCATCAGCAAGATTTATCTGGGTTATTCCTGGAAAGGAAAAATCTTTCTGGATGTTCAGCCTGGCTTCCTGTTACATAGTGAGGTACTAAGGCTATAAGGATGAGGGCACTAAAAGAAAAATCAAGCATTGCTGTTGGCTTAAAGGTTCCCTATTTTGCTAAATCGACTTTTTTGAGCTTTTAACTCTTGTCCAGCTCTTTAAAAACACATACACTCAGAGCCTTTATTACCAAAAGTGCTTGCCTTTTAAAATATTATACAAAATATTATTAAAACATTATACAGTATGTTGTATTATATTGAATTACTCTATTCTTCTAATCAACGTCACTTTTTGTATAAACTATATTGTATTTAAATGTTTATTATTATCATTTATTTATTTTAATATTTTGATCAGATCTTATTTTTTGGAAAAGTGCGACACTTGTTGCCTTTACTACCAAAAATGGTCACCCCCTTAACCATAATGTTCTTTGTGCCTCAAAAACATTCACGGAGTAGTATTTTGTTTCAGTCATGCATGTTTGAGTAATCATTTATCCTGAGGCCGTCTCAAGAGATGAAAACACTTGATCTGAGCGTTTCTAAAGCACATACACCGACACCTCACTCTGATCATTTCAGCACTTAAACTGCAGTCACCAGGCTCAAGTCTTTGGCCTCAAGTCCGAGTAAAAGTCCAAGACAATGGCAGGCAAGTCCAAGTCGAGTCACAAGTCCTACACTTTCAGTTTCAAGTTCTTTCAAGTGTTTTTAACCTTTAGGACTCCAAACTTAATTTTTGTTACGATTTATATTGTTGAATTTGCCCTCATGTCCTGCCTTAGAAAAATAAATACATGATGAACAGATGGTAAATTGTTTGATGTAGCCATATTATTTGAACACCTTAAGCCTAGAAGAGCCCTACACAGAAAACAGGTTTCTGGATGCTTTAAAAGTAAAGCCTAGTTCTTCAGTATCAATGATTTACTATAAAGCTAAATACCTTACATACCTGAAATACCAGTACTTTGTATATTCCCTGTATCAATAAACTGTGCTCCTCTGGCCATGTCAGATGTTCACAGGCTTTAAATAAGAGCCATTCTATCACATTTGAAGATTTACAAAGTGAATACTGCCCACTAGTGATGTGCAGGTCAACCCCACAGGTGCGGGCAGGGTTGGATACTTTAATTAGGCGAGACATGTCGGGCTCGGTTGGTTCGGGTCAAAATCTTCTCCCTCCCTTATTATAAAAATAAATTAAGACTGTCCTGAATGTTAAAACACAACTGTTGCTCTAGGTCTAGTGCACAGAAACGTTCATTAAAACATAAAGCCTATATATTTATTAACTGTGTAATTTGCACACATTTGACAACTGCGCAAAAATATTTTCCCTTTAAGGCACCCGTATTCAGAAAGCGCGAAATAGACTTGTTTACAAAAGATTGACCTAGCATCATTTGCACTATGGCGGAGTCTGTAAGAGAGAAATTAAAAACTGGTGAGGCAAAAATTATGCGAAAAGAGGTCCAGAAGAGTAAAGTACAGGAGAGGTTTGGCCAAGTTGTTCTGTCGGACGGTTCTGCCACAGACCACATTATCTGCCCGACATGTAAGTCACTTTACAAATACGACAGATGTGACATAGATGTGCAGACACCACCCTGGAAAAACTGTCTTTGCAAAAAGTAAGGTGCCCCTCTCTGCAAAATCTAAACTTGTGGACAGTTTTGTGACTTTCTGCTGCGCTGATCTGTGCCCATTTGACATAGTGTCCGGTAAAGGATTTACTGCAGTGGCACAGGGACTTATTGATAATGGCGCTTGTTACGGCTCGGTGGATGCAGATACGGTGATACCCCACAGGCAGACTGTTTGCAACAGGGCAAAGGAGCAGGCAAAACACAAAAAAGCCATCAGTCCCCAACAGAAATGTGGACAGATGGATATAAAATGCAATCCTATACAGTGCTGACCTGCCATTTCATTACTGAGAACTGGACATTATCAGATAAGCCGAGAGCTTACTGATATCAGTGCGTCTCCTGAACTCTTCTCAAGGATTGTGTTTGTGACAGACCAGGGCCCTAACATAAAAGCTGATTCCATGCGCTGCCCATGTACTCAACAACATACTCAAACATACTTTTGACGACAAAAATGCACCAGTGTTTGTGGCTTTAGTCACTGATCAAATAGCAAAATGCAAAGCTTTAGTCACTTCCCTGAAAAAGTCAGGCTGCACATTTAGCCTTACACACGCTGTAGTCCAAGAATGTGAAACCAGGTGGAACAGCTGAGTGGTCATGATCCAGTCAGTGACCAAACAGTGCAGGCAAATACTCCAGGTGCTTGAAGACAAGGGGCAAGAGCAACGAATGCAGGGTCTCCAAGTAGAAGTCCTTGACAATTTCTGTCCATCTTCAAATACACTTCAGACAAACTGGAAAAGGACCTACACCACTATCAACATGGTACTATTGTGGTTTGACAAACTAAAAGGTGTTGATCCCGACTACATGGAATACTTTCATAATTGTGCGGGAAGGCAATTACACGAAAGATTTGTTATCACTGTCACCCACTTGATCGCCACATTCCTGACTCCAATTTAAAAGTCTAAAAATGCTCCAGCCAGATGAAAGATTTGCTATCCACACTGAAGTGTGAAGACTGATGGCTGCTTTGACCTCACACCAGCCCGGCCCTTCAACGGTAAACTCCAAGTCTTGTGTTAAGTAGACTATTGTTCAAGTAATTATTATTAAGGAAAGTTTCTTGAGTTGTGTTAGTGTGCACTGCAGCAATAAAAATGCTGAGTAAATGATTGTATTTATTTTATTATTCAAATCGCCATTGGAGGGGATAGAGCGCAGCAAGCCAGGTTTGCCAGAGCAAGAGGAAGGTAGGCTAATAACAAATATATTATGCATAAAATTGATCGCTAAAACATTATTATTATTATTATTACAGATCAGTCACAGAAAAGGCACAGCCTTTTTGCTGAATGGGAGGACACCCCTGACCTCTTTGAACAAGATGACGTAGAGCATTATGTATCCAACTACTTCACCCTCGATGAGGATGACGTCCTCGCCTTTTAGAGGCATCACGCAAATGATTTTCCAAATGGTGGCAATAGTCATGTTGTGCATGCCGGCAATGAGTGCATCCAGTGAGTGCACCTTTAGCTCAGCTGGTCTCGTTCTTGAGGCGAGAAGAAACAGATTAAATCCCAGAACTGTGAACCGTATCCTCTTCCTTCACAGTGCATCTAAAATGTAGCTTTACAAATGTGTATAATGTTCTACAATAATAAATGTTTTTTTGGCTAGTCTGTGTGTTGGAGTGTGCTGCTCTCAGGGTTGTTGAGAGCGATCTAGAGTGTTAATTAGGCGCGCATATATTTGATATCATTAATGGTTTTAAAACTTTAAAGCTCAATATCTCTGTGATTTCTGTGTCTATCAACACAAAACTAAGACTGACATAAAGTTTAAAATCTCCTCTCTCAGTTTGTCAAAATGTCATGTACTGTTACAGCTCAATACACTTTGAAATTAGCATAAGAAAACATGCACTAGAGAGCGGTCATTTCTGCGCAAGGAGTTTAATTAGGCTTATTGTTTCTGCACATTCATCAAAAATCATACTTTTATTTCTTTGAGAAGCATCAAGTCTTCTCAAGTCATGTGGCTCAAGTCCAAGACAAGTCCCGGGTCATTGGTGTTCAAGTCCAAGTCGAGTCACAAGTCTTAGCCCATTTCAGTCTAAAGTCATCAAATTAGCGACTCAACTCTGACTCGAGTCCAAGTCATGACTTTCAAGTCCACACCTCTGGCAGTCACTATGAAGCAGTCAGCACATTTATCTGTTAGCACCATGTTGCTAATAGCCACACTCATTAGCCATTTCCAAAAGAAGACATCTTTCATACATATACATTATTTTAAGTTATAAACCATGAAATACTAATGCTAAGGAGCCCAAACATATTCAAAAAGCCTGAGAAAAGCACAATTATGTAACCTTTAAGAAAGTGTAGCTCCATGTAAAAACTACATAGGAATAAAGGGCTCTTTAAAATATTAAGTTAAAACATTCATATTAATTGTAACTCTAGGTAGTGATTCATTCATTCATTTCTACTTATTCTTCTTAGTATCGTTAGTCGCAGGGCTGACACTTAGAGACATGTACTGACAGACGCCCACATTCATTCACTAAGGGGACATTTAGATTCACCTGTTCACCTATAGGCACAGGTAATTGTATATACTGGATTTATATTTTAAATTCATGACCATGGATCATTTCACTGGTTTTCTTTCTGCATTGACGCTTGTAAAAAGAAAAAAAAAAAAAAAAAATCATATTCTCATATTATTGCAGCTGATAATGAAGCCAGCGTGAGTCCATTTGCTAAATCCTCTTTTATTAAAACCATCCAGAGACAGATCACAGAGGAGGCTCATCTCTGGGGAGTCTTAATCTGCCGCCAAAGAAAACAACAGCCTGAGAATCAAAGTCTCTGCTCCGGCGCCATGTTGTTTCAAAGTTTGACAAAACAAACACACTCAAGGTCATTGGATCACAGCCGTACACCGGAGACAGAGCTGTTTTCTCTTTGTTTTCACCTGGAGACTCCCACACACGTGTCCTTGGCTAGACTTTGTTCAAACTCCTTCAAAATACGCTTTAGACAGATGAGGACAGATATATATATATATATATATATATATATATATATATATATATATATATATGTATATATACGCCCACTGCCGCAAGAAAAGCAGTGTACTATGGCCCTGAACTATGGAGCTAGTTAACCTCAGTATGTCTTTCCTGTTTAGACGAAACATCAGCCCAATGGATAAGTTTCTCTGTGGAGCTGTTTGAGCTAAACCACCAATCATTTTGACAGGTTGAAATAAGACAATAAAAAAAAGAACAGAAGAAAACTACTTAAATAAATGGAAAATAAACAGTGCCATAGACTGAATAAACAGCACATTTGACCCAGGTAGTCTATGGACTGAGCATTAGACTATCACAGACTTAAATACACAATTATTCAGTGGATTTCATTATATTTCAGCATTATACCAATTCTGTACATAATGTCATCAGTAAACATGCAAACAAAAACTAAAACAAGCACACAAATTGGAAAAGTCGCACACAAACTCAAAAACACAAACACAATAAAAAAACAGACACTCATTTGAAAACACACACAAACTTAAAAACACACAGTAATTTGGAAACACGCACACAAATAAAGAAACACACATATAAAATTTGAAAACACTACAGCAAAAACTAAAACACTACAGCAAATAAAATTACCAAAAGGGTAGGAACTTTGCTTGACTGGTTGAACGGAAGAATTTGTGTGCGTGTTTCTGAATTTGCATGCATGTTTTTATATTTGTGTGCATGTTTCAGTTTTGTGTGCATTTATTTTATTTTGCTGGTGTGACTTGCCCTTCAGGGCCACCACATTTTTCAAATTTGTGTGCATGTGTCCGAATTTGTGTGTGTTTCTAAATTTGTGTGTGTGTTTTCAAATTTGGGTGCATTTCAAAAATTGTGTGCATGTTTTTGAATTTGTGTACATGTTTCCAAATTTGTGTGCATTTCCAAATTTGTGTGATTTCCAAATTTGTGTGTTTTTGAAATTGTCTGTGTTTCCGAATTTGAGTTCGCGTTTCCAACTTTGTGTACGTGTTTTCAAATTTATGTGCATTTCCAAATGTGTGTGCGTATTTCTGAATTTGTGTCCATGTTTTCAGAAGCGTGTGCAAGTTTTCAAATTCATGTGATTTCCAAATTTGTGTGTTTTTGAAATTGTCTGTTTCCGAATTTGAGTTTGCGTTTTTGAATTTGTGTGCATGTTTTTGAATTTGTGTTTCCAACTTTGTGTATTTTCAAATTTATGCGCATTTCCAAATTTGTGTGCGTATTTCTGAATTTGTGTGCGTGTTTTCAAACTTGTGTGATTTCCAAATTTGTGTGTTTTTGAAATTGTGTCTCTGTTTCCGAATTTGAGTTTGCGTTTCCAACTTTGTGTACGTGTTTTCAAATTTATGTGCATTTCCAAATTTGTGTGCGTATTTCTGATTTTGTGTCCTTGTTTTCAGAAGTGTGTGTTTCCAAATTTGTGTGCATGTTTCTTAATTTGTATGCTTGTTTCATAGTTTTGTGGGTGTTTTTGAATTTGTATGCATGTATTTCAGTTTGTGAGTATGTTTTCAAATGTGTGTGCATGTTTCAGTTTTTGATTTTCTTTTTGCTTTATTCTGTATTAACACGTAACATTGTCCTCTGTCAGCCCTCTTTACTAACAATTTTGTCCCACAATTGTCCTAACACTTTAAATTTGTAACCAAGACCATGCAACCAAGACCAATGTATTAGTCAATTTCCATTTGATGATGTTTTTTGTAGATAGTTTCTTTCTAAATTCCAGTCTGTTAAGTTTCCTTTACTTGGCTGTACCCCATGTGAAGTTTAATATCGCAGTAGACAGAGGGCCTTGAGAGTCAGACACATTGTCACATGGAGTGGCAGCGGCGTTATTGTGGCGTTTAAAAGCAGAGAAATACATAAACTTTGGAAGGACAGGTGCAAATGACCTGCTGAAGAACGTCATTATACTTCATTTAAAAAAATATAAAAAATAAAAAATTGCTTTATTTTCTGCAGTTATGGTAAACTTCTGCAGAATGACCAGGACTTCTTTTAGAGATAGATATTATTGGATGGGATGATGAAAACGAACATTTTTAATTCTAATGAGTTTTATCCAGATTATAAAAAAGTAAAATAATTAAAATGTAGTTGACCCCAGTGGTCAGCTCTTAAAGCAGTACAGTCACATAAACACAATACAGAGGATAATGTTTTAATGTCAATTTTTCTAAATACTTTTTTTTTATTATTATTATTCATTAAAGGTGTTATGGAAGAAGCCAGCGACTGTTTGAATAGTGCGCATATGTAAGACCTGCCTCGGTCTTTTCTGACTCCTTCCAGGAACACGCCTCCAAAACATGAGCATGAGCATTGTCATGGAGGCTGGGAGCGCCCCTGGACTCACATTCACCGGTACGTAACTTACTACTGTCATTACAACAAGGGTAGAAACTATGTGGTTGGTTTTGCAAACCATAGCTTGATGTAGGGCTGGGCGATAAATTTAATTAATTTGATTAATTTGCATTTCTAATTTTGGACAGTGTCAAAAATAGCAAAATTAGAATATCAAATTTAACAAAGCCTCCTCCAAGCACAGCACTGTTTCCTCTGTCATGTCTTATGAGCAGCTTATACTCACTGAGGAGACTCTGCAGTTGCTTAAACTTTAATAATCACAGAGAAAGAAGTCCATTTACCTCTGTAATGTCTTCGTTTGGATGGGGCAGCAGTTTGGCCAAAACAAAAAGCACAGTGTGACTGCAGCAGCAGCAGCTGCTAACAGGTCTTTGTTTATGTATGCTAATTAGCCACATGCTCTGCTTTGTTTTTTCACAGGCCTCTATGATGAATAATAGTGTATATTATAATAAAGCGGCTCTTCAAAAGCAGAGGGGGCAAAAGCTAAAAGACATTGTTGTCTTCTCTGATGTCACTTTTAGAGTAATGCACTTTGCTGAAGCCTTGCAGACATTTGGAATATATAGCTAAAATAAAATCATCTAACTATGTAATAATCTAATTTTAAAATAATTTACCTAACTTACCTAACCTTACTACATTTAATTTGTTTTATATGTCAGCCAATGAGAGAAAAAAATAGATTAAAATTGTAAATTGGCTGAGAAAGGGAAAAAAAAAATTGGTTTTATTTTTTAGCCATATCTCCCAGCCCTAGCTGGATGGTAAGCTTTGTTCATTTTAAATGTACTGCCCTCGGTTTATGAGCCTTGTTTCTCACTCTTTTTTCCAGTGTTAGAGTCACAACTATCCACATCATGAGCAGGCATCTGGTCAGAGGAGAGGGGCAGTAGACCTGAGGCTAACACCAGCTCACCCAGAGACAGAGGACCCGGTCCACACAGCTCTGTTACAGGACATCACAGGGGTCTACAGTTTTCTGACTGAAAGGACTGAGAGTGACCAGGCAGGTGTAGGCCGTACTGGCCTTTTACTAATGAAGAAATGCTGTACATGACACAGGGCTGAAATTCCAGACTCACCACTGTACCAGCGGATAAGTCTGGTCACCTTAGAATCAATTCGATTTCTAGGGCGGCGCAACCCCAAGTTAACGGACAGTGGAGTTAGCCAATCAGAAAATGGCGGACGTGACGTTAACAAAGCAACAAGAAAGTGAGAAAGTAAACAAACGGAGTAGTGCAGCCACGCGGGAGGAACGAGGGAGTTATTTCAACATTACCGTACCATACCGCTGAATGAAACAAACTCTCGGCTCCTCGGTGCGCCATCTTGATTGTTGTCGGTGAGGAGACACGTACGAGTGACGCTGCTCGCAAAGAACACGTGACTTAAATAAACCAATCAAAATGCACGGTACGGTTTGGATTTGAGTAAACCACTGCGGACGGCGTGGTGACCAGACTGATATTTGTCTGTAGAATAACAGAGACATATCAGTCTGGATTTTCCAGGCAACTGGAAGGGCAGATCTTTGCCATCACTTGAGAAAATAAAGAATATTTGGTGATGCATTTTCAAAGCATTTCCTAAAGTTATTCATTTATATCAAAACACACATCTAAATGTGGATCACTCCAGCCTTGCCATTAACAAATAGTAAAAGGTCATTCTGTCCAAATGTATCATATTTTATTATGTTATGTTTACTATAATGCTATATTAGGATTAATCATGTTTTTATTGACATAAATGTGCAAATTATTCTCCAAAAATGTTTGGTTTTATGAACAAAATGTAAAATTAGTGGGAACAGAAATATTATACCAGAGTCCTAGTAACTGTCTGTGTACTTACAGCAATATCAGAAGTGACTCCAGTGGTCTTTTTTCTGCTGCTGCTCCTGCCCAATAGCCTCAACATCTCCAGCAGAGAAATCAGCATCTCTGTGAAATTACAAGACAAAATGACATTATAACAGACCATATAATCATATAATTTCAGTCATCTCTGAAGCGTCAGCCAGCTGGGAGGATGAATGGAAGCTGGGGCTAAATGACCCTGGTTATCTATGAAGTCATGCACTTGTTACAGGAGCAGCCTCGGAAGAAACCACACTGTGTGTGCACTGATATTAGCATAAACACAGTACGTCCAGGTCATGGATGTATAATGGTCCAACTGGCCAAAGATGTCCAGCTCTAGTTAGCATACACCAGAAAACAGGGAACTGTGTTGCCTTTGACAAGTGTGATTAAATATGTTATTTTTTCAATGCTTCAATGTTTTTCTGTGATGAATGAATTGTAATTAACACGTTAAAGCCCCAGCCCTACAACAGATGTAACAAACACTTCTAAACCTTAGCTGAGGACACTCCTGCAGCCTGCTCTGTGTCCTGTCTGTGTCCTGTCCTGTCTACTTGTGTGTAGTTAGTTACATTAGCTCATCTGAACTACAGTTTAGAAACTAAATTCCAGATATTTAGTGAACAAAACAAAGCTGTTTTGCACGCACTGATCTGAGGACTCCTGGACACAGCAGAGGCTGGAGGTCTCCCTCATCGCCTTTGTTAGAGGAGAAGACAAGAAAACACTGTCATTAGTGCAAAATGACTCTTTTAACATAAGAGTAGGTACAAGATTATAAAATAAACACGTAACTTCTAACTCACTTGATGCTCTCATAACAGCTCGTAACATTAGCAGCTATTAGCGTGCACAGTGACAGTACACTAGTTCATATCATAAGTCTAACACTCTCAAGAAAATTATATTAAAAAAAAAAAACACAGCTTATTTACCTGTCCAGCTGGGAGAAAGTGGGAGATAAGCAATTTTACTTCAGCAGCTGTTTGTTTCACGTTTCTCCTTAGCCATTGTGCTACCTCCTCAAGCTAACGCTGCTACTCCTGCTACACTAATGCAGCACTGCGCATGTGCAGCCAGAGGACAGTGTTGCCAGATTGGGCGGTTTCCGGCCCAATTGGGCTACTTTTGCTCTCTCTCTCTCTCTCTCTCAGCGGAAAAAAATAGCATAGGGCGGGTGTATAATATTTGGGCTATTTTTAGATTTATGGGGCAGGATTTTGAAAATATAAAAGAAACTTATTTTAATAATATTTTTAAATTTCCTGATCAATAATGGTATATATTTGCTGGTTATTGATGAATAAAATACATTTGTAAAATAGAAGTAGTAATATTAGTGTCATTAGTTGTCAATCACATGTCTAATTATGGACCTCTGATTGGTTGAAAAAAGTAAACACTGCAGCCCTGTGAGCGCGGACGGGCCAACAGTGTTTCCTCTCAAGCTTGGAGTTTTAGTGTTTAGCAACCTGCCGAAGTGGGGGAAATACAAGAAATCATACAGGAAGGAGACTGGCCCAGAGCTAAAAATGTGGATCGCCCCTGTCCTGGAGGAGTGCAAGCATGAGAGAGCTATTTGTTTTTCCTCATTGTGGAGACTGTTTATTACTTGTTCCATCAGCAGTTGTGAAGTTTTGTGTGCTCAAAATATGTTATTTCATATGTATTACAGTTTTAACAATAAGATGGTAGAACGGTTGTGATTTGGGCGGGTTTTTATTGCGTTGGGTGGGTTTTACATTATATTTGGGCTGGAAACTGTCAGTCAGATCTGGCAACCCTGCCAGAGGAGCACGTTCACATGGATGTGCAGTGAGTGACAGGTCTGTGAGCCAATGGTTTACCATCACCATACACAAACGATTGGTTGATCTTTTTTAAGCCCCACGGAGTCCACAGTTCATGTAAATTATCTGTTTGTTTTTTCCCAGTACACATAATTAATAGTCAGTTATTGGGCAGGGAAGGCAGCTTTTAGTAATATTGCAAAAAATGAATTTATAAAGATCCTTCATAACACTTTTAACTCATTTAATCCCATTTTTTCTCAGTCTTAATGATACTAAAACCATATGTTATCAGCATTCTAATGAAAAGATATATATATTTTTAACAATTTTAATTAAAAGCGGGTGAAAAGCTAAGTTTTGTGCTCAGCAATCATTGTTGCCACTCAGATAATATGTTGTCAATGTTGAATATTAGCACTTTACAGATATTTAGCTCAGTTTTTACCTCTTCTACAGTGTGTCAATGGGAACGCCTGATACTGCAATAAATTGGCAACATATAGTTTCCTGACTTGTAGTAAAATATGCATAATTACAAGCTGGTGCACTAGGACACACACGCCAAACATGTTCACAATCTGACCCAGAGACAAACTCCTACAGAGAGTTGAACACTACATATAAAACAATACACATACCTATATCTTAAAATGTTACCTACTGACATTTACACTCATCCTATGTCCAAAGCAAATACAGTAGAGGAATTATAACTACATAGCTGAACACTACAGACATTAAAGGTGGTGTGTACCAAAAATCATCCTCCTAGCTTCATGTTCAAACACTTTAAAAAGATTTTGTTTGAGACTTAGGTGAAGGCAGAGCTCCTCTCTTGGTGTTGTTAACATGATAAATAATAATAATAAACACCTGTGGCCGTGTGACACTTTACTCCAGACATGTGACACTCACCAGACTTCTTCAGAACTCCTCAGTTGTACTGTATGTACTAATATTATGATATATTTTAATATAGCTTATTAAATCATGTAATAACAACAGCAGAGCCTTAAAAGAGAGGGATCTTTTTCCATTAGCAATTGTTGCTGGTGAGATTAAATGGGTCCAATTTCACAACAGTTGCTTCAAAAATAGACAAACAAACAAACAAACAAAAAGGCAAAGAGACTGTAAATGACATCCCATAAACAGAACCACATGGAGGAGGATTCACTCCCAGAATGGACAGACCAAGCAACTGTTATGTCCACAACAGTTATGTCTAATCCATTCAACAATGTATAATCAAGTATTAACATTTTAGAATAAAGTTTGTGACATTTCAGGGGCCAGGATTAAGGGGCCATTTAGACGACAACGTGTTTTGCCCAAAATGCAATGATTTGATTGCAGATTGGCCTTTCGTTTACTGTATTTTTCGCACTATAAGGCGCATCGGATTATAAGGCGCACCTTCAGTGAATGGCCTATTTTAAAACAGTTTTCATATATAGGGCGCACCACATTATAAGGCGCACAGAATAAAAGCTGTAAAAAACTGTAAAAAGCTGTAAAAACTGGAGTGGCTGGGGTTGCGTTATGCATCCACTAGATGGAGCTGCGCTAAAGGGAATGTCAATAAAACAGTCAGATAAGTCAGTCAGTCAAACCTTATTAATAGAATACAAACCAGCGTTCTTACAACTCCGTTAGCTCCCAAAACAAGTTAGTGCATTCACAATACGGTACCGTACGTACAGGTAGCTCTTATTTGCACCCCCTTAGTTGAAAACAATGTATTTCCAACTCCATTTGTCACAGTTCAAAGCTACATGAACAGCGTTCGAGCGCTCAGTTTTCTGTCCCCTCAATGTCACAACTCTTCTACTGAGATGGAGCAAAGGCCGCGCCTCCTTGTTCTTTTGCGGCAGGATCCATAAACACGCCTATGGCACACATGAACAGCTGGGACTGGAATTCCCCTTTACCGTTTTTACCGCTGTCACTTCGGCGACACCCCCTGAATACGGTAGCCATAATTAACCAACACTGATCCATATATAAGGCGCATCGGATTATAAGGCGCACTGTCGGTTTTTGAGAAAATTAAAGGCTTTTAGGTGCGCCTTATAGTGCGGAAAATACGGTACACAAGAACAAGGTTTCCATTTTCCAAATATGCAATCTTCTAAAAACACTGGAAGAAATGCTTTGGTCTCACAGCAGGGAGCGCCTCAGGGAGCGCCACAAAAACAATGACAGCCCTGTCTGTGTCCGCCTACAAAATACAGTCATTTTATGCTTCATACATTCATATTTTGACATCTTAAAGCTAGTACATGTATAAAACCTTAATAGTGCATCTAAGTTAAAGTGAAAATATTATGTTGTGGTTTCTTCTGCAGTGTGATTTTGTCAGCAGGGTGAACAGCGCTGTTTGCTGGCCTCACAGCATGACTGTTGTGTAAAGAGGCCCTAAGTCATACAGCAGGTAAGAAACTAATCAGAACCCATTGTCGTATGGCTTTGAGGCTGTAGCCCTTTGCTTGAGGAGAAGGGTGTGAACAGTTCATGTGCCAGGTGGGATCAGTCCATGATTTTGGAGGTTGCTCTGCTTCAGTATTGGCTGATATTAAAGATGTGCAACATGTTTCTGAGTCAGTATATGTCGTCAAGAGTATGGTCTATCTAAAATGGAATCTTTTAATTAGAGTTTGCTAGCACTGTATAATCTGCCTGACACTGAAACCAAAGCTGACATTACCATTCAGCTCTCATATGAAGTATAATCATGCAGTAATTACATAGCAGAGCAGTTCTACACACTCCACACTGTGTACTGAGAATGTACTGAACCAGCAGTACAACAGACAACTGGCTCTGTCTCACGTGTCAGGATTTACTGAAGTATTCAAAGTTTAATGTTTATTTTGAGCATGCACATTTACCACTGGGCTAGATGGTGTTTCTGCTGAGCATCTAAAGTTAACAAGTGCAAGGTTATCCCCACTACTTGCTATTTGCTTCACAGCTTTTCTTGTACATGGATTTTTACCAGACTCTATGTTGTCTTGTTAGTTCCTGTCATAAAAGATAAAGCTGGAAAAATTGGCAGTTCCAAAAATTACAGAACAATAACCTTAGCCAGTATACTGTCAAAAATCATTGAAACAATCCTGCTGGACAGGATCACAAATTTGTTAAATCTACAGATAATCAGTTTGGGTTTGAAGCGAAGCTTGGCTCAGATGTGTGCATATATGCTTTTAAAAAGATTATTAATAAATATAAAAATCAGAACTCATTAGTTTTTATGTGTTTTTTTGACACTTCCAAAGCGTTTGATAGAGTAAATCACAGGAAATTATTTATGAAACTGACTCAGAGAGGTGTACCCAGATATATTGTGCATATTTTGACCTTTTGCTATTCTCAGCAAACTATGCAGATTAAATGGGGAAACTGTGTTTCAACGCCATTTAAGGTCAGTAATGGGGTGAGACGGGGACATTTTATTCCCTATTCTTTTTAACTTGTAATTGGATGAACTGTCAATTATGTTGAAAGCTTGTAACACTGGTTGTGTGGTTGGTGATCTGGTATTGAATTAGCTCATGTATGCAGACGATTTAGTAGTTGTCCATCCAAGCACCACTGGACACTAGCAACTACTAAATATGTGTTCTGTTTATGGTCAGGATCTGCAGGACCAAAGAGGACAAGAATATGACATTTCCAGATTTGTGTCTGTCAAATGTTGTGCCTATTGTTACGGATAAAGCCAAATATCTTGGGCATATTATTACAGAGCACATGTCAGATGATAATGATATTTATAGACAGTGTCGAGTGTTGTATGCTCAAGCCAATACTCTCTTATGTAAGTTTGGTTTGTGTACTGACAAAGTGAAGCTGACATTGTTTAGAGCATATTGTACTCCTCTGTACACGGCTCATTTATGGACAAACTGCAGAAAAGCCAGTCTGCGAAGGCTGCGGGTGACATACAATGATGCCCTACAAGTGCTTCTGAATAGGCCGAGATGGACGAGTGCAAGTGAAATGTTTATCACAGCAAGAATTAACACTTTACACGCTGTTTTATGGAACCTCATGTATGATTTTATCTGTAGGTTAAACCAGTCCAAAAATTAATTTATCTTGTCACTAACAAACATTAAGTTTAGTTGTATTTTTGTATTGTTTGTTTTTTATATAATTATTGGACCATATGAGTCCAGAATAAAGTTGAATTGAAACAAAAAAATAAAATAAAAATAACTTCCAACTGTCCTCAAATATCCTGGAAAAGTATTTAGTCAAAATATTTCATTCTAATGAGGCAAACTTCTACCACAACACTGTGAGCGTTCAGCTTTCTCTGGAGAACAAACAAACATCTTACAGCCAGTTTTTGCCACCAAGGGGACGGAGGCTGCTGATGGCTCCGTCCAGGCCAAAGTACTTATGCGGTGCCATTGTTACTATGGAAACCGAGCAGGTTCAGTGTCAGGGGGACGCTTCTGTGATCTCTCGGACTGAATATATAAGCCCCCAGAAAACACGCGGCTGCATCAATTCCTTTTCTTCGTCTCCCAAGAGAGATGAATCACAACAAACAGCTGTCTGTCCTGAAAATCCTCTGGTGTCAGAACCACAGCCGCCATCAAAGGCATCATCATCATAATCCCTCATACACACAGGCCAATACTAATGCTCTGTCTGGAGATTTGTTGGGGAATGCGCCCTTTTACCAACCAAGGCAAAACTGTTTGGGTATGGTCCCATTCAGACATGGAAATAAATCATCTTGGTCACCTCTAGAACAGCATTTTCACATTTTACAACCTTGAAAAACATTATCTGACTAAAAGAGAACATTTTTAATAAGGGATTGTACTGGTGCCATTAAGTAACAGTTGAATAGACCAGCAGAGGGCAGCAGAGTGCAGAACATAATTTAAAAAATAAAAGAGCTCTTAAACTTTTTGTCTGATGCCATTTTATAAAATGAAAAATGTCTGTGAGGAATCAGTGGAAACAGAGAGGTATTCTGTTTTTTGGATAAATGAATGAGAGCAGACAGGATTTAGAAGGCTTGTTGATTGGTCAGTGCTTCCTGGAGTGGGCAGGGGTTCGTTTAGAGTTGTGTGCAATCGAGCATTCTGAGGCCTCAGAAAGGCCATGCCAGAGAATAGCGGATTACTTAAACATGCATGGATAATGCAAAATATCACCCCTGGTAACAACATTATAACATGGTAGAATGCTCACAAAAGTTGATTTTGCATAATATTTTTCTTTAAAAGAAAAATCCATCCCCCAAATTAAAAATGAGTCAATAACAATGTAAAGATAATTAATAGGGATGTAACAATACGTTGTTGCAACAATATGATGTGTATTGATTATAATTGTTTTGATACAATTCAAAAACGATATTATTTGGAACAATGTGATTTGATATGATTTAACACCTTCATATCAATAATCGAAACAGCAACTTTTCACCAAAAATCATAAAAGTTTACTCACAAATGTAGCATCGCCGCCAGGGTTGATTATGTCGAGCAGACAGAGAGTGAAGCACAGTTAATGATAACATTTCATTTCATTAAAGACACAAAAATTACATCCAAAAAGCTGTATCTGGTTTTATATTAACCAGCAAATTTCTAATATAGATATTTCCAATATTATATTTTTTTCCCCATGTATATCAATACACACTTCCTAGAAAATGATATGATATGATATAATGCCTAATAATTAAGTTAATTTAAATTAAGGAGTGTGTGACTTGTGTGTGGGTTTTTTGTAAGTAAGTGTTAAATGAGATATTTTACCATTTCATAAAAACTAATAACCCTTTTTCAATTTCAGGGCAGCAACGCATCTCTAAAAAGTTGGTAGAAATTAAAAAATGTCTGTGTGGAATTAATGAAAACTTTCTTTTGAATAAATGAAAGAGAGCAGACTGGATGTAGAGGGCTTGTTGATTGGTCAGTGCTTCTTGGAGTAGGTGGAGCTAAGGAGGGGGCGGGGTAGAGAGGAAGGAGTCGTGGAGCTTACAGAAAGGCAGTGCCAGAGACTACAGGATTACTTAAAAATGAGTGAATGAAACAAAACACAGCTGCACCATTATATTTTTGAGGAAGAAACAATATTATAAATCTAAAAAAAAAGTAAATTTTGCATAATATAGTCCCTTTATTATTTACAGAGTATACATAGAATAAGCAGACAACAACACAGCAATTACTAGACCAGTTTTTCAAACACAAATGTCAAGCGTGTTTTTATTTACCTGGTGTCTGTGGGGGGCCCAAGGACAAACAAGTTCACTCTGGGCTCTGTCAAACTGAATGAAGGTTTTATTTCTTTCTCCAAAACAGGTGACAGATGTTGTAAGGCTGCACAATAGCACACAGCAGTGTTTTTGTTGTTCTGTTTTCCCCTCTCTTCTGTTGTTATTGTCCTGTTCAATTTATTGTAATTTGCATTTGAAAGTGGCAGTGTTCATACAGCTCTGCTACCTTGAATGAACAGAAATTTAGCCCAGTGCAGGCACAGGTGTAATATGTATGATACAGGTGTAGTATGCAAATAAACGAAGTAACACATTACTGTAACTCAAAATAATGTTCTTTGTTAGTCATGTAAAACTTCAAAGCTTTTGTTGTTTATATACATTCTCACAGTGGACAAACTGAGCACTGCAGGAGGAGAAGGTCAGGCAGAACTTATTTCAGGTATTGGCTCTATCTCGCAATAGTAAAGATGTAGTACGCAGACCAGGACTCAAACCAGTGATCTTATAGTTCCAGAGAAAATGCTCTATTCATAAAGCCACTAAGGCATAATGCGTAACGATGGTGAAGAATAAACTCAACATTTGTTCCTCTACTGACCCCTTGTCCTTGTGGCTGGAGTTAGTTGTTTGGTAATGTCTCATACTAAATTGTTATAAATTTTCGTCTTTGAGATTTTGAAATTTTCATAAAACTGTTTTTGAGTTGTCTTGGTAAAATCTTAAAGATATTATATTATCCTTTCACTTCTCTGTTTGAACCAGTCTTGGTCTCTAGAACAGCACTTCAGTGTTCTATTGCTAGAAGCTGGTTTAGTTTTAGTTCAGGGTAAGTTCAGGTTAACTTTGAGGAAACTCTGAGTTTTCTGTCTCCAGAAAGAGGTTTGGTTTAGAGCAGCGTCAATCGTCATGGTAACAGACTCCACACAGCTATCCTGGTCTGGAGCAGGGTAGGAACAGGTTTAGAGTCTGAGAATCCAACATGGACCAATCAGCTGTGACCAAAATCACTCTGACACATCTTCTAACCTTTTGTTCTGGGCCTCATTTTTTTTTCCACGTTCAAAGAATGTGACAAAGCACATTCAAGTATTTTATTTTTTTAAACTAATGATTATAAATTTTATCGCCTAAAGGCTTTACTTAAACTCATGAAACAAGTGGAAGTTATTTAAATCAGGGTTAGGGTTAGTAGTACTGTGATCAGCTCCACCTGTGTGTCCTGCTGTGATAGCCCTGCCCCCTTCCCTCTAGACTGAACCCTATTGGCTGAACTGTGCCAGTATCTTCCTGATCAGTGATCAGTGATTCAGGTTTAACTCAGAGTTAACACAGAAAGTTCATAACCAGCTTCAACCAACACATGAACCCAGAGTTACTCGGTTTGGATTTGTTTGGTTTCATCAACACAGAAATTACTCCACAACTCTGAGTTTGTTTAACCAGCTTCCAGCAACAGGCCACGGGTTTTAAAATCTTAAAAATCATTCTCTGACTAAAAGAAAACATTTCCAATAAATACTTTACTACTGCCATAAAGAAACAGACTAAAAGACCAGCAGAGGGCAGCAAAGTACAGCTCTGTTACTCTCCTTTAAACAAAAACAGAGGACAAAAAGTTTCAGCTACCTTAAACTTTTTGTATGATGCTATGGAGCGATATTTGTGCCACCTTCGTGCGCGTGAAGAGTGCGTGTCGAGTGCACGCAGTGTGACTGTCGCAAGCAAATACTTTACCATTTGAAAATAGAATAATAATTTGAGCACACAAACCTTTGTTCCATGCGCGCTCATCTCTGCCTACATGCTCGCTCAAAGTCTACCTAGGTGCACGAGTACGTGGATGCCCGCTCGCGCAACATCTTTGCTCGCACGACAACTCATTTCTGCTCGCGACTCTGGCTCTGCACTCGCTCGAGGTGGCACAGGGCAAACTACGATTGTAGCGAGCAGGACAGCCAATCACAGACTGGGATTCACAAATGTTTCTGATTGGCTGTCTTATATCCAATCATTTATATCAAATACGGCAACGGTGGGAACGCCCACAAAACGTTACTTCCGATCCCCCGAGGGAGAAAACAGACCACTCACAACAATGCACAAGGGTTACTCTGTTGCCTTCTTTTCTACAAAAATACAAACAAGAGCTGGATATACATTTTATATTTTACATTAAAAAGACATGGAGACATACAGGAGGACACAGTGGTCCAGCAGTCCACATTTGTCCATAAAATACCATCACTGTCTGACGTTAGCTGCCTACAATATGCTAATCTAATCAACGTCAAGTTGCATCATAACAGAACTCTCTCTAATATAAAGACACGAGTTTAATTCATCAGATTTAATGTAAACTAAAATGTGCTTCTGTAAATGTGTTAAGGCTTAGTTGACTCATGGCTCATCATAACAGGCTGCAGACTTACGCACGGCGTTAGCGCGGCTCATTCACGGGGGATCGGAAGTGACGTTTTGTGGGCGTTCCCACCATTGCCATATTTGATATAAACGATTGGATATAAGACAGCCAATCAGAAACATTTGTGAATCCCAGTCTGTGATTGGCTGTGCTGCTCGCAACAATCGTAGTTTGCCCTGTGCCACCTCGAGGGAGCACAGAGCCAGAGTTGCGAGCAGGAATGAGTTGTCGTGCGAGCAAAGATGTTGCGCGAGCGGCATCCACGTACTCGAGCACCTAGGTAGACTTTGAGCGAGCATGTAGGCAGAGATGAGCGTGCACGGAACAAAGGTTTGTGTGCTCAAATTATTATTTTCTTTTCAAATGATAAAGTATGCACTCGCGACACTCACACTGCGTGCGCTCAACACTCACTCTTCACGCGCACGAAGGTGGCACATATATCACTCCATATGATGCCATTTTCCTACAAAATGAAATACAGGATTCCTTAAACAGACGTGAATGAAAGAAAACACAACTCCAGGTAGGTTGAGGGACCAACATTTTAAAAAGCTCCAAAAAGTTTGCCTTCCCATGCAGACTCCGCACAGAAATATCGTAAAAATGTTTATTACCCAAACCAAGTGCATGCTTCATAAAATTACTCCATGATACCAGCAATCTGGACCCAAAAAATACCTAATTTAACAATGTTTTTGAGTCGCTCTGGGGTTTTTATAAGCGTCACTGGCAGATGAACAGTCGCTAAAATACCATCTGTAATACAGTCTAAAAAACCTCTTAAATCCTCTTCTCTTCTGTTCTTGGTCTTATTTCATAGCGGCATTCGGTGAATATAACACGTATAAGGGGCTTGATGGATGGAGACAAAAGGCAGGAACATGTGGGACAGCGTGTGGTGGAGAAATCCCTTCACATCGAATTAGCAGTGCGTTTAGCTCACACGTTCTGGATGGGCGCCTGTCTCTGCGCTGCTCTTAACGCCTCTGCACTTATCAAGCCCTTAATTGAGCTTATGTTGGATCTACTCAGAGCCGTGTGTGGGAGAGATATAGCACTGTGAGCCCCATCTGCTTTCAATGTGCGTATGTCGCGGCTGATCAGCGTTAGGAAAGAAAAAAAAGGACCCTGAATGGAGCCAGGACCCCACAGAGAGAATGCTTCAGGAGCTGATAACAACATGACTTACAGAGAGGAAAATTAGAGTACATGTATCAGTCATTAGACACAGGCTGAATGGTGTTTACAATGAGGACATGTGTGGATTAAGCGCAAAAATATACTGTATGCCCACTCCAGAGCAAAATATATGCACCTTTTCTTATTGTGTTTCTGTAATAGCAATAGAAACATGTCATTGTGAATGCCTTTCTGGTGTTTAGACATTTAGCAAATTTGCCTTTTTACCTCTTGCCATGGAGATTATGTTTTTTTGCTAGGGCTGGTTTATTTATGTTCTGTTTCTTTTGCTTGTTTGTTTGTTTGTTTTTGTTTTTTTAGCGTCTAGAATAGTGGTTCTCAATTGGTAGGCCAGAACCCAAAAGTGGGTCGCAGAACTGTTTTCAGTGGGTTGTGGACCGTTGCCAGGGCAAAAAAAAGAAAGAAATTTAAAAAAATAAATCATCAGCTTACACTCCTTAACAGTAGTAGGCAGTGTGGGACAAACAGAATAGAATAATATAAAATAAACTCAACCAGAGCAAAAAATCCAGTTCTATAGCATTACTGTTATACCTAAGGATGGCGTGAGTACTGCTTCATTTTCCTCAATTTTCAAATTTTCCTGAAATATCTATGTCCATGTGCCACTCAGAGATGTTATTCTCTGAGCTAGAAAGTTGTTTTTTGAACTACATCATTGTTTGCTGATTAAAAGTCAAGAGCATTAACATTGATATTTACAAGTGACTTGATTAGTGTGGCTTCATTCAAGTGGAAAAAAAATCTAATTATTGCCGTAAAAATGCATGTGAATGTCAGTGCCAAAGTAAAATGGCAGAAATTCCTTAATTAATGCAACTAAAACATATGGACAAACCTGTGGAGTCCAGGCTCTGGTGGTTTGCCAAGTTTCTCTCACTGCTCTCTCCCAGGTTTCCTACTGTACTCTGTTTTCTTAGTAAATCCTAAAAAATGGCCAAAAACATCTAAAAAGCTAAGAATACTGAAGATTGGACTAAGTACTTCCACTGAGATTGTAGGGAGTATAATAGTTGTAGACTAAAGCTTAACGAGTTACTCATTCCTAAAATCACGTAAGATGATAAGCTGCAAACATTTTTGGTACAAACCGTATAAATTCTACATTTTGTGATGAAAAAAGTCTGAGTGCTGCCCCGCGTAGATTGTTGCTTTTTAATAGATGAATTCTTTCCGATGCTGATGTCAAAACTAAATTCAGCATTAGCCTCTGTGGGCTAACTGGTTTGATTTTTTTCTGGTGAATGTAAACTTGGACAAAGACAGAGGCTCCATAAATTGAGATATATACTGTATATGTAAGAGCCTGAGACCCTTGTTGTAGCTGCTGAGTACTGCACTCACAAAATGCAGGGCTATTAGTGGTTCCCAGGGTTTCTAAAAGTACAGTTGGAGGTAGAGCCTTTAGTTACCAAGCTCCTGTTTTATGGAATCAGCTTCCAGCTCATGTTAGAGAGGCAGACACAGTCTCTACATTTAAGGTTAGGCTTAAAACGTTCCTCTTCAAGAAAGCTTATGGTCAGGGCAGCTAGGAACAGTGTTAACTCCACAGCTGAAGATAGGCTGCTCTAGGAGCTAGAAGCTGGGGGAAGTATGGTGCACTGAGCCTCTGTCTCTGGTTTCATCTGCTGCTCCTCTTCTATCACTGTCATTAATATTATCTAATATTCTGTATCTCCAATCAGTTTATTGCTATTCACAAGTTGTCCCTCTCTCCCGCTCCCCTCTGGGGGAGTGGGGACTGTTTCAGATGCCTGGCTGCTGGCAGATGTCCCAGCTCCATAAGGTTCCTTCTTTTTTTAGGAGTTTTTCCTTACCGAGAAGGAGGGTCTAAGGACAGGGATGTCCTGGGTCGGTTTAGTGTAGTTATTGTTTGTGTTGATTGTGTGTTAAGTCTGATTGTGTATTTGATCAACTGTTGTGAAGCCCTTTGAGGTGACATTTGTTGTGATACTGGGCTATACAAATAAACCTGAACTGAATTGAATTGAATTGTTGGGATAGGCTCTGATAACCCCGCCTTGTCCAGGAAGTGCCACAGGGCATAAGGGGAGGGTCATACTACAGTTTTTGTTTTACCAATCCTATACAAAGTAAATACTGGGCTAAAATCATGCAGTTTGTCCTATATTCTCAATCTGAATACATTGTTTGACCAATAAATAAGTCTGGTCCACTGTAAAGATCCACCTAGATCTGATTTAAAGTTAGAAAGAAAAAAAAGTCAATTCTGCTTTCACAGTTCACAGAGGCTTTACAAGGAGGGGAGGGGAGGGGGTGGAGCAGAATCAGTCTCATGGTGCTAGTATCAGTCCAACACAATATCAATACTACTGATATTTGGATCCACCCACCACTGCAAGTTTCCAAAACACTTTTCACAAATACACAGTCACAAGGATGTGTGGTTCATGAACGAGCTGGCTGTAGGAGACGATTTGTTGGCATGAATTGGAAGAACCATAAATGAGAGCTGAATCTTCAGCTGCTCCTGCTCAGCTCTGTGAAAAATCTGCATGAGCAAAGCAGAATTTTGTTTTGATTGACACACTGTGCCAATCACGTTTTCCATTGGGGAAAAGGGAAAAAACATTCAAAAATAAGAAAAAAAAACATCATCTGGCACTGAGGCCAGAAACACAGTCAAACACTACAGCACTTGCATATTTACATGTACTGCTACTTTAACATTCAGCCTGATTATTTATATTATATAATTTTGGTTATATTGAGGACAGCAAAGATGACTACAGAATTTTCTTATTGTGTTTTCTACTTGCAAACTGCATAAAAATGCTTTTATGAAAACACAGATTAAAAATGGTTTGCCAACACAAACCATTCATAATTGCTCAATTAGGTTCTTCTCTGTGAACCAAGACAAATGAGGTGAATCTTTAAAAAGAGAGACTCCCCATCACAAGTCACTGGATCTTTAAATACATGTACTCACGGGCGTAACATCAGGCACTGCAGACAGTGCACCTGCACTGGGGCCCAGGGGGTTTAGGGGCCCCCAGGGAATGGACCCTTGTCTATGGTCAAGTCTTTACATTAATTTTAATTTTTTATTTGAATTCATGTTTAATTTAACCAATTCATTAAGAATCACAAGACCTGAATATATCTGTATCATCTGTGAGCGAGTTTATCTCACACTCAGCACTCTCAACACTAATTTTAAACATAATAAGTATTCTGTAATAAACTCTGCAGACTGTAAGAACTGATCTTTGAATCCAGTAAAAACAGCTGACTGACAAATTTTATAAATTAAAAGCCTAATGAATAAAGTTGAAGTACTGATTGACTCTATACCACTAGGGCCTATTTTAAAAATGTGGCCCCTCATTACTAAGTTACACCACTGCATGTACTGATATTTACTATGAAGGACACAGCTCATTAATCAACCTATTAGCTTGATGTTGCTAATGTTATGTATCCATCATACCCCGCTCTGTCCACTCCCCACAGTTTAGTAAATGCACTCAGACATCCTCCCTCATGTCTGAACTCAAACTTTACCTGTGTTGACCTGCTCCTGCCCTCCTAAAAGCACAATTTTGTTTGACATCTCCCATTTTCCTCAGCTGCAGGTACAGTCAGACAGTGCCTCTTTAACCTACACTGGTAAACATATGCGGTGATTCAAAAGGACAATATTTTTCTGTGAGATGGTACTGAGGCTGAATGATCAAGTAGCAGTACCATGTAAATATTCAAGTGCTGTAGTGTTTGACTGTGTATCTGGCCTCAGTGTTTGCCTAAATGGCCTTATTCACATTCGGGGACAGTGCAGGAGTGACAGACCGACCACAGTGCTCTGATTCTGGACAGGTGTTTTTTTTTTATGCAGAGGAGGCGGAGGGGGGAGAGGAGAGAGCCAGCGTCAGGTTGAGGTTTCTGTAGTTGAATTTGACAGAGCAGTTAGCACGTCATTGGGATTCAGCGCGTGTCGGGACCAGAGCAGGCGTTACTGGCCACATTTCATGGTCTGGCTCTTTTAAATCCTATTTCCGTGGCGGCTAACGGAGGAGTGCAGGTGGAGAGGAGACAGCGATGGCATCTCGGTACACAGACTGTGACAGGGCCAGGGGGAAAGTTTGGAGGAGTTTGGGAGAAGAAATTTAGGACACTTCAAAAAAGACTGGACATATTTAAATCACCTTTGACCTCATTATTTCTGTTTTTAAAGCTCCCTACTGGCTGGGCTATGAGGGCAAAAAAAACCTTAGTCACTTAATAGCATCATGCAGTGGTTCCTAACCTTTTTTCTCTTGGGCGTTCTGTGTTACCATGAATACCCCTTTGCTTATAGACTCTTCCAGGAATGACGTGCTTAAAAAAGTTGCACACGCAGCCTGGTACCGACATCAATGTTCTATCCCAGAAGTCCCCAACCTTAGGGCCGCGGCCCAAAAGTGGGCCGTGGGCCGTACGGTACTGGGCCGCAGAGGGAAATACACTGGTCAAAAGAATAAAGGGAACACTAAAATAACACATCCTAGATGTGAATGAATGAAATATTCTTATTAAATATAATAATATTAGTATTTAATAATATAATTATTAAATACTGAATGTGCTGACAACAAAATCATACAAAAATTATCAATGGAAATCAAGTTTATTAACCCATGGAGGTCTGGATTTGGAGTCACACTCAAAATTAAAGTGGAAAAACACACTACAGGCTGATCCAACTTTGATGTAATGTCCTTAAAACAAGTCAAAATGAGGCTCAGTAGTGTGTGTGGCCTCCACGCCTGTATGACCTCCCTACAACGCCTGGGCATGCTCCTGATGAGGTGGTGGATGGTCTCCTGAGGGATCTCCTGGACTAAAGCAGCCACCAACTCCTGGACAGTCTGTGGTGCAACGTGGCGTTGGTGGATGGAGCAAGACATGATGTCCCAGATGTGCTCAGTTGGATTCAGGTCTGGGGAACGGGCAGCCAGTCCATAGCATCAATGCCTTGGTCTTGCAGGAACTGCTGACACACTCCAGCCACAGGTCTAGCATTGTCTTGCATTAGGAGGAACCCAGCCGCACCAGCGTATGGTCTCACAAGGATCTGAGGATCTCATCTCGGTACCTAATGGCAGTCAGGCTACCTCTGGTGAGCACATGGAGGGCTGTGCAACCCCCCAAAGAAATGCCAGGCAGCAGAACGTTCTCCACGGCGTCTCCAGACTCTGTCACGTCTGTCACATGTGCTCAGTGTGAACCTGCTTTCATCTGTGAAGAGCATAGGGCGCCAGTGGCGAATTTGCCAATCTTGGTGTTCTCTGGCAAATGCCTGCACAGTGTTGGGCTGTAAGCACAACCGCCACCTGTGGACGTCGGGCCCTCAAACCACCCTCAAGGAGTCTGTTTCTGACCTGTTTGAGCAGACACATGCACATTTGTGGCCTGCTGGAGGTCATTTTGCAGGGCTCTGGCAGTGCTCCTCCTGTTCCTCCTTGCACAAAGGAGGAGGTAGCGGTCTGCTGCTGGGTTGTTGCCCTCCTACGGCCTCCTCCACACCTCCACGTTTTTTTTCAGTCAGCAAAACTTGAGGGGAATTGTCAACTCTGGACTTTAAAACACCAAGGATTCAGCAGTTAGACATGGCTCATGCAATTTGTAGGTTCTGCACTGAAGTAATGTTACTGCAGCAACTCTACAGATCTCTGTCTTCTCACAAGACACTACGGTGATCTGCCGCTAGCAACAGGTAACGTTAGCACAACACAGAGCCAACGTTTGTCACACAAGAGGAGAGAGTCCAGGTGCTGCAGGGGGACCAGGGTCCTGATGAAGATGGCGCCGAGGCATGGCGCCGTCGCGAGAGCTCTTCTGTGCAGTGTCCTTTTTGTTTTGTCTGTTCTCCTGTATGAAGCACTTGGCACTATTAGATATGATAGTGAGTTACTTTTATACATTCAGGACAAAGTTGGCGGACACTCAAATGTAACATCTGGATTTAGGTGTAATGACTTTAATGCGTGCCCCACTCGTGGCACTGGAGGCCAGGAGTCGAGCCGTGGAGGCCGTGAGTACAGCGAGGGGACTGGGCGGAGACACTGCCGCGTACGCCGCCGGCATGAGCCCAACAGCGGGGACGCTGTGAGCCAACAGCGACGGAAACGCCGGCACAGAGGAAAGCGAGGAGGACTGCTGGTTAAACTGCGTGGAAGCCCATCTAAGATCCCGCTGCCGTCCTTATACTTGGCTAATGTTCAGTCTCTACCCAACAAGTCGGACAATCTGCTGAGCTGTATTCAAACCCAGAGACTGCTCCGTGTTCTGCCTGATGGAGACGTGGCTTCACAGCAACGTGCCAGGACTCAGCCTTCCAACCACCGGGCTTCTCTGTTCACCGCTCCGACAGAGTGAAAGAGCACACCGGGAAAACAAAGGGAGGTGGTGTGTGTCTTCTTATTAATGAACACTGGTGCACGGACAATGTTGTTATGAATCAAACCTGCACCGCTAATCTTGAATGTCTTGTCTTAAAGTGCCGCCCCTTTTATCTCCCTCGGGAATTTTCTGTGTTGTTTTTATGCGCTGTGTACATTCACCCGCGGGCGGACACTTCAGCTGCTCTCAGTGATCTTAGTGACCTTTTACACAAACATGAGAACTCATTCTAACGCTGTGTTTATAGTAGCGGGTGATTTTAATAACTGTAATCTTAAAACTATTTTACCCAATTTTTATCAGCATGGGAAACATCCTACCAGAGGATCACGGATTTTAGATCACTGTTATAGTAATGTAGCGTACATATATAAAAATATATACACTGAACCAAGACAAAGGTTAAGAGAAATAACTCCGCATTGGTACCAGTTAGCCTTGTGCTAACGTGCAGATTAAAACACCTAAACTAATGTCTTAAGAGGGAAGGATTGACCAGGATTGACTCAGTGTAATAGATAAAGACCACCAAACTCAACTTAATTTAGATTAAGTATAACGTTTATTTACACAATAAGGCAGAATAGTATATGGAGGCTGATATCAAGAAAAACAGAGAAGCAGGGAACACCGAGGCCATAGTGCAATGGTGGTCAGTAAGGTTGCTTTAATGGAACAGACATAGCAGACAGAGATGACAGAGATGATCCTGCTACTGCTCACTCCTTCACTCCTACATAGTTTGCAAGTCTGCCCCCTCGAGTGTCTGTGTGTCCTCTCCTTTTCCCAAGTGTCTGTGTCCCAACAGCTTATATAGGATACAGGAGATGTAAATGTCCCTGGGTTTACATATAGACTGGTCAAGGATGGACTAAGATTAGCTGGTTAGGGTTCACCTTTCATGCTTAGGAGACAGTGGACACATGTCAGCTAACATCTTATGTCCCAATATGGAAAAGGTCAAAACAACGGGTCACAGCTGCTACATACAAGTCAAGAGAGCAGGAGACATTCAAAAATTCATGCTATCAATTCTTCCTTTTTTTTTGTTTTTTTCCCTTTTCTTCTCCCCTTGTGTTATCTATTTCTTTATTAAAACATAAACATGTTCACCCGTTAGCTCAAGCCTCCCAAGATATGAAGTCCACTGAAGTGCTGTGAATGTACAGCAAATGCAATTCCTAGCTATATACTGTATCTATCATTTATCTCTATGGAGTAGTTTTGCTTCGCCTTGATATAATGGGTGCTGATGAACTGAAGATAGCTCGTTGGTTGGTTGTCTCCTTCTCCCCGGTCACCAGTGTATGGTGTTGTAGCTGGCTTATTTTGCCGTCTCGCATAAGGTTTTTTCCTGTCCTCCTGGTACTGCTAGACCAGTCCGTGCTGATGGCCCATGCCAGTTGGAATTGTTCCTGAAAAGAGAAAGAAGAATCAATAACTTTTCATAGGAGTTGTGTCTATACCCCCTTCTTATGCTTATGTTTGTAACCTGAACGCTTGCGTTTCAAAGACTGGTACCGGAAATGAAAAGATAATACAATTTTAATGGAGTATTTAGTGTTAGCTATCAAACATCGCAAATTAGGAATAATCCAGACAGGGTTAGCAACTGACACCCACTCTACCTCATATAAATTACCCCAAAAACCAGGTTTGGTAACATTAGTGAGTGTGTCAACGTTTAGATGTTTAATATAACATTACGACTAGCGTCCATAAGGTCATTATCAAAATAAGGTGATTTTCTGACTCAGAAAAGTTCCAAAAATTATTTCATTTTTTCTCCTCAAATTTTTGACAATAAATATTCATTACTATGTTTGCTTTGTTACCAATCACAAAGGCCACTTTAAACATTGTTCGTTATTATTTTATTTTATGTTATTTACGGTATGTGTAAAGTTTTATTGGTTATAACAGTTTGGATAACAATTATACTATGAGTGAATGCAATGAAATAAATCCAAATACACAGATCACAACATCTGAGGAACTGTTTTAACTTCATCAAATTAAACTAGCAGTTTAAGTTTAATTTTAAAATATATACCCTTTTTGTCCCTTTTAATGTGAAAGTTTGGTACCATTATATCTATACTTTGTATTAAAATAATGAAATGTCCTCAAAAATGGCATGTGATGGAAGGCTGATTGAGTGGAAGAATGACTGATTTGGACAACATTTCCATTTTATTGATTTAAGTAGCAATAATATATTAAGAATAGCTTAAAATTATATCACCTACAAAAAATATTATGGTAACACCAATGATTTCACAACCTATGATGACGAAAAAATAATTGTGTTATTAATTGCTTGTTCAACATTTTCAAAGAAATAACTGTGTATAATGACAAACGATTGTCAGTTTCATTCAGTATTTCTTTAAGAAATGATAAGTCTAACAGCCTTAACTCATTTCATTTGACCTATAACTGAAGTTAAACACCAACACAGAATGAAGGGACAAATATTCTTCATAAATTATTTATATTATTAAATCGTAATTTTTGTTTGAATTTTACACATTCAGTAAGTCTAGTATTTGTCTAGAACATGATATTTATTTATTTATTTATTTATTTTTAAACATTATTTAGACTCAACCTAAGTTTTAAACCAAAAGAGGGGACATGTGCTATTTAGTGTACAACTAAAATTAAAAAATTATGTATTTAAAAAAATTTGCAAAACTAACTAATTAAATCTCTCTGAATAAAGCAGAGTTGAGTAATAGAGAATTGGCTTAACTGGGTGGATTTTAATTTAATTTTTTAGCTTTTTTATGTCTAGAAAATAGAGGGACACGGTTGTCATCTTATTTTGATAATGATAGACTAAAGGCTTCATCATTTACATTTCTTAATTTCAATGTTACGCAGGACAAATAGTGACAGAAATGTGTCATACCCCAACACTTTGGCATTATATGCTCAGATTTGTTTAATTAGTTGCCACAAATCCTACTTTTATAAGTTCACAATCAGATCTGACTCAGATCTGGATCCGAACAATTCAGTAAAATTCTAGAAAATAAACAACCATTTGTTTCTGCTGCCCAGAAATGTCTATATTAATATTTTGATTTTGCTTCAGTAAAAAAATGAATGGAATTGAATATTATTCTCGGTACCAGGCTGCGTGAGCAACTTTTAAATCATGCCATCCTATGTCCATTAGCTACTGACCACACTGCATTTTTCTTACAAAATTTAATGGAGGTAACAAGGTGTTTATTTGCAAATAAGATATTAACTGTGTAGAGAATATGTCACTCTTGACAAAACTGGAAAGCTTCAAAGATATATGTGCTGGGTACATGGATAGAATAACCCCGGGTCATGGTGAAGATAAAAATGAATGAGACTATGAGCGGATGCTCATAAGTGATGTGTAAAACAACAGCACAAGTGCTGACACAGCATAGATGTAGTAACCATAATCTTTAATAGAGTGTGTCTTCTGTTGTGTTAAGTTGAAAAGGAACGTGCTTACCGAGTCTCGTGGTTGTCACCTGGTCATTGGTCTTTAGTCCTCTTCCCCAGATTTATATGATGTCCTTTGGCTTTTGCCTTGGTTATCCTGCAAAGAATACCGTGCCTCCGCACAAAGGTGCTTTCCCACGATTTTGTCATGCCTTAAGTATTTCGAAATAACAACTATCAAATACGAAACATTATCATTGATAATGAAATCTGCTCTCTGGTTAAACAGCGCCATCTGAAAATGAAAAAGTTGTGATTATTTCCTCACTCATTCGGACTGACAAACACAGGATTAGTAGTAGTGGTAGTCAAGTCAGGTCGATATGGTCCATTAGTAGTAGAAGCAGTCGGCTTCAAGAGTCCTGTTATTGTGCACATTGACGTCATGATTCCCAATGATTGAATGAACTTAATTCAGATATTTAGGTGGTGTTCAATATTTTTTTGGGGTTTGGGTGTACCCTGTCTGTGATCACATACCCCGAGAAGATCACTGCCTTTTCTCTTCCAATTGTAATCAGCGTTGGCTTACCTTGGGATCTTACACCACATTGCATGGCCTTTACTTATGTAGCATGACTGATAAAAATAATTCATATTGATTTTATATATTTAGGTTCACATAGAGAGTTAATGATTTAATTTTGCTCGAACACTGGGTCTTGTTCTAATTTTATCCTAGTTAAACTAACCTTTAGAAAAGACCTTAAACAGTCTCGTTCATCAAAACGTCATCAAAGAAATAAATGTTCAACTAATGTTGACCCTAAACATAATTTATATTGATGTAACAACTATACCTCTGCATGTGTTTTTTTTCTTCGTCTCCATGTTATATGTAGTTAATAAATTCGGAAAACCTTTTTTTTCTTTTTATTAATAGAGTTTGCACACAAACTTGATTTATTTCAGATCAATACCTAAATAAATAATTTCTATTACTTTTAATGACTGTATGCTACTAAAGTTCAAGGCTCGTCCCAATATTGGATCGTCTATTATATGCTATTTACATGGAGGGCTTATCACAACAATGGATTGTCATGTCCCCGTTATTTACCTAAATTTTGGTTTTGAGCTCACTTGTGAAATGCAGCTGCAGCGCTTTATTGTAAACTTCACCGGTGTTTTGTCTGGCCTGTTGGTAGACCTAGGGCCCGTAATTCATTCATTCATTAATTTTCTACTGCTTATTCCCGTTAGGGGTTGCGGGTGACTGGAGCCTATCCCAGTAACTTTGGGCCGTAGGCGGGGTACACCCTGGACAGGGGCCAACTTGTCGCAGGGCGGCCCGTAATTCTTCTGTAAATAACCCGCATGCTTGATTCTATACCTGAGTCCTGGAGCCAGGTCCTTTCTAGAGCTAGATCCTTTCACCAAATACACTTGTGTGGATGACCATTCTGGAAAAACTTTCATGCAAAAGTTTCCGTTACATGTTAAGTTACTGGTGTTCTTTGACCAATAATTCTTCTACGAGTTCAAGAATAAATATCTGGTGTACCTAATGCCCTAATTGCTAACGTATCACTGCTAATAAGATTTGTGCTTTATCTAAATTGATTAAAGCCTTCTCATGCATGCAACCTAAGGACAGTGTCCCTTACCTCAGAAAGTGTTTATGTATCATTCATAGAACTAACTGTGTCTTTATCCTATCCGATTCATTCTATCATTCTACATATCATGCAACATAAGGTCTTATACAATTTGCCCCTGTAAAATTAACATCTAATGCACTATTGCCCCTGAGATTTTCAGGAAAAGTCTAAAAACTACTGTTGGCACTAGGGTCATATGAGTTCCTATAGTGCTAAGTGTGTCGTGTATGACCTGTTAGGATGTTTGCCCCTCTCTTGACCTGTCTGGTTGTCTCCACCTCTCGACCCTTCCTCAGCCTGTCTGCCGGTATCAGTTTTCCGCCCCAGATGAAGCTTGAATATCACCTCTGTCAACTCAAAGTCGTTTGTCTTAATTTCCAGTTGGCTTCAGCCTTTTTTGGCCTTGTGTCTGTCATTAACTGCAACAGAGTTTCTTTGGTACAGGCGTTGAAGAGCCAGTCATTATGTCTTTTGCAGATACGAATTCAGGATCCTCATGTAGGTGTCATTCTTGGCCTTGGTATGTAGCTCGCCAGTCTTTGATGTCACTAGCTACTGGGGACTGTGGCTTAAAAGCCGAACGCAGATGATGGTCCAAGGTGCTCTATGTAACATCAGGTCCTCAAATAACCGGCATGCAACCGGGAGACTTTCTCTGATGAGGTCACCGTCAGTGTCTAGTTTAGTTTCCTTTGACTAAACAATATAACATGATGCAACAGTGTCTATACTTTAAGACCGATCTTCCTTGTGCCTGGTGGTTTGCACAAAGCACACCCTCATCCAGTTGAGGCTCAATCAGTCTTTACCCACGTAAATCAAGTCTGGCAATGAGACTGAGATAGAATGGTTGTCTTTTTTCTTATTTTTTGTTTCTTTTCTTCTCTTTGACTTTTGTTCACTTTCTCTTCGAAAAGCCTCAACTCAAGTTCATATACAGTCACTTTTCCCCCCCAAGGGCTTCGATGGACAATTCCATACACTTTAGCTTTCTCTTCGGAGGTCCTCCAATACAGGCATACTTGATTGACAACTGCTGTCATTTTGGGCTGAGATATGAGTTGAGGAGCCAGTGATCTTCTAAACAGTTGGGTCAGAGTGCATATTGAGTCTCTGGGTGATTTTCATTCCTTGGTGCTGATCGGCAAAAGATACATAATTATGGACCTCGATTTGAACAGTGTTTGGCAGTAATGAGTCTTTCATTTGCATTGACTGGCACAGTCACTGTCCCCACAGATGTGATAGTGGTATAAAGCCGCCGTCCCCAGGATCACGTTTTTGGCTTCTCCTGGTGTGCAGGTCTGGTTATGTCATCCTTTCTCACTGGTCTTGTCTTGTGCTTTCAGAGCTGATGATGTTGTAGGCTGAGTTGGGTGGAGGGGAGACATCCAGCTCGGGTCGGGGCAATCTCGGAAAGAGTAAAGAAATGTATTAGTGGAAGCTACGCCCAAATCTAAGCCTATAGATTCTCCTTGTTCATATGTACGTTGTACTATATCTTTTATTATAATGACAGGATTTTAAAATGTGAAAAGACTTGTCATCTCCACAGCGTATCAGGTTACTGTTGGCAATCATCTGACTCAGGTATTTAAAGCTTGAGCCTGCTCTTTGGTCCCTGGGTCCAGGCTCAGTGTCCCCCCGCAAATATGTAAAACTAATGCATGCTTTTAACCTTAAGGTCTTGTCAAGTCTCTTTATCTACTTTTAATATCATTTGCTATTTTTTATATATATTTTTTCCTGTGTTCCTTATCCATTTTTTTTATTATTTTTTTTTTATAACTGAGTTGCTTATTCATGCATTTGTGGGATGATTGAATAAACCCCATCATTCTGATCTTTCAAATTCATCCTCTCTAAGACTTTTCTAGAGTAGGAGGTCTACTTATTAAAGATATCTATGCATGCTTTAACCCCCAAAAGTCAACCTTTTTATTGACACACATTGCACAGGCCTTTGGTACAACCTTTTTACACTTAACATGTGTTTATTTACATAAAAGTCTACGATACTTTGGAATAGAATCTCTCCTAGGTGAACTGTTGAGATGAGTGTTAAATTTTGCTACTGGCATCACTACCAGGTTGTAACCTGGGTGATGCCCAAATCACCCATCACGGGTACAGGTCCAGCCCCAGGAATTATTTCATCCTGTTACAGAAAATAAACAGGTCCAGCCCCAGGAATTCTTTCATCCTGTTACAAAAAAAACAACATCCAGCAATATATGGCTTCGGGTTTTGTAACCCAGAAACCCACCCTGTCAGGACTTGCTCCTTGACTCAGGGCCCCCCAGTAACTGCAGTCTGGGTAATCTGGATGAACCAGGGTCTTATGTGTGCACTGCCCCTAACCATATGTGGCACGCGTAATCCACATATCTTCCATAGCAATACCCAACACTGCACAAGCTCACCAGTTCACAGAAAGAATCCTCAAAAATGACTTAATTATCCCATGCCTAAACCACCCTATCTAGTTCCTCTGTTCTCAAGTTAGTCCTTTAATTTCAGCTAACACAGGTAAGTGACCCTTGAAAAACAAGAAGATTTGCTCACCTGTGACACATGAAATCCTGCTGACAACGCCAATCTGATATCAAGAAAAACAGAGAAGCAGGGAACACCGAGGCCATAGTGCAATGGTGGTCAGTAAGGTTGCTTTAATGGAACAGGACATAGCAGACAGAGATGACAGAGATGATCCTGCTACTGCTCACTCCTACATAGTTTGCAAGTCTGCCCCCTTGAGTGTCTGTGTGTCCTCTCCTTTTCCCAAGTGTCTGTGTCCCAACAGCTTATATAGGATACAGGAGATGTAAATGTCCCTGGGTTTACATATAGACTGGTCAAGGATGGACTAAGATTAGCTGGTTAGGGTTCACCTTTCATGCTTAGGAGACAGTGGACACATGTCAGCTAACATCTTATGTCCCAATATGGAAAAGGTCAAAACAACGGGTCACAGCTGCTACATACAAGTCAAGAGAGCAGGAGACATTCAAAAATTCATGCTATCAGAGGCACAGGTAAATATTGAAAGGAATGTAATTTTGAACAGAACCGTTATGCAGAATTACTGATTAATTAATGATAAATTGCAGTGGAGCAAGTTATAAATTAGACTTATTAAATTATTGGAAATTTAGGAATAAGGGAATAGACTCTGAGACTATAAGCGCCAACTCTGTCACATACCCAACACTGGTCTACCGTACTTCGGAGCAGGAGGGAAAGGGCGGTGACGACAGCCAGCCTCCGGGTTCAACCAGGGGCTCTGATGTTGGTCCTCCTTTAGAGCTGCAGGGTGTAGCAGAGCTGGTGTTCCCGGCTCCAAGCTGTGGTTCGTGGTTTGATCCACAGCCAGTCGCCAGGTGTCCCGTTATGTTGAACAGTGAGCGTGATGTCGCTCAGGGAGAGTTTAGCTGTTGTCAGAGTAAGGCAGCATCAAAGTCTCAGAGTATGGCAAATGTCCCTTTTAATGCCAAATGAAAAATTCAATAAAAATCCTTTCACAGCGATTCAAAACTTTAGAAGAATAACTTCTTAAAATAGCCGCTTTGGTCAAGGCAGCGATTGTTAAAGCTGGCGGATGTTGCGCGGCGCGAGGCTTTTCAAAATAAACTACAAAAATGATACTTGAACAAAGGTTTGGGCGACTTATTGGGATAAGATGTTATCACCGGCAACTCCAACCAGCTTTTGGAAAATCTGACCACACCTCCATTCTTCTTCTCCCTACATACATTCAGAGGAGAAGACAAACAAAGCCAGTAACATGTACTGTTCAATGCTGGACTAAAGACAGTGAAATTCAATTAGTAGGTTGTTTTGATGCCACAGATTGGTCTGTCTTCCAGTCAGAAGACCTTGATGAATACTGTGATGTTGTGACTGGATATATAAACTTTTGTATTGACCGTTGCATCCCACAGAAGGTTATTAGAAAACATTCCAGCCAGAAACCTTGGATTAACTCTGATGTGAGAACTAAACTAAAGGAACGAGCTGTGGCTTTTAAATCTGGTGATGCTGCTGCCTATAAGCAGGCCAGATATTCATTGGAGCGGTCTATCAAAGCAGCAAAGCGGTCCTATGGGGACAAGATAGAGGGAACATTTGAAAGAGGACAACCCACAGCGCATGTGGATGGGACTGAACACCATCACCTCCTGGAAACCAAGAGGAGGGAACATTACTGCTTTTGACCACTCACTGCTGAATGAGCTCAATCAGTTCTATTGTAGATTTGAAACTGATAATAAGGAGTCTGCTCTCTTTCCCTCTCTTTGCTGTGAGCAGAGTGGGTTTACTGTCACTCAGCAGGACGTAAAGACAGTCTTGTCCAGGACCAAGGTGAGGAAAGCCCCCGGCCCGGACGGCATTCCTCCTCGTGTCCTCAGACTGTGTTCAGAGCAACTCGCTCCTGTCTTAACTCACCTGTACAACATGTCACTCAGGTACTGTACTGTTCCACACAGTCCTAAAAAGTCTGTCATAATTATACAGTATATACAGTATATATACAGTGTTTTTATTGTTAGTATTTATTAGGTTTTATTTAGGATGTATCCATGTGTTGTTTTATTGAAGGCTTGTGCTTGGTGTGTTTTGTTGTATGTTTTGTTTGTTTAAATGTTGACTGTGCACTTTGAGCTCTTGCAACTGTTTTCCAGTGTAGTTCTTTTTTTTAATGCTGCAAATGGCAAATAAACTGAACTGAACTGATGACTAATTAGTGCAGCTGCTAGCAGTGCAAAGCTAACAAATACAAGAGCAGAGTCCTTCGCAGTGACGGTGGTTTAAGCGCTGATATTACCCCTACACTTCGATTCAACAGACAACTTAACTATACAGAGAAAAGTGAAGCACAAACAAGAAGATTTACATGCAGTGCATCCACGCACGGCGTGAGCGTCATCATCTGGCCACTGTACTGCTGCGTACAAACAGCTGATCGCTATGGACGTATCACTAGGGGCCTAGGCTATAAGCTTATATTAAAGCTTGTTAAAATGTGTATTATTTTATGTACCAATGTCTGTTATTGTCATATTGGTTAGGTTATATCACGCACATCCAATATACAGAATATAAAACATCCATGTAAACATGTTTGACCCTGTGCTTTGTACAGAATGTATCAGGATACGTATCGTATCGTGAGGTTGTTGGAAATACCCAGCCCTAATTCACACTGACCAAAACACCAAATGTAATGTAAATGTAATTCCAGCTGTGGTCAGTTAGAGATGAGCTCCCCATGCGAGTGCACTGCAGGTAACTGTGGGGTTTCCTCCGAGGCCCACTCCATGCATCCAGTGCACGGTGTCTTTTCTCTTTCACTTTCAAACGCGCTGCTTCAATGCGCCGCTCATCATATCTCAGCTTGTTGTCACAGCTGACTGAAGAGAGCGGAGACAGCAGTCCATTTGGTTCAGAGACACGAATGGGAGAGGAGACAGGTCCACGAAGAGGTCACAGTGGAAAACAGAGGAGGAGAGAGGTGCATCACGCTCCCACGTTATACCATTCAGAGGCAGAGATTAATGCACAGACACTGAATACTGCCCTGTTTGACCACGCTGTTAGATTGAAATACGCCAAAACATACAAATAAGCTCCTATAGTTTATTTATGACATATAAATATTGCCCTTAGATAAAAATGTAATTAATCGCAATTCCTCCCATTAGAAACAAACTATTAAACCCATAAAAAGTAACAAAATATAATGGACCTATTGAAATGTTATTTTGAGCAGTGTTCACCACCTTACCATCAGATATACTTGAGCATGCTTGTTTTTAACAGTGTAATATAGAAAGATCACAATTATTCTCCTATCAAATGATTACCATAATTTCCGGACTATAAGCCGCTACTTTTTCCACACACTTTGAACCCTGCTGCCTATACAACGATGCGGCTAATTTACAGCTTTTTACAAGCTAACGGACTCTAGGGGCGCTCTAGCAGGAAGCGCAAGAGTGAGACAGATAGGTGGAAGAGATAGAATGAAGAGGAAAACGCTAGTTTGAATGTTCTTCTCTCAGTAAAAAAGTGAATAAACTCCTATTATCAACACTCGTTACAACGCCACTGACCTGCGCTCACCTTTCTGAAGAAGAGAACAGACAGCGGCAGTAGTTTTGAAGCCTCTCTCATTGTCTGCGGTGCCTTCGCTGCTCCTTGTATGTGGCTTATCCCAAAACGTGCTGACAGAAGACCGCATCTCACGAACGAGACTCAAAGCAGAATCAAAATAGGACAGATACTTCATGCTGTGGTCTCATGTTTTACACTACACAGAATGGCCCTAGTGTGAGTGCTCCCTAAGTTAAAGCGGAACTCAGTAATTCTGCTTGTTTCTTCACTCTTTTTGCCTTATTTTCCTCTATAAAGCTCCCCCTACAGTTCAGAGCAAAGCACTATTGTAAATACTCCCAAGCTCAGTTGACTCCTGTGTGATCCCTTGCTCGTCTTTACTTTTGTTTTCCCCTCCGGGTATCTGTACAAAGATTTTTTTCCATTTGGCCGCTCTGGAATGATAAAAATGGAGAAATAAAGCCACCACTAGCTTGTTGTTTTGCTAACCAGGAATTCTGTGACTCTGGGTCGGCGACACTTAGACCTGCAAGTGTCACTTACAGCCCAGAAACACCAGGGGGAGACGCTGGACACTTCATTTACCCCACAACAACTCATTTAACCATCACACGGGCTCCCAAACTGTTTATATTAGGTAAAAAAGTTCTGCTTTAAAGGCAATCGATGTGGCAGTGGCATGTGGCATGTTGGAGATGACAGATTAAAGAAGTGACTCAATGCAAAAAGGTGACAAAAGCTTTCAGAGGTAATAAAAGCAGATGGCCCGAACTTGAAAACGTAAATATCTCATGTAACAACATGGACACCTGCGGCTTATAGACAAGTGTAGCCTTATATATGTACTTTTTTTTTTTTTTTGTTGGCGTGGCTTATATTCAGGCGTGCTCAATAGTCCGGAAATTACAGTAAATAATTCCAGGAACCCCCATGCAAAGTGCTTAGGGGCCCTGTACCCCTGGATGAGAAACACTGGCATAATGTAATGGCAATCAACTGTGAAAGAGTAAAGCTTATTATTTCACTTTGGGAATTTAGAATCTAAAGGGAGTGACATTCAGCAAAAAAGAGCCACACTTTGATCAAACTTTTTCTAAAGAAAGAAAAGTTGTTTACTTATTAATACTTGGTAAAATATGGTGACAAGAAAAAGTATGTGCACTTTATTGGATTTCTTATATTTTTGCATATTTGTCACACTTAAATGTTTCCAACCACCAAACACATTTTAATATTAGCCCAACCCGAGTGAATACAAAACGCTGACGATTATTTCATATATTATGGAGAAAAGCTATCCAAACCTCATCAAGTCTGTGCACAGAAAGAAAATGGACCCCTTAAATCATGGATTAAGTGTGATCAACCACAGTTTTTGGAAAGCTGAGTAAAGGGAAAGGGTTACAAAGGGATTTCTAAGGCTTTTGGAAGAGTAGCGGCCTAACTACCAAAATTACTACAGGAGAGCTTCAAGCAACCCCAGATCAGCAAACTCCCATCACCAAATTTGACTACAGAGTTCAGAAACCTACATCCTGAAACGACCATTGAGCAATAGGGTTTATAAACGGCAAAATAGAATAGAGTTGTATTAGACCCAGTGGAATAAAAAGGTAAACAAATGAGCCTTGAAACAAACAGCTTTGTCCTGTCAGCTTTACTCTTGGTAAATATTTATCTCACACTAAAGTATTAGAATACTTCGGTGTGATTGCTAACTCCAGTAGTTCACATCCTAAATTGGACCATTGTTTTACTGTTGGAGTGGTCCTTCCAATATACAGTCATATGTCCTATCTATCATGTAACTTTAACCATTTTGCAGCGCTCTCCCATGTCGGCTGTGAAGGGAATACAGCAGCTCTCACTACACCACAAACACTTATTATTGTTGCCAGAATGAGAGGATTAATGCGTTTAATTTGTTGCCTACTGTCCAGTTGAAGCCTATTGAAATTAGCTTGTGTCACACTCCTAATCTCAATAGGTATGGTGTTCTTTTTATGAGATGCACACAGGGGTTAATTTGAAGGGGAACAAGAGGGAGTATTTTACCCCAACCTCCCAAATAGGGATCAGACAGGCTCCCCCAGCTTTATACTGTATGTTGTATTTATTGACTTGTTTTTTTTACCAGAATACATAGACTTCATAGCAATGGACATTCCCTGTCTGTTTCTTCCTGCTCTGCCCTGTGTGTCCTCTGACCTCTGGCTTCACAAATGAAGTGGTGGATGCAGAGTTGTAATGGGACACGTCCCTTTGGTCTTGTCAGTCCACAGAAAAGAATTTTCTCAAAAAGATCATCATCTCGTGTATATGTTTTTAGCTTTTGTGTTCTTTGCGACAAGCTGGCCCCTGTCCAGGGTGTACCCTGCCTACGGCCCAAAGTTACTGGGATAGGCTCCAGTCACCCGCAACCCCTAACGGGAATAAGCGGTAGAAAATGAATGAATGAATGTTCTTTTTGGTCAGCAGTGGTTTTCACTTTGAAACTCTCCCATAGATGCCATTTTTGCCCCATCTCTTTCTTATTGTAGAATCATGGCACTAACCTTAAAGGAGATATATTCTGCAAAATCAACTTTTCTGAGCTTTCTACAATGTTATAATGTTCTCTCATCAAAAACATACCTGGAGTTTCATTCATTCATGTCTGTTGAGTAATCCTGTATTCTCTAGTGCTTCAGAACGCCCAGTTGCACAAACCTCCGCCTCTTCCACGAACCCCCGCCCACTCCAGGAAGCACTGACCAATCAACAAATCAACAAGCCCTCTACATCCAAAGTGATCTCATTCATTTATCTAAAAAAAGGTGTACAGCTCTGCTTCCACAGATTTCCTCACATACATTTTTTTTTAATTTTGCAGTAAAATGGCATGAAAAAAGTTTAAGCAAGTGAAGAGCTCTTTTTCACTGATTATGTTCAAAACAAGACAACAGAGCTGCCCTCTGCTGGTCTCTTCACCTGTTTCTTTACTGGACCAGTAGAGTACTTATTAAAAAAACATTCTCTTTTAATCAGATAATGTTTTTTTTAAAGGTTGTAAAACATGCAGCGCTGTTCTAGAGGTGACTAAGAATTCTGTGTGTATTGAGAGGGGCACACTCACTATTTTAAGATGTTTATTGCAACACTAAATTAAACCCTATATCCCAGGACTTCTTAGAGCACACTCGCCAACAAGAAAAGTCTTTATTGTGAACAGAGTCACTATCTTTGGCTCTGGAGAAATGAGGTTGTGTTTTCACATTGAGTAATCTGTGGCAAGGTTAGGTCAAGGCAATAATTCAATCAGTTAGCTTCCTCCACAACAGCCTTTGAGGAAACTGCTTAATGTCCCAGTGAATTACAGAGTTTAAAAAAGGGTCAGAAAGTCAACTATGTGTTCGACTTTTTGTGATCCAGCAGTCTTGTTTGGAGAAAGAAGAAATGCCTGGTTTAAAATAAAGTGTTCTTATTCAGAGCAATGCAGTTCAGGGGCTGACAAAAAGGAAGTAGGACCCCTCATTATTCCTGTTTGAAAATCTCTGGCTTATAGTCGCTCAGAGGATTGACTTTAAAAGACTGTGGTTTGGGAAGTCTCCAAATCTGTCAGCACCAAAGTCAATCTCTGACATGTTAGTGTATGAACTTCTGAATTAAGTCAGAAGGCAATGAAGCAGCATTTTATTTTCATGTAACAATGTACCCCTCGAAGAGAAACACTGGCATAATGTAATGGCAGTCAACTGTGAAGAAGTAAAGCTTAATACAGTATTTCATATTTGGGGTTTAGAATCTAAGGGGAGTGACATTCAGCAAAAAAGGGCCACAATTTGATCAAACTTTAAAGAGAGAAAGGTGTTTACTTATTAATACTATAGTTGGTTAAATATGGTGCCAAAAAAAAGGTATGTGCACCTTTCTAGATTTTATATATTTTTGCACATTTCAAATGTTTCCAATCACCAAACACTTTTTAAAGTAAGTTCTATGTGCAAAACTAAGTGCACCCCTTAAATCATGGATTAACTCTGATTAAGCACAGTTTTTTTTTTAGAAAGCTGAGGAAATGGAAAGGGTTACAAAAGGATTTCTAAGGTTTTGGGACTCCAGCAAACTATGGTCAGAGCCATTATTCACAGAGAAGACTTGGAACAGTGATGAAGCCTTTTAAGAGTGTCTGAACTACCAAAATTACTGCAGGAGCGACTCATCCAGGACATAGCTCAGGTCCTGACACTGGAAAACAGCCTCAGATCAGCAAACTACCACCACCACAATGTACTCCAGCAGTAATCTAAGTAGTGCTGGGAAAAAAATGTATTTTAGATATATATCGCGTGATAAAGGTATTGTGATATGCAGTGATATTTACCACCTTATATCAATACTTCAGATGTGATGTCATGCTACAGTGCTGCACTGTTGTAACAGTCAAAATATGGGCCAAAAGTGCTCAAGAAGAGGAGCATTGCACTTCTAAGCTCTTGGATATGGGATTATAGTTGTAAAGAAATAAAATGTATTGATGCATGTAGAATGATTAACTCAAAAATCCCTAATTTGTGACTTGCATGCAGCGGCTTTCGCAAATAAATTCTAATTTGCAAATGTATTATTGGTAATTATTTCAAAAATGAATTAAAAATGCGCAGTTTCTCAGGTGAATTGTTGAATCTGCATTTGTGGATCGCCCCATTCGGTGCATTCATCACTTACTTGGACTGCCAAATATTGTGACACAAATAAAAATATACTAAAAGGTTCCATATTATGCTTTTGTACACCTCTGCATTAGTATACTGCTCAAAAAAATAAAGGGACCACTTAAACAACACAATGTAACTCCAAGTCAATCATACTTCTGTGAAATCATACTGTCCACTTAGGAAGCAACACTGATTGACATCAGTTTCACTGCTGTTGTCCAAATGGAACAGACAACAGGTGGAAATTATAGGCAATTAGCAAGACACCTCCAATAAAGGAGTGGTTCTGCAGGAGGTGACCACAGACCACTTCTCAGTTCCTATGCTTTCTGGCTGATGTTTTGGTCACTTTTGAATGCTGACGGTGCTTTCACTCTAGTGGTAGCATGAGACGGAGTCTACAACCCACACAAGTGGCTCAGGTAGTGCAGCTCATCCAGGAATGGTACATCAATGCGAGCTGTGGCAAGAAGGTTTGCTGTGTCTGTCAGCGTAGTGTCCAGAGCATGGAGGCGCTACCAGGAGACAGGCCAGTACATCAGGAGACGTGGAGGAGGCTGTAGGAGGGCAACAACTCAGCAGCAGGACCGCTACCTCCTCCTTTGTGCAAGGAGGAACAGGAGGAGCACTGCCAGAGCCCTGCAAAATGACCTCCAGCAGGCCACAAATGTGCATGTGTCTGCTCAAACGGTCAGAAACAGACTCCATGAGGGTGGTATGAGGGCCCAACGTCCACAGGTGGGGGTTGTGCTTACAGCCCAACACCGTGCAAGACGTTTGGCATTTGCCAGAGAACACCAAGATTGGCAACTTCGCCACTGGCGCCCTGTGCTCTTCACAGATGAAAGCAGTTTCACACTGAGCACATGTGACAGACGTGACAGAGTCTGGAGACGCCGTGGAGAACGTTCTGCTGCCTTCAACATCCTCCAGCATGACCGGTTTCGCAGTGGGTCAGTAATGGCGTGGGGTGGCATTTCTTTGGGGGGCTGCACAGCCCTCCATGTGCTCTCCAGAGGTAGCCTGACTGCCATTAGGTACTGAGATGAGATCCTCAGATCCTTGTGAGACCATATGCTGGTGCGGTTGGCCCTGGGTTCCTCCTAATGCAAGACAATGCTAGACCTCATGTGGCTGGAGTGTGTCAGCAGTTCCTGCAAGACCAAGGCATTGATGCTATGGACTGGCCGCCCGTTCCCCAGACCTGAATCCAACTGAGCACATCTGGGACATCATGTCTCGCTCCATCCACCAATGCCACGTTGCACCACAGACTGTCCAGGAGTTGGTGGATGCTCTAGTCCAGATCTGGGAGGACATCCCTCTGGAGACCATTCACCACCTCATCAGGAGCATGCCCAGGCATTGTAGGGAGGTCATACAGGCACGAGGAGGCCACACACACTACTGAGCCTCATTTTGACTTGTTTTAAGGACATTACATCAAAGTTGGATCAGCCTGTAGTGTGTTTTTCCACTTTAATTTTGAGTGTGACTCCAAATCCAGACCTCCATGGGTTAATAAATTTGATTTCCATTGATAATTTTTGTGTGATTTTGTTGTCAGCACATTCAACTATGTAAAAAACAAAGTATTTAATAAGAATATTTCATTCATTCAGATCTAGGATGTTATTTTAGTGTTCCCTTTATTTTTTTTTGAGCTGTGTATTTTACATTTTATAGCTCAAAATAATGTATATGTATGAAAAATGTCTTCCTTTGGGAAACTTTGACTTTGCAGAGAACGCTTGGATTAGATGTGCGACGCCCCCCACTGGCAACGGTGGGGAATGGACAGAGCATAAGCACAGCTATTAGCAACATGACGCTAACAGATAGATAAATAAGCTGACTGCTTCGTTTGCAATGCCAACGGTTTAAGCCCTAAAATGTCTAGGTAGAGCTGTGAGACCAAGTGTTTTCAGCTCCTGGGAAGGGCAGCTCCTCAGCATACAGGATTACTCAAACATGTGTGAATGAAATAAAATGTTGCACTCTTTTGAACAGAAATGTTGAAAAAAAAAAAGATGTTTACTTTCTTAAACTTTTTTGTATGATACTATTTTACTACAGAATGACAAATGTCTGTGAAAAATCAGTGGAAACAGAGCTGTACTGTTTTTGTTTTTTTGTTTTTTTAGGTAAATGAATGAGAGCAGACTGAATGTAGAGGGCTTGTTGATTGGTCAGTGCTTCCTGGAGCGGGCAGGGGGTCTTGGGAGAGGCGGAGCTTTGTGGTACTGCAGGGTAGTCCCAAGGTCTTAAAAGTATTGAATATGTAATAAATTTGATTTTGTCAAAATCAAGGCCTTTAAAGTTTTAAATATTATGAGTAGGTATTAAATTATGTTTATCTGTCTTAAAATTAATCTCAATATAATGTTGATATTACAAAAAATTAGAGTCACTGCAATAACAAAATGTATTTACTGAAGAAATGTTGAAAGAAAGAAATGTAGTTCTTTCATCTTTATTAGACTTTTAAAATAAAACCCTTGAGTACTACAGATAATTCTTTAGTGTAAATACATACAGATTATTGTCTTGTTGGTGATAATGCTGGCATTAAATTTCACTTCAAGTGGCATTAAAAAGTCTTAAAAAGATCATAAATTTCACAAAACAAAACATGGCGCTACCCTGTACTGAGCATTCTGAGGGCTCAGAATGGCAGCACATTAGCATACAGAATTATATGCAAGTTCTCTAAACACTGCATCATTTCTCTTATTTTAATGTATTGTAATTGTAATAAAAAAGCCATGTTCCTTCCTTGTTTTCTTTCTCTTAAACAATGCAGAAGCCTCATTTAAAAGTGTGGTTGCAGATGGTCACACAGTTCTTTTATGTGTGACTCAGCACATCTCTGCTTTATGACAACAGTCAGTGAATGCTAACACCACTGCTGGAGTACGCTCCCAAAGGCATAACAGACTTTTACACAACTTACTGAGGAGATGGGGCTAAATTCACTCTAAAGTGCTTCTCTTTGCTATCATCCCTCACTGCTGGTGGGACGGGAGTCAGAATGTCCCACTGAGGGACACCAGGCTCTTGCATAGCTCAGGGTTACATCATCCTCAGAGCTATAAGTTCCACTGGATGTGACAGACCAGAGTGTAAGTCTGAGGACAGTGTGTCTTTTCTACTCCACCTACAATGGAGTTATTAGTCTGTAGAAGCTTGGGTTAGAGCAGTGTTTCCCAACCAGGGAACCAGGGACCCTCAGGGGTATGTGAGCACTTTACAGGGGGTACTTGGGAATTGTTTCATTCATAATTTATTTCCAAGATGATAAAGAAATATTTGTGATCTTTTCATATTCAGCTATTGAAACTAATTAAAGACAAGCTTATTAATGTATTGTGTCAGATATTTTAGGTTTAATAGCTTGTTTTAAAGGAGAGTTAATTAAATTGTGATTTTATTCTTTAAGTTTATTCTCGATTTACTGGTCGATCTATGTTCCTACTCTCACCTATAGTCATGAGCATTGGGTCCGAAAGAACCCAAAGGACCGAAAGGACAAGATCCCGGATACAAGCTGGGAGCTCCCTTAGAGATAGGGTGAGGAGCTTGGTTACCCGGGAGGAGCTCGGAGTAGAGCCACTGCTCCTCCACAGTGAGAGGGGCCAGCTGAGGTGGCTTGGCCATCTGTTTCGGATGCATGTCCCACCGGGAGGAGACCTCAGGGAAGACCTAGGACACGCTGTAGGGACTATGTCTCTCAGCTGGCCTGGGAACACCTTGGGGTTCCTCCAGAGGAGCTGGAGGAAGTGTCTGGGGAGAGGGATGTCTGGGTGCCCCTGCTTAGACTGCTGCCCTGCGACTCGGCCCCGGATAAAGTGGAAGAAGATGGATGGATGGATGGAAGTTTATTTTTTAACATGAAATATATAGTAAGATAATTAAATGTCATTGGAGTTTTTGTTCTGTTTAATTTATAATCAAATGCATTATTAATTTTTATGACTAAAAAATAACTAAAAATAAAAACATATACAAGAATGCTGGAGAATTTATATTTACAAAGAAGTATAATATGTCTTTGTTCTAATTAGGGCAGCACTTATGAGCACTTTCTAAAAATCATTAACTTGTATGAGTGAGAAGGTAATCATGGTGGGACACAAAGCATTTAAAGAAATATGTAGGAAGTGCTGACCTATTTTATGATCCACATCTTAGGTCAAAAAGTATTTTTAGTCAGAGACTCGAGAGAATCAAGTGAAATTCTCATACTTGACATTAAAGCTACAGTCACTAATTTGTAAAGAAATAAAAATAAAAGGTATATTTACCATGAAGCAGTTGTGGAATGTAGCAAAGTAAAAGTACTTAGTTACTTTACTGAAGTACAATTTTCATGTATCTGTACTTTACTTATTTAAAATGATTAGTGTTTCTGTGTCATCATTGTAGATACAGTACATAAGTATAAAGATGCAGTAAAGTAGTACTCTTCAGAAAAAACTCACCTACAGATTCAGTCTCTTCTATTCCACCATGTGTCATAGTCCAGTCCTGGTTTTTGGTCTTTCCTCTGTCTTCCCCCTCCCCTCTTGTTCTGTGTTTGTCTGTTTCCTTGTTTGGAGATCTGTGGGCGTGGCTCCTGCCCCTGGGCTGACTGGCACACCTGCTGCTCATCCAGTAATCATCTGCTGCAGTATTTAAGCCTGGTCCTGTCTCCACTGCTCTGATCATCAGTCAGCCACTGTGGTGAACACACGCGAAGGCTTTGTTCCTGAAGAGATTTGTCCACTCCATGTGCTTTAACTTGTACTTACCTGGATTTTTCTGCTCTCTCCTCTAGCCACCATGCCAGCTAGCCTTTGGGTTCTTGTGAATACTTACCTTGTTCCGTCCGTTTGAAGATCTACTCCATCACCAGCCTTCTGCTCCCGATCATTGCTCCTCCTGCTTCTGTAAAATTCCATTCAGTTGTAATAAATTGCCTTAACTGTTCCTCCGTCTGCGTCTGCTTTTGGGTCCTGCTCCGCCATTGTTACGACACCATTAACCTTTTGTTTTCAGCAAAATCTGTCACTTTTAACAGTTCATTAGTTCTTGAGTCTGTGTGAAATACTTTTTTATGCACAAGTACATTTGTAAGTAAGTACTTTTATACTTTTACTTGCATGCAAGTTTTCTTAGTGGTAGACAGGAACTGGATACTTTTACTTAAGTAAATTATCTAAGTACATTTTGTGAAGAAAAAGTACTTTCTGACTATGTTTTGTAGAACATACTTGGAAGGCTTTACTTTTACTTGAGTAAAACTTTAAATTGTCTAAGGGAGTGGTTCCCAAAGTGGGGTTCGGGGCCCCCTGGGGGTCCGCAGAGGTACTACACGGGGGGCCCCCAGAGGCTGTCTAAATTTCAATTTTAATTTATTATTTTGTTTATTATTATTTCAGACACATGGTTTTGGTTTATAAAAACAAATAAAACATAAAAAATATAAAAAGTCAATGAAAATATTAAATACCTAAAAACATTCGAAATTAAATACAGTTGTATACTTGTTTTAAAATATTACTCTACAAAAACACTGATTATTGACTAAAAGTTGTTTTAATGTTTTTATTAAAAAAAAAAAAAAACATATGGAGAAAAATATGGCAGAGTCTTTTGAACAGAGGGAAGTTTTGGGGGTCCGCGAGGGGTTTTCAGAAATTTAAGGGGGCCACGACAGTCTTGACTTTGGGAATAGCTGGTCTAAGGAAGTAAAAGTAGTTGCAGTTTTCTGTGCTGTAGTGGGTAGCACATCTGACTTGAAATGAGAAGGTTCAAAAGTCAGGGAGGAAGACGAAATATTCAAATGTAAAGTAAATATTATTTTACTTTTTTACTTTTACTAAAATAACATTTTTGTTGGGTACTTTTACTTCTACTTGAGTAATATTATTTTTGAAGTAACAGTACTTTTACTTGTATAGCTTTTGAGTACTTTGTCCACCACTGCCTTGAGTAAATTTTTGCTCCTTTATGTGTACTTTTACTTTAGTAAAAAAAGAGTACTTCTTACAACACTACCAGGCAGTAATCTGCATTTTGTAATTAAGACAGGACTTATGAGCTGATGAAGAACCATGAATAAGAGGGTACTCTGGGTAGGACTGCTTATTTCTAAAAAAAAAAAAAAAAGAATGCATTACAAAGCCATAAAAGGTTGTTTATAGGAGCACAAGAATAACTGTACCTTCCATAAATACTTACTGAACCATTATATTGTGAGTGCATACATTTCTTATTCAGGTTGTTGATGCATGAGATATAATAAAAACTATTCCAGTAGCTATAGGAATCCAAGTAAACAACACGATAAAAGCATTGTTATTTACCATAAGTCATAACCTGTGTGCGTGTGTGTGTGAATCTACATAATGAGCAATTGCATACTGCTAAAACAGCCTTAACGCTCCCATATAGATTATTATTTATGTTTTATTTTTGATTGACAGTTTGCCAGTTACCAATGAAAGGCTGTCAAATGTCCAATTGGGGTCTAAGTTTGCTGTTAGCTTGTTTAAGGAAGGGTGACCAGATCTGCAGACCCACAAAGTAGGGCAAGGACATTTTTATTTATTTATGTTTATTTTATTAACTCACCAAGTAACATAAAAGCAGAAATCCATAGAATTTTCTGTCATGTAATTCAAAATACAAGAAGCTAGGGTTTAGGTGATGATATAAATAGTGACATTGTAAGTAAATTTAGCGACAAATGAGTGTTGTGACATTGGACGAGAAGCCTAAAAGTGGGTGTGTCCCTGCTAAATAGGGACATCTGGTCTCCCTAATTTAAAGAATTGTGTAAAGTAGAAAAATAAGAACAAGGATACTAACTAATGAGATGTCCTTGGTTGGATTCTTTATCATGGAACTACAGGTTCTACTATTTTTGTCCTCGCATAATTGAAATGCCTTTAAAATAGCACGAATGACGATGTTTACAACAATGTCCCGGTGGTGACTTCTCTCCAATGTCTATTTTTTTCACCAGATAATTACAGGGATATATTTCTATTATTAATATTTCTATATGATCAACTAAAAGACAATTTAGAGTCACATGGATACAATAAAAGACAGGCAACTCCAGGTCAGTTTCTCATCCTAAGAACAAATACTAATTTTCTTAAACACACTGAGATTTTCAGAGCCACAAAAGCCTGGAATGCATTACCATTCATTTTAATTAGAATCAATTTTTTTTTTTTAAACAACTAATTAAAGAAGTTTTAAAGAAGCTAATACCTGGAAAATGTTGTCAGACATGATTGATTTTAAGAATAGACTTTTTTCTTTCTTTTATCAAAATATGAAATGCTGGATCAGTGGTCAAGTGGATATTATCTAGAAATAGAGTATTTTTGTATGGAAATAAACTTTAGATTTGTAAATATTTACTAGACCTAATGTAACTGTAATGTATCTTTTAACATGTGTTAATGAAGCATGAACTGTAAGCTGTTAATAGGGCAAATTACTCCAGCAAAATCAAAAACACGCAAACAAAAACTGAAACACACACAATTTCGGAAACACACACAAAATTCAGACAAAATTCCGATCTTGTGTGCATTTTCGAAATTGTGTGCATGTTTTTGAATTTGTGTTAATGTTTCAGTTTTTGTTTGCATGTTTTTGATTTTGTTGGTGTGACTTGCCCTTCAGGGCCACCGTACATCTGTGACATGTGAGCTATATTGGGATATACAGTGTATTGTGATGAAGATTTGCTAACCACTTGTCCACCATGCAGTCCTCTGTCCTTTAATATATTATTACCCCCTGAGTACAAGCCAGTACATAAAAATAGATCTAATAAAATAACATGGTATAGGCCGATTTTTATCACCTATGGTAGGCCTACTTTTTACCTATGAATTATAGTGATAATAATCACCACTTTTAAGAAAATTCCCTAAGAAATCAGACATTTTAGCCCAAACAATAACAAAAATCCTGCTCCATGCTGTAGGTAAGTTGTAGAGTTGGCCCTGCTCTCAGGGCTCTTAGCCTCATGCATTTGCAGTGAGCCATGCATTTCATGTTCACGCTCCACACACTGGAGAACAAGTTGTCTGTTGTTGGTGCGATCATAGAGAATGACAAGGAATCATGAACAGTAGGAGCAAGAAGAAGATGCATGAATTCAGCAGTGCAAAGTCTTCATAATGTGTAAACTTTTAAAAAGGAGGTTCTTGATGCCAGTATTCTCAAGCTGGGGTCCAGCGACCATTGGTTGGGGGTCCACGAAAACATTTTAATTAATTGATAATGATTTATAATTATTAACTTTGTTACAGTATATCAATATAAACATTTATAAATGTTAATTGATACAACTAGCACAACAAAATACATATTCAGAGTGAATAAACCTTATTAATATTAGGTTTTAAGACATTTTAAACTCTGGATGATTGTGACGCCCCATGCAAGTCATGATAAGGAGTAGAGGACACTATAAGGGGGTGCTTGGGATCTTTTCTCACCTGTAAAGGGTCCCTGGCCCCAAAAAGTTTGAGAACCCCTGCCTTAATGAATTCATCCCATCAGCCACTTTTGAACACCACTTAGTCCATAAAAGTGCCAATGGCCTACAGTAAGAGCATACATTTAAAAGAGAGTACTGCCACCTAGTGTTCATTCACTTTATTGTCACTAACACAGAAGTGCAGCTTACGTTCTCTTTTGTAGTTGTTTTTATAGTGTTTTGTCATAAATGAAAGCAAGTCTTGAGAATTGTATAAGGATTTGGTTAACATTAAGAAGCACAGAACAACATTACAACAAACTTTCACTACTAAAAGTAAGTGCTATAAACTTCCAGATAATAGCATTTAAATATGGATCATACATTGTCTATTGTCATTCTCGCACAACATTCTACAGCAGTGAAAAAAAAAACAATTGTTTTTAAAACTAAGCTGTAGATGCTCTTTCCCTATACAGCATGTCTCACATGTAGTTTGGGTGCCCCCTGGTGTATACTTTCTGTCAGCAAAGATCACAGATAACCAAATAAAAGTAATGTCATGTTTTATTTTTCCAATATGTAATGTGGAGATGTGTGGTAATTACATGGATTTAAATAAAAAACATCTTGTCAAATTTGTTAATTCTGGGTCCACCGTTGGGTTTGTAGTTTGTTCTCTGCTTTTTATCCAAATATCCCTTTCTTCTTCTCTGTTCAAGGGAAACAACATCATAACCAACAATTCTAATATATGTATATGCTTTTTATACTATAGTCCCTTACCTTTTTCCCTGACTGTGTAGAGAGCCTCCATTCCTCCTTTCAGATGATCTGCCACGTGACAATGGAACAACCAGGTCCCAACAAACTGAGGACTCATCTTCACTGTCTGCACACATCACACCACATCAGAGGAATATTCACTGCATTAATGTAAGATCCAGTGTGAAAAGTGCAGTATGATTTCAGTAGTCTATATCTGCCTCTGAAGAACACTATATTTGCATGTGCTAATTGTAAGCCCCTGCGTGTGATTTCATGTTGTCATAAAAGATGATTAGATTTCATTACAGATTGTTGCATTTATTGGTTTGCATTGAATTGTGTATGTTGCCTGTCACTTGCCTGAACCCAAGTGTTGTGTAAGCTACAATTCAACTTCAGTGAGGTATACTATAGTTTACAAAGCTGAGGTATGCTTTCATTTTTTATTTGACTTTTATGTAACCAGAAAAGATTCAGAATCTCTTTTGCAGGGGAGTCCTTGCCCCATGGGACCTGTTGTACATGTTTTTGGCTTTTCATGTCTCCATAAGAAAATTTGTTCTCTGAATTTGACACATCCTTAAAAAGCAACTCAACCCTAAACCACTTTTTTAGTTGTTTTAGCTTATCAGCTGTACAGACAGGGCTTTAGAGGTACATCTCACTATTTATTGTTGGATTTTTTACCATTTTGTAAAAAAAAATCTGTAAAATTCACGTTTTGTGGTGAAAACCGTCAGAGTGCTGCTCTCCTGAGGTCAAACAGTGGGTACTACTGCTCAGTAGTTGCAGATAGACAAGTGTGAAGTAGTATTTGACTTTGTTACCACACCTCGCGCTCTCTCTCCCCTGCGCACTCATCCCAGTCCTATAATTGCCAGGTGTGGGTCGTTTTCCTAAAAACGCCACACAGTCCCCGCATTTATCGTTCAGTCCCCTCTGCCCCTCACATCCCTCTCACAGTGGGAGCGGAGTCAGGAACACCGGGCTGAGTCTGGCTCCGTGGAGGGAAAAAAATACAAAAACGTACAATCTGTCGCCTCCAAAATAAAAGTGTCAAGACATTTGTGGAACAAAGATGACAGAAGGCTAAATGAATGAAGTCACAAAATGATTTACTCTCCACATCCACATGACTCATGATTATTAGGTTTAGACACTTATAGTCTGATAGTAGACAACAAACACTAGGGTTAGGGTTAGGGGGCCACTTTTTTCCCAATGGGATGGGTTTGGATGTATTTTTTATTTTATTTTATTTTTTTTTCTGGGTTTTGGTAACTCTGCTGCAGAGAGCATCCATGACAGTCTCTGACAGCTGTCAGTCACTGGACCAGGCCTTGCTCCACCCTCAGTTCTCTCCCTTTGTCTCTGCCCACTTTTTGAGCAGTTTTCAATCTCTGGCAGTAGGCGGAGTGAGGCCAGCAGAACCTGGCTGGATGCTCAGCCTATTGCCAGTGGTGTAAAGTAATTAGATACTCAAGTAATTTACTTGCGTAATTTTTTTTAAAGGAAAAAGTACTTTCTGAGTACATTTTGGACCACTCCTAAGGGATCCACATCATCAGCTCCTCACCAAAAGTTGTTCCAAAAGGTTAATAAAGGGTTAAATTCTCCTCCTCCTCTGAAGCTCGTCTCCTGTCTGGCTGTGTGGCCCCGCCTCTCTACAAATTACCTACAATGCACTACAACCACTTTGCACTTGTGAAATGATATGATTTGACCATGTGCCACGACACAGCACACTCACTCCTAAGCATGTTACAGCAGCGTTGCTTACAGGCCGTTAGCACCACTAGATATCACCAAAAACTACACACTGCACATTAGGTGAACATATGTATGTATTATGATATGCTTTACCTGAAACGTTGCTGGGAACAGTTCATAAACATCAGTGCGATGAGGTCCTCCTCCAAGCTACAGACAGACAGAAGTTCAAACTTAGATATGTCATAACACTTATGTTTTCCATTTTATTTCCAAAGTTTTGCAGACCTTGAACTCGACGCTGTGTCCATGCCAGTGGGCTGTGTGGATGTCCATGTCAGTTCCCATCCCAATCAGGTACCAGTACACCTTATCCCCCACCTCCATGTTCAGACCCGGCAGGTTGGCGTACATGTACCCGTTAATCGCTGCACACAAAAACAAGATTTTTTACACGCTTTTTAACACAAAAAGCTAAGACGGGATGAAAACAACCATATGCTGTAGTAGTCCCTTGGTATGAATAATGTTTTGGTAAATCTCACAGTGCATCTTGTTGCTCTCGATAAAGGCTTCCTCGTCCTTCAGGTTTGGTCGTGGATTTCTGATTTGGGTTCTGATGTTTTCATCCAAATACCTGGATTATTAAGAAAGAAGGAAGAAAGAAATAATCATAAATAATTCTAGTTATAAACTGTATAAATATATTAGACAGCATACCAGCTTTCATTCTCATCAAACATAAGGAAAAGCATGGCAAACTCTTCTACTTCCTTCTTCAGCCCCAATGTCCTGCAAAAAAGAAGCCACAGTGAGTCCATGATCAAAGTGAAGCAGTATACTGATTTTTACAAGTACATCCACATTGGATCATTTTGTCTGAGACTGGCACCTACTTATTTTGCTAAAAGAGAGCTAAAGTAATGAACCTGTCTTTCCCGAGGAATCCCCCTGCATTTATGCAAAAATAGCAACTGCTATTTGAGAGCGTCTTGCGTGTGATTTGACTATCTGCGCAAAAAACTGCTGCAGAAAATCTGATACGTAAATGTGCATTTTGCAGTGCTTTGATTCGGTCCAGCCTGTCAATCAAATGAAGAGATGGATGTGTGAGAGACGTTTCAGAGAAACACACTACAGGTTTAACAGTAGCCTGTGCTGTTTCAGGGAAGGAGGAAGGGAAAGAAGAGAATCTTGTGTTTTCTATAGAAGTTTGATGTGGGACAGCACAAGTAGTGCATCAGGACAGGTACGTCTCATTAGGCAGATAACAAGGAAAAAAACAAGTAGACTAAAACTCTGACGTGACCGTCATCACACGTATGCTGTTTAAAGACTCCTCAGTCCCCACTGTGAGGACTTTAAAAGGATGTAGAACAGACTCATGGAAGCCCAGTGTTAAAGACAGCCCCAGTTCAGAAGAATTCGAGAAAAACGAAAGGAAAAAGTGTTGCAGCTGAAGTCTGTCTCTTTGTTGCTACCGGCTTCAAATCAACACATTAGTGTTGTATTTTCTAAATGAGCCCTTTTAGATCACTGAAAAAAAAGCATTTTCAATGCCCTATCTGTGCACCAACACAGGAAAAGCAGTACTCTTTCCTCCACTAAAACTTTGCACCTGCTTTTTCAGTGTGCTACATTTACACATTTGCACTGCCTTCATTTAGCAACTGTGAGAGACGCGAACCTCAGCTGCCACTGGGCTTGCTGCACTTTTAGCACATTTAGCGTGCACGCAAACCTTTCAGAAATCTGTTCTAAAGAGTATGAGCTTATGACCACTGTGGCTGGGTTAGTGGTAGTAAATTGAAACATGGAAATAATATTCCTTCCCACTGGCTCCACTCTTAAACATTTTGAATGCAATTAATTAGATGTGATTTTGGGGTCTAGTTCTATGGTGCTGTTAAAAAAAAAATGCAGTGTTTAATTTGAATAGAGCAAAGCAAGAGAAAATATTGTCACCAGATATCCACACATAAAAAGAGCCTACTTTAACACATTGAGAATACTGCTCTGACCTGGCCCAGCTGCGGCGGCAGATGACTAACGGCCCAATCAGGCCACTGTAGAGGTCCTTAAAGAGACACACACACACACATATGTCAGTGATGGTTTGAGTGGTACAAAGACTGTATATGTGTAAGTTTGTTCTTTATTTTACTTTATTGACGTCCGCAGTGGAGTAATAGGCAGAAACAGCACACTCTTCCTGTTCGTTGGTGGGCCCAGTGTTCTTATTCACATACCAGTAGTAAGTATGAGTCTCACCTGGAAGAAGACATTGAAGAATCTTAAAGAAATGGAATGTGAAATTATATATTCTTTATTCTGCCTTATTAATCTACTGTACCTTTGAATACAACAGGAGAAAAAAAAACAAGGACGCATGGCTAATATACAGAATAAACTGCGTCTTGACTGATGCGATTTGAAAATTATACAGCCATCCAAAGAAATAAAGCAATGCGTAAAGCTTTATGTTAGTAGTTGGTCAGATGGGATTAAGCATGGTGTTGTGTATAAGTGAGGTTTCATGCCCTGCCACTGTGCTGTTCTTGACTGGTACCTGGTGCAGTGACGTGGACGTCTGGAGTCTCGGTCTTCACTCCATAAGCATGTATGGAATACGGGCGAGATGCCATGTTTTTGAAAACCACCTTCACTTTGTCTCCAACGTTAGCGTGAATCATGGGGCCTGGAAACAGTGGAAGCTAAGTTTAAATCATGTTTTACATTTTTAATTCACAAATGCTTTCAACTACTTTGCCATCACACATTTAATATTAGATTTACACATAATGTTGAATTAAATGACTCCTGGTAAAACAATCCAGTATTTTGTTCAGTGGTTAATTTATGTGTGATAGAGACAGACTGTAATACCTAGCAATAAATCATTTTGTATCATATTGTTGATTAAATTCAGAGATAGAAAGAAACTAGATTCCCAGCGGACTCAATTCAGTTCAATTCAGAAAGGTAATATGAACAATATTGTTTTGAATATTTCATAAAAATGACCCATACCCTATGTGTCCTCAGATATGAGGTAAATATGTTTAAGGTGAGAGAGGAGAATTTATTACCAAGACAGCAGTAAAGCAGCAAAAGTAGTTAAAAACAAAGTACATTTTGTGTCTTTGGTTAAAATATCTTTGTGTGTATATGCTGTATCCAAACATTCTCAAGTGGCAAACTCATGGCTTCATCTTTGGTAAAAATGATGTGAATTTTGGTAGAATTATCCAATTTATTTAACGGGAACTATGAAACACCTCAAGTTTTTAACCACTTTACTCACACTTCACTGGCTGATTAATAATCGACTAATTGAAACAATAATCGACAGATTAATCAATTATCAAAGTAATCGTTGGTGATACAGCTGATTTATTAAAAATTTTATTTTTCAGAATGAGCAAGTTGTTTATGTTTACAGTTTTGTTTTGTTATAAAAATCCACTCATCAGCAATTGTGCAATCAGAAAAGCAGAGAGAGCTGCAGGTCCAGGTTGCTAAATGCTGCAGACACAGCTCACATCAAAGCTACAAAACCAGTTGGCAATAAACCTAAAAGGGCTCTATTTAAGAAAATAAAGTAATATATAATTAAAACATATGATAGTGTGGAGTCTCTCAAGTAGCATTATTTGTTGTCTGATAAAACATTCTGGAGTACTGTTGCGAAATATGTTAGCTGCTGTATGGTGCAGGCAAATCTCAAGTAAGCCTAATTATGCTTAGGTGCTGATTCTGTCTGTAAAATGTGACTGAATTGTGGAGAATAAGCTTTAAAATGAGGTAAAATATGTCCATGTTGACTAAAGTTTAGCTCTGGTTATAAAACTTGTGCACAAACACAACTTTGTGTACAAACCACTCAGTGTTAGAGGTTAAATGGCTTAGTGTAGGTTAGCTTAGCTAATGAAAGTGTTAAATGTGAAAGATCATGATAAAGAATTGGGCTGACTCCTGATGACATTAACAAACCAGTGCCATAGAAGAAACTGAATCTGTTGGTGGTCTCTTCTGTCTGATGTTTCTAAGTAAGAGTACTACTTTACTACATCATTTATATTTAGGTACTGTATGTCTCCAGTAAAATCAAAACCAAATAATATTAAACAAAACTCAAAACACTTTGTACTTCAAGCCAATTCAAAACACGTAGTGAAGTAAAAAGTACAGTTATTTGCTTTAAAATGTAGTGAAGTAAACATACCCCTACAAACGGGTATAGTATAAATACTTGAAAATTGTACTTTGCTTTTATTTCATAGAAACATGTTTTAAGGTAATCTCTGCACACCTGAGAAAACAACAGGTGCGTAAGAGGAGGAGTACTCAACTTTAAAAAAAATCATGAACTTCTCAATGATCAACAATGATCATGCACTTCTCACTCTTCATTAAATTATTCATTTCAGTCTGTTAGACCTTCATCAGGCATGAGGACAGCCCTGTCCCACCACCTTTTAAAAGTTTAGCTGCTGCCTCCAAAAGCATCATCCCATTAGGATCGAGAGCAGTCTCCTTATAACATTACTGACCCCAACATACAATTATCATACAAAATTAATACAACATTTATATTACCCTTCTTACATCAAAACTACATTCATGTGTATATACATTCATGCCTGATGAAGGTCTAACAGACCGATTTTAATTTAATTTAATGAAGGGTGAAACAGTGTGGGGGAGTCTCAGGATTTGTTTTTTCAAATTTCATAGAAACATAAAAGGACCATGACATAAAAAAAAAAAAAAAACAGATTCTAATAATTACCCATAATGCCGAGGTGATCCATATCTGGCGTTCTCTCCACTTGTTTGGTGAACCTGTCGCTGGTGTACTCCCTGTAGACCACTTTCTTATACCTAGAGCCTATAAATCCACCATCTTTGTTCAGGTAGGTAGTCGCTGGACTGCATTTATGTAAAGGATCTGAATTAATTTACAGCTTTCAGAAAGTAAGTCAAATATCATGAGTTTTGTTTGTACTTGTCCTGGTTGCGGAACATCTCCTCCTCCCAGGTCCTGTTGGGGGAGTAGTCCCAGTCCATCTCTACAGCAGCAATGTAGTATGTTTTGGAGTGGAGCATGACCTCGCCCTGTCTGTGGAACATACTACACTTCTGTACAGTGTAGTTGGCCCTCATCCCGCCGCGATAGTTACTCACTGTAGGGGACACCACCTCAAACTGTCCTGAAAGGGATCAAGAGAAAAATGTAAAAAAAATATGCCAGCAGTAGCTCAGTAGGTAGAGTGACTCGCCCACTAACTGGACGGTTGGCGGTTTGAACGAAGCTTCTGGCAACTGCCGTTGTGTCCTTGGACAAGACACTTCACCCACCTCCCAGAATGAATGTGTTAGTGTGATCGTGTGTTTGGTGGTGGTTGGAGAGAGTGTAGATGCGGAATGGTGGCAAAGTCTCCGTCAGTCTGCAGAGGTAGCTTTTTACCACTGAATCTCTTTGCAAAAATGATTTGTTTATAAGATGATAAGAAAATATTTGTGAAGATGCTCAAATGCAAGAATTATTTGAAAATTGTAGGATTTTTACATTATATTTAGATTTAATAGATCCATAGGGGATTTATTTAAGTATTTTTTTTTCTTTTTGTAGTATAGTCATGAGTTAAAAATGCATTTTAAACATAAAATATTTTGTAAATTAAGTAAATTTTATGTACATTTAATATAATATAATATTATATTGTTATATAATAAAGTAGGTAACATGTCTTTGTACTCATAAACACAGATGTTTTATATGACACTTTCTGAAGAATCACCAACATGTATGAGGGAGGGGGTGCTCATGGTATGACACAACAGAGGGTACACAACAGGGCTTGACATTCACTTTTTTTTTTTATCACTGGCCATTTTGGCCAGAGTTAAGTTAAAAGTTAATAGCCATTTAGGTTTTTCACTAGACATAGTTTAGATGTTAAAATGCTGATTCATGTGTAGTATATAGGACATATATGATGTTTTTACAATTCTTTTGAAAATTATTACTGAAAATTTACTTTTAAAACAAAACGTATTCATGCAGTCCAAGGGCCAAATGCACTAATCTTTTTCATGTAATGAGATTATATGCAAACAGATCTATGATTAAACTTCCTTTATTTATAATTAATTATAATTATTACATTATTATGGTAGACAGACTTGTTAGACTCCCTACCAACCACTTATTTAATGCACAATAGAATCAAAATAGATGACCTTTACAAATCACAGCACTCCCTCGCGGGCCAAATAAAACCCCTTGGAGGGCCAAGCTTGGCCCACAGGCCCCACTTTGGGCAACACGGCTCTAAAGAGCTTAAATTTGTCTCTCCATTCATGATTTCCTATAGGTTTAAAATAATGGGGATTTGTAAGCATAGCAGTAGAAAGTCAGGCCTAAAGTAGTTCAAATGAAAAGATAAAATAAATCCAACCATACAAAGTGGCTAGTGAGACTGAATATGGTACCAGCCAAAATGGAAATCTATCCTCATTTGGCCTGTTGGCTCGTCTTAATGTCAAGCCCTGATACACAAGACGAAAAAAGTTGGGAACCACTGCTTTAGCCTTGTTTTTTGGCTTACTTATTCACTTTAATAATAATGAACCAATAGCTTGATGTCCTATACAAATTTTGATCCCTTCTTCTTATACTTAAGTGAATGACAGTGGCAACATTAGTATGTATTCTGGTAAGTCACTATCCTGGCTGTCACATTAAGTTTAGTACAGTGTAAGAGTGCGGTGTGTTACCCATGCTGTCTGGCTCCATGGTGACTGTGTGAGAAACATGGGGGAACACACTGATGGTGTCTCGGCGGTTCTGTCTGAAAATGAAGCGGTTTCCTTTGAAATAAAGGCTGTTGATGTCTGTCTCCGTGCCCAGTCCAGACAGGTGCCACGACACTTTGTCCCCTTTACACATGGTCAGGCCCGGGACGTTTCTGTACACGAAGCCGTTTATGGCTGAAGGTTGGACAGAAAGAAAAAACATTTTAATCACTGAAATTGTAGGAAGAACATTCGCTTTTACAGAAGACAGACTGATGGAAGGTAGATAGAAAAAACACATTGCTATTTTTTCACAGTGATGCCCTTTTCTCCATTTATCCCAGGGAAGCCAGGTTTTTTTAGATTGCAGAAATTGAATTTGACTTTGAAGCTTATTAGGACAAGACATTTTTATAGCATGTTTACTGAGCACTTCTCTGTCTTTCAAAAAGTATTTTTGTTGTACTTGTTATTGTTTATTATGCTCTGGTTGCCCCAGTTCAACAGCTTATGTTAGACGATTTGTAAAAATTTGTGGTGAAGTACCATGGACAGTTCCACTTGCAGTGTTTCCCAACCAGGGGTACGAGAAGACCCTAGGGGTAAGCGAATACTTTACATGGAGTACTTGGACTTATTTCCTATATATATATATATATATATATATATAAATATATATATATATAAAATATTTGCAATCTTTTCATATTAAACTTATTGAAACTTGTGAAAGATAAGCTCAAGTTTCTCATTAACGAGTGATTGTTTAAAAAATGATTTATTAAAATGAGGTGAAAATTCTAGAAATATTATTTGAATTGACCGATTTAAACCTTGTTTCAAAGGAGAGTTGTTTAAATGGTTTTTCATAATTTTTTATTTTTTTAGCTGAAAATTATAGTAAAATTAGTCAATGTAATAGAAGTTTAAATTGTTATATTTTAGTTCTTCTTTTTTTTTTTGTATTGTATTTTTGTATGTATTGCTGTTTTAAAGGGATTTTATTTGTAATTTGAATTAAATTTTCAAAGCAACAAAGGAAAATTTGCTTTTACAATAAAGTAAGTAGGGAAGAAAAGGACTTGGTTTCCACAAAAACAATTACACACCACAGTTCATTCATTCAACAAAAATGAGAATGGCTTTTTACTGCTCTATAACCAAGTATAAACAGAAAAACATGTATATTATATTTTTAAGTACAGGTTTAGTCAAATATTAAAATGGTGTACGTTCTACTCACCGTGCATTTTGTTGCTCTCCATGAAGCCCTCGTCATCCTTCCTGACTGTGGTGGGAGATCTGGTGTAAGTCCTGATGTTCTCATCCAAATACCAGCTCAGGTTCTCATCAAAGACTGTGGCCAAGAGGTGATACTCTCTGTTATAATTTCTCTACAGTGGAAAAAAATATACAACACAACAATTATTTTACTCTAAATGTATTATTTTTAAGTCTTGTATCATTAAAAACATTTTAATTTCATTCTGAAATACTCTACTATCTGTTTAAGTTCCATTGTTAAGTCTCTAGACTATTACCTGAACCCCTTTCTTGAGTGTCCCGGGACGGCAGATGAGGAGGTGTCCCACCAGCCCAGTGTTGGAGTCTTTGACGGGGTCCACAGCAGAGTAGTAGAGGTAAGTCAGGCAGTCAGCCTCTCCGTCCACAGGGCCTGCATCAATGGGGACTGTCCACTCGTAGGTGTGTGTTGTCCCGGGACGTACCATTGCGGCTGGGTGAGGGGTCACCACTCCTTAAAACAAAATATTCTTAATTATCTTTTTTTCTTTTCTTTTATTTATTTTTTTTGTATTCCCCTCTTTATAGTGTGCTATTGCAAGCTATGAGTGATGCCATCATTGCTTCCATTCAGATTTTCAAACCCAAAATTTTACTGTTACAGAATGCTCATAATCCGACAACTTAAAGGGGCTATATTCTGCAAAATCAACTTTTTTTTAAAGCTTTCTACCATGTTATAATGTTGTTCCCTCATCAAAAACATACCTGGAGCTGTGTTTTGTTTCATTTGTGCCTGTTTGAGTAATCCTCTGTTCACTGGTGCTGAGTTTTTGAGGCCTCAGAACGCTCAGTTTCACAAACCCCCACCTCTCCCATGAAGCTCCGCCCACTCCAGGAAGGACTGACCAATTAACAAGCCCTCTACATCCAGTCTGCTCTCATTCATTTATCCAAAAAACAGTGTACAGCTCTGCTTCAGGGTGCATGGTGGCAGAGCGGTTAGCGTTCTAGCCTCCCAGCAAGGAGGTCATGGGTTCGAGCCCCGGGCGGACCAATACACACCATCACACGAACTCTCTGGGTGGAGTCTGCATGTCCTCCCCGTGTTACCGTGGGTTCTCTCCGGGCACTCCGGCTTCCTCCCACCGTCCAAAGACATGCATGTGTTAGGTGAATTGGTGACTCTAAAATTGCCCCTAGTGAATGTGAGAGTGAATGGTTGTCTGTCTGTGTTCGTCTCTGTGTCAGCCCTGCGACAAGCTGGCCCCTGTCCAGGGTGTACCCCGCCTTCGGCCCAAAGTTACTGGGATAGGCTCCAGTCACCTGCGACCCCTAACGGGAAAAGCGGTAGAAAATGAATGAATGAATGAGCTCTGCTTCAACTGATTTCTAGCAAAATGGCATCATACAATGTGATGAGTCCTATGAACTGCAGAGTAAGATGTCCAAGCTACTACAAGATGGTTAGGGAAGCTGGGGTCCTTCAGTCACATGGTTGCCTGGACAGTTGCCTGACCAAAAATTGTCATAAAAGTACAAGAATCAGACGATGGCCAATTGTCTAAAGAATTATTATTATTATTTTTCTTTTTTGACCTCTAAAGTGAAGTGCTTTTTTTTTTATTAATTTTGTTCAAAAGACCTGCTGCCCTCTGCTGGTTTCTTCACCTGTTTCTTTAGGGCACTGGTAAAGCATTTTTTAAAAAATATTTTCTTTTAGTCAGATAATGTTACTAAAGGTTTTTAAAACATGTAATGCTGTTCAAGAGCTGACCAAGACTGTTTTAAATTTTTTTGGGGAAAAAGGATAATATAGCCCCTTTAATGCTGTGGTCTAGCATGTGTGTCTGTAGTTATGTTATAAACCAACTTGGCTCCTTCTTCAGCTCCCTCAGTCTCTTCTCTGTGTGGGTCTCTAAACACACAACAGCAAAAATATCACAGGAAAAATATCCAAATTGCAGCATATAAATAACATTATGATGTGAATGTACCCTCCAGTTCATTGTGGTAGAGCGTCCCGTCCTGCTCCACGCTGTACTGGACTCCATGGGGCTGGATGCTGTATGGACGACTGGCTTTGTTCTTAAAATGCACTCGGATGGTGTCTCTCTCCTGGGCTCGGATTACAGGACCTGAGGACAAACAAGCAAACAGGATTTAACATTTTTATACAGGCAACAGTTTAATTTGCATGTATTGTGTTACTTTGTTTGCAGTTTCTATTTGTTAACAGCAACAAAGTCTCAAAATCTGTCTCTTTTGCATTTTTTCTGATTACCTAAATTCAAGATAATAATAATAAATCTGCCTGCCTTTAAAATAAAAATATAAAATAAAAATATAACAATGTTAACTATTACATTTAATTATTTACTATATATTTTATGTTCAAAATAAAAATAAATTATAATCCTAAACTCATAATAGATTTACTACAAAGACTTTTTTTTTTTTATAATTCCCCTTTGAAATAAGCTATTAAACCTAAAAAGATGTAACAAAATATAATATTATAATAATATAATAATATTCTGTAGCACTTTCATCATTCATTGAGACACTTGTGCTTGTCTTCCATAAGTGTCAATGGTTCAATATCAAACAATTGCAAATATTTTCTTATCTTCATGGAAATAAATTATGAAATAATTCCAAGTGCCCCCTGCAAAGTGCTTGCATACCCCTGGGAGTCCCCATACCCCTAGTTTGGAAACACTGGTGTAGGCCAACAAAAGGAAACTTTAAACTAATTGTTTTGGCACCACTGTTTTTGTTAATTTTTTTTAGCTAATAAACCACCTAACACATAAAAAATATCTGAAGCCACATTGCTCATAGTGATATGTTGATTAAAAAAGTATGCTTGATAATAAAAATGTTTGTGTAGATTACCCAGAATCCCTAGGTGCTGCTCCTCAGGGCTGCGTAACATCTTGGTCATAAAAGTATTATCTGTGTACTCCACATAGTGGGCTTTTTTGTAGCGGCTCCCGATCCGCTGTGGTCCTCTGCTCACGAACATGTCTGCCTCACTGCGGAGACACAAAAGTTATGTTTAGAGAGAGTGAGTAAAATGGCCAATAAGGTCATTTTTGGTATTACATTTTTGGTGACATTGGTGGCAATATAAATGATAATTAATTAAAATGAATCGCACAATAACATACATAAAATATTTCCTTTTGGCATATGGCTACTATTTAAAACTCATTTGGATTATTCTTTGGATGTTTATAACATTTTAATTAAAGAGGCTATACTGTGCATTTATTTATATTGTAAAACATTATATTGTTAATGGTCACCTCTAGAACAGCATTGCACATTTTACAATTCTATCTGACTAAAAGAAAACATAAAAAAAAAAAAAAAAAAAAAAAAAACTTGACCGTTGGCATAAAGAAACAGGTGAAGACACCAGAATCAGAGAAAAAAAAAGCTGTATACTTTCTCAAACTTTTTTGTATGATACCAATTTACTACAAAATGAACACTGTTTCCTGGATAAATGCATGAGAGCAGACTGGATGCAGAGGGCTTTTGATTGGTCAGCGCTTCCTGGAGTGGAACCAAGCGTTCTGAGACTTCACAGAGAACAGGATTATTCATGTGGGCGTTAATGAAACAAAACACAACTCCAGGTTGTTGATGAGGAAACAACATTATAACATGGCAGAAAGCTCAAAAAAGTCAATTTTGTAAAACATAGCCCAGCATAAAGTTCTCCGTCGCCACAACGGATTTGGTCAATTAAAAAAAATTGGGAAAGGATTCTGTCATTTGGAAAAACAAAGGATAAATTAATTTTCAGATTATGTTCTACCGCAGCCGAGAGCTATTCAGTCATTTTTATTACACTGACGCTGTGAAGCTGCCAGTGCCGTGGAATCAGCCATTAGTGTTAGAGGAGAGGGACAGCTAACCTTGCAGGTCAGCGATGTCAGCGAGGACGCGCTGTGGCAGAAGCTGCTGAAGTGGTGGGCATACAGTGGGAATCGAGAGAGGCTGCCTTTGTTTTGTTTGCTGTATAACTTGTGAATAAATGAAATTTGGCCGTGACTTGCCCATCACCCCTCTGTCTCTGCCTTGGGACATCGGTGCGACAGGACAAAGAGAGCCGTGAGGTCAGCCCCAGGTCAGAGTGCCACTCAAAGAGCAGGTTTTGAACTAAAAAACGCTATAAACTAACGCCCCACTGTGTGCCAGGACAGAGGGATACATGCAGCAGTTTGTTTGCTAAATGTTAGCAAAGCACCTATTTACAGTAGCTGTTTCCCCTGAGCAGTGCTGTCTGAGCAATACACTTATTTCATTTAGCTGTTTAGTGTCATGACCAAGACTTTCTTCCTCTGCTGCTTGACTGATATATGATCATAGCCTAAACAGAAACTGAAAAACTATCCAATCCAATTATTAACACAGTGTATTTACTGTATTATTATCATAAAAGCAATATAAAATGTGAGTTTAGACATTCTGTAGTCTTTTCTGGAGCCTCCAGCACCACACTGTAGTCTACCAGTCCTTATTGAAAAAGCTCATATTACAAAATGTGTGTATGTGAATGTGAGTGAGTGAGGACTACGGATGGAAATTAGCTCTGAGCTATAATCCGGTGTATTTACGGCACTAGCTGCTGTTCATTAATACACGCTGTCCCATATAAATAAATAAATAAATATAAAATCTACTTAAGAGTTGTTATAATAAGTAAAGATCAATTAAAGATAAATAACAAGTGAAGATAAATTAAATCATATTTTGTGCCCATAATTTACTTCAACTTGGTAGCCAGCTGAAAGTATTATATAATAATTCTAAAATGCATCAGAATACAGTAAATTACATCTGTTTAGTTCAAATTTTCCTGGGGGAGAACCCAGGAGACAGATATAATGTAGTTTGCATACTGTTGAATACATGATAAAGCTGTACACATGACTGAGGATTAGAGGGAATATTAACTCAGACATTTAGCATTCTAATACTTAAGTTACCTGACAATATATAGTAATTGTATGCATTTGTTGTGATATAGCCCCTTTAACATACAATAACTGGATAACCAAAGGGTATAGTACACAGTGTCATGTGTCAGATCGGCTCTCACCTCTCTGTGGGTGTGCTCGGAGCGTAGTCCCAAACCTCCTCTTCTGCTGCGATGAAGTACTCCCGGAGCTCACCATGAGGACGAGGCTTGTGGACGTTTGGGAAACACTTCTTTATTTCAAATAAGGCCTGCATCCCAGCTACAAGAAACAAGAAACAGCAACAACAATTACAAGTGTATTTGTAATTGTTAGACTTTGTGGTTCAAGTGTTTGATAAACTGCCTTTTGTTGTATGTAAATAATATTTATGTTGCAGGAATACAGTAAATATAGATTTTTTTTCTTCCCTGTTAATTCAGCTTCTGTAGATAGCCACTTACTACAAAAATAATGATTTAACAATATCAGCCTTGTGGCACTTTTGACAGTGTGCTTTTTAATTAAGCAGGTATTTCACTATATTTTGACAGAAAGGTAAAACAGTCCTTAAGAAATTTTGAACCATTCTTGCACTACAATTTTGCTAAATTGAACTTCACTGGTAAAATCAAAAATCATATTGTGAAATAGACTTTTTTTTTTTTTTTTTGCTGTAAAAAAATTATCTATTGGGGCATTTAGTGACACTGCAAATGGTAATATCATCAGGTAAGTCAACCTTTGTACATTTTCAACAAAGCCACCACTTTTAGCCACAAATCATATTTTCTGCAAAAACAAGATGACTGAATAAAGATGAAATAGCACCCAACTGACTGCAAGTGTGAGCTTTCAGTGACTGGGTAGATAACATTAGCAAGTGATTTAATATTTAGCTTTAGATTTCTTATCAAACATAAAAAATACACTGTCATGAGCGTTTACTACTGTACTGGACTTTGTAGTGTGGCGTACCCATGAGGTGGTCGTTGACGTTGCAGGAGAGCAGCCAGTGTCCCGGGTTGTCCGCCACCATCTCGGCCACAGCAGTGGAGGCCGGGAACAGGCTGATGGTGTCTGTGTGGTGCTTCTGTGTGGTGAGGATCTGACCGTGGAAGTGGACCGAGTGCATGTCCACCTGGAGAACAACAACAACAGATTACTGCACAAACTTCTACTGAACATGGACAGAGGTGGAGGTGGCGCGCACTGTTTTGGTATCAGGACTGAAAAAGTCCAGACATAATGAAGTAGTTTTGTTCTGACCTCATTGCCCAGTCCAAACATATGCCAGGAGATCCTGTTCCCTTGGCACATGCTGAGTCCAGGCAGGTTCCCGTACACGTAACCATTTATAGCTGCAACAGAAACAGTACACTGATAATATCACCATAAAGGAGTATAGTTAATGAGGTTGTAACAGCTCCTCACCGTGCATCTTGTTGCTCTCGATAAAATCCTCGTCCTCCTTCAGTCCTTTGGCTGGATATGTGATGTACGTGCGGATGTTTTCGTCGATGTACCAGCTGAAGTTCTCATCCATCACCATGAAGAGCAGAGCGTACAGATAGTCATTGGACTGATCACCGTGAACGTCCAGAGTTCCTACAGGAGCAGCAAAAGGTAAGTGGATTTGCTTCTTTAAGGACACTAAAACCATAAACATAGAATAGATCACTACAGTGACCTTTTAATGGTGAACTGACATCCGGTGCAGCCGCCATATTATGAGTGTAGACATTCTACCAAGTGCTATGTAAACAAATAGGGAGATGCAGTTGCTTTCACGATATCATTTCATTTATTTTGTTACTTTAATAACGTTTTTATATTTTTGCTTGATCTAATCTCTAGTCTTACTTTTTGCTTAGTTTCACACTTGGTATAATAGTATATTTCAAATCACTGTCATTTTACTCTAGCATTTGGCGCAATCTGTTCTAATACCTTTACAAATACAAACATACAGTGATTCTGGATAAACATAGAGACCATTGCAATATTAATAATGTTAATATAATTTTTTGTACTTTCGTGAAAATTGTTTGCCAGACTTATTAGGAATTCAAAAATATTGCTATTTTTCAATTTCCAACATTTATATTTTGTAAAAGACATTTTTCAGTCAGAACAATAGCTATGGTTTATCTTAGTAACACTAAATTGTTCATGACCATAACTGTCAGTACTGCCACCCCATTAGTCCCTAACTGTGAGTACTGCCACCCCATTGGTCCATAACTGTCAGTACTGCCACCCCATTAGTCCATAACTGTCAGTACTGCCACCCCATTGGTCCATAACTGTCAGTACTGCCACCCCATTGGTCCATAACTATCAGCACTGCCACCCCATTGGTCCATAACTGTCAGTACTGCCACCCCATTGGTCCATAACTGTCAGTACTGCCACCCCATTGGTCCATAACTGTCAGTACTGCCACCCCATTGGTCCATAACTGTCAGTACTGCCACCCCATTGGTCCATAACTGTCAGTACTGCCACCCCATTGGTCCATAACTGTCAGTACTGCCACCCCATTGGTCCATAACTATCAGTACTATTAAATTCACACCTCTTTTGCAGACGACGATTGGTCCGATGAGCCCAGAGGCGATGTCCCTGGGAGCAGAGGTGTGTGAGTGGTAGAACTTGGTCAGACAGTTGGGGTCATGGTTGGTGGGACTGTGAGCCTCTGGGAGAGTCCACTCGTACACCACTGTACCACCAGGGGGCACTGAGTCGTCCCTCTTCTGCTGTGCATTAGTCCCATCTGGATACAAGGCTCCTGGATGGGACAACCAAAAAGTTTAGTTACATAAAATAACACCATGCATGTTCGTCTGTGGCTGATTTTTTTGAAAAAACTTGTTTAAGCTAGAAGACTGCAGCACTGCTTTGGTTAAAAATAAAAACTACACACAAATGTATATTATGTAGTATCCAGTATTTGCATAGCATTTGCCATCACTGCATTTTATAAGCCACCATTTATGTTTCTAATCTATCTAACTAGGGCAGCAGTCCTCAAACTGTGGTATGAGTTACATTTATTTGAGTAACTTTTTGAAATAAGAGGAGTTTTATGGCAACATTCTTCTTCTGCTTGACATTTGTGTTTCTTGTGTCTTAATTTGTTATTTTATGAAGAAGTAATTTATTTTTATTTTTTATTTTCTTACTAATTGCCTTCTGAACAATGACTAGCACTTCAGGGAGTGATTACAGAAAACAATATTCTGTTTTACATCAAGGAGATATTGCAGGGTAGTTCGGGAGAAGTCACGTGTAAAGCATTATTTAGATTTCTAAGACACACAGGTTTATTTCTAGGATCTAATGGGACTTTCTTCTTGAGAAAGACAAGAAAAGAAAAGAAAAGAAAAGAAAAGAAAAGAAAAAGAAGAACGATGTCCACTAGTGGTTGACACTAAAAACCAGGCATTTCGCCTGGATGGGTGTGGTAATATTGGTGGAAACCCTGGTGCATGACCACAACTCATGTAGTATTCATGCTAATTTTGATAAATAATGATTTTATTTGTCAAATTGGTTAAGGTTAGGGAAAGGGTTAGGATTACAGATAGGAATAGGAAAAGGGTTAGGATTAGTTTATTTTATATTAGTACAAGTATGTGTTAGTAAAATATTATTTGTCATATTTTTTTCCTCTTATTCAGTGCTGACATTACAGCAATAAACCAAACCTAGCCTAATGCTTTAATATGTCACCAAATACTCTTTATTTATCGTTTATTACTTGTTTATTTGAGATAAGTTAACTTTAACATCATCAACCCAGTGTGTGATGTAAGCATGGATGTATAATAAGACCTGGATAGGGCACCGCTCTCTCTCCCCGATGCCAAATTTCCTAGCGGCCGCTCCACAGAACTGCAGCGAAAAATCCAATGCGGCCCAGAAAGCATTTTTCCTATAGAGCGCAATGTAAAAAGAAACACCTGGTGCTCGGCTGACAGGACACCTACAGCTGAGAAAATGGTTGTTTTCTCTTTGTTAAGCATTGAGCTTGAGTTGCAGCCTGAGTTACAGTGCAAATAATCTTTCATAGGGCTACAAGGAGCATATGCCTGTGAGTCTGATGCACTTCTGTGTTGTGTTCTGGGCTAAAATATTTAGCTATTGGCTATTGACCATATTTTTATGCAAGACTGGCCACGATCCGAATGCTAATTGATGCTAACACCTGAATCTGAATCTCATGGTCAGTGGTGCATTGTGCATGTGCTAGGCATGTTTACGCATGACTGATTGTATTTCATCTTTGATTTAATGAGACTCCTTATGTTTTCTGTATTTGTTAATTTTACAGTACAAACAAACAAACAAAAACAAAACAAAACATATCTTCCTAATGGAACTAATGGAAATTCTAGTCTTCATTTGAAGTCACTATTTCCCTTGTACATTTATGAAGGGCAGAATACTATTCTTTAATTTTTTGTTGCTTATTGTTTGGAATTACCAGAATTTGTACATTATTTCATATGTTTTGTCTGTCTGATTACATCAATAAGTAAAAAAAATAGTGTTATATTCAAACATTTGTACTCAGTTCTTTATTTACTTTTATTTAAGAAATTATTCAGATGACTTCTTTTTACCTTTACATGAATAATATTGCTTTGAAGTAAACTGGTGAGCTGCAAGCTTTCTCTCTAGTATCTAGTAGGCATATTCCTTTTTGTATTTTAGTATTAAATATTAAATTTCCCCACAAATTCAGCTCTTTTTGGCCTGACCATTCCTAAAAAATAAATAAATAAATAAATAAACCTTTATGACATGGGACCTACTCATGGTCAAACATTTGAGAATCACTGAATAACTGTATATCTATCTGTATGTTGCTTTTTATAAGAGTAAACAGACACATTCAATATTACAGTATGACAAAGCTAAACTAAACTTCTCTGTATCTTCCCCTTCTCTCTCACCCTCGTTGTCCTTGGTGTAGTTGAGTCCATGTGGATGGATGCTGTAGTGCCGGGACGCAGCGTTCCGGAGCTGGACCTTGACCGTGTCCCCCTCCTCGGCCATGATGATCGGACCCAGGAAGCCCAGCCACGCGGGTTTGGTGATCTCTGTCCGGAAGAGGGCATCCGTGTACTGTTTATACACAGCCTTTTTGTAGGTGGAGCCGATTCTCTGGGGGCCACGCTTCAGGAACACGGAAGCCTCTCTGAACAGAATTAGGTAGAGACAGGAGAAACACATGAGGATAAATCAGTTTGTTCTTTTAGATCATTTTGGAGTTTATTTATTTATTGCAGTAGAAAGAACACTGCCAGTTTGTAGCAGATGGGCAAAACAGAATCCTGAAGTGGGCAAGGAATTTTTGATTTTGATTTTTTAACAGTTTTAGGTTAACAGAGGAAAATAAGAGGGGTCCAGGTAGTTCTTACCTGGATCTTTAAAAGAATCCACACAGTGTTTCACAATTCCTGCAAGTTTCCTTTTAGAGTTATGTAAAAAAAAATAAAAAATAATAAATAAAAAGGCCCTTTCTTGCAATGGTACAAACTCAACAAACCAATCTAATCAAACAAATTTACCAGCACTGGTAAAAAATAAAAATAAAAAATTACCTCCATGTTTCTAGTAAATAAATGTCTCTGAACAATATTTCAGCATAAGGGAAACTGACGGATGACCTACAGTATATTATTTTAAATTAATATAGCTAAAGTTCGATAAAACTGTGGATACAAGTGAGTAAACATACAGTACAAACAGAGAACCAAAGAGTGTAGCGTTAAATCTGCTAAATTCAGATGAACTTTAATTTGAAGTGGAAATTTTCATGCAGGGAAAGGATAAAGCTTATGGTTAGTCTGACTGAGAGTACAAAGTAAATGCTCATGACAAGCTAACATGAACTGTCATTGAAGCTTTTTTTTATGACTTCACAAATTAGGCTACTCTATTGATTAGGGACTCTCATCTTAATAGTATGAAGATTATTTTGTTGATTTTTTATCACGAAACCTTTTTTTAGAGAACTAATTTATGCAACCGAATTTGTATTGCGTTTGAATTTTTAAAAATTGTTTACTTTGACTTTTGATAAAATTTCATTGAATAAAAATTCTGTTCATAAAATTTGCTGTCCCAAAATTCAGTGCAAGAAAATTCAGTGTATAAAAAACTAAATACAGTGCATAAAAAATCAGTCTCAAAAAATTCGCTGCTCTAAAAATGAAGTGTAAAAAAATACGCTGTCTCAAAATTCAGAGTAAAAATATCTGCTTCTGGTGTTCCACTGAGATACTGTATGTGGCTCATTGATATCTAACTACAGCAAGGAAGGAACCGTTATGTCTTTTAGCAATATTTAACCTACAGTTTGGCAAGATAACAGGGTAAAACATTTAAATTATCGCCTTGTGGTTAGGGTTAGCCTCAATTTTTATTCTCAACATAACAGTGTAGATGTAATAAATGTGTAGCTAATAAAGACAAAATGTAACCTTTATAGTCTGGGACACAAAAGTTGATCATGAAGAGTTTGACTAAAGTTCATAGTGAAAGTAAATTTAAAATGCCTTTGTGCCATAAAGGTCAGAGCAGTGAATGAATGCCAGAGTGAATGGTTGTCTGTCAGTGTATGTATGTCATTGTCCAGGGTCTACCCCAGAAATGTGTTTTTAAATTATATTTTTGGTCAACACAGAAAGAAATGCACACATTGATATATTAGCTAAATTAGTTGAAAAATATTGCTTTTTGTTAACTACACAAAGATGATTATGTGGTAAAAGGAATGAGGCATGGAAGAAATTGTCAGATTTCTCGAATCTTTATTATTATGAGATATCTCATACCCCACCCTTTAGTTCCACTTGGCTTTGGTTGATTGGTCATCATTAGGAAGAGCTGTGGCTCACTGGGACAGAGCCTGCTTCCTTTTTGGTCATGATGTATGTACTACAATACAACTCTTACTTGCTCACTATGTAACAAGAAGCCACCCTGAATTTCCAGCAGTTGTTTTTCAACCAATTTTTTGTACTTTAACAAATTTAGCAATCTAATTTGAAAGCTCTTCAAACTAGTTCCAATTAACATTTATGAGAAAAATCCAAATGACTAATTACTCACTCATCTTCTGCCAGTGTTCGGTTGTGGATGACGTTCATCTCACTCGGAGCATAGTTCCAGGGCACTTCCTCAATTCGGATAAAGTAGGTCCTGGTTACTGCAGACACATAGGCTGATGCACAGCAGAGGACCAGTAGACACTTAAGCCCCATGGGAGCCATTTTGATCAGAAAAATACTAATACTATAGTATCCCTTGGGTGTTAGGTCTTCTGAGGACAGTTAGTGAGCAGGTCTGTCCACTGAACTCCAGGTCCCCATTGGTTTTATATGGGTCCACCTCACAGACCACAGACGGTGAGGACACACAGGTCACTGACCGGACAGCTGCGTAAACAACCAATCAGACGCAAGAGTTTGACCTGGACTTACATAAGGCCTCAACATATTACAAGCACGTTCAAATTAAAACTATATTTAACTGTTCCGGCACAAAGAGATACTGTATATAAAGGTCTGTTTACTGTAAATGTTTTGGATTATTATCCTTTAGCTTTAGCTGTTGTTTATGTGACCATGGATTGAACATTTTTATTGGGTAATCCAAACAACATAAAGACACACATGTTAGTTATACAGACCAGGCTAGAGGCAGTTTTATTGAGTTTTTTTTTTTTTTGAGCCAACTTGATATGGTGGGAGGAAGCCAGAGAGAATTTATTGTAACATAAGGAGAACCTGCATACTCTACTTAACCCAATGCTTCGACTGCGGTCAGAACAGGCAGGGCGACTGGTCTGTCCCCTCACCTCACCTCACCTCTCCTGGTCGTCACAAGAAGTGGCTACAGACAGACACACTGAAGCCACACTACATACAGTAGTAGCTCGTAGGTTCTGCGCATGTGCAAGACGTAGACAGCAGGCAGCACAAGTCACTAAACTCTGCAGATAATGAGCTTCGGTAAATAAACCTCCGCAACACTCAAGTCGAGCATTTATCAATGAAAAATAATTATCCTTCTACATTAAAAATGTTTTTTTTACAGTAATGAATAAAACAGACTGGATATTCCAGCTGTTTGACTCAGAAGGAGGATGTTGATTTAATGTATATATTATATTTGTGCTGTGCTGAGTTTTAAGTTTTCAAAGATATTTAATACTTTTTGAATGTTTTTATAAAAATGTGATATTTTTTCACAAATTACTCAAATCGGCATCATAAGGCATGACAGGCAAACAAGTGAATATAAAATAAAAACTCGATAATATTTTCTTAAAGGTTCACAGTTCACTACACATGCCTTGTACTGGTATTTATACATTTGCCATTTTTTCTGCGCAAATTTACAATATTTTGCACTTTTATTAAAGGAGCACTGAAGATTCTGAGATTTGTAACAGTTACTGACACCAATGGCCGATAGAGGAACTGCAACCAGTCTCATGCTCATTCTTGGTGCGCATGCTTGTACAAGCACTGCTGAGCGACAATCAGAGCATCTGCTGCTCCACTCACGGGCCTTCAAGATTTACAGCTTACTGTTTACAGAGGAGGTAAGAAAAGTTACACACATGTAAGTTTATAGTTGGACAAACTATATTTGAGATAAAACTACAGAATATTTGACTCTCGAGAGCTGTTGCAGCAATGAAGAGAACTCTTCAGACATGAGAGAGACTGAGAATTACAAGTTAGATAATCTTTTCTAAAATGTTCAACAAAATACAGTAGTTAAAGTAAAGTTTGCACAATATCTCGACTGCATGTAAAATTTGTCAAAAATATTAACATTAGCTCACCTGCTAACTAGGCTAACTAGTAACTAATGTAGCTTTCACCAAGGCTCACAGTGTTTGCGTAGGTGTTTTAGTAGGATGACAGCTAAAGTTTGTGCTATTAGACAGGATACAGTACATTATGTACAGTGGCAAGAAAAAGTATGTACCCCCTTAGCATTTTTTCCTTTATTGTTGCCTTACAACCTGGAATTTAAATAGATCATTGTCATGTCAGTCACTTTACATCACATGACAACAACAACTATGAAAATGCAAAAAAAACAAATTAATTGTGAAGCAAATAAGAAATATGACAGAAAAGCAGAAAACATGAGCAAAAGTCTTTACCCCCTTTTTAAAGAGGCCTTTAAATGAGACCCAGTATTACTCACATTCAGAAGTCACAGAAATAGTTAGATAAGGTTGGCCTGACTGCAATGTAAAAGATAAGGAACCACACCAAACCTGCCTAACGAGGACCATGTAAAACTCACAAACCGAGCAAGGAGTGCATTCATCAGAGAGGCAACAATAAGACCAAAGGAGACCCTGAAAGAGCTGCAGAGCTCCACAGCAGAGACTGTTGTATCTGTCCCAGGACCACTCTGAACCTTACACTCCACACAGCTGGGCTGTGTGGAGGAGTGACCATTGCTTGAAGTCAGTACTAACAAAACATGTTTGTGTTTGCCAAAAGGCACGTGGAAAACTCTCTAAACATGAGAAGGTCCTCTGTCCAGATACAATTAAAATGAGCCATCAATGAAAGATGTTATGTGTAGCACAAACCTGGCCCCTGACTGTGGCCCCTCTCTAAAGTGAAGCCTGGTGATGGCAGTGTCCTGCTGTGGGGATATCTGTCATTGGTAGGGACTGGGAAACTGCTCAGAACTGAAGGAATGAAGGATGGAGGTAAACACAGGACAAGTTCTGAAGAAAACTGACTCAAACTGTGCTGTACAATGCATCCAACCTGAAGGAGCTGGAGCTGTTTTTAGATGAAGAATGAGCACAAATCCAGTGATTGTATGAACCAAGCTCATAAACACTTATCCTAGAAAAGTTGGATCTGAAAGTCGTCATATTTCTAATTTGCTTCACAGTCTTTTAGAGTATTTCATTTTTATATGGTCAACCAATGTCTAGAAGTAACATTAGCTTCTAAACTTTGTAACTCACAAGTGCACCATAATAAAACTGAACTCTGGTACTGGCTGATGTCTTATTTATGGTAAAGGAAAAATGATGCAGTAAAGTAAAATGAATATGACTGAGTGAGGAAGTTTGGCTTGTTTCTAGGTATCATTACTCTACTAAACTGAATCTGGCATCAGGGTTAGACTACATAAATCTAATCTCGCTGTATTATTTCAGCTTACTCTTATTACTCTACAGAAGCTCAGTGAGGAGGACAGACTGAGGGGGGCTCAGCTGACAGGACCACAGAGCTGCAGGTCATATATCTACAAATTATCACACACCAAAATCAACCTACAGTATGTAGTGTAAACAATGCTTGTTGCTCCATGTTCAGGCAGTTACAATAGCTTGGAGTTTATGGAGTCCACAACAAGCCACACCAGGAGCAGCCAAACCAAACAGGAATCTGCCAGCCCTGGTGCACCTGACTCAACAGCTCAACAACAAGCAACTCCTTGCACTTCATGAGAGCCAAGACCCTAGGGCAGATATCCCAGAGGATCAGTATTTTGCATAGCGCCAGGCAGCATAGACGTCTGGGTGCTGGGAATCACATTGTGTTACATAGCTGCTGTGTCTGACTAATAATAAACACCCAGGCCCTTTTGGAACTGTTGTTGGGAGCCCCCTTCAGTGAATTGGAAATTCTGTAAAATTGTTTTTGATATGAATACTGCTATAAACTTTAGGTGACCACCTCCAAAAACATCAATGTTATTTTCATGCAAGAGGTTTTGTTGTAGAAAACTATATTTATGCAGTGTGTATATACAGATATAAATATATATTATACAAGACATTTTCCTGCACATATTTATAATAAACAAATGTTCCCTTTGTTTAGACGGCTGAAGTCATGCTCCTAGGAAGAGTGAAAGAAAAAAGAAAAATCTGACCCGAGTCCTCCACAGAGAAATGAGCCAGCAGGCTGTTAGAGGCGACCAGGGTGAACAGTAAATATCTTATCTGTCTCATTTCATTTTGACTGGCTCATAAAAGGACAACTAAAAAGATTAAACTAAGACTAGACTAGACTAAAAAAAAAAAATGGTAAAAAGCTACACGTAGCCCCTTTAATATCATGGAAAATGCTTTACCTTTTTTGAGCCTCCAACGAAATTTTAATTTAATTTTGACATATCTTTCTGCTATTCATTCATCTGCTATACATTCTACTATAATGTTTGAGGCACTTGCTGAAGGTATTCTTCTGTTTCAGCAATATTTTTATTTTCTGAATGATTTTGAATGTCACACCATATGACATGACGCCACATCATATGAGCAACTGATATGATAGAGTTGACAAAGCCTCACTATGTAATTATTAATTATTATTAGTTATTATAATTATTATAATTATTACTTGTTTGATAGAAAAAAAAACAAAAAAAAAACTCAATTGAACTATACAGCCTTATATTTTATAGTTGTTCTTACCATAAAACAGTAAAAACAACCTGTTATTTCTCTATGTAGCGATGAGTACTGCGGTACAGTACAACAAATGGACCTCATCTGAGAAAACTACACTCTTCTGACAGACTAACACCAACAATTCAGGAAGGTCTTGCATAATTCAATCGTCCATAAAATGAATGTATTCACATAAATGAAGCTGATCCTGAGATTCAGGAGAAATATAAATATGAAAAAATAAAGCTTTATTTATAAATATTTGTTGAAAATCAAAGTTTAGATCATATGGTGTGACAGTGATATCATATTGTGTGACATCATTCCATATGATAATAGTGGTCACACCGTATGTTTTGTTGCCCTTAAAGATCACTCCTGGCTTATCAAAAAAGGCTACTAAGGCTACTTTTTGTCATCAGACTCAGGGATGCATTGCATATAAAGAAGTTATTAAAATAATTCATGTTACATCATTATTTTTCAGTAAAAGTACGCCACACCAAAAGACACGAATAGCTGGCCACATTTAGTGATTTCCACGTCACTGCATTTTTTTATTCATATTAAAAAACTCACTAACTGACATTCTAGATTATTCTAGATACATTTATACTTGTATGATTAAAGGGGCCCTATTATGCAAAATTGACTTTTCTGAGATCTCTAACATGTTTTAATGTTGTTCCTACATCAAAAACATACCTGGAGTTGTGTTTTTGTTTCATTCACACGTTTGAGTAATCCTCTATTAATGTTGACTTTCTGAAAGGACAGAAATGTCTTGTTTCACCGGTGTCTGCCTTTTCCACCTGACCACGCCTCTCCCTTCCTCATGGCTCAGTCCTGTTCAGCTCACACCTCCCCACAGCATCCAAACAAAACCACCGTGGGCTACACCGTTACAGCAGCACATGTTGTGAGCCTGAAGGGGTGTGACAGCAGCTGGGCCGCAAGGAGGGAGGGCTCTTAAAGGGACAGGGACCTAATCTGAGCTTATCTCACAGAGTCAAATGATGAGTTTCTTCAAATAGGTTTTTTTTTCAATAATTATTGCGTTTTATGACCAACAAAATGAAAAAGATGCTGCTCTAGATATGTCCTAATTAATTTAAAAGACAGAAAAAAAAGCATAATATGGGCCCTTTAAGGTCACACATAACCCAGACAGTCACACTATATGACATTTTTACATTTCAATCAAAATTTTAAGAACTCATCTCAAAAAACTAACTTCATCTTCACTGTTTAGTAATGTTTGACACTATGGACACTGAAAGCTGCACAAAGCTACAAGCACATAGCATAATGAATGTAGTAAACATCATATATAGTTTGAGCATTAGTTTCTAATATTTTTATGTTATTTACATTTTGTATAAAGTTGTTTGAAAATGCCCAAAGATAAGGGTGTAGGTGACATTGGGTAATATTGGGATTTACATCAAATGACAGGTCTTAGTGTTATCTTGCACAAATTACAGAATACACAGGATATACTGAAAGTGCTATAATGTCCTTAAAATGTTCCTTTCTTTTTTTTTTTTTTTTTTCTTTTGAAACAATTGTATTAAGTTATATATGTTTTAATGACTGTCATCACTGTGTGGCAATGAGTGTAAATCTCTACAAAAAGTCAGTCATACCAGTTCTGTTGAAGGTCCAGAGTTCACTCTCAGTTTACTCTAAATCAATAAGTGTAACAGTGGAAACTCCACAGCCTCAGTCCAGGAAACTATTACAACATATGAGCTGTGAGCCCAAGTATTCACAAATTACATAAGGTCAAAGTCTGTATAGTCTGGTACCGCTTGGTTTGGATTTGATTTCCAGTGGGCAGAACTATCACAAGCAGAGTAACCAATCTGAGTAACAAAGGTCGAGACATAAGCAGAATGTCATGGCGGCGCGATTAGAGAATGACTGAACCACCAGTCAGTTTTGCCATTAAACTCCTGTATAATGCGTAACTCTGCTAAATGGCAACTGACAATGATAGTAAATGTACACAGACACAGATGAGACTCAATGTGATGCTGCATCTGCATTTCAAAAAAACTGAATTAAATGGACCCCATACAAAGAACATCCCAGAAGTAAAACCTATCCTATTTTACAACTCCAAAAATCTAATTATTACTCTAAACCAATAGAATGGGGACAAATAAATCAACTATAAGGCATTTCTTTGGATTTTTAAATGTTATCTTATGTGCTTTGTACTTGCTTGCTGTCTTAATTAGGGTACATAATTTTAAAGTGTCTCACACCAAATGGCCTTGATCTGTGGGGTCTTTCAGGTTTGGTTGTGGCTTTCTGATGTTGGTTCTGATGTTTTTATCTAAATTATTAAGAAGGAAGGAGGACCATACATAATTTCAGTTATCAATGTATCTGTATCAATATTTTCTAGAACAAAAATAAGGAAATGCATTGCAAACTCTTCCATGTCCTTCTTCAGCCCCAATTCCAGCCACATATCACTGCAAAAAATAGGCCAGATTAAGGCCCAATATCATCTCTCATTCTTATCCCTACATCTTGTCCTTTTCCTTCCCTTTGGACCTTAAAACAGAGAGGTAAGCGTTAAATACTTAAAAAAAAATACTGTTTACATGAATGTAAACGTGATCTATGTGATCCAAACACGCAAAAGTCTAGAAAACACAAAAACACAAATTCTAAAGTAAAAGGTTTGACATTTTAAATGAGAAATTCAATCATACATCAAACACACATTACACATAACAATTACCACCTAACAGCTGCCTACTGCACATTAGACTGAAGGGGGTGTATGTGAACAACAAGAGAACTGTAGGTGGCTTGAGCTTCAGCTTAAAAACTCCAGAGAAATTGGACAAACCGCTGTAAACGAAACTTTCATGGGATTATCTTCACCATACACCGTGTGAAGCAGAAGGAGCTCACTGTGCTCAGATAAAGGTCACATGTCTCAGTGTAATGTAAATACAGCCACATGTTTATCATTTGACTCAAGAATGCTGCTGCTTCTTTCTGCATCAAATTAGGGGCATTAAACAAAGTTATGGCACCATAATTTCCGGACTTTAAGTCGCACTTTTTTTTCATAGTTTGGCTGGTCCTGTGACTTATATATCAAAACATATGACTGACTGACATGAACCCAGGAGTAAACATTACTGTCTACAGTGGCAAGAGGGCGCTCTAGGCTTGTGACAACTACTGTCAGTTGTATTCAGTGATGTAGAATGAGATTGGGAGCTTGGTGAACTTGCTTACCAGTAACTTGCTGGCTTGTTATGTTAATTTAGCCTATTCAGCGTCCCAGGTATGTTCTTTATGCTATTGTGTAGTTGAATAACTGGCCTTTCCAGATTAAATGTCTGTTCTTGGTCTTGGATTTTGTGAAATAAAACTCTAAATAAATGGGACTTACAGTCCATTGAGACTTATATATGTTTTCTTTTCTCTTCATGACGCATTTTATGACTGATGCGACTCATACTCCGGAGCGACTTATAGTCTGGAAAATGTGGTACATATACAGTAACTTCACTGAATATCTCAGTGATTAATGGGGCTATCAACATAAAACGCGATGTGTCATGGTAAACTCCTTCTACCCCTACATGGCCTGGAGTCTCAACTCACTCATCCATCATCTCCTGCGGGCTATCTCCTTCTCATCCCTCTCGCTACATCCTTCTCTCTGCATTCCTCTTCCCTTTCTCTTTTCACTTTCCCTACATTCCTCTCCCTGCATCCCTGCTCCCTGCATCTCTCTCACTGCATCCCTCTTCCCTTTCTCTACATCCGTCATTCCTCTCCTTGCATCCCTCTCCCTACATCCCTCTCCTTGCAACCCTCATCCATCTCCATACATCCCTCTCCTTGCATGCCTCACCCCTGCCATTGCATCTCCACATGCCCCTCCCTGCATCCCTCTCCCTATACCTTCATCCTGCGTTTAGCATCCCTCCATCTTATCCAGTCCATCCTCCAATAATTAAAAACATTTCAAATCTACCTTTTGTTATGGCGTGCTCCTTGCTAGTGAACTTACTATTACAGGTTCTATCCAGTAAATTAGAATATTATATAAAAGCGCATTTTTATCTCAGATATTCAATTCCAATAATACAGATATTTATAGTGTCAGTACATTCAGATTGAAACATTTCAAGCATTGTTTTATTATATTGTTGATAATTATGGCTCACAGATACAGAAAACCCCAAATTCAATTATTCACAAAATTAGAATATTTTATGAGACCAATAAATAGAATGATTAAAACAGTAATGTTGGCATTCTGAAAAGTGCGGACAGTATGTATAATTACTCAGTATTTGTTTACAACTCCTTTTTGAGCAATTTTTTTGCCTCAGTGTGGTGTGTCCTGGAGGAGATCGGCCTGTGGCACTGCTGAGGTGTTATGGAAGCCCAGGTCTCTCTGAGAGAGACCTTCAGCTCATCTGTGTGACTGGCTCTGCTGTTTCTTATCTTCCTCTAGACCAGGGGTCACCAATTAAAATTCACCGAGGTCCAATTGGTGAAAATTTTCTCGCGCAAAGGTCCGGAGCATCACAATGTTGATTTGTACCTCAAAAATAAATAAATAAAATCATCGTAGTTACATCAGTGTCTACATTATGGCAATAGCATTTTGCTAACATAAGCATCAGTTTAAAACTAGGGGATATCAAATAATGAAATAAAAAAGTTTTTTTTTTCTTATGTTAATCAAATACAGTTAAAAAAAATCAAACAAAATGCTTTTATAATGGTCCTTGGCTCAGAACACAGGAGACACAGGAGTTTAGAGCTGACCTCGGTTCCTTTCTACATCTGTCTCTCTCATTTCTCCGCTGTCTGTCTCACAGTCACCGCTCCATATGTTTCCAAATCCTCAGATCTGATTGGTTGATAGCGTCACACGCAAGATTTGCTGTCTGTTTTTATGCAGGAGACGATTCACCCATTAAAACTAAAGTGGAACGTACTGCGCCTCAAAACACAGGTTTCCTCTTAATTCTCTGGTGAATATGAGCAGCTCTGTCCTCTGTGGAACAGAGGGACAGACACCGAGAGGAGAGGGGTGAGCTGTGGGACAGAGAGACACCGAGAGGGGAGAGCCGCTCACAGCCTGTGTCGCCTCCTCTCTCGCTGCTCCGTAAAAACAAAACTTAAGTCTGTTGTAAACGGAACAGTCCTGTCCCTCCACACTCAGTCTGGACCTACTCCTCTCATTTTGTTGGACAGTAACAGAAAACACAGCTGATTTAACCCCGCACTGTTCATGTTAAAGTTTTAAAGCACCAGGATACGATGCTGATGACGCGCTCTGAGAGAGGCGCCGCTGCGCTCCCGGGGAGTGAACAGGCTGAACGGGTTCGGGTCCCGGAGTGGGACAGAGGTTCGGGTCCGGATGGGAGGGCATCTGGGTCCGGATTCGGACTGCGGTCCGCCTATTAACGACCTCTGCTCTAGACAATACACCATAGATTCTCTCTGGGGTTCAGGTCTGGAAAGTTTGCTGGTCAGTCTGTCTCACTGATACCATGGTCATCTGCCCAGTGTATGGTACTTTAGGCCGTGGTTTACCCTCTCTGTAGAGGGGTCAGAGACTGGACAGCTATTTGTAGCCCTCACCATGACTATTTGGTCAACTGAACCAGACTAAGACAATTTAAAAGCTCAGGAAACCTTTACAAACGTTTTCAGTTCATTTAGAGTTCAAGTGTGACACCAACAGTTTACAATATTCAGCTTTTCCACAATATTCCAATTTTGTGAATAACTGAATTTGGGTTTTTTCTGTAACTGTGAACCATAATTATCTGAAAATTATATGAAAACAATGTTTGAAATTCTTCACTCTGGATGTAGTGAAACTATAAATATATGTTTGACTTTCTGAATTGAGTCTCAGGAGAAAAAAATGCAATTTTACATGAGATTCTAATTTACTGGATATCACCTGTATTGTTAGTTCGCTACCTGTACTTCACAAGGTACATACAGCAAAGAAACTTCTGACTCTCTCATATGAATTGCAATTTATTTACTTTAAAGAAGCAAACAAAAGCAAAGATTAAAATGAATGGATATTGTTTATTGCAGCACGAACAAACAAACATTATAAAAATAGGCTGATACAATATATAAAATGTCTACACTCAAAAGACACAATTTACAGCAAAATAACTGACAATGAAAACAAATGTACAAAGACACACACTGAAACTCAATGTAATGTTGTATCTTCATCAAAAAAAAGACTAAAATGGACCCTATAAAAAGAACATCCTGGAATGATCCTATTGTACAGCTCAAAAAATCCAATTATTACTGCATAAACAAAAAAGTGGACAAATAAAGCATTTCTTTGTGTTCATACATTTGAAAAACATACATACATGATTTTAAAGGTCCCCTACTATGCCGAATCAACTTTTTTATAACCATGTCATAATATTATTTCCTCCACAAAAACATACGTGGAATAGTATATTTGTTTCATTCATCCATGTTTGAGTAATGCTGTATGCTGAGGCCATTCCCTTATCAAGAGCTGAAAAGGCGTTGGTCTCACGGCTCTACGTAGTCATGTGAAACTAGGAAGTGTGTTTCCAAAGCCCATACACCATCACTGGACTTGTTCTGATCATTTCAGAGCTTAAATTGCTGTCACTACAAAGCAGTCAGCTTATTTTATCCATTTGTTGTCATGTTGCTAATAGCCATGCTAATTAGCCATTTTAGGCACTATCCATTCCCCCATTGTTGCCAGCAGGGGGCAACAGGCACCTAATCTGAGTGTTCTCTGCAAAGTCAAAGTAATAGCTCTCATGCATATACATTATTTTAAGTTATAAAACATGAAATACTAAAGCAAAGGTGTCCAAGAATATTTTAAAACGCCTGATAAAAACACAATTTAGAACTTTTAATGTTGACAATTGTATAGTATGTCTCCAATGTATTTCTCATCTATCTTGTTTTTAGTCATCAGAACCTGTGTGAACTTGTATCCCTTGATTGGCAAAAAAAATAAAATAAAAATGGTGACGGCAAGTGAAAAGACATGATATCAATCAGAGAAACAAACAGTTGCATAAAACCTGCCCCATTTTATATAAACTGTTGATTGGTGCAAGTGAAAATGGTTGTGAAAGGTCTTCAGACCCATTTCACTGTGCAAAGTAAATGGGAAATGCTGACCATGTCACTTAAAGTGTAAAAATCAATAATACTTAAGTGGCACAGTAATAATTTCATGAAAAGATAAGTTTGATTCCCAAATGATTCTAGGTCTTTTAAAATGCTATTTGTGCCAAGAGTGTACAGTATATTGATTGAAGATTTTCCAAGTCAAATTTGAAGCCATGACCCTTTACTCTCATGACCTGAGTACACCCCTGCCTACAGAAACAGTGTTTTTGGGCACATTCATATTACAGTAAAGTAAAAGATAGGCAGGCGGTGGTCTATGCGTTGAGGCTGTATTCCTGTTTGTAGCAGCAGGGCCGGCACACGGCGTTCACCAGACCATTCCCAAGCTGACACAGACAAATAATGAACTCCAAAACTGCCAGGCCCAACAGAACGCACAGAAGAACCACATTCCACTCCACGATATTCAGAGGCTGCTGGCACTGCGACCACATCTCCGGCTGCAGGAGATACCTGAGACAGAGAAAAAGAAGAAAATATTTAGATTTATTTATTCTGTCCCTCTTATGTACTCATTTCTAATCCTAGCCATCATCAACACCCGCAATGAGAACCTCAAACTCGTCAGCTCTGATACCTCTACCTTTCTTCAAAGTTGGGAACCACACTTCACTAGGCACTTCCATTAAGTGTGGAACAATGCAGACTGCGGTGAAGCATATTCCCCACAATGCATTTCATTGTGACATTTTTGAATGATGCTGCATTTGTTTCTGAGCAGCTTAGCAGCGAGGGACAACTGGTAAAAATGAAAAGTAATGCATTAACAGCTAAGCTGATTGAAAATTTAAATGAATCGTGAATGAATGCCTCATGCCCAGGAAACAACACTGGTAAAATGTTAGATCTTTCTGTAGGAAAATAATCAGAATATCAGCTGCTGTTAACTTTCAGATAAATCCAGCAGCAGTTTAGCAAATACCACTAAAAGACAGCTCTCTTTACTCGCTGTTAAATGTTTTGAACTTGTGACTTTCATACCACAAGTGTCCAAGAAGTGTTGAATGTCCCAATTCTCCTTTTTAACAACCCTGGACCCTTGTGCACTCGCGCACCTTATGTACTTTTAGAAAATGCGCTTTTCGAGTGTGTAGTGCATAGTGTGGGTATTGGGACAGGGCCAAGGAAGAGTCTTTATAGATATAGAGTGGTCCTGAGGTACAAAAACAGATGTCACATAGGTATCAAGGTAACATCGTTTAAAGGGGAATCATGGAACTTTGCTCATTTCTTCACTGTTTTGGTTGCAATTTTCTTTATGGAGCTCCCCCTACATTTTGGAGTAAAAAACTATTGTAAAAAATCCACTTGACTTCTGAGTGACCCCTCACTACTTGTATTTGTATGAAAGTTTCTTCAGCCTTTTAGCCACTCTGCCATGACTAAAATCTAAGAAGCTTGTTGGTATGGCTATCTGGGAGTTGCCACTTTCTCACTAGACCCGAGACTTCAAGATTTGGTGTTCTCATTCTTGCAAGGCTGTTTTTGTTTTTGCCAAGATACACCAGAGGGAGGAGCAGGAGGCTTTATTCACCCTGCAACAACTCATTTAGCCATCACACTGACTCACACTTTTATTATGGTAAAAAACTTTAAAGCCTCCTCCCTTACATGTTATCCTAATCAGATTATAGACTCACTTGCCACCCTGGTCAGCGAAAGGGTCCCGCCATCCTAATGTGGTGAAACAGTATGGGCCCTGGATCAGAGCGAAGCCCGAAATGACAAAAGAGTAACTGGAGCCGAGCAGACCGACCACAGCAGCTAGGACAGACCCACACATCTGTAACAAAACACAATTATCAGAGAAAAGATTTTTTTTCCCCATTTGCATATGAGGAAAACAAATTATTCAGTCAATAGCAGGACAATAGAAGTCATCTCTGGAAAAAATAGACTCTGAGATAACTATATAAAACTTGAATATATAAGAGAGAGGAGAAAAGATTTTTTCATCTTGACTAGCATTAACCTGGACTAAAACTAGGCAAGTTACTGCTGTGTGACTGGTTTAAGTCTGGGACAGAGCAGCCACAGTTTGTGCAGCTGGAGTCTGGGCTGAGCTCTGGGAGTGTGACCAAACAAAGACAGGTTTGTTTTAAAAAGAGGATTATCATTCACCTCCAAACTACTCAGTCTAATGAGGCTGTGGGCTTTTGCTCTGCACAAAGGAAGTCAGAGGGGGCTGTTGTGTACTACAAAACAGAACTTGTTCATTTATTTCAGCCAAAATGATAGGATGGTAATATTAAAGTAGGTGTTGTATGATCAAACGTCAGTAAAATATGCTTAAACAGAATACATCATCAGTAAGAAGTAGGGCTGGGTGCCCTTCAGATTTTTTGATACTTTGATACCTGGTTTTCAAAACCGGCACCTGAGCAAAACTTTTTCTAATACCTATGTTGTGCTAATTCATCTTCTACAATCATAAAAAAAAATAATATTAAAGTATAAAATAACAATTTCTGGAGCAAATTTTTTAGCGGTAAGTTAAAACCAGTACTTAGTATGATTTACACTATGTTATTTATTTGATTCATACATGCAAAGGAACATTAAAAGTCCCATTAGGTATTGAAACTTGGTATCAAATAAAAAATATTTTTTCAATAGCAGTAGTATCATAACTTTTCTTTCAATATCAAAAATGTATGGTTTAACAGTACCCAGCCTTAATAAGACTTACTTCAAAAATATTTTACTCAAGTGAATTTATAGGGGTGCCATTAATTGTGGCACACATATATTTATCTTTTTCTTTTCTCAATAAAACTGTGATGTGTTTACAATTATTGATTTTTTTTTTGTCAATGGCAGCAGGGGTTTTTGTTAATATTTTTGAGCAAAAGATCAAAATGTTAAAATAATAAGGACATTTTTTTAATGCCTTCTTTGCCAATATTTATCAAAGGTGCCATTACACTGGTCTAAAAATTTTTGGACTCGATCTGCTTCTGAGATAAAAGTGGCTAAATCTCATTTATTTTGATAAGATGAACTGAAAATCAATTGATAACTGTGCTGGTTAGCTAATGTTAATGATATTGATTCACATCAAAATCGCATCTGTTTGTACAATAGATTTAGGCATTTTTGCTTAAAAATATTTATATTTTGAAAATATTTAATTTCTCTATATGCATGCATTTTGTCCACTTCCAAGAGAGAGATTTCTGCAAATAAAAACAAAACATTTTATGTCAAAACTCTAGACATATTAAAATGAATGTATTGGAATGTGCAGGCTTTCAGATAGAACTGGTTGCTTGTAGACACACTGTACCTTCTGATAAACTACCATTTTTGCCTTATTTTGCATAAATTTCCTATTTTGACCCAATATTGTTTCTTGGAAACTATAGCCAATCTGCACTTCTCACTTACTTTTTCTTTATTAGTGACCTAATCCAAGAAAAATTTCCCTACTTTTGTTCCAGAAGCATTTTGCTTGTAGACCAGTGTTATTAGAGGAGAGCTTTGTATTTCACTTCATGAAAAATAATAGCTCATGTTGAATTTGAATATTCACATCTCATAAAAGCTGGGAAAGGGACAAAAAAACTAGAAAGGTAAGTGGTAACTGAATAAAATGCTTTCATGCAAACAATAATTTTTTTAACAGTGTTGGTTGTATGAAATTGTTAGATTTTTAATTATTAAATTAAATTATGAGACTAGATATGCCTAACACAGTATGATGTCGGCCTGGGATTAGAGTTTGAACTTTATCAATATTATGCCTCCTGGAAATTTGATCATTGGCTCTGTCTGTGTCTATTTGGTAATAAAAATGTTTCTCACCATAAGGCTCTCATTCCAGCAGCAGCTACATTTTCCCAACGTGATGAAGACCGCAGCTGGAACCAGCATCTGCAACACAACAACATTGTTAAAACAAGCTGCTTCTTAGGAATGTAGATGCAAATTGTAAATACATCTTCATATATCATCTCTGGGGTGGCGGTAGCTCAGTAGGTAGAGACGCTCGCCTACTGACTGGAAAGTTGGCGGATCGATCCCATCCCCGCTACTAGCATTGCGTACTGCCATTGTGTCCTTGGCCAGTACACTTCACCCTCCTTGCCTGTATGAATGTGTTAGTGTAATTGTGTATTTGGTGGTGGCTGGAGAGGCCATAGGTGCAGAGAGAGTAGTGAACAGAAAGTGTCAGTGGCATCAGTATAACCAATCCAACAAAGTTCTAGTACTGTAAGTCTCCTGAGAGTGCAGACCTCTGCCAAGGCATTACGTTTCACCTCTGGATCCAGGCAGTGATCCAGACTCACACTAAATACTGCACTTTCCCAATTTATGACATTTACTGAACAAACCAATTCCATTGTGAGTTATTTTGCCAACACACAAAACTGGATCAGTGAAACATTTCTGGATCCACAATAAAAAAGCTTTCCCAGAAAATTCCATCAAATAATTACAACAACATCTGAAGCTGTCTTGGTAACAGGCAAAGTAAACAGAAAGTGAGAGTCCACAATAAATAAAGCGGACAGGAAGGGGTAGCCAGCACAAAAGGACCAGCCATCAAATCATCTCACATAGTTTACAGTGCTCTTATTAAGCTGTCTCCCATCAACAGGAAATATAAATCAAATCAAAACACAGGGAGGGACGTTCCTGAGGTCAGTGTCTCAAACACATTACTGCAGCCTTCCTGTCCTTAATAAAAAGAAAATAATAATGCATTCTCAACTATATCCATTAGAGCTGAATGGAGAGAATAAACACTAGTACAAACTTCCTAATCTGGTCTAAACAGTCAAATGTAGTGGATCAAAATGGCCTCCTGACATCCTGTATGTGCTCCTGGAGCTTTCCATGACATCTGTTGTAATAAAACACAGGACCAAGCTTAGGGAGGAGGAAAAGAAAGGAAGGAAACAGACTAAAGATAGACTTTTCTCAGAGGACGGTCGCTTTGAACTCTGACACTAAATCATTTTGTCAACTTCACACAAATATGAAAAACAGATGATAACCCGTGCTTCATAAAACAGGATTGTGTAATGAGGTTAAACAAAAGGGGACGTAAGGGTGCATTGCATTTAATAATAGATTTGAATAGTATGATAACTCTTTGCCTGTATTGGAAAATTAGATATCTGCATAAAACCCAGAGTTAGGGTCTTGACTTCTAACCTATTTCTACTGACCTCAGAAAAGACAAACTGGGCACTGCTGGAGGTAAAGCACATTGAAAACATACTACATTCAAGGAAGTTAGGTTAAGTCATTCCTGAAGTAAATTAGTTTTGTTTCATATTGTTAAATTAAAGTACCATCAGCTCTGTTTCTGTTTGGTTTGTTCATAGACAAAGGCTTTGCACTCCTTGCACTTTGCACTTTTGCCACGAAAAAAAGACCCCAGTTTTAAGTTGTGGTGGTCAGGGAGGATGTAGGTGCACAATGGCAGTCACGTCAGGGCAGCTGGGGCTACAGAAGAAGCCTACCACCACTGAGTGTGACTAACGAGTGAATGAATAATGTACCTAATTGTAAAGCGACTTTAAGTGTCTAGAAAAAAGCTGACAGCCTAATGCATTATTAGTATAATTATAAATTGTGCTTCTAACCTAAATATTTTTAAATTAACTACCAGTAGTATAGCAAAGCCATAGACACCATAGCATTGTTTAAACCACTGGGTTGTTGTTAACCTATACCTGTGTGGCATATCTATCTCTATGTAATATGGCAGTGAAAATCAAATCTAATCTGGCCTGCAGAGTATTACCGAAATATCAGGTGCTGAGCTTTTTTTCTCTCTGAATAGTGTAGACTGCCTTCAGTCATAAATGATGATAACCTCACTCTCACTTGACATTTATTAATGGTGTTACATGTTCATATTATCTACAGTCATTTCTCACAAATGTCCTTGTTTAAACTTTGTTTTTCACTCACAATAATGCACAATTGTAGTGTCTCTCAACAGAGAAGAGCGTAAATGAAGCCTTGCTCATAGCAAATAGACTCAAATGACAAAAAGTGTGAGGCCTGTTATTAGAAATGTGGCTTATGTGCAAGCAGAAAATTTATATTTTGTAAATTATTACAGTGTTTTATTTTATGAGAGCATCAGGCCCGTACAGTGTCTGCCAAGAAAAAATCTGGCCCTTGGGCAAATGTAATTGACGACCCCTGGAATATGATGTGTTTTGGGGAAAAACTCTTCACCCACCTCTCCAATGTCTGTGGCACTCATGTATGAATGTGTTTCCTATTTAGCAATTCAATAGTCAAATGCACACAAAGGTAACACAAAAGTAAGATGGTGAAATCTGGACTCTGGGCAGTTGTTTCACACATGCCTTGACAGGGCTATAGGACGTGGCATAAAAAGGATTTCTGTTTGGTAAGGGAGGGGTCACACAAGCCAATGTAGTCTTGTACCTGCCCTGACTCCAATGTAAAAATCAATGCCCAATCAATATGCAAATCATGGCAGACTAGTTAATTAGATGGTTTGCTCTGGTGAGCACAGAAAGGAAAAACAAAAAAGAAGAACTTAAATTGAGTAAAAATCTAGTATCTTACAGATTTAGTGAAAATTGTGGATTTTTAACAACTTGTAATAATTGTGAACTACTAACCACTTCTCTCTGGATGTAAGGCCATTACATCTGCAGTGTGGAGCAGATGGATTTATTCACACAGAGCTCCATGGTTCAGAACCAGCAAACAACTTCAAAAACTTTGAGGGGAAGTTGTATGTTTCAGTGTAACAAAACAAGTATGCAGCTCTAAATAAAGAAAGGAGTGACTCCGAAAGTGAGCGTTTGTGTTTGGCCAAAATAACATTGATCTAAAATTGAATTGCTTTTTCTTGTAAATAATTTATATTGCACCTTTTTGTTTGCATGCTCACATTTTCTTGCTTTGTTCAATTTATTCTGTATTAAGAGCTGTCTGAACAAGTGAATTTCTCCACTGTGAGATTAATAAAGTTCAATCTAATCTAAAAGCAGGCTGTGTTTTGTATTGGACACTGGCACCTCTGTTTTAATAAACCACTGAATATGATGATGACTGGAGAAGAGCCATTAGTGGTTTAATTGTTTTCATATGCACACTATGACATGTTCATTTGTAAGACATGCAAAGGATCCTTGGATTGCAATTTACATACAGTTTATTTATAGCTCAAGCACAAAAAAACAACCCACAAAAACATTCTTCCATTCATGCAATAGAAAGACTCAGAGACCATAGGCACCAGTCATTGGCATTGGCCTGATTCTCACAATAAAGATATAGTTCCCACCCAGACAAGGACTCAAACATAGGGATTGTCTAGTTCAGGAGTAAATGCTCTATCTATTGAACCACAGCATCTTCATACATCTCATATATATATTAGTAAAAAAACACTAATCATTTGTTCCTTTACTGACCCCTGCTGAGTGAAGTAAAGCTTAATAAATCTTTGGCCCTAACTCGCAATGGTAATGGAATTGCAATCAAATCTTTTTTAAATACTACTGGACACAGGCAGTGTTCTGGATCCACAATTCTTACGTTGGACCATTCCTGGTCTTTTTGTGAAAATGTAATCAACAAATGATCATTACTAAGTTATCCTGACATCAGACAAACCAACCAACTAATAAGCCAACAAAGCAATGAAAACATAACCTCGCTGGCGTAGATAATGTCAAAAGTGGAACAAGTAGCTAAGGAGGTAGAGCAGAAGGTTGGCGGTACAATCCCAGTTCATAGTGCTGATATGTCCTTGGGCATATTGACTCCACTGTCTGTAGCACTGCTGTATGAATGTGTGTGTTTGTGAACTGTGAATGGGTGAATGGGTCCTTGATGTAAAGTGTCATAGGCTTACCATAGCAAATCAGTTACAGGGTGATTTTGCAAGTTTTTATTTGGATGCCCTTCCCATTGCAACAAGACACATACTGCGTGGGTGAAGGACACAACAGTATGCACTGGGACAGAGCAGGAATCAAACCACCAATCCTCTGGTTAGTGGGCAATGTCACTGAAAAGAAAGTATGTTACTATTTGAACACAGTGAGGAGGTTTCAATGTCAGTAATTTTCCACTAGACTGACATTGCATTGCTCTTCTGACTTCACAACACTATTTGGCATCTGTACTGTACATTTCAACACTTATTGATGCAATTATTAAAATGGGTGGTCTGCTGCCAAATCTTACGAGGATGAGTATTGTATTGATGTTTTTAAAAATAGATTAAACTCACTGGGAGGACTTCCAAGACTTCCTTAACTTCCATTTCCTTTTGCATAGGAAAATCTAGGCCTTTCATCACCAAAAGGGAAAGAAATCATGGGGCCATCCCACAACACCAACTTCTGAGCCGGATACACAACTAAACTTACTTTTCTCTTCATTTTTTTTTCATTTTCTAGTTCTGCCCCAGCCCCATACTTTGTTAAATATAGTATAAATCTGTTCAAACAGATGCAAAATAACATGTCTTTAGTCTCTTTATGAGTTAGTTTTAGTGCATTCCTTTAGTGCCATGAAACTGATGCCACGTGTTGACAGCAGTTGTGGATAAATACATGTCTCTTTCATCTCTTGTCAAATAACTGATTCGTCATCATTACGAAAGACATGGTCACATGGATACTCCAATGTCCGTACAATATCCGCTAACTTGATATGACAAGACCATATAGCAGTGATTCTCAAACTTTTCGAACCAATTTCCACTGCCACCACCTCAAAAAATATTACCATCTTCAACCAGGACTAAAGCTGAACTAAACTATACTAAAACTGGACTAAACCAAGATTAATCCCTGTCTAAACCAGCACTAAGCATTGGTCTATACATTTCAAATTTAACCCCCAAACAATATGACTAAAATAGGAATAAAACCACTTCTTAACTAAATCAGGACATAAACTTTAATAAAAAAGAATAAAAGAAAAAAGAAAGACTCCTGAGTACTTCCAGGGCTACCCATACTACAGTTTGAGAACCACTGCCATAGACATTAACTCATCTAATACCACCGCCAAACATATTTGGCTTTCAAGGACTAAAATGACCCTAAATCTTGAACCCAGGTCTGAACCAAGAGATAAACTAGGGATTAACAATATAATGCAGCACTAAAAAGGAAAACTGGGACTAAACAAGGACTAAACAAGGTCTAAACCAGGACTAAACAAGAGTAACTCCAGGTTTTAATTGTGGACTTTAACTTCAAAAGTCTTCTGAGGTCTTAGCACCATCAAAAGCAGCCTGCGTAACCCCTGTGTTAACACCTACCACAGTTTGAAAACCATAGATGTAGTGTATAACTGAACAAAAAGCAACACTTCAGTCAAAAGCATGTCTTTCAGTAGTCCATAGCCACAGCTGTTATGTTTTTTTATGTTGATGTGCTCAGCAATAAGCTTTCATTGGATAGGGATAGCTACACACAAAAGTATTTGGATTTGTTATGGAAAAACATTGGAACCTCAACAGAACTGAGTGGAACTTTAATTTTATGTTCCTGTTACTTCAGCTGCCCAGAATAGACAAACTAAACACATGTGCTACAAAGAGGGAGTGTGTGGTGTGAAATAGCAATCTGCACTTTTACCAGAAAATGTCGCTAAAAATGCACACTGCACCTTTAAACTGCAGTTCTAAAGTTAGATTGATCAGAAAGAATAAAAGTTAAATATTCTGTAAACATGTCATAATGAAGGCACTTGTGTATAGGAGAATTACTGAAATTAAAGTCCTTATATTGAACAATGTGAGTCTGTTTAGAGGTAAATCTCTATGGTCCGTACCTTAAAGTATTCTTATTTTGTTTCTATCCTGACCCCTTGTGGCTGGAGTTGGTATCTCGCAATAGTACAGAAAGCTTCAACAAATTGCCAGATTTAGTGAAAATTTCATTAAATTGTCAACAAGTCAAATACGTTGGCTAACTGTTTGGAAGGAATGGATATTAAAATGGTGGGTCGGGGGCCAAAAAATGGGTCATAGGAAAGTCAAATGTTCAGACTATCTGAGTTTCAAATACACGAAATGGTTAGAATGAAAAATAGTTAGGTCATAGTGAACTAATTTAGAAAAGAAAGTGGGTCACAAAAAATGAGGGGTAAAATTAGCTCCTACAACTTTGAGAACAAATAAAATAAAATAAAAACAAAATTAAAATAAAATCAAACAAAACAAAACAAAATTTAAATAAAATAAAATAAAATAGTTAGCAACCTAAAGCCTATGTGTTGGCTTACTTTCAAGCAAAATGTGGTTTACAATGACAATAGTTAATTATTCTAAATAATTTTTCATTAGTTGAAATATAATGAAGAAAATTATTTAAATACTAATGTACTAATTCAATTTGGCTTACTTTTTGACAAGAGTGTCAAGCTTTTTTTTTTTTTAAGTCACTTACCAAGACTCCTCCACCGCCTAGTCCTCCAAAATACCAGATGAAGTGAGTCAGTTTGTTCTCCTGGATGTAGGTGATCTCTCCCATAGGAAATAACAGTAGCAGGTTGGCCACTATAGAGCACACAGCCAGGGGCAAGAGAGCCAGGCCTAAAGACCGTGCAAATCCCACAGAACAGCACATCTTTCCAGCTACAAGTCCACCACGAAATGCTGGAGGTCTGGCCGTGGAAGGATCCGAGCAGCTGGGAGGAAGGAAACCAACAAATGAGAGGGTATGTGTAAGAGAGAGAGTGTTAACCAACCCCCCCACAGCACACATCCCAGAGACAGGAAACTCACAGGAAAGGACTGGACCAATGGGTGCAAGGGGTCTGAAAAATCCCTTAAGATCCTGAGTGGAGGAGTGTTTCCCACAGCCTCTTGTCCAAAAGCCTCCAACCAAGAAACAAAACAATATTATCAAGACACATTTTTTACTTGACACATTAAAGAACTAGTTTGAAATCATCTAAAGGAGGACTTGAAACTTACCAAAATAGTCCACTCTTTCTTTGATCTGTTCACTCTCCACAGTGTGTTTTTCACATTTACAAAGAAGAAGGGTGTTCTATGTGCAAAAGTCATCAGCTGATGCACAAGCCAGTGTGGTCTGCTTAACAAATCCATGCGTGATTTTATGAGTGCGAAGAAAGCCAACGGTGGAGAAAAGTGGAAATAGGGGTAGAGGAAAATGTAAAACCAATTTCAAAACCATGATTTTAAGGGATTCTGAGCAAGAGAAGACCAAGACCAACAAATGGCACATTGGAAAAGAGCCTAGGGAACATTTATAGAATTCAAGCAGTTTTTTTTCTATTTAATGAAATTGGCAAAGATTTCAATGAACATAATTAATCCTTGTGCCCCAATATGAAGAAGTGTCCTTTTAAGTTTTTTTGTTTGTTTTTTTGATAACGTTGCAGTGTTTTTAGTTTTCTTTGATATTTGACTCAGGTGTGTTTTTGTTGTTGTTTTTTTTTTAACTTATTTTAATACATAATACAATATTATTTAATTTTTACATTCAGTTACATTGTATCCTCATCAAAAAACATTATAAACATTGTATACTATACACACAAAAATCTTTTTTTTTTTTTTTTTGAGGGGGGATTATTATAGTCTTGGGTACGTCAGTGATTGGCTACAACGTGGATATGGATACATTTTATTTTTTGTAGTATTGCATTTCACTACTACATTTCAGCTACGTTGTTACTGTTAAGTGACTTAAGTATCTTCACCATAAAAAACTTTTTTAGCATAAATTGATATGATCAGGACACAAGATTTATGCAAAAAAGTAGGTAAAAAAAAAGGTAAGATATACTATTTTATGACTTTTTAGGACACTTTTGTCACTTAACAGTAAAGTTTTTTTGTGTGTGTGTGTGTGTGTTTTTTAAATTTAGCATACAAGGGTTAAGCCTGTATCAAATAAATCATATAAAAATACAAATTTCCTGTTTAATTCTGAACAGAATGTTATTCATCCATTCATCATCTGCTTATTCCCATGAGGGTCGTTGGTGGATGGAGCCTATACAAGTGTATACTTGTATAGTGCATACCATATTCCAGAAGGTAGACAGACCTGAGTGTGACCAAACTAGATTACAGATTGATTTGTTTGTAATGTGCAGAGTATTAGACACTTCCTCTTTCTGACTAGTAGCTGATTGAGGAAACAATGCCAATAGTGCGTGTTTGTCCTGTTTAGCATTGGCTAGAGACTTGCATGCTACAGAATCTAATCTATAAATGTAGAGTGTCTCCGGAAAAAAGTCCTGACTTTGTTGTAAGCAAAGTCATTTTTCTGAGTTCAAGTAATAAACAACAGCCACAAATGTAATGCCATGACAAAATATCTATAACTGGACACTTGAACAGGCCCTAAATGACATTTTAATCCCCTTCAAAGGATTGAATTATGAATATTGTGTAATAACAGCATTTATTTACAATCCATGGACTTGCTGTAGTCTAAAGAATAAGCACTGTCACTGTAGTCCAAAGTCACGTTGAGTAAGTCATTTTTTTCTGGGGCAATGGGACACAGTTATCCTGTAAGTGCCATTAGTGTCATGAAGCCACTCTTTTATGCATGTTGTCTATATATATTGTGCTTGTTTTGGTCCCAGGCGTGTTGGTGGAGCGTTTAAATCCACCAGGAATGCGGTGCATCCAGATAAAGTGCATTGTAATCTGGAAGTGACCACTAACAGCCCGTGCTAACGAGATGTTTGCGCCGTGGCAGATTAGCGCAGATTATATAAAAGCAGGAGTGTTGTGGCAAAACGAACACAGCGTCTTTTATGAAAATGGAGGCCTCTGTACCAGGGCTTTGGGCTGTAAGGGGATCAACTCCGAGAGACTGCATTTTTAAAGGAGATTGAAGTGTTTCAGCTGTTGCCCAACTGCTTGGACTTGTATTTTCTTTTTTTTCAACTTTTTGGAGGCATGCCCTCAGAAAAATAACGGAAAGCTCATGAAATTATAAACATAAATATAAATTGCATAGCACATCATTGGACTTAACAAATAAAGACCACTTTAAAACTCTTATTAATTATTTGTTCATTTATGTGCAGTCAGTGTCTACAAATGCAGATTCAACAAAACTCAGTACCATTGCATGTTCAAGATAAATATGAGAACTGTTATTAAAAAGTTTGAAAGATATTTTAAAATGCTTTCCAGAGAAATAATTTTATGCTGACATGCAGACAACAATAAATGACAGTAATTTCTTTGGCACATAATTTAAGGCTAAAAAGATTTACTCTATAAAGTATTCATTCATTGATCTTGTACAGCTTATCACTGAGACAGGTAGCGAGGGCAAAGCCTATCCCTCTCCTTAGGGCATGAGGCAGGTACACCCTGGACTACTCACAGGTTTATATGTGGCATCACATGCAAAATTTTAGATTTTACACTCTTGTTTTAAAGGAAATATGAACTTTAGCACAAATGATATGGTTTGCAGAGAGCCAAGTGTATCTGGCACCCATACTGTGTGACAAAAAGTCATAAGAATGTTTGCCCTAATATGTTTTTTTGTTTGTTTTATTTATTTTTAGCCTCATATCTTTATTTTTATACCCATAAATGGCTATTTGTTTTTATTTTAATTTTGTTTAGTGCCATTTGATTACTACATACATTTGTCTTTTTTTTTATATAGTATAGTTATGGTCGGAGACATGGCGTTCAGTACAATGCAGCTAAAAGTGTGGTCATGATCTGATGGAAAAGTGTGTAAGTTATGAAATTTCCAGATTTTTTTCTGTCCGAATGGTGTGCTTAGTGTTACAAACAAAGCCAAATATCTTGCGCATATCTTCACAGAGCACATGTCAAATGATGATGACATTTACAGACAGAGTCGAGAGTTAAATGCTCAAGCCAATACTCTCTCACGCTTTGTTTTGTGTACTGACAAAGTGAATAGGACATTGTTTAAAGCATGCTGTACTCCTTTGTACTCGGACAATTTATGGACTTAAAATAAAAAAAACAGTCAGCATAGGGTGCAGGGGGCATACAATGATGCTTTGAAAAGCCAGAGATGGACGAGTGCAAGTGAAATGTTTGTCACAGCAAGAGTTAACAGGTTAAACAAATAAATGAAACAATGAAATAATTTTGTCACTAACAAATATCAAATATAGTGCAATACGCTACCAGTCCAAGTTGTGGAGACACTGGTATAGCTGCCTTTTTAAAATATCCATTTAACTATCTTTCTATTTTTGTATTGTCTGTTTTTTAACCATATTATTGAACCATGAGTCGGCAAAAGTTGAACTGAAAACATAAATAAAATGCAAATATGACTAACCACAGATGCGTACATATTACTAGACTGTTCCTGCCTTATACGTACAATATAGACAGGTTATTTGGTATTAAAAGCAAGCACAAGAGCAGCTGTCTCCCAACACATGCATGGTATGTATTGCTATTAAACGTTTCAAAAAGCGATTAATGTTACCTATGAATTTATTGTCCCTTAGTATTAGCCCTGTGAATAAATGTATGCCTCATGCCCAAAACAGCTGGAATAGGCTCCATTGCTCCAGCAGAAAATGCAGAAAATAAATGATTTCATATCAACACAGTAACATATAATTTACAGTACATGTTCAGTATAAAATGGTCAAAGGCAACAGTGTTTAAAATCAAATCAAGTCTTAAAATTAAATGATCAGTTTGGGATTTGTCCCGAGTAAGCATAGTAGGATTCTCTCCAGTCTCTAATATCCCTGAGCACATCCGTCTGCTCTGGGGTCTGATCCCGCCCACAGCACTCTGATTGGGTGATCTGTTTGACTGACAGCTGGGTCCCACCAGTCGCCCACAGTGATGATCTGGCCCCGCCCAAACTGTGACCTCTTATGACCTGAGAGTGAGGGCCCGTAAAGGATAAAAGATTATGTGAACTGAACTGAAATGAGGAAACTAGATCAGTCCTGTTTTAACCTGACTTTTGGAATCACTAAATGAATCTGAGAAGCATTTACTTGTCACTTTCCTGTTTATTTTATTTAAGCCTATGTTCATTAACCAGATATGTATCATATCCTAGAACCATACAGGAATGACAGAGGATTTAATTTGTTGTTACCAGGAAGCTGGATGTCTGACTACAGCAATGTTTATGCATAAGGAACATGTAAGAAAAAGTAAAATAATGACCTTACTTGCTGTGTGTTAGAAACAAAATAAAGGGCAAATCAATGTGTAGGAAGACTGTATAATCATTAATCATTAGGTAAGCTACAAATATCTTTTATGGCAGATCATGTGTCATATAATAAACTGTTTCCTGACATAACCGCATTGTTGTTGTATGGAAGGAAGTCGTACATTTCTGGTCATAATGAACGTAGACTCGTGGTGCGTCTAAGGCCTGTTGTGGATTCATCCCAAACTCCACCATGTTCAACAAAACCTGGAAAAAATGGACAGAAAGCAGCTGTGTGATTGGTTTGTATCAGTGATTTTCAAACTTTTCCCACAATACCACCTCAAAAAGTAGGTTTTCTAAGTACCAATTTTAAAGGGCTAAAATGTGCCTAAATTTTGACTAATCCGATACTGTTCAAGGACCTAAACCAGGTCTAAACTGGCACAAACCAGTAAAATAAAGGAAACTGAAGATGACAGGAACAGCAAGGAGTAAAAACATATAATCTAAAAACTTCATTACAATGTATGTGTTCCACAGTTATACCTGGACATGTCCTTGTGGTTGCATGAAAGCTCCCATGACACCCAGAGCAGCGAGGAGCTTTTCAGATTCAGAGTCCGTGACGAGAGCAGAGATGATGGTATGATATGGACGTTTCCCCCCGGCGATGCAGTTTGGGTGGCCCCGTTGCAGGGAAAAGTTAGCCCCACGGTTCTGTGGCAAAGAAAGGATATATGGCTTCAATTACCATGCACTTATCATAACAATAGATTTATGATTCACAGTTTACTGACTGAACATAAAGATTATATACTTTTGTATTTCATAGTTTTCATGTGACTTCATATACACTGCAGAGGGAAAACATGCTCTCTGAATGGAAAGAACAATATTGTAGTGTATGGAGAGAATTATTGTCAGTTTGCTGAAAGGTGATGTTCCTCAACTGTGTGAAACTAAATGCAGCAGAGACAAGAATGGACTATAACTTAGATGTGGCCCAAAAAAAAAAAAAACACTGGTTCTAACTGACGTTTATATGTACAATCCTGATTTGTTTGGTGCTGTTGTTGTTTGATGAATACGTGGGTTAACCTTCTTTGCTTAACTGTGGGGGGACACAGGTTAGATCTAAAGTTTTTCAATAGTGACTACATAGTTAACAAATCAGAGAAATGAAGGGCAGGACGTAAGCAATGCACTGCTGACCTATAACCCAAACAAACATGGATTCTTGCCAGTAATGACATAAAACACCAGCAACACTGGAAAGAAGACAAAGAAAAAATGTCCCACTGAAGACTGAACAACAACAAGGACTTCAGCAGAATCAACAGGTAACGAAGGAAAGCCCTAGACGCTTTAATTGCATGAGAGAAGTTATTAAATTTGCTCTGGCACCATCTGGGTTATTTTTGATAGCAGATTGGCTTCCATATTTCAAAGACGCACTGCAGACAAGCAACTGTAATAGTCCAGTTCCAAATCGATCGAGGAGAAATGGTTCACTGTGGCTGAGAGACCAGACTGTCCTGCTTTCAAAAATAAAGTAGGAGGGGCTGGCTGACCAGGTTATAGTACTGTACCACACATTATCACTCTACATTTTGACTTTGTAAGCAACTAATAAGCCCCAGTAACTGCCTCTGTCAAGTCTGATAAATGTGTCCACTCTGCGGGCTCATTCATAAGCAGTGTGCCTCAGCCACATGCTTTCATTCACATGCTCTCTGCGCTCAAGCCGCATTCTGAGCTACATATTCACATAGGAGTGAAATAATTCCTGTAACACATGTCACCAGGAGAAACTGTAGCCTACTTACATTGTGCACTTGTTGTCATGCAAGAAAACTTTAACATCCACGGAGCTGGTGTCTGCGTTAAAGAGTGTTGCAGCCAAGACCCGGCAGGAGAATGAAGTGGGAAATTCTGAGCTTTAATACTGAAAATATTAAATTCTAGTCTTTATTTCAATTTTAATATTTGGCCATTTTCAGGCTTTATTAGACAATATACAGTAGAGTAGTAGCAGGAAATCTTAAGGGAGAGAGCGGGAGAGACATTCAGCAAAGTGTCAGAGTTCAGACTCAAACCCATGACACTGAGGCAGGCTGTAGTTGCCGTCTATATGTGCCACACCTCTGCCACTGAGCTATACATAAAAATATATTAAATTCTAGTTAGTTTTTTTTAGAGAATGGTCATTTTCAATAATTGCAGTTGCAATATAAACTAGAACTGAACAATTAATCTAAATTGAATATAGATCACGACTTGAATTGACCAAAAAGGCTGTGATTATTTAGGCTTTTTACCTAGTGATGCTCACCAATCAGAAGCAATGTAAAGGATTTCTTGATATTCAACATATAAATACCAATTCTTTATATTTCTGTGTTTCAAGTGTTTATGCTCCATCACATACTTTAAATGTAAACTGTACACTGTATCTTGATATAAAAAATATATATTGCAAATCAAATCACAATTGCAATATCTATCAGAAAAATCGCAATTAGCTATTTTTACAAAATCGTTCAGCCCTATTATAAAACTTATACCAAACACCAGACACTAAAATATATGTCGTGATGTGGTAATGGGACCTCTGACTTTTTAAAACCAGCTCAACCCCTGACCTACAGCTGTACACACATGACGTCACTATGGTTTGTTTGGGTTTGGTGATTAGATTCAGAGTGGTGTGTGCTGTAGTAATAAGAATAATATAATAAACCTTCACAGTTTCAAACCTGCAATGGGAACCCGCAGTCTTTGGGGACAAGCCCAGTCCCGAACCCCATGTAGTTGCTGTTCACAAACGAGCATGCGTTCCCCTCGCTGTCAATCACACAGAAATACACCGTGTCACTTCCTGTCTCCAGGCCGGGTTTGACTCCCTCCATGACCCTAAAAACACACACAGACATCAAAACTAATCAAAACTTATTCAATATTAAAGTGAAAGTATGTGACCAATTCTCTGGGTGGAGACTGCATGTCCTCCCAGTGTGTTCTCATCGAATACAAAGACATGCATGTGTTAGGTGACTCTAAATGTGTCAGCCCTGTACCCCTACCCCCTTGGCAACAAGAACAATAGACAATGTTGGCAGCATCTCCCCTGAGTTAAAAAATGGTTTTCAAAGTTGCTTGACGTCTGTTGTAAGGTTAGAAAATGAAAAAGGTGTGCACCTAAATTGAACACGGTCAGAACCTTACTTATCATGGGCCGCCCTAGTGGTTGTGGCTCTAAAAAAACACATAGAATGTTTATGCCAGGAGCTGGCCCTGCTGGATCAACCGGCAAAGTTACTAGACCTAAATTGTTAAGAGGAAGATGAGAGATAAGGCAGTAACACAGGCTGAGACTGTATAATAATATAAAAAGAGATTAAAGAAAAACAATGCATTTTCAAAGCACAAATACTTTTATTATAGCCATTAGATTTATTATTATTAGTAGTATTATTTAGCCCTAAGATGCATACTTATGTTGGCCTTTTCAAAGGAAAGTCCTTTCACACCGGGTTTGTTGTTTGAGTATTGAACAAACGCTAATCAATGACGTTACTACAGTGTTATATATGGACACATTATTACAGTATCAAGGTAACTGCAGCTGTAAACATCACCAGTAATTTCCTGCTCCACTCTTTATTTTTATTCCCCATAATATGCCTATGGGAAGGAAGGCTTACAATATGTTACATAGGCTTAAGTTACATAGGCTTTTTAAAATATATTTTTTTACTTTCCTATGGCAACGTATTACTGCCAACTGAGTATGAATTATTTTCAGCTGTATCACATTTTAACAAGAAAACTATCACACTTGTACAAGATACTATTACTTTTTCACAAGATAACATCACATTTTAACAAGATAAGTATCACGTTATAACAAGATATCAATTTATCATGTTTTTACAAGATAAATATTTTCTTGTAATCACGTGATGTTTAAGGAAGCAACAACTATGGCGACACTGGAGGAAGATCTGATCAAGTTTTACTTTAACCTTGGACTGAGACATGGCAAGATATGAACACTGAACACTGATCTTGTTAAATCATTTATCATGTAAAAATGTGATAATTTTCATATCTTGTTATAACTGATACTTATCTTGTAAAAACGTGATAATTGTGTATCATGATAAAACATGATGATTCAGTATCTAGTATCAGTATCTAAATTAGTATCACATAAAAATGTGATCATTTTGTATCTTGTTATAATGATACTTATCTTGTTAAAACTTAATGTTATCTTATTAAAACCTAATAGTATCATGTAAAAATGTGATAGTATCTTGTACAAACAGCTGAAATTAATTCACACTCAGTTGGCAGTAATATGTTGCCATTTTAAGAGAAAATTGAATTGAATTCTAAGAAAATATACAGCGGGTAAATTAAGTATTGAACACATCGCTGCTTTTCTCAATAATCAAAACACAGCTACAAACATAAAATGTTCAACAGATGTTGGTAGTAACCCAAGTAAAATGTGTGGTAAAAATAGACTGACACAGGGAAATGTAAAAAATGTAAAAACACGTGGAACGCCATCTGAAATCTACCAGTGATCAAAAAGCAGTCATGCCTCGTGTCTGACCTATCAAAAGGTGTCTCTTTACAAAGGTGTCACACAAGAAAAATCTCATGATGGGTAAACACAAAGAACTCAAGACCTTTGCTTTAACACTATTGTGGCTAAACCTGCTGATGGTTACAGAAGGAAATCTAAAGTCCTGAATGTTCCAGAGAGCACTGTTGGGGCCATAATCTACAAGTGCAAAGAACATCATTGGCCCCTAAACCAGCTATGTTAGAAAGTTATTTGTTGATTGTCATTTTACATGCTCTATAATAATATTATCTTAATAAATTATATTTCAGTGACAAAAAATACAACTTGTAAAAGGTAAAAGTGCTATTTAAATGGCAGACATATTATGTGAACACACATTATTGTGACGTTTTATAGGTCTCTGCTCTGTTTGTGTTTGTCTTGCAGCAGATAAAAAGCAGGGGTTCAGAGTCCAACAGTGCAGAGACACACACCTCTCTGTCCTCCTATCTGTGTGAGAACAAATATGGCACATTCATGTACCTATTATAGTAACATTCACCATCACCAAGGGGAGTGTTATGATGGTATCAATGGGTGAAAACAGCACTGAGTTCAAGTTTGACATAGTCTGTAACCGAACAGGTTATTAAAAAAATAATGCTGTCAATCAATAAAAAAAAAAAAGATCAGATTAATCACACTTTTGGGCTGTGATTAATCACGATTAAATCACAATGTATAACTTGTTAGATTTGCCATGACAATATGCAGTGTTTAAATAAAAAAAAGTTGAGGGGTGTGTTTTTATTTTGGAAAAAAAAATACATCTCAGAAGTAACTTCTGAATATTGTGAGAGAGCCTTTAATAAGTCTGTGTAGTAACTGGCCAACTGTTTTGAGATAACAGTGTCTGCTGAACTGTGCTCTGCAGTAAATCTACTGCAGACCCCTGAGCCTCTCCTCTGCTCTCCTTGCCGCGGACAGGGGCAGGGCACTGTCACCTGTCCGCAGTGAAGCTGCCGCTCTGAGTCGAGAACTGATGCTTTATGGAGAAAAAAACCCACCGCAAATGAATGGTTTGTAGGAGTTTGCGACTTGTGCCTCAGGGATGAGTTCAGGGATGGCCATGGATCGCCTCCCGCTCTCACCACGGGTCCAGGACGCATAGAAAGCACAGCTCCCAGGAACGCGCACGGACAGAGGCAGTGAAAGGAAGTGATGTAAAAAGCACACGTAACATTTATTAGTAAAATGTTTTACACGAGACTCGTGAGGGGAGGGAAAGGAGAGGGCTGTAGTGCAGCGGCCAAAGCACTGGACTTGTCCTGAAGTTGAATCACGGGCAAACGCATGTGAGGCAGCTGCTCTCTCTTCTCCAGACGCGCGGGTCCTTCATCATGAAAGCAAGTCCATTTTGTGATATTCGCACATTTCCAAGACGGTGCCCCCGACACAGCTTCACGCCCTCCAAAGTTCTTTGAGAAGCGCTGGTGTACGGCAAAACAGATCAGCTGATTAATTTGCGTTAATAAATTTTAACTCATTAATTTTTCTTTTTTATTAATCGCATGCATTAGCGCGTTAACGTTGACAGCCCTATAAATAATGCAACAGGTTATTTGAGTATTTTAAAAATTTCCACTGCACACTGAATGGAAAAAGAAGAGGAGGTTGTGGGTTTGATCCCCAGGCAGGTCAATAATTATCTCTCTGAAGCCCTTTACACACATGCACCATCACCATGACCCTCTCCTAAAATATATAGATGTGCCTGGTTGATTGTACTGTCTATTGTTCTAAAGCAGTGGTTCCCAACCTTTTTTGTCTCGTGTACCACTGTGGTCTATTTGTCATACCATGAGTACCCCCCACTCATCTGTGATGATTATTATTCATAAAGTGGTCATATAAAACATTGCAGTTTAATAATACTTGATTTACTGTTGATACAAATTGTCCTGCTGTTTTTTTCTTTTAAATTCATTCAAGATAATTAAAAAAAACATACAATATCAATAATTTGCCTTTAAAATAAGAAATATATAAAATTAAAATATACTAATATAAACTCATATTACATTTACTTTTTTACTATATGTTTTAGGTTCAGAATAAATAAAACAAATGCAAAATAAAGTGCTATTGAACTACCAATAACAAATAATAATACTACAAAAAATATATATATATATAATGAATGGGTCAAAAATAATAAATTAATACGTCTCCTTTGAAGTAGGCTATTAAACCTTAAAATACAATAATACATATAATATTCAAATAATAATCTTTACCAGTCACTGAGGCACTTGAGCTTGAAATAATATTTATAGTTATGAAATAATTCCAAATACCTCCTGCAAAGTGCTTGTGTACCACTGGGGGTCCCCGTACCACTGGTTGGGAAACACTGCTCTAAATGTTGGATTTAATGTTAAAAATATATGTATTTTGGAAAGTTGTTTTGTAATTGTGCAGCAAAAAGTAAAAAAAGTAAAAAAAAATGGTAAAAAAGTAAGCTACCTAGGTAAAGGCATCCCTTCAAAAAGTGAACCACAGGTGTGATGAGGCCAGTGTAAGGGACGTTACAGTCTGGATTGGTATCTAAAACAAACAGACTCTCTGGCACCGCAACACCACACACCTGTCCATAGTGACGCTCTGGCTTCTTGTGCTACCGTAGCTCTTGTCCAATAGGGCTTCAACAGGGACAGTCACATGATCAGGGTCACCTAGGTAACGCATGACATCTGTCTGTGCCAAGCGAACAGCCTCGGCCAAAATGTGGATGTAGTCTGAGCTGTTATGGCCCATGGCTACAAACAAACACAGAGGGTTAGGGGAGCAGATGGGGGTTAGTTTTAAAATGTTAACGTTACAATATTTGCATACTTACTTTTTAAAATGTGGCAGATTGTTGTAGCTTAAATTAGGAGGTAGCAGCAGCACCCCAAGCAGTCATTAAAAGTAATACTCAGTAGAAATATTGATTACAATTTAGAATAACTCATAAAGTAAGTGCTAAAGCATTAATAAATATGTAATTAATAATATTTTAATGAATAGTTTATAGCCACTATATTGACATTAATGTTTATAATTCTGCATTAATTTACACAAGCTATTTACCCAAAAACATTAATAACAATGTTATAATGCAATTCTGTGTTTAAAAATGTTGAAGTAATCCTTTGTAAAAGGCAATTTTACTGGTTATTAATCCTTTATTAATACTTAACTAATGCCTTATAGTGTGAGGTATTCTAATGTGTTACCCAAATATCCTCTAAATTCTTGTGCATTTTGTGTCACTTATAAAACTGCTTATTATAATTTGATAGCATCCACGTTACTGCGTCTAGAATGACTCAGTTGTGGACTTTGAAAGAATAATGGTCTCACCTTCTCTTTTAATTTTTACAACACAAGAGACCAAAACAACCAATAAAGAAGTTAGCCAAACTAAGGCTATGATACAAAGTTGCATGTAAACGTGCTGCATATGAGTCAAGCATTTTTTCCTTGCTAAGGAAAGCCTGAAGACCAAATTAGGTTGGAATGGTTTTAATAAAATAGCCATAAAACAAATACTTATTTTTAGTCTATATATGTGCTGTACTTTTTTGAGTGCCCCAGCTTCCTTCAACTCAATTATTTAGGATCAATAATTACGAAGTGCAAAATAACAAGAAACCTAAAAATGTATCTCCAACACCTTGGTGAAGCTTTGTTTTGCCTGAATGTCCAGGGCTTGTCCTTTTGCTCACCTCTGAGGGGGAAGTTGTCCAGGATGTTGAGCAGCAGCAGAGCAGCCAATCCCTGGCCATTTGGAGGCGGTTCCCAGAGAGTCACACCCTGGACACACAATACACATATTCACGCTTATTACATGAAACAATCAACAACAGTGTAATTAAATGGACGTTGACCTTGTATCGTATGCTGATTGGAGAGATGACCTCAGTGTTGTGGCTCTTCAGGTCGTCTAGAGTCATGACTCCTCCATTTTCTCTGATAATGTCCACAATTGCTTTAGCCACTCTGCCCTCATAGAAAACATGTTTACCACATTCCCCCAGCTCCTGCAAAACAATATTACAATAGCAATGTGAAATATTAAAAGTCCCCTATTATGCTATATTGACTTTTTTTTTTTTTTGTGGCTTTTTAACCATGTTAAAATGTTGTTTCTACCTCAAAAACATACCAGGAGTAGAATTTTGGTCACTTGTTTGAGTAATCCTGTATACTGAGCCCGTCCCCACCTCAGAGCTGAAAACGCTTTGGTCTCGTGGCTCTACGTAGACATGTGAAACCAGGAACTGCTCCGATGCATCCCATACACTGCCCCCCCCCCGGAGCTTAAATTGCCATCGCTATGAAGCAGTCATATCATTTATCTATCTGTTCACGTCATGTTGCTAATAGCCGTGCTAATTATCCATTTTATGCACTATCCATTCCCCATCATTGCCAGCAGGGGACAACAGACATCCAATCACAGCGTTCTCTGAAAACTGAAAATAACATCTCCCCAATTATGGTGAAGACATTTAAAAGACATTTTCCACACAAACATGAAACACTAATGCGAAGCTGCCCAAAAATATTTCAAAAAATGATTTTAAAAAGGTACAATACAGGACCTTTGAATATAAACAATCATTTTCAGGTAATTTATAATTTAATTTTGTTTTATCTTAGTAAGTAAGGTGCCCTTTAGTGTTAGCCATAAAAACTAAAGTCTAAGTCAGTGTCCAAACCTTCTAACCCACTGGTTTGGTTCACTTTCACAATGAGCTTTGTCAAACAAACTAAACTCAAAACAAACAAACTTTTCTGCACTTTATACTAGCAACTATACAACATATTGCAACAAATTTTTGTTTTCAGTTTTTATGGCCTTGGTGACAAGTGCTCTTCTTCACTTCCTGCCTTTAGTTTGTTTGGTGAACTGTACTGAGACCACCAGAGCATTCACACCAGCACAAACAAACCAAACCTTCCCACAAAAAGTTCTAATCTTTGATTACTGAGGACCAAAAAGTTTTCAAGATTTGACAAGTATAGGTCAGGTGGTAAAGCATCTGGATTTTGTGCCCATGACAATAAAGAAATGCTTTTTGTGGGAGACAGCGCCACCAAAGATGGGGTGCCACCAATGAACCATTTAATATAAAACTACATGATTAAGTAACCTATAAATGCCTATCTGTAGCTAAGTCAAATGTATGAAGGTATGTGGGAATAATAAATAGACAAAGACAATTACTTTATAGACAATATGCTTGGAGTAAACGCCCAGAAAATTAAATGTGCTAATACTACAATGACGGGTAAATGATTATACTTTTTGTGCTTCCATTAACACATGACGTTCTGGAAGTGGCTCAATACGTATGAATGAAGTCATAGGAAAGGGTCTGAAAACAATGAAAGGTATTTCATGATGTGTCCACTACTGTGCCTTTGTCCTGGTCCAGTCAGAGTAAATGAGTACATGACGCCGGGTGTGACATACAAAGAGTCACTGATGAGGAGTAAAAAAAAAAAAAAAAAAAAAAAAAAAATCTAAGGTTGAGCTCAGGGCCATTGTTTCAGACCCAGTCACTTCACTGTTAATGACTCTATCAGAATATTTGATTTCAAACTGTTTGCTTTAGACATTCGTTAAAATGGGTAATGGGTAGTTTCTATTGGTAGCACTCACCTATTTAGGAGAACTGCTTTGTTTTAGTGTGGTACACGCATGGTTATATGGGTCAGTGAAAACGTACTTTTATCTCAACTATAAACAATGGCCAGTTAAATTCACGGCTGACAAACTATGATACCCCTGTTTGGTTCTCAAACTGTGGTACAAGTTCCACTGATGATAATTTTATCCTAGTTTAGACCTGGTTTAGACACGCTTTAGATTCAATTCAGACCAGGTTTAGTCCTTGTTTATACCTCATTTAGTCCTTTACCTTGTTTTTACATGGTGTATGCCTTTAATGCTCTATAGAGTTTAACTTAATCTAAAATGAAAGGATATTGACTAAATTCTATGCTGAAAAGGTATTATTCTCTTTTAAATATATTATATATATAGCCATTTTTATCACAAATCAGTTCTGTGTATATGTTTACATTAGCAACAGTACAAGTACTCAGAAGTAAATAGTAAATTATTATTATCACCACTATAAGCCTAAAGGAATTAAAATGTATTTTTAATGTCAATGGCATGCTAATAACTGTGTTTGGGGCAGTCTAAACAGATTCTAATGATGAGTCCACTTAGAGCATTGTGCTTTTGTGAACTCTCTATTGATTAAACATTAGTACATGAGTGTAGGGGGTGGTCATGAGCATATACCAATATCGCCTGACTACGGTAATAATTAAGTGAATGATAATGGGCTAGGGTTAGGGTTAAGCCAAACACACCTTCTTGTACACACAAAATATTACAATATTCTTATGAAGTCTAAATGAGGAAGACACAGAATGAGATAAATTATTAATTATGAATAATGACCTCTCAAGAAATTTGCCTTCAGTTTCACCATGAAATACATTCAAATTACTCAAAAATACACTCAAACACACCATACAACATCTAAGACAACTTGGCAGACCCTACATTTCATGTGTATCATACATTGAATGCAAGACATTTAAAAAGTACAAAGCATTCAATAAATACATATAAATATAAATATGGCTACACCCATGGCAATACATCTCATGTTAATTAATTTAATACTCTATAGCCAATAAAAAATATAATGATCAGGCCAGTACACACATCAGAGCATCAAAGAGCACTACCCTAAGATTTTTATTAAAATTCATAGAGTTAAGTGCTTTCACAGCCCGTGGGGCAAAAGAGTTCTTAAAGATGTTTTTGTTTGCTGATAATATTCGATATCTTCTACCTGATGGTAATAATTCAAATTCTTTGTGTAGGGGATGGGACGGATCATTTATAATGCTCTGTTGTGGTATGACTCCCGAAGGCTGAAAGAAAATAAGTGCATCAGAGGAAATTATGTTAAGAACTGTACTCTAGTAGCCTGGCCAGTCAGGCAAACTCTTTCCCAATTCTATACAAAGAAGTTAGTCTCTGCTTAAATTTCATTTCTATGGGCAGAACAATCAGAGGCAAGTGAAGCAGTGCACCGCTGACGCAAAGAAACATGGCAGTTTGCTGTTTTTGCCATAAAACACCAAAATACAGAGTATTCTGAGCAGCTTTGTACTTATTTCTGAACAAGGACAGCAGCAGAAGCCAGTTGTACAAAGACTTGTGGAAGAAGTGGGTTTGTTTAAATGTGGTAACTACGTCAGACATCGAGATTTTACTGTTGTTAAAATTGAAACAGGACAAAGACAATCCCACAGCGGACTGAATAACAACGTGAACTTCAGCAGAACCAACAGGTGATGAAGGAAAGCACTAAATGCCATTAATCAGGTCAGAAAAATTATAAAATTAGCTTGGTAGCCAGCTCTACCTTGGTTAGCTCTTCCCTATTTGTAAGACGTGCTGCAGATAAACGGCTGTGATAGGCCAGTTCCAAGTCGGCCGGTGAGAAATGCTTTGCTGTGAGTGTGGAACCAGACTGTTCTGCTTTTGAAAAGAAAGTAGGAGAGGCTGACTCGCTAGGCTAGTACTCCAGTATTTAGAAAGCATTTTTTAAAACGCCTGTGCGTGTCTTGGACCCATGTACCACTCCTAATATAAACAATAAAGTTTCCCTTCTGACAGTTCAATCCTCCTAACTCTCTATATGTAGAAGTAGGAAGGGTGGCTTCTGTAGCCCTGACCACATGAGGAAGCTAAGGTATTTGAGAGGATTTCACCTTAGAGGAAGACACAGGAAAATGGGCAAACAGGTAAAGCAGGGCTGGATCAGGCTGTAAAGACAATAAACCAAGTCAGTAGAGGAAGATGGACTTGGAGGATGGGAGGAGACAGGAAAGCAAAAAGGAAAAGGGAAGATAGGGGAAAAAATATAACCAGGACCTCCACAAAGGACCGCCCTATAATGCAATAAAGATATAGTGCTACAAGCTGGACTCGAGGCCAGAGATATTATAGTTTGAGGAATGCCTTGTGGCTCGAGATAGTAACTTAGGCCCTTTCTTGCAATTGTACAAAACCTTCAATCATTCCTCCCCTCCTAAAACTTCAAAATCCAAATCTGACCATGGCTTTTTTGAGTTATCTTGCTAACTAAACAACTGACACTGACAAAAACATTACACCCATGGCAGAGATACAAATATGAGACTGGAATTTCAGGACGGGGTATTGCAGTTATTTTATATTTGGTGTGTGGTTAACCAAATCAAACCTATGCCATATACTGTATTTCTGACTGTTAATAGCAGTTAGCATCACTAGCTATAGGAACTACTAACTTAGTGACTGTCATGCTTTGTATTTTATGAAATATTTCTTCCAAATCTCTTTTGCTTAATGCGAGGGATGACGTCAGATTTTGTTGTTCCTATTTCTTGTCAGTAAGTGTTTAAAATAACTAATTACCCTTAGCATTTGAGCAAGTGCTGGGTTTCGGAAGACTTGTCCCGTCTTTGGTATATGGCCGTCAATCAGCAGGTCTGGACCCAGGTCTCTCCCCGCATCCCGGAGCTGACAGGCCCACTGCGCCCAGTGGTGAGCAGTCACCTCGGCCACAGGAAACCCCTCCTGGGCCAGCTCCACTGCCCCCCTTAGCACATCCTGAAGAGACAGCTGCCCGACCGGAAAATAGGGGGAAACACATGTGCATGAGCTCACAGGACATGGCACCGAACAGGAAGTGTGACTCATTGTGTGGACCAAAAGTACGTGGACGCTTAAAGGGTTTCTGATTTCATAACTGGGGCTCCAGAGGAAAGATACTCTGATTGGTGTTTATGATAAAATGTCTTTGATAGCCATTTGTTATACTCTGAAATACTTTCAAACACAGCTGGAATACCATGTAGAGCTGAACATGAACTAAACCTCATACTACGATACATTACAGCAGGGGTGTCCAAACTTTATTTTCCCTAAGGGCCACATGCTAAAAAAAAAAATCCACTATGTAAAAGTCCAATTTGGCAGCTTCAGGGATCTACCTACATTTATTAACCCCACACCTATCTGGGCGTTGGACCAGGACATAGTATAGCTGAAGTGTTTTTGTTTTTTTTATTATTCCTTAAAGGGGCTATAATATACAAAATTCACTTTTTTGAGCATTCTACCATGTTATGATTCCCTCATCAAAAACATACCTAGAGTTGTGTTTTTTTTCATTCACACCTGTCACCTGTTTGAGTAATCTTGTAGTCTCTGGGGCAGAGTTTCTGAGGCCACAGAACACTTCCACAAAACAGCGTACAGCTGTTTCCACTGATTGATCACAGCTACTTTTCATTTTATAATAAAATGACATTATACAAAGAGTTTAAGAAAGTCAATTGTCTTTTTTCTATGTTTTTTTTATAGAAGGGTAACAGAGCTGCACTCTGCTGATCTCTTAACCTGCTTATTTACAGAAGTAGTAAAGTAATTATTGGAAACATTCCACCTCACACAAATAACCGTGGCAAATAGGGCCAATTTGGAATGAAGCTCAAGGGCCAATAAAAAAAGGTTTGTGGGCCGCATTCGCTCCCAGGCCATAGTTTGGACACCACTGTCTTACAGTATAGTATTTTAGAATATATTAATAAATCAATTATACATTTTAAATTCGAGGGCTGATATAAACATTTTACAATAATTATTACACTGTTATTATTCTAGTGTTGAGATGTAATTGTCTAAATATGTAAAAATCAAACTGTTTAAATACTTACAATGCCTGAAGTAGTAAAAATGGGCCCCTGATGTGGAAAAAGTTAAGACTGAGGTGGAGACACAGAAGGATATGACTCAGCTTTATTTGCTCTGACGATATCATGGTCTACGTTTACTAGAGTAATAGCATACTAATACAAATCTCTTGTGTCATGATTTACTCACTTTATTCAAAAATAAAGGTATTTATACCTTATGGTACATTGGTTGACAAAGCTGACTCAATGACATGAATCTCTCAGTGGACATATTTTCCATTTTTATTATTGTAATGATCCTATCACAAGTCTAAAGTAAGCTCTACATATGACTTAACAGATGTCGGGATATTTTAAGAATAACAATGAATTTACACTTCAGATACCAGATTCTTGGGAACCAATTTAATGCCCAGTCTGAACAGGGCCTCACCTTGTGGCTGCCGAACAGCTGTAGTGTGTCACACCAACACGCTGGAGCTCCCGGAACTGTCACATTCAGAGCATCAAATGCTGAGGGAGGGGCTTCTGCACTGAAACCACGACTTTCCATATAATCCAAGGACTGGGCTTTAGCTGAATGGCCACTGTGGACACAGGACTTTGGTCATTAGTTATAAAGAAAAAAGTTTGTAGTAGACCAGCACAAAATTAAAAAGGCAATAATCGATAACTATTGATCAAATATTTTCAATAGGAAAACAAAGGAACAATTTAGGATATACATTACTCGAGTTAGGGTTAACACAAACATATTTTGATACTTTAGTGTGTGATAAATGTTCACTAGGTGTGACAAAGCAGGCTTGTTTGTTTACTTTTTTATGCCGCTGTTTCTAATGCAAATCTAAGGCATTTCTCTGTCTGTGAACACCAACATGGCAGAATCATCACTCAACGGTCGTTTTCTGATGTAGGTTCCCGATCTCTATTGGCGATCAGGATAATGTAAAAATTGTCCCAACTGAATAAATGTGGGAGTAAATAGTTGTCTGTCACTAAGTTTGTAGACATTGTCCAGGAAGTACCCCACTTTAGGCACATAGTTGATGTGATAGGCTTGCTTTCAGTGCTAAACTAGAACTAAAACATGGCTAAACAAAGTCTAAAACAGGGCTAAGCAGCTCTAAACATAGACTCTGGATAAATAACAGGTTGACTTAAGGCTTTATTTGGACAATATTTTGAAAATAGTGAATATTTGTCATATTGATTACCATAATGTCATTACAAACAACACATTTGCCATATACTGTGAAACCTTGGTTTGTACCTGCCATTCAAACCGCTGATTTGTCCTGTTTGTCCATTGTAGAACAAGCAGAAGGCATCCCCACCAATCCCAGTGCTGCACGGTTCAGTCACTGCCAGCACTGCTGCCACCGCCACCGCTGCATCTGCTGCATTTCCTCCGCGCTTCAGGATGTCTACTCACAACAAACCTCAAATTAATAAAGCAAATAAACAACAATAACACTAACCTTAAACTGCAGCTTTTTAAATGAACTTAGCCTGGCGAGCCAGACTTTCCTACTTGCTTTTCACGAGCAGGACAGTCTAGTCCCCCTCTCAGAGCAGAGCATTTCTTCGGTTCAATTTGGAACTGGCCAATCACAGCCATTTATCTGCAGAACGTCCTGCGAAAGCGGAAGAGCTAACCAAGGGATCACTAGCTACTGAGCTAATTTATTAACGTCTCTGACCTGATTAACAGTGTTTAAAGCTTTCTCCGTCACATGTTGGTTCTGCTGAAGTCCACGTTGTTGTTCAGTCCCCCGGTTATTTTTTTTTTCTTCATCTTGTTCCCATTTTAATAACAGTTAAGTCCAGTTGACACGTGATGTAGCAAACAAACGCATTAAAAAAAACAACTTCTTCGAAGTCGGCGTCTTTGTACAACTGGCTTCTGTTGCTGTCCCCGTTCAGAAATAAGTACAGAGCTGCTCATAATAGACCGTATTCTGGTGTTTTATGAAAAAAACAAACAAAAAAAACAAAAAACAGCAAGATTCCCTGTTTGTTTGGGTCAGTGGTCCGCTGCTTAAGAGGTAGCAGACTAACTTCTTTGTATAGAATAGGAAAAGAGTTTGTCTGGCAGGCCAGGCTAAAATGCACCTATATGCATGAAGCAATAGGCTTATAGTAGTGGTGAAATGGTTCTGCATACGTTTGTTCCCCAGTAGCAGTTTCCCAGTTTGTATGGACAGGGGAACATAGGCACCTTTGCATTCAGGAAAGTACCTATGTTCACCACCAGTACCTATGTTCCTCAGCCTATAGCAGGGGTCACTAATAGGCACTAATAGGCAGATTGCAATTCGAATCCGGACTCAGGCACCATCCCATCCGGACCCGAACCCATCCAGAACCGAAACCATGTAATGCACCACGAACATGAGCCTGTTCAGCCCTGGACATCTGGGAGCGCAGCAGGGCCGCTCTCTCAAAGGGTGTCAACACGCAGCATGTCCTGGCACTTTAAAGCTCTAACATGAAGAGTGCAGGGTTTACATCAGGTGTGTTTTTGGCTATTGTCCAACAAAATTACAGAACTAGGTCCAGACTGTGTGTGGAGGGACCAGGCTGCTCGATTTACAACAGATAGAAGTTTTCTCTTTACGGATCAGTGAGATGAGCTGGAGATCTGTGGCTGTGAGGACTTCTGTCCCATAGTTCACCCCTCCCACTGGAGTTTGTCCCTCTGTCCCACAGAGAAGAGGACTGCCTCGGAGAATTGGGAGGCTACATGTGTTTAAGGCGCGGTACAGAGCGGAGTCCAACCGATATATCAGCCGGCCGATAAAGCCCATTTGAAAATTATCGGTTATCGGGCAAAATCTGGCCAATATCCACCGATATATACAGTAGTTTCAGCAGAGTGCGTGCTGGTGTTTCCAAACAGTTGGGCTTTTACTCTGCAGTTCATAGGACACAGCCCAAATCGCCTTCTCATGGCCTGAAAAGCTCAAAAAGCAATAAAAGTATTTTGCTAATTTCTCTGCCATAAAACTGCATAGAACAAAAATTCTAAATACATTTTGTAGTTCTCCGCATACTCTACTTGCAGAGCAAGATTAAATAAAATTTAAGTTAAACAAATTTAGTTAAAGCTAAATAAAATAAATATAATACATAAAATACGTAATAATACTTCTTACAGCAATACCCACTACAACCTACATAACAATCAGCATAAAGAACAATAAGCAGCTTTATTACACGCCATATTCATGTAAACAAGAGCAGAAAGAAAAATGCTTTAAAATACTTCTTCCTAACGTATAACTGTATCGGACGATGTATCGGATATCTGTATTTTTTTGTTACCTAATATCGGTATCGGCCTCAAAAAAAAAAAAAAATCCATATCGGTCAGGCTCTAGTACAGAGTCCTTCAGTTTTAATGAGTGATACATCTCCTGTGTTAAACTAGACAGTAAATCTTTGCATGTGACGCTCTCAGCCAATCAGATCTGTAGATTTGGAAACACGGTGACTGTGAGTGAGGCAGACAGCAGGTCAGCTCTAAACCCCTGTGTCTCCTGTGTTCTCAGTCAGGGACCATTATTAAAAGCATTATTAATTTATAACTATAGCTATTGTCTACGCTCTTATTATATTATTTCATACCCCCAAGTTTGTTTTAAAACGGATGTTAAAATACAGTGCAAATACAGTATTTGCACTATAGACATAGATGTTGATGTAACTATAATGCTTTTTCAAGGTACAAAATAACATTGTGATGTTCCAGACCTTCACTTGAGAAAATTTTCACAAATTAGACCTTAGTGAATTTTAATTGATGACCTGTTCTATAGAAACTAGGTAAGGTAAGTATTTGGCAATATAGGTAACTGCATATTCTGAAAAGTCCCAATGTTCCCTAAGCCAAGCCCTAACCATAACACCTAATCCTAACCTTAATCCCTATACTTCCTGGGGAACATAGGCATGGGGGACCGTAGGGCTGGCTGACCTTGTGGTTAAGTATGCACTGCTATCTATAGGATGACCAACTGTCCCACTTTTGGTTGTACTACACAGCCATTTAGACATCTCTCTGTCTCACTTATTAACATAATGTCCCTCTTTTTCATTTGTGCTCAGTAGTGCTTATACAGTGAGATTCAGGTTAAAAACAACATGGTAAGGTCAGTATTCCTGTAAAATGTAAGATTATTATAATATAATATTTGTGGGCCTATCTTGATAGGTTGGAATATGTGGTATGTTGCTGCCCCTGTGTTTCAGGAAAGGCCTCTGTGGAGCAGACAAAGAAAGCTTTGATTTTTTTTATGCTCCACCTTTTTAATCCAATGAATAAAGCCTTAGTAAAGACATTACTTTGCTTGGTGTATGTTTTGGCGGATGAAAACGGCACATCGAGTGTTTTATAGGCTCTAAATTGTACCATCTTGTATCTCAGTAATATTGTAAATTAGATTTGTAGAACTTTTTTTTTTTTTTTTTTTGAGTCCGTCCCACTTTGTCCCACAAAATCGCACTTGTCCCACTTTTAGTACTTTTTGAGGTGGTCTCCCTAGCTATCTACAAGTGTGTTATTACAGCTGTATAATATAACTATTCTTTAATAATAATAACTACAGCGTGAAAAATGCAATCCTCGCTATATTGGTACATTCTTTATCTTGGTATATTGTCAAATGTTTTAGCTAGTTAGCTTGCTTCCACCTCATGGCTAACCTGCTTACGACAGCTGCAACCGCTGTCCTCAACACATTCTCTATTAATAATTATTATATTGGAGTACAAGAGTCTCCTTGACCAAGCCATGTCTATAATTTCTCTGTGTTACTAGCTTGTAATAGCCTCGTTTTAATGTCAAAAATGCCCTAAATATAAACTTTTTTTTTAGCATTTCTTCAAGTTACTAGCTAGAGTCGGTCACCTGATCTCCATGGCAACTGCTGTCACTCACCGAGTCCCGCGCTGGAGGCTAGCGGCTGACTGGACGCTACACATCCGCGTAACGACACCACGGGCGAGCGGCGAGACGAGAAAACAAACGTATCCATTATTTAAAGCTAAACTTATGCGTGCAAACTATTGAAGCAGCTGGGCACGGATAGCCCGCTAAATTTGGACTTAAAACTCAAGGTAGATTGCTCTGGGGTTGATTGAGCGTGGCTAACAGGGAGAGCATGTGTCGGGGATGCCAGATGACATGGATGGTAATGGTAAACTGAACTTGTTGCACTTTACAACATGCTTACAAGTCATATAGAAGTTATAGAAATAGCATTCTGTGGTCCAAAAATATTCAGACGGTGGGTTGGGATATACTGCATCATGTGTCTTTAGCTTGAGGTGCAGACAGGAGTCAGTTAGAAACATAACAGTGATAACAGCTCCTGCAGCCTATGCTGTGTATGCAGGATATTACATATTGTTGAAGGGTAGGGTTAAAATTTTGGGGTTATTCAATGACTGTATAGTCTTACATGCTTTTATTACACAATATTCATGCATGTAACACTGAAAGACAACAAAGCCTTTTTATAATAAGCTTTTAAAAGGGAGGCCTACAACATTCAGTCTAGAGCCAGTGTAAATAGAAGCATATTTCTCATATAGGATTTAGTGTTGAGTTGAATTTTGAGAGAAATTGTGTTACTTAATTTGTATATACATTTAAAACTGGAATGTATCTTGCTGTAGCTGCAGACAGGTGGGATTATGTTCTGCTGATAAATGAGAAAGCTCTCTCAGAAATAGAAACAGGCATACTGTATGCATACTGTAACTCATATACAATATATACTGTGATGTCATGTTTAGGCTATTTTAATGACTGTGTTGCTATACACAGGGTAGTATTTCAAAGCGGGGGGTTGGAACCCAAGCCCAATTAATTTACTGAGAGTAAGCATGTTATTTTGAACATGACAATTTCAACATGAAGCATTGGATTATTGGTTGGAATAGAGATTGTGTGCATTATTAATACATTTTGTAAGAAGTCATACAGGTGAATTAAGAAATAACAATTAATACATTTTAATATGTAATTACAAATACATACAAAGAGTGATGTATTTATTGGAGATCTGATGTGCTTATATGCCATGTGTAAGATGTCAGAATATTGAACATCTTTTATTGAAAGCAGAAGTCTATTATAATATTTACTGACATTTACTGGAAGAACATTCTGTCTCGTTGTAGTGTGACACCACACAATTGCCTCTAGACCAGGCCCTGGGGCTGATCCCACTATTCTGCTCTGATATTGAGAGTTTTCCACTTCATTACCTCCGCCAAAGACATCATGTTTTCACCTGCATTGGTTGGTATGTTTGTTGGTTTGAACAAGACAACTCAAACAAGTGGGGTTTGGTTAACTTCTTAGATCAAGGTTACTCATCATAGCCCTAGAAGAAATGTAAAGGTATTGGTGTGGATCTGGAGCACGTACCTTTGCAACATGAAGGCATTTTGTCTGTTAGCAACATAATTCAGGATGTTAGACCAGTGTAATTTATGAGCAGTATAGCTCAGTCAGTAGAGGATTGCAGGATCGAGTCTCATTTTCTACCAAGATACTAACTCCAGTCTCAAGGGGGCACTGAAGGAACAAATGATTATTTGCTAAATAGTATGAATCTCTGGTGGTAGTCTAGTTGTAGCTTATTTGTCTTAGTAGCCTATTTTTATTAAAAAAGAAAAAAAAAGTTTTTGTAGCTCATGAATTTAAATGCAGAAGTAATTAATAGAATAGATGAGGCAAAAGTACAGTTGGCTGAGTGTTTGCCCACCAACTGGAGGGTCACGGTTCAAACTTCAATCTGAGCAAGTACTGTTGTTGTATCATTGGGCAAGACACGTCACCCATATTCCCTTTTCGAGTCACTATATGTGGCCTGGTGCGGCAGGAAGGGCATCCTGGTAAAAACTTGCCAAACCACCGTGTGACTGGTTCACTGTGTCAACCCAAATACAAAAAGGGAGCAGCTGAAAGGTGAAAAAAAAAAGTCAATAGAATAGACATTTTCTGTCAGATTTACTACAGACATTGATTGAGTGTTGACAAGCCTTGTAGACCACCAGCCAATGTGTTTCTTTATTCAAATGAAGGCAGACCACATTGTATTGCAATATAATGTTGTATTGAATTTGATTGTCCAAAAGCTTGAAGTCACAGGAAAAATATCTCTAAAATTGTTGAGTTTGGTTGTCTTTTGTGATATGAGTACTTTTCCTCAGTTAAGAAAAAGAACGCTTTGACTTATTATTGATAATGTACATTTAATTGGCCAAAAATTTGAAGCAGGTTTGGTTTTGACATGAGAAGCTGCCTCATTAGGTGACTGTCTGGCAACTTCCTCATCTGTCTCCATGAACACAAAACACATGGTTGATTATTAACTGTGCTGTCCTCTGTAGTGTGGCTGTGTCCACACTCAGATATGGCCCTCATCAATGTCTCTGTGTGCACTTCATGTTTGTTCAAGTGTGTATTTTAGGTCCTGCTGCAAAAGTGAGGAGGTGGCATCACGTGATAAGGCAGAGGAGCATATAACCACACCTGGAACATCAAGCATCCTCAAACGGGACAGTGAAGTATCCGCGGACCATTTTATAGATGTAAATTACTGGCGTTTTGAGGTTAGGGGCAAAGGCCTTAGAGTTTAGTTTAATTACTTGGACTAAATTAGAGTTGTAGACATTTTTTTGATTATTATTGTCTGTAAGCAGTGGTTGAATCCTAAGGGTGAAGATGTGCTCGGGTGGTTTCGCGAAGTGTCTGGGCATTTGCCTCATCCCTCTGGCCATTGTATGTATTTTGTGCAACATTTTGCTGTTTTTCCCCGGAGGTACCATTCAGGACAGTGACAAAATCACCACTGAAGCGTTTTACTTTGGAGGCATCCTGGGATCTGGAGTTTTGGTCAGTAAAATGACTTCACAGTAATTTTAGTTTTACTATGAAGTGCTGGCATAAAGAGTTGTTAGAATTTTATTTAGCACATATTTACTATTACTTACTTATTATACTATTGACAAAGGGTAGCAACTATTTAAGCATTTTTTTTACATTATATATTTGAATTTTAATCTTTTTTTTGTTCAAATTTTTTTCTCAAATTTTCTATTCACTTTCTTTTTATGTAAACCTCATTTTCCTATGAGTTTGTGAAAATTGTGACTGAATTTGGAAATTAGCAATAACAATAATAATGATAATAATAATAATATTTTACCTATCTCTGCCTCTCTAATCATTAACATGGATATTTGCACATTTTTTGACTCTTATCATTCTGATGCATCCCTGTACCTTCTCCCTGATTAAAATAGAGGAAGAGAGACTTTATTGCTTTATGGGGTTTGTGTTTGTTTCAGATGATCTTCCCCGCTCTGGTGTTCCTCGGTCTGAAAAACAATGACTGCTGCGGTTGCTGCGGCAACGAGAGCTGTGGGCGGAGATTCGCTGTGAGTTTACATTTGGTTTATTATAGCCTTATCAAAAAACGAGATAAAGATGCTGGAGAAAAAGTTGTTTCATTTGCCTTGGCCAACTCTGTATACTGTATGTTTCTTGTATATCAAATGTGTGGGGGTAATTATTTAGAGGTGTAAGAAAATATTGAAATAGAAGATATATCACAGTATTTTATTTGGCCATGCTGTATCAATATAAAAAAGGCTGTAGCAATATTTTTTGTATTTTCTTTTACTTAAAAATATCTCATGAAACAATATTATAAAACAGGACATGACTCTGAGTGTTGCCATTTTTATTTTATTTTACTAAAAGTAAATTCTGGCAGCACTTACATTTTATTACTTATTTGGAGAAAGGCAACTTGTTTGTGAAAGTTGCTGTCCTCACTGTTCTGAATATTAAATAAAATCTATTTCATAAAATTTTCCACGTCTGGGAATTGAACCCCTGACTTCCCTCACAAAAGGCTGAGGAACTAAACACTTAATAACAGACTGCCCTATATGATGACTTTCTGTTGAATACAGTGTTTTTTTCCAATTGTATTAACAAGACCCTACATGCATTTAGAGTATATAAATGATTGTAAGCAAGTGTACCCTTAAGAACTACGCTGTTACTCTATCTGGGAGTGATCATTAAATTAAAGCAAAAGTTCATTAACTTCAATGGCTTTGTAAATCTTACATTACTGTTTATAGCAAGACTATGGAGTTAAAGAGGTGGTTAGTAGTTCTGCCTTTCATACCGGAGAGCATGGGGTTGATTTCTTAATGTGGAGCCAACAACTCTATCCCAACTTTGCCCCTGTCCCAAGCCTGGATAAATTGAGAGTGTTAAAAGGTTGGCAACTGAATAAAAAAGGCAGCAGCCAAACAGAAATTGTCCACATCACCATTACATTAGGCTGAAGCTGAAGCAACAGTTTGTTGAATATTTTGTGTGCTTACCTTTTCCACATAACCAGTGCAGTGCAGGTGCGTATTCCAATGCCTTTAATATTTTGGTTACTGTGTTGGTCTTATCTGTTGCCTGTGAACACAAGATTCTATTAGCTCACAATGAAAAACAAATACATTAGCACTGTATACACAGTAAGTCACACTCAACACTGACATTTTGATCATAGCAACAAAACACTCATCTGACGCCACATTCTCATGACTTTTACAGAGTTTTAATTGTCTGAATAGGATCGATAGTCGAGGAATGTGTAGGTGCGTGTAGTCATGGGCCCAGGACAGTAGCCTCATTGTCATGCCTGTTTAAAATGTAACATATTGTAAAATATCGATTGTCTTTATGACCCTGTCTTTACTTTGCACAGATGCTGAGTTCCATCCTGTTTGCAGCGGTGGGCGTTTTAGGAGCGGGATACTCGGTCATAGTTTCGGCAGTGGCCATAAACAATGGACCAAAGTGCGAAACGAATAGTAGCGTTGGGACATGGAGCTACCCCTTTAAGAATGGGTAAGATATGTTTACTTATGGTTTTCATGAATTGAAACAGTATACTAGTGTTGTAGTCACGACCTTACTGATCGAGCCCAAAACCAGTCCGAGTCCAGAGTGAACCGAGACCAAGACGAGGCCAAGACTTTCAGGGTTCAAGACCGAGATTTATGGACCGAGACCAAGGCAAACCAAGACCAGGTCAAGACCAAACCCTGGGAACTAACACTAAATCAACGGGACAAGTTAAATAAAAAGTGGTTCAAATACATTATTGATCATTTTAATGAATTGATGCAAAAGACTCCACAAACAAACAGTGAACAGATAATTTTTCTGGTTCTTCTGATGCAGAAAACTAACTGCTCCAAAATTATGAGGAATAGCATTTTTTCTCTCTCTTCAGAACGCCGCATCTGAGGTTGAGACAAGACCGAGTAAAATTGTGTTCAAGACCAAGATCGGGTAAAACTGCAGCTGAGACCGAGACGAGACCAAGACCGTAAAAAAAGTGGTCTCAAGACCAAACCTAATGTCACTTAGACCATATTATAAGTATGTTCTAGTTTTGTCTTTCAAAATTAGATGTCACTGGTAATGCACAATGGCCTGGATTACTGAGAATTTCTACTCATCCTTGTGAACAAAGGCATTATGGAGTAAACATAAAATTTAAAAAGATCTTTATGTATAATAAAATAAATATGTAATATTATTTATGTTGGAAATTGCCTCATAAAAAATCCAAACAGTGTAAGACAGATTCAACTAAGCCTGGCTTAGATCAAAATAAAGACAAACACAAACAAATTTAAACCAGTACTAAAGAGGTCTAAACAGGGCTGAACCAGACCTAACCCTAAGTGCCCTGTATCAGAAGCTAGTTGAACTTATCCCAGATACTGTATGTCTCTCCTACCGGGACAGACAAAACCAAGCGTGAGTGTCTCTGGATGAGCGTGGTACTTACTAAGCAAGTTATCAACTCATTAACCCAGGGTTTCTCTGTGGAGCTGTGAGCACGTTCATGTGGAATAGGCGGAGTCAGCGCTAATCAAACCACCAATCACGCCAACAACATGGACATTGTTAATCTGGATACCAGCTAGAAACTGCACTAAACCATAGATCCATGTTCATAACTCATGAAAAATTGTAGCATGCAACACCATAGAGTGAATGAACTGCACATAGGCCTGTACTAAGTAGTGCAGGAGTTTTACAGAGCGTTTTAGTGTACTACAAAGAATGTGATGTAATTTAAGTCTTTATAACCTATTATGTTTACCTACATGTATAAATGTGTTTATAAAGTTATGACTTGATAAGATGTTACTTTACAATGTCTCTAAATGCACGCTGTGCGCTTATGCTTGTATCAACAGTGCCGCTTGGGCACTTCTCCTTCTCCTCTCCCCGCTGCAGTTTTCTTCTCCTTCACATGGTCACACGAGCAGCTTGTTTTCATCTCTGAATAGTAAAAAAGCTGTCTTATCTTTTACTTTAACTTATCTTGGACCAGGTCTGCCCTACGGCATAAGTTTCCATAGAAATCTACCGTGATAGAAAGTGAACCAGCTTTCTAGTACCAAAACCCAGGGTTAACCCCAAAATTTACCTCTTTCAAAATTACCAGCTTTGTAGAACAAGGCCCAGGGCTAAATCTGAACACTACCACATATACACCAGGTGTATATTGTACAAAACCAATACTGAATTATGACCAAAACAAGCTTAAACCAGTGCTTAAACTCTAGATTTCCTGAAGTAGAAGCACTACCAGAGCCTCCCCCCGATACAGATGGTGTTCCAGATCCACACCAAAAACATGTATTACTTCTACCATCAAAATCCAACCATAACTAAATTAGTTAATCTGTTTACATACATACAAACAAACAACCAATGGCAGGAGGTCATCAGACTTAAAACAGGACTAAACCAAGTCTAAACAAGGACACCAAACTGCTGTTAAACTGTTTAAATAGAGCTTAAATTTTCATTTTAAATCCATAAAGATGATATATAGGTAACATCATGTGAACATGTGAACTCTTATCTTCTATACAGTAACTATCTGCAGAACCAGACCCTATGGAATCAGTGTCAAAGTCCTAAAGACATTGTCCACTGGCATCTTGCTCTGTTCTCCGTCCTGCTCGTGATGAGCCTAGTCCAGGTGGCACTGTGTGCTGTGCAGGTGGTGAACGGCCTGCTGGGGGCGCTGTGCGGGGACTGTGGCTGCTGTGGAGGGGTAGGTCTCTTTGGCTAGTAAAATTAATGGACAATGTCATGGTTATGAAATGCATCAGCTACCATATATAGGGTTTTTAAACAATTAGGCTTTTGTAAACACGTTTGGCACCACTGTCTCTTAAAGGGGATATATTATTGTGCTTTTATGTATCTTTTTAAACAAATCTTGGTCACCTCTAGAACAGCACAGCACATTTTAAAACATGATGTGACTAAAAGAAAGTATTTTGCAATAATTACTTTACTACTGCCATAAAGAAACAGGTGATGAGACCAGCAGAGGGCACTAGAGTGCAGCTCTGTTAAGGTCTTTTGAACAGAAAAATAGAAAGAGTTTTTTACTTCCTTAAATGTTGTGTATGATGCCATTTTACTACAAAATGGAAAGGGAGGAGTGAAAACAGTGAATCAGTGGAAACAGAGCTGTACGCCATTTTTTGGATAAATTATTGAGAGCAGACTGGATGTAGAGGGCTTGTTGATTGGTCAGTGCTTCCTGGAGTGGGCGGGGGTTCATGGGAGAGACTATAGGATCACTCAAACATGCATGAATGAAACAAAACACAACTCCAGGTATGTTTTTGGTGAGGGAATAACATTATAACATGGTAGAAAGCGTGGAGAAGTTAATTTTGCAGAATATATCCCCTTTAAGTAAAGACACAGATTTTCAACAACTCTGAATGAACACAGGCTTACTGTTATATTATATAGTGTTGTGTTCTCTTTTCTTCCATGAGCTCTGATTGGCTGAGAGCTACATTGTTGCAAAAGGTCATGTGTGGAGAATTAAAAGAGTTTCCATCTAAAATTTTAATTTCATAAAAAGCCTATACAGTATAAGTTAATGAATACAGGGGGTAATTAATAAAGTTTTCAGAAGAACCATGAACACTTTATTAACCATATGAAGGAATATTGTCTTATTGCAAGTCCTGTCACTGACTTATTTGCTTACGGTTTACAAGCACATGCAGAAGTTAAAATTATTTTTGAGAATATAAAAAGATAAAACAAAGAAAATAGTAAGGACCTTGAAGAAAGACATCCACTAGCTGTTTACAAACAAGTTCTCTTTGGGAGTGACGAGGATGGTAAGGATTAGGAAAGAGTACATCACAGGGACAGCTCATGTTAGATGATTGGGAGATAAAGTCAGAGAGGCCAGACTGAGATGGTTTGGACATGTACAGAGGAGGAATAGTGAAGATATTGGTTAAAGGCTGCTGAGGTTAGAACTGCCAGGCAGAGATTTATGGATGGTGAAAGAGGACATGGAGTTAGTTGGAGTGAGAGAAGAGGATGCAGGGGATAGGGTCAGAAGCAGATGATTGGCTGTGGCGACCCCTGAAAGGACCAGCCAAAAGGAAAAGAACAAGAAGCTCGTCTTTGCCAATCACATGACTACAATCAGACCTGGGCACGAGTTTTGTTACCTCTAATAGACAATCTGGATTTCTGCCTGTTTAAATTTAAAACAAAATTACTCAGATCATAGTTTTTTTTTTCAGAGTAACAACCCACACTAAACTGGTACAAGTCTTTATTTGTATATTGCATCCTGTCCCAGTTGAATAAAGGATAGATGATGAAGGTGATTAATCAACTGTCCGAAACAAATGTGCTAAATGCAAATGTCAAGCCAATCAAATGTGTCATGCTTTGGATGTTAAATAATATGAATGGACTCTATTCTACTCATTAATCTCATAATAAATTGAATATATTGTAGACTCTAAATATGACTTAATGTAAAACAGACCAATGTCATGTTAAAGCTATTAAAGTGACCCGTGTCTCTTTCCTTTCGATTTCAGAGCAATGGAGCTGTCTGAGTGTATCTCCGATCAGTGAGCTGCTAATTTCTATATTTATTCAGACTTCAGAGGAAGACCATGGCTTGCTTTGTTTATGTTATACTTCACTTGTTTTTAGTGCAAAGAGCTTATTGATTCGAGCAGTTATTGTATGTAACACTGCGGAAATGACAGGGCTCTTTGAAACACTGGTTATAATGATGAAAAGAAGCTCTCCTTCCATAAAGATACAGAATAAACACATATGTTTACCATACCCTCTGAATTTAGTGTGTCATGCTTGTTTTGGTTATTTGCCACTGCGATATTAAAATATACAGCACATTTTATTCAGTTGGTATCATGGGCTGGGAATTAAGAGCCAAGCAATAGCTGTACCATAACTGCTGCAGTTATGGCGGCATTAAATACTGTACAAAAATATTTTTACTGCACAAAATCTACGGAGCCTGTATCCTCTTCTCTTACGCCAACTAACTTAACTACATCCATTAATCTTCTCTTTGACTCTGAGCTCAGCATCCTTTCACTGATCTATACTTTATTGCTTCACACTGGGGTCTCTCTTATTCACACAAATATTCTGTGTTGTTGCAGCTAATCTTCATTGGTTCATATGGGCTGCATAATGTTGCAGGCATATTTGTTGCAAAAGAACATCCCCACAATACAGTAAATGCTGTTATCTCTGAAATTTATGATTCCGTGTTGAGATTTTTAATGCAGAACTGGAGATTTTTCACCTGTATTAAACTTTTAAAATAAAACCAATGAGTTTCACAGTGTAGTACTGATAATTTATTAGTGTACAGTTTATACAGATTTTTGTTGGCAATCTTGGCATCAAATTTTATTCTAAGTGGCATTAAAAAGTCTTAAAAAGTTGTTACATTTCTCGAGAAAAACCTTGAACTACCCTGTATAGAGCATATGTAATATACTATATACACTTGTTACTATTGTTCGAAATTACAAATGAGTATGTAATGGGATTAGGCATAAGGTGGGCTTAAAGATAGTTCCACAAGATTGTGTGTTCTAATCCACTTTGGATGCTCAAAAACCATATGAACATCTATCAGCAACTAAATGTCCATGCTAATAAATTAAATGCATGATTTTATTATATATTGTTACATTATGCTCTGATATTGTCAAATGCCTTCTATTTACCTGGGTTCAGCCACACTGATGAAGTACAGCTGGGTCCAACCCAGAATTCCAGAATTTACAATATCATATTACAAAAAAAAAAAAAAAAAACTTTTTAATCCATTTAATTTGTTAGTAAATATTACTAATGTTTTGTACAAGTAAAGTAGATGATAGAAGAGGTACCTTTGTATTACGATCAATGTGATTTTTAATGGCAACCAGTGCACAACTGACCTCTAGTGGATATAGTAAAAGTTGCGGTCTGGAGCAAGCGTCAAGCTGGAGGATAGATGCTAATATTTTGGTCTTATTTTGACCGAAAAAAGCGCTGAAGTGAAGATCTGTAAAATACAAACTAGCTGATGGTAAATAAAGTTGCCATTTTATTGCTTAGATCTTCTTATCTGACGGACTATTTCTGGCGGAACTAAAGTTTAACACTCCTCGGAAACACGGAATGAATACATCGACGCACGGCATGGAGGTTTTCAGCAGGTTATGGTTGACCTCCGAAACAAAATATTTGTTTAAAGTCTAAACTTGTCTATTTCAAGACAAAGGTAAGTTCGATGAGTATTTAGTCAGATTTGGTTTAGTTAGATGTATAGTCTTGACAGTTATAAAGCTGTGTGTCGTTTCTGTACAATAATTTGGCTCAACCTAGGATCTCCTCACTGTGAACACCAATATGTTATGATATTTATACTGTATTATATATTTCTTAATATTGGCTATGTTAACGACTTTTCTTTCCATATTAAGCTTTAGAACTATATGCATTTTGGCAGGTAGCTGCCCTAGTATTGACCAATGTGATAGACGAATGTAATTATTATTATCCAATTAATCTCTCAAGTGCTTTCTACTTTCAACATAAATCTAATCTCCTCTTAAAGTAACTAGTGTGTATTTTGCAGATGTTTTCTGTTGCATTAAGAAGAGGAGCCTCCATTTCTCGCAAGGTAGACTTCGTAACAGAAATGTCTTGAGCTACACAGTATATTGTTTAATCCATAAGAGATCCGAGGGACATTTTCAAATTTTGCTGTGTTGAATGAATATAGCTCAAATTTGCCAGAGGGTAATAATAATAAACAAAGCATTTAGATTTCTCAAAAGAGCATCACACCAGACATCCCAAGAATATTGCTGAACTTAAACAGTTTTGCAAAGAGGAATGGTCCAAAATTCCTACTGAGCGTTGTGCAGGTCTGATCTTCACTACAGAAAATGTTTGGTTGAGGTTATTGCTGCCAAAGGATTATTACTTTTTCAATCCTGCACTGTGAATGTTTAAATATTCAATAAACAGATGAAAATATAAATATATTTTTTGCAGGTTTAGTTTAAGCAGATTGTGTTTGTCTGTTGTTGTGACTTTGATGAAGATCAGATCACATTTTATGACCAAATCATGCAAAAATCCAAGTAATTCCAAAGGGTTCACCTACTTTTTCTTGCAACTGTATATATGGTATGTCGGGCTTAAGTAGTTTTATAAGATAACTTAAACTATTACACTACAGTGTAAAAAAAAAAAATATATATATATCATATTTTATAGCAGTTTTTCTGAAGGGGACATTTTGTGCCCTTAGGGACAAATGTGTTTTTTTAAGGATCTATTAAGGATTAAACATAACTTGATTGTGCCATCACCCTGTTTTCACAGATACCAGTGTTAAAATTGAACTTCTGTATCTTACCTAAACACTAACAAATAACTTTAATATGCAGTCCTTGTGCAAATCTAAAGCCAGTCTTAACCATTTCTCTCCCTTTCCCTCATAGGTCTTGCGTTTGTCAGGGCCTTCACAAAGATGCTGGACTTCAACACCCCCCCCACTGTCTCATTATGGCACAACCTCCAGTTTCCTCTCCAACCACAAACATGCTGGACAAACCGTTTTATTATCAAGACCTGCGTCTCACTGTCCCACCTTCAGTGCATACACACGTCCCATCCACTCCTCTGCTGTGCGTCTCAAAAAGCGCCCCCAACCTGAACCTCCTCCTCGGGAACTGGACTTGCTCCGCTACGACATGAGAGACTTGCCCAAGAGTCCCAAACCAGCTCTATATTTGGGCTTCTCTGGTCTGCTTCCCTTCGCCTGCCCCACTTTGTTCATGGCTATGACTGAAACCTTCATCCCGGAACTTGCATACGCCCAGGTCGCTTACGGAGCCTCTATTTTGTCATTTTTGGGCGGTGCTCGATGGGGCTTTGCGCTTCCCCCGAGCAGCCCAGCTAAACCTGATTGGATGAACCTAGCGAATAGTGTGGTGCCATCTCTTATGGCTTGGGTGGCCATGTTGATGAGTGACAACATCGTCCCAGCAGCCACTATGGTCATTTTTGGTTTGGGGGTTGCGCTTCACTATGACTTGTCTCTGTTACCCACCTATCCCAGCTGGTTCAAAGCGCTAAGGTCCATTCTAACTCTGGTGGCTTTCTTGTCTCTCTTTGGGATGCTAGTTGTAAATGGGATTTTCCCTGAAAAGAAGCTGTTCTCTGAAGAATAGGATATTTTAATAAAACAGATGTAATGTTAAACTATACTGTGCTACTTTAACTTGACTTTACATTTAAAATGAAACAAAACACTACTCCAGGTATGTTTTTGATGTGGAAACAACATAATAACATTGTTAAAAGCTCAGAAAATATATCCTCTTTTACTAGTTTGGTTATATCAGTAATTGACAATATTTGACATTGACAAAATTGAATTTTCTATGTTTATGCATCTAAATTCTGTTCAAATAAATGCTTATCAGTTTACTGTTGAAAATACACGAGGCTTTCCTATTTGAGGCAAGCGTGGGTTGTGTAGATTTGAGGATATTTGTCACAATGCAGTCCCACACCTTGGGCATGTGAACACCTGTTGGAGCAGTGTTTAATCCCTCTAGCTTTTACAAGTTTCACATGTCTAGTTTCCAAGATGAGTAAAAAAAAATATATTTGAGGTGGTTATCCAGTATTGAAAAGTAGCTAGTTTTACAGCCTTTAGCGCCAGGGGACAGGGGTTCGATTCCACACAATGTGGAGCCACAAAACTCCAACCATATTATAGTGTTTACCTGTAACAACCCTAAATAAATGGAGAGAGTTGTGTTAAGATGGGCACCCAATGTAAAAATTTGCCAAATTATTCATGAGAATGATTTGCTTAGAATAATAAAATAGCAGCCAAAAGGGAATCTCTTTTCCTCTTTCCTTTCGGCTTTTCTTTTCTGGGGTTGCCACAGAAAGTCATCTTTCTCCTGCAGTGATTTGCCTATTGATTTGGTAAAGGTTTTACACCAGATGCCCTTCCTGATATTCCGGAACAGACTTTCTAGTGGTGGTGCTGTCCCAGATAAATGGACCCTGGTTGGCCCCTGGACTACATTTAGGACTTGCAAGTCATTCACTACCGCTTCTGGTGAAAGTGTAATTGCCTCTGTCCTTGTGCTGGGATCATCCACTAAAGGAGGACTGACATCACTGAAGAGAAGCACGGATTACTCCAATTTAAAGGTTATGTAATTGTTCGAGGTCACAAGAACCAACGAATGCACGAATGACACTTGATGCACGTACTGTACCTCCTACAGGGGAAAAAAATTTAATTATTACTATTACTTATTATGGACTAACAGGACAGTAGAATATATTGCAATATTGGTACGACAAAGAACTAGGTAACATGTAAGACTGAGGCTTTAAAAATCTTAAGTCTTATAATTCTTGCAGTATTCTATCATATTTTCTTAATATTGTGCAGCCTATATTGAGCAATTCCCGTCAAGTTGACACAGTCTCTCTGTGTGGAATGTGTACATTCTTCTTGTTACCTTGTATTACTAAGTGCAGGGTAGTTCCAACATTTTGAAAGTAATAAATCTAATCAGGAGGTATTACATTTTGTTCATCCAGGTTTTAAATGGGTCAAGTTTGTGATAATATAAATCAAATTGAAAAATAAATACTGTCACCACAATAGCAGTGTCTACAATATACTTTTGAGAAATGCTATCATAAAATTTTAGGATTCAGTTAAATTTGAGGATATATTTTAATGCAGCACTGGAGTTATTTCATCTACATATATTTCTATATTTCCAAAAGTATTTACTCACCCACCCAAATTGGGATTATGGTGTGGGGTTGTTTTCAGGAGCTTAGTTCCAGTGAAAGGAACTCTGAATGCTTCAGCGCCAAGAGATTTTGGACAATTCCATGCTCCCAACTTTGTGGGAACAGTTTGGGAATGGCCACTTCCTGTTCCAACATGACTGCACCAGAGCACAAAGCACGGTCCATAAAGACATGGATGAGTGAGTTTGGTGTGGAAGAACTTGTCTGGGCTGCACAGAGTCCTGACCTCATCCCGATAGAACACCTTTGGGATGAATTAGAGCGAAGACTGTGAGCCAGGCCTTCTCATCCAACGCCAGTGTCTGACGTTGAGAACGTCAGACATAGATGTGTGACATAGATGCAAAGGGTGGGCCAGCATCATATTAAACCCTATAGATTAAGAATGGGATGTCACTTAAGTTTATGTGTGCGTAAAGGCAGGTGAGCTAATACTTTTGGAAATATATTTTATATTTAAATATTGTTTGGTTGTTGACAATGTTGGAATTAAATTAAATTCTAAACTCCATTGAAAAGTCTGAAAAAGGTTAAAGGCTTAAATTTCACTTGACAAAACCTGGAGCTAATGTCCCATAGCAGATTAGTGTGAGTGAATGATTTTAAGTTTGCCCTGCAACTAACTGGCCATTGTCCTTGACTCCTAATGGGAACAAGCACTAAAAGATGGATGAATGAATCCTGACAAAATTAAAAAAGGCTTTTTTTTTTTTTTTTAACTGAACCCCCCTTCGCTGAGTTTGCAAGCCAAAAATGTCTCAAAGCATTCAGTCCCCTAGAAAAATAGTCAGTCAGTGTCAGAAATAAAAGTTTTATAGTAAAATTGAAATGGTCTTAGAGTCTTGGCCCCCAAATATATCCTGCTTAGGGTGACAAATGTACAGGGCCGGCACTGGCCATTGTCCATGGTGTACCCTGCCTAAGGCCCATTGTTACTGGGATAAGCTCCAGTACTCACAACACTTAACAGGAATAAACGGAAAGAGATGAATAAATGAAATTAATAAAACAAGTCAGGCTCTTACTAAATCTCAATGTTTTATTAAAGTAAACATCAGAATCTATTTAATTAACATTGGAAATAAAGGCATTTTATACGTAGGGTGACGGTCACTGTAAAACAAAATTTAAGGCACATGACCCTCCCCCCACCCCGAGGTCAACAATAGGATGGACCAATCTGACAAGCCTCAAACACAACAGCTTTTGTATGAAAATACAGTATTGCACTTACTTTCTCAGACTTTTAAAGTGAACCAACTCCCTGCTCACAAAATAACATAACTTTTTTTTTTTTTTTTATTATGTCTGTATGTGGTAAAACATGGCCTCAACTAAACATACTTTTATAATACACTTCCCCAGGTAATTGCTTTGGTTGCATGTTGGTAAAAAGTGCTTTTTGGTAAACAGTGAAAATAGTGCTAGGGAAAAATTTGAACACCCCCAAAAATGATTGTACGTATCCATGGTCTGTGTATTACCCATTATATTTGATTGAAAACATTGATTTTCTGTGTCAAGGTTGGGACATAATGGCAAAAAAAAATATTAATTCATTAAATAATTTATGCCTCTTAATAAAGCATAAATCTTGTTTAATGAGCCAAGCCAGTGGTCCTCAAACAGTGGCTTTTATTTGGCTGTCCAAGTACCAACTTTAATTGCCTAAAACAGGCCTAAATCAAGACTAACCCAGGTCTAAAACCAAGATCATAATAGTGATTTAATCTTAAGAATCGCTATAGTAACCAAACTGGGCCTAAACTGGGACAAAAGCAGGACTAAACCAAGAAAAGCATGCATCTTCTATGTGGATTTTGATGTGTGGCACAATAGAATTGGGCCCCGTATTAGTGCTCCTGTCTGCTTCTCCAAACTGAATGAACATCTACAATAGGTAATACACAGACTACAGACAAGTCCAACTACATGCTAAAACAAATCATAATTTTAAAGCTTCCCTTTGTAAACAAACCCTGGACCCTCAAACAAATGGAGAATGGACTAAAATAACATATCTTTGGATTTTTTTTTAAAAACTGTGTGGATCCATTTTACACTGGTAAAGGGGTAAACAAATTAGGAATCCTCTGTTCGTGATCGCCTGGTTACTTTTGAATGCCGAGGCCTGAGCGCATGTATTCGTAAACCACGTAGCTGATGCTGACGGCTGGGATGACTTTCATGAAGTTTGGTAGTATCCCACGATAAAGTCCAAAGAAACCCTCCTTTTTCACTATAGTCTTCAGCATTCGACCCATGGGCATCTGTTCCGAGCCCTCCACAGATGCTACAAGACAGAGAGGAAATTAGAAGAGAAGAAAAAAAACAAATCATATCATATTGTATGTATGAAAGGATTGCTGTATGGGTTTGAAAAATGTCTGAAAGCTAACAAGTGCTTATTATTATTATTGTTTTTACACCCTGGATAATGGCCAGTTAGTCGCAGGGCTAACACATAGAGACAAATACTGACAGACAATTTTTTCTTTTGAGGCAATTTTAGAGTCACCAAGAGCCAGCCCGGAGATCGAACCCACAACCCCCTTGCTGAGAGATTACAGGTGGGCCTTATTCAGGGTACCCCATGGACAGTGGCTTGTTAGTTAGTCACAGGGCTAACACACAGACTTGATTTAAAGGTCCCCTGTTATGCTAAATCGACTTTTTTTGAGCTTTGAACCATGCTATAATGTTTGTACCTGTAAACAGATCTGGAGTAGTATTTTGAATCCTTCACACATGTTTGAGTAATCCTGTATGCTGAGGTGCTGCCCTTCTCAAGAGCTGAAAACGCTCGTCTCACCACTCTACATACAATAGATGCATGAAACCAGGAACTTGCTCCTGTGTGTTTTTAAAGCCCATACACTGTCACCAGACTCGTTCTGATCATTTCAGCATCAAAACTGCTTTTACTAAAATGCCGATTTAACTGTTTATCTGTTAGCGTCATGTTGTTAATAGCTGTGCTAATTAGCCATTTTAGGCTCAGTCAAAGTAGCAAAAAACATTTTCCACATTGACATTTTAAGTTATAAAATGTGAAATACTAATGCAAAGGTGACCAAAATTATTTCAAAAAGCCTGAAAAAACATATTATGCCCCCTTTAAATTTTCTAAAACTAGTGCTCTTGCCTCCCAACAAGATCATGTGTCCGATCCTCAGGGCGGCCGTCACACGAACACAAAATCTGCCTGTCCCCCCCCCCCCCCCCCCCCCATGTAACTGTGCGTTCTCTTCGGGTACTCCGGGTTCCTCCCACCGTCCAAAAACATGCACGTGTGAAAAGAATTGGTGACTCTAAATTGCTTAGATTTAGAGCCACCTTAGTGAATGAGATGTGAGAGTAAATGATTTTCTGTCTGTGTATGTCTCTGTGTCAGCCCTGCAACGAACTGGCACCAGGTTACTGGGATAGGGTCCAGTATCGCGACCCCTAACAGGTATAAGCTGAAAAAGATGAATGAATGAACTATATGATAGCAGTAAAACAATACAAATTGGGATTAAAAATGGCCCGAAACTTCCAATCTCATTATGGTATCACTGTTGCCAGTTTTATTTTGTTTAGCGACCCTTACCTTGAGCCTGCATCCTTGTGCGTATGAGTGCGAGGGGGTAGCTGGCGAGCTGCCCACAGGTACTGGACAGGGTCCCACAGCCGAGCAGCACCAGTATACCAGGGTTCGCTGTGTCTTTGCAGTAACGGGACAACCACAAGTTCTTCAAGCTCTGATAGAGACAAAAGACAAATATGCACGCATGCAGTAACTATTTTCAATTACGCAATAATTATATGACTATTTAAAAAGCCTTTTTGAGATTTAGTAAAAGTTTAATTTAATTCAAAAATATAAATACATGTTTTGGACAAACGTCTACAAATCAATGCTGAAACAAAACCAAAAAAAGAGATTAACTGAGGTCAAAACTAGAAGTACTCTGAGAATCTAGAACTCAGCTAACTTATTGGGTGTTAAAAATATAGTGATCAGATCTGGACTTAAACAGGGGCTCTTCTAATTCAGGGGTAAAAGCTCTCTCTAACCACACCACAGTGAAAGAATCCACAAAAACTCATTTGTTTCTTTACTGAACCTTGTGGCTGGAGTTAGTATTATTGACTCTTGCAATTGTACAGAAAGGGGCTATATTATGTTTTTTATAACTTTTTAAACCATTCTTGGTCTCCTCTAAAACAGCACATTACATGTTTTACAACCTTTAAAAACTGACTAAAAGAAAGTATTTCCAATAAATACTTTAGTAGTAACAAAACTAAGACAATGCAAGTAGGGCTTTTTCTATTGCTAATACAGCAACTATAAATCTGAACTCTATATTGTGTTGTTAGAATATGCAGTGATCACCTCATAAACTGCCAGGTCGATGCCAGCATATGGAATTATGCCCAGGATGTTGGGTATGTAGCCTTTGTAAAACGCCTTGACTCCTTCTTTCTTCAGGATTTTTTTGGCACAGTCAAACATCCCGGAATACTGCCCGGTCTTTCTCAGAGTCAGACGGGTTTTCATCACCTGTAAAAGGCAGAAAGCAGTGGTCAAAACGTATGCACTCGTGTAACTGTAACACATTCAGGCCCTCTTTCAAGGTTGCTTGCCTGGCAAAAGCAAGATATGATATAACATTAGCATTATAAATCTAGAATGTCTCATAGAATTTGTAAGTAGAATATTGGAGCTGTTTGGATCAAGTGTGATTTGTTTTAGCCAGTCATAGCAACAACTCATATTATGCAGCTTAAAAACAAACCACCACAATAGTATAACAATATTTAGTAACAATAAAATCAGTAGCCTGTTTTTCTAAATATATAGCAGCATATGTTGAGTTTTTCGGTGTTGCCATATTGTTAACAAGTATCACTCAAAGTATTTGTTGCTGTTGACATCTTGCCGCAGTGTATACAATACTGTATATATTATTATTTGCACTTCATGGGATTGTTCTTATTCTTGTTCTTATTATTTAGTTCTCTTCACTGCCAAAAGATCACAGAAAAATTATAAATAAATGAGTTATGGATAAAAAAAAATACTCATATCTCTTAACAAAGGATTCTGTCAGTGTTTAAAGGGTGTAAAGTGTAAGGGCAAATAACTGTTGTATAAGTGTTTTGTCATCTGCGTCTGTGAATATTTGAGCTTTTACAAGTTTTTTTTAGAAAGTCACATCAAAGTGTGGACTGTTTTTTTTTTTTTTCTTTTCCTATAAAGTTACCAGAATGTCACTTACGCCCTTTAAATTCTCAGCCCTTCCTATGTTCTGATGCTCTTATGTAAACTTATTTTTTTATAAAATGACAAAAAAAAAAGATTATTCTATTCTATTCTAAAAACATTCTTCTGGCACTGCTTTCTCCAGGCCATAGAATTCTGAAATCACAGCCATCTCCCCACTCAAGGGATATTTCCCTAAGAAGTGATTGGTCACATTTTTCTCACCTCCATTGGATAAATAGCAGTTTGTGCTGTGGCTCCAGCCAAAGATCCGGCCATAAACCTCTCATGTGTTTTGATTTTCCCAGGTTCACTGGATAACAGACTCTTATACTAGAGAAAGACAGATAGAGCAATGAGGATTACATAATTGTATTGTTATTACATAATTCATAACTTCACAAGCAGTATAGGCGTGTAAGTGTTAATGCTCTAACCTTTTCATACGCCATGAATTTAATGGCAGTCTCTGGAGCTATCTTCAGGACGTTGACACCATTTCCTCTCCACAGAGATGTCACGCCTCCTTCTTTCAACATCTGTTTAAACCCTCCCACCAGGCTGATCTTGTTGCTTTTAGACGCATGGACCTGTCAAAATGGATAAATTGACACTTAAGTACTAACTCTATCTTTATAACAGACCCTGAGTAACTTCTAGTAGCAGGAAATTTATAAATCTGGTCTGACCTGCATGAAGACCTTCATACGGTCCAGTGGGGCGGTTCCTGTTCGGGACACAGCTCCGGCCATGGCCCCTGCCGACAGCTGCTTCCACCACAGCCCTGAGGTCTTTTCCTCCTCTGTGAACTCATCTGGGATAGTGAGGCTGTCCCCGATGTCCAGCACCTACACACATCAATCAAAAGCTTCAAAATCCAAGTTTGAAAAGTTTCATATTCTCAAGATGTAAACTATAGGTTTTACACATGTATATGTGTAAACTGTAAAACTGGGAGTAACTGTAGGCATTCAATTGAGATTCATGCATTGTTATCCTGTGATATTACTAATGTTGCATCTGTGCTGCTTTGTGAAAGGCCTGTGAAATGAAAAGGTGTTTGGTGCTACTTAGAGTGCAGTGTGTAAAATTAGAATCAAAAGCAAAGTGTGTTAAAATATTTTTTTATTTATCTGATATGGACATCACAATTACTTTGGGCAAACCAGATGCTTTGTTTAAGTGTTTTAGCACACATGCTAATTATCAAAATCAAGACTGCTAGTTGCAGTAGCTCAACTGATAGAGCCATTTGCCCACTAACTGTAAGGCTGGCAGACTTTTGGGCAACACAAACCCACCTTGCCTCCAGTATCTGTAGCACGTACAAGTGTGATTGTGTGTTTGATGGACCGGAAAGGACGTAGGCGCAGTATGGCTGCCACTTCTCCATCAGTCTGCCCCAGGGCAGCTGTAGCTAGAGAAGTAGCTTACCACCACCGAGTGACTGAGGAATGAATGAATATCCAATGTCAAGTAACTTTTAGTGTCCTGAAAAATGCTATATAAGACCAATGCATTATTACCTCCGCCAAAGGGGAGGTTATGTTTTTGGTGGCGTTCATTTGTCTGTCTGTTTGTTTGTTAGCAACATAACTCAAAAACTTATGGACGGATTTTGATGAAATTTTCAGGAAATCTCAAAAATGGAATAAGGAACAATTACATTACATTACATTTTGGGGGTGAACCAGATCACCATCTGGATCCAAGAATTTTTTAAAGGATTCTTTACTATAGGGAGATGGGGCTAATCTTGCCATTACAGCCTCTAACTCAACAAATAATGCCCAGAATCATTGCCAAAAAATAATTACAAGGTGATATCATGGTAGATGTTATAATCTGACATAGTTTGACCCGGATCATGTTGATATTCTGGTTCTGGTGATCCAGAAGGTTCTAAACATAGGAGGTATATATGAAAATTGATATTGCACAGCAACAAATGTAGCTACACACTTGCAAATGATGCCAAATGAAAGGTGAGGTTTTTCTTTTTCAGTAGTATGTTCACAGATTCGCTGTATCTTTATTACTCATTGAGCAAGATCTAGGCCTTTAAGGGTTTTTCTTAAGCGAGTGACCCAATGGCTTGGCGAAGGTCTGCTCTCTTAGAGTGCTTCTAGTTATTGCTATTATTATTATTAGTGTATAGTGTATACATGTATATCTTTAATGAAACCAAGTACCTTCTACATAATTTAAATGAACCAGTCAGTGTGGCTGGCCAAAATTAACACACTGGATTAACTACCTCAACCCTTATTAACCATTATAAGCCAAGAGAAGAACAAAACCTGGATTATCAACTCGACACCTTCTATAGCACATGGCACTGGCTACTATCACATCTCTAGTCTGGACGTACCATCTCCACCTCCACCTCATAAATAGGTCCATCCTCCTCCAAGTCCAGGAAAAGCCAAGTGGTCTGAGGCTGCTGCTGAGGCTGCAGCAGAGCCACCGCCATCTTCACATCCACTACAAACTCTCCTGAGAGCTACACCAGACTTCACACGATCCTGATGAACTGTCCCGTCAGGTGCTGAACAGGGTTAGCCCAAAAGCAACACACAACCAGACACCATCCACGGAAAAATCTCGGCGCTTTCGCCGCCATAGATTCACAAATGATCCGTGACTTTCTCAGATGGTGTGCCCTCCACAGTGCTCGCTCCTCTGTTCCGTTCTGGAATCACTTCCTTGGGCTAATCCCATTAAACCACCAGCTTAAATTTGTTTATATCCGCCAAGCTTAGAAAAACCAAACGTCAGAGATTAAGCCATTGACTGGGACAGGTGTCTGAGGCCTTAAGTCACGGCAGACTTTCACTGGATAAAAATAACTTTAATGTGATTCAACCTTTTAGGACATTATCAGCTAGACATATAATCTAAAGGAATATGCACTGAAAAAATTCTACTTTCATTCTGTAAGTACCTTGTTACCTTTTAAAATTCACACTTAAAAGGTACTGTATATTATGCACAATAATAACAATAATAACAATACATTTTTACAAAATTTTAAACAAACCCTAAAACTGGGGCAGTGTTATCTATAGCATTAATCTTGACTATACTGTTTTAAAGAATTGTGTTGCCGTTCATTGATAATATTTGCCATATAAAAATATAATGGGATATTTATTATAACTGAAAAGAGGGACTTATGGTTTTTGCTTATTTTTGAAATACTTCAAATGTGCTCACATTTCTCTTAAAATATTAGTTTCAGTGGTCTTATTTCTCAATGAAATGCCAGTGTCTAATTCTGGCAAAGAGCTGCTGTTGTGTTACCAAACTCTGCAGCCAAATCCAGTAACAGTGCACAACTCTCATTCACAACTTTCACCCTTCAGAGAAGTTCCACTTGAGCTGAGGCTTAATAGACTCCAAATAATTCACATTTTAAAAAAAGTGTAGCTCAACTAACATATGTGTGTAAAGCTGCTATATTTAGCTTTTTTCAAGATTTTTGAAAAAAATTGGACACCTTTGCATTAGTATTTCACATTTTATAATTTAAAATAATGTATGGAAAACATCTTTTGTGTAGCTGTTCCTTGAAATTTGCAACAAATGTTTGGATTATGTGCCTGAGGCCCCGTGCTGGCAACATGGGGGATGGACAGAGCATACAATGGCTAATTAGCACAGCTTTTAGCGACATGACACTAATAGATAAATAAATGAGCAGACTGCTTTGTAGTGATGGCAATTTAAGTGCTGAAATGATCAGAATGAGTCCAGTGACAACGTATGGGCTTTAGAAACGTGCAGGAGCACTTCCTGGTTTCACTGTGTCTACGTAGAGCGGTGAGACCGAGCGTTTAAGCTCTAGCAAAAGAGATAGTCTCAACATACAAGATTACACAAACATGCATGAATGACAAAAAAATACTACTCCAAGTTTGTTCAAAAAAGTCGATTTAATATAATAGGGGACCTTTAAAGTGTGTAATACATCATCTTATGCGTTTTGGGTATTCTGGAATAAAAAAAGAGGGAGAAAAAAAAAGTGGCTTTACCTAGAACCGCCATGAGGTCATTTTGACCTTCATTACTCCTAATTGTATATAGACTGCAAATATCATGTCTGGACTTAAATCCGTCCAACTTTAATCACATGAGAACTGAAAGAAGATGATCAAGAAGCAGTGTCAGTAGAGTGCTTTAGTCACAGCAAGGCTTAAAGGGACAAGTTCCTAATCCAAGTGTTCAGTGAAAGCAACAACTCCTCAAATGTTTTCAATAAATTTGAATTATTTGAAGTTGATAAATGTTAAAGGCTAATGCAAAGGTGTCCCAATTTATTTCAGCAGTCTAATTTCTGAAAAACATCATAATATGTCTCCTTTAAGTAACTGTTTAAAAATCTCATTTAAAAAATGGAAAAAGTCTGGACTGTTCTGAGACATTTAGGTTTCCTTTCTCTTAGAACCACATACAGCTCCCAGTAAAGTTAGGCGCTGTGGTGCTGCCTCTTACCGTGGTGTGCTTCCAGTATCGGATGATCTCCTGGAGGTTTGTGGCTGGGTTAAACAGGAAGTGCTCTCTCCACTCGTTCCAGTCCACAGTCATGGTCCCGTCCACATCAATACTACACAAGACAAAACACACACAAGGGATTTTTACAACTAAACAGGCGGTGTTCTCACCTGGTAAACCAACTGTGAACATGTTTACAGTTTTTCTCAATTGCTTTGACATAATTCTCCATTCAGAATGACCATTTACAAAACAGGTTACACAGAAAATCCAAACAGGATTTCAGGTTCTCAAAACAAAGGCTTTTCTTTGCAAGATGCTGTTTCACAATCAAAACTCTTAAATTATCCCCCAAAAGCAAGTTTTTGAATCAAAATGATCAAATTGCAATTAGGTGACTTCATGTCCACATTTACTCTTTTCACACAACCGCTCAAAACTCTGAGTCCTGCTCTCAGTAACTGCAGCTCTCACTGATTTAGTGCACTCAGCATTTGGATTTATACTTTACACAAATGAATGAACAGGAGACTGTGGATATTTTCACTAAACCTGACAGTTTTTATATTGGAACATTACAAATTAATTTATGTGACTACAGAATGTGTATTCTGCTGATTTCTGTATTGTACTATACAATGTGTCACAACAGTTTGGTTATAGTAATGTGCTGTAAACCTGCAGTGGAGTGTTCTTTACAGTCTGTATGCATTCTGTCAGAAATGACCATCACAGTAACAGCAAACAGAAGCAAAGAACATTAGTTTTATTGTTCCTGTTGACATCTGTAGCACTGTCAGTGGGAGCACTGCTAACAATAATGAAAAATATATTTATCCTGAAAGAAAAATAGTATGAACGTATATCTCCTTCTGGCTGCCGGGAAAACCCTTTTGTGAAACGAATTCAAACCCAGTCCTTATGATTTATTTTTATTTTTTTATAAAAACAATACAAAATATATAGTTTCTATAAGAATACTGTGTTTCTTGTTTCCTGCCCCTGACTCTCTGCTGAGACCTTTTCACCTTTGATTCTTGTATGAAAACACAAAAAAAAAGAAGTGATTTCCTTCGAAATGTTAGATTTTTGCAGCCATGTGTAGGTTTCTATATTTTAAGAAACAGCATTTTGACCAAAATCCCATTCCATGTGTGAACAGGACTATTGCATTTGCCAAACAAAGTGATTTAGGTGTGAAAGCTGTGTCAAGTGCTTTGAGAAAGAGTTTAAAAACTGTGTGAAATGATGAGAAATGTTCTTAATGAGCCTAGAATCTTGTTGAAGAAAAAGATCAACTGGAACTAGGTTTCAGTAAATGAGCTAAAGTGATTAAGAAAAACTGTAAAGTCAGCAGCATCACAGGACAGCTCAGGTAGTAGAGCTGCAGTGCATACACAGGGCAACTACAGTCTGCCTTGGTGTTGTGGGTTTGAGTCCAGACTCTGACAGTTTCCTACAACTCCAATCAGTTAGCCTAAAAATGGACCAAAAAATATGTAATGAAAAAAATGTTTTAAGTCAGCAATTTCAGATACAACACAATCTTACTGTGATCATTATTTTATATTTTAAACAGATGCATGGGAACAACAAAAATCTGTTATTTTTAAAGTATAAGCTGTACCAACAGAAACTTTACAGATCACAAATGTTCTTTATGCAAATAACTTTTTGAAAAGCCAATGCACTCTGAAGACATAACTTCATCTAAAATAAATTAAAAATAATACAAACAGTGTTACCTCTAGACATACTCTCCTTCCAGTCCTACTCCCATCGTCAAACCTGTACCTCATCATCATCAGAATTTGTTTAAACAAATGCTTTCTATAGATAAGGGACACCTCTAAAACAAATGTCTGTAAAATGTAAAGCAAGTAGGCTACATTTGTTTGTTCAAATACAGAGCCACTGTGCAGTAACACTGGACATATTCTCACATATATTATAACAGTGTATTGTCAACACTGTTTTCTGCATGTCTGTTTTATTTTCAACTATCTTTTTATTCTGTTGTTCTGTTCTGCAGCACACTCATTTATGCCATATTAACCTTTAAATTATTTAGAAGTTGTAGTTGTAAGAATTTTAGTCCTGTATATTGCATGTATAAACAAATAATTTCAGTAGAATAATGTCAATAGATTGAGCGATTCCCAAAGTCAAGAGTGTCACACCCCCCTTAAAAATCAAACCCCCAGACCCCCGACAATAAAATTTCACTCTATTCAAAATACAATGACTATATCACAAACCAAATAATATAAAAACACTGACTGTTGGCTATAAATTGCTTCAAAATAATATTGTAAACAAATATAGCCTATACATAATTGTACTTCATTTCAAGCAAATTTTTATGTTCTTTCTTTATTTAATAAATATCTTAATTTTCTATTGAATTCTGTTTACTAAATGGTAAAAACCTACAGGGCTTTCTGACTCTAGCTTGGCTCTAGCTTGGACAGTAAAAGCTGAGCAAGGCTAAACAATATAGAAACTGTTGTAGTGAGACATCTGCTGGTGACTGCTAGTTACTACTACCCTACTTCAAATAACTAAAGGTGTCAGTTTTAACACAAAGACAAACCTGTTAACAATCAAAGCTGTTAAAGCTGGCTAAAATACTATGTAGGCAGGAGGTTATGTTCATATTGGATCATTAAAGGTCCTTTTTTTTCAGGCTTATTAAACTAACGAATACATGGAAAACGTCTTTTGGTGAGCTACTTTGGCTTTAAAATAATCATGTTATTGCTAATTGCTAGAGAAATCTTTTGAGTAGCTAGCTAGCTAATGTTAGCCTACATTTCTCCACATTCGCTCACTTGGTTTATGTTGAAATATTTCCTGCCATCTTTGACCAATATTACCTACCACTAATATATATAGTACAGAAATTAGCTTTTTTGCTTACATGTTGTTTTTGTGTGACTAAACAAGAACATAAGAAATGTATAAGATAAGAAACCACCAATTCCAGATCAGCCATCGAAAGCCTGCTTCGCCTATTGGCATGATGGTAAATGTTGTTTTTTTATAAATTAAAGCCATACCTCACACTGTAATATTTAAGGTTATTACTATTTTAGAGTTAATACATAGACTATAGATGTAAACAAAATTGCACATGAGCCTCCTGAATGTACTGGTATGTATAGAATATTACATTTAGTTAGAATAAGGAATATCAGAGGCTTACCTTGTAGAGTATGTAACCGGATGGACTTAGGTTCAACTACTGGCTTAATTAATTTTCCCTGCGCTTGTTGTCTAGCTACCTCTACTCTACTCTGCCAAAGAAAAAGCCAAAACAGTGCATAAAAGGGTTTGACCCTGTTATCAGTTTGTCACACTGGTCCCCACCTCAAATATCTATGGCCTTCAAACCTGCTTTAAATTGCTTCCTCTTACTATATTCTCAGCTTAAAAGAAAACTATAGACAAACGTAAAGAGTTCAGACCTTCGCCAAGGCATTATGTTCCTTATGTTTAAATTAGGGCTGGGCAATATGGCTAAAAATAAATATAATAATAATAATAATAATAATAATAATAATAATAATAATAATAAATTGTCTTCCAATTCTCAGCCAATTTACGATTTTAATAAATTTGTTCTCGTTGTGTGAAAAAAAAGTATTTAAATATAGGTTTATTGTTTTTAAATGAAATTATTGCATAGTTATATATTTTTATTTTGGCTATATTCTAAATGTCTGTACAAAAAAGCAGCAAGGCAGCAGCAAAGTGCATTACTCTCAGAGTGACATGGTGAGACTAATGGTGAGATAATAATATACACCATTATACACCACAGAGGCCTGTGAAAAGACGCAAACTCCAAAGCATGCGGCTAATTAGCATACATAATCAAAGTACTAAGATACCGCTATTGCATGTTGCACTGCGCTGTTTGGTTTTGGCCAAACTGCTGCTGCCTCTAAATGAAGGCATTACTAAGGTAGAGGGACTCCTTTCTGTGATTATTAGTGTTTTAGTGGCCGCAGAGTCTCCACCGTCAGTATTTAAGCTGCTCTGGGCGCTAGTAGCAGCATTAGCCACAACACAGGAAACAGTACAGTGCTTGGAGAACGCTATTTTTGCTAAATTTGATTTCACAATTTGGCTATTTTTGACATTGTCCAATTATTTGTCTAATTAATTTACTGTCCCAGTCCCATTTTTGGTTCAGGGGTAAATGCTTAATCCATTGAGCCAAAAAAAACCTTATATTCCACAATGAACTGAAACCATCATTTGTACCTTTTACTGGCCCCTTGTGGCTGTCGTTTGTAAATATGTCCCTTTCTTTAGAACTCGAAAAATGAGTGGATCCAAACAATGTTGCTGTACCACACCAAAATCATTTCTGTCTTGGCCTATAAATAACATTTCCTGTTATCTTGCTAACAGACTAACAAACTAAACAACCCAACTCTGGTGTATACTGTAAACATAACCTTTTTGGTCATTATATACCGCAGTGGGTCTCAAACTTCTCACACCAAGTACCACCATAGAAAATGTCCCTATGTCCTCTTTCACTGCATCCATAAATCTCCTCCTTGGTCCTCCTCTTTACACTTTATTCAGTGTTAAAATGGCGCTATAATTTCACTCATCAAACAATTATAGATACAATTTTTATTATGGGAAAGTAAATTAAAAGCATTGGTGATACCTCTGGAGGATCTTCTCTGCCTCCTCTTTGCTGACGTCCAAACCCAAATCGGCCAGTGACTGCTTTATCTCCATGAAGTCTATTCGACCTGTGGGAGGGAAACAAAATATCTACATAAGTCACTCACTTATCCATAATGAACCATCTCAAAGTTTAACAGAGATGGCAGAAATAAGAGAAAGTACTGTTACTCTGAAAAACATTAAAAATTTACAAGCACAGTTTATTTTGTTAAGTTGTTTTTTTTTTTTTACTTACTATTAAACTGCACATTAGAAAACTCTATTGCTATATACTACTGCTACTACTACTGCTGCTGCTTACTTCAAACTCAAAAAGCTGAGGCCTCAATCACATTACAGTAAAGTGATGTTAAGTATCAAATGTAGCAAATAACAAACACATTCTCAATACATTTAGTATCATGACATCTCAACCAAGCAGGAAAAAGAGGGGGGGAGCAACTACAAAAAAACAATAATAAAAAATAAATAGCAAAAACAAACTGAAATTGAGATGTAGGGGGTTCCATTGTTTATAAAATGTCTTCCTTTGAGCCCCTTAATAAGTATTTTATCTTTTCTAATTGTAAAAATTACATTCTGTCACGCAGCCAAGATGCTGAAGATGGTGGTGCCTGGCTTTTCCACAGTAACAATATCTTTTGTTGCGCAATGAGTGGGGTAAATGATATAATATTGGTTTGTTTAATTGACAATTTTATGTAGGACCCAGGTACACCAAATACTGCAATGAGAGGACACAACTCAATTTCTTGTCCCAGTATGTCTGAAATGGTCCTGAAATATGATGTTCAGTACTCCTCCAGCCTTGGACACCACCAAAATGTATGTGAGATTACAAAGAGTCTGTGAACATCGATCACATATGTCTATAGTGTTCTGATATATCTGTGCAAGATTAGTTTTACTATAATGTGACCTGTGAACCACCTTAAATTGTATCAGTTGAAATTTTGCACTGGAAGAAGAGGACTTTATTTCTCTGAGTTTTAATTTTGCCCAGCGCAGGGGGTGAATCTGGTGCCAACAGATCATATAAGAAGGAAATGTGTCATTTCGGCTTTTTTTATAAGGGGGAGAAGAAGATCAATTCCTGAGGAGGGTGGGGGGCAGGAAATGAATAAGTGATTGCTTTAAGGAAGTGACGGATTTGGAAGTATCTATAACAATCCGACTGCTGGAGGTTAAACTTAGAGTGAAGTTCTTCAAAACTGGAGAAGATTCCATCTCTATAAAAATCACCAATTGTTTCCAAACCCTGTCTGTCCCAGTCAGATAGTGAATCTAGCATCAGTCTGGGCAGGTTTAAATGACATATTGTTACAGACAGGGGCGCTAAGAGGAAGTGTATTCCACTTGAGATGATGTTTAATTTGTTGCCAAATATTTAAAATAGCTATGACAATCAGGTTATCTGTAAACTGTTTATGTTTTTACTTACCAAGGTAACACATTAAAGCTCTCAATGTGGAGAGACAAGAACCAGACCAGACTGGGATAAAAAGCCTAGTGCATAAGTACTGTATGTGCATGTTGGATGCCCAATAATACTGTCGTAGGTTAGGCAACCCCAGCCCCCCATCCACTCTACACCTCTGCAGAAAGGTTTTTTGGAGCCTAGGAGGCTTGTTGCCCCAAATACATGACAAAATGATACTATTAACATTGTTGAAAAAGGATTTAGGTAAAAATAGAGCCACAGAGGGGGCAAGTTTTGCAGAAAACTTTATAAAAATCGACTAAACCCCATCAGGTCCAGGCAATTTGCAAGTGTGCATTGATCTAATGTCTTTACAGACTTCATTCAGAGTAATAGTAGTATCCAGGGTAGCTCTCTCATCAGCCGACAACTTCAGCATTTCTAAGCTGGTAAAGAAATGTTGCATTGACAAATTGTCTAGTGGAGAGTCTGATTCATACAAATGTGAATTAAAGGTCTCAAATAACATAAATTTATTTTATGTGGATGAGTCACGGTTTGGCCAGTAGTATTTTTGATTTGAGCAATCATTTGAGCATTTCTGCCCTTCAGGTAATTTATGAGCAGACGTCCTGCCTTTTCTGGTTCTTGCTAGTGAATTACTACTGCTACCACTGTTACAATACTACTACTACCTACTACTGCTGCTTCTACTGCAGCTGTGCGTTCCCAACCTTGCCACAGAGGCCAGAAAGTACTCCCACTGATTCAGACTCAAGAAACAATACTCAAATAAAAGGAAGTCTTCTCACTCAAAGTACACTTCATTCCCCAAATGTGTAGTTAAATACTTTCTGTCTCTCAGGCTTTAAATAGGCTCTGTAAAATATTATGCGTACCATCTTTGTTTTTGTCCAGGCTCTTGAAGGTGAGCCGAAGTTTCTTCTCGTGTTCTTTCAGGTATTTGGAGAACTCACTGAAGTCCAGGCCCTCGTCTTTGTCCTGGTCTCCAGAGGAAACGATTTTCTGAAACAGAAAGAAAAAAATAAGCAACGGCATTTTTGCAAACATGACAAGCAGTAATTTTGTACCCACCCTCCTTACATTATGCCTTTGTAAGTTTATGTTATGCTCTATGTTATTACACTTTTTTTTGCTCTGGACAGAAGAGCAACAGTGCCTTGTAGTAAAATATGCTTAAACAAATACATTGCCGTGTACATTTGGCCTGTCTTCATCTTATTTCCATTTATGTGTACATTTTTGCATTACGTGTTCAGTTACATGTTTTAAATTTATGGACCAACATAAAAGGACTGATAAAAATATATCCTAGGTACTGGTCATTGTTTTCAATAGTGGATAGTTGCATCAAAGGTGGAAGGAGGACTCAAGTAAAAGTATTGTTACTTCAAAATAACTAGTAACGAATAGATTGAATAGGTTCATGCATTAAGATTTTTAATTAATAAAATATCACTGTTTTACATTTTCATTAATATTTAGGGACAATTTTGTGTAACTGTGTTTTTTATATTACAATTTACAAATTTACATTACAAATTTAGCAGAATTTAAAATTGGATTTATGTTAAATATCTGTTCTGTAACTGTTGCTTCTCCTAATTAGTATGAATATTTTAGACATAGACTTGACCATACATGAACAAGGGCCCCTAAACCTCCTGGGCCCCAGCACAGTTGCACTGGCTGAACAGCCTAATGTTACGGCCCTGGCCCTGCTGTAAGTTGTATAGGCCATGTAGGGCACCTGGTTTTCTACTTCTCCTTCTTGAGGCTTCGACTTTGTGCGCGCAGGTCTACTATAGCTACTATTGCATGCTTTAACTTAGAATTGGAATCTACAAATTCACCACCAGATGCCACCAAAAATCTACACACTACCTTTTTAAGTAGGAGGCTTCCAGGACAAAGTCAACTTTTATGGATTGATACAAGACTTAGGTTGTAATAACCAAATAGACCTGTAATATAAGCAGCCAGTTTATTAGCAGTGTGTCAGAGTTTATCACATAGCTGCAATGCTCCTGTTAGAGCCTCAATTACTGACAGAACTCACTGTGTTATCAGACTCTAGTGAGGAATGACTATATGTTTGGTTAGAACAGGCGGGACCCTCCTTTTATGGCAATCAGAGCTCCCATCCCAGTTTGAACTTTGAGACACATTCATTCATGATATCAGTAATCTCCTAAAATATTCCTTTTTTGATTAAGCCTGGTCGCCCAGGACAGTTAGGTTCAGGGTTAACTCCACAGTTTAAGCTAAGCTGCAGGATTTAGATGCTAGGGGAAGTATGGTGCACTCAGCCTCTATCCTCTGGCTCCAGTCCGTCCTTCCATTTCTCCTTTCTTCACAGACTTGAACTATATTACCTACACCTTTACCTTGAAGGAGAGTCTAAGGCAACTTTTTTTCATTAAGGGTCACATACTGAAAAATACATGCAGAGCCAGGAGGTAAAGGTTTTACTCTGGATGCCCTTTTGAAAACACACATTTATCCAGGCTTGGGACCAGCACATACTATGGTTGAACTTTGGGACCAAAAAAGTAATAATTGAGACCTGACTACATGCAGGAAACCCTGTAGCTGCTGTGCCACTAAATAGCTCTGGTAGAAAAAGAGGCAAAAGACGTAAGATGTACAAAGTTGTATTATAGAGTCACTTTTTACTGCATAGAGACTCATGCAGTTAAATGTACTAACTGTGCTAATTTTATGCCAATAGAGAAGTCCATAGTTTGGGCAACCCTGGTCTAAGGACAGGTGATGTCCTGGGACAGTCTATTAGCCTGTTTGATTGTTTGTTTATGTCTATCCCTGTAAAGCTCTTTGAGACAATTGTTGATGTTAGGCTATATATATATATATATATATATTTTATTTATATGAACAGCAGCTAGTGCCATAAATACACTAGATTATAGCTCAGAGCTAATTTCCATCCGTAGTCCCCACTCACTCACTCACATTCACATATAAATGAAATTGAATTGAATCAGCTTCTGCATCAACATGATTTTCTTTTGATGTTGGCAGGACAGTAAAAGGGTCTGTGTACAAAGTATAATTCATTTACACTTGTTCAAAGTGACAAATGAAAATGCATATAGTATGGGGTATTTCTTTATTTCATTGTCCAGCTAAAATTAAATAAAACAAACTTGAAAAAAGGGAGACTGTCTGAAGTAAACAAAGATGGGTTGCCTTCGAAATAAAAGCCTGAAGACAAATCATTAGCATCCTGTCTGGCTCATGTAAACATGTATGTTATTTAGGTGTGAAGGCAACGTAGTTTCATTTGTGCCTGCTTAATGCCAATTATTTATTAAATTTTCATTATTTGGTAAACCATGTTTGGTAAACTTTAACAAGGGGTAAATGAATTATACTTTGTACACAGACCTAAAAGGCCTCGTTATGCAATTATAATGATAAGTCCCATTATTAAATAAACAGGTATGACAGATATAAACATGTGTGACTCTGCATTGAGGCGTTAATCAAACATAGAACTGAATAAACTTGTATTTTAAAGTCTATTATAGTTGCACATAGTGTCAACGGGAGAGGCTTCCCTGAGGGCTTTCTCTCTTCGCCTGCAATGTTTGCTTTAGAGTAAGGCTATTTTAATCCAACATGCTCTGAACATAAGCGTTTAGTTCCTGTAAATTATACCAACTAACCACTGAGGACTTTGACACCCCTAAAATCATTATCATTTAAATCACTGAATTAAAAAAAAAAAAAGATCAATAAAGGTTACTTCCAAAATATATGATGATCCTATATTTGGGTTCTGATGCCACATTAAAGTGCCTGTAGTGAGAGGACTTGATCCTATGTTGTTCATCAAATTCCCCAAACTTTACCAGTTACAGGTTACCAAAGTGTCTTATTTACCCTGTTTCTTCTACTGAGTTGTCAGTGTGTATGCATTAGGATTCTACTACTGACTCTAGAAAAAATATTAGTATTAACAGCCAGAGTAGTAATGGTAGTTTGTAGTTTAAACCTTTTTTTATAGTTTTACATTCAAAGTATATTGAATAAGCTACCTAGACTTCTACTTGAGTAATAGCCTATTATTTTGATGTAACAGTACTTTTACTTGAGTAGCCTACAGATTTGGAGTACAACCAATGACTTCTTACTTAAAGGGTCCCATATTATGCTTTTTTTCTGGCTTTCTGAAATACTTTTGGACATCATTGCATTTCATGTTTTATGAACTCATGAGGTGCTATGAGCAGTATAATATTTTTTTATATTTCATAAGAATGACCCACATGCGTCCCAAGATATGAGGTAAACATGTTTAAATCAAATATTAGTTTTAGTGATAACAATGGTTAAAAAATATATTTCATTTTTAAGTTGTTTTTGATTACATTTACTGTTTATTTAAAAAAAAGAGATTGTTTTGATTTAGACTACAGTACCTTAAAAATAAAGTATATGTATGGAAAACGCTTTCTTTTGGGGAGCTGTTACTTTGATTTTGACTTTGCACATAACCTTTGGATTAGGTGTCTGTTGCCCTCTGCTGGCAATGGTGGGGACTGGACTAGAGCATAAAATGGTTATATAGCATGGCTATTAGCAACATGATGCTAAGAGAGATAAATAAGCTGACTACTTTGTAGTGAGACAGTTTAAGCGCTGAAATTAGCACTTCCTGGTTTCACATGCCTACATAGAGTAGTGAGACTGAGCATTTTCAGCTCTTGAGAAGCGGATGGCCTCAGCATACAGGATTACTCAAACATGCATGAAGGAAACAAAATACTACTCCCCAATACGTTTTTGAGGTGGCAACAACATTAAACATGGTTAAAAGCTCAAAAAAGTGAACAGTGAACTTTATGGGTTGTAGTGTCCTATATGTTATTGATTTGCAACTTTCTTTTTCTGCTGCAAGAAAAATATAAGAAGTGGGCTAGTATCAGTATCTGTAGTAGTATTAGCAGTGGTGACAGCAATAATTGTAGTAGCAGCAAAAGTAGTAAAAATCTTTGCTTAAATAAACTTTACACTCAGTAACAAGTAGCATATATTGAGTAATATTATTTCTTCCACCTCTAATTTCTATCAGGTTAAATGTTTTTATAAGTTTCTACAAAGAGGAAAGATGCCTTGTGTGCCATAATCCAACTGTTGTCAGGGCAATGTATTGTGAGTCAACAGGTCATTTCCTGGCAACTTTGGCCATTTTGCAACAACTACTTAGTCATTATAGAGCACCGTAAAACATATTTTTATTACGGTAATACCAAGTTAGATGCAGTAAGATGCAGAAATGAGACATTACGATGACGCAGCCTGGTGCACAAGTTAGACTGGTTCGTTAAATTCTTTGACTTGCTTTAATGCCTTCTGACCTCTCATTAGTCAACTTTAGTCATTTTTTATGAGTTTTGAATCTCTCTTTCCCTTTACCTGCGCTGCTCCTTTCCCAGTCTTAAATCCCATTGCGGCCAGGCCTTCCCGCAGCTCGAACACATCCACTTTCCCATCCTTGTTGGTGTCCAGTTTTGCGAACAGCTCCTCGTACGTCGTCTTCTTGGTCGCATCCTCGGCGCACTGGCAGTCTGTGAAAAACAACTTCCTTACCGAATGATACATAATTCTTGTCTAGGCCTGCGTTTTTAGCTACAGAAACACACACACACAAAAAACTGCAGGGGGGAAAAAAAGACCCTGAAGACGCGCAAAAAAGCGATCCTCTGCGTAATTCCGGCTTCGGTTGTTTCAGAGAGTCTTTTGTGTTGCAGCCTGGAAGGAAAGTGGCACTAAAGTGTTCAAAAATTGCTTTAAAGTTCATAAAAATCCCGTTTTGCAAAAGCAGAGTTGTGACAAGCTGCTGAATGCGGATGAGGAGGGAGGAGACTGGCGACGGTTCGCTTTAGGACACCTCCTCCTCTCTTCTAACATTACCGACACACCCTTTTTCAAAATCAACACTACTACTACGACTTACTATTGCTTCATGCCATACATTCAACATTAACCAACCGTCCTGCTTCGCACTGCAGCGCCATTCGCATTTTTAGGTGACTTTATCGACGGAAATTGCGCACTTATACGCATCTTGGCCACTCGCCCGTATCTTTCATATTTATCGCTAAGTGCAGTACCAGCCCCCTCTGTGCCCCCACCATAGTTTTAGCGGTCAATGTGAGCAATGTTTGATGAGTCATACATGCAGGAATCTGGCAACAGCTGCCTCAGACACAATACTTAAGGGATTTCACCACTTTGAAGAGAAATTAGTAACAAAAAGTGAAAGACATTTTAAAATAAAAGTCCTATGAATCTCAAAGTCAGTCAGATGAAGTTGTGTCCTCTTAATATGCCTTCATCCTTTTATAATAGCTTGCTGACTGACCATCCTGGTTTCCTGTTACATAGTGATGTCAATAAGTAACACAGCAGGTTTCTGAGGATGTAACATGCTCAGGGGAGAGGGTTTTACAAAGGTAGAACTAGTAGTAGGCTGTAGTATTTTATTTAGCCTAGACGACTGTTGAATCTGCACTGACCAGCAGAGAGAGGCAGACTCACATAAACGAGGCGAGCTGGTGAAACAGTGAAGTTCTGTTCTTTTAGGGCTATTTGTACATCCTGTTCGAAAAATACTTCAGAGGAATTCAGAGCTCAGTCACATCACATGAAGCTTATCTTATGAAGCTTAATTTGAGCAACTGGGCTGGCTGTATTTTGCCTGGTAGTACTTGAAATTAATGCCAAATTCAAATTCATTGCTAAATTTCCATTCAAATTAAAAACTTAAACTTGCAACTAGAAAACATAAAATTCTTATGAAGGTGCAAATTGGAAGAATTTCACTTGACTTGGCAGACTTTCATAGACTTTATTTTAGCACAACAAAGGTATAACTGCTGAGCTTGACATGGAGTATTATATGCAATTTACTCTGATTAATGTTCATGTTTTTTTTCTCGTATGTATATCTGTTTCTATTTAATAAGTCATCTTTATAGAATAACTTGAATAAAGAGATTTTAAAAAAGTTAAAATGCACCGTGATAAGTTAAAAAAAAAACTAAATATAGCAAATAAATATTTTTATTTTTTATTTTTACTAAGGAAGGTTTCTCAATAACTATGTCATGAGATCTGTAGTGGGTTGTGAAATGTGTTTTATTGTGAAAGACCCAAACAGGAAGCAGCTCCATGGCCCATTTTCCTACTATGCCCATTGACAGACTGTTGTCATTTGCAGTTTCACGTCGTGTCCAACGCCACACTGTCTTCTCCTCCGTCTGCTTCTGTGCCCACACAATGAGGCCGTAATGTCCCCGCGCACGGCGTCTCCTACCCAGGACTGAGCGGTGCATGGATCTAATGATGATGAAGAAGAAGAAATTCAAATTCAAGGTGGACTTCGAGCTGGACGAGCTGTCCTCTGTGCCTTTTGTCAACGGGGTGCTCTTCTGTAAAGTCCGGCTGCTGGACGGCGGATTCTCGGAGGAGTCCTCTCGGTAAGAGCCCACAAAAGCTCCCATTAAAAAAATCCTTGCAGCGTTTATTTTTCTGAAAACTAGCGCAGTTTAACAGCTGCGTTTTAAAGCTAACCCTAGCTGCTTTCTTGCTAACAGGCTAATTTACAAATGATATGATTTGCGAATGTTTGGATCAGTTTGGCGCCGAGAAATGGATTCGTTTTGCGTCCTAATATCCAGCTGTTTTAACTATATAAATTGTGCTTAAAATATGAATGATATGTTAAAATGAACAATAGGTGTATAGTGTCACTGCACGTCTTTGTTCAAGGCGACATCTGGTAGCGTTTCCCAGCCTCACTTCCCCGCTGCCAGTCTGAGGACTATTGTTATTGGCTGCAAAAGGCTAAGAATAAGACGTCGTGGGCATAGTCAAGTAAAGATGCATAAAGACATGAATAGCTGAGAACATCCCCATACAAACATTAGTTGCAGTTAAACAAAGTCTAATCAGCATTGGCATTATTGTCTTGGATTGTCTTTGCACTCCTTGTTTTTGTAAAGTGTCAGTGGAAGAGAATGGAGGTGTTGTTGAGCTGTGCTTTTTTTTTTTTTTTTTTTTTGGCCTAAATTGTAATGATGGGAATTTTGGCTCAATTGGCTCGGCTAATACAAAAAAACCAAACACATATTTTAGCCAAATTTAGCACAGTTTTAACTAATGAGTTGTATTGTGTTCTCATATATAACTCAAATACATGGATTGTGAAGTATTCAAGTTTTGATGCTTTGAATCTACACAATGAACTGACTTACAGCACTACTCTACTACACATAACACATAAACACCTATAATTAAGCATAAAAAGGACAGTTATTTATTTAAACACACACCCCTATTAATTTAGTGTTAAAAAGTAAAAACAACAGCAACAACTGACCTTATCATAAATATACAACCTAATAAAAAATAAATAACAGAAATATATTGCAGTGTGCATTGTGCAAAATAAGCAACACCAAACAGCTTCAGGTGTCTCTTTCTAAACTAACCACCATCAACATCTAATTCTAACTTTTAACTTTTACTTTTCAGGGCAGTTTGGCATTGAGGAAGACCAAGTGGGGCTGATCTGGTTTCTTCTCTCTGTCATTATCTGTCCTGTTTTTGAAAACAAAAACAAAACGCTTGCACCATTGCACCAAATGCTTGTTTGCGACTGACCTATCATTACTAAATTGAATGTAATGTTTTTTTTCTCAATTAAGTGCATGGTCACTGCATGTATTGGGTGGTCAGTGTGGTATTGAAGGTTGAAGGTTCAGTGGATTCTTTATCATAAGCAGCCCACTGCTCCTGACAGGTTGCCCCTGCGGCATTGAGGGATGGGTCAAATGCAGAGAACGAATTTCACCTACGGGGATCAAGAAAGTATAATAAATAAAATAATAAATAAATAAAATAACTAGTATTGTAGATTATGAAGGATTATATGTATTTGTGTTACACACAAGATTCATGTTGTGTTTTGCGGCTTTGAATACCAGCTAGTTAGCTCTAAACTTCAATTTGATGCCGCGTATTAGTGAGTGGCGGGAGATGGTCGAGTCTTGTTTATTTTTTGATTAAGTATTCTGGGTTACACACAAGTTATCATACCAAGTACCACCTTTCAAAATATTCAGTTTGAAAAGTAGGGCTGCACAATATATCGCAAAATTATTGTTATCACAATATCCGTATTGCAAGAATCTAAATATATCGCAATAATGCTATGGTCTTCCATCTGACAGAGATTTACACTGAAGAATCATTTTCCACCAGAGCCTTAAAAGAACATGTGTTGTGACTGAATAAAAATGTGTAAAAAGTCCAGTTTTAGTGGTAATTTAATTAATTTAGTCACAGCTTAGCTTTGTTTTATTCCTGGTTTAGTCTGTGTTAAGTTTTGATTTTGAACTTACATTTTTATGAAATGTAGTGAATTTAACTTACTATGTTCAAAAAGTAGGCTCTATTTTTAAATATCGCAATAATATCGTTATCGCAATTTTCAACATAGTTATTGAATATCGCATGTTTTCTCCATATTGTGCAGCCCTATTGAAAAGTACAATTTAAAAAACAAAAACAAAATAAACCTAAACAAGGGCCAATCCAAGTCAAAACAAAGAATAACTTGGAGAATAACTCAGAAATATGTTTTACTAAATCTAGACAAAACCACACCATACTGAACCTAAACCTGAAAAAAAAAAAAACAGGACTAAAATAGATCTAAACTTAAACTAGGACAAAGCAGTGGGCCACACATCAAACTGCCTGCATGTGTAGTAGTAAAGCAGTGGGTTGCACATCAACTGGAGGGTAGGCGGTTTGGATCTCAAGACACTTCAGCCACATTGCCTACTCCAGTCACAGTATTTGGGTAGTTGTGAAAGGATGGGCATCCAGCATAAAAACCCTGCCAAATCACAGTGCAACTAATTTGCTGTGGCGACCCTGAATAATAGAAAGGGATCAAGCTGTGAAATAAAAAACAACACAAAGTTGGTATTGTAAGCATGCATTGAGTGAATTTTAGTGGCAGAGTAGTTAGTGCTCTCACCTCCCCAGGAGATTGAGGGTTCAATCCTCGGGCCGGGTGATGCACAAACTCTCGGAGTCTGCATGTTCTTGCATATTTTAAAAAATCGTCTGCTCTGAATTTAAAAAATTGGCATCGGCCATAGAAAAACCCATATCTGTTGACCTATAGGCTCCAGTACCTGTGACCTCTAACAGAAATAAGCAAAAGAAGAATGAATGAACATTCACTGTAAGTCAAGACATAAAAGGAAAACAAGCGCAAGGTGAGAGACTGCAAGATATCACAGATATCACAGGCCATTGCTGGTGGAAGTTTGTGTGAGATGTTGTCGGGCTAATGGGACTTTGAGTTGCAGTTGGCTTGGTAACTTTGAACTACATTTCGTTGGTAAATTTAATTGCGTGTGTTAAGTGGGTGATACAGACCATTCAGTTGCTGCATACATGTAGATTGTGTAGTTGTTGATAAGACAGGATGTTGAATGTTGGGGAAAGTCTGTGGTGTGGTTTTAAAAGCAGTGAGAAATTGAAAGCAACCTGATTAAATGCAGATGGTGAGAGACATGACACAATGTCATTGCCTAAGAGTTTAAATTGTTGAAAGTAAAAGTCCTGTTATCAATTCTTTAGCAAGGCATGTCACACTTTGCAAATCAAACAGAATAAGATTGTTAAAGCAACATTCTCCCAGGCGTAAAAAGTACACTGTTTAGTAACTGGCATAAGCAAGGAGTACATGTTGTGAAAGACCTTTTTAATGAAAATGGCAGTCTTATGTCTTTTACACAGGTACAGAAGACCTTTGCTCTTCCTAACAATAACTTTTTTGCATTCCTTCAAGTTTGTCATTTCATAAATTTTTATGTAAATTCTTCAAGCCCAGATATGACCTTACTCAATCCACTTGAGAGTTTATTGGTAAAATGTACACTGTCAAAAGGTTTTATTTCACATTGTTAGGACAGTTTACAAAAGTGTACTGATGATGGTGTTGAGAAACCTATTAAGAAATGGGAGGAGGACCTTCAGTGTTCTTATAATATAAAATGACTGGCAGAGATATATTTCTGATATCCACTCTGGATTTCTAAGTAACAGACTAAGGGAGATGCAATTCAGGATCTTTCATAGACAACATAAAATTCCCTATATTTTAAACAAAATGGACTAGGACCGCTTCATGTCTAAAGTGTAATCAGTCACCTGGTACATATATACATTGTTTAACATGTCAAAGCTGCAAAGTTTGTTTGTACGAATACAGTTTTGTATTTCAAATGGGAAGTTTAAAATATTGCACATCTAACATTGTCATATTCAGACGGTTTTTGGGAGTTAGGTTTGTAATTAAAATATAAGTCTCAGTTGTTCACACTGGCACCACTACCTTTTATGTTTGATTCTCTAACAGTTTTCTTTAAGGCTATCATGAGACTATTTTACCATATTGCAAATGTTATCCACATGTAGAGCATTATGTAAGACCGTGCTGATTAGTTTTGAAGCACATTTCAACTGTATCTTGTCACTTCATAATTCATGCCCTTCTTTCTAGACTGGAAAAAGGCTGTGTCGGTGACATGATTTCATTCTGATTATATAACCGGCCTTCTGTTTGCTCTACACTAAGCTTTTTTTTATCAAATGTCCAAAGGCTCTTGGACTCCAAAACTAACAGGCTTTATAATGTCAGTCGACTTGAGCTATGACTTCATTCACTCTTCGTTTAATCCTTTAATGAAGATATAAGTCAGGGTTTGTGTTCACATCCTGTTCATATTATACAGTGTTATAATACACCCAGCCTTTTTCCTGATAGAATGATATAGCCTTGACTTGTTACTGGGGGATTTTACTCAGTTGTACCGTTTTATGAGCCAGCCTTTTCCTTTGACATGGCCCTTTGTCACTGTTTTTGCCAAAGTATATTTTCTAAAAACCAAAGGTCAGGAAATGCTGTTGTGTATTCACTTTCAGTAGGTTTTTAAGTTTGACTCTAACCGCATTCAACTAGAGCAGAGGTGTAGCCTTTAACTCAATCTAACACAGATGTTGTCAAATGGCATTGCTCGGTGTGTGAAGAGTTCAAGCCAAATGGGATGGACCTTTCTCAGATGTTTATCATGCTCTGTACAACATCCAGCTCACATCTGTTACTTCCAAAACCAGGAAGTGCTGCTGTTGACGTACAAGTAATGATAAGTTTCATACCAGGACTATTTACTCAGTGTTGTTATCTGAGAAAAACAAGTCTTTAATCAAGCAATGATGTAGACCAGTTTATCAGGTAGACCAAGGAATTAACACTGGGTTGCGGTGGGGTTGAATATAGAGTATGAATCTAGATTGTTTTATGATTTGTGCTCTAAAAAATGTGCATACACATTGCTAAAATGAGGCACAAAACCTACTTAAAGCGACAAAACCAGATTTAACTTTAAAGTAAGGTTTACTATCTTGTCCTTGTAGGAAAATTTGTCCTCTGCATTTGACCCTTCCTTCAGTGCCGCTGGGGCAACCTGTCAGAAGCAGTGAGCAACCGCATTGCAGCGTCCAGGGATGCTTCTCCAGATCTGAGCTAGTATCTCTTGGTCAGGAGTACATAGCTGGAGGATTTGCCTATTGTGCATCTGAGCCAGGATTTTGCTCAGGAGTACCTAGCTGGGGGATCTGAGCCAGGATCTTGGTCAGGAGTATCTAGCTGGAGAATTAGTATATTGTGCCTCTGAGCCTAGATCTTGTATATCCCAACCACTAACAGGTGCCATGATGAAGAGATAATTTGTGTTATTCACTTCAGCTGTCAGTTGTCATAATGTTATGCCTGATCAGTGTATAGTACTCACTTGCTTATATAGAAGAACGTTGAATACTGATACTGTTGTGGTGCATATGTTGCGTGTGCAGGGGTTATTTCATGTATAATTAGGCATTTTAATCTAATCATTCTCACAATTATAACTAGATTATGAGGCTTGTGTTGTATAGAAATGCCATCAGTTGAATTACTTGTGGCTTTTTTCTGCAGCAGAGAAACAGTTGAGGTGGGAGGAGTGTGTGCAAGACGCCAGCAAAAGTGAAAGAGAGGCCATCTGTGCCATCGTAATGCTTCCCACGCAAACGCTCACTTCTATTCATTTAAGACAGCAGTCATTTCAGCCTATAGGCTGAAACTGCTGCTTCTCCAACACAAGACTCACGTCTGAAAAGCTTTAAATCCTTCATCTGTCAATATTGCAATATCAGAAACTTCATTAAGACTTTGTATGAGCTCAGAAAAGGCCAGGCTGCAAGTGGATAATTCAGTACCGGCAGCTGGATTCATGAGCCCCAAGCAGTGAGACGGTGTGAGGATATTTAATCTATTGGTTTATCCTCAGCAGCCCAATAGTGTTACATAACAGTGATAATGAAATGGACTTGGGAAATGGTGAAAAGCTGTGGCTCTTTGAATTAGCATTTAAATCAATCAAATGCCGGAAAATGCCTTGTAAATAAATGTTAAATTTGAATAAATGACTGACGGTGACTCAGACTAGGCTTGCTAAATGCATTAAAAAAAAACTTTAAGTCACTTGTAAATTGAAACTTAGCTTGTTGGAGAGATGTACTTACTCTGTTTTGTGTGTATTTTGTTCACAGGGAGCAGGTGCAGGCCAACTGTGTCCGATGGAGGAAGAGGTTTTCTTTTCCCTGTAAAATGAGTGCTAATGCTGGGACCGGCGTGTTGGACCCCTGCGTGTGTCGGGTGTCGGTTCGCAAGGTAATGTATGAGACATGAGGGTTGACTTACAGTTGCAATCAGAAATATTTTTCCCTCTCCTAATCTTAAAAGATACCACAATGATGTGAATGAAAGATTAGGATGAATGACAAAAAATATTCATTGCCATTGCTGGGCGATATGGCTAAAAAATCAAATCAAATTTTTTTCTCCAATTCTCAGCTGAACAATTGTTTTTTTTTCTCTCATTGGCATAAAAGCTATTTAAATGTATGTTTATTGTTAAATGAGATTATGGCATAGTTGTATATTTTTAATTTAACTATATATTCTAAATGTCTGTACAAAAACGCCGCAAGGCAGCAGCAAAGTGCATTACTCTCACAGTGACATGACATAAATGTCTTTTAGCTTTAGCCCTCTCTGCTTCTATTGACCAGGTTTATAATAATATACACCATAGAGGCCTGTGAAAAGACGCAAACTCCAGAGCATGTGGCTAATTAGCATACATAAACAAAGAAATAAATACATTACTGCTGTTGCTGCTGCACATCACACTACGCTGTTTGATTTGGCCAAACTGCTGCCACATCTAAATGAAGGCATTACTAAGGTAGAGGGACTCCTTTCTCTGTGACTCGTAGTGTTTTTAGCATCTGCAGAGTCTCCACAGTCAGTATTTAAGCTGCTCTGGGTGCTAGCAGCAGCATTAGCCACAACACAGGAAACAGTGCGGCTCTTGGAGAATGCTATTTCTGCTAATTTTGATTTTACAATTTGGCTATTTTTGACATCACCTAAAATAAAAAAAATGCAAATTAATTCAATTTATTTCCCAGCCCTAACATACCGTATCTGACTTATTTTGACAACTGGCAGTCGACCGAACCTTGAAGCTCAAATGAGTACCGTATTTTCCTGGACTATAAGTCATAGTCTGGCTAGGGGTGCGACGTTTAATCAGGTGCGACTTATATACAGTATTAAAATATTTCACGTGTTTGTTAGAGGGCACTCTAAGCTTGTGTACCAGCATCTGCTGCACCTGTACCACTGACAATTTAAAATGTAAACATTACCGCTAACAACTTAGGCTATAAAGACAACTGAGAAAGAGTGGAATAATTGGAAATGGAACTGATGTTGAGTCTGACGACAGCCACGCAGAGGAGGAAGCGGCGCTTCGTCAACCTCCGGAGTTGTTCAGAAGCGACACCAAGGATGAAGAATTTAAAGGATTTAGCGATTAGGAGTGAGATCGTGAGTTTGATGAACTTGTTATATTATGTTCTTTATGCTATAGTTATGTGAATAACTGTTAATATATTACGTTAACATGCAAGACACCTATTCAGTTTGTTGTTTATGCTTCATGTAGCTGAATAACCATCAATGTGTTACGTTAGCATACCGCACACCTATTCAGCTGTTGTTCTCTATTCTATTATTACTATAACTTGACTTTCAAGATGAAATGTTTGTTCTTGGTGTCGGATTTTGTAAAATAAATTTCCCCCCAAAAATGCGACTTATAGTCAGGGTGACTTAATATGTTTTTTTTCCCTTCATTATGCATTTTTTTGGCTAGTGCGACTTATAGTCCGGAGCAACGTATAGTCCAGAAAATAGGGTAATGTGACTCATTTAGCACATCCCCATGTAGCAGTATTCATCCCTAAGCTTCAGTACTCTGTGGAACATTCTTCAATCTCTACAACTGTCCAACAAACGTCCTCTGCAACTGCCAGCAAGCCTCCCCCACCTTCCTGGAATCCCTGCCCACTCACCATGTGCAAAAGCCTCTTGCTCACTGATGTTTGATGGCCTCCAGGTTGCTGCCTCCCCCCATGACTGAGAAGGCCACTCCAGGATGCTTAAGGATCCCACCGTCAACCAAGCCTTAGTTGACCTGTTGGTGTGCTTGGGATCATTGGGGGGTTAAAAATAAAAGGGTGCATTAAAGGGTCCATACTTTGTTGAGGAAATCATTGATGTGGTGCACACAAAGTGGTAGAAGGAAAATACTCCATCTATCAAAGGGACAGTATGGGATTCTGAAAATATAATAACCTTGACCAAAAATGTCAAGGTATTGCTGGTAATGCTGAAATGGTAGTATTAATAAGAAACATTATATTGACACTTTAGACACCATTTTGAGCTGTAAAGATTTATATAGCACTACACCCTGGGTAATAGCCAGTTAGTTGGGGCCATCACTGACAGACAAGCATTCACTCTCAAAATTCATTCACTATGGACGATTCTGATTCAGTATTTCACCTAGGCATGTCTTTGGATGGTGGGCGGAAGCTGGAGAGAACCCAGAGTAACACAAGGGTGGATGTGCAGACTCCACACGCACATTGTTCATGCCGCACAGGGATCAAACTAATTGCTAAGCACTCTGCCAATGTGCACCCAAAATATTAGACAGGTTTATTTTAAATTTTTAAGCACTAGTGTCACACCACAGGGCTGCCTTCTTAGTAAGTACCATGGTGACTAATATTTGCTGTCTTAGTTTGACTCACACCAGTCATCGGGATAATTTTTGGGACTTCTGACTAAATGCAAACATAACACAGACATCAACGATTTGATTCCGACTTGTGCACAATAACCTGAACTGGGGCAGCAGCCTGACGTACTCATGTCGTGTTTGTGGTAGTACATGAGACGAGCTTGTCGGTGGGGGAAGCTGTACAGAGAAGCAGAGTAATACGAGGGGAGGGACCATCTGCTCATTCTGCACTGTGCTGAGTGGAAATTTGAGGTTGCAGAGACTTAACTGAATAAATATTTTTGTTTTTGTCCTGGAAGTTCATTATCATTGAGGGGGAAAACAAATGCCTCACACTGACAACCATTCACTCTCAAATTGTGTCATTTTGTAAATCCCTCACTTCAACTAAACGTATCATAACCAATGGGACAGTGGCAGAATTGATGGACTACATTACTGCATTAGGCCAGGGGCATAAAAGCTACTATTAAAATATATTTTACACAATGTTTTCCCTGAATTAACGAATGCTTCAAAATGTTCTGTTTTGTTTCTTCCAGGAGCTGAAAGGAGGAAAGGCTTATGCAAAGGTATTTTTATTCATACTTGTCATATCCATCTGTGCTATTCCCTTTATTTAGAGCCTGCATCACATAGCTCCACTGTAACAGCCCTGTTCACACACACTGTCTGGTTAGCCCACAGCAAACAGATGGCCCCACAGCCTGCAGGTCGCTCATTATGTCACTATCCGCATAACACAATGCACACTTGCAGTGTTCAGACTCTCTGTCCTTTTAAATAGACAGACATATCTCCATTCATTTCTGAGTTATGGAACCTAATATCAGATTTTTTTTTTCTCTACAGCTTGGTTTTGCAGATCTGAATTTAGCTGAGTTTGCCGGATCGGGGAACACGACCCGTAGATGTCTCCTGGAAGGTTACGACACTAAAAACACAAGGCAGGACAACTCCATTTTGAAGGTAACACAGGGGCTACTGCTGTTGTGAATACAAGACTGCTATTTTCCCTCAGTGTGGAGCCAAACAGAGGGGCGTTTTAGCATAAACACAATGAACAATGGACAAGTGACTGCCCAGAGAGACCTTTGGGGTTTAGATAAGTAATGAAATAATTAGCACCTAAACTTTATGTTTTAGTAAGATGCACAGACGGCACAACAAAGCACAGCAGTGTCAATGAAGCATTGAGACATCAAGGCCTTATTAAATATATGGATGTATATTTAGGGATATTAGGAAAATGGCACTTGGACAAAAAGGCAGCAATAGCAAGTCTGTTTTAAGTTTATAGGACCCGAATGATCCTAAATCCACTTTCATGAGCTTTCTACAATGTAATAATGTTTCCTCCTCAAAAACCTTCTCATGAGCTGAAAACGCTTGTTTTCACCAATCTACATAGACACGTATAACCCTCCCTTTTCCACCATCACCGGATTCATTTCAGTGCTTAAATTGCTGTTTCTATGAAAGAATCATTTATCTATCTGTCAGCTTAATGTTGCTAATATCTTTGCTAATTAGCCATTTATGTCATGCTGTGTCTGTCCCCCACTGTTCAGCACAAGCTGAAGCACTTGAAGATTCTCCTCATGTCTGAACAGAGTCAACCTAATTCACATGTGAACAAAAAAGAGGCAGTAGTGTCTTCAGAATGCTTTAGCCAGAGGAAGGCCTCAGCTCTGCCTGCAGTGCAACACTGCAGCACCTCTGCTATAAACTGCAGTGTTTGCAATGGGCTTGAGCTGACGGATTGAAGCAGCAGGGACTTGCAGGGAGAGAGTGAAAGTAACAGCTCCCCAAAAGAAGATGTTTTCAATAAATATGAATTATTTTAAATTATAAAACGTGAAATGCTAATGCAAAGGTGTCCAGATTTCCAAAAACTTGAAAGTGTGTATTTAGTAGTATGTAAGTATTTAGTGTTTTGGTATTTAGTATGACTTCTTCTTTTGTGATCCATTTTTATTGCTCATTTTACATGTTACAATGCAACATTTCCTTCTTTATTCCCAGCCCAGTTCCCTACCCAACAAGTTTAACTGACTTAACCTCTTAAACCCGAATAGAGCCCGACGGGGCTCCATGCCACCTTGCGTCCGCTTGTTTGGACCATAGCAGGGAGATACAACGGCTGACAGCACACATGTTTGACATCCTCGTGTTTGGACAATTCGTGGCAACAAAACTATCTACTTCAATTTCTATTCAACAGTTGGATTCCACCTGGATTTTTTAAAAATAAAACATGTATATCTTTCCATTACTTTGTTTATTTGGCACAAATTTTGCTGCAGTAGACAAAGATATGTGAAATTTTCAATTTGTTGTTATTTGCTTCACTACAGGAAGGAAAAAGGCTTTTTTGGAGGCAAATATGTGTTTTTTATTTCAGGCAGAAATTAGAATAATCCATTTCAACCTCAATTTATGGTCAAACAATATAATTTATTAATATTATTTCTCTTCCACAGTAATCCCCAAAGTCCACCAATTAATTTGCTACCAAGGTTAGATATGTACACCTAGTAAATGCTAAGTAAAACCTTAATCAATGTAGATATAGAATTTTCAGGAAAAAGGCCTCAGAGCTTAACAGGTTAAGGCTTTGATTATGAAGTAGACAAACATTGTTTATTGTATATAAAAAGTTTATTAGTGAACCTTAAAACAGACGAGAATGCTAAATGTCTGAGTTAATATTCCCTCTAATTCCTCAGTCATGTGTACAGCTTTATCATGTATTCAACAGTATACAAACTACATTATATCTGTCCCTCATGGTTACAGTTTGGCAGGGGGGGTCTGAACTGAAAATTTGAACCAAACAGATGTAATTTACTGTATTCTGATGCATTTTAGAATTATTATATAATACTTTAAGCTGGCTATCAAGTTGAAGTAAATTATAGGGACAAAATACAGTTTTATTTACCTCCAGTTGTTTTATTATAACAACTCTTGACTATATTTTGTAATATGAGCTTTTTAAATAGGGACTGGTAGACTACAGTGTGGTGCTGGAGGCTCCAGAAAAGACTACAGAATGTCTAAACTTTTATGATAATAATACAGTAAATACACTGTGTTAATAATTGGCTTGGATAGTTTTTCAGTTTCTGTTTAGGCTATGATCATATATCAGTCAAGCAGCAGAGGAAGAAAGTCTTGGTCATGACACTAAACAGCTAAATGAAATAAGTGTATTGCTCAGACAGCACTGCTCAGGGGAAACAGCTACTGTAAATAGGTGCTTTGCTAACATTTAGCAAACAAACTGCTGCATGTATCCCTCTGTCCTGGCACACAGTGGGGCGTTAGTTTATAGCGTTTTTTTAGTTCAAAACCTGCTCTTTGAGTGGCAGATATGTGCATATAACGAACAATAAACTTCATCCAATCACAAATCTGTTGAAAGTGGGGAGAAAGGGGGGGGGGGTTTCACCTGCTTCTCCTCTGCTCTGTCTCACTCTGACCTGGGGCTGACCTCACGGCTCTCTTTGTCCTGTCGCACCGATGTCCCAAGGCAGAGACCGAGGGGTGATGGGCAAATCACGGCCAAATTTCATTTATTCACAAGTTATACAGCAAACAAAACAAAGGCAAAATGACTGAATAGCTCTTGGCCGCGGTAGAACATAATTTGAAAATTTATTTATCCTTTGTTTTTCCAAATGACAATCCTTTCCCAAATTCAGTAAGAAAAAATTTGCCACAGAGAATTTTAAGCCCTACCTTATGATGTGTTTATGTGCTTTCAGTCAGCAAAGTTGCTAACTTTGAGCATGATCTAGGAAGCTCTGTATCCAAGCCACAGCTGTGTCCAGACTGGCACCATTCCTCTCTGACGAAGACAGAGACAGCTGCTTTCTGTTTGCCTTTTTCTCTTTCTGTTTGTTTCTTATCCATCAACATAGACAGGAAGGCCTCAGTGTCCACCACATGTGACACACAAAACACTGCATTCTTTTCTTTGAGTGGTATAAGGTGGTAGTCACTGTCACCCTAAAGCAGCCATTTTTTTCTTGTACCTTACTCCTATACTCATCTCTTATTTGTATTTGGTACAAAGTTGATATACAGTATAACAGATTTTTGTCTGTATGTGTAGGTGATCATCAGCACACAGCTCATGTCGGGTGATCCTTGTTTTAAAACGTAAGTAGGAGTCCTCCAATTTTTATATGAAATAGTGTGTATGATCCCATATTTATGAAATTATGAAGTGGGGGCAAAACTCTTACTGGATGCAGTTTGATGGACATGCAATCAGAAAAGGGAACCATCAAATAAAGCCTGCCCCATTCTAGATATATGATTATAATTGGTTCAGCAGGATAAAGAAATGGTTGAAAAATACATTTTTAGTAAGGTAAAGACACCAATTGGATTTCAATCACAATAATAATTTAGTTTAGGTATGTATAGGTCTTACAGCATCTCCATTTAATAAAAAATAATAATAATGTGCTTTCATACATTCATGGAGGATTCATAAAAAACAGTGGAATTGCTTTGTGCTAAATATGTTTGAGACAGAAGTAGATTTACTCCGAGGCTGAATGTGACCCAAATATGATTCACTGACTGTGGCCTGGTTATTTTTGCCAAAAGTGAGTCATCTTTATTTCATTTAAATACCAGCGTCCCACAGGCTTTAGCTTGCTCAGCCTCTACAAACATTGCTTTTTTTTTACAGTTTTTAATAAACGGGGTCACTACACAATAGGTTTTTATGCAACCATTTCCTGGCTATATAGTAGTAGTAAGTTATAGTTTCAGAGAAACAAAAAAATATAGTGAATGTCTAGGAAGGCTACTTTCACACTGAAAGCAAAAGAGGTTTTTTGCTGTTACATGACCCATATCAGATTTTTTCATGACAGCACAAATCAGATTTTTTTTTTTTTTTTTAACAAATCAAACCCATGCCACTTTTATATGTGGTCCTAAAACAGATACATACAGTATCTGTTTTTTACAATGTGACTTCAGTCTGAACGACCAAGTGACATCTTTGGAAGAAAAAAATCAGATTATAACAGAAAATCAGAATTCAGCATTAAGACCTGCAGTGTGTCTTTGCTTAATTGTTTTCTTGTCATGTCTCTAGGCCTCCCTCTACAGCTACAGTAGTTGGTCTACAGAGCGATGGGGAGAGTCTTTTAGAAGAACGCAGAGGCGGAGACTCGCAGAAATCTTCAGGTGAGACTTGGACCCACTGGAAACTGACCTGTCAAGCTTCCAGTTGAATATGCATTGTGCAGTACTCTGTACTCATACTAGTACATGGCAGGACCAAGTCTAAGGGTGCATTCACACCAGCCCTGTTTGGTTCGCTTTAATCAAACTCTAGTTCGTTTGCTTGGAAAGTCCCAGTCATTTGGGGAGGTGTGAATGCGCAATCGAACTCTGATCCGGATCAAGAAAGCAAACTCTGGTTCGCCTAAAAAGGTGGGTCTCGGCTCAGTTGAAGTGAACCCTGGTGCGGTTCGATAGCAGACGTGAACGCAAAGCAGACTAAACAGCGGACCACCTGCAGGGTGTTGTGGGTCAACACAACCAAAACAAACGCATGTGTACGGCGTTAACGGGAGAAATGGCTCGCAGTCAGACGTGGAGAGAGGAGGAGCTATAAGCCCTGATAGAGATGTGACCACTCACAAAATCAACAAAGTTTTCACGCTAATTAAAGGAAAATGAAGCTGTTAGGATTACCTTGTAGAGTAGAGCAGTGACGCCAAAAGCTTATATTGTGATTAATTTATTTTACCAGAAATGGGCGAAATAAATTTGGTCATGCCCTACCTTGCTCAGCGTAAGTGGCCTATAACGTGGACAGCAGAGGTTTGTAGTTTTCTGTCTCTCTCTGCCCTGCGTCCACTGCCTCACACGTAGCCACTGCCTCCCTCGGTGTAAAAATAACATTATCTGTGGTCTGCTGCCTCGTCTGCCGCTCAGGCTGAGACCATTGTTGATACATATATATCTGACACATTTGTAAAAGTCCAAACAGAACTCTCAACTCCACTTGAATCTGCTGCTGCTCTTTTGTTTACATCATGTGACGGAACAGGTAGCTGCTCTTCACTGACCAATACATGAGCGGGGTTTCCAGTTCTCTGTTTTACCTGTCCTTTCCTTCAGTAATTCTCAATGCAGCGCCCCCACAGGCGAGGAGGGAAACACCTTATTTTAAGGGTGCTCCGATCGCTGATCATGGCTAAAAATAGAGTGATCGGTAAAATGGGCCGATCAGAAGGGCCGATCAAATTACAACAAGCATGCGAGGCTCTCACATTTACTGTCCTGCAACTCCGGTTTGATTAAACAGCAGTAGCATTATTCTAGCAGTGTTTGTAAGTTAAGCCCTGGTTATAACTCACACAAACCTGCCCTGGAGCTGCTGCTTTATGTCCCCGCCTGCTCTTGGAGCGCACGGGACAGAAACCGAGGCGCAGCAGTGCGTGTATTTGCAAACGCCAACGCAAACAGTTACAGTTACAGCTAACCTGCTAACATTTACGTTAAAAGCATTAAGAAAGTTCAGAATCTGCCTGTGTCTTGTTACGCGGAGAAAACTGTGCGTTTTGTGGCTTAAACTGCACCAAATGGCTGCTAATGGAAAGAGAAAGTAAAAAGGCAGCCCATGTGTCCATGTGTCTGAGAGAAGCACCTTTCATCGTTGTCTTCTCTGCTCTCTTTGCATGTTTTCTTCGTTCAGATGTTGTCAAAACTGGCTGCAGGAGCTGTCTGCTCTTTAGTCCACTGTGTTTCAACCTGGTTTGGCTGCGCATTACGCGGACACAGGCGCTGCACCCGCGGACTCGCACTAAAGGCACCAATTAAGAACAGCTGATTTTTACATCAGCGGAGCATTCAAACAAAGCTACGCAGACACTGGGCACACATTAAAGACCAATAATGCAACAAACCCTCTTTTAAAACAAAAATAAGTAGAATTTTGTTGTACTTTTACATTTACAAAGGCTACAGTATTTTTCAAGTGGAACTAATAATAGCCTACATACATTACTACATTGAAGACCACGTGATTGGTATCGACCATGATCGGTATCGGCCGATCACAGCAAAGGCTGATCGGTGATCGATGATCGGCCTCAAAAATCCTGATCGGAGCACCCTTACCTTATTTAAAAGGCTTGGTTTGTTTGCCAAAGTGCAGTGTGAAAGGGAACTGCACCAGTTGAAAAATGCAACAATGTTGCAACTTTAGTCCCCAATCGAACCGAGTCTACCAGTCTATTAGGTGTGAAAACGACCTAAATGTGGTCACTTAAATGTGTAACACCATTTATTAGGTTTGGTGTGGAACCAATGCCAATGACTTCTTATCTGTCGGCCTCCTTGCCTGTGAATATCCGTTCACATCCTATTTTGATGTGCCTCAAGGATGTATGGCAGAAAACTGCAAAGATTTTGAATTTTGACCCTTTTAAAACCATGTCATCCAGCATATGGTATAATCCTTGTTTACGTATTGGCAAATTGCCTTTTTGTTGGGGGGGGGGGTGGGTGCAAAAGGGAATTTTAATTCTTGGTGATCTTTATAAAGGTGACCAGTTGAAATCATTTAATGAATTAAAGGCTGATTGTAATCTTCAGAAACATCAATACTGGCATTATGTGCAAATTCAGAAATCAGTCTCTAAAAGTCTTTTCCCCCCACAAATGGATAATATACTTGCATTAATGCTATCTCACCTGGGTAAGGGACATGAAGTATCATTTTTTTATTCATTACTTTTAGGTAAGATTAGTTCTAATAGTGCTCTAAAGAATGTTTGGGAAAAAAGATTTTGAGTGCTCCTTTACAGATAAACAATGGAGTGATATTTTGCATGCTTCTAAATACATGCTTCTAAATACAAAATTCAGTTTAAAATTGTTAATAGAATGTATTGGACACCATGCAAAATGTATTGTCTCAAATTAAAGGATGACTCCTTATGCTGGAAATGTACTGAAAAGGGCACATTGATGCATATGTTATGGTATTGTTCTAAAGTACAAAAATTCTGGCAATCAGTACATGAAGCTGTTCAGTCTATTATCAAGTACAAAGTCCCATTTTGTGCCCAATTATATATTTTTGGTGGCCCATCCTTTATCAGGGACTTAATTCCTAACAATTACAGAGAATTTGTACAGACTGCATTAATGGTTGGAAGGAAACTTTTAGTTCAGCAATGGAAAACACAGTTTGCACTGTCAAATGCAGAATGGTACAATTTACTTTCCACTGTTGCAGCTTAAGAACGAATCTCCTTCCTGCAAATGGGCAGGGGAGATAAATATAACATGAAATGGGAAAGGTTCTTGCAACATAGAAATGGCCCTTAAATAAGCAAGAGTTGACTGTGGAACTCAAAACGCAGGACTATACTAATAGTAATGATGGATTATTGTTATCATCATGAATATAAACAATAAGAATGGTGACGACAATGATAATAGTAATAATATTAATTTATAATAAGAATGAATATAGCTGACATAATGAAAACCAATACTGGCTTAGACGATGTAATCCTGCCTTTTGACTGATTGTTCTTGGATTTTTCCTGGTCTTTTTTTGTGTTTGTTTTTTTTAAGACAGCCTCCAAAACCCCTTCCTTGTTTTTGTTTTTGTTTTTTTTTGGGTATGTCTTAGTTGGTTGATCTTATTTGTTGTCTGGGTGAAAGTTTGTTACTTTGTGTATGTTTTTGGACAAAATACTAATCACAAAAAGGTTTGGTGTGGAACTATAGACCAGTGGTTCTCAAACTGTGGTATGCAGGCTTCTTCTGATGGTAATAAGTCCCAATTTTCAAGAATTTATTTAGAGACAGACATAGTCCTGTTTTAGTTGGGGCTAGTCCTGGTTTAGTCCTGGGTTAGTCCAGATTAAGACCTGGTTTAGATCTGGTCAAGGCAGGGATTTGTTCTTGTTTAGACCTGGTTTAGTCCTGGCTTATGCCTGGATTAGTCCTATATTAGTCCTGAATTTGTCTTGGTTTAGTCAAGACTTGGGGGACCGTTTACATGACACCATGTAAACCGCCAAATCCGCAAAGGTTTGATTGCGGTTTGGCCTTTAGTTTACATGATGACAGGGTTTCCGTTTTCCGAATCCACAATCTTTGAAAAATGCTGGAGGAGGTGTTGTAGTCTCACAGTGGGGAGCTGCTCGGAGCCATTCTGCATCGTGTAAACTGTGAAAACAGCATCTTCACAGAAAATGACAATGCAACAGCCCCAATCTGAACAGTGATTGGCTGTCTGCCAGGTACAGGTCAGCTGACCCGTGATCGCAAAATACGAGGCTTCTATATCTCATGCGTTTATATTTAGTCCAGTAACCAACCAAGAGTCACTGCTGTAGACTTTTGTGTCTACTTACTGTAACTAACCACAACAATGAATTTAAATGCAGTAAAATGTTGTAAATGCAGTGAAAGTTTTGTGGAAGCTCTCATCACAACAGTATGACTGTGTTTTTTGCATTTGTTTTTCTGAATTCCTGTATTTTAGTGCACTTCTGCTCTGCCTTACAACCTGCATTATTATGTACTATATAGTTCTGTAGAAAAGGATTCTCATCTGTTTACTGTCTAAGCAATGTGAGCGCTCAAATGTCTGCCAAGGCATTACAGTTCTTTCCCGGAACCAGTCCGTGACTGGCATCCACATTAAAAACTAAAGATTTTTTTAGTGGCCCATGACTGACCCTACCAGAAAACGACAACAAAACAAACATCTGCAAAAATATACCAGTGGCAATCAGAAATATTCAACCCCCAATTAGTTTAAAGATTTAACAAAGATTTTTCAAGAAAACAAAAAGATCCTGGACATCCTGGAGTGTCCTTTTCAGTCACCAGGTTTAACTCCAATTGAAAATCTGCGGTGGGATTTAAAAAAGGCAGCGAATTTCCCTGGCAGAGCTAATTCAGACATCTCAACAGTGCATCATTTATATCTGTATTATTTTTTTTTCTCCATGTGTTCCTCCTGCTGCTATATTGTACTGCTTCGTTCTATTTGACTGCTCTAAACCACATGGCGTGTTTGGCCATGTGTGAAGGCATCGTGCTGGCGTTTAAAGCCTCCTGGAAGCATCAGCTCTTTCATGTATAATTTAAACTCGCTCTCTTTTAGATTAGCCACAATCTGCTCTGACCCTTGGGTTCTGAGTGGATAAAAATAGACCCCTGTGCAAGTTGAATGGGGGCTACACAGTTGTTAAAGATGCTCTTTACAACTGTCTCTGTTTGCTCTGCGTGTGATTCATGTAAATGCCTAGTAAATGTCAGTGGTGCAGTATTTTAGGTAAAAGCTTAATACAAAACAAATGAGATAATGCGGGCGTATAGAAAAGTGACTAAAAAGCTCTTATAGCTCATGTAAAGATATATTAAGATACCGTATAGGTACAGATATTTTGAGGGACGCCCCCCCCTCCCTATTGGTGAAGTGGTAATTTTTTCTGCCTGTCATGCTGGAAAATGACGTTGGAGAGGGTTGTGTCCAGAAGGGCATTTGGTTTAAAAATTATGCTAAAATTACACGTGTGAATAAGGTGATTCACTGTGGTGACCTCTGAACTATAAGCTAAGCTAAACATCCACCTGGCTGCTTAAGTATTCAGTGTCATATTTAATTCAGGCTTTACAGGCTTTTTTAGGAAAGGTCAGCAGGCCCAAGGAACAAGTTCTTGTCTTGATCCAGAACACTGTCAGGATTATTTGTCATTGGAAGATAGATTTATGATGCTAATAGACAAAAATGAAAAGTGGATTTTTATGAAACGCTCAGGAAAGGTCACCAAGGGGGTATCTGGGACATTACCATTGCAACACGGCCACAATGCCTTGAGATCCACAATGAGTCCTGAGATCTCCAAGTGCTTCCAGTTTGATCATTTTTTAATACTTAATTTGAGTATAAAAACTGGGTATATTCCTAGATATACTGTTGAATGTTAACATTTGTTCTCACCTCAGAAAATGAGGCATGATACTTAATGTGTAATATACAGGGTGTCCATAAAGTCTCTTTACAATTTAAAAATATCTTACAAAGGCAATTGATGAGAAATCTTGAGATTTGTTCTATGTACTTAGTGATTATCAGAGTTTTTAATCAGATACATACTGCTGCCAGACAGTTACAGCTACGATGTTCAAAAGTGCACAAAGTCCTACACAAGAGTTGTGATTGTACTTTATTTTAAATTGTAAAGAGACTTTATGGACATGTATATTAATAATGTTTAGCCAGTGATCCTTCCGATCCTTCCAGCCCTCACAAAACTTGTAATTTTCTAATTTGCCACCACCCCCCACAAATTAAGTTAAATACCCCGAGCTATAGATTATTACATTAACATGCAGTGTTGCCAACTTAGCAACATTTTGGGCGACCCCTAACGACTTTTAGAAAAGTCAGCAGCAGCATCCTGGATATGCATGAGGTGTTGTTTCCCCACTTTCCCCACACACACTCCCTTCTGTTTTTGCCCCATTCAGTGAGACAAAGGAATAGCTCTTTCCCCCTGCTTTGAGTCCGTGCATGGTTTGAATAGCATTTGCATTTAAACTAAATAAATGAAGAACTTTTTTTATTCACATAAAAACAGATTTACTACAAAATGTCTTAGGCTCAGTTCAGGCTTGTGGCAGCTTACAGTGACTCCAGTCAAAATGTAAAAACATGAAGGGGAAAAACCAATGGGAGAGAGACTCAGAGCACTGTAGAGAATCATCATAATACTATAAATATTTTTGGTATGTTCCAATTCAGTTCTTAAAATGTGTTGTCACTTTTTATAGTATTTTGACAACAGCAACATTGGTTCTCCAATACTGTATCAGTGATATAGTACTTCTGCTTCCTATTTCTAATGTAACTGTTTGTAGAGAGTGATAGGCGAAAAACAGTAATACATTAAATACTAAGAAAATGATTGTGGTATTATGCAAATTCAGCCTAATGACACTGATAATATGTTAATTAAGTGTGACATCATTTAGCAACATTTAGCTACATTTTGAGCAGGGTCCAGCTTTTTCCCATTGAAAATAGCTGACCTGGTAGCACTGAATATATGTGGGTGTTTTGAGCTGTGAGTGCATTTTGCCCCCCCCCCCCCTAAAAAAAGATTTTTAAGGCATTAGTCACCATGATGATTTTGACAAATGGCAACCAACTGTGAGGTCAGTAAATGGGTATATAACATTAGCAAATGGATATTTAGCCGATGTGTTTTTACGAGCATTTAAGCAGCACAAGCTGTTACTTGATGCTTTGTTATGCTAGACTTGGACATATAAATAGATTTCATATAACTGAATATGCAAGAAGGCTTAAAGGTTATTGTGCTGTAGGACTTTTGCTTTATCTTACAACACAATAGCCAACATAACTGAGTACAACCTGACGTCATGGGTAGAATATTGATTAACATTAGACAGTATATAATTTCCTGTATATGCTCCATGTATGTGCTCTAAACATCAATCATGAAACATGAAATCATAGTTGTGTCAAATGTAAATCTCATTTGACACATTGAAACAGGAAGTGAGTGCAGCTGTCTGTCATTTGCAGCCCACATCAATGTGACACTTCACGGCTTCCTTTTGAGGTTATTGTGACAGCTTTTGTTTATGGTGTTTGTCACATCCTTTTGTTGAAATTCAGGACAAAAGATGTTGCTATGGAGACTGTGTCAACTAATTCTCACTCATGAATTTATTTCCCTAGCAGCAAGAAAGTGTATCAGTTGTTTGGATGATTATGCTAATGCTCATTATGTTTCAAATAAGTCTGGCTGAGTGTGTCCATTCATTTTATAAGTGATATGTATTTTAATCTTTTTTTTTGACCAGAGAGTCGAGAAGGAAAATGTCCAGTTGTTTCTGAAGACCTGGGAGGCTGCGGTCATTCTCGGACGTCCAGCTATGCCAGCCAGCAGTCCAAAGTCTCAGGTAAACTGCTTTTTTAAAGAATATAAATATTTTTCCACATTTTTATTGTGTAAGAATTGCATTAGCATAGCACTGAGAACACACTTGAGTTGCGCTTGGTGTTTGGACTGCAACATATTTTTTGACCATTTGACCGTTATTTAAATTAATGTTTTGTGGTGTTCTCTGGGCACCCAAAATGTTGAATTTTATGCTTCAAGTTAAACACCACATTTTAAAAAGAGGAACCAGCAGTTAGAAATCAACTACTAGATGTGCAACAGAGAACAAGATATTTCCCTGTCAGACCTAAGGCCAGAGAATGGCCAGATTGGTTGAAGAAGTCAAGAACTCAACAACACTTCTTTCAGCCAAGATCTGCAGACTATAACGAGTCACACCTTGAAGAAAATGGGTTCCACCTGTAAGAGACTGCACTGGTTGTCACTTTAATAGGTACAGAGTCTATTTAATAAAGTGGCCACGGGCCAGTTAGTATATGTGACCATTGTGTGTTTTATTCCATGATAAATCAGACTAAAGAAAGTGAAGCACTCACTGTTCTTTACTTGGAGTCAGATTTATCGAAGGTTTGTGTGCACACTAAATTAATACGCCATACTAAAAGTGGAGCAAACACACGCGCAGCTGAGGCTAGCGTCTCATAGGTACTGAATGAACACAGCACAGATTTTTTATCTGATTTTGAATAAGTTATAATGTTTCAAAAGGGCTCATTTTCAAAGATACAACAGTAATGTGTTGATTTGAAGTTGGAAGCAACAAAGAGACAGGCTTTACCTATGACACTTTCCCCTTGATTCTCACTCACATTCCACTGAACTGCAACCTTTTAGAGTTCCTGTCTGGGCCTTCAGTGTGTTCCACTTCCTTACAAAGTTCTTAGGGCTTACAGTCTGCGTATAAGCAGTGTGATGACAGTATCAGTGTGTTTATCCCAATGCCTCACAATACATGCTGTGACGTGTGTGTCCTGTAGAAAACAAAAGACGATCTTTCCATGACACAGCGCGGCTTATTGTTAAAAGTTCAGCCTGATTATCACATAGGGCTAACAGACGTCAAACACAGCCATCTGTCTGTTGATTAACAGCCAGCAGTGAATTGAGGCTGCGTTTCTAAACATTCAGTACCAGGTTGTGGATCCACAAGCAGAGGACATCTAAAATGTTTTTAGATGTTATATTAATCCGATCACCATCAACACTGCATATACTTGATACATTTGTAGATGTTTGAAGGATTATTGGCTCCGATATACTGTAAATTAAGACATTCTCTTTCCTCTCTCTACTTTCTTACATAAAGGGAAACTAAAGTTACCTGAAGCCGGCGAATCTACGCAAAGTTAAAAAAAGAAAGTAAAATGCATTGCAAAGACAGTGAATATATTCAGTCAATCACAGTTAGTATAGTCCTGTTATATAAGGCTGTACTCTCATATTGACTTGATATTGACTGTATTGTGTTAGTGTTACTATTGGGATATGAAGCAAATGTGAACTAAGGAGTACCCAGGCAGCCAGGCTGGGCGCATCTGTCCACATAAGTAAACCATGGGTTGAAATGCAATGTCTTAAAGGAGGTCGTTGAGATTGTGCAAAGTCAGATCTTTTTCGAATTAGATTTTTTACAACACTAAATAAAATCAGTCTTGTGAGTTTTCTGTACAGCCCTGTCTCTTAGTGAATGATGTGGATGTGAAGTGGAAATGTGGGAAGCGCTCGGCTAAAAGGAGGGAAGTTAATGTGTGTATCATTGAGCAGACGGTTTAAAATCAAGGCTCGAGTTTCCATTTGTGTCGGATCAGATGACAGTAATAAAAGATGGAGGAAGTGCATGCAGTTCAATATGCTTCTCATTGCTGTAGCGAGTGTTAGCATTTTTCTCTTCCCAACCAAAAGATCCATGTAAAATATTTGCTATGTTGTGGCACAATTCTCTGTTTATGAATAAAAGAATCTGACTAGTGTGGCATAAGGAATTTGGAGACATTTTATCTCAAAGCGTGTTGCTACCCACTCAAGTACAAAACAATTGCTTAGTCACTAAAGCACTAAAAGGCTCAACAACTCATGAATATTGAATGAAGTCTGTCAAGAATCCTTTACCTCTCATTTATGAGGTTGTCTTTATGAAACAATGCAGTAAAAGATACATTTGCCATTAGTGAGAACACATGAGCATGTAATATAAAATGTATATTAGAATAATGGGACTCAGGTTACATAAGCAGTTCATTATCTTTTCATAAATGCTACATTATGGTGATGTTATATGCACACCTAGTATCATAAGCCTGTCAGTTAGAAAGAAATATGAGTTGATTGTGAGTTTAAGGTGTGCTCTGCTCAGTTACATTCAGGGGTCAACACTGTGAATCATTCGCTGGGTATTTTGGCAGATTTTTATGCCAGATGCCCTTCCTGATGCAATCTTCACCATTTATCTGGGCTTAGACTTGCACATATTGTGGCTGGAGGCTTTTCCTCTGTGTTGGAGGCTTTTCCTCTGTGTTGGAGGCTTTTCCTCTGTGTTGGAGGAACTAACCACTACACTGACAGGGAGCCTACATTGTATCAGTATAAACTGCCTTTATACTATCATGTTGCATTGCTACATTTCCAGCTATTAAAAAGTAAAACCAAACCATTTCACTTCTGCAAAAACTAATACTTGACATTAAAATTAAGCTTAAAACGTACCATTTTTAGAGATAACTATTACATTGTAATATTAGATTAACTGTTTTCCTCAATTAAAATAAAAAAAAAAATGATTTTTGTCTGTAATCCTGCATACTGTGTTGCTGTATTTTAATCAGATCCCTCTTAAAACTCTTAAATGCATTTAGCAAAAAGTGAGTGACTCCAATGTGAGCACTCATTTGTTGACTGTGGCTGTGTTTAAGTATACACAACAGAACATGCTGTCCTTATTGTGTAACTAAACTAATAGTAATAGTAACAATGTAACAGTTTGTAAAGAGAATTTGTCAGTGAGGTGGCCATTTATTATTTTGCCAATAAATTGTTTAATATTTGGAAACTGAAAAATAAATGGCTCTATAATGTTATTTTGCTATGTTCTGCATTATGTCAGCATTCTTTGTTCCAAATTTCATGGGCCATACAGCAGGGTACAGTGGCCAATTAGTTAGAGAGACTTGTATACACTGATGGACTGACTGATCCACAGTAACACATGGAGGACACACAGACTCCACACACAGACTGTTGGTGACAAGCCTGGGGATCAAACCTACAATCTGCTTGCAGTAGTGCTAACCACTTTACCATCCCCATTTAGGAAGATAATGAGACATTTTATGCAAGGTAAATTTTAAATCTGCAGGTCTTTTGTCCCTCACAGGCTACAGTACGGGTCACTCACGCTCGTCCAGTATAACGGAGTTCAGTCATCGCAGAAACCATTCCATAGGCAGTGCGTCAACAGGAATCGGCAGTATCCCAGAGCCCAGCGAGGAGCGCGAGTCTAGAACATGTCCCGTCTTACCAGAGCACCCAAACGCATCACCAAGCAGCGCTGCAAGCTGCTCCCCTGTCCGCAGCGCCTCGTCTTGTGAACGCCTCAACAGGTGAGTCAGTGGTTTCTGCAATCTCACTGCTTTAATTGTAATTTAGGCCTACATTTTTGTTTTTAGTTTAGTTCTGGTTCAGTCCTTAGTTTAGCTGTAGCCCAGTTTTGACAAATGGAAGTTATGCTGCATTCATGTGGTCTTGGATGATTTCTTAGATGAGAAGTCGTTTTTCCAGCTTCTCTTTATGTGGCTCAGGAGGTTGAGCAGTTGTCCTGTAACCTGAGGGTTGGCGGTTTTAATCCCGATCTCCCCAGTTTGTACAGTCATCACATCTGACTTTTAACTTGTTATATACGTCTTTGTCTTTCTGTGAGATCTGTGATGGAGCACTGCAAGTGACAGTGGTTTTAGAGGTTAGGTAACTGCTATCTAAACGACTAGCGTTTGCGCTTCTGCCTCACAGCTTAAGAATCATGGCCAGTTTGTTCTCTCTGCGCAGTGTGCACTCAGTCGTCTTCTTGCCATTCAAAGACTTGCGAGTACAGGAGAAATTGTCACTATAAATTGTCCACAGTGGAAGAATGTGAATGGTCTGTTTGGATGCACAATAATTAACTGGTAATTGGCCAGGTTGTATGTAATGGATAATGTTGTACTATCTGAATGTAGAAAAAAATCCTACTAGAACCTCCATAAAAATATACTGATTATGTATTATTCATTACAATTATTTTCCTTGAATCACTACATTTTCCCACCTTGAAGCTCATTGGTCAGAATTGATCATGGAGAAGGTTAGATCAGGAAGGACATTCAGCATAAAACCTATACCAAATCAGCAGCCTATACAGTATATACAACACACAAGGCTTTGCTGTGGCAACCTCGGAAAAGAACAGACAAAAAGAAAGAAAACATTTGGTCCTGTAGAGCCTTTTGCCCAGTAACCAGAAGGCTGGTGGCTCGATCCCTGCTACCAGCATGGTATGCTGCCGTTGTACCCTTGTACAAGACACTTTACCCACCAGAATGACAGCCATGTCTTGTTTAGTGTGCCCCAGGGCAGTGGTAGTAAGCTACTTCTGAGTGTGACTGAGAAGTGAATGAATAATGCACCTAATTATTAAGCTCAGTTTCTAAAATGCCACTGTATAAGACCAATGCATTATTATTATTATTATGGATATAAGAGATACACATGTTCACAAACTTTGTGAGATCACCTTTTACCACTTTTATATGTATTCCCTCAGACACCCCGTGAAGCAGGACTCCATGGAGTCTCAGTTGAAGCGGATGGACGACACTCGAGTCGACGCTGATGACGTCGTAGAGAAAATCCTCCAGAGTCAAGACTTCACCCCCAGTTTACTGGACTCTAGTGCCGAGGGTAAGAATATGATTCAGTGCTATATTTTATCAAGTGACTAATTTATTCGGAAATGGTTTGCTCACTTTCCCAGAGTCAAGTCACTTAATGTATTCTTTAATAGTTTAGTATAATAAATTGGAGCTGGCATTTCCCTATAGTAAGCACTTCACAGACTGTATACTGATGAATGTCCACTCTGCATTGTCCAGGGTTATGTTTCCCCTGAGTCACACTGTGCACTTGGAGGGCATTGTTTCTCCTTTTCAAGGTCTCCTGCAGCTCAGAGCGAGAAAAACCAAGCTGCTGTCAATACACGATTATTTTTAGATTGCCTAGCAACTGGCTGCTCTATGACAGGTCTCTGCAGTAAAACCAATATGACTCTGTGTTTCAGAGGAGGGTCTGCGGCTGTTCGTGGGCCCGGGAGGTAGCACGGCGCTGGGGAGTCATCACCTTCCCACCAGGTCAGTCTGAGGGACGGTGTTCATGAGTAGTAGAGCTCAGGTCATACTCATCTTAGAAATCACATGGAGCCCCAAATTTGAAAATAGGGAATCAGTGAGCAGCTTATTTGGTTATTGATAACATTAATACTTTTGTTTGGGTCCAGAGATTTTTCACATGATTTTGCACTTTTTTTTTTTTCATTTGTATTTTTATGTAGTATGTCTGCTTGTTTATCCAGTTGCATTCAGAGGTAGCTGAATCTGTGCCCATTTGTCCTGACCAGGCTGATTATAGAAAGGCAGAAAAGAAACAGGATTTTTGGCCAGGCTAAGAAATTAGCTGTTTGGTGATGTAATGTGCAAGAAAAAATATAATCACTGAATCATCAATTTACATTTGCATTTTTACATTTACTTTTTTTTTTTACAAAAGTGATGGCTGTCTCAATAAATGTTTTCTTTTGAGTCTCAAATGTAATGTCAAAATAACAGGATGATGTTAAGGGAGTTAATGCTTATAGCAATGGTTCTCAAACTTTTCAGGCTATGACCACCCCATGCATATTTTTTCCCTTCATGGCACCCCTAAATTACATTTCTATCTTTTACTCTCATCGCCTCATCTGTGGCATCTCTTACTACTTTATATTAAACATAACAGTATAATAGGTCCTATCAGAACAGTTTTTATTATTAGATATCATAAGTAGTAGGCCATTACAATCCACTAAACCCAACAAAATATCAATCTTGAAGTATTCAGCAATCTTGTTTTTAGAGCCAGCAAGTGCCTTGTTCATTTGCCAGGTCTGCTATGTTGCAAAGAAATGAAATAATAATGTCTCTTTAGGTTAGAACTGATTTAAAACATTTAAACTACATACATTTTTTTAACTGCAAAAGAAACAGGCTGATTACACATAGTACAAGATAAATGTTTAAAGAAATCAATATGAAAATTAAAAGTGGGGAAAAAATAAATAATAATCCTGATAATAATGAAAAGGTCCTCATGGATGGCCTGGATCTATACAGTCAACATATTTAGTTCATGTTTATTGCTCTCCTTCGTCTCAACATTGTATTATAAACTCTTCTTCAGGGTTGGAGCAGGAGCGTATGAACAAGTCGTCATAAAGCGCTAACACCAGACCAGAAACTGCCCCCAACAAAACGTGAGCAGGTCATGATGGGTTGACAGAAGTGGAGGGTTGTCATATGGAAAACGAGCTGAGAATGGATGGAAGGTGTATGTCTCAAGGTATTTCTAACCTGTAGCTTCCGGACCACATTTAAGAAGTCACTCCCAAACTGACAAGCAAATCAAAACTTGAACAATTTCAACAAGGCCGTGAGAATGAGACTGGACCAAGCTGCAAATAAAAGGACTAAACCATGTTTTCGATACATTCCTTCGGTCGCTCTGGAGCAGTGACTGTTAAAAAAGCTCTCTATTTGTAGGTTTTTGCTATAAGCTGCTGATAAGCTGTGGTCCCTGCACTTTGTTATTACATTGATTTGACTGGAGCATTTTTAAAACTGGATTCTCACGTTACTTTCTTCCTAGCATCCTGTTCTGCATCAGTTGTACTGTTTTAGATTTATTTTTATTTTCATCATCATTTTAGGGCTAGGTATTTGAGCATAATTTACTAGGAGAGAACTGATAATGCAAAGACAACCCCAATTTCCCCAAAATTTTGACAGTGTAAATTGTAAATAAAACGAGTAGAATATTTTGCGAAAACATTTTATTCACAGTACAACTTCAACAACATGTCAGAAGTAGACATATGAATTACTATTTCTCATGAAAATATCTCTTCTTGAAGTTCTACTGTCAATAAAATGTTTTGCATTCAGTTTTTATTCACAATTTACAGTGTGTGGAAATTCTGGTGAAATTTTGGTTGTAAATAAATACCTGAATCTCACATCTCCACATTACCTGGAATTTAAAATGCATTTATGACATGTTTAAAGATAATACAGTTGCAGTCAGAGATCTTTAACCCCCTCGCCTCAAAAGACATCATAATGAAGTGAATGGAAGATGATAATAAAAGTTTTTGGTAATTCAACCTTCTTCCACTTCTCGACTGGAATCCAAAAGCCTCTAGCTAAGTGATGTTTTGATGGCCACTGTGCTGATACTGCCTTCTTTAAATCGAAATTGATTCTGAAAATTGAGAAGGCCACTCCAGGACGTCACATGATCTTTTTGTCTTCTTAGAAAATCTTTATTTGATAAATCCTTAAAATTTTTGGTGGGTTGAATATTTCTGATTGCAACTGTATCTTTTATGAAAAACTGTGAGTAAGGCCTAGGAAACCTTCACACTATGCCTTTGGGGATGGGTCCCTTTTAAGCCAAATGAAGAAGTACAATAGTTGTGAAATTATTGTGTGAAATTATTTTTTACACAATAAAAATGAAGGATTCAGTGATAAATCATCTATAATGTCTCATTCCTTAGAGTGATTCAGTTCAGTTGAACACCTTTTTGCCTTGAGTTAGAGCTATCCTTACAATTCTTTTATGTTTTCTGTTAGGACTCCTTCCATCATCTGTTTCTTTCCTGAGTTAAGTGATGGGATATAGAAATGACAGGGCTATGTGTGTGAATCCTGTGGTTTGTGAATGAGTGAGATGTTAAAGTGATTTTTTGATTTGATTTATAATTTTAAAGCCAATCCAAACAAGCTTTTTTTTTTTTTTTTTTTTTTGCAGAATATTTCAACATTTATCAATTTTAGAACAATACAGTTTCATTTTGAGCTTTGGAGAATATTATGAGACCACTACTGAAAACTTCTACATAAAGCTAATGTTACAAAAGACATTAAGGCATAAATTTGACTTTTTGAACATGTGCAAACAACCATTGTTTTTTTAATTATTTTATTATTCAACTTAATCATAAACAGAGAGCTCCAGCTCTTTTGAATGGCTTCCGTTGATTCATGTTTTGTTTTTTGTTTTTACTTTTGAAGCATAAGAAATTATTTGAGGGGTTCATATTACAAATCATTTGATCCCTATTGGTGTTTTTGCATAAGATGTCATTCTTGATGTAATCCTCTCCATTTATGTGGGCTTGGGACTGGCACACTGGCGGTGACCCTGTGGTTGGAGCTTCCCCTCTTCCATGTGATAGAGAAACTTTAATCACTTGTGAGGAACTGTTAGCATTGTCTGCTTCAAAACCATAGTAATCTATCAGTGAACAGCCATTTGAGGTTTCCTTGTAGTGGCTTTATAATCGTTTCCAAAGCAGTTTCCCTTACATTACTGGACAAATCCAGGCCAGACATCATCATCACATTCACTTTTGAATATATCCGATATTAACTCTTGCTTACTGTGCTTTTGGGATTGTACTACTAATGTTATTGCACTGCCAATGAAGAGAATAACTTCTTCTGTATCCAAACAGCTGGTCTGTGTCCATATCAATTGTAATAGATAAACCACATATTTAACTTAAGTAGAAAGAAAACTGTAATACTCCAAAAATTAGACTTGTCTGATGAAAGCATAGCTCAATACTAATGGCTTTTAAGGTTACTCAACTAATACAATAACCATTTTTCTTACTGATTTCTATACACGACAACATGCATTTAACACTGATCAGCACCAACATTAAACAGGTTTACCTACAGCAACCATTTTGAGTTATTAAAGTCTGTTTTTAACAAATAGCAGCCTTATCAATTATATTAACTAGAAGCACTTGACGTAACTTCTAGTTCTGGGGTAAATGCTCTATCCATTGAGCCAGTTAGCCCTTATTCATAATAATAAAGAATTCAATGAAACTAATCATTTAGTCTCCATCTTTGTCCTTTTTACACAAAGGTACAGAAAAAAATCCTGGATCCAAAAAGGGTTCCTGATCCAGAATTTCTTCCATGGGTAATTACTGACCTGAAAATTCTATTGCCCAAACTTTTCCGGAATGAAAGTGCCATAATGTTACTGCTGGTCAATGTTGATACAGTATGTTCATGAATACATTTTGAAAAAGATTAGTGAGGCTGTAGAGTGTTCTCTTCTGTCATAAGCCATAGTAGAGGTAGAGCTCCTCCGCGCTGAACTGTACTCTATACAGTGAATATCTGCACAAACTGTCAGTGTTTAACTAATGTCTCTATGTTGTGCATGGATACTCTGTTGTATCTGATAGGTGACTATAAATATATACATCATTCATATAGACAGATTTAAAATGTCTTCTTATTGTGTGTCTTCTTACACTACCGGTGAAAATTTTTAGAACACCCCAATATTGAAATATATAAGTCAGTACTTATGTTTAGGGTCATTATCTTGCTGTATGAACCCCTGGCCAAATATCTGTATACCAGAGGGTACTCCATGGCGCTGCAGAACACTGTAGCAGCCGTTTTCATTCAGGCCCCTCACTCTGTACAAGTCATTAAAAAGACCTTTTAGTACAATTTTGAAATACACATTACTTTTTTTACTTTAGTGACCTTCCCCCTTACTGTGCATCACTCACCGTTGTACCATTTCAAGGTATTAATTGGACTTAAACTGCTTAAATTTCAAAACAACCAATGGGAAAAATGTGGGTGTTCTATAACTTTTGACTGCCAGTGACTGTGTATCAGCCATTTTCTTGTTAGAAACATTTGTTCAAAGCATAAATGTCTGTAGAGTGTACGTTAGTGTTATTTTTATGGTTTAAGTCATGTCTGACTTTGCATCTGTTGTGCCATTTTTTTTTTTTTTTTTTTTTTTGTATTTTTGTATTTTAATATTTAGTTAATGTATTCAGTGTTACACAATGTACTGGGGTAATGTGCTACAAATGAAGTTCAACAAATGAGAGATCTCATTCTTTTGATCAAATGCAATGCATTCTCACTGGCTAGAAGAGCAATGCCTTTTTTTCACATCACAGCTGAACAATGCATATCATTTGCTATGGCACTATTTGGCTTCTCTAGAACAGTGATTCTCAAATGATGGGTTGGGGCCCCAATGGTTGAATATACTGTACTTTCAGTGCCCTTTATATTTCAGGCCTACATGTAAAACTTCAGAAAAAGCGGGTCAGAAAATTATCAGGAATAAAATTCCATTCCAAAATGAGACCATTTCTGAACAATAGCACAAACTATTCAGAGACTAATTAAAATGCATCTATGCCAATGGTTCTCAATCTGTGGTACTCAGGAGTCTTTCGTAGGACAAGTCCAGATTTAGTTTAATTTAGAGACGGTTTTAGTCCTGGTTTAACTTTTGTTTAGCACTGGATTTATTCTAATTTTTTCCTTTTTCTGTGTTAATCTCTATTTGGTTTCCCCTCGGTTGCTCCTAATTTAGGCTAATTTTTGCTCATTAAAGATGCTACTTCAAAAGCCAAATATTTTCTGAGGTTGTAGCTGGTGTGAAAATCCTGCTCTATGCTAATATCCATTTTCTATTCAGAGCATATCTTGCTTTTGGGACCATGTTAGGAATTATGTCCATTGAAATTTGTTTTTTTAATATATATATTTTTAGTCCTTTTTCAGCTTTATTGGATAGTACAGTCAAGAAGTGACAGGAAATCACGGGGGAGAGAGCAGGGAGAGACATTCGGCAAAGTGTCGGAGTCCAAACTCGAACCCACGACGCCGAGGCAGGCTGTAGTTGCCGAGTATGTGCACTGCAGCTTAAAAACCTGAGTTCTTACCCTCCTCCACCCTAATTCTGTCTTTGTAGCACACGGCCCATATATGTATTTCTGTTGTTTTTTTATTTGATGTACTGTTCGTGTACCTGTGTGAGCAGGTATGGTCTTCTTGGTACCAAACATGTTGTTCCAAACATGGTGCTTCTTCTCTTCTGTGAAGCTGTTGTTGATATGAAAAACAGTGAAGTAGTGTTTTTCTTCTGTAAATGTGACGTCCTGCGCTGTTCTCACAGTGATTCCTGTTACATCTGCTTCCCTAACAAACGTACTGAAGATATAAATGTGTACCTTACACTGTTGAATAAAATGATTTAAATCCTTCAGTTCCTTGTTATTTATAAAATTAAATATACCACCAATGTTTTCTGGGTGAAATGAAGCTTAAGTGTAAATTCAACCAGGATGATGGGTCTCTCCTCTCTTAGCCAATCCCATTCTACTTCCTCAAGTTTTCAGCCAATCATCTCTCAGCTCTCTCAATTTAAACTGTTCTGTCTCTACTGTCATTACAGCTGTTTTTTTTCAGATTCGAGCCAAAGTCTCCTCTGCCCTATCACCACCTCAACAGCAGAACCATCTCACTCTCCTCACCCCATCACCACTTCAGCAATAGAGCCATTTCACTCTCCTCCATCACCACCTCACCATCACTTATAGATGCTGAGATGTTCTCCAATCCCTTCACAACCCCTCACAGTTAAGGAACTACACCTGGGAAAATGAATGAAGTCTCCAAAAAAAAAAAAAGTATAGTGTGAAACCAAGTTACAGTAAAATAATTAATTGGGTTCTTGCTTAATTTCAGGAGTGAAAATGCCAATAACTATACATTACATATTTAAAACATGGTCATATGTACAGTTTATTTTCATATTTACAAACTTTCCAACTTATAAATAGTGTATAGTATTTGAATAGTATCCCTTTGTATAAGTAAGTATTTTGTTGATCTAAATATTGTCCTTCACCTCTCATTAACTGCATTATCACATTTCACCTTTCCGTCCTGTAACATGTTTCTCTGTAACTCACTCGTCCTCCCAGTTTTCCTGTTGTTCAGAGCTGACCTGTTTGATTTCGTCTGACCTCTGCATAGCCGCCGTCCTCCAGATCGCAGTCGTGCTCCTCATCTTCATCTAAAAGCACACATTACAAAAATAAATCATGAATCAATTACAAAATATCAACTTGCTTTTAGTGTAAAGATTCGACCTTGATATCTGCTGACACTAGCCAACAGAAATCCTTGTACCTGTTTCCTGGTCGAGAAGCAGAGCAGATCCGTCCTGGCTGAGTTTGACCAAAGGTTCATCCATCAGGAAGTGTCTGAGGTTTACTAGACTTCCACTGAGAGAGCTGACTCGAGGACAGGAGGCCCAGAGCAGGGACAGGGGCACCGACACATGACAGCTGGAAATACACGCAGATTTACAGCATCAGGAGCATTTTTATTTGACATCTGAACTGCTTAGAAACTCACCTTTGAGAAGCACAGTTTTTGTTTTGTGTCGCTCCATCTGTACAACACCAAACTTCAGACTCGTCTTCATCGCTGGCTGCACTTCTCCACTGCTCCACTGGAGGTCGCTCTTCTCCACAAGCTGCAGAGATTTATTGCAGAAATTTTCAACAGGTTTTTTTACAGAACCATTATATTTGTGTTTTGGGGGTTTAATGGGAAAATTGAAAAGGTATTAGTGTCAAGAAACTGCATTGTTCTCAAAATTTAGAGGGAAATCCTAAAACTAACCTGTACCTTTTTTGAGTGGGCACTTACCACTGCTCTCTTTAGTCATCAGCTTCACCTCTCCTCTCTCCTCAGACCCTTCAGTGAGTCCCATGTTCTTAGTCTCTGTCCACCTCCTCTTCAGAGTCTCTGCCCAGAACAGTACCTCGCTCAACAGCACTCTTCGCAGCACGTTGTTGTCTCTTAAACTCGGATAGTTTACACCGTACAACTGTGACACAATGGAAATGTACAAGATATTTATGCACTACAGCAAACAGTAGTGAATTTAGGGAAGCAGAAATGTATCTCCTCACCAGTGTGTATGATGTTTCTCCCTGGTTCCTCTCCTCAAATGTCACATTGTGGCTGCCTTTGAGTCGGTGAAACACAGCGATCTGAGAGCAAAACCCAAACTCTTCTTGTTGTCCATTAAAGGCCTGTCCCACTCCAGTGATGTCCACCTCGTATCCATGCTCCACACACACCTTCTGAGCCCTTTTAACACAAAACACAGGACACAGGTAATTAATGCGCCTATTTGCACCCTTGTTTGACCATACAAAGCCAAAAAGCAGTACCTATGCATGCTTTATAACAGGCCATAATTTAGAACTACTATAGAGAAATGGTTCCGAAAAGATTGTTACTGTTTTAAAATTTCAATGACCAGTAGAATAAAGACCACTTATTACATTTATTATAACATTACATTTTGTAGCCTTCTAGCCTTGATTTGACAGAAACCGTATAGAAAGACTGTCAAATTAAGAGACAATACCAAACCTGTCTTGAGAACTACTACAACACCACTCAAAAAAAAAAAATCTCACCAGGATCTGAACTCAGCTCTGGTCCATTCAAACTTGTGGTCTGGATGTCTGAAGCCAGTCAGTCCAGGGAGGAGAGGGTTGAAGTCAGAGTTTGGGGTGCTGACAATGACGTATACTGGGGCCATAAATCCAAACAGCACTTCAGAGAAACGCTCCACGTCAGGCAGAGTCAGGTGCTCAATGCTGCGGGAAGAACCAAAAGAGATGAAACTACTATTTTTGAACTGCTTTTGACTGTGTGATGGCCGACAAAATATGTGGTGTTTTCGCAGTAACTGTCTGAGCAGAGATGTTACAAAGGCACGTGAGAATAATACAAGAAACATCTAAATAATATGAACACCCCTCCAAAAATGACTAAAGGAGAAAACTGAATATAAAAAAGATGAAGTACTTACAGCTCTATACTGATGGCCAGATCGAAGCCTCTGAGGCGGGCGTCTCGTTCCGTCACTGAGCCCTGGTACAGCTCAACACGGAGATGGTCGAAGCTCGGCTGGAGGTAGTCCGTTGAGATGGGACCCAGTGAATGCCTGAGGAAAAAGAAGTGCATTAAAATATAGTCAGTGGTGGAAAGTAAATGGTACTTTTACTCAAGTGATTTACTTAAGTACATTTTTAAGAACCTTCTGAGTGCAATGTCTAAAACATACTTTTACTTGAGTAATTATTTGAGTACTGTCAACAAAACAAAAATCCATAGGAATTTTACACTAAAGGTTTTTTGTACTACTTCTGGTAATAAAATACATGAATAAAACCTAATCATAATTTTTAATAATAAATACAAGTTCTTAAGTTTCTTGGGTAAATTTTATACTTTCATTTTAAGATTCTCGTTTTTCTGTAATATCAAAATAAATATTTGGCACTTTAAGACCTGGATGAACATAAATTTATATTTCCTACCATGGTTTAAAGTCACAAATTAAGACAAGTTTAGGTACAGCCTAGTAATAGTAATAGTCATAGTAGACTAGAAGAAGTAGTAAGCATAATAACCCTAAGCAATAGTAGTAGGACAAGTAGTAGCAATAGTAGAAGTAGTAGCAGATTTAAGCTGAAAAAAAAAACTTTTTTGGTCAACTTCAAAATTTAGGAATACAAATTATAAATGTGTGTTGTAGTGAGTCTGGAGTTTTTAAAGATATATAATCCTTTTTGCAATTTTGTATTTAAATTAGATTTTTTTTCATGAATTGCTTAAATCAGTATCATATGGTGATTTCCATGTCACTGCATTTTTTTATTTTTTTTTTGGTCAAATTATAAAACACTAAACTCACTTACTTGACATTGCAGATTATTCTAGAGACATTTTTGCAGTTTTCTGACCGATTAAAATTGTTTAATATAGTCCAACCATAACCTGTTCAAAAATCTAAATACCTAGCATCACTCCATATGATGCACTTTTATGGACAAAATGTTTTGGACCAGAATTTGCTTAAAAATAATGCACAGACTTCAAGACTTTCTCTATCAGTTAAAAACACTTGTACATATTCCTGGATCTACAAATTAGCATTTTACTTACACTTTATTTGCATATATGCTGTTAATATTAAAGTCAGACATAGCCCGGACAGTCACACCATATTACATTTTTTACTTTTGAATCTTAATTTAAAGTACAAGTCTCAAAAAACGAATGACATCTTTAGTATGTCTTAATAGATCCATGTTAGGAGAACATCTTAAGTACTTTGTGTTTTGCAAATAAATATATTTTAGTAATGTTTGACGCTATGGACACAGAAAATTGTGATGTTTTGTCATTGACCCTTATGCATAAAATGTAAAAAATGTGTGGTCATCCTATGAATAAATAAATAAATAAATAAATAAATGTAGGGTTACCAATTAATCAAAGTTTGTAACATGATTTTAACATTTAAAAAACGTCATAACAAGCCATAGGTTCGGGGTGCAGAAGGGAAAAAAAAACAAAGTACATGGTTTTCTTGACTTTGGCTCCATTGATGTCCACTCCCACCAGGTATTCAATCTCACGGTGAAACTTTAGCTGTTTCAGGAGAGTGCACGCACTGCAACCCAAGTCCACCACCTAAAATAATAATAAAACGACAAAACAGAAGATGTTTTAATACAAAAATACAACAATCAGTCAACAGTCAATCAAAACGTAAAAAATAAGCCCAAGATATAAAAACAGAAACATCTAATGCTAGCGATAACTTAAAGTTAGCAACATACAAGTGAAAGTTAGCATCCAACGTTAAACTACTGCCTTTGCTTTTTGACTTACTTTTTTGGTTTTGTTCTTCTTGACAAAATCTATGACAAACTGGTGTCTTTGCCTGTGCAGAGGTGGACTGAATAATGGATCCATTTTTATAAAGTTTGACACAAAATTGCTGTTAGCCCCGAGAGCAAGAGCAAAGTTGCCAGGTCAGGCCAACGTTTTCCAGCCAAGGGAAGGTGTACGCCAGAACCAGCAGGCCTACAGAAATCTTTAACTTTTAGTTTATAAAACCTTTAGTTTATAACAATACTTAGATCCAAAAAAACCTTGATTTTCAAATGACTTGTTGCACAGTTCTAATCCATTTCTGCTCCAAGAGGTGAGAGCGGTAAAGCAGCTGTAATATACTGCCCTCTGCTGGCTATCTCGTGCCTTGCAGCTGCACATCAGTGGGTGTTAGGTTACTTTCAAACCGCATTTCAGGACAAGTGACATTAACACTAGCCAACCGTATAACCGGCCAAATGGGTGTGTGGGATAGATTTTCATTTTGGCTAGAAACACAAAAACTCCCACTGCCATTTTGGCCGACTGGATTTTATGCAAATCTATATCTTATCTTTAAAGGTTAGGCCAGGACATATGTTGCTCTGATTGAGTGTACACCAGTCACCAGTCATTCATCAGCTTAAAGAGAGAAAAACATACATTTAAACAAAATATGTTTTAAAAGATGTGACCCCTCATGCATGCAAGATATGCATGTTTTTTTTTGTTTTTTTTGTTTGTTTTGGTTTTTTTTATCCCTGTCCATACAAAAACACTAATTTTAGATTTCTTTAAACTTATTTTATACTATAAAATATTCAAAAAATGAATTAAATTGTGGCTAGTAAAAACACCATTTGGCTACAAACTTTGACAAATATATGGCACAGTGGCCAGTGGGCAAAGAAGTAAATGTCAAGCCCTGATTGCAACTAAGAGCAGTTCATCAAGTTTGTTTTTATACAATTTGAATACAAATGTATAAACATGTTTGTGTTTGTCTCTGTTTTATAAGCAACAAAATAGTTATTTTTCATTGATCCTATTGGGTTAGTAGTAGTAGTAATATTAAACTGTTTGCCACTCCTTAAATTATCTATTATCCTCCTTGCCACCCTGTGATTTTTTTCTCTAGAATCCACCCTGATCCTACAGTGTCCCTTTTTGAATTGTTAACTTTCAATAATTGTCTGGCTACATAGGAACAGACCTATACCTTTGTCACAGTGATAAGATTAAAACCTTTAGGCCTACTCAAATAAAACTTCTGTAACCTTCAGACTCACACAGCATTCCAGTCGCCAAGAGATTTGAAGAGTTATTTTTATACTTACAGTGCATAATGTTGCTTACACATAAGATTATGAAATAACACTCTATTTTAGTACTCTGGCTTAGTACTCCGACTGGTTTTAGCTTTTTCAACTCAATATACAGTACATAATTAGGCGGTGCTTTAGCTACCACATGCAAAGACAGCAGATGAGTATTCTGCTTGGCAAATAAAGTAACCACTGGAGTTTTCAGGATAAACAAACACTGTCCAGCCGGTTGGACTGGGTGCAAAACTCTGAAGACTCTGAACGGTAAGTAACCTTAACTTAGAACTTCAGGTCATTTGGTTCTCTGGGTCTCTCGCTCTCCTCTTCTCATTGCTGCGTCAAGGCCTCAGTGATATCACAAAGAACAGATTCCCCCTTCCTCTTATTTCCCTCAGCATTTGAACTATTAGAAGGTGCTAAGATGTATTGCTTGCTAGTGAGAATAATGAAAGGTCACAAATGGAAAACTATGAGTATTTGGTTATGCCCTTGCTGTTTTCCAGGCATGAATGATGTCCTCCGAGACATGTTGAATGTTTTTCTTTGTGTACCTGGATGATCTTCTCATCTTCTCCCCTGATGAGCAGTCACACATTTGTCATGTTCATCAAGTCCTGGAACAACTTCTCCAACACCAACTCTATGTAAATGTGGAGAAATGCTATAACCTCACCAAATGTTACGTTTTTCTGGTCATCTCAGGCTGAACTGGCATTCCAGACTCTGAAGAAATGCTTTACTACTGCACTTGGGGTTTGGTTACACGTTTATTGTGTTTTCAGACATAAAAATCATCCCACATTAGAGATGAACATTCCCATACATGTGCATGCACACTATAGAGGAGAGAGGTGCTATGCTATAACTGTTGCTGACATTTTCAAGAAGAACAAAATGAACAAATATGACCATTACAAATTTCATAAATATCAGTAGAGAAGAAGTCCAAAGTTCACAGATCTAAATATTGCAATAAGGGTCTCCATGTCTCTTCCCATTTGGAGAGGTTTCCAGAGTTTATAAGTCGCAATTTTTCCATAGATATTACATTGGCTAACTCTTTGAACCAAGATAAAGAAAATAGTCACTGAGTCACTATTCACAGTCCTGAATAGTCAGGACTACCAAAAACCAGGCATTTCTCCCAGGGGTGGGGCTTATAACGTCTTACATCACACACTCACTTGGTGACCATTAAAGTCCACTTTTCTTGGATAAACAAGTACTAAACAATAAATAGGTTTCTTTGGAGACTGATTAAAAGATAAGGCTAGGGTTGGTTTATTGCTGTGTTGTCAGCACAGAATAAGAGGAAACAATGTGACAAATAATATTTTACTGCCACATACTTGTACTTATAACATCAAATAAACTAATCCTAACCTGAACCTAAAGGTGCTAGGAGCAGTATATATTTTTATATTTCTTAAAAATTCCCACATGTGTACCAAGATATGAGGTAAACATGTTTAAATCAAATATTAGTTTAACTGATAACAATGATACAGCTGAGTTATTAACAATTAAAAATATGTTTTACATAATGGCCAAGTTGTTATTGTTTACATTTTTTGTTTTGTTTCTAAACCCTGCACTGCCGATCGTCCAATCAGAAAAGAGATCATTGTTTTGATTTAGACTGCAGTACCGTTTTCAAACCAGTGCAAGCGCATGCTGCTTACTGTACCTTTAATCAGTATGACAAATAAACAAAAATGATAATGTGAAAATTAGCATAAATGCTATATGAGTCGAGTACCTGCACCAGGGTTTCCACGGCAACGTCTTGCTAAACCACGCCCACGTGAAGAAGTTAATGAGTTAAAAAGCTATAATTGTTTTTTCTTTGGGGCATTGTAAGACTGATAACACTGAGGGTTGGTTTTCTTTTGGTTTTATGGTAAGTTTTAAAGGTACAGTCAAGCTTTGAGTAATCTATGTCTGTTATTCACATTTTGCTGGTTATACGTATAATCAAGCTTCATATAATCTTTATATATTCATTATAGTAAAAAACTTCAGTGCTGTGAGTGTTTGCAATGTCAGGATAATGTCATGTTTTCATCTTCATGCATTCTTTGAGAAATGTGTGACTTTGTAACTGTGAGGGAAACACACTGGGCCTCACTGTAGATCAGATAAAACACACACAGAGGGATAGAGTTTAATTTGGTTCCTGATTGTAGTTTAGTGGAACTGCCACTAGGGGATGCAATTTAATGGGTGTGGTTAAATGTTGATAACTTCAGAATAAAGGGGCACATAACATGATGGGCATGTCACAGGCTACCTGCACTACATCATGGGTTGTAAATTTCCACAATGTAATGGTTTATATAACTCCATAATAATGACCTGGATGAACTTTGGTGGACGTGACAACCTGACTGTCCACAGCAGGTGCAGGGGTTGGCACCAGTTCAGTTGGGATGGTCCAATATGTTTGTTTACAAACTAAATTATTTTCAAGGACATATGAAAATTTGTGTTATCAAAAAAGCATAAAAGATCATGTTTGGATGAGCTCATGGGCTTTTGTGGGGACCGGATATGAGCTCTGTTTGTTGTGTCCTGCAATAAACTTTTCTGTGCTGGACTCTCGTCTGCTCCTTGTTTTTGGATATATTATGTATGTTTAAACTAAAAATGGCTTTGATAAATGCAGCGTTTTATTCAGGATCCAGGAGGGTTTTAAAGGATCCAAAATACATCATCCAACATCAGTTTACTAAAAGAACACATGTTCAGTTTAAGTAGATTTGTAATTATTATTATGAGTTTCAGAGCATTTACTCCTGAACTAGAAGATATTTGAGTTTGAGTGCAGGTCTGAGCTCTAAATCTTTACCACTGTGAAATAGAACCAGTGCCTTAGAGCACTTCTAGTTCTAGTTTCTGTTCTATTTTTGTACACCCTTCTTTGTTCAAAGCCTTTCTTAAAACCTGTGTAAGACGTTTGCACAGCGCTGTAGAGCCCCAGACCTGGACTTGAGGCACTTATTTTCTAGTTTTAATAGTTTGAGGACTTCTTCTGTACTGCCCTAGAAACACACAGGCACCTGCATTCCTGGCCTCTGATTGGTCCAGCCTTTTCCCTCAGGCCATGTGATTTCACAGAAGTCTACTCTGAAACTGCCTCTGAGTAGTGCCTGCAGTGTTAAATTACAACAGCAAACAGAATAATGTCTGTTTTTTCTTAAATAAAAAAAACACATACACAGATAACTGTGCTGTTTGGTGTACTGTAAAAATAAGCCCCTCCTCAGATAGCTATAAAAGACAGCTGCTATGCTTTCCTCCTCAGACCGTCAGGCATTGCTTTGGAGGTCTAGATGTTTATCTTTCTTTTATCAGTGTTTTAAATGACTTCTTGTTTCTCGGAACGTCTCCAGCTGTCCAGTCGAGAACAAGACTGCAGACAGAAAAGGTAGAGGATGTGTGATGTGTATTTGTAAAAATGAAGTATGGGCTGTTGTACGTTTTGTCTCTAAGCTCAGATGGAAAACTCACTTTAACTTTGCTGAACATTTTGGTAAAATGAAGTAAAATCCAGATTTATGTAAAGTGTTTCACTTTTGCAGAGCAGTTTAGCTTTTTGTTTTTTTTTTTCTTCATGGAGCTGTTCCAAAAACAGGAAGTACGAGCTTAACCCTTCAGCGTTTGGGCTAATCCTGTTTCAGACAAAAATTAGGGAAAAAAAAAAAAAAAAAAACGATGTGGGTAGAGCCTAGAGCAGTGGTCGCCAACCCGTCGATCGCGATCTACCAGTCGTCGTAAAGTCAGTGCGGGTAGATCGCGGAACCCTACCTTTCCAAATAAAGTAATATTTCAATGACCCGTAGATGGATCAGTCTGAGATTCTTTCTAACCCACGGGACACCGCGGAAGCGCGAGTAAACCGCACGAACTACGAACTAAACCGAATACAAGCAACTTAATACCAACAGAGTTTTGTCCGCTTTGACTTCAGTTCTGTTGTGGAGGCTGCGGGCGGCTCGCGCTTACGGCGGAGCTGACGCACACGCATGCGCACAGAGGAGAAGAAGCGGCGGTGTCAGGGAAGGAGAAAGGGAGGAGACAGGTGAGGAAGGAGTCAGTGGGTGTTTCTCAAAGCCCAGGGTTTTGTTTTTTGTTTTTTTCTCAAAGCCCTGGTACCTTGCCTTTCCTTGCCTTGATTACATCACAGGAAGACATCCACCTCATCATCTGTCGCCCAAGGCGTGTTCCAATGTTCATGTCCCTCCCAGGCAGCTGTCCTCCGTTTGGCTCACATGTGGCTAATTCACCAAGGATACATCAGTGGATCCTTTGCTGCCTTGCATCGGCCAAAGTCACCCATAATGCACTGCAGCTTTTTTTTTTTTTTAAACATGGGCATGTATTACTTTTATAAACTTATTTAGCAAATTTGACATTATTATTTATTCTACCTGTTTGCTCTGTTTTTGTCTCTCACAAAGTAGTTTGTTGTTGTGAGCTGTGAGGAAAGCTGACTTTGTTTAAGTCTCACAAGCTCCTCCCCTGAGGGTTACCATGGAGCTCCTGTCAATCACCAATGTTACTAAAATAATGCTGAGCTTTGGTGATAGTGCAATTTACAATTTAATTCTGGCATAATAATAATAATAATAATGCATTAGTCTTATACAGACTAGACATTCAAAGTCACTTTATAATTTGGTGCATTATTCATTCACTCCTCAGTCACATTCGGTGGCTGCCATTGTGCTCCTGTGGCCCCTCCGACCACCACAAACCACACATTTGTACAGGCAAGGTGGGTGAAGTGTTTTGCGTCAGTGGGGCTTGAACTGCGGGGTAATGGGCAAGCATCTCTACCAACTGAGCTACTGCCGCCCCCATATAAATAGTAGGCCTATTATAACCCATAATAATCAGCAGTTTTAGGAAATGATGGAATGTAAATATCAGTGACAAAATTTTATATGCTACATTTATCAGATTCAGTTATTCCTGTCCTGAGTTGATAATGAACATTTATTTATTTTAATTTTATTTTCATGTTTAATCACTGCAATAATAATAATAACTCTTATTATAAAATGCCCACCACACTATGCCTAATACAAATAATGGGTAATAAATGAATAAATAAATAAAGGTAGATCTCCTGGCCTTGATGACCTTAAAAATAGATCGCGAGCTGAAAAAGGCTGAGGACCATTGGTCTAGAGCAGGGGTGTCAAACTCAATCGGAGCTGGGGCCAAAATTAGAAAACCAGTCTTGGTCGTGGGCCGAATAAGAGAATTGTATAAATAATAAAGCCAGCCTACTGTATTTTTGTTCTCAGTTAGGCTACAATAGGTTTTTTAACATAGAATAATACTTCCCCACAGAACTACAGGTGTAGATTTGTGGTTTTAACGGGCTTTGTAGTTTTGTTTTAAATCAGAACTTGGAGCTCAACAAATAACAACAAATAGGCCACAGACTACTGACTAACACTGGCCAGTTATTTATTTATTAAGTATTATTTACTGCCACAGTTACCCAACTCCTCATATAAGACAGGTGTTTTCATCAGGTCCACTCTGTTTTACTGTGACAGTGGGTACTACCAGCAGATAAATATTTAGGTGCATGTCATGCCCCTTATGTAAGCCCAGCACAACTTTAAGCTGAGTCAGCTCCTACACACAAACACGTATTATAGGCCTACTTTACTTTTATTGAGCAAACTACTGTCCACCTCTCTGTCCTCTGCAGGACACAGTGTGAGCAGGATTATACCTCTTTCTGGGCAGGTTTAGCTCGCTGTGTGTTAATGAGTGCATTAGAGCACAAGTAGCGACAGAGAGAAAGGAAAAAGAGTGACGGAGGGCAGTGCTGTGAATGAACTTAGACAACTCTCTGCTGATAACTTGGTTTTACTGACACAACTTGTTTTTCTGTTTTTAAAGACGTACGTTTTGTAAAGGAGATGTTCTTACACTGCTGTGCGGTTGGAGCGTGGTTTTATTACTGCTACATGAGCTCAACAAACAAAGTGTAGAGTGTTTACAGAGAGTCCCACCTGTTTAAGAAGCTCCTGCTCTCACTGACCCCTCTTTGCCCATTTCTTTTGTGGAAAGTTAAATTTCCTGTTGGAGAATCCTTCACTCTCTCTCTGCTCCTGCGGCTCGTTAAATGCCGCTCGCTAAAACAGCGGGGGAGGGGCAGTGCTGGCGCGCAGCGGCGCCGCTTCTGCAGTGCATTATGGGAGATGTAGTTCAAACAGATCGAGCACAATATATCGACGTGCCATTATTAATATAAAATGGAAATGATCTCGCGGGCCAAAAGAAATTATCCTGCGGGCCACATTTGGCCCGCGGGCCAGAGTTTGACACCTGTGGTCTAGAGCAATGGTTCTCAACTGTTGGGTCAGGACCCAAAAGTGGGTTGCAGAACTGTTTTCAGTGGGTTGCAGGCCATTGCCAGGGAAAAAAAAAAGAACAGGACTGTTAAATGAAATGAAGGTGGCAGTGTGGAACGCATAGAATAGAATAATATAAAAGAAAAGCAAAAAAAATATCCAGTTCTGTAGCATTACTGTTATACCTAAGGTTGATTTGAGTACTGCTTCATTTTCTTCAATATTTTTTAATTTTCTTCAATATCTTTTAATTTTCCTAAAATATCTCTTAATTTTTCTCAATATATCTTAATTTTCCTGAAATATCTTAAATTTCCCTGATATCTTTTTTATTTGGGTCGCAGCTTGTCATTATAGAATGATAGTGGGTCCCAAACCAGATCAGTTGAGAACCACTGGTGTAGAGTATAGTATTATTATTTCAAAATAATTTTACTCAAATAGTTGATAAAGTTCAAAGATAAAACTAATTCCTCAAGTTAAAGTAAAGTAACTGTTTAACATCTGAGGTATGTTTTAGTTTTGATGTGATCAGACCAAACTTAAAATAATGAGACAATTCTGCCTCTGTCCTCAGTGTGAGCTGAAATGATTTGAGAGAATGGAGTCCAGTGAGAATCCAGAAGGCCCCGTTCGCTCTGATCAGAGGTGAGTCCGAGTCCAAGTCCCAGTCCAAGTCCAGGTCCAAGTCCAGGTCCAAGTCCAGGTCCAAGTGGATTAGAGTTTAATTCAATTTTCTTCAGTCAGAATAGTCAGCAGGAACTGAATCCACAAACATTACTGACACAGTGCTTCCCAAACTTCACACAACAAGTACCACCATCCAACATTACACCAGGCTTAATCCGGGTCTAAACCAGGCCTAACCCGGGTCTAAACTAGGTCTAAACCAGATTAGACCCAAGTCTAAACCAAAACAAATCTAAGACAAAGCCAGGTTTAAGGACTAAACTGCGACTATGCCAGGACTAAAACTGGAATAAAACTATCTCTACATCAAAGTAAATCTCGACTGCAGAAGAATCTTGAGTAACACCAGTGGGACCTAGACCACAGCTTGAGAACCACTAATTGATAACCTACAGTTCAGTCTCTCTAATGTATTTGTATCTGACAGTGAACGCAGAACACAGGAACACAACAGAGGTCGGAAGCGAGGAAGTACTGCCCTGACACCGTGAGTACACAGAGTACACAGAGTACACAGTACACGATCATGGCTTCATGGCGCCCCCTCGAAGGGAATTCCACACATCACACATAAGACTTGACATGCTCAAAGTATTACTGTTTTTATATGTACACATGTGTGTGTGTAGTGGAAGATACTGAAATTACTGTAATACATTTTTTTGTGTAATTAGTAACTTTTGACATTTTAGAACAGTAATTTTACTTGTAATTGAGTAGAATTTAAGCCTGTAATATACTTCACTAAATATATAGCACTTGTGTTCATATGCAGTAGTTACAGTAGTACTTGTGTGTTGCAGGACTTGTGCAGACTCTGAGTCACATGATCACTCTGTAGACCAATGGAACAACTTCAAAAGACCTCGGACTCAACTGTAAGTGTTTTTTCTCTCCCTGTCACTCAGTTTGTCTTCTGTGTGTTTCCTCTCTGTGTCGCTTAGTTTGTTCTCTCCTCTCTGTTTGCAGACCTGGAGGGGGCAGTGATGTCAGAGATCGCTCCAATGACAGAGATCTTAATTTTAAAAAGCCTCGTGGATTACCGTGAGTTAACTACTAAAACGCTTAAATTGGTTTAGACCTGGTTATTGTCATCTTAATCTGTATTTTTATTTTTTTTTCTGTCAGTAAACGGAGACACAGACCCCAGAAACACACGACCACAGGAAGTACTCTGACAGAGTGAGTGCAGAGGTCCTGGTTCTGGATCAGGACCTGGTTCATTAATCTCTATGGACTTTGCTAGAGTCCAGTCTTTGTTTAGTATGAACCAAAGAAAGTCTCAGTTTTGACCTGTGTTTCACAGGTCGGTGTTGTCCAGAGTGATGACCACACCCACTCCCTCACACACTCCGCCTACTTACGCATCAACTCCTCCCCCAGCTCTGCCCACTTTCTCCCCAGTTGTGAGAAAAGCCTGGGCCGACTACGATGAGGAGGATGAGCGCCGCATTTATGAGGAAGATCCGTCCACTCTCTTCTTGGACTTTGAACAAGTCCCTCACCACCCACTGGTCCTTCCTCTGACCCTCCAACCCCCACTTAACAGCTCCCCACTGTTAAGCGTTGAGGAGGCACACGTGGGGACCCTCCCTCCACTCACATCCGCCGAGGCCTTGGTAGAAAACCTCACAGAGGGGCGTGCTGCGCAGTACCCCTCTCTGCCAACAGTAATGAACTCTGTCAGGTGAGAAGAGCTCTTCATGTTTTGCTGACAGAATACTGAGGAGACCATAGCTGGTTTGGTGGTAAGGACGAGCAGTGATAGCTCATGGAGAGAGAAGGAGGAAGGGGTAGAATCTCATCCAGGCCTGTTTTAAGGCCCAAGTTTAATGATTAAACCAAGGGACTTGGTTGCCTGGTTGGACATCAGCACCACAAGCCACTGAAGCTGGCCCGAATGAGTAAGGCCAGAGAGAAAAGACACAAAATCTTCCCAAAAGAAAGTGTAGGGTCCTGGGGTCTCATCTATAAAGCTTGCATACGCCCAAAATGAGACTGAAACTGGCGTACGCCACTCTCTGTGGGAAAGGAGGGATATATAAAAACCCAAGGCCAGTTCTCTCCTGTGTATGGGCACATTTTTGTGACATGGCACAAAGGCAGCCCTCAGGGCAAGCTGATGAAGTGATTTGATATAGTTTACTTTCACTTTATATCTCTCAGAAAACACAAAGTATGTGATTCAGACATCATTATTTAAAAAAGTAGTGAGTAAAATTGAGGGAAGGCCATTTGATTTTTCATCATTTCGCTCAATAGTCTTGACAATAAAGCGGTTCAGGGGTCTCATCTATAAAACTGTGCGTGAAACTCTTACTAAAAGTCTCCGTACGCCAGAAACTGAAAAGCTGCATATGTTAGAAAATATTCACACTTTTCCGCTATAAAACCGGCGCAGGCACACTTGCACACAATTTCCCCTTTATAGATCCCAACTGGCGTAGAAAGGTGCGCACGTAAACCCACCTCACGTCACACCCTCTCCACGCCTCGAAGCCACCAAAGAAGGTCAATGCAAAGTGACTTCTGAATGAGATTTACCTCAACATGAGCCGCTAAAGAGACACACACACACGTGCATCTGTGTTGGAAAGAGAATGCCACGTTTCTGATAAAAACACGCCTTTCCTCTTAATATAGATAACTTTAAACATTAAAAAGAAGCTGAACCCTAATTGAGACATATAATAAATGAAAGAGAAATGTGGACTAAGCATCACGATGTTCTGTTCACACACGGATATAATTTTACTGTGGACGCTGTACGTGCACGTGGAGGTCTGAGTAGAGGTTGTGTGTAAAGAGAGGAGACAGAGCCGTGGTGCAGGTGTATGTCATGAGTAAAGACAAATTTAACATGTCCATTCAGTCTCTTTTTGACTCATTAAAACCAAACCACCCTGATATGAACTGTTTGTAGAAGTTTATGCTCATGTCCCACCATTATTTATTAAAATTATAATGTATCACTCATCCCAGTTTTTATTTTCAGAATGAACTGACTGGCTTCTTAAAATTACATAAATTCAAAAAATAAGTCAGTTTTTTGAACCGCTTTTTGAAATTAACAGATCTCAAAGACTCTGCTCCATTTAAAGAGCCAGAAATGCTATCTCTAGAAACTACCCTTGCGACACGAACTCCATTTGCTGTTCCACGCTGCTCCATCTTTTTGGGGCTTGACAGAGAACATAAAACATAAACTTTTGGTCTTTGACCGAAAGGGACTTGACTTTTCTGTTGCAGCCCAAACAGAAGGGCTCGCCTTTCACTCTGATTATACTGGCTTTATCTGTTTCACCAATAACCAATGTTTTAACAATTCAGCCTCTGCAATATAATCAAACTGCTACTCACTACAGTCAGGCCTTTCCTAAAGCTCTTATATTTCCACAGAGAAGAGAAGAGGAGAGAGAAGAGGAGCTTGTTTTCTCTGATCCGCGACCTACACTTGCTCAGGTACAGACACATTTCTTTCCTCTTCATGTGAAGTTCACTTGAACCACTGAGTCCCACAGTCATAATGCCACAGTAACTTGTCAGTTATAAGAATCTTGTGGGGCTGGGTGATATGACTAAAAACTCATATCACTGTATTTTTCAAGAGAAACATCAAGAAAAAGGTTGATAGTCTGTACATAACTGTGTACCACCAGCCCTAGAATGGCATCACTTTCCTGTTTTTTTGTTTTTTAGAATACCGAAAAATACCGAAAATAAACTTTAAACAGGGCATAACTGGCAAAAATTTGCAGCAGTGAAGTGCTTATGGTGTTGTGTATGGCTATTTTTTTATTTTTTTATTTTTTTAATTTTTTGTGTTATTTAATTCACTCTTCATAGTGAAGAGAAGAGCTTTATCTATTTTACCATAAATGCAGCCTCTACAATATAAAAGTGCTACACACTACTGTCAAGTCTTTCCTAAAGTTCTTATATTTCCACAGTGAGGAGGTGGAAAGCAGGGGCATCTCTTTGCTGTGGGATGGCTGTTTCCTTTTTAGGTACAGACACTTCTTCATGTTAACCTGAACCACACGCTGCTGCCTACATCTCAGACACACAGCAGATACAGGCAGGGGACAAAGTGTCATTTGGGAAGTGGGGAACCCAACAGGAGTCAGTGTTCACACTAGCTACTCTATTTATACTGTAGTAGTTTTAATGTACTATATTTGCCTGAGCTTATACCATTTCTGTAATGTGTGTGACAGGCTTTCATGTGTTATATAAGGGATTTGAAAGTGTGTGAGACTATATGACAGGTGTGAGGGTCCTCCCCAGGAAATTTTGAACAAAACATGGAATTTCCTGTATTATGGTGCATTTTAGAGATTTACTTACCTTCAAGATTTATAGTCAAGAAGCAGTCACTAACTGAGAGATGCAGGGATTCTACTAAAGCCAACTCTGGCTCTTTTGGTCCCCAAGGCAAGAATTTAAATGTAGATCCTTTTTCTGAATGGTTTTTATGTGGAAAAATTAAAGGCAAGGGGTCTGAGGTCCTTTTCCAGGGAAAACAAAACACATGTAATTTTCTACTACTAATTTTGTTCCTATTATTTTCAACTGCCTACTAGGTTGCAGTAAAAACCTCCACAGTGATGCGCTTGGATTGTGTCATAATTTACAGAACTGATTATTTTAATGAGCATATCTCCCCAAATATGAAGTCGGTTGTCATAAAACAAAGACTGTTTTAAGCTCAAGAACTGTGGAACATTTTTATGGGCTCAAAACTGTTCCCAGTGTCCATATTTACTGTGATTTGCGAGGCTCATGTCAGCTGCTTACACTGACTGCACGCTGCAGCACAGGGCTGCGGGGCCGCGGGCCTGTGCAAAGTGCAGGAACAACGTTCCTGCCTGTTCCCATCTGTTCCCATGTAACCCCTGGTTACAGGTAAAAAGGCAGATGGAGTGTTGGAAACTGAAATTTTGAGATAAGATTCTGTTTTGGATTTGAACCTCAACCTAAAACTCATGAAAAGAGAAAGACAAGAGCTGTGTTTCTGCTGCAGTTTGAGGTGACCAATAATGATGATAATGAGAACATTTTACGATAACTTTGAACACAGTGAAGAGCTGCTTGTCATAAAGCACAGTAACCTCATATTGCCATAAAAGGGTAAAAGTCTTTATGGTGTCTTTATGGTGTTTGCTCATTATTTTCTTTAAATGCCTTGAGCAGTAGCTTAGGTAGAGCCAATCACCCTCTAACCAGAAGGTCTGCAGTTCCACCCCTGCTAAAAGCTGCCTCTGTGTCCTTGGGCAAGAAGGGTATGAATGTTAAATGTGTGTTTGGTGGTAGTCGGAGAGGTCATAGGTGCAGAATGGCAGCCACGCTTTTGTCAATCTGTCCCAGGGCAGCTGTGGCTACAGGAGTAGGTCGCAATCACAGAGAGTGGCTGAGGAGTGAAGGAAGAATGGACTTGTGAAGAGCTTTGAGAAGCTTAGGCCTGGAATGAACAATAAAAATCTAATCCATTATTATTGTTTTGTTCCACAGTGACCCTGAGAGAGAAGAGAAGGTTGTGGAGCTCCTCCGCAGGTACAGACACACTCTTTACTCCTCATGTGAACTGAACTACTATGGTTTAGAGAAAATAACACATAGGTCCAGACCTTTTCAGCTGGGAGTCCCTTTTTGTCAGAAAAAATGTAAAAAAAAAAAATAAATTGTCAAAGTCAGCACACTTTGTATTCCAGAGTTGCTGTTTTTTCCATGTGATGTGATTAGTTCCCCAACCTTTTTTGCGAGACTCACGGGTTCTGTTGCCCTAAAGGGGGCACCAAAAATTCCAACCCAATGTGCCGGTCCGGAGAGCTCAGACAAATGGCGGGGGTTGTGTCAGGTTTGGATGAAGATCATCCAGTGAGAAAACCTGCCCAAGTACTCACAAAAATTATCCACTGTTTTGTCAAATTGATGAAGCTAATTTACATGAACTAAGTGTTATTCAATAAACTATCACCCAAACGTAAAGGTACTGTAAGCAGCATGCGCTTGTACTGGTTTGAAAACGGTACTGCAGTCTAAATCAAAACAATGATCTCTTTTCTGATTGGACGATTGGCAATGCAGTTTTAGAACCAAAAACAAAAAATGTAAACAAAAACAACTTGACCATTATGTAAAACATATTTTTAATTGTTAATAACTCAACTGTGCCATTGTTATCAATAAAACTAATATTTAATTCAGACTTGTTTACTTCATGTCTGGGGGGCACGTGGGTAATTTTTATGAAATATAAAAAATATATACTGCTCATAGCACCTTTAACTCACCCGGACTACACTCTGAAATGTATTTACACCTAAGGGTCACTATTTAGAGAACGGGAAGTGGTTTGTTAAAATGGAAAAACCCTCTCTCAATAGAGTAGGAGGTTTGAGATTTAATCCTCCTCCAGTCCACAACTTAGTGCTAAAAAAAAAGGCACATAGAGTGTCTCTGTAACAACAGACCATCACCATCAGAGAGAACAGCTGATCCTAATGACTCACAGGTGGAACAACTTTCCATCTGACATTAGAACCAGAAGCCAGTACTTACAGTAGAAAGAAAAAGGATTGGCACCCCTTGGAAATACAAGGATGTATGCATGATTTGGTCATAAAATGTGATCTGATCTTCATCTAAGTCACAACAATAGACAAACACAGCTGCCTAAATTAATGCTGCAAAAAAATGACATTTTTTCATGTTTTTATTGAGCATTTATGCAAACATTCACAGTACAGGGTAGAAAAAGTATTTGAACCCCTAGGCTAGTGACTTCTTCAAGAGCTAATTGGAGTCAGGTGTCAGCCAACCTGGAGTCCAATCAATGTGAGAAGATTGGAGGAGTGGCTTAAAGTGGCCCTGACCAATAAAAAACACACCCCAGTTTTCAGTTTGCCATTCTGAAGAGGCATTGCTTGATGTGAACCATGCCTGGCACCAGAGCCGGCTTTAGGCATAGGCCATCTAGGCGGTTGCCTAGGGCGCCTTCTGCTGGAGGGGGCGCCCAGCTGCACTCCTCCAAAAAAAAAAAAGTATATTTTTAAATAAATGACAAATAATTAAAAATCAAGTAAATGTGTTATTTCTTCTTTGTACTCTAATATAAAAAAAAAATCCTAATGACTTCTGATTGACCTGAACCTGACTGACACGGTTTACGGTGGAAGCGGGGGATGGGTGTATTGTTGACGCTCATCACAGCAGCGGTCCCTAAATTGATGGATGTTACATCAACCAGTAGTTTGACAATTTTTTATCATGAAAAGGCCGTCCAAGCCATCAGGTGCTGCCTTCAGAAAGCGGAGAAAAGAGGAGGAGGGAAAAAAGGCCCAAAGTAGAGGTATGTAGTAGTAGTAGTATGTAGAAATGTATTCTAACATTAAAAACTGCAGTTTAACTTTTCATTTGCACAAGCTACGAGGCTAGCAAAGTTGAAATAAACTACACCGTAGCTGGCCACTGCGTGTTACGGTGTTACTTTGTAATTAAAGACAGTGAGTGTGCTGCCACGTTTATTTAGCCTAGACTATGTATCATAACTATTAGACCAGGGGTGGGCAATTATTTTTTCCTGAGCGCCACATTTGAGTCTGGGCCGGTTGCGGAGGGCCGGGTCAACACTCACCGCACTTGTTCTCAATAACAACTGTGTATCTTTATAAGGGCAACAAGCTGCCTGCATCCATAGCGCTGCTCTGATATAAATAGACATTCACTGAGGTCCAATCTGTGAAAATGTCCTCAAGTTAAGTCCAGAACACAACAAGGTCTCTTTATTCCTTCATATAGCATTTCTTTAAATTGTATTTCAATTATATTTCAAATAATAAAATTAAAGGTACATTTTCTATTCTTATATCCAATAAATATAATTTTAAATTAAATTTGATTGCTCTGAATACCTATTTGAAGAAAAATAATAATCAGCTCTTACTTTTAAACTTTGCAATTAATTCTGTGTTGTGCTGTGACTGCTGCTGTGAGGGCTGTAACTGAGCAGTGTTGGGCTTGGTTTTAAAGTGAAGCTTAATTTTGATGTTTTTAATGAAGGCCCATAACAATGAGACACTGGTTCTAAGCTGGTCTCTGGGAGGAGTGGTGCCCAATCTCGCCTAGGGCACCAAATTGGCTAGAGCCGGCTCTGCCTCGCACAAAAGAGCTCTCAGAAGACCTACGTGTAAGAATTGTTGAATTGCATGAAGCTGGAAAGAGTTACAAAAGTATCTCTAAGAGCATTGATGTTCATGAGTCCACGGTACGAGCGACTGTCGATAAATGGAGAAGGTTCAATACTGGGATCACACTGTCTAGGAGTGGCCGTCTTGTAAAGATGACTGCAAGAGCACAACGTAGAATGCTCAGTGAGGTGAAGAAGAAACCTAGAGTGTCAGCTAAAGCCTTACAGAAATCTCTGGCACATGCTAACATCTTTGTTGACAAATCTACAATAGGTAAAACATTAAAACAAGAATGGAGTTCATGGGAGGACACTACAGAGGAAGCCACTGCTGTCCAAAAAAATAATTGCTGCACATTTAAAGTTTGCAAAGGAGCTCCTAGATGTTCCACAGCCCTACTGGCAAAATATTCTGTGGACAGATGAAACCCAAAGTTGAGTTGTTTGGAAGGAACACACAACGCTATGCGTGGAGAAAAAAAGGCACAGCACACCAACATCAAAACCTCATCCCCACTGTGAAGTCTGGTGGAGGGAGCATCATGGTTGAGCATCACTGGGGCTGCTTTGCTGCCTCAGAGCCTGGACAAATTGCTATCATCAACAGCAAAATGAATTCCCAATTTTATCCAAACATTTTGCAGGAAAAGTCTTTCTGCCAACTGAAGCTCAACAGAGGATGGGTGAGGCAACAGGACACTGGCTCAAAACATAGAAGTAAATCAACAACAGAATGGCTTCAACAGAAGAAAGTGAAGTGACCCAGTCAGAATCCTGACTTCAACCTGATTGAGATGCTGTGGCATGACCTCAGAAGAGCGGTTCACACCAGACATCCCAAGAATATTGCTGAACTTAAACAGTTTTGTAAAGAGGAATGGTCCAATATTCCTCCTGAGTGTTGTTCAGGTCTGATCTTCACTACAGAAAATGTTTGGTTGAGGTTATTGCTGCCAAGAGGTCAACCAGTTATTAAATCCAAAGGTTCCAATACTTTGTCTACCCTGTACTGTTAATGTTTACATAAATGCTCAAGAAAAACATGAAAAAATGTTTTGTTTTTTGTTTTTTTGCAGCATTAGTTTAAGCAGACTCTTTGTCTATTGTTGTGACTTAGATAAAGAGCAGATCACATTTTATGACCAAATCATACAAAACTCCTTCCATTTCCAAGGGGTGCCAATACTTTTTCTTTCAACTGTATATTGCATTTAGTTGTTCAACACATGTCACCTCTAGTATTTGCTTGTATCTCATCTTATCCTGAATGTCATATTTTTCCACAGAGAGGATGAGAAGAGGAGAGAACGAGAACGTGTTCATGGAGGTTTGGCGAAAAACACAGAGCAGGACTTCATGAGTTTGTTCAAAGACATCGAGATGACAGGGTCCAGGTACAATTTTAAAGATTCTTTTTGTCAGACAGGTGTGTGTGTTTGCCTGCTTTACATGTTGCAGCAATTTCCTGTAGTCCTCATCAGAAGCATTGCATAGTTAAATGCAAATAGTTGTTTTTTTATTTTGTTTAAAATGTTTTTCATTCTTCCACAGAGGGAGGCAGAGAATCACATTTTTTATGGAGGTAGGCTCAAGGCGGTCCCCCTTCTCCAAGGATTTGGATGAGAAGTTAGCGCGCTTCGTGTTCCTGGGAGAGCAGCAGGTGATCCGAGAAGAGACAGACCGCCTCTGTAGATATGAGAAACTTCTTGACGAATGGGGCGAGGCTTTTAAGGGACAGGACCACGTCGTTTCATGGGTTGGTGAACTCCTGAAGGAAATGCTGGCAGAGGTCAGAAAAGACATCACCTACCTCACCAGACTGGGAAGAATCCAAACCCAGTGGTTCCTTCCGTCCAAGCACTGCAGTGGCATGAGTCTCTCCGCTTTTAGAAAACTGAAAAAGAAAATGTTAGAAAAGGTGAGACTGCACATTGCTGGACTCAAAAGGCTGGAAACTGTTCAGGACCACTGGTTCTTTCTCTGCAAGGACTACAATAAACCCACAGCTCTCTCCACTTTTGGGAAGTTGTACCAGACCAGGAGTGGAAAGAAGAGTCAAAGTGTGGCAGTTCAAAACACCAGGAAGTGGTTAAGACATTTACACACCCGGAGAACAACAGCGGCGGGGGCACACGGCCGGGGCAGGCGTGGGCTCAAAGCCAGCGGACACAGACTCTCGCCTCAGTTCACACATCGCTCTAGCCTCGCGCTAAAAGAGGGTGATATGACAGATCTCACCACTGTCACTGTTCTCTCCAGTTCCAACCTCAACTAAACAAAAAACTGGCCAGGTGCCAGACCCACCCCACGCAATGTTTTTGCTACCTTTTTTTTTTTTTCTTCATGATTTTTGATTAGTCTATACCAGCCTTTCCCAAAGTCAAGAGAATTGTAGCGCCCTTAAAACGTCAGACAATCCTGCGTGGAACCCCAACAATGAAATTTCACTATATATGTCGTGTTTTTCCCCATAGATTTCTATAAAAAACATTAGAAAAGACTGTTGGCTAAAATAGCTTATTTAAGTGGTATTTTATTTCACTGTAATTAATTTTAAACTCTGAAAATTTATTCTGTATGTACTTAATGTTGACAACCTCTGATGGCCCTCCTGCGGTACCTTCACGGCCCACCAAGGGGGCTTCAGACCCCACTTTGGGAACCACTGGTCTATACCTTGGGCTATTATGAGTTCTAAATCATTTGCCTCAGACAAAATTTTGTGAGTGTGTAAAAAGTAGTGCTACAGTAGCATATAGAGTCAAAGAGTAATAAAATTTAGAACAAAGAATGGTGACATAATGAGGAACATAGCAAAGTATAATTGTAGGGTTTTATAGTTTTCTTTTTCCAAATATTAAGCAATTTATTGGCAAAACATATAAAAAATGGCCACACAGGGCTGAGTTGGATCAAATGATATCAAACTAGTAATGGCCCAAGGTATAGACTAATCAAAAATGATATGACATGGGGTGGGTCTGGCTCACGACCTAAAACGGACTTCTACAGGAACACCACAGAAATGTTTTGTTCTGGCATCTCTGTGGTGTTTCTTAATGAGAAGTCATCTGGACTTGGTTTGTAGAGGTGAAGTCTCTTGGATGAGAAACCAAACATCTTCATCTCTACAAACCACGTCCATATGATTTCTTTTAATCTGATCTTCAAAGTCCAGACGACTTCCATGTGTGCATCTCACATTTAAATATGTTTCCTCCACCTCTGGTCTGTTCCCTTCAGAGGCGTCCACAGTAGATCCTCTGCCTCCAACTTTAACCCTCTCCTCTGCGTCCGCTTCGCTCACACCAATTAACTTCATGTCCTCTTTCACTACATCCATAAACCTCTCTGGTCTTCCTCTAAGCCTCCTGCCCACTGTTTATATCAAAACCATCTCAGTCTGGAAACTTTATCTTTAAAACCTCTCAGAAACATCTTAACTTAACATCTACACAACAGGCTACTCCTCCAACTAGGGATTCCTGATCAAGTTCCTGGCTCTAGATTTGGAGAATGGTCCCACTGCTCCTGACAGGTTTAACTCTAGCAGCAATGAAGGATGGATCTGAATTTCCAACATCACACATCCTAGAAAGATATTTTTCTTTGTTTTTATAATACATTCTTAGACATTTTATTTATTCTTGGTACTGTGTGAAGATGCTACTGAAATTCTACTACATCCATTTATTATTATTGGTACTACTGAGTTGATATAAAGTGATATTTGTTGTTTTTAACAATGAAAAGGAATGTAAAGTCAACTGATCTTTATTTTGTTTTAATGAGGAAAACATGACTTTGTTTTAAAATAAAATAAGTGTCTGGTTCTTTGAGATGTGGAGGGTCCGAAGGCAAAGATGAAGGACAGTTCTGAATGTAACAAGAAGTACGCTTCATTCTATTAACTACTGTTACTCCTAAATAATATTCATGTGAAAGTACCCAACAAAATTACAATACGATAGATAACCTGAATTTCAGAAATGTTGGGACATTTTTAAAATTTGAAAAAGGCGATAACTAAAAACTTTCAAATCACATGAGCCAATATTTTATTCACAATAGAACATAGATAACATAACAAAGGTTTACACCAGTGTAACAGTTCCTCTGTTTTTTAATGACTGGATGTTCTACAGCACACAACAGGAATCACCAGAGAAGATCTGAGAGGAACAGAATCCCCACCACCACCACCACCACCGCCAAAAACAAAACAAAAAACAGCCTAATAACACAGCAATATCTTTTTTTAAAAGTAGGTACGCTTGGCCTGTTCAAATACAGGTATTTTTTAATTAGATTATTACCACCTCAAATATGTTTAAAAAGAGATTTTGTTAGTTTTTATAGTTCTAGCTAATATTTTTAAGAAAAAGCTCAAGTTACAGTGTATTTTTATCACCTCTGGTACTTTTTACCTGTGAATTTTAGACAAAAAAATTGCAACTTTTAGCACAACTTTTAAGAAAATCCTCTGCAAAATCAGGCATTTTAGCAACAATCACAAAAATTGCCCACAAAATCCTGGAAGGACTGATTGTTTGACTCTATAGTCAGCTAAAACACTTTAAAATGCACCAGGATACAGCAAATATTGTCTGTTATATTGATTTTTTCCCTGGGAGAGGACCCCAAGACCCCCGGTAAATTAGTTACACTCTTAACCTCTGTGAGTCATGACTTTTCCTTCTGTGAGCTGCAGACATCACGGCTCAGCTCCTAACTTCCTCAAACCATATTAGTTCTATAATAATAATCTGCTATCTGCTATATAATATGCTATGCTATCAACGTGTCCCATTCTACAGTATGTAGACTTATGTTGTGGGTAATGTAAGCTGGTTGCTGATTGTATTTGACTTGCATCAGGCACATGAGTCAGCAGCGGACAGTCCCAGGGAGGGGCAGAGAGTGTATAAAGAGCAAATTTCCCGTCCCCAGTTCAGATAAGAGAAGCAATAACAACTACACCTTTTAGTAAAGAAAGGTTAGCCTAAAGATACATTTCGGACCTAGCTACTTTGTGAAGTTATGAGCTCAGATTTGGAGGAACAACAGGACGAACTGCTCGCTCTCCTCAGTATTTTCGATCCAGAGGAGTTTGTCCGGAATGAGTCGAAGTCCGCCGGAGAGTTCCGAGTGTCCGTAGAGCTGCCCAAAGACTTCACGGTGGCGCTAAAAGAAGGTACAAACTTCCCCAGAGAGAAGCTATTTAACGTGAGCTTGCGTGATTGAAGTTAACGACTAGCCTACATGTGTAACGTTACGTCTGTAATCACTCAGCTGTTCTGTTTTGTGGCTGGTACCTGACGTCAAGTACGGAAGTACGGAAGTACGGAAGCGCATAGTAGTCACCAAAAAAAAAAAAAAAAAAACTATCTCGTAATTACGAGAAACTATCTCGTAATTACGAGAAAATAAGTCGTAATTACGAGATAGGTTTTTTTTTTTTTTTTTTTTTTGGTGACTACTATGCGCTTCCGTAGTCAAGAGCACGAGACTGCTGTTGCCATAGTAACGGTATCTGAACTTGCCGCTGGGCGCTAATAGTTTGGCTCATATATTAGCATGCTAAATTAGCTAATTCCAATTCCCCAACCAGAGCATGAATAAAACAAAACTCACTCTAAATTAAACTACATCAAAACTTCGAAAGACTCCAGAATACCACCAACAGAAGCCCTTAACTAATAATAATAATAAACATAACACTTTAAAAAGACAGGATTTTATAAAGTTCTGATAATTTGCCTTATCTTATGTCTGGTTATCTTATAGGTGAGACACTGAGCCAATATGAAGTCTCATCCCTTCCACCTCTGCTCCTGACCTTTGACCTGCCTGAGGATTACCCCTCTTGCTCTCCTCCATCCTTCAGCCTAAAATGCTCCTGGCTCACTCCAAAGCAGGTATTCTGGCCTTAACCTGTGATCCTTAACCCTTTTAACCCTAGTTTAAACATCTGTATATTGAAATTACTGTTTATATTTTTTTTTATACTTAACATAACGTTTAACTAAGCAATACATTAATGCTATGTCATGTCCAGAGTACAAGGCAGATCAAATATACATACATATCTGATAAAACACGTAGTAAAACATATTCTTATTGATCAAACAGTCCCATCCTACCAAACACCATCCAAACCAATCCACAATAGACAGCACTTAAATCTGACTCATCTTAATGGGATGAGGCTGTCTAAATTGAACTGTTTTATGAGAATATTCTATTCCAAGATGAGGGGCATAATACCGATAACCAGTCTTTCCCAGCTGTATGTGATATTGGGGAACAAATATGTCAGTATCTCTGGGGACCTGGTTCGGTAGTGGTGAACCCTGAATTAGATTAAAGAAGTGAGATATGATGGGTTGGCTTTGTAAATAAATATGTAAGTCAGTATGCGTCTATGGGTGAGTACAGTAATTCTTGAAAGGAATGAATGATTGTTTTTCTGCCACTTAAGTATATAGCTACTTAAGTAATATTTTTAATTTCTTGCTTTGTTTCTTCAGCTGTCCTCACTTGCTGCTCAACTCAGTGACCTCTACCAGACCATAGGTGGTGCCGTTGTGCTTTTCTCGTGGGTGCAGTTCCTCAAAGATGAAACTCTCAGCTTTTTGGGCATCAATAGTGTTTTGGAGATCCCCTCAAACAGACCCACAACAAATGAAGATGTATCCACTGATAACTTAAACCACTTGGACAATGAATTAATCAGCCAAAGCAAAAATCATTTTACTTTGGAAGAAAACAAATCAAATGAAGCCAGTTTGCCTAATGATGCGTCACCTACCTCAAAGCCTTTAGTCGCTCAGGGCCAAAGTGATGGAGGAGTGACAAATGGTGCCAGATTGGACCACCAAATCCCTCATGCCCTATCCCCAGGACAAGCTCTCATGTCCCAGCTGTTGATCCACGATGCTGCTCAGAAAGAGAAAGTGTTTTCCACTCAGATGTTTGACTGTGGAGTGTGTTTCATGAGTTGGCTCGGCTCTGAGTGCGTCCAGTTAATCGATTGTGGTCACATTTTCTGTCGGACTTGTCTCGCTGAGTTTTGTAAAGTTCAGATCAAGGATGGGAACGTGAGAGAGGTGACCTGTCCTCAGGCTGACTGCAAATCTGCTCCCAGCCCTGCACAGGTAGGACACATCAGTCACATCTGTGTTTGGTACTGTGTATTCAAAAACATTCATCTAGTACTGTATTTTGGAGAAATTGATATCCATAACTTCATAGAACCTGGTGGAAGAAGCCTTCCCTTTCTGCTTCTATAACCACTCAGACAGAAAACAGAACGGTACTGAAGGAGAGGGACACTTGTGTTTATTTTTTAAAGGGGCTATATTATGCTTTAATTTATATTTTTAACCAATCTTGGTCACTTCTAAAACAGCATTGCATGTTTTACAACCTTTAAAAACAAAACAAAAACAAAAAAGTGTTTCCAATAATTACTTTACTACTGATTACAGGATTACTCACGTGTGAATAAAACAAAACACAAATCCAAGTATGTTTTTGATGAACATGACGATGATGATCTTGTATAATATATGTAGCCCCTTTAAGCACATGCATATTCTGTGGGTGGTTGGCGTGACGGCCACTTTTGCTGTAAACAGTTGAAAAGTTTTGCTAAATGATGTTTTTCCCTCTCCAAAGTTCTGTCAGCAGTGCAACGTAGGGCCTACTACGAATCCTTTAAAGTTTTAGAAAGAAGTTGTGTGTCATTATTTTGTATTTTCAGGTTAAAATGTCCCAACTGTAAAATGTCATGCTGTGTGACATTTTCATAATACAAAATACAAACATGTTAGGCGCTTTGAGGAACTTGGTAAGCTTGTAAAGCGCAATATAAATCCAATCCATTATTATTATTATTTTCAAAATAAGTCACTAGAGTCTGAGACAGATTATAAAGTGTTTGACATAATGGCACATATTTGTATTTACTCAAAGAACACTTTTAACTGCACCTGAATCCTACAATAAAAATTCAAATAAGTTTGTAATCAAAATGGTGTCCTGCTGTGTGACATAAAAAATCAGGTTTTTAAACAGACAGTCATTTATTGACCATAGAGACCTCTGGAATTAAGGCTGTGAGCTAAAGGTCAAAAGGTTATTTTATTATTAATTTTAGTACAATCCTCATGTTCTCAAAGAGTATTGTGTGGCTGTTTGGTGTCCTGCGGTGTGACAGCTGTGTTTTTCAAAAAATGTAAATAATTAATGTTAAAAACATATTTTTATAATGGGACAGGGATATACTTTATATATCAAGTTTGCACAGTGGACATGCTGAATAATTTATTACAAGAATTCAAATGTCCTGTGGTCACTTTTTCTGTCACATCTGTCACACACGTCAAATAATGTAGATATAACAGAGTAATGATTAATATTATGAATTGCTTACGAAAAAACATTCTCACACTTTTTATACAACTGATTTATATTGAAATGAATGAATGAATATGAAATTATTATTTAATATTCTTTGCATTCTATTTCAAAATTATGTTACACTGCAGGACAAAAAAAAAGGTCTTACAACTAAAGGCCATACTTATAATAGCTGAAAAAATACAGATTTTTTTTTTCTTTCATCTTGCTATTTAGGTGAGAAGTCTTGTTGGTGAGGAGTTGTTCAGCCGCTACGATCGTCTCCTCCTGCAGTCCACTCTCGACTCCATGTCTGGTATCAATCTTATAAACAGTATCTGGCTGAAAGGACATAAAAGTTTAAATGTCCCACAGTGGTTTTGTCTAGTTCATGTTCTTATGGTCATGCGATATTAGGAAATATTATTTTTGAAAATTACCTGCATATTCATTAAAATACTCTAATGTTCTTTAAGAGATACAATGTTCTTTTGTAATCCCACTAAGAATTAAAATACAAAGAATATAAACCAGATTTTTAAAATAATCCACCATGATCAGAATCATGAACCCTGACTGTTTTTGCTGCTGTCTCCTCTCAGATGTGATGTACTGTCCTCGTCCTTCCTGTGCGTCTGCAGTCCTCACAGAGGAGACCAGCTCCATGGCTCTGTGTACTGTGTGTGGCTTTGCCTTCTGTGTGCTGTGTAAAAAGACGTACCACGGGACGGAGGACTGTCAGACTGTCAGTGTGAGGAAGGTCACTGGCTCAAAAGAACCATTTGCAGATATACCTCAAACCTCAGGTGGTGTATTTTGTTAATACTGTTGTAACACCTAACACCTCATAAAACTTCAGAAACGATTATTACTGCAAGTAGTGTGTTCTCTTGATTGATGACCATACTTTATATACTTTTCCTCATTTATACAACTTCAGAACCCAGCACTCTTCTGTACATGCATGCAGTCCTCTGAACCCAAGTCTGAGGATTTTTTTTAACGTTACTGGTTGTGAAGAAACACTTATTTTTTAACATTTTTATGCTTTTATTGGCGAGACACGTAGTAATGAAATTAGGGAAAAAGATGGAGAATGACATGCAGCAAGTATTGGTAATCGAACCCTGGCTGTTTGCATTATGCCACTAAGGCACCCCAAGTGAAGGCACATTTAAATGGACATCGGAGTATTCCAGTGCTTGAAATAATTTACAGTTGCCCCCTTTTACAGCCAGTTTATGATTTAGTTCTCCTGTCTGCTTCTCCAAACTGGATGAGCTCACAATGATCTACTGTTGGGAATAAGTTACCTATCTCAAGCACTGTATCTAACCTCTCCCTATCCTTTTAACTTTACCTCCTAAAAAATGGGAAGTACCACTATTGAAGACGTTGCTTATGGATTATGGTTATGTAACGCTACAGTATATGACTGTACTGAGATCCTTGTCCTGTCTTGTGTGCAGCTGGCATGATAGCTCTGTGGGATGACTACTGCACTGGAACCAAAAGCAGACGGAAGCTGTTGGAGAGCAAATACGGTCGAACTAACCTGCTGGGTGTTATGGAGGACTGTCTCAGTGAAGACTGGATCACTTTCAACAGCAAGAGCTGCCCCTTCTGCTTCACCCGCATTCAGGTTAGTGTATATGTACAAGCACACACACACACATCTAATCAATAAATGATAGAGATTAATTTCCTGGAAGGGGTAGAACAAACACTGCCATTCCTCTAAAGACATTATAATGATGTGAATGAAGGATAATGAGACAACAACAAAAACTATTTAATGTTACATATCTGAGTTATTTTGACAACAGAAGTTGACCTACAAGCTTCTTACACCTCTCAACTGGAATCTTTGCCCATTCTCTACGAGCAAAAGTTTCTAGCTCAGTGATGTTTGATGGCCTCTGTGCTGCACCTGCCTTTTTAAAATCCCACCGAAGATTTCCAGTAGGCTTTAAATCTGGTGACTGAGAAGTGCACTTCAGGACGTTCCAAAATCTTCTTGTCTTCTATAGAAATATTTAATTGATAAATCCTTAACCTTCAATTCATTGGGAGGGTTGAAAATGTCTGTTTGCAATTTGACATAGATACAAATACAGCCACTTCCGTGGATCTGTGTACAGAGCAATAGCCATAAGGTTTTAGAATGTAATAATTGCAATAGATTTTTTTAAAATATAAAAGGATCACCAATTGTCCATGTTCTTAAATAATGTCTAATAAAAATTGTTTTTGCAGAAAACTGTTGGCTGTAACCACATGGTCTGTTGGATGTGTAAACGCTCCTTCTGCTGGGCCTGTCTCGCCAAATCACCCCCCTATGAACACTACAGGGACTCGTGTCCTGGGTATCAATATTCTTAGAAGCATCTCTACCACAACGCTAGCCATGTTCAAATGTTTTTGATATGTTAGATCATGAAGGAAGTTTTAGGCCTCTAGTTAGGTACTCTTGACCAAGATCCTGGTTCAAGATCTTGAGAAAGGTCCCTGGCCCCTCTCAGATCACACAGCTCCTGACAGGTTTTCCCAGTAGCACTGGATGGATGGGTCAAATGCAGGGGAACAAATTTTCCTATGAGGACAATAAAGTATACCTTAACCTCAAGTTTTAAATGTACCTTTGCGCATAAATAAACAAGCTAAAAACAAAATGTTTTAGCTCTGTGACTAAATAGCCATTGTCTATGACTAAGTGTACCCCGCCTCCACCACCATCGCCTAAATAAAATGATGGTGAATGCAATGCTGTTTTAATCTGCTTAAAAAACTAAAGGGACACTTTTTAATTTTTAATCGAATAGCATCAAGTAAATTAAACTTTTGGGATATTTATCTGTCCATTAAGTTGCAGAGGTGGTTGTTCATCAGTTTGAGCTGCATTGGTGTTTATGAAATTAACAAGGTCATGGCCAGAGACATTTTTCCCCTCATTAGCTTCTGTTGCTGTTTTTCACTAGTTTTACATTTGTTGGGTGGTGTCAGTATCACTACTGGCAGCATGAGGTGGCCCCTGCAGAGGTGGCACAGGCAGTCCAGCGTCTCCAGGATGGAACCTCAATACGTGTCATTGCTAAAAGGGTTAATGTCTCTCCTAGCACACTCTCAAGAGCATGGAGGAGATTTCAGGAGACAGGTGGTTACTCTAGGAGAGCTGGACAGGGCTGTCCAGGTCCACAACTCATCAACAGGACCTTTATCTGCTTCTTTTTGCAAGAAGGAACAGGATCAGCACTGCCAGAGCTCTACAAAATGACCATGATATTCACCATGATATTCACTCCAGTGGCTCTGGTGCGAATATCTCTGACCAAACAAACAGAAATGGTCTTCATGAGGGCGGTCTAAGAGCCTGATGTCCTCTAGTGGCCCCTGTGCTCATTGCCCAGCACAGTGGTGCTCGATTGACATTTGCCATAGAATACCAGAATTGGCCGCTACACTACTGGAGCAGGTTCACCCTGAGCACATGTAACAGATGTGGAAGTGCCTGGAGAAGCCGTGGAGAATGTTCTGCTGCCTGTGACATTGTTCAGCATGATCGGTCTGGTCAGGGCCAGCTAAGTAAGTAATCAGACTGCTAGAAGAATTAAGTTTTGTAGATTTATTAACAAACAATGCGATCAGGACCTTTCTGATCATGTGGCCCCTCTAGTGGTTGTGGCCCTAGTGCTGTTTGGGTCACAGCATTTATACTTCCAACTTTTTTCTACGACAGCTTGTGTGTTATGTTTAATAACCTATAGTTGATGAACACAGACAGTAACAAAGACGTAAGTTAAAGAGCAACAACCACAACAAACATGACGACGCTTAAGGATGTTTTTAAAAATAGTCAAGCAAATGAGGCACAAATAGCGGCAACAGCAATTTGAACCCAGAAGACAGAATCAGCACTCTTTCAGTCACCAAATGTGTATCTACTGTAGAGTATAAATCAGCCCTGTAGACAGTTAGTCAGCCCTGTGACTAACTGTCTACTAGTGTACCCCTCCTCAGGCCCATGGTTACTGGGATAGACTCCAGCATCCATGATCTGTAACTGCATTAAGTGGAATAAGATGAATGAATATATGTTACTGTAATTGATAGCAGTTATACTATGTTTTGAACGTTTTGTTTGTTTGTTTAGGCAAATAGATGTACATGCATTTTCAGAATACTTATAACAAAGAATCCCTCACAAAATACTGCCCAAAAGGAGTAAGATGAAGTACCAACTGCTACCCCCTTTACTCCATATGTCACCAACAACTAATTTTACACAGAATAATTCTAACATATGTACATATGTGTGCATATCTTCCCAAATATAAACATGCATGCACATACATGCACACACAGTCTAAGCAGTACACTCAAGATTGTCTTCCCAGAAGATATGCATGTGTTAGGTGAATTGGTGACTCTAAATTGACCCTAGTGAATAAATGTGTGCGTGAACAGTTGTATGTCTGTGTTCGTCTGAATGTGAGTGAGTGACGGGACTACGGATGGAAATTAGCTCTGAGCTATAATCCGGTGTATTTACGGCACTAGCTGCTGTTCATTAATACACGCTGTCCCATATAAATAAATATATATAAATATAAACACATGCATGCACACAGCAAATACATAATGTGCATACGTTAAAGGTTACGTTACATACTATGTTCTTCTTCTGCATATTTCCCAAAGATACTGTGTTTTACATTCTTTTAAAGTAATCTAATGGTGTGCATCTCTTTATCTCCATATCCAGCCCATTCCACAAATTCACATCCCCTCTTGTGATGCACATACTTTTAAGAGTGGTATGAACACAATGCTTCTTTAGGAAAAATTCTCCTCTTGGATTATATTTCCCAACTATGCTATAAAACATTTTTTGAATGTTCCCTGGAAGAAGACTTGCTTTGTATATTATTATAAGTTATTATAAGTTTTAAAATTGACAAAGTCGTCCATTTTCATAGCTTGTGATTTCAAAAAGAGTGTCCCTAAACCAAACATTATGGACGATTATCAGTACTTTTTTTTAGTTTGAAAAGTGTATCTAAATTACTTCTATAAGTATTCCCCCAAACAACGGCACAAAAGCTGATATAAGCTAAAATGAATGAGCAATGGATGATATGTAAACCTCTAGTCAAGCAGATACTTAGATCTAATCATTATTGCTTTACAACGGACACTGACTTTCTGAGGTCTCCAGCTAATATCATGACTTGCAATTACAACCAGAAAATGTACAACATCCAAGACAACATCCACCTGTCTATAAAAACATTCATGGAAAAACATCATTTTATGTATTTTTTTGTTTTTTATTGTGCTGAATGTTAAAGAGACAGAGATGGGGTAAAGAGAAGGAAATGGGCAGGGGACAGGGTAAAGACGTGGGGTCAGGAGGGGGAGGAAACGAGAAAGGAACATCCTCAGATCAGTGACGGTGGAGAGGGTCTGAAGACGAGGACGCTTGGCCTGACACTGCTGGTTCTGAGTGTCCTGGTTGTGGCGGTGCTTTTCCTGGATGTGCACATAGAGATCCTGGTTTGAGAAATGTAGATGAGGGCGCTTTAAAGAACTCTGAGGAACATGGTTTGTTTGGCCCTGGACAAAAAACACAGGATTCAGTACACACAAAGTAAAACATGTCAAGCATTTGTTTATTTTAATTGTGTTGATTGTGTAATATTTTATTACATTTTTTGGTTACTAGCACAAGTTCTACAATTACTACAACAAGTACTACTACTACTACTATTATTAATAATACATGGGTCTTATGTAGCACTTTTCCTGACCTCAAAGTACTGTGGCTGAAGAGTTTTGCCCAAAGACACAATGACAGTGTGGAATGCTGTTAGCAGGGATCGATCTGCTAACCTGCCTTATAGAAACGAGGCAGGACGCCGTCCCATCCCATCCCGCCTTTTCCGAAACAGAAGACCTGAGCGTCAAGACCAAAGCTGTCTCCATATTTCTTGAGGGCCACAGGTTCAGCTCGACGGATCTGACTGGCCCCGATGATCCAGATCTTGGCTGGACTCCTGTGATCCAGAGAAACTGAAGCCACTTGGATTTCTGTGGACAAAGGGACATGAGTTTAGACAAAAAATGTGTAACAAATGGTAGAGTGACAGTAGCAGTGAGTACTCTCTAAACCTAACACCAATACAGTTTTACTTTTACTCAAGTAATAGTTTTTTAAATTCTTTTACTTCAACTTAATAACAGTACCAACCGTACTTTTAATTGAATACAGATTTATAGTACTTCCTTTACCTCTGAATAAAATATCTTTAACTGTAATGTTAATAGATAGTAAAAGTGACTTAGCATTAATAACAACTTCCTTACCTTTGTGACTGTTGTCACTTTGTGCATGACTCTGCCTAAAGGACCTTTTCCTCTTTGGGAAATGTGAAACTCCAAAGTCCTGCACACATGTAATGAAATGATCAGAATACTTAAACTAAAACATATTTTAAGATGATTAAAATTATGTTATGCCATCTCTGAAACCACAACCATTAGTTTCAATATAGTTCAGTTCAACTTAATTTAACTTTTTTCATCTCCATTGGGAGATGTAGAAAAAAAGCATAACTGTTGCTAAATGAGATGATACTTTGACCTAAACATGTACCAAGAAGTTACACAAAGTTTTCACAAAGTTCCCAAACAAAAAATGAAAGAACAAAACTATAAAACTGTCTCAACATCTCAAAAGACATTGCTCGTATTAACAAGAGAGTGGTTTATCTTACTGATAAACTTTAACTGACACTAACATCTTCATTTCATGAAGTGTTGATGTGTCTCTGTTTTAATTTGAGGTGATTTGTGATTTGGGGGTGCACCACAAGGGGTGTAGTGAGGATGCAGCGGGCCTGGGTCTCGTGCAGCCTCCTCTCATTCTGTGAAGCCAGACTGCACCAAACCAAAGCTCACTGCCTGTGGTCTCTTCATTTTCCTGTTTTTTCAGGTTGCAATGTGCAAAACACATAAGAAAATGCAGATATAAGAACTGTATACCATATTTGTTGTTGTTAGCCAACGTAAGGGTGGGTTTTTCAGGCAGGCCACATGAGTATGTTCTTTGTACCTTGCTAACCAAAATAATGAGGTGTTGTAATGGCAGCGCCCCAACCCAACTTGAACCTTTACGTGATATTAAGATCCTGTTGTGAATGTTTGCTTAGTGTATGATCCTGGACTTTGTTTATACTTTAGATTTTAGATTTACTTCTAGTAAATTACTGTTCATTTGCTAAAGACTCAGTTATGCTAAAAGAAAAACTGTTTGTAGCATTTTATTGGGTTTTACAAAGGTACTGTCATTGTGTTAAATGAAAGGATGGTATGTGCAGAATGAGCTCCATAATCTGAATAATATTTCAGTAACACTCAGGTTACAAATATGCTTGTTTACTATGTGAAATGGTACAATGCCTATTCATTAAGTGAATATCATCTGGTAATATAAATGTGTTAAAGCTATGAATGACAAAGTAAATGGTTTATACATTATTTTTTGTTAGTAAATTAGTAATATGGGACTGAATATGGATCTAGGATTTAAGTAGTTTTATTTTCATTTTCCTGTTTATTCAGGGATTCTTCTGTGTGGGTCTGCTGCCGCTGGACCAGACCCATCACACAAACACCATTACTAACCTTGAAAGAGTCAGAGACAGAGTCACTCCATTTCACCTGCATGGTTTGCTGTGAACACCAAAATATGAGGACTCTAACCAGAGCAGTTAGCGTCCTTGCCTCCCAGCAAGGAGGTCGTGGGTTCGAGCCCCGGGCCGACCAACACACCATCACACGAACTCTCTGGGTGGAGTCTGCATGTCCTCCCCGTGTTACCGTGGGTTCTCTCCGGGTACTCTGGCTTCCTCCCACCGTCCAAAGACATGCATGTGTTAGGTGAATTGGTGACTCTAAATTGCCCCAAGTGAATGTCTGTGTTTGTCTCTGTGTCAGCCCTGTGACAAGCTGGCCCCTGTCCAGGGTGTACCCTGCCTACGGCCCAAAGTTACTGGGGTAGGCTCCAGTCACCCACGACCCCTAACGGGAATAAGTGGTAGAAAATGAATGAATATAAATATTATTTTTAAGCAAAAATGCCTAAATCTATTGTATAAACAGATGCAATTTTGATGTGAAACAATATAATTAAATATCTTGAATACATTAGCTAACCAGCACAGTTATTAACTGATTTTCAGTTCATCTTATCAAAATAAATGAGATTTAGCCACTTTTATCTCGGAAGCAGCTCAAGTTCAAAAATTTGTAGACCAGTGTTATGTTATGTTATTATTACATTACATTTCTGTAATTACACTATAATATCTATTATGACCCAGTGTCCTCTACAAACAAACAAAAAATAAACATGTTTGAAAAAACAGTTGCAGTAACATGTTACTTGCAACCCTTATGTTTATTATTTCATAAAATAGAAAAATTAAGTAAACAAATTTAAAAAAAAATCATCTTTTGTCCTTGTGTGTCCAGGAGGATAGAGCAGTCCTCCTCAGTCTTGGGTCCAGCTGATTCAGAGGCCTCACCGTAACAAGACAGACATCATAGATTACAGCTGACACATTATTTACATGGACTATATGAATGAAATAGAAATCCTGTGATATTTATTTATTTGGGGGGCATGCTGGCAGAGTGGTTAGCATTTGTGCCTCTCAGTAAGAAGGTTGTGTGTTGGGTCCTGGATCCAGAGCAGTCCCAGTCTGAGTGGAGTCCTCCTTGTGCTACAGTGGGTGTGCCTCAGTGACTCTGGCTTCCTCCCATCGTTCACACACATGAACGTGTTTGATGAAGTGGTGAATTGAATGAATACTTGTGAGAGTGAATGGTTGTCGGTCTGTGTCAGACTAACTGCTCAAGCTGCCCCAACTCCATACGCTATAAGTGGAAGAATATGAATATGACAAATTGTTTATAATAATAACTAGTATAAATAGTAATATATCTTTATTTTCCATAAAGTTTTTCAGAATGACATTTTTATTAACAAATAGTCAGCATAAATGTTTCCATCTGGGAGCTAGGAGGATGTGTGAGGAATGTTCCACATATTGTGCCAGTCTTCTGAAACTTGTACATTCATCTTCTTTTAAGATGTTTTGATCTGATTATTTAATATGATCCTATATTTCTTTTTAATACTTGTACTGTGTTAATCCAGTGAATTAAGATCATACCATAAACTAACCAAAAATATAATCAGACTTAGAAATACAAATAAACAAGGAAAAGTTTGTAATTACAACTGACAGCAATTTATTTTCATAGTTGAGATGTTGTTTTAAAGATTTAGATTGAGTGTTGTAATCTTCTGAGTTGTCTTCTGTCTTCCTTCATCTGTCACATGTTGTTCTTGTTCTTGTATCATCAGGAGACGCTGATGCAGTGTCTTCCTCTGTTCTTTTGGTCTCCTTTATTAGATCCACAGGACCATTTGAAGTACTCAGGTATTAACCACTTTATCAGCAACTGCAAAGTAAACATCAGCAGGATCACATTAGAACTATAGTACAATGATACGTTTAGATAAAAAGCTTTAAATGTATCTGTGTCAGTCAGAAGCTCACCAGTGCTCTGTGGTTTCTGTGCTTCCTTCTTCTTTAGCAGACAGGGACTTCATCAGAAAAGGTGTTTTACTGTGGGTCTCCTTCATAAACAAAGAGAATGTGTGATTAAACTGCTACATCAGTGTTACAGCAGAGGTTATATATATAAGGTACAACTTATTCTCACTTGTGTCGAGTGAAGCTCTGTTGTTTTGGACCAGGACTTTTTATCCTCTTCACCTGACCAGGACGACACTGTGGACAGGTCACACATGTGAGGCACATTTTGGGTGAAAAATACTTAATAGTGATATCTTAACACTTCTTATCTACAGATAAGTACTTACAGAGACGAGGGACATCAGAGCTGACTGTGGTTCCTGTGGATCTTCTTTCTTTCTATTCTTTAGAAGACGGATCATCAGATTCATCAGAAAAGGTCTTTTCAGTTATCTTTAGAAAACACATCTCAGGAGTTGGAAGACTTCTCTAAAGATATATATCATGTTAGAAACAATTTATTAGATAAATGTTCACCAAAAAAAAAAAAAGTTTTTTATTTACCAGTGCTCTTATCAGTTTCCTGAGGATCTTCTGACTTCAGCAGACTTCAGCGGGAAAGTTGGCTTGGATTTCCTTCATAAAAATAACAAAAAAATAATTAAAATAATAAATCAAATTCAACTGGTACATGGGTCTAAGATGACACAGATTAGAGATGGAGGATCTTCTCACTTGTGTTGTGTGAAGGTCTGTTTTTTGGATCAGGACTTCCTCTGGTGGGCGTTATCCACAACACTGTGGTCAGGTCACACTCTGGAATTAAAATGGTCTTTGTTAAATTTTCAGTGATAAAAGTGTGAATACTTTTTGAGAAAAACAGTTTGAATGGGCACAGAGGTTTTGAGAGCAACAGCAGCAACAGAATGGGACACAGCTCTAAAGACATACTATACTATAATGACAGAAATAATTCAGCAGGAGAAAATACACAAAAGCAAGTTATACCAAAGAATGACTTGTAGTAGTCAAAGCTTTTTGTCTCACCAGAGTTCAGCAGTTCCTGTGGCTCCTGTGGAGCAGGGTTCTTCTCACATTAAGGACTTCATCAGGAGAGACATCAGTGGAACAGCCATGGGATTAGAGGATCCTCTGCCTTGTGTGGAGTGAAGCTCTGGTTTTAGGATCAGGTCGTCCTCTGGTGGGTCTTATCCTCTTGTATGTGGATGATACTGTGGACTGGTCACACTCCGGGACACTCTTCTGTGTATTACTAAATGCTGACCAGGACAGGATGCATCAGGGTTGACTTCAGCCACAGAACGGGACACATCTCTGGAGACATCTATAACAACAGAAATACTTCATTAGACAGTGTGTTAGTGTCAAAACTGAAAAAGGACATGTCTTACCTTCATCTTCAGGAACATAAACAGGAGGGTAGGGGGTCACTGCTGCCTGGCTTTACATTCAGGGGACAGCCTCCAAATCTGTGCCCCACTTTTTATGGGAATAGTGTGGAAAGCATCAATTGCAAACACTTTCCATAAACTGCTATGGGAAGTGCAAAAATATTGTAAACAATATTTTTAACACTATTTATTTCTATTTTATAGTTATTTATAACACTTACCTGGTGAAAGACAAAAAACATCTTAATACAAGAACGAGAATCCGGGCGGCAAGCGGAGGACAGCGTAGCCGAGCGACAGGACGCTACGTGCAAGCATTGGAGGGGGAGGAGTGCGTCACCCCCCCCCCCCCCCCCCCCCCAACCATCTTTTAAGGACATTGGAAGGACTTCCCTTTTTGTAAATAGCCTTTTTAATAGATTGTTATATAAAACAAATACCATTTTTTGTACTTTATCTCGTCTCTGCATGTTGATTTGGTGGAGTGCTCCCCAAAGGCCTGTTTTAATTGTAAAGTGGGACATTTTCCCCGTGGCAAAAGCAGACTGAGGAAAAAAAAATATATAGAAATTGTGTGTGTTGGGATCTGATCACAAATCTTCTCTCATTTGCACTGTGTTTTGAGGTGGCCTGTTGTATCAGGTTATATCACTGAGCTATAAAAAAATAAATAAGTAGGGTATCATAGGAAAAGGTAGATAAAACTTCACTTCTCCCAGAAACTTCCTGTAAGTGGTGCTACTAATGACTAAATATTATGACACTGTTGCCCCAGTTGCCTTTGTTCTCTTAAGAGACTCTTGAAAGATGCTTTTGAGAGACACAATTATGTGTAAGTCAATGTTTATTTATATATCACATTTAAAAACTACTGCCCCAAAGTGCTGTACAGTGTTAATAAAACAGGATATCAGTAAAAACACAATGATTATTACAAATGAAACAACAAAACCTAGCTAAAACAGAAATCAAGTAAAAACAATGTTAAAAAAATATTAAACAGTAAGAAATGTCCAGCTCAGCTTGTGTTAAAAACCAGTGCAGAAAAAAAAAGCGTTTGTAGCAGCAATTTGAAACTTTCAGTGGATGTAGCAGTTCCAATGTTTAGGTGGAGAGTTCCACAATTTGGGGCCTACTATGGCAAAAGCCATGTCTCCTCTGGTTCTCGGTCTGGACCTCGGGCAGTCTAACAGCAACTGGTCTGAGGACCTCAGTGCTCTGACTGGAGTGTGCAAAGTCAGCATTTCACACAGATAAGAAGGTGCCAGATCATGAAGAGACTTGAAAACAAACACTGTCCAAAAACATGCATGTGTGTGTCTAAAGGCTCATTTATAGTTAGTTTATAGTATTCAGTCATACACACATCTGTCCGTCCCAAGTGTGTGTTATGTTAAATAACCTGTAGTTGACGAACACCAACAGTAACAAAGGCGTAAGAAAATAAGCAACAACCACAAGAAAAATGGCAACGCTGGAGGAGGTTTTTACACCAGATTTATTGAAAAATTGTCAAGACTGTTATGGTCCCTAGCCCTCTGTGTTTTGGTATTCTCCTCCCTTTGTCTGTCTGTCTCTGCTGTGGGCGTGGCTCCTCTCTGCTCCTGCTCCCGGGCTGGCTTGCACACCTGCAATCAATTTACTTACCTGCTGCACTACTTAAGCCCAGGCTCAACCATGAACAACATGCAAAAACCTAATTTTGGGCGGGGGACGGGGTAAAAAGGTGGGGGTCAGGAGGTGGAGTTAACGAGAAAGGAGCATCCTCAGATCAGTGACGGTGGAGAGGGTCTGAAGACGAGGACGCTTGGCCGGACACTGCTGGTTCTGAGCGTCTTGGTTGTGGCGGCGCTTTCCCGGGACGTGCACACGGAGATCCTGGTTTGGGAAATGCAGACGAGGGCGCTTTGAAGAACTCTGAGGAACTTGGTTTGTTTTGCCCTGGACAAAAGACACAGGATTCAGTACACACAAAGTAAAACATGTCAAGCATTTGTTTATTTTAATTGTGTTGATTGTGTAATATTGTAATTTTTTGGTTACTAGCACTAGTAGCATAATTACTACAACAAGTACTACTACCACTACTATTATTAATAATGCATGGGTCTTATATAGTACTTTTCCTGACACTCAAAGTACTGTGGCTGAAGAGTTTTGCCCAAAGACACAACGACAGTATGCAATATTGGTAGCAGGGATTGATCTGCTAACCTTCCAGTTAGCGGGTGACCGGCCCTACCTACGGAGCTACTGTCACCCCAGCAACAACTACTTATGCTTTTTCAGGATTTTTGAATTTGTTTTGGCCACCTTTGAATCAGTATTTCTCGTTTTAAAACTTAAACATTGTATATGTATGGAACAAGTCTTTTGGGGAGCTGTTATTTTGACTTTGCAGAGAACCCTTGGATTAAGTGTCTGCCTGTGCCTGACCCCTGCTGGCAACGCTGGGAACTGGACAGAGCATTACATGGCTTTTTAGCATGGAAATTAGCAACATGATGCTAACAGATCAAAAAATGCCATTTAACGTAATAGTGGACCTTTAACTCAAGTAGATTTTACAAATTTAGTTTTCATTAAAATAACTTATACCATAACCAACAGTATTAAAATAAATACCAAAATGTTTCACTCTGTACTGAATCTAATCCATTTAAATGCTTGTCACTTTGAATGTAACTACTGAAATAAATGGACTTTTCAATGATATCATTCACTGATGTATAAAGTTATCTTCATACCTGTTTGTTTTGGCGCTGCTCCTGGTTTTGTTCCGGTCTTGAGATCTCTCTGAGGACCTTCTTGACGACCTGCTGGATGTTGTCGAGGAACATTTCATTCCCATTTTGTGTAAAATGGACACCGTCCGGAACAAAAACTCCTTTATGAAAGAATCGGATGTTTTGGTGCTCGACTATGCCGCACTGGAGATTCTGAAGCACCTTCCTCATCTTCCTGTTCACCAGTTTTCGATCCTCGTTCATGCGTGGGCCGGACCCATACCTCCAGCTCTGTCTTTCATGGAGGGAGGAGAACACCATCTTCATTTGGGGAAACTCCCTCTGCAGTCTCCTCATGTCCCGCTCCACCTGGGACACCAGCTCATTGGGGTCCACCAGCCCCAGGTCGTTACCTCCGGCGTGGAACACCAGGACGTCCGGAGCACTCTGGGAGGACAGCTCCTTATAGAAGCGAGGCAGGACGCCGTCCCATCCCATCCCGCCTTTTCCGAACCAGAAGACCTGAGCATCAAGACCAAAGTTGTCTCCATATTTCTTGAGGGCCACAGGTTCAGCTCGACGGATCTGACTGGCCCCGATGATCCAGATCTTGGCTGGACTCCTGTGATCCAGAGACACTGAAGCCTCTTGGATTTCTGTGGACAAAGGGACATGAGTTTAGACAAAAAATGTGTAACAAATGGTAGAGTGACAGTAGCAGTGAGTACTCTCTAAACTTAAAACCAATAAAGTTTTACTTTTACTCAAGTAACAGTTATTTGCATTCTTTTACTTCAACTTAATACCAGTAATTAAACTGTAATGTTAATAGATAGTAAAAGTGACTTTTTTACCTTTGTGGCTGTTGTCACTTTGTGCATGACTCTGCCTAAAAGACCTTTTCCTCTTTGGGAAATGTGAAACTCCAAAGTCCTGCAAACATGGAATGAAATAATCAGAATTCTTAAACTAAAACATATTTTAAGATGATTAAAATGATGTTATGCTATCTCTGAAACCACAACCATTAGTTTCAATATAGTTCAGTTCAACTTAAGTTAACTTTATTCATCTCCATTTGGGAGAAAAAAAAATCTAAATGAGATGATACTTTGACCTAAACATGTACCAAGAAGTTACACAAAGTTGTCACAAAGTTATCAAACAAAAATGAATGTTAACTATAAAAATGTAAAACTGTCTCAACATCTCAAAAAACATTGCTCGTATTAACAAGAGCTGGTTTATCTTACTCTCATGATCGGATGGGACTGGTCTTTTGGTTTTCCAGGTGTGGTGCCAAAGAAAACTTGTTGTCTGTTGCTCATGACTGAGGTTTTTTAGACAATGTGTAGTATTTGAAGTAATTTTGGAAGTATTTCTACTCTGTGTTACTGCTATGCTGCTGATCTCTCAGGAGGTTTGAGTGATTCTAAAAGTGAGCTCTAGAATCTGCAGCATCTACATCACAACATTCTATGTCCATGGAACTCAGGCAACCAATCAGATTCATTTCTAATTTTCCTATTATATTTCTGGTAATATTTATTATTATTCAAAATAACATGTACAAAATAAGTCAGAGTAGTACATCTGACATAAAAACAACCATGTTCAGTACAAAAATAAGGAAATGGCTCAATATTCTTGTACAGTAAATAAAAAATAAATATTGTTTACTATTTTTTAAGTAATAAAAAAACAGTAAACAATGGAGTAACAATGGAGTACTTTTCTATTTTAATGTTTGAATAAAATATTTACACAAAATAATCTCAAGATTGACAACATCAGAAATATCAGAATCCAGATTGTCCATAAAGTAAAGAACATCTTCAGATGAGAAGGTGTAAAAGCCCTGAAAAGGGGGATATTTATGAGAAAGAATGCACTGACACAAATTCTCTTCATGCCACGTTTGTAATGACTGAACATAAACAGTAATACAAGTACAACTTCATGTATCAGGCTTCAAATAAAAGACAAAAAAGTATGAATGGTATGAATTTATATGTATATTAATAACCTGTACGAACTAATGTTAATGCAAACAAGTACTTCTGACCATGACCTCATCTACGCACAGTAGCAGCACGATGCTAACTGTGCTAATTATACAAAAATGAAACATTTTCTTAGGTCTTTCAAAAGATTGAATGTAATTGCTGTATCAGAGACTTGGCTTGATGATGGCAAAGTGGCAGATGGATATGGACTTGAAGGATATGAGTTCTATACAACCAACAGAAATAACAAGAAAGGTGGAGGAGTGGCCCTGTATGTAGATCTAACGTTAAGTAGTAAAATTGTTACAAACCTCTCATATATTATTGAAAATATCTTGGAATGTGTAACCGTTGAAATTGAATTTGAAAATTCTAAAAATATAATTATTAGTTGTGTGTATAGACCACCCGGATCATCTCTTAGTTTTTTCAATGAAAATATAGCAGAACTGTTAAACAAAGTAAGTGCAGATAAAGTGCAAATTGTCTGTGGAGACTTTAATGTTGATTTAGTGAATCCAGCTGGCCTGAAGAGGACAACTGATTTTATAAATATAATGTATAGCAATAGTTTGTTTTCTGTTATTAATTAACCAAGCAGAATAACAATTGAAAGTGCAACACTTATAGATAATATATTTACCAATAGACTTGAGGAAAAAATAGTTGGGGGTCTATTAATTAGCGATATAACTGACCATTTGCCTGTTTTTGCTGTGTTTCATAATCTTTTTAGAAGGAGAAATGAAACACAGATTACCCAATATAAATACATTAGACAAAGAGCAGCAAAAAATATTGAAGTGTTTAAGAATTACCTTAGTAAACAAAACTGGAGTGAAGTTTACGCAACAACTGATCCAAACAACGCATATGATGCCTTTCTGCACAATTTTATTGAGCTGTATAATATCAGCTGTCCAGTGCAAAAAATCATACTGAATAAAAAGTCAGTGAAAAAGCCATGGATAACCAAAGGGATAGAAAATGCCTGTATAAAGAAAAATCTATTGTACAGAAGATTTTTAAAACTAAGGACTAAAGAAGATGAAGATAAATATAGGAAATATAAAAATAAATGAATAAGTATTATTAGGAATACTAAGAAGGAATATTATCATAAATTATTAGAACAACAAAAACTAAATATGCAAGGAACCTGGAAAGTGCTAAGAAAAATAATACAAAAATGCAATAATAAAGCGGAATGTCCAAGTTATTTCAGAAATGATAATGATGTCCAAATCACCAACACAAAAGACATAGTTAATGAATTTAATGACTATTTTGTAAATGTTGGATATAATTTAGCAAATAAAATTACAGACCCAAAAATTAAGGACAGGGTAAGTGATAATATGATTAAAAAAAATGTCAATACTATGTTTGTGTCTGATATTAAGAAAAATGAAATATTGGACATTGTTAAGGGTTTTAAAAATAAAATGTCTACAGATTGGACAGAAATTGATATGGTATTAGTTAAAAATATAATTCAATACATAGTAGAACCACTTACTTACATCTTCAATCAATCATTCACAACTGGTATATTTCCTAAAAAAATGAAGATTGCAAAAGTTATTCCAATTTATAAGAGTGGAGACCGTCATTTATACTCAAATTATAGACCTATTTCATTATTATCCCAATTTTCCAAAATATTAGAAAAACCTTTTGTTAAAAGACTAGATAATTTGTAAAATGTGTTTTATTTGCTGATGACACGACTCTGCTCAGGGGAAAACCTGAACCAGCTTCTTACTGATGTAACGAGAGAACTGTATAGATTGAAAGTATGGTTTAATCAAAATAAATTATTTTTAAAAATAAGCAAAACCAGATATATTATGTTTAGTAATAAACAAATTAAAGATAATTTGGATTTAACAATAAAGGATGTGGTTTTAGAGAGAGTCAATGAAAATACATTTCTTGGGGTCATAATTGATTATAATTTATCTTGGAAACAACACATAACCCATGTACAAACAAAAATGTCAAAAACAATTGCAATTGTCTCTAAATCTAAGTATATTTTAAACAAAACTACACTATATATGTTATATTGTTCTCTCATACAAACATATATAACCTACTGTGTTGAAGTGTGGGGGCACACATACGCAACAAATACAAAATCAATTTTTATCTTACAGAAAAAAGCTATAAGGATCATCAACCATTCTGCTTATAATGAATCAATAAACCAATATTTATTACATTTAAAGCATTCAAATTCTATGGTTTAGTTAGTCTTAGTACAGTATTGTTTATGTATAAAGTTAAAAAAAAGTTATTGCCAAATAATATTTTGTGTATGTTTGAAGACAGAGATAATAAATATGATCTGAGGGGAGAGGACATGTTTAAAAAACAGGCTGTTAGAACTAATGTAAAGAAAAACTGCATTTCTGTTAAAGGGGAAAATTTGTGGAATTCTGGGATTACAGATGAACTTAAGAGGAGCAATTCACTAATTTACTTTAAAAAACTATTCAAAAAATTTATTATAAACAACTATGAAAATGAAATTTGAGTTTTGTTGTTTGTTTTCTTTGTTGTTGTTTGTTTTATATTTATTTTTTCGTATGTTTGATCTTCTGTCAAAGAATGAAGTGATATTTTTCTTTAAAAAAAAAATTGTCTAGATATCACATGGTAGATGTAGTAAAGTAAATAGGGTAGGCGTAATAAGCTGTGGCTTCAGCCTACACCTTTTCGGTTGTAATGTTATTGTTTTTCTCTTTGTATATATGTACTGTATCTGTATATGTATTACAAAGTGTATTAGTACAACTATTATAGTTTTATGTGACCGAAATAAACTTAAACTTAAAATAAAAAAAATAAAAAAATGCTTGCGGAGCTCACACTTTACGATAAACCAATCTTAGCATTAGAAAATGCATTAAAGCCTTAAATACAGTTTCACAGACGTATTAACTTTATAGTTTGGCTAAAAAGTACATTTAATGTTATTGTAATAGCAGACCTGAAAAGGGGGATATTTATGAGAAAGAATGCACTGACACAAATTCTCTTCATGCCACGTTTGTAATGACTGAACAGACGTCGTGCATTGACCCATAAGTATTGTGCGCCCCCTGCTGGACTCATCTGGTAACTGCACAATTAACACATTTTCAGCTGGTTACAAAGGCAGCTATATTTTATATAAGTGACACTCAACTATGAATATCAGAGCAGAAGACACTAACATGTGGACAAGTGTAGAACCATATGGTTAATACTAGTACTACTACTACTCACTAGTAGTTTTTTAAACAAAGCACACTTGGATAAATGACTTCTGTAACAGTATGTAGTCACTGTCCACCTCTTACAGAGCTCAAACTTGTGTAATTATGTGTTGCCACCACCGTGTGTCGCCATTGCTTTATATTTTTTATAAAAGGATTCCTGTTACAGTGTGTAACTTTTATTTTCAGACCCATTGCATGATGGGATATCTTGGAAGGCTTTATGACATTTTCTATTACAGTGAAAAATAACATGGACATAATTTGGATGCATATAATGTTTGTTTATTTGTTGTTTATGTAGGGATCTGTCCACTAGTGGCTGGTGCTGAAACAACAGTGGCTCATAGAGAACGTGTCTGACAACTGATAATGTAACAATGGCCAATAATGTATCAGGTTTTAAATGTAATAAAACCAATAACATAATAACTTGACAATAGTGTAATAGGTTTATATGATTTTGGCATTAAAACAATCTGTGAAAAATGTAATAATTGCAGCCTATAATGAAACAATATATCTTTTTTTTTTTTTTTCTTTTCAGTTTTGTGCAGTTTGTTCATCAGAAATAGGTTTAATGGATGGCATAGTTATTTTTGATTGTGAGAGCCAGTTTTGAGATTTTTTTCTTCTACTCAGAATATTGTTAATTTGCTTGGGTATTTCTAGTCATCCCAGTGATCTAAATCACAACAAAAAACATTTAAAAATAAATCATCTGGACTGGGTTTGTAGAGTTTTAGAAGTTTTGTCTCTTATCCAGGACTTTTTTATGCCAAAATTATTACATTACTGGTCAAATATTTCATTATTAGTTGTTACAAATGTGGAAAAGTAATGTGGCCAGCAGTGGTTTGACCCTGCGAGCCACCGTATGACGTTCCGTTTGTCCTGTGCCGGGTGCTTCCGCATTCCCATTCACTTTGCGCTAGTATTTAAGCACCACGCTCGCGGCTGCAGCTTACCTTATAGTTGCTGCTGTAAGCTGGTAGGTCCTTTTTTATTGTGTGCCACTTGGTATGCTGTATTACCCTCTTTTTTATTGTCTTTTAGACTCTGTGATACCAGTCCATGCATCTGCTGACCTGGGAGCGTCATGTACCAGGCCAAGCTGATCTGTTTTTTTTAGGTACGATGAGGTTTTTGTTTCTTTTGTTTTACCTCTTAAGTTTCAGTATTATTTATTGATTATTAACAGTATTTGTTTGTCCTTATAGACGCCGTTGGCAACTGCTGTTTTTATTTGGGTCTTTTGTTGCTCTTGTTATTTTCGCGGAGTTATGTTTGTTTGGTTTAGTAGTAGCATTTAATTATAGTATTTACTCTTTATTTGAGTTTAAATTGGGTTGTCGGCGCTTTATTACTGTTTCGGTTACTTACTTTAAGTTAATTAGTGTCTGTCTGTGTTCCTGTGAACCTGTTTTTTTTTTAACATTTGCTCCTTCTGCTGCAGGGTCTGGTTCGAGCGTGGTCGCCCGTGAGGTGGAGGGTTGGTGATAGTTTCTCACTTCGGCCCATCACTCCTCGTGTGTTTTGGTATTTAGCACATCCCTCACTTTTATGCATGCTTTTGTTTACCTTTATATTTTGATGTGTTTTGTGTGCGTGTTACACGGAGCGTGGTGAGTACTCTGTCCCATAAAATATTGTGGCCTCTCACCCCGTGCACCCGCGACCGGCCAGCCCCTAGCATTTTAACTATTGGAGCCCTAGTTTTATAGTATCTCTGATTTTTAGAGCTACCTGAGCTTTAAATAATTTTTTTTGTGGATATAATTCTGTTTTCTTTGTGTAATAAACTTTGGTTAAAATTGTTATTTTTGTTGGAGTCTCATTTCAGCCACCATTTGCATCTCTATTTGACCTGTGTTAAGTATTGGGCTGACATTTTATGTCTGGGTTTTCACCCTTCCCAAGTACCCTTGGTTATATTCTGGCGTTGTTGGCAGGATCGCACTGGTGGTTGAATTGAGTTCTTAGTTTTAGTTTATTTGTTTTGCAAAGACCCAAATAAAACAGCAGTGTGCCCATCGAGGGACCGGCTGAGACTCGTACTACTGGTTACTCCTGCCCTCTACTTTTCATCTTTGCGGTGCCTTGGTGTCCTGCACTCCTCATGGCTAATGAAATACAGGAACTCAGAGACTTGGTCCAACAGCTTCGGGCTGAAAATGAGCGGCTGCAAACTGGAGCTGCAGCTAGCGTTGCTAATACAGACTCTGGTGCAGCTGGCCCTGTGAATGCTAATCCTAATGACCCTGTACCTGTTGAGCGTTTACTTTACATTCCCAGAGAACGCAAATGCCCACTGTTTAGAGGGACCTCTGGGATTCCCATAGAAGACTGGGTAGAGGAAATAAGGGCAGCTTTGAGGACAAGGCGACTGAGTTTTGTTGATCAAGCTTATTTTATTTTTGACCATTTAGAGGGAGAGGCCAAAGATGAAATTAGGTACAGGCCAAGGGCAGAGAGGGAAGATCCAGAGGAAATTCTGAGTATACTGCAGGATATGTACGGGTGTGCTGGGTCTTATGTTTCTTTGCAGCAATGTTTCTTTTCTAGAAAGCAGCTGGAGGGCGAGTCTTTGCAGGAATTCTCGCATGCTTTATGTTTTATGGAGAAGGTTGAGCGTTGTGCCCCAAGGCGAATGACTGATGCCCCCATTCTCCTACGAGACCAGTTTGTTGAGCATGTTTTGGACCCTAACCTTCGCAGAGAATTGAAACGGTTAGTAAGACAACATCCAGGGCACACACTGGTGGATGTTAGAGCAGAGGCTATCCGTTGGGAGCGTGAGGGCAGACCTGAGGAGCCACGGGGTAGGAGCCACTCTGTTCCATCGTTAAGTGCCGCACACTATTCCAGCGCTCAGGCCCCTAGTAGAACAGCAAGCTCAGAATTTGGGGAGCTACGACAACTCTTGGAAAGGCAGCAGGAGCAGCTTAACAAATTAACGCAGGGTTTGTTAGCATTGCAGGCAGCTCCGCGACCACCCGTTAAACCTATACGGCCTAGTAATGTGGTGTGTCGTCACTGTCAAAAACCGGGTCACTATGCGAGGGAGTGTGATAACGAGCGGTTCATCCCCCAGCCTAGGGCCCCACAGGTGACTGCCTCAATGTCAGCTGTACAGGAGGTGGGAAACTTCAACCCCCTGATGTGAAGAGCCAAGCATCAGGTGGGGAGAACACCGGCTCACAGACTCAAAGGTCAGACCTACCCCAAGTTGCAGAGAGCCTTGTTGCACCATGTCCTGAGGTTACAGTTATGCTAGGAGAAGTCCCTGCTAACCTTCTTTTAGACACTGGTTCTATGGTGACCACTATACCACAGAGTTTCTTTTACCAGCATTTTCAAAACACCCCAAGGCCCTGTAACTGGTTGGAGCTAACTGCAGCCAATGGTTTTGAAATCCCGTATGTTGGTTTTGTCGAGTTGGATGTCACTGTCTTTGGGCAGGTGGTACCACAGCGGGGTATTTTGGTTGTCAGGGACCCCCCTAGGCAATGTGGTTCTCTAAGTGTTAGAGGGGTGTTGGGGATGAATGTAATCAGAGAATGCTATAGTCAGTTGTTTAGTCAGCATGGCCCTGAACTCTTTAATCTTCCTGAGGTATAGCAGGCCCCTATGGCATGGCAGCGGGCGTTACAGCACTGCCATCAGACTCAAGATCAAGCCTCATCGTCTAAAAAAGGCATGGCTCGTGTAAGAGGTAGGCGACCGATCATTATCCCGGGGGGTTCAGTCAAATGGGTCATTGCCACATGCTCTTCTCACTTCAGTAAGTCTGCAGGTGCTGCCCTGATTGAACCTTTAGATGATGGCCAACCCCTTCCTGAGGGCCTCCTGATCTCTCCTGCCATGGTTACAGTGCAAAAAGGTACAGTGCATGTCCCCGTTGTAAATGTGGGTAAGAGTGATGTGATTTTATACCCACATCATCCTATAGCTGTACTTAGCCAGGCTGATGTGGTTAGTCTCCCAGAGGGTGTCTCATTCATAAAGCAGCAGGGGCATGACTTTAGAGCAACAGTCACCTCTCAAACGGGTATAGTGACCCCAGCTGGAGAGCAGATTGCGTCTCTGGATCTCTCTGCATTATCTGAGTACGATCAGCAAAAGGTTCGAGCCCTTCTATTCAAGCATGAGGGGGTGTTCGCCACATCTGATTTAGATCTGGGCTGCACATCACTAATAACACATGACATTCCGCTGGTTGACGACATCCCCATTAGGCAAAGGTATAGGCTCATCCCTCCATCTGATTATGACGAGGTTAGGGCACATATACGCAAACTGCTGGATAGCCAAGTGATTCGGGAAAGCTGTAGCCCTTATGCCTCCCCAATAGTCCTGGTCAGGAAGAGGGATTGCAGCCTGAGGCTGTGTGTCGATTATAGGCTTCTGAACAGCAAGACAAGGAAGGACGCCTTCCCGCTACCTAGGATAGAGGAATCCCTCGACGCTCTGTCGGGGGCACAGTGGTTCTCCACTATAGATTTAGCCAGTGGGTATCATCAGGTGGCAGTCTCAGAGAGGGACAAAATGAAAACTGCCTTCTGTACACCGTTTGGCCTCTTTGAATTTGAGAGGATGCCCTTTGGTCTTTGTAATGCCCCAAGCACCTTCCAACGGCTGATGGAACGGATGTTTGGGGATCAGAACTGTCATTCCCTACTGTTGTACCTCAATGATGTGATTGTATTTTCATCCACAGTAGATGAGCACCTGGACAGACTGGACCTCGTCCTGGGCCGCTTTGGGAGGGAGTCGTTGATAATCAAGCTGGGAAAGTGTCAATTTTTTCAGCAGCAGGTGGGCTACTTGGGGCATGTGGTGTCTGCAGCCGGGGTAGCGACTGACCCGAAAAAGATTGCGGCAGTAGCTGAATGGGCCACTCCAGGTACTGTGACTGAACTTAGATCGTTTCTGGGATTTGCAAGCTACTATAGGCGCTTTGTTGAGGGTTTTGCCAGGCTTGCTGCCCCCCTTCACAGGGTTGTTGCTGAGCTTGCTGGGAAGAAAAGCCGCCGCGGTCGTGGGGAATCCTTGAAGGACGTGTGGACCCCACAGTGTGACAAAATCTTCTGTGAACTTAAGGCAAGGTTGGTTTCTGCACCAGTGCTGGCCTATGCCAATTTTGATCTACCTTTTATTCTTGAGGTTGACGCTAGCCACGAGGGTCTCGGAGCTGTTCTGTCTCAGGACCAGGAGGGCAAAATTCGACCTATTGCTTATGCCAGCCGCAGCCTCCACCAGGGAGAAAAGAACTATAGCTCTATGAAATTGGGATTCCTTGGCATGAAGTGGGCCATGACACAGAAGTTCCGCGAGTACCTGTTGGGCAATAAGTGTGTAGTATGGACTGATAACAATCCCCTTAGCCATTTAGGTACAGCCAAGTTGGGAGCCACAGAGCAGCGCTGGGTTGCTGAGCTCGCTGTTTTTGATTACACGGTGAAGTACCGCCCTGGGCGGCGCAATCAGAATGCGGACGCCCTCTCAAGGCAGCCGCCAATCAATGTTCACGCTGTCATAGTGCCACCCCGTCCAGGGACCCCCTTTCCAGAGGATGTGCATGCAGCTGTACGTCCGGCGACTGCAGCAATGCAATCCGCCATCTCTGCAGTGCCCGAGCGGACCACTGGTGATCTAGTGCTGCTACAGGAAGCTGACTCAGTCATTGCCTTTGTCCTGCCATACGTGAGACAACAGCGAATGCCAGGCCGTGTAGAGAGGCAAGCACATGGTCAGGCAGCTCAGAAGTTGCTCCGCCAGTGGGAGCGGTTACATATAAAGGATGGACTTTTGTACCGAGCTTACCAGAGGCCAGATGGGGGGTGAACAGGTGCTTCAGTTGGTCCTACCTGAGAGCTTGCAGGGGGAAGTTTTCCGACAACTGCATACCCATCATGGTCATCAGGGAATTGAACGCACTACCGAGCTAATACGTCAGAGATGCTACTGGCCCGGCATGAGGACAACCATTCGAGACTGGTGTCTGCAGTGCGAGCAATGTTGTCTTGCCAAGCACATGGGGCCCCAGGTACGTGCCCCCATGGGCCATCTTTTGGCCTCAAGACCCAATGAGATCCTGGCTATTGATTTTTCTTTTCTAGAGCCCGCCCGGGACGGCAGGGAGCAAGTACTGGTCATGACAGATGTCTTTTCTAAGTTCACCCAGGTTGTCCCTACCCGAGACCAGCGTGCTGTTACTGTGGCAGACATCCTCCTGAAGGAGTGGTTTTATAGGTACGGGGTCCCTGCTCGACTACATTCGGACCAAGGCCGCAGCTTTGAGAGTACCATCATATACCAGCTGTGTGACCTCTATGGCATTAAAAAGTCCAGGACGACCCCCTACCATCCGCAAGGTAACGGCCAATGCGAACGTTTTAATCGGACCCTCCATGACCTCCTTCGCACTCTTTCAGCTGAACAAAAGCATCGCTGGCCTGAATACCTGCCCCAGGTGTTGTTCGGCTACAACACCACGCCCCATCAATCTACAGGTCACTCTCCATACCTTCTCATGTTCGGCCGTGAACCTCTGCTGCCTGTAGATTTTCTTTTGGGACGTCTAGAAAATCCTATTGCTGCAGACACCAGTAACTGGATCCGTGAGCACCAGCGCTGGCTACAGGTAGCCTTGGAGAGTGCCAGGCAACGAATGAGGCTGGCGGCAGCACACCGGAAGGAGAGGGCTGACAGGCAAGCTGAAGAAAAAATCTTGCTGCCAGGGCAAACGGTGTACCTGCGGAACCATTCACACCGAGGAAGAGCCACGATCCAGGACGCATGGGCCCCTGAAGTGTTTGTGGTGGTGAGGGCCCCAGACCCAGGTGGAGCAGTGTATACGGTTGCCCCTCAAGGGGGGCTTACTGAGGTACGTAATGTCCACCGTGGTATGCTCAAACCGGTGCCTGTCAAGATATGGTCTCCCCTCGGGAGCAGACCTACAATGAGAGCTCAGAGCCCTGACACGGGTGAGGATGGCTTTTGGGTTGTGAGTCAAGCCCCAGTTGGACCTGTACCGCTAGTACCATCCATTCAAACTCACGCCGAAATGTAGGCAGTACCAGCACCTTCACATGGCGCCTCCTCTGATACAAGTTCATACCACCCAGGCCCACTGCCACCGAGGAGGTCTACACGGCAGACGGCTGGCAGACACACAAATTTATACCACCTACCAATGGGAGTAAGAGGGAGTAGAGCAGACAGGACTATGGCTTCCCAGATGCAGGCATCCAGCAGTTCCCCTGTACTATTCTTTCGCCCCGGCAATGAATAAATTGTCGGGACACCAATTTAAAAAAATCTGGGGTAGAATGTGGCCAGCAGTGGTTTGACCCTGCGAGCCACCGTATGACGTTCCGTTTGTCCTGTGCCGGGTGCTTCCGCATTCCCATTCACTTTGCGCTAGTATTTAAGCACCATGCTCGCGGCTGCAGCTTACCTCATAGTTGCTGCTGGAAGCTGGTAGGTACTTTTTTATTGTGTGCCACTTGGTATGCTGTATTACCCTCTTTTTTATTGTCTTTTAGACTCTGTGATACCAGTCCATGCATCTGCTGACCTGGGAGCGTCATTTACCAGGCCAAGCTGATCTGTTTTTTTTTTTTTAGGTACGATGAGGTTTTTGTTTCTTTTGTTTTACCTCTTAAGTTTCAGTATTATTTATTGATTATTAACAGTATTTGTTTGTCCTTATAGACGCCGTTGGCAACTGCTGTTTTCATTTGGGTCTTTTGTTGCTCTTGTTGTTTTCGCGGAGTTATGTTTGTTTGGTTTAGTAGTAGCATTTAATTATAGTATTTACTCTTTATTTGAGTTTAATTTGGGTTGTCGGCGCTTTATTACTGTTTCGGTTACTTTAAGTTAATTAGTGTCTGTCTGTGTTCCTGTGAACCTGTTTCTTTTAACATTTGCTCCTTCTGCTGCAGGGTCTGGTTCGAGCGTGGTCGCCCGTGAGGTGGAGGGTTGGTGATAGAGTTTCTCACTTCGGCCCATCACTCCTCGTGTGTTGTGGTATTTAGCACATCCCTCACTTTTATGCATGCTTTTGTTTACCTTTATATTTTGATGTGTTTTGTGTGCGTGTTACACGGAGCGTGGTGAGTACTCTGTCCCATAAAATATTGTGGCCTCTCACCCCGTGCACCCGCGACCGGCCAGCCCCTAGCATTTTAACTATTGGAGCCCTAGTTTTATAGTATCTCTGATTTTTAGAGCTACCTGAGCTTTAAATAATTTTTTTTGTGTATATAATTCTGTTTTCTTTGTGTAATAAACTTTGGTTAAAATTGTTATTTTTGTTGGAGTCTCATTTCAGCCACCATTTGCGTCTCTATTTGACCTGTGTTAAGTATTGGGCTGACATTTTATGTCTGGGTTTTCACCCTTCCCAAGTACCCTTGGTTATAGTAAGTTATTATTATTGTGCTGTATTACATTTATTTTCAACTGGTGTGATTGTGGGACCCAATTCTTACCCTGATCATTTTAATGTGTCCAACTTTTTACCAAACCAAATATTGTTGTATAACTAGATATCTAAGTGAGCCAAAATTCCCGTCACTAAAGTCCTGTCTCATGACCATATATGGAGTTTAAAGGGAGTTTCCTGTCGTAATACATAGTAACTCTATGTAAATGCCATGTTAATGAGGAGTGGGGTGGTCGTGGAGTCGCTGCAGTTACGAGCTCCACTGAGAAGAATCTGGGAGCTTGAGAACGTGTCATGAATCCTACAGAGAGTTTTCTTGAGCAGTTCTTAGAAGAGGTACTTAGGAAACTTTTCTAAGAACATTCAGGAATGAGGCCCAATGCCTGTCTGAGAGAGAAAAACTCAGGAAAAGTTAGTTTCCCATCATCCCACACTGTAGGGACAAAAAATGACTGAGTTGTGTGCATACATAAGATGGTTATATACATAGTTAGCAATAACACGCCGTGTGTCACCACTGTTGAGCTGTGTAGACAGATCATCCATGGAAAAGTTGTAAAAGCAGGGAAGACAAAATCCCACCCTGACAATGATGCACACAAAATGTGCAGTCACATTTTATGTTTTGTTTGTTTAGCTTTGCTTACAACGTTTGATAGAACTTTATCTGAAACTAAAATCTTCATTTCATGAAGTGTTAATGTGTCTCTGTTTGAATTTGAGGTGCTTTGTGATTTGGGGGTGCGCCACAAGAGGTGTAGTGTGGATGCAGCGGGCCTGGGTTTCGTGCAGCCTCCTCATTCTGTGAAGCCAGACTGCACCAAACCAAAGCTCACTGCCTGTGGTCTCTTTATTTTTCTGTTTATTCAGGGTTTCTTCTGTGTGGGTCTGCTGCTCCTAGACCGGACCTGTAACACAAACACCATTACTAACCTTGAAAGAGTCAGAGACAGAGTCACTCCATTTTACCTGCATGGTTTGCTGTCAATACCAAAATATGAGCACTCTTATAAAGTATCCATGGAGCCATGGTTTAGCTCATTTATTAAACAATTTCTGATGATAAATCCTATGAAATGCTCTAGATGCATCCAAGAAGCACATAAACATTGCTGAGCCCTGGTTATGACACTTATCCAGTACTTCCTTTAAGGCATAAATACACACGTCAGTTCAATGCTCATGTTTAAATCCAAATTGATGAGCACATGTGAACAGATAGGATTCAAGTCTATTGAGGATAATTCCCTCAAACACCGATAGTTCTTCATACTGCTGAGTTTGCCAGCTTTATCTTTAATCACTGGTACAAGTCCAACTGACCAGAGGGAACTCCTGTAAAACAGAGAGCCAATAGGAGATCCAGTTTTCTGCTTTTGAATTTCAGAGGTTCAGAGGTTATGTTATCTAAGCCACATGACTTGTTATTCTTCAGTTTTGAAACTGTATCATAAACCTCTTGTGGTGTAATCATCACCCCCTCGTTGTTTCCTGGCCTCAACTGAAGTTAAATCACTTTTGTTACGATTAAACAAGTCATAGTAATATTTCTGCCAAAGCTGACAAATATGATCTGAGCCACTCACCTCATTAAAAATAAAAGGGAGAGAGGTTCTACAATTATTCAGCATTCTGGCCTCTTTCCAGAAGTCATAAGTATTGTTTTGCAATTTGAAAGCCAGAGATTCTGCTCTCAGACGATTCTTGTTCCTCTTAATATATCTAAGAGCACATTTAAACTTAGAATTTGCATGTTTCTTATATTCAGCTTCGACAACAGACAGTTTAGGAATGTTATTCAAGTTCCAGTGAATAACGAGTGGCATGTGATCAGACGTGGCCAAATCATATCTAACCTGTTTAGTAGCAACAGAGGCCTGTGCATCAGCTGAGCTTAAACAGTGGTCAGACCATGATGTAGTGTGCCAGGCCTCACTAACATAAGTATAGCTCTCATCAGGCAACAGCTCACGACTGGATAGTACAATGAATGAAGGAATGAATGTTTACAGTTCTTCTGCAACACATAAACAGTTGAGCTTTTTTAATTTGACAATTAGAGAGTAGTAGGCTAAATGTGTTACTGTTTATATCAAAATTGTATAAGTCTCTACTGCTTCATTTACAGAAAGAGCTGCAGGAAATGTCACATTTGTAGAATACACATATCATTGGTCAGAGTATAAATCCTGTGGCTCCAAGTGGACGTCCATTCCTTATGTATTATACCATTCCTCATCTTTTTGGAGGGCATGAGTCTGTAAAAGAGCTCTTACAGGAAGCAGCGGATGTTTGTAAAGACCAACGCCAACAGAGAAGACCTCATCCCTGTGACCAAACAGCATTTGACTTGTGTTGCATTGCTATGACCGAAAACAAGCAAACTTCAACCACCGCTGCAAATGAAGCCATAGAGTTGTATCTATTTCTGAGAACATGCTGTACATACATAACAATCTATAAAACATGATCACAGTTGGATTTCACAAATGGATGTTTACATATTTTCTGTTATTTGCCTGCCTTGATGGACATTATAACTCATTGACAGATGAGGGCCTTAAGAATATTTTTCTAAAGAAGTTTTTACTTATGTACTTAAAATTTCTCCCTTCAAAATACTTTGTTCTCTTTGTTTTTCCTTTGTAATGGACGTCAAGACTTAATGCCTCTTTTGTTTAACTAAATACTCTGTAGGAAACAAATGGCTGGTTGAGATTTTGTATGAAGTGGAGTTAGGCTCAGAGCTGTGAGTGGATGAGGTGAGGGCCTGTATTAGAACAGGACAGTGAAAGCTCAGAAGAGCATGAGCTTGGGATGCAACAGTGCAGTCAATACTGCAGCACTGAGCGTCCATTATGGAAAAACAACTGAGTGTAACTTTGGCTGCTTTTTAGTTGAAGCTGTATGTGTCTCTGTGTGGACAAACAGACGCCCTCCACCACCACCGCATGCCCCACACTCACACAGCCCTCACACAAATGGTTTTACACATGGATCTGGGAGGGTTACATTACTTTACATAGACTTACATTCATTTAATGGAGACTTATCTTGAACATAATTGTAATTATACTGGGCTAACCCCACCTGAGCCCCAACTAACCCTTAACTAAACCCTAAAACCTGTTTATGATTTAATATTGAAAGATTTTATACATTTTTATATATTACATATTATTACATAATTTTTCTGTAATTACACTATAATAACTACTAAGACCCAGTGTCCTGTACAAAGAACATTTGATAAAAAAATAAACATGTTTGAGAAAAAAACACCCAAAAAAAAAAAAAAAAAAAAAAAAAAAAAAATGTGTGTGTCCAGGAGGATAGAGCAGTCCTCCACAGCCTTGGGTCCAGCTGATTCAGAGGCCTGACTGTGACAAGACAGACATCATAGATTACAGCTGACACATTATTTACATGGATTATATGAATGAAATAGAAATCCTGTGATATTTATTTATTTGGGGAGCATGCTGGCAGAGTGGTTAGCATTTGTGCCTCTCAGTAAGAAGGTTGTGTGTTGGGTCCTGGATCCAGAGCAGTCCCAGTCTGAGTGGAGTCCTCCTTGTGCTACAGTGGGTGTGCCTCAGTGACTCTGGCTTCCTCCCATCGTTCACACACATGAACGTGTTTGATGAAGTGGTGAATTGAATGAATACTTGTGAGAGTGAATGGTTGTCGGTCTGTGTCAGACTAACTGCTCAAGCTGCCCCAACCCCATACGCTAGAAGTGGAAGAATATGAATATGACAAATTGTTTATAATAATAACTAGTATAAATAGTAATATATCTTTATTTTCCATAAAGTGTTTCAGAATGATATTTTTATTAACAAGTAGTCAGCATAAATGTTTCCATCTGGGAGCTAGGAGGATGTGTGAGGAATGTTCCACATATTGTGCCAGTCTTCTGAAACTTGTACATTCATCTTCTTTTAAGATGTTTTGATCTGATTATTTAATATGATCCTATATTTCTTTTTAATACTTGTACTGTGTTAATCCAGTGAATTAAGATCATACCATAAACTAACCAAAAATATAATCAGACTTAGAAATACAAATAAACAAGGAAAAGTTTGTAATTACAACTGACAGCAATTTATTTTCATAGTTGAGATGTTGTTTTAAAGATTTAGATTGAGTGTTGTAATCTTCTGAGTTGTCTTCTGTCTTCCTTCATCTGTCACATGTTGTTCTTGTTCTTGTATCATCAGGAGACGCTGATGCAGTGTCTTCCTCTGTTCTTTTGGTCTCCTTTATTAGATCCACAGGACCATTTGAAGTACTCAGGTATTAACCACTTTATCAGCAACTGCAAAGTAAACATCAGCAGGATCACATTAGAACTATAGTACAATGATACGTTTAGATAAAAAGCTTTAAATGTATCTGTGTCAGTCAGAAGCTCACCAGTGCTCTGTGGTTTCTGTGCTTCCTTCTTCTTTAGCAGACAGGGACTTCATCAGAAAAGGTGTTTTACTGTGGGTCTCCTTCATAAACAAAGAGAATGTGTGATTAAACTGCTACATCAGTGTTACAGCAGAGGTTATATATATAAGGTACAACTTATTCTCACTTGTGTCGTGTGAAGCTCTGTTGTTTTGGACCAGGACTTTTTATCCTCTTCACCTGACCAGGACGACACTGTGGACAGGTCACACATGTGAGGCACATTTTGGGTGAAAAATACTTAATAGTGATATCTTAACACTTCTTATCTACAGATAAGTACTTACAGAGACGAGGTACATCAGAGCTGACTGTGGTTCCTGTGGATCTTTCTTTCTATTCTTTAGAAGACGGACTTCATCAGAAAAGGTCTTTTCAGTTCTCTTTAGAAAACACATCTCAGGAGTTGGAAGACTTCTCTAAAGAAATATATCATGTTAGAAGCAATTTATTAGATAAATGTTCACCAAAAAAAAAGTTTTTTTATTTTCTTACCAGTGTTCTTATCAGTTTCCTGAGGATCTTCTGACTTCAGCAGACTTCAGCGGGAAAGTTGGCTTGGATTTCCTTCATAAAAATAACAAAAAAATAATTAAAATAATAAATCAAATGAAACTGGTACATGGGTCTAAGATGACACAGATTAGAGATGGAGGATCTTCTCACTTGTTTTGCATGCTGTTTTTTTTGGATCAGGACTTCCTCTGGTGGGCGTTATCCACAACACTGTGGTCAGGTCACACTCTGGAATTAAAATGGTCTTTGTTAAATTTTCAGTGATAAAAGTGTGAATACTTTTTGAGAAAAATTGTTTGAATGGGCACAGAGGTTTTGAGAGCAACAGCAGCAACAGAATGGGACACAGCTCTAAAGACATACTATACTATAATGACAGAAATAATTCAGCAGGAGAAAATACACAAAAGCAAGTCATACCAAAGAATGACTTGTAGTAGTCAAAGCTTTTTGTCTCACCAGTGTTCAGCAGTTCCTGTGGCTCCTGTGGAGCAGGGTTCTTCTCACATTAAGGACTTCATCAGGAGAGACATCAGTGGAACAGCCATGGGATTAGAGCAGGGGTGTCAAACTCATTTTCACCGAGGGCCACATCAGCATAATGGTTGCCCTCAAAGGGCCAGATGTAACTGTAAGACAGTATAAATCAGGGGTGTCAAACTCAATCGGAGCTGGGGTCAAAATTAGAAAACCAGTCTTGGTCGTGGGCTGAATAAGAGAATTGTATAAATAATAAAGCCAGCCTACTGTATTTTTGTTCTCAGTTAGGCTTTTTAACATAGAATAATACTTCCTCACAGAACTACAGGTGTAGATTTGTGGTTTTAAGGGGCTTTGTAGTTTTGTTTTAAATCAGAACTTAGAACTCAACAAATAACAACAAATAGGCCACAGACTACTGACTAACACTGGCCAGTTATTTATTAAGTATTATTTACTGCCACAGTTACCCAACTCCTCATATAAGACAGGTGTTTTCATCAGGTCCACTCTGTTTTACTGTGACAGTGGGTACTACCAGCAGATTAATATTTAGGTGCATGCCATGGCCCTGAGGTGAATAAGCCCAGCACAACTTTAAGCTGAGTCAGCTCCTACACACAAACACGTATTATAGGCCTACTTTACTTTTATTGAGCAAACTACTGTCCACCTCTCTGTCCTCTGCAGGACACAGTGTGAGCAGGATTATACCTCTTTCTGGGCAGGTTTAGCTCGCTGTGTGTTAATGAGTGCATTAGAGCACAAGTAGAGACAGAGAGAAAGGAAAAAGAGCGACGGAGGGCAGTGCTGTTTTTAAAGACGTACGGTTTGTAAATGTTCTTACAATGCTGTGCGGTTGGAGCCTGTTTTTATTACTGCTACATGAGCTCAACAAACAAAGTGTAGAGTGTTTACAGAGAGTCCCACCTGTTTAAGAAGCTCCTGCTCTCACTGACCCCTCTTTGCCCATTTCTTTTGTGGAAAGTTAAATTTCCTGCTGGAGAATCCTTCACTCTCTCTCTGCTCCTGTGGCTTGTTAAATGCCGCTCGCTAAAACAGCGGGGGAGGGGCAGTGCCGGCGCGCAGCGGCGCCGCTTCTGCAGTGCATTATGGGAGATGTAGTTCAAACAGATCGAGCACAATATATCGGCGGGCCATTATTAATATAAAATGGAAATTATCCCCCGGGCCACATTTGGCCCGCGGGCCTTGAGTTTGACATATGTGGATTAGAGGATCCTCTGCCTTGTGTGGAGTGAAGCTCTGGTTTTAGGATCAGGTCGTCCTCTGGTGGGTCTTATCCTCTTGTATGTGGATGATACTGTGGACTGGTCACACTCCGGGACACTCTTCTGTGTATTACTAAATGCTGACCAGGACAGGATGCATCAGGGTTGACTTCAGCCACAGAACGGGACACATCTCTGGAGACATCTATAACAACAGAAATACTTCATTAGACAGTGTGTTAGTGTCAAAACTGAAAAAGGACATGTCTTACCTTCATCTTCAGGAACATAAACAGGAGGGTAGGGGGTCACTGCTGCCTATTTTATACTTTATCTCGTCTCTGCATGTTGATTTGGTGGAGTGCTCCCCAAAGGCCTGTTTTAATTGTAAAGTGGGACATTTTCCCCATGGCAAAAGCAGACTGAGAAAAAAAAAGAAAGAAATTGTGTGTGTTGGGATCTGATCACAAATCTTCTCTCATTTGCACCGTGTTTTGAGGTGGCCTGTTGTATCAGGTTATATCACTGAGATATATATATAAAAATAAATAAGTAGGGTATCATAGGAAAAGGTAGATAAAGCTTCACTTCTCCCAGAAACTTCCTGTAAGTGGTGCTACTAATGACTAAATATTATGACACTGTTGCCCCAGTTGCCTTTGTTCTCTTAAGAGACTCTTGAAAGATGCTTTTGAGAGACACAATTATGTGTAAGTCAATGTTTATTTATATATCACATTTAAAAACTACTGCCCCAAAGTGCTGTACAGTGTTAATAAAACAGGATATCAGTAAAAACACAATGATTATTACAAATGAAACAACAAAACCTAGCTAAAACAGAAATCAAGTAAAAACAATGTTAAAAATATTAAACAGTAAGAAATGTCCAGCTCAGCTTGTGTTAAAAACCAGTGCAAAAAAAAAAAAAGCGTTTGTAGCAGCAATTTGAAACTTTCAGTGGATGTAGCAGTTCCAATGTTTAGGTGGAGAGTTCCACAATTTGGGGCCTACTATGGCAAAAGCCCTGTCTCCTCTGGTTCTCGGTCTGGACCTCGGGCAGTCTAACAGCAACTGGTCTGAGGACCTCAGTGCTCTGACCGGAGTGTGCAAAGTCAGCATTTCACACAGACAAGAAGGTGCCAGATCATGAAGAGACTTGAAAACAAACACTGTTCAAAAACATGCATGTGTGTGTCTAAAGGCTCATTTATACTTCAGTCATACACACATCTGTCCGTCCCAAGTGTGTGTTATGTTAAATAACCTGTAGTTGACGAACACCAACAGTAACAAAGGCGTAAGAAAATAAGCAACAACCACAAGAAAAATGGCAACGCTGGAGGAGGTTTTTACACCAGATTTATTGAAAAATTGTCAAGACTGTTATGGTCCGTAGCCCTCTGTGTTTTTGTATTCTCCTCCCTTTGTCTGTCTGTCTCTGCTGTGGGCGTGGCTCCTCTCTGCTCCTGCTCCCGGGCTGGCTTGCACACCTGCAATCAATTTACTTACCTGCTGCACTACTTAAGCCCAGGCTCAACCATGAACAACATGCAAAAACCTAATTTTGGGCGGGGGACGGGGTAAAAAGGTGGGGGTCAGGAGGTGGAGTTAACGAGAAAGGAGCATCCTCAGATCAGTGACGGTGGAGAGGGTCTGAAGACGAGGACGCTTGGCCGGACACTGCTGGTTCTGAGCGTCTTGGTTGTGGCGGCGCTTTCCCGGGACGTGCACACGGAGATCCTGGTTTGGGAAATGCAGACGAGGGCGCTTTGAAGAACTCTGAGGAACTTGGTTTGTTTTGCCCTGGACAAAAGACACAGGATTCAGTACACACAAAGTAAAACATGTCAAGCATTTGTTTATTTTAATTGTGTTGATTGTGTAATATTGTAATTTTTTGGTTACTAGCACTAGTAGCATAATTACTACAACAAGTACTACTACCACTACTATTATTAATAATGCATGGGTCTTATATAGTACTTTTCCTGACACTCAAAGTACTGTGGCTGAAGAGTTTTGCCCAAAGACACAACGACAGTATGCAATATTGGTAGCAGGGATTGATCTGCTAACCTTCCAGTTAGCGGGTGACCGGCCCTACCTACGGAGCTACTGTCACCCCAGCAACAACTACTTATGCTTTTTCAGGATTTTTGAATTTGTTTTGGCCACCTTTGAATCAGTATTTCTCGTTTTAAAACTTAAACATTGTATATGTATGGAACAAGTCTTTTGGGGAGCTGTTATTTTGACTTTGCAGAGAACCCTTGGATTAAGTGTCTGCCTGTGCCTGACCCCTGCTGGCAACGCTGGGAACTGGACAGAGCATTACATGGCTTTTTAGCATGGAAATTAGCAACATGATGCTAACAGATCAAAAAATGCCATTTAACGTAATAGTGGACCTTTAACTCAAGTAGATTTTACAAATTTAGTTTTCATTAAAATAACTTATACCATAACCAACAGTATTAAAATAAATACCAAAATGTTTCACTCTGTACTGATTCTAATCCATTTAAATGCTTGTCACTTTGAATGTAACTACTGAAATAAATGGACTTTTCATGATATTATCATTCACTGATGTATAAAGTTATCTTCATACCTGTTTGTTTTGGCGCTGCTCCTGGTTTTGTTCCGGTCTTGAGATCTCTCTGAGGACCTTCTTGACGACCTGCTGGATGTTGTCGAGGAACATTTCATTCCCATTTTGTGTAAAATGGACACCGTCCGGAACAAAAACTCCTTTATGAAAGAATCGGATGTTTTGGTGCTCGACTATGCCGCACTGGAGATTCTGAAGCACCTTCCTCATCTTCCTGTTCACCAGTTTTCGATCCTCGTTCATGCGTGGGCCGGTCCCGTACCTCCAGCTCTGTCTTTCATGGAGGGAGGAGAACACCATCTTCATTTGGGGAAACTCCCTCTGCAGTCTCCTCATGTCCCGCTCCACCTGGGACACCAGCTCATTGGGGTCCACCAGCCCCAGGTCGTTACCTCCGGCGTGGAGCACCAGGACGTCCGGAGCATTCTGGGAGGACAGCTCCTTATAGAAGCGAGGCAGGACGCCGTCCCATCCCATCCCGCCTTTTCCGAACCAGAAGACCTGAGCATCAAGACCAAAGTTGTCTCCATATTTCTTGAGGGCCACAGGTTCAGCTCGACGGATCTGACTGGCCCCGATGATCCAGATCTTGGCTGGACTCCTGTGATCCAGAGACACTGAAGCCTCTTGGATTTCTGTGGACAAAGGGACATGAGTTTAGACAAAAAATGTGTAACAAATGGTAGAGTGACAGTAGCAGTGAGTACTCTCTAAACTTAAAACCAATAAAGTTTTACTTTTACTCAAGTAACAGTTATTTGCATTCTTTTACTTCAACTTAATACCAGTAATTAAACTGTAATGTTAATAGATAGTAAAAGTGACTTTTTTACCTTTGTGGCTGTTGTCACTTTGTGCATGACTCTGCCTAAAAGACCTTTTCCTCTTTGGGAAATGTGAAACTCCAAAGTCCTGCAAACATGGAATGAAATAATCAGAATTCTTAAACTAAAACATATTTTAAGATGATTAAAATGATGTTATGCTATCTCTGAAACCACAACCATTAGTTTCAATATAGTTCAGTTCAACTTAAGTTAACTTTATTCATCTCCATTTGGGAGAAAAAAAAATCTAAATGAGATGATACTTTGACCTAAACATGTACCAAGAAGTTACACAAAGTTGTCACAAAGTTATCAAACAAAAATGAATGTTAACTATAAAAATGTAAAACTGTCTCAACATCTCAAAAAACATTGCTCGTATTAACAAGAGCTGGTTTATCTTACTCTCATGATCGGATGGGACTGGTCTTTTGGTTTTCCAGGTGTGGTGCCAAAGAAAACTTGTTGTCTGTTGCTCATGACTGAGGTTTTTTAGACAATGTGTAGTATTTGAAGTAATTTTGGAAGTATTTCTACTCTGTGTTACTGCTATGCTGCTGATCTCTCAGGAGGTTTGAGTGATTCTAAAAGTGAGCTCTAGAATCTGCAGCATCTACATCACAACATTCTATGTCCATGGAACTCAGGCAACCAATCAGATTCATTTCTAATTTTTTTTCTGGTAATATTTATTATTATTCAAAATAACATGTACAAAATAAGTCAGAGTAGTACATGTGACATAAAAACAACCATGTTCAGTACAAAAATAAGGAAATGACTCTATATTCTTGTACAGTAAATAAAAAATAAAAATTGTTTACTATTTTTTAAGTAATAAAAAAACAGTAAACAATGGAGTAACAATGGAGTACTTTTCTATTTTAATGTTTGAATAAAATATTTACACAAAATAATCTCAAAATTGACAACATCAGAAATATCAGAATCCAGATTGTCCATAAAGTAAAGAACATCTTCAGATGAGAAGGTGTAAAAGCCCTGAAAAGGGGGATATTTATGAGAAAGAATGCACTGACACAAATTCTCTTCATGCCACGTTTGTAATGACTGAACATAAACAGTAATACAAGTACAACTTCATGTATCAGGCTTCAAATAAAAGACAAAAAAGTATGAATGGTATGAATTTATATGTATATTAATAACCTGTACGAACTAATGTTAATGCAAACAAGTACTTCTGACCATGACCTCATCTACGCACAGTAGCAGCACGATGCTAACTGTGCTAATTATACAAAAATGAAACATTTTCTTAGGTCTTTCAAAAGATTGAATGTAATTGCTGTATCAGAGACTTGGCTTGATGATGGCAAAGTGGCAGATGGATATGGACTTGAAGGATATGAGTTCTATACAACCAACAGAAATAACAAGAAAGGTGGAGGAGTGGCCCTGTATGTAGATCTAACGTTAAGTAGTAAAATTGTTACAAACCTCTCATATATTATTGAAAATATCTTGGAATGTGTAACCGTTGAAATTGAATTTGAAAATTCTAAAAATATAATTATTAGTTGTGTGTATAGACCACCCGGATCATCTCTTAGTTTTTTCAATGAAAATATAGCAGAACTGTTAAACAAAGTAAGTGCAGATAAAGTGCAAATTGTCTGTGGAGACTTTAATGTTGATTTAGTGAATCCAGCTGGCCTGAAGAGGACAACTGATTTTATAAATATAATGTATAGCAATAGTTTGTTTTCTGTTATTAATAAACCAAGCAGAATAACAATTGAAAGTGCAACACTTATAGATAATATATTTACCAATAGACTTGAGGAAAAAATAGTTGGGGGTCTATTAATTAGCGATATAACTGACCATTTGCCTGTTTTTGCTGTGTTTCATAATCTTTTTAGAAGGAGAAATGAAACACAGATTACCCAATATAAATACAAAAAATATTGAAGTGTTTAAGAATTACCTTAGTAAACAAAACTGGAGTGAAGTTTACGCAACAACTGATCCAAACAACGCATATGATGCCTTTCTGCACAATTTTATTGAGCTGTATAATATCAGCTGTCCAGTGCAAAAAATCATACTGAATAAAAAGTCAGTGAAAAAGCCATGGATAACCAAAGGGATAGAAAATGCCTGTATAAAGAAAAATCTATTGTACAGAAGATTTTTAAAACTAAGGACTAAAGAAGATGAAGATAAATATAGGAAATATAAAAATAAATGAATAAGTATTATTAGGAATACTAAGAAGGAATATTATCATAAATTATTAGAACAACAAAAACTAAATATGCAAGGAACCTGGAAAGTGCTAAGAAAAATAATACGAAAATGCAATAATAAAGCGGAATGTCCAAGTTATTTCAGAAATGATAATGATGTCCAAATCACCAACACAAAAGACATAGTTAATGAATTTAATGACTATTTTGTAAATGTTGGATATAATTTAGCAAATAAAATTACAGACCCAAAAAATAAGGACAGGGTAAGTGATAATATGATTAAAAAAAATGTCAATACTATGTTTGTGTCTGATATTAAGAAAAATGAAATATTGGACATTGTTAAGGGTTTTAAAAATAAAATGTCTACAGATTGGACAGAAGTTGATATGGTATTAGTTAAAAATATAATTCAATACATAGTAGAACCACTTACTTACATCTTCAATCAATCATTCACAACTGGTATATTTCCTAAAAAAATGAAGATTGCAAAAGTTATTCCAATTTATAAGAGTGGAGACCGTCATTTATACTCAAATTATAGACCTATTTCATTATTATCCCAATTTTCAAAAATATTAGAAAAACCTTTTGTTAAAAGACTAGATAATTTGTTAAAATGTGTTTTATTTGCTGGTGACACGACTCTGCTCAGGGGAAAACCTGCACCAGCTTCTTACTGATGTAACGAGAGAACTGTATAGATTGAAAGTATGGTTTGATCAAAATAAATTATCTTTAAACATAAGCAAAACCAAATATATTATATTTAGTAATAGACAAATTAAAGATAATTTGGATTTAACAATAAATGATGTGGTTTTAGAGAGAGTCAATGAAAATACATTTCTTGGGGTCATAATTGATTATAATTTATCTTGGAAACAACACATAACCCATGTACAAACAAAAATGTCAAAAACAATTGCAATTGTCTCTAAATCTAAGTATATTTTAAACAAAACTGCACTATATATGTTATATTGTTCTCTCATACAAACATATATGACCTACTGTGTTGAAGTGTGGGGGCACACATACGCAACAAATACAAAACCAATTTTTATTTTACAGAAAAAAGCTATAAGGATCATCAACCATTCTGCTTATAATGAATCAATAAACCAATATTTATTACATTTAAAGCATTCAAATTCTATGGTTTACTTAGTCTTAGTACAGTATTGTTTATGTATAAAGTTAAAAAAAAGTTATTGCCAAATAATATTTTGTGTATGCTTGAAGACAGAGATAATAAATATGATCTGAGGGGAGAGGACATGTTTAAAAAACAGGCTGTTAGAACTAATGTAAAGAAAAACTGCTATTTCTGTTAAAGGGGAAAATTTGTGGAATTCTGGGATTACAGATGAACTTAAGAGGAGTAATTCACTAATTTACTTTAAAAAAAACTATTCAAAAAATTCATTATAAACAACTATGAAATTGAAATTTGAGTCTTGTTGTTTGTTTTCTTTGTTGTTGTTTGTTTTATATTTATTTTTTCGTATGTTTGATCTTCTGTCAAAGAATGAAGAGATATTTTTCTTTAAAAAAAAAATTGTCTAGATATCACCTGGTAGATGTAGTAAAGTAAATAGGGTAGGCGTAATAAGCTGTGGCTTCAGCCTACACCTTTTCGGTTGTAATGTTATTGTTTTTCTCTTTGTATATATGTACTGTATCTGTATATGTATTACAAAGTGTATTAGTACAACTATTATAGTTTTATGTGACCGAAATAAACTTAAACTTAAAATAAAAAAAAATAAAAAAATGCTAGCGGAGCTCACACTTTACGATAAACCAATCTTAGCATTAGAAAATACATTAAAGCCTTAAATACAGTTTCACAGACGTATTAACTTTATAGTTTGGCTAAAAAGTACATTTAATGTTATTGTAATAGCACACCTGAAAAGGGGGATATTTATGAGAAAGAATGCACTGACACAAATTCTCTTCTTGCCATGTTTGTAATGACTGAACAGACGTCGTGCATTGACTCATAAGTATTGTGCGCTCCCTGCTGGACTCATCTGGTAACTGCACAATTAACACATTGTCAGCTGGTTACAAAGGCAGCTATATTTTATATAAGTGACACTCAACTATGAATATCAGAGCAGAAGACACTAACATGTGGACAAGTGTAGAACCATATGGTTAATACTAGTACTACTACTACTCACTAGTAGTTTTTTAAACAAAGCACACTTGGATAAATGACTTCTGTAACAGTATGTAGTCACTGTCCACCTCTTACAGAGCTCAAACTTGTGTAATTATGTGTTGCCACCACCGTGTGTCGCCTTTTCTTTATACTTTTTATAAAAGGATTCCTGTTACAGTGTGTAACTTTTATTTTCAGACCCATTGCATGATGGGATATCTTGGAAGGCTTTATTTATGACATTTTCTGTCACAGTGAAAAATAACATGGACATAATTTGGATGCATATAATGTTTGTTTATTTGTTGTTTATGTAGGGATCTGTCCACTAGTGGCTGGTGCTGAAACAACAGTGGCTCATAGAGAACGTGTCTGACAACTGATAATGTAACAATGGCCAATAATGTATCAGGTTTTAAATGTAATAAAGCCAATAACATAATAACTTGACAATAGTGTAATAGGTTTATATGATTTTGGCATTAAAAAAATCTGATAATAATAATAATAATAATATAATATATATAATATGATAATAATTGCAGCCTATAATGAAACAATATATCAACAAGACTGATTTTTTTTTTTTTTTTTTTTTTTTTTTTTTTTGCAGTTTTGCAGTTTTGTTCAGTTTGTTCATCAGAAATAGGTTTAATGGATGGCATAGTTATTTTTGATTGTGAGAGCCAGTTTTGAGATTTTTTTCTTCTACTCAGAATATTGTTAATTTGCTTGGGTACTTGTAGTCATCCCAGTGATCTAAATCACAACAAAAAACATTTAAAAATGAATCATCTGGTTCAAGTTTTGTCTCTTATCCAGGACCTTTTTATGCCAAAATTATTACTGGTCAAATATTTCATTATTAGTTGTTACAAATGTGGAAAAGTAAGTTATTATTATTGTGCTGTATTACATTTATTTTCAACTGGTGTGATTGTGGGACCCAATTCTTACCCTGATCATTTTAATGTGTCCAACTTTTTACCAAACCAAATATTGTTGTATAACTAGATATCTAAGTGAGCCGAAATTCCCATCATTAGTCACTAAAGTCCTGTCTCATGACCATATATGGAGTTTAAAGGGAGTTTCCTGTCCTAATACATAGTAACTCTATGTAAATGCCATGTTAATGAGGAGTGGGGTGGTCGTGGAGTCGCTGCAGTTACGAGCTCCACTGAGAAGAATCTGGGAGCTTGAGAACGTGTCATGAATCCTACAGAGAGTTTTCTTGAGCAGTTCTTAGAAGAGGTACTTAGGAAACTTTTCTAAGAGAACATTCAGGAATGAGGCCCAATGCCTGTCTGAGAGAGAAAAACTCAGGAAAAGTTAGTTTCCCATCATCCCACACTGTAGAAACAAAAAATGTTGTGTGCATACATAAGATGGTTATATACATAGTTAGCAATAACACGCCGTGTGTCACCACTGTTGAGCTGTGTAGACAGATCATCCATGGAAAAGTTGTAAAAGCAGGGAAGACAAAATCCCACCCTGACAATGATGCACACAAAATGTGCAGTCACATTTTATGTTTTGTTTGTTTAGCTTTGCTTACAACATTTGGTAGAACTTTATCTGAAACTAAAATCTTCATTTCATGAAGTGTTAATGTGTCTCTGTTTGAATTTGAGGTGCTTTGTGATTTGGGGGTGCGCCACAAGAGGTGTAGTGTGGATGCAGCGGGCCTGGGTCTCGTGCGGCCTCCTCATTCTGTGAAGCCAGACTGCACCAAACCAAAGCTCACTGCCTGTGGTCTCTTTATTTTTCTGTTTATTCAGGGTTTCTTCTGTGTGGGTCTGCTGCTCCTAGACCGGACCTGTAACACAAACACCATTACTAACCTTGAAAGAGTCAGAGACAGAGTCACCCCATTTTAACTGCATGGTTTGCTGTCAATACCAAAATATGAGCACTCTTATAAAGTATCCATGGAGCCATGGTTTAGCTCATTTATTAAACAATTTCTGATGATAAATTCTATGAAATGCTTTAGATGCATCCAAGAAGCACATAAACATTGCTGAGCCTTGGTTATGACACTTATCCAGTACTTCCTTTAAGGCAGAGGTCGTTAATAGGCGGACCACAGTCTGAATCCGGACCCAGATGCCCTCCCATCCGGACCCGAGCCTCTGTCCCACTCCGCGGACCCGAACCCGTTCAGCCTGTTCACTCCCCGGGAGCGCAGCGGCGCCTTTCTCAGAGCGCGTCATCAGCATCGTATCCTGGTGCTTTAAAACTTTAACATGAACAGTGCGGGGTTAAATCAGCTGTGTTTTCTGTTACTGTCCAACAAAATGAGAGGAGTAGGTCCAGACTGAGTGCGGAGGGACAGGACTGATCCGTTTACAACAGACTTAAGTTTTGTTTTTACGGAGCAGCAAGAGAGGAGGCGACACAGGCTGTGAGCGGCTCTGCCCCTCTCGGTGTCTCTCTGTCCCACAGCTCACCCCTCCCCTCTCGGTGTCTCTCTGTCCCACAGCTCACCCCTCTCCTCTCGGTGTCTGTCCCTCTGTCCCACAGAGGACAGAGCTGCTCATATTCAGCAGAGAATTAAGAGGAAACCTGTGTTTTGAGGCGCAGTACGTTCCACTTTAGTTTTAATGGGTGAATTGTCTCCTGCGTAAAAGCAGACAGAAAATCTTGCGTGTGACGCTATCAACCAATCAGATCTGAGGATTTGGAAACATATGGAGCGGTGACTGTGAGACAGACAGCGGAGAAATGAGAGAGACAGATGTAGAAAGGAACAGAGGTCAGCTCTAAACTCCTGTGTCTCCTGTGTTCTGAGCCAAGGGCCATTATAAAAGCATTTTGTTTGATATTTTTAAGTGTATTTGATTAACATAAGAAAAAAAATACTTTTTTATTTTATTATTTGATATCCCCTAGTTTTAAACTAATGTTTATGTTAGCAAAATGCTATTGCCATAATGTAGACACTGATGTAACTGCAATGATTTTATTTATTTATTTTTGAGGTACAAATCAACATTGTGATGCACCGGACTTTTGCGCGAGAAAATTTTCACCAATCGGACCTCGGTGAATTTTAATTGGTGACCCCTGCTTTAAGGCATAAATACACACGTCAGTTCAATGCTCATGTTTAAATCCAAATTGATGAGCACATGTGAACAGATAGGATTCAAGTCTATTGAGGATAATCCTCTCAAACACCAATAGTTCTTCATACTGCTGAGTTTGCCAGCTTTATATTTAATCACTGGTACAAGTCCAACTGACCAGAGGGAACTGTAAAACAGAGAGCCAATAGGAGATCCAGTTTTCTGCTTTTGAATTTCAGAGGTTCAGAGGTTATGTTATCTAAGCCACATGACTTGTTATTCTTCAGTTTTGAAACTGTATCAAAAACCTCTTGTGGTGTAATCATCACCCCCTCGTTTGTCTCCTCTCAGATGTGATGTACTGTCCTCGTCCTTCCTGTGCGTCTGCAGTCCTCACAGAGGAGACCAGCTCCATGGCTCTGTGTACTGTGTGTGGCTTTGCCTTCTGTGTGCTGTGTAAAAAGACGTACCACGGGATGGAGGACTGTCAGACTGTCAGTGTGAGGAAGGTCACTGTCTCAAAAGAACCATTTGCAGATATACCTCAAACCTCAGGTGGTGTATTTTGTTAATACTGTTGTAACACCTAACACCTCATAAAACTTCAAAAACGATTATTACTGCAAGTAGTGTGTTCTCTTGATTGATGACCATACTTTATATACTTTTCCTCATTTATACAACTTCAGAACCCAGCACTCTTCTGTACATGCATGCAGTCCTCTGAACCCAAGTCTGAGGATTTTTTTTAACGTTACTGGTTGTGAAGAAACACTTATTTTTAACATTTTTATGCTTTTATTGGCGAGACACATAGTAATGAAATTAGGGAAAAAGATGGAGAATGACATGCAGCAAGTATTGGTAATCGAACCCTGGCTGTTTGCATTATGCCACTAAGGCACCCCAAGTGAAGGCACATTTAAATGGACATCGGAGTATTCCAGTGCTTGAAATAATTTACAGTTGCCCCCTTTTACAGCCAGTTTATGATTTAGTTCTCCTGTCTGCTTCTCCAAACTGGATGAGCCCACAATGATCTACTGTTGGGAATAAGTTACCTATCTCAAGCACTGTATCTAAACTCTCCCTATCCTTTTAACTTTACCTCCTAAAAAATGGGAAGTACCACTATTGAAGACGTTGCTTATGGATTATGGTTATGTAACGCTACAGTATATGACTGTACTGAGATCCTTGTCCTGTCTTGTGTGCAGCTGGCATGATAGCTCTGTGGGATGACTACTGCACTGGAACCAAAAGCAGACGGAAGCTGTTGGAGAGCAGATACGGTCGAGCTAACCTGCTGGGTGTTATGGAGGACTGTCTCAGTGAAGACTGGATCACTTTCAACAGCAAGAGCTGCCCCTTCTGCTTCACCCACATTCAGGTTAGTGTATATGTACAAGCACACACACACACATCTAATCAATAAATGATAGAGATTAATTTCCTGGAAGGGGTAGAACAAACACTGCCATTCCTCTAAAGACATTATAATGATGTGAATGAAGGATAATGAGACAACAACAAAAACTATTTAATGTTACATATCTGAGTTATTTTGACAACAGAAGTTGACCTACAAGCTTCTTACACCTCTCAACTGGAATCTTTGCCCATTCTCTACGAGCAAAAGTTTCTAGCTCAGTGATGTTTGATGGCCTCTGTGCTGCACCTGCCTTTTTAAAATCCCACAAAAGATTTCCAGTAGGCTTTAAATCTGGTGACTGAGAAGTGCACTTCAGGACGTTCCAAAATCTTCTTGTCTTCTATAGAAATCTTTAATTGATAAATCCTTCAATTCATTGGGAGGGTTGAAAATGTCTGTTTGCAATTTGACATAGATACAAATACAGCCACTTCCGTGGATCTGTGTACAGAGCAATAGCCATAAGGTTTTAGAATGTAATAATTGCAATAGATTTTTTTTTTAAATATAAAAGGATCACCAATTGTCCATGTTCTTAAATAATGGCTAATAAAAATATTTTTTTCAGAAAACTGTTGGCTGTAACCACATGATCTGTGGGAAGTGTAAACGCTCCTTCTGCTGGGCCTGTCTCGCCAAATCACCCCCCACTGAACACTACAGGGACTCGTGTCCTGGGTATCAATATTCTTAGAAGCATCTCTACCACAACGCTAGCCATGTTCAAATGTTTTTGATATGTTAGATCATGAAGGAAGTTTTAGGCCTCTAGTTAGGTACTCTTGACCAAGATCCTGGTTCAAGATCTTGAGAAAGGTCCCTGGCCCCTCTCAGATCACACAGCTCCTGACAGGTTTTCCCAGTAGCACTGGATGGATGGGTCAAATGCAGGGGAACAAATTTTCCTATGAGGACAATAAAGTATACCTTAACCTCAAGTTTTAAATGTATCTTTGCGCATAAATAAACAAGCTAAAAACAAAATGTTTTAGCTCTGTGACTAAATAGCCATTGTCTATGACTAAGTGTACCCCGCCTCCACCACCATCGCCTAAATAAAATGATGGTGAATGCAATGCTGTTTTAATCTGCTCAAAAAATTAAAGGGACACTTTATAATTTTTAATCGAATAGCATCAAGTAAATTAAACTTTTGGGATATTTATCTGTCCATTAAGTTGCAGAGGTGGCTGTTCATCAGTTTGAGCTGCATTGGTGTTTATGAAATTAACAAGGTCATGGCCAGAGAAATTTTTCCCCTCATTAGCTTCTGTTGCTGTTTTTCACTAGTTTTACATTTGTTGGGTGGTGTCAGTATCACTACTGGCAGCATGAGGTGATACCTGGCCCCTGCAGAGGTGGCACAGGCAGTCCAGCTTCTCCAGGATGGAACCTCAATACGTGTCATTGCTAAAAGGGTTAATCTCTCTCCTAGCACACTCTCAAGAGCATGGAGGAGATTTCAGGAGACAGGTGGTTACTCTAGGAGAGCTGGACAGGGCTGTCCAGGTCCACAACTCATCAACAGGACCTTTATCTGCTTCTTTTTGCAAGAAGGAACAGGATCAGCACTGCCAGAGCTCTACAAAATGACCATGATATTCACCATGATATTCACTCCAGTGGCTCTGGTGCGAATATCTCTGACCAAACAAACAGAAATGGTCTTCATTAGGGCGGTCTAAGAGCCTGATGTCCTCTAGTGGCCCCTGTGCTCATTGCCCAGCACAGTGGTGCTCGACTGACATTTGCCATAGAATACCAGAATTGGCAGCTACACTACTGGAGCAGGTTCACCCTGAGCACATGTAACAGATGTGGAAGTGCCTGGAGAAGCCGTGGAGAATGTTCTGCTGCCTGTAACATTGTTCAGCATGATCAGTCTGGTCAGGGCCAGCTAAGTAAGTAATCAGACTGCTAGAAGAATTACAGTTTTGTCTTCTGTCTGTCTCTTCTGCATATTTCCCAAAGATACTGTGTTTATACATTCTTTTAAAGTAATCTAATGGTGTGCATCTCTTTATCTCCATATCCAGCCCATTCCACAAATTCACATCCCCTCTTGTGATGCACATACTTTTAAGAGTGGTATGAACACAATGCTTCTTTAGGAAAAATTCTCCTCTTAGATTATATTTCCCAACTATGCTATAAAACATTTTTTGAATGTTCCCTGGAAGAAGACTTGCTTTGTATATTATTATAAGTTATTATAAGTTTTAAAATTGACAAAGTCGTCCATTTTCATAGCTTGTGATTTCAAAAAGAGTGTCCCTAAACCAAACATTATGGACGATTATCAGTACTTTTTTTTAGTTTGAAAAGTGTATCTAAATTACTTCTGTAAGTATTCCCCCAAACAACGGCACAAAAGCTGATATAAGCTAAAATGAATGAGCAATGGATGATATGTAAACCTCTAGTCAAGCAGATACTTAGATCTAATCATTATTGCTTTACAACGGACACTGACTTTCTGAGGTCTCCAGCTAATATCATGACTTGCAATTACAACCAGAAAATGTACAACATCCAAGACAACATCCACCTGTCTATAAAAACATTCATGGAAAAACATCATTTTATGTATTTTTTTGTTTTTTATTGTGCTGAATGTTAAAGAGAGACAGAGATGGGGTAAAGAGAAGGAAATGGGCAGGGGACAGGGTAAAGACGTGGGGTCAGGAGGGGGAGGAAACGAGAAAGGAACATCCTCAGATCAGTGACGGTGGAGAGGGTCTGAAGACGAGGACGCTTGGCCTGACACTGCTGGTTCTGAGTGTCCTGGTTGTGGCGGTGCTTTCCCTGGACGTGCACACGGAGATCCTGTTTTGGGAAATGTAGATGAGGGCGCTTTAAAGAACTCTGAGGAACATGGTTTGTTTGGCCCTGGACAAAAAACACAGGATTCAGTACACACAAAGTAAAACATGTCAAGCATTTGTTTATTTTAATTGTGTTGATTGTGTAATATTTTATTACATTTTTTGGTTACTAGCACAAGTTCTACAATTACTACAACAAGTACTACTACTACTACTATTATTAATAATACATGGGTCTTATGTAGCACTTTTCCTGACCTCAAAGTACTGTGGCTGAAGAGTCTTGCCCAAAGACACAATGACAGTGTGGAATGCTGTTAGCAGGGATCGATCTGCTAACCTGCCTTATAGAAACGAGGCAGGACGCCGTCCCATCCCATCCCGCCTTTTCCGAAACAGAAGACCTGAGCGTCAAGACCAAAGCTGTCTCCATATTTCTTGAGGGCCACAGGTTCAGCTCGACGGATCTGACTGGCCCCGATGATCCAGATCCTGGCTGGACTCCTGTGATCCAGAGAAACTGAAGCCTCTTGGATTTCTGTGGACAAAGGGACATGAGTTTAGACAAAAAATGTGTAACAAATGGTAGAGTGACAGTAGCAGTGAGTACTCTCTAAACTTAACACCAATACAGTTTTACTTTTACTCAAGTAATAGTTTTTTAAATTCTTTTACTTCAACTTAATAACAGTACCAACCGTACTTTTAATTGAATACAGATTTATAGTACTTCCTTTACCTCTGAATAAAATATCTTTAACTGTAATGTTAATAGATAGTAAAAGTGACTTAGCATTAATAACAACTTCCTTACCTTTGTGGCTGTTGTCACTTTGTGCATGACTCTGCCTAAAGGACCTTTTCCTCTTTGGGAAATGTGAAACTTCAAAGTCCTGCACACATGTAATGAAATGATCAGAATACTTAAACTAAAACATATTTTAAGATGATTAAAATTATGTTATGCCATCTCTGAAACCACAACCATTAGTTTCAATATAGTTCAGTTCAACTTAATTTAACTTTTTTCATCTCCATTGGGAGATGTAGAAAAAAAGCATAACTGTTGCTAAATGAGATGATACTTTGACCTAAACATGTACCAAGAAGTTACACAAAGTTTTCACAAAGTTCCCAAACAAAAAATGAAGGAACAAAACTATAAAACTGTCTCAACATCTCAAAAGACATTGCTCGTATTAACAAGAGAGTGGTTTATCTTACTGATAAACTTTAACGGACCCTAACATCTTCATTTCATGAAGTGTTGATGTGTCTCTGTTTTAATTTGAGGTGATTTGTGATTTGGGGGTGCACCACAAGGGGTGTAGTGAGGATGCAGCGGGCCTGGGTCTCGTGCAGCCTCCTCTCATTCTGTGAAGCCAGACTGCACCAAACCAAAGCTCACTGCCTGTGGTCTCTTCATTTTCCTGTTTTTTCAGGTTGCAATGTGCAAAACACATAAGAAAATGCAGATATAAGAACTGTATACCATATTTGTTGTTGTTAGCCAACGTAAGGGTGGGTTTTTCAGGCAGACCACATGAGTATGTTCTTTGTACCTTGCTAACCAAAATAATGAGGTGTTGTAATGGCAGCGCCCCAACCCAACTTGAACCTTTACGTGATATTAAGATCCTGTTGTGAATGTTTGCTTAGTGTATGATCCTGGACTTTGTTTATACTTTAGATTTTAGATTTACTTCTAGTAAATTACTGTTCATTTGCTAAAGACTTACTGTTATGCTAAAAGAAAAACTGTTTGTAGCATTTTATTGGGTTTTACAAAGGTTCTGTCATTGTGTTAAATGAAAGGATGGTATGTGCAGAATGAGCTCCATAATCTGAATAATATTTCAGTAACACTCAGGTTACAAATATGCTTGTTTACTATGTGAAATGGTACAATGCCTATTCATTAAGTGAATATCATCTGGTAATATAAATGTGTTAAAGCTATGAATGACAAAGTAAATGGTTTATACATTATTTTTTGTTAGTAAATTAGTAATATGGGACTGAATATGGATCTAGGATTTAAGTAGTTTTATTTTCATTTTCCTGTTTATTCAGGGATTCTTCTGTGTGGGTCTGCTGCCCCTGGACCAGACCAATCACACAAACACCATTACTAACCTTGAAAGAGTCAGAGACAGAGTCACTCCATTTCACCTGCATGGTTTGCTGTGAACACCAAAATATGAGGACTCTAACCAGAGCAGTTAGCGTCCTTGCCTCCCAGCAAGGAGGTCGTGGGTTCGAGCCCCGCGCCGACCAACACACCATCACACGAACTCTCTGGGTGGAGTCTGCATGTCCTCCCCGTGTTACCGTGGGTTCTCTCCGGGTACTCTGGCTTCCTCCCACCGTCCAAAGACATGCATGTGTTAGGTGAATTGGTGACTCTAAATTGCCCCAAGTGAATGTCTGTGTTTGTCTCTGTGTCAGCCCTGTGACAAGCTGGCCCCTGTCCAGGGTGTACCCTGCCTACGGCCCAAAGTTACTGGGGTAGGCTCCAGTCACCCACGACCCCTAACGGGAATAAGTGGTAGAAAATGAATGAATATAAATATTATTTTTAAGCAAAAATGCCTAAATCTATTGTATAAACAGATGCAATTTTGATGTGAAACAATATAATTAAATATCTTGAATACATTAGCTAACCAGCACAGTTATTAACTGATTTTCAGTTCATCTTATCAAAATAAATGAGATTTAGCCACTTTTATCTCGGAAGCAGCTCAAGTTCAAAAATTTGTAGACCAGTGTTATGTTATGTTATTATTACATTACATTTCTGTAATTACACTATAATATCTATTATGACCCAGTGTCCTCTACAAACAAACACAAAATAAACATGTTTGAAAAAACAGTTGCAGTAACATGTTACTTGCAACCCTTATGTTTATTAATTCATAAAAAAGAAAAATTAAGTAAACAAATTAAAAAAAAAATCATCTTTTGTCCTTGTGTGTCCAGGAGGATAGAGCAGTCCTCCTCAGTCTTGGGTCCAGCTGATTCAGAGGCCTCACCGTAACAAGACAGACATCATAGATTACAGCTGACACATTATTTACATGGACTATATGAATGAAATAGAAATCCTGTGATATTTATTTATTTGGGGAGCATGCTGGCAGAGTGGTTAGCATTTGTGCCTCTCAGTAAGAAGGTTGTGTGTTGGGTCCTGGATCCAGAGCAGTCCCAGTCTGAGTGGAGTCCTCCTTGTGCTACAGTGGGTGTGCCTCAGTGACTCTGGCTTCCTCCCATCGTTCACACACATGAACGTGTTTGATGAAGTGGTGAATTGAATGAATACTTGTGAGAGTGAATGGTTGTCGGTCTGTGTCAGACTAACTGCTCAAGCTGCCCAACCCCATACGCTATAAGTGGAAGAATTTGAATATGACAAATTGTTTATAATAATAACTAGTATAAATAGTAATATATCTTTATTTTCCATAAAGTTTTTCAGAATGACATTTTTATTAACAAGTAGTCAGCATAAATGTTTCCATCTGGGAGCTAGGAGGATGTGTGAGGAATGTTCCACATATTGTGCCAGTCTTCTGAAACTTGTACATTCATCTTCTTTTAAGATGTTTTGATCTGATTATTTAATATGATCCTATATTTCTTTTTAATACTTGTACTGTGTTAATCCAGTGAATTAAGATCATACCATAAACTAACCAAAAATATAATCAGACTTAGAAATACAAATAAACAAGGAAAAGTTTGTAATTACAACTGACAGCAATTTATTTTCATAGTTCAGATGTTGTTTTAAAGATTTAGATTGAGTGTTGTAATCTTCTGAGTTGTCTTCTGTCTTCCTTCATCTGTCACATGTTGTTCTTGTTCTTGTATCATCAGGAGACGCTGATGCAGTGTCTTCCTCTGTTCTTTTGGTCTTCTTTATTAGATCCACAGGACCATTTGAAGTACTCAGGTATTAACCACTTTATCAGCAACTGCAAAGTATGACCAGGATCACATTAGAACTATAGTACAATGATATGTTTAGATAAAAAGCTTTAAATGTATCTGTGTCAGTCAGAAGCTCACCAGTGCTCTGTGGTTTCTGTGCTTCCTTCTTCTTTAGCAGACAGGGACTTCATCAGAAAAGGTGTTTTACTGTGGGTCTCCTTCATAAACAAAGAGAATGTGTGATTAAACTGCTACATCAGTGTTACAGCAGAGGTTATATATATAAGGTACAACTTATTCTCACTTGTGTCGAGTGAAGCTCTGTTGTTTTGGACCAGGACTTTTTATCCTCTTCACCTGACCAGGACGACACTGTGGACAGGTCACACATGTGAGGCACAGTTTTGGGTGAAAAATACTTAATAGTGATATCTTAACACTTCTTATCTACAGATAAGTACTTACAGAGACGAGGTACATCAGAGCTGACTGTGGTTCCTGTGGATCTTTCTTTCTATTCTTTAGAAGACGGACTTCATCAGAAAAGGTCTTTTCAGTTCTCTTTAGAAAACACATCTCAGGAGTTGGAAGACTTCTCTAAAGAAATATATCATGTTAGAAACAATTTATTAGATAAATGTTCACCAAAAAAAGTTTTTTACTTTCTTACCAGTGTTCTTATCAGTTTCCTGAGGATCTTCTGACTTCAGCAGACTTCAGCGGGAAAGTTGGCTTGGATTTCCTTCATAAAAAAAACAAAAAAATAATTAAAATAATAAATCAAATTAAACTGGTACATGGGTCTAAGATGACACAGATTAGAGATGGAGGATCTTCTCACTTGTGTTGTGTGAAGGTCTGTTTTTTGGATCAGGACTTCCTCTGGTGGGCGTTATCCACAACACTGTGGTCAGGTCACACTCTGGAATTAAAATGGTCTTTGTTAAATTTTCAGTGATAAAAGTGTGAATACCTTTTGAGAAAAACAGTTTGAATGGGCACAGAGGTTTTGAGAGCAACAGCAGCAACAGAATGGGACACAGCTCTAAAGACATACTATACTATAATGACAGAAATAATTCAGCAGGAGAAAATACACAAAAGCAAGTTATACCAAAGAATGACTTGTAGTAGTCAAAGCTTTTTGTCTCACCAGAGTTCAGCAGTTCCTGTGGCTCCTGTGGAGCAGGGTTCTTCTCACATTAAGGACTTCATCAGGAGAGACATCAGTGGAACAGCCATGGGATTAGAGGATCCTCTGCCTTGTGTGGAGTGAAGCTCTGGTTTTAGGATCAGGTCGTCCTCTGGTGGGTCTTATCCTCTTGTATGTGGATGATACTGTGGACTGGTCACACTCCGGGACACTCTTCTGTGTATTACTAAATGCTGACCAGGACAGGATGCATCAGGGTTGACTTCAGCCACAGAACGGGACACATCTCTGGAGACATCTATAACAACAGAAATACTTCATTAGACAGTGTGTTAGTGTCAAAACTGAAAAAGGACATGTCTTACCTTCATCTTCAGGAACATAAACAGGAGGGTAGGGGGTCACTGCTGCCTGGCTTTACATTCAGGGGACAGCCTCCAAATCTGTGCCCCACTTTTTATGGGAATAGTGTGGAAAGCATCAACTGCAAATTTAAACACTTTCCATAAACTGCTATGGGAAGTGCAAAAATATTGTAAATACTTACCTGGTGAAAGACAATTTTATAGTAAAGAAAAAACATCTTAATATAAGAACGAAAATCCGGGCGGCCAGCGGAGGACAGCGTAGCCGAGCGACAGGACGCTACGTGCAAGCATTGGAGGGGGAGGAGTGCGTCACCCCCCCCCCCCCAACCATCTTTTAAGGACATTGGAAGGACTTCCCTTTTTGTAAATAGCCTTTTTAATAGATTGTTATATAAAACAAATACCCTATTTTATACTTTATCTCGTCTCTGCATGTTGATTTGGTGGAGTGCTCCCCAAAGGCCTGTTTTAATTGTAAAGTGGGACATTTTCCCCGTGACAAATTCAGACTGAGGAAAAAAAAAAAAAAGAAATTGTGTGTGTTGGGATCTGATCACAAATCTTCTCTCATTTGCACTGTGTTTTGAGGTGGCCTGTTGTAGCAGGTTATATCACTGAGCTATAAAAAAATAAATAAGTAGGGTATCATAGGAAAAGGTAGATAAAACTTCACTTCTCCCAGAAACTTCCTGTAAGTGGTGCTACTAATGACTAAATATTATGACACTGTTGCCCCAGTTGCCTTTGTTCTCTTAAGAGACTCTTGAAAGATGCTTTTGAGAGACACAATTATGTGTAAGTCAATGTTTATTTATATATCACATTTAAAAACTACTGCCCCAAAGTGCTGTACAGTGTTAATAAAACAGGATATCAGTAAAAACACAATGATTATTACAAATGAAACAACAAAACCTAGCTAAAACAGAAATCAAGTAAAAACAATGTTAAAAATATTAAACAGTAAGAAATGTCCAGCTCAGCTTGTGTTAAAAACCAGTGCAAAAAAAAAAAAAAGCGTTTGTAGCAGCAATTTGAAACTTTCAGTGGATGTAGCAGTTCCAATGTTTAGGTGGAGAGTTCCACAATTTGGGGCCTACTATGGCAAAAGCCCTGTCTCCTCTGGTTCTCAGTCTGGACCTCGGGCAGTCTAACAGCAACTGGTCTGAGGACCTCAGTGCTCTGACCGGAGTGTGCAAAGTCAGCATTTCACACAGATAAGAAGGTGCCAGATCATGAAGAGACTTGAAAACAAACACTGTCCAAAAACATGCATGTGTGTGTCTAAAGGCTCATTTATACTTCAGTCATACACACATCTGTCCGTCCCAAGTGTGTGTTATGTTAAATAACCTGTAGTTGACGAACACCAACAGTAACAAAGGCGTAAGAAAATAAGCAACAACCACAAGAAAAATGCCAACGCTGGAGGAGGTTTTTACACCAGATTTATTGAAAAATTGTCAAGACTGTTATGGTCCGTAGCCCTCTGTGTTTTTGTATTCTCCTCCCTTTGTCTGTCTGTCTCTGCTGTGGGCGTGGCTCCTCTCTGCTCCTGTTCCCGGGCTGGCTTGCACACCTGCAATCAATTTACTTACCTGCTGCACTACTTAAGCCCAGGCTCAACCATGAACAACATGCAAAAACCTAATTTTGGGCAGGGGACGGGGTAAAAAGGTGGGGGTCAGGAGGTGGAGTTAACGAGAAAGGAGCATCCTCAGATCAGTGACGGTGGAGAGGGTCTGAAGACGAGGACGCTTGGCCGGACACTGCTGGTTCTGAGCGTCCTGGTTGTGGCGGCGCTTTCCCGGGACGTGCACACGGAGATCCTGGTTTGGGAAATGCAGACGAGGGCGCTTTGAAGAACTCTGAGGAACTTGGTTTGTTTTGCCCTGGACAAAAGACACAGGATTCAGTACACACAAAGTAAAACATGTCAAGCATTTGTTTATTTTAATGTAGTGTTGATTGTGTAATATTGTAATTTTTTGGTTACTAGCACTAGTAGCATAATTACTACAACAAGTACTACTACCACTACTATTATTAATAATGCATGGGTCTTATATAGTACTTTTCCTGACACTCAAAGTACTGTGGCTGAAGAGTTTTGCCCAAAGACACAACGACAGTATGCAATGCTGGTAGTAGGGATTGATTTGCTAACCTTCCAGTTAGCGGGTGACTGGCCCTACCTACTGAGCTACTGTCACCCCAGCAACAACTACTTATGCTTTTTCAGGATTTTTGAATTCGTTTTGGCCACCTTTGAATCAGTATTTCCCGTTTTAAAACTTAAACATTGTATATGTATGGAACAAGTCTTTTGGGGAGCTGTTATTTTGACTTTGCAGAGAACCCTTGGATTAGGTGTCTGCCTGTGCCTGACCCCTGCTGGCAACGCTGGGAACTGGACAGAGCATTACATGGCTTTTTAGCATGGAAATTAGCAACATGATGCTAACAGATCAAAAAATCCCATTTAACGTAATAGTGGACTTTTAACTCAAGTAGATTTTACAAATTTAGTTTTCATTAAAATAACTTACACCATAACCAACAGTATTAAAATAAATACCAAAATGTTTCACTCTGTACTGAATCTAATCCATTTAAATGCTTGTCACTTTGAATGTAACTACTGAAATACATGGACTTTTCAATGATATCATTCACTGATGTATAAAGTTATCTTCATACCTGTTTGTTTTGGCGCTGCTCCTGGTTTTGTTCCGGTCTTGAGATCTCTCTGAGGACCTTCTTGACGACCTGCTGGATGTTGTCGAGGAACATTTCATTCCCATTTTGTGTAAAATGGACACCGTCCAGAACAAAAACTCCTTTATGAAAGAATCGGATGTTTTGGTGCTCGACTATGCCGCACTGGAGATTCTGAAGCACCTTCCTCATCTTCCTGTTCACCAGTTTTCGATCCTCGTTCATGCGTGGGCCGGACCCGTACCTCCAGCTCTGTCTTTCATGGAGGGAGGAGAACACCATCTTCATTTGGGGAAACTCCCTCTGCAGTCTCCTCATGTCCCGCTCCACCTGGGACACCAGCTCATTGGGGTCCACCAGCCCCAGGTCGTTACCTCCGGCGTGGAACACCAGGACGTCCGGAGCATTCTGGGAGGACAGCTCCTTATAGAAGCGAGGCAGGACGCCGTCCCATCCCATCCCGCCTTTTCCGAACCAGAAGACCTGAGCATCAAGACCAAAGTTGTCTCCATATTTCTTGAGGGCCACAGGTTCAGCTCGACGGATCTGACTGGCCCCGATGATCCAGATCTTGGCTGGACTCCTGTGATCCAGAGACACTGAAGCCTCTTGGATTTCTGTGGACAAAGGGACATGAGTTTAGACAAAAAATGTGTAACAAATGGTAGAGTGACAGTAGCAGTGAGTACTCTCTAAACTTAACACCAATAAAGTTTTACCTTTACTCAAGTAACAGTTATTTGCATTCTTTTACTTCAACTTAATACCAGTAATTAAACTGTAATGTTAACAGATAGTAAAAGTGACTTTTTTACCTTTGTGGCTGTTGGCACTTTGTGCATGACTCTGCCTAAAAGACCTTTTCCTCTTTGGGAAATGTGAAACTCCAAAGTCCTGCAAACATGGAATGAAATAATCAGAATTCTTAAACTAAAACATAATTTAAGATGATTAAAATGATGTTATGCTATCTCTGAAACCACAACCATTAGTTTCAATATAGTTCAGTTCAACTTAAGTTAACTTTATTCATCTCCATTGGGAGAAAAACAAATCTAAATGAGATGATACTTTGACCTAAACATGTATCAAGAAGTTACACAAAGTTGTCACAAAGTTATCAAACAAAAATGAATGTTAACTATAAAAATGTAAAACTGTCTCAACATCTCAAAAAACATCGCTCGTATTAACAAGAGCTGGTTTATCTTACTCTCATGATCGGATGGGACTGGTCTTTTGGTTTTCCAGGTGTGGTGCCAAAGAAAACTTGTTGTCTGTTGCTCATGACTGAGGTTTTTTAGACAATGTGTAGTATTTGAAGTAATTTTGGAAGTATTTCTACTCTGTGTTACTGCTATGCTGCTGATCTCTCAGGAGGTTTGAGTGATTCTAAAAGTGAGCTCTAGAATCTGCAGCATCTACATCACAACATTCTATGTCCATGGAACTCAGGCAACCAATCAGATTCATTTCTAAGTTTTTTTCTGGTAATATTTATTATTATTCAAAATAACATGTACAAAATAAGTCAGAGTAGTACATCTGACATAAAAACAACCATGTTCAGTACAAAAATAAGGAAATGGCTCAATATTCTTGTACAGTAAATAAAGAATAAATATTGTTTACTATTTTTTAAGTAATAAAAAAACAGTAAACAATGGAGTAACAATGGAGTACTTTTCTATTTTAATGTTTGAATAAAATATTTACACAAAATAATCTCAAGATTGACAACATCAGAAATATCAGAATCCAGATTGTCCATAAAGTAAAGAACATCTTCAGATGAGAAGGTGTAAAAGCCCTGAAAAGGGGGATATTTATGAGAAAGAATGCACTGACACAAATTCTCTTCATGCCACGTTTGTAATGACTGAACATAAACAGTAATACAAGTACAACTTCATGTATCAGGCTTCAAATAAAAGACAAAAAAGTCTGAATGGTATGAATTTATATGTATATTAATAACCTGTACGAACTAATGTTAATGCAAACAAGTACTTCTGACCATGACCTCATCTACGCACAGTAGCAGCACGATGCTAACTGTGCTAATTATACAAAAATGAAACATTTTCTTAGGTCTTTCAAAAGATTGAATGTAATTGCTGTATCAGAGACTTGGCTTGATGATGGCAAAGTGGCAGATGGATATGGACTTGAAGGATATGAGTTCTATACAACCAACAGAAATAACAAGAAAGGTGGAGGAGTGGCCCTGTATGTAGATCTAACGTTAAGTAGTAAAATTGTTACAAACCTCTCATATATTATTGAAAATATCTTGGAATGTGTAACCGTTGAAATTGAATTTGAAAATTCTAAAAATATAATTATTAGTTGTGTGTATAGACCACCCGGATCATCTCTTAGTTTTTTCAATGAAAATATAGCAGAACTGTTAAACAAAGTAAGTGCAGATAAAGTGCAAATTGTCTGTGGAGACTTTAATGTTGATTTAGTGAATCCAGCTGGCCTGAAGAGGACAACTGATTTTATAAATATAATGTATAGCAATAGTTTGTTTTCTGTTATTAATAAACCAAGCAGAATAACAATTGAAAGTGCAACACTTATAGATAATATATTTACCAATAGACTTGAGGAAAAAATAGTTGGGGGTCTATTAATTAGCGATATAACTGACCATTTGCCTGTTTTTGCTGTGTTTCATAATCTTTTTAGAAGGAGAAATGAAACACAGATTACCCAATATAAATACATTAGACAAAGAGCAGCAAAAAATATTGAAGTGTTTAAGAATTACCTTAGTAAACAAAACTGGAGTGAAGTTTACGCAACAACTGATCCAAACAACGCATATGATGCCTTTCTGCACAATTTTATTGAGCTGTATAATATCAGCTGTCCAGTGCAAAAAATCATACTGAATAAAAAGTCAGTGAAAAAGCCATGGATAACCAAAGGGATAGAAAATGCCTGTATAAAGAAAAATCTATTGTACAGAAGATTTTTAAAACTAAGGACTAAAGAAGATGAAGATAAATATAGGAAATATAAAAATAAATGAATAAGTATTATTAGGAATACTAAGAAGGAATATTATCATAAATTATTAGAACAACAAAAACTAAATATGCAAGGAACCTGGAAAGTGCTAAGAAAAATAATACGAAAATGCAATAATAAAGCGGAATGTCCAAGTTATTTCAGAAATGATAATGATGTCCAAATCACAAACACACAAGACATAGTTAATGAATTTAATGACTATTTTGTAAATGTTGGATATAATTTAGCAAATAAAATTACAGACCCAAAAAATAAGGACAGGGTAAGTGATAATATGATTAAAAGAAATGTCAATACTATGTTTGTGTCTGATATTAAGAAAAATTAAATATTGGACATTGTTAAGGGTTTTAAAAATAAAATGTCTACAGATTGGACAGAAGTTGATATGGTATTAGTTAAAAATATAATTCAATACATAGTAGAACCACTTACTAACATCTTCAATCAATCATTCACAACTGGTATATTTCCTAAAAAAATGAAGATTGCAAAAGTTATTCCAATTTATAAGAGTGGAGACCGTCATTTATACTCAAATTATAGACCTATTTCATTATTATCCCAATTTTCAAAAATATTAAAAAAACTTTTTGTTAAAAGACTAGATAATTTGTAAAATGTGTTTTATTTGCTGATGACACGACTCTGCTCAGGGGAAAACCTGAACCAGCTTCTTACTGATGTAACGAGAGAACTGTATAGATTGAAAGTATGGTTTGATCAAAATAAATTATCTTTAAACATAAGCAAAACCAAATATATTATATTTAGTAATAGACAAATTAAAGATAATTTGGATTTAACAATAAATGGTTTTAGAGAGAGTCAATGAAAATACATTTCTTGGGGTCATAATTGATTATAATTTATCTTGGAAACAACACATAACCCATGTACAAACAAAAATGTCAAAAACAATTGCAATTCTCTCTAAATCTAAGTATATTTTAAACAAAACTACACTATATATGTTATATTGTTCTCTCATACAAACATATATGACCTACTGTGTTGAAGTGTGGGGGCACACATACGCAGCAAATACAAAACCAATGTTTATTTTACAGAAAAAAGCTATAAGGATCATCAACCATTCTGCTTATAATGAATCAATAAACCAATATTTATTACATTTAAAGCATTCAAATTCTATGGTTTAGTTAGTCTTAGTACAGTATTGTTTATGTATAAAGTTAAAAAAAAGTTATTGCCAAATAATATTTTGTGTATGTTTGAAGACAGAGATAATAAATATGATCTGAGGGGAGAGGACATGTTTAAAAAACAGGCTGTTAGAACTAATGTAAAGAAAAACTGCATTTCTGTTAAAGGGGAAAATTTGTGGAATTCTGGGATTACAGATGAACTTAAGAGGAGCAATTCACTAATTTACTTTAAAAAACTATTCAAAAAATTCATTATAAACAACTATGAAAATGAAATTTGAGTTTTGTTGTTTGTTTTCTTTGTTGTTGTTTGTTTTCTATTTATTTTTTCGTATGTTTGATCTTCTGTCAAAGAATGAAGAGATATTTTTCTTAAAAAAAAAAAAAATTGTCTAGATATCACATGGTAGATGTAGTAAAGTAAATAGGGTAGGCGTAATAAGCTGTGGCTTCAGCCTACACCTTTTCGGTTGTAATGTTATTGTTTTTCTCTTTGTATATATGTACTGTATCTGTATATGTATTACAAAGTGTATTAGTACAACTATTATAGTTTTATGTGACCGAAATAAACTTAAACTTAAAATAAAAAAATAAAGAAATGCTAGCGGAGCTCACACTTTACGATAAACCAATCTTAGCATTAGAAAATGCATTAAAGCCTTAAATACAGTTTCACAGACGTATTAACTTAAAAGGCACATTTAATGTTATTGTAATAGCACACCTGAAAAGGGGGATATTTATGAGAAAGAATGCACTGACACAAATTCTCTTCATGCCACGTTTGTAATGACTGAACAGACGTCGTGCATTGACCCATAAGTATTGTGCGCCCCCTGCTGGACTCATCTGGTAACTGCACAATTAACACATTTTCAGCTGGTTACAAAGGCAGCTATATTTTATATAAGTGACACTCAACTATGAATATCAGAGCAGAAGACACTAACATGTGGACAAGTGTAGAACCATATGGTTAATACTAGTACTACTACTACTCACTAGTAGTTTTTTAAACAGAATGTAGCAATATGGAGTTTAGGTGTTTTGGTTTTTAACCTAATCCGCCAGTAGGTGGCATGAGAGGGGAAACTATAAAAGTGCATCCCTTCCTCTTGCCCGTTCTCTGACCTCACGCACTTCCGGGTCACTTTGTTCGGCTAGCTGTCCTCTGTGTCACCAGGTAGGAAGCATGACGTCTTTGCTCAAAATACTAACTTTTTAGACGTATTCCTAAATAGTGCTTTCGTCTTCAGTGCAGTTGTGTGGCTGTGGGGCGCGTCTTGTGTCGTGCCCTGGATCGGCGATGCTGTGCGGGTGTGCGCTCTGGTAGAGTCACGTGATGGGCTGTTCGTAGTGTCACTGAATTTCTCCCGCTGTTAGTTACAGCCGTGTGAAATCCTGGACTGTGAAGTGGTAGGTCATCTGAGTGTGGCATGTAGTGTAGGTTGCTTTTTTTTTGTAATTATGCATTGCTGTTTTTTTAGGTAATGCTGGCGGACCATTAGCTGAAGCACTGGCGCACACTGCTGCCTTGTTTTCACTTGTCCTCTCTGTAAAAGCTGTATAAAATGAGCTCAGCTTTTTAATATTAAAACCAAGATATAGACTGCTGAAATGCTTTTAAGGACTGCTAAATTAAATTAATCTTGTATAAATAAATTATGTGGTAAAGTGATGGAACCTTGCCCTTTGTTTCAATGAACGAACCTGTGCGTGCCTTAAATATATATTGCACATTTGTATTGGTCCCGGGGCCTTACTCCCCGGGTGGCGTTGTTGGTTTTTCTAGTTAATTTTTATTACATATAATCGCCCTCACTCCGCCACAAAAGCACACTTGGATAAATGACTTCTGTAACAGTATGTAGTCACTGTCCACCTCTTACAGAGCTCAAACTTGTGTAATTATGTGTTGCCACCACCGTGTGTCGCCATTGCTTTATACTTTTTATAAAAGGATTCCTGTTACAGTGTGTAACTTTTATTTTCAGACCCATTGCATGATGGGATATCTTGGAAGGCTTTATTTATGACATTTTCTGTCACAGTGAAAAATAACATGGACATAATTTGGATGCATATAATGTTTGTTTATTTGTTGTTTATGTAGGGAGCTGTCCACTAGTGGCTGGTGCTGAAACAACTAGTGGCTCATAGAGAACGTGTCTGACAACTGATAATGTAACAATGGCCAATAATGTATCAGGTTTTAAATGTAATAAAGCCAATAACATAATAACTTGACAATAGTGTAATAGGTTTATATGATTTTGGCATTAAAAAAATCTGATAATTATAATAATAATATAATATATATAATATGATAATAATTGCAGCCTATAATGAAACAATATATCAACAAGACTGCTTTTTTTTTTTTTTTTTTTTTTTTTTTTTTGCAGGTTTGTTCATCAGAAATAGGTTTAATGGATGGCAAAGTTATTTTTGATTGTGAGAGCCAGTTTTGAGATTTTTTTCTTCTACTCAGAATATTGTTAATTTGCTTGGGTACTTGTAGTCATCCCAGTGATCTAAATCACAACAAAAAACATTTAAAAATGAATCATCTGGTTCAAGTTTTGTCTCTTATCCAGGACCTTTTTATGACAAAATTATTACTGGTCAAATATTTCATTATTAGTTGTTACAAATGTGGAAAAGTAAGTTATTATTATTGTGCTGTATTACATTTATTTTCAACTGGTGTGATTGTGGGACCCAATTCTTACCCTGATCATTTTAATGTGTCCAACTTTTTACCAAACCAAATATTGTTGTATAACTAGATATCTAAGTGAGCCGAAATTCCCATCATTAGTCACTAAAGTCCTGTCTCATGACCATATATGGAGTTTAAAGGGAGTTTCCTGTCGTAATACATAGTAACTCTATGTAAATGCCATGTTAATGAGGAGTGGGGTGGTCGTGGAGTCGCTGCAGTTACGAGCTCCACTGAGAAGAATCTGGGAGCTTGAGAACGTGTCATGAATCCTACAGAGAGTTTTCTTGAGCAGTTCTTAGAAGAGGTACTTAGGAAACTTTTCTAAGAGAACATTCAGGAATGAGGCCCAATGCCTGTCTGAGAGAAAAAAACTCAGGAAAAGAGACAAAAAATGACTGAGTTGTGTGCATACATAAGATGGTTATATACATAGTTAGCAATAACACGCCGTGTGTCACCACTGTTGAGCTGTGTAGACAGATCATCCATGGAAAAGTTGTAAAAGCAGGGAAGACAAAATCCCACCCTGACAATGATGCACACAAAATGTGCAGTCACATTTTATGTTTTGTTTGTTTAGCTTTGCTTACAACGTTTGGTAGAACTTTATCTGAAACTAAAATCTTCATTTCATGAAGTGTTAATGTGTCTCTGTTTGAATTTGGGGTGCGCCACAAGAGGTGTAGTGTGGATGCAGCGGGCCTGGGTCTCGTGCGGCCTCCTCATTCTCTGAAGCCAGACTGCACCAAACCAAAGCTCACTGCCTGTGGTCTCTTTATTTTTCTGTTTATTCAGGGTTTCTTCTGTGTGGGTCTGCTGCTCCTAGACCGGACCTGTAACACAAACACCATTACTAACCTTGAAAGAGTCAGAGACAGAGTCACCCCATTTTACCTGCATGGTTTGCTGTTAATACCAAAATATGAGCACTCTTATAAAGTATCCATGGAGCCATGGTTTAGCTCATTTATTAAACAATTTCTGATGATAAATCCTATGAAATGCTTTAGATGCATCCAAGAAGCACATAAACATTGCTGAGCCCTGGTTATGACACTTATCCAGTACTTCCTTTAAGGCAGAGGTCGTTAATAGGCGGACCGCGGTCTCAATCCGGACACAGATGCCGAACCTCTGTCCCACTCCGCGGACCCGAACCCGTTCAGCCTGTTCACTCCCCGGGAGCGCAGCGGCGCCTTTCTCAGAGCGCGTCAACAATATCGTATCCTGGTGCTTTAAAACTTTAACATGAACAGTGCGGGGTTAAATCAGCTGTGTTTTCTGTTACTGTCCAACAAAATGAGAGGAGTAGGTCCAGACTGAGTGCGGAGGGACAGGACTGATCCGTTTACAACAGACTTAAGTTTTGTTTTTACGGAGCAGCAAGAGAGGAGGTGACACAGGCTGTGAGCGGCTCTCCCCTCTCGGTGTCTCTCTGTCCCACAGCTCACCCCTCTCCTCTCGGTGTCTGTCCCTCTGTTCCACAGAGGACAGAGCTGCTCATATCCAGCAGAGAATTAAGAGGAAACCTGTGTTTTGAGGCGCAGTACGTTCCACTTTAGTTTTAATGGGTGAATCGTCTCCTGCATAAGAGCAGACAGAAAATCTTGCGTGTGACGCTATCAACCAATCAGATCTGAGGATTTGGAAACATATGGAGCGGTGACTGTGAGACAGACAGCGGAGAAATGAGAGAGACAGATGTAGAAAGGAACAGAGGTCAGCTCTAAACTCCTGTGTCTCCTGTGTTCTGAGCCAAGGACCATTATAAAAGCATTTTGTTTGATTTTTTTTTAACTGTATTTGATTAACATAAGAAAAAAAATACTTTTTTATTTTATTATTTGATATCCCCTAGTTTTAAACTAATGCTTATGTTAGCAAAATGCTATTGCCATAATGTAGACACTGACGTAACTACAATGATTTTATTTATTTATTTTTGAGGTACAAATCAACAGTGTGATGCACCGGACCTTTGCGCGAGAAAAATTTCACTAATTGGACCTCGGTGAATTTTAATTGGTGACCCCTGCTTAAAGGCATAAATACACACGTCAGTTCAATGCTCATGTTTAAATCCAAATTGATGAGCACATGTGAACAGATAGGATTCAAGTCTATTGAGGATAATCCTCTCAAACACCAATAGTTCTTCATACTGCTGAGTTTGCCAGCTTTATCTTTAATCACTGGTACAAGTCCAACTGACCAGAGGGAACTCCTGTAAAACAGAGAGCCAATAGGAGATCCAGTTTTCTGCTTTTGAATTTCAGAGGTTCAGAGGTTATGTTATCTAAGCCACATGACTTGTTATTCTTCAGTTTTGAAACTGTATCATAAACCTCTTGTGGTGTAATCATCACCCCCTCGTTGTTTTCTGGCCTCAACTGAAGTTAAATCACTTTTGTTACGATTAAACAAGTCATAGTAATATTTCTGCCAAAGCTGACAAATATGATCTGAGCCACTCACCTCATTAAAAATAAAAGTGAGAGAGGTTCTACAATTATTCAGCATTCTGGCCTCTTTCCAGAAGTCATTATAAGTATTGTTTTGCAATTTGAAAGCCAGAGATTCTGCTCTCAGACGATTCTTGTTCCTCTTAATATATCTAAGAGCACATTAAAACTTAGAATTTGCATGTTTCTTATATTCAGCTTCGACAACAGACAGTTTAGGAATGTTATTCAAGTTCCAGTGAATAACGAGTGGCATGTGATCAGACGTGGCCAAATCATATCTAACCTGTTTAGTAGCAACAGAGGCCTGTGCATCAGCTGAGCTTAAACAGTGGTCAGACCATGATGTAGTGTGCCAGGCCTCACTAACATAAGTATAGCTCTCATCAGGCAACAGCTCACGACTGGATAGTACAATGAATGAAGGAATGAATGAATGAATGTTTACAGTTCTTCTGCAACACATAAACAGTTGAGCTTTTTTAATTTGACAATTAGAGAGTAGTAGGCTAAATGTGTTACTGTTTATATCAAAATTGTATAAGTCTCTACTGCTTCATTTACAGAAAGAGCTGCAGGAAATGTCACATTTGTAGAATACACATATCATTGGTCAGAGTATAAATCCTGTGGCTCCAAGTGGACGTCCATTCCTTATGTATTATACCATTCCTCATCTTTTTGGAGGGCATGAGTCTGTAAAAGAGCTCCTACAGGAAGCAGCGGATGTTTGTAAAGACCAACGCCAACAGAGAAGACCTTATCCCTGTGACCAAACAGCATTTGACTTGTGTTGCATTGCTATGACCGAAAACAAGCAAACTTCAGCCACTGCTGCAAATGAAGCCATAGAGTTGTATCTATTTCTGAGAACATGCTGTACATACATAACAATCTATAAAACATGATCACAGTTGGATTTCACAAATGGATGTTTACATATTTTCTGTTATTTGCCTGCCTTGATGGACATTATAACTCATTGACAGATGAGGACCTTAAGAATATTTTTCTAAAGAAGTTTTTACTTATGTACTTAAAATTTATCCCTTCAAAATACTTTGTTCTCTTTGTTTTTCCTTTGTAATTATTAGGATTTGTTCATTTTGGGTGTAAGCATCAAAGAGGATGATGATTCAGAAGTATAATCAAGTCAGAAGGTTTATTTTAGTATCACACAGGTAAGGTAACAACAGCTGTGCCCCGCTGAAAGGGATAGGGTGAGCAAGCCGTCCAAAAAGTAGTGATCACAGTTTTTATACTATGTATATGACAATGTATGACGATTTCTGCATATCATTAAAATGTTTTCTTCAAGAAACTCCTGTGCCTCGACCAGGCCAGAGTTTTCATTACTGCGGTACGTAATCTTCGTGATCTTCAGGAGCGTCCCACGCAACGGCAGGGAGCCCCCACCTGTAACCTTGAGTTTCCTAACTTTGTAACCAGCTCATTATTGTGCACTTTTGCAAATGCACAATGTACCTAATCGCATAGTGACCTTTAGAGTGAAAGGAGAAAAACATCCTTTAGAATCAAAATATTCTTACTAATATTGAAGCGTTTATTAACCTTAGCAATAGAAATATTCAACATAATGGACGTCAGGACTTAATGCCTCTTTTGTTTAACTAAATACTCTGTAGGAAACAAATGGCTGGTTGAGATTTTGTATGAAGTGGAGTTAGGCTCAGAGCTGTGAGTGGATGAGGTGAGGGCCTGTATTAGAACAGGACAGTGAAAGCTCAGAAGAGCATGAGTCAGCTTGGGACGCAACAGTGCAGTCAATACTGCAGCACTGAGCGTCCATTATGGAAAAACAACTGAGTGTAACTTTGGCTGCTTTTTAGTTGAAGCTGTATGTGTCTCTGTGTGGACAAACAGACGCCCTCCACCACCACCGCATGCCCCACACTCACACAGCCCTCACACAAATGGTTTTACACATGGATCTGGGAGGGTTACATTACTTTACATAGACTTACATTCATTTAATGGAGACTTATCTTGAACATAATTGTAATTATACTGGGCTAACCCCACCTGAGCCCCAACTAACCCTTAACTAAACCCTAAAACCTGTTTATGATTTAATATTGAAAGATTTTATACATTTTTATATATTACATATTACTTTTTCTGTAATTACACTAAAAATAAACATGCTCCTCCAAGCCTCAAGTTGCAGTAACATGTTACTTGCAACCTTTAAAAAAAAAAAAAAAGTTTGTGTGTCCAGGAGGATAGAGCAGTCCTCCACAGCCTTGGGTCCAGCTGATTCAGAGGCCTCACTGTGACAAGACAGGCATCGTAGATTACAGCTGACACATTATTTACATGGACTATATGAATGGAATAGAAATCCTGTGATATTTATTTATTTGGGGAGCATGCTGGCAGAGTGGTTAGCATTTGTGCCTCTCAGTAAGAAGGTTGTGTGTTGGGTCCTGGATCCAGAGCAGTCCCAGTCTGAGTGGAGTCCTCCTTGTGCTACAGTGGGTGTGCCTCAGTGACTCTGGCTTCCTCCCATCGTTCACACACATGAACGTGTTTGATGAAGTGGTGAATTGAATGAATACTTGTGAGAGTGAATGGTTGTCGGTCTGTGTCAGACTAACTGCTCAAGCTGCCCCAACCCCATACGCTAGAAGTGGAAGAATATGAATATGACATTGTTTACATGACATTGTTTATAATAAGAACTAGTTATAATCTATCCTTATTTTCATTTTCCATAAAGTTTTCCAAAATGACATTTTTATTAACAAGTAGTCAGCATAAATGTTTCCATCTGGGAGCTAGGAGGATGTGTGAGGAATGTTCCACATATTGTGCCAGTCTTCTGAAACTTGTACATTCATCTTCTTTTAAGATGTTTTGATCTGATTATTTAATATGATCCTATATTTCTTTTTAATACTTGTACTGTGTTAATCCAGTGAATTAAGATCATACCATAAACTAACCAAAAATATAATCAGACTTAGAAATACAAATAAACAAGGAAAAGTTTGTAATTACAACTGACAGCAATTTATTTTCATAGTTCAGATGTTGTTTTAAAGATTTAGATTGAGTGTTGTAATCTTCTGAGTTGTCTTCTGTCTTCCTTCATCTGTCACATGTTGTTCTTGTTCTTGTATCATCAGGAGACGCTGATGCAGTGTCTTCCTCTGTTCTTTTGGTCTCCTTTATTAGATCCACAGGACCATTTGAAGTACTCAGGTATTAACCACTTTATCAGTAACTGCAAAGTAAACATCAGCAGGATCACATTAGAACTATAGTACAATGATACGTTTAGATAAAAAGCTTTAAATGTATCTGTGTCAGTCAGAAGCTCACCAGTGCTCTGTGGTTTCTGTGCTTCCTTCTTCTTTAGCAGACAGGGACTTCATCAGAAAAGGTGTTTTACTGTGGGTCTCCTTCATAAACAAAGAGAATGTGTGATTAAACTGCTACATCAGTGTTACAGCAGAGGTTATATATATAAGGTACAACTTATTCTCACTTGTGTCGAGTGAAGCTCTGTTGTTTTGGACCAGGACTTTTTATCCTCTTCACCTGACCAGGACGACACTGTGGACAGGTCACACATGTGAGGCACATTTTGGGTGAAAAATACTTAATAGTGATATCTTAACACTTCTTATCTACAGATAAGTACTTACAGAGACGAGGTACATCAGAGCTGACTGTGGTTCCTGTGGATCTTTCTTTCTATTCTTTAGAAGACGGACTTCATCAGAAAAGGTCTTTTCAGTTCTCTTTAGAAAACACATCTCAGGAGTTGGAAGACTTCTCTAAAGAAATATATCATGTTAGAAACAATTTATTAGATAAATGTTCACCAAAAAAAAAAAAGTTTTTTATTTATCAGTGTTCTTATCAGTTTCCTGAGGATCTTCTGACTTCAGAAGACTTCAGCGGGAAAGTTGGCTTGGATTTCCTTCATAAAAATAACAAAAAAGTAATTAAAATAATAAATCAAATGAAACTGGTACATGGGTCTAAGATGACACAGATTAGAGATGGAGGATCTTCTCACTTGTGTTGCATGAAGGTCTGTTTTTTTTGGATCAGGACTCCCTCTGGTGGGCTTTATCCACAACACTGTGGTCAGGTCACACTCTGGAATTAAAGTTGTCTTCTTTAGATTTTCAGTGCTAAAAGTGTGAATACTTTTTGAGAAAAACAGTTTGAATGGGCACAGAGGTTTTGAGAGCAACAGCAGCAACAGAATGGGACACAGCTCTAAAGACATACTATACTATAATGACAGAAATAATTTAGCAGGAGAAAATACACAAAAGCAAGTCATACCAAAGAATGACTTGTAGTAGTCAAAGCTTTTTGTCTCACCAGAGTTCAGCAGTTCCTGTGGCTCCTGTGGAGCAGGGTTCTTCTCACATTAAGGACTTCATCAGGAGAGACATCAGTGGAACAGCCATGGGATTAGAGGATCCTCTGCCTTGTGTGGAGTGAAGCTCTGGTTTTAGGATCAGGTCGTCCTCTGGTGGGTCTTATCCTCTTGTATGTGGATGATACTGTGGACTGGTCACACTCCGGGACACTCTTCTGTGTATTACTAAATGCTGACCAGGACAGGATGCATCACGGTTGACTTCAGCCACAGAACGGGACACATCTCTGGAGACATCTATAACAACAGAAATACTTCATTAGACAGTGTGTTAGTGTCAAAACTGAAAAAGGACATGTCTTACCTTCATCTTCAGGAACATAAACAGGAGGGTAGGGGGTCACTGCTGCCTGGCTTTACATTCAGGGGACAGCCTCCAAATCTGTGCCCCACTTTTTATGGGAATAGTGTGGAAAGCATCAATTGCAAACACTTTCCATAAACTGCTATGGGAAGTGCAAAAATATTGTAAATACTTACCTGGTGAAAGACAATTTTATAGTAAAGAAAAAACATCTTAATATAAGAACGAGAATCCGGGCGGCCAGCGGAGGACAGCGTAGCCGAGCGACCCCCAGCTGCCACCCCCCCCCCCCAACCATCTTTTAAGGAAATTGGAAGGACTTCCCTTTTTGTAAATAGCCTTTTTAATAGATTGTTATATAAAACAAATACCCTATTTTATACTTTATCTCGTCTCTGCATGTTGATTTGGTGGAGTGCTCCCCAAAAGCCTGTTTTAATTGTAAAGTGGGACATTTTCCCCGTGACAAAAGCAGACTGAGGAAAAAAAAAAAAAAGAAATTGTGTGTGTTGGGATCTGATCACAAATCTTCTCTCATTTGCACTGTGTTTTGAGGTGGCCTGTTGTATCAGGTTATATCACTGAGCTATAAAAAAATAAATAAGTAGGGTATCATAGGAAAAGGTAGATAAAACTTCACTTCTCCCAGAAACTTCCTGTAAGTGGTGCTACTAATGACTAAATATTATGACACTGTTGCCTCAGTTGCCTTTGTTCTCTTAAGAGACTCTTGAAAGATGCTTTTGAGAGACACAATTATGTGTAAGTCAATGTTTATTTATATATCACATTTAAAAACTACTGCCCCAAAGTGCTGTACAGTGTTAATAAAACAGGATATCAGTAAAAACACAATGATTATTACAAATGAAACAACAAAACCTAGCTAAAACAGAAATCAAGTAAAAACAATGTTAAAAATATTAAACAGTAAGAAATGTCCAGCTCAGCTTGTGTTAAAAACCAGTGCAAAAAAAAAAAAAAAGCGTTTGTAGCAGCAATTTGAAACTTTCAGTGGATGTAGCAGTTCCAATGTTTAGGTGGAGAGTTCCACAATTTGGGGCCTACTATGGCAAAAGCCCTGTCTCCTCTGGTTCTCGGTCTGGACCTCGGGCAGTCTAACAGCAACTGGTCTGAGGACCTCAGTGCTCTGACCGGAGTGTGCAAAGTCAGCATTTCACACAGATAAGAAGGTGCCAGATCATGAAGAGACTTGAAAACAAACACTGTCCAAAAACATGCATGTGTGTGTCTAAAGGCTCATTTATACTTCAGTCATACACACATCTGTCCGTCCCAAGTGTGTGTTATGTTAAATAACCTGTAGTTGACGAACACCAACAGTAACAAAGGCGTAAGAAAATAAGCAACAACCACAAGAAAAATGGCAACGCTGGAGGAGGTTTTTACACCAGATTTATTGAAAAATTGTCAAGACTGTTATGGTCCCTAGCCCTCTGTGTTTTTGTATTCTCCTCCCTTTGTCTGTCTGTCTCTGCTGTGGGCGTGGCTCCTCTCTGCTCCTGCTCCCGGGCTGGCTTGCACACCTGCAATCAATTTACTTACCTGCTGCACTACTTAAGCCCAGGCTCAACCATGAACAACATGCAAAAACCTAATTTTGGGCGGGGGACGGGGTAAAAAGGTGGGGGTCAGGAGGTGGAGTTAACGAGAAAGGAGCATCCTCAGATCAGTGACGGTGGAGAGGGTCTGAAGACGAGGACGCTTGGCCGGACACTGCTGGTTCTGAGCGTCCTGGTTGTGGCGGCGCTTTCCCGGGACGTGCACACGGAGATCCTGGTTTGGGAAATGCAGACGAGGGCGCTTTGAAGAACTCTGAGGAACTTGGTTTGTTTTGCCCTGGACAAAAGACACAGGATTCAGTACACACAAAGTAAAACATGTCAAGCATTTGTTTATTTTAATTGTGTTGATTGTGTAATATTGTAATTTTTTGGTTACTAGCACTAGTAGCATAATTACTACAACAAGTACTACTACCACTACTATTATTAATAATGCATGGGTCTTATATAGTACTTTTCCTGACACTCAAAGTACTGTGGCTGAAGAGTTTTGCCCAAAGACACAACGACAGTATGCAATGCTGGTAGCAGGGATTGATCTGCTAACCTTCCAGTTAGCGGGTGACCGGCCCTACCTACTGAGCTACTGTCACCCCAGCAACAACTACTTATGCTTTTTCAGGATTTTTGAATTTGTTTTGGCCACCTTTGAATCAGTATTTCTCGTTTTAAAACTTAAACATTGTATATGTATGGAACAAGTCTTTTGGGGAGCTGTTATTTTGACTTTGCAGAGAACCCTTGGATTAGGTGTCTGCCTGTGCCTGACCCCTGCTGGCAACGCTGGGAACTGGACAGAGCATTACATGGCTTTTTAGCATGGAAATTAGCAACATGATGCTAACAGATCAAAAAATGCCATTTAACGTAATAGTGGACCTTTAACTCAAGTAGATTTTACAAATTTAGTTTTCATTAAAATAACTTATACCATAACCAACAGTATTAAAATAAATACCAAAATGTTTCACTCTGTACTGAATTCTAATCCATTTAAATGCTTGTCACTTTGAATGTAACTACTGAAATAAATGGACTTTTCATGATATTATTATTCACTGATGTATAAAGTTATCTTCATACCTGTTTGTTTTGGCGCTGCTCCTGGTTTTGTTCCGGTCTTGAGATCTCTCTGAGGACCTTCTTGACGACCTGCTGGATGTTGTCGAGGAACATTTCATTCCCATTTTGTGTAAAATGGACACCGTCCGGAACAAAAACTCCTTTATGAAAGAATCGGATGTTTTGGTGCTCGACTATGCCGCACTGGAGATTCTGAAGCACCTTCCTCATCTTCCTGTTCACCAGTTTTCGATCCTCGTTCATGCGTGGGCCGGACCCGTACCTCCAGCTCTGTCTTTCATGGAGGGAGGAGAACACCATCTTCATTTGGGGAAACTCCCTCTGCAGTCTCCTCATGTCCCGCTCCACCTGGGACACCAGCTCATTGGGGTCCACCAGCCCCAGGTCGTTACCTCCGGCGTGGAGCACCAGGACGTCCGGAGCATTCTGGGAGGACAGCTCCTTATAGAAGCGAGGCAGGACGCCGTCCCATCCCATCCCGCCTTTTCCGAACCAGAAGACCTGAGCATCAAGACCAAAGTTGTCTCCATATTTCTTGAGGGCCACAGGTTCAGCTCGACGGATCTGACTGGCCCCGATGATCCAGATCTTGGCTGGACTCCTGTGATCCAGAGACACTGAAGCCTCTTGGATTTCTGTGGACAAAGGGACATGAGTTTAGACAAAAAATGTGTAACAAATGGTAGAGTGACAGTAGCAGTGAGTACTCTCTAAACTTAACACCAATAAAGTTTTACTTTTACTCAAGTAACAGTTATTTGCATTCTTTTACTTCAACTTAATACCAGTAATTAAACTGTAATGTTAATAGATAGTAAAAGTGACTTTTTTACCTTTGTGGCTGTTGTCACTTTGTGCATGACTCTGCCTAAAAGACCTTTTCCTCTTTGGGAAATGTGAAACTCCAAAGTCCTGCAAACATGGAATGAAATAATCAGAATTCTTAAACTAAAACATATTTTAAGATGATTAAAATGATGTTATGCTATCTCTGAAACCACAACCATTAGTTTCAATATAGTTCAGTTCAACTTAAGTTAACTTTATTCATCTCCATTGGGAGAAAAACAAATCTAAATGAGATGATACTTTGACCTAAACATGTACCAAGAAGTTACACAAAGTTGTCACAAAGTTATCAAACAAAAATGAATGTTAACTATAAAAATGTAAAACTGTCTCAACATCTCAAAAAACATTGCTCGTATTAACAAGAGCTGGTTTATCTTACTCTCATGATCGGATGGGACTGGTCTTTTGGTTTTCCAGGTGTGGTGCCAAAGAAAACTTGTTGTCTGTTGCTCATGACTGAGGTTTTTTAGACAATGTGTAGTATTTGAAGTAATTTTGGAAGTATTTCTACTCTGTGTTACTGCTATGCTGCTGATCTCTCAGGAGGTTTGAGTGATTCTAAAAGTGAGCTCTAGAATCTGCAGCATCTACATCACAACATTCTATGTCCATGGAACTCAGGCAACCAATCAGATTCATTTCTAATTTTTTTTCTGGTAATATTTATTATTATTCAAAATAACATGTACAAAATAAGTCAGAGTAGTACATCTGACATAAAAACAACCATGTTCAGTACAAAAATAAGGAAATGGCTCAATATTCTTGTACAGTAAATAAAAAATAAATATTGTTTACTATTTTTTAAGTAATAAAAAAACAGTAAACAATGGAGTAACAATGGAGTACTTTTCTATTTTAATGTTTGAATAAAATATTTACACAAAATAATCTCAAGATTGACAACATCAGAAATATCAGAATCCAGATTGTCCATAAAGTAAAGAACATCTTCAGATGAGAAGGTGTAAAAGCCCTGAAAAGGGGGATATTTATGAGAAAGAATGCACTGACACAAATTCTCTTCATGCCACGTTTGTAATGACTGAACATAAACAGTAATACAAGTACAACTTCATGTATCAGGCTTCAAATAAAAGACAAAAAAGTATGAATGGTATGAATTTATATGTATATTAATAACCTGTACGAACTAATGTTAATGCAAACAAGTACTTCTGACCATGACCTCATCTACGCACAGTAGCAGCACGATGCTAACTGTGCTAATTATACAAAAATGAAACATTTTCTTAGGTCTTTCAAAAGATTGAATGTAATTGCTGTATCAGAGACTTGGCTTGATGATGGCAAAGTGGCAGATGGATATGGACTTGAAGGATATGAGTTCTATACAACCAACAGAAATAACAAGAAAGGTGGAGGAGTGGCCCTGTATGTAGATCTAACGTTAAGTAGTAAAATTGTTACAAACCTCTCATATATTATTGAAAATATCTTGGAATGTGTAACCGTTGAAATTGAATTTGAAAATTCTAAAAATATAATTATTAGTTGTGTGTATAGACCACCCGGATCATCTCTTAGTTTTTTCAATGAAAATATAGCAGAACTGTTAAACAAAGTAAGTGCAGATAAAGTGCAAATTGTCTGTGGAGACTTTAATGTTGATTTAGTGAATCCAGCTGGCCTGAAGAGGACAACTGATTTTATAAATATAATGTATAGCAATAGTTTGTTTTCTGTTATTAATAAACCAAGCAGAATAACAATTGAAAGTGCAACACTTATAGATAATATATTTACCAATAGACTTGAGGAAAAAATAGTTGGGGGTCTATTAATTAGCGATATAACTGACCATTTGCCTGTTTTTGCTGTGTTTCATAATCTTTTTAGAAGGAGAAATGAAACACAGATTACCCAATATAAATACATTAGACAAAGAGCAGCAAAAAATATTGAAGTGTTTAAGAATTACCTTAGTAAACAAAACTGGAGTGAAGTTTACGCAACAACTGATCCAAACAACGCATATGATGCCTTTCTGCACAATTTTATTGAGCTGTATAATATCAGCTGTCCAGTGCAAAAAATCATACTGAATAAAAAGTCAGTGAAAAAGCCATGGATAACCAAAGGGATAGAAAATGCCTGTATAAAGAAAAATCTATTGTACAGAAGATTTTTAAAACTAAGGACTAAAGAAGATGAAGATAAATATAGGAAATATAAAAATAAATGAATAAGTATTATTAGGAATACTAAGAAGGAATATTATCATAAATTATTAGAACAACAAAAACTAAATATGCAAGGAACCTGGAAAGTGCTAAGAAAAATAATACGAAAATGCAATAATAAAGCGGAATGTCCAAGTTATTTCAGAAATGATAATGATGTCCAAATCACCAACACACAAGACATAGTTAATGAATTTAATGACTATTTTGTAAATGTTGGATATAATTTAGCAAATAAAATTACAGACCCAAAAAATAAGGACAGGGTAAGTGATAATATGATTAAAAGAAATGTCAATACTATGTTTGTGTCTGATATTAAGAAAAATGAAATATTGGACATTGTTAAGGGTTTTAAAAATAAAATGTCTACAGATTGGACAGAAGTTGATATGGTATTAGTTAAAAATATAATTCAATACATAGTAGAACCACTTACTTACATCTTCAATCAATCATTCACAACTGGTATATTTCCTAAAAAAATGAAGATTGCAAAAGTTATTCCAATTTATAAGAGTGGAGACCGTCATTTATACTCAAATTATAGACCTATTTCATTATTATCCCAATTTTCAAAAATATTAGAAAAAACTTTTGTGAAAAGACTAGATAATTTGTAAAATGTGTTTTATTTGCTGATGACACGACTCTGCTCAGGGGAAAACCTGAACCAGCTTCTTACTGATGTAACGAGAGAACTGTATAGATTGAAAGTATGGTTTGATCAAAATAAATTATCTTTAAACATAAGCAAAACCAAATATATTATATTTAGTAATAGACAAATTAAAGATAATTTGGATTTAACAATAAGATGGTTTTAGAGAGAGTCAATGAAAATACATTTCTTGGGGTCATAATTGATTATAATTTATCTTGGAAACAACACATAACCCATGTACAAACAAAAATGTCAAAAACAATTGCAATTCTCTCTAAATCTAAGTATATTTTAAACAAAACTACACTATATATGTTATATTGTTCTCTCATACAAACATATATGACCTACTGTGTTGAAGTGTGGGGGCACACATACGCAACAAATACAAAACCAATTTTTATTTTACAGAAAAAAGCTATAAGGATCATCAACCATTCTGCTTATAATGAATCAATAAACCAATATTTATTACATTTAAAGCATTCAAATTCTATGGTTTAGTTAGTCTTAGTACAGTATTGTTTATGTATAAAGTTAAAAAAAAGTTATTGCCAAATAATATTTTGTGTATGTTTGAAGACAGAGATAATAAATATGATCTGAGGGGAGAGGACATGTTTAAAAAACAGGCTGTTAGAACTAATGTAAAGAAAAACTGCATTTCTGTTAAAGGGGAAAATTTGTGGAATTCTGGGATTACAGATGAACTTAAGAGGAGCAATTCACTAATTTACTTTAAAAAACTATTCAAAAAATTCATTATAAACAACTATGAAAATGAAATTTGAGTTTTGTTGTTTGTTTTCTTTGTTGTTGTTTGTTTTCTATTTATTTTTTCGTATGTTTGATCTTCTGTCAAAGAATGAAGAGATATTTTTCTTAAAAAAAAAAAAATTGTCTAGATATCACCTGGTAGATGTAGTAAAGTAAATAGGGTAGGCGTAATAAGCTGTGGCTTCAGCCTACACCTTTTCGGTTGTAATGTTATTGTTTTTCTCTTTGTATATATGTACTGTATCTGTATATGTATTACAAAGTGTATTAGTACAACTATTATAGTTTTATGTGACCGAAATAAACTTAAACTTAAAATAAAAAAATAAAGAAATGCTAGCGGAGCTCACACTTTACGATAAACCAATCTTAGCATTAGAAAATGCATTAAAGCCTTAAATACAGTTTCACAGACGTATTAACTTTATAGTTTGGCTAAAAGGCACATTTAATGTTATTGTAATAGCACACCTGAAAAGGGGGATATTTATGAGAAAGAATGCACTGACACAAATTCTCTTCATGCCACGTTTGTAATGACTGAACAGACGTCGTGCATTGACCCATAAGTATTGTGCGCCCCCTGCTGGACTCATCTGGTAACTGCACAATTAACACATTTTCAGCTGGTTACAAAGGCAGCTGTATTTTATATAAGTGACACTCAACTATGAATATCAGAGCAGAAGACACTAACATGTGGACAAGTGTAGAACCATATGGTTAATACTAGTACTACTACTACTCACTAGTAGTTTTTTAAACAGAATGTAGCAATATGGAGTTTAGGTGTTTTGGTTTTTAACCTAATCCGCCAGTAGGTGGCATGAGAGGGGAAACTATAAAAGTGCATCCCTTCCTCTTGCCCGTTCTCTGACCTCACGCACTTCCGGGTCACTTTGTTCGGCTAGCTGTCCTCTGTGTCACCAGGTAGGAAGCATGACGTCTTTGCTCAAAATACTAACTTTTTAGACGTATTCCTAAATAGTGCTTTCGTCTTCAGTGCAGTTGTGTGGCTGTGGGGCGCGTCTTGTGTCGTGCCCTGGATCGGCGATGCTGTGCGGGTGTGCGCTCTGGTAGAGTCACGTGATGGGCTGTTCGTAGTGTCACTGAATTTCTCCCGCTGTTAGTTACAGCCGTGTGAAATCCTGGACTGTGAAGTGGTAGGTCATCTGAGTGTGGCATGTAGTGTAGGTTGCTTTTTTTTTGTAATTATGCATTGCTGTTTTTTTAGGTAATGCTGGCGGACCATTAGCTGAAGCACTGGCGCACACTGCTGCCTTGTTTTCACTTGTCCTCTCTGTAAAAGCTGTATAAAATGAGCTCAGCTTTTTAATATTAAAACCAAGATATAGACTGCTGAAATGCTTTTAAGGACTGCTAAATTAAATTAATCTTGTATAAATAAATTATGTGGTAAAGTGATGGAACCTTGCCCTTTGTTTCAATGAACGAACCTGTGCGTGCCTTAAATATATATTGCACATTTGTATTGGTCCCGGGGCCTTACTCCCCGGGTGGCGTTGTTGGTTTTTCTAGTTAATTTTTATTACATATAATCGCCCTCACTCCGCCACAAAAGCACACTTGGATAAATGACTTCTGTAACAGTATGTAGTCACTGTCCACCTCTTACAGAGCTCAAACTTGTGTAATTATGTGTTGCCACCACCGTGTGTCGCCATTGCTTTATACTTTTTATAAAAGGATTCCTGTTACAGTGTGTAACTTTTATTTTCAGACCCATTGCATGATGGGATATCTTGGAAGGCTTTATTTATGACATTTTCTGTCACAGTGAAAAATAACATGGACATAATTTGGATGCATATAATGTTTGTTTATTTGTTGTTTATGTAGGGAGCTGTCCACTAGTGGCTGGTGCTGAAACAATAGTGGCTCATAGAGAACGTGTCTGACAACTGATAATGTAACAATGGCCAATAATGTATCAGGTTTTAAATGTAATAAAGCCAATAACATAATAACTTGACAATAGTGTAATAGGTTTATATGATTTTGGCATTAAAAAAATCTGATAATTATAATAATAATATAATATATATAATATGATAATAATTGCAGCCTATAATGAAACAATATATCAACAAGACTGCTTTTTTTTTTTTTTTTTTTTTTTTTTTTTTTGCAGGTTTGTTCATCAGAAATAGGTTTAATGGATGGCAAAGTTATTTTTGATTGTGAGAGCCAGTTTTGAGATTTTTTTCTTCTACTCAGAATATTGTTAATTTGCTTGGGTACTTGTAGTCATCCCAGTGATCTAAATCACAACAAAAAACATTTAAAAATGAATCATCTGGTTCAAGTTTTGTCTCTTATCCAGGACCTTTTTATGACAAAATTATTACTGGTCAAATATTTCATTATTAGTTGTTACAAATGTGGAAAAGTAAGTTATTATTATTGTGCTGTATTACATTTATTTTCAACTGGTGTGATTGTGGGACCCAATTCTTACCCTGATCATTTTAATGTGTCCAACTTTTTACCAAACCAAATATTGTTGTATAACTAGATATCTAAGTGAGCCGAAATTCCCATCATTAGTCACTAAAGTCCTGTCTCATGACCATATATGGAGTTTAAAGGGAGTTTCCTGTCGTAATACATAGTAACTCTATGTAAATGCCATGTTAATGAGGAGTGGGGTGGTCGTGGAGTCGCTGCAGTTACGAGCTCCACTGAGAAGAATCTGGGAGCTTGAGAACGTGTCATGAATCCTACAGAGAGTTTTCTTGAGCAGTTCTTAGAAGAGGTACTTAGGAAACTTTTCTAAGAGAACATTCAGGAATGAGGCCCAATGCCTGTCTGAGAGAGAAAAAACTCAGGAAAAGAGACAAAAAATGACTGAGTTGTGTGCATACATAAGATGGTTATATACATAGTTAGCAATAACACGCCGTGTGTCACCACTGTTGAGCTGTGTAGACAGATCATCCATGGAAAAGTTGTAAAAGCAGGGAAGACAAAATCCCACCCTGACAATGATGCACACAAAATGTGCAGTCACATTTTATGTTTTGTTTGTTTAGCTTTGCTTACAACGTTTGGTAGAACTTTATCTGAAACTAAAATCTTCATTTCATGAAGTGTTAATGTGTCTCTGTTTGAATTTGGGGTGCGCCACAAGAGGTGTAGTGAGGATGCAGCGGGCCTGGGTCTCGTGCGGCCTCCTCATTCTGTGAAGCCAGACTGCACCAAACCAAAGCTCACTGCCTGTGGTCTCTTTATTTTTCTGTTTATTCAGGGTTTCTTCTGTGTGGGTCTGCTGCTCCTAGACCGGACCTGTAACACAAACACCATTACTAACCTTGAAAGAGTCAGAGACAGAGTCACCCCATTTTACCTGCATGGTTTGCTGTTAATACCAAAATATGAGCACTCTTATAAAGTATCCATGGAGCCATGGTTTAGCTCATTTATTAAACAATTTCTGATGATAAATCCTATGAAATGCTTTAGATGCATCCAAGAAGCACATAAACATTGCTGAGCCCTGGTTATGACACTTATCCAGTACTTCCTTTAAGGCAGAGGTCGTTAATAGGCGGACCACGGTCTCAATCCGGACACAGATGCCGAACCTCTGTCCCACTCCGCGGACCCGAACCCGTTCAGCCTGTTCACTCCCCGGGAGCGCAGCGGCGCCTTTCTCAGAGCGCGTCAACAATATCGTATCCTGGTGCTTTAAAACTTTAACATGAACAGTGCGGGGTTAAATCAGCTGTGTTTTCTGTTACTGTCCAACAAAATGAGAGGAGTAGGTCCAGACTGAGTGCGGAGGGACAGGACTGATCCGTTTACAACAGACTTAAGTTTTGTTTTTACGGAGCAGCAAGAGAGGAGGCGACATAGGCTGTGAGCGGCTCTCCCCTCTCGGTGTCTCTCTGTCCCACAGCTCACCCCTCTCCTCTCGGTGTCTGTCTCTCTGTCCCACAGAGGACAGAGCTGCTCATATCCAGCAGAGAATTAAGAGGAAACCTGTGTTTTGAGGCGCAGTACGTTCCACTTTAGTTTTAATGGGTGAATCGTCTCCTGCATAAGAGCAGACAGAAAATCTTGCGTGTGACGCTATCAACCAATCAGATCTGAGGATTTGGAAACATATGGAGCGGTGACTGTGAGACAGACAGCGGAGAAATGAGAGAGACAGATGTAGAAAGGAACAGAGGTCAGCTCTAAACTCCTGTGTCTCCTGTGTTCTGAGCCAAGGACCATTATAAAAGCATTTTGTTTGATTTTTTTTTAACTGTATTTGATTAACATAAGAAAAAAAATACTTTTTTATTTTATTATTTGATATCCCCTAGTATGCTATTGCCATAATGTAGACACTGACGTAACTACAATGATTTTATTTATTTATTTTTGAGGTACAAATCAACACTGTGATGCACCGGACCTTTGCGCGAGAAAAATTTCACTAATTGGACCTCGGTGAATTTTAATTGGTGACCCCTGCTTTAAGGCATAAATACACACGTCAGTTCAATGCTCATGTTTAAATCCAAATTGATGAGCACATGTGAACAGATAGGATTCAAGTCTATTGAGGATAATCCTCTCAAACACCAATAGTTCTTCATACTGCTGAGTTTGCCAGCTTTATCTTTAATCACTGGTACAAGTCCAACTGACCAGAGGGAACCTGTAAAACAGAGAGCCAATAGGAGATCCAGTTTTCTGCTTTTGAATTTCAGAGGTTCAGAGGTTATGTTATCTAAGCCACATGACTTGTTATTCTTCAGTTTTGAAACTGTATCAAAAACCTCTTGTGGTGTAATCATCACCCCCTCGTTGTTTTCTGGCCTCAACTGAAGTTAAATCACTTTTGTTACGATTAAACAAGTCATAGTAATATTTCTGCCAAAGCTGACAAATATGATCTGAGCCACTCACCTCATTAAAAATAAAAGTGAGAGAGGTTCTACAATTATTCAGCATTCTGGCCTCTTTCCAGAAGTCATTATAAGTATTGTTTTGCAATTTGAAAGCCAGAGATTCTGCTCTCAGACGATTCTTGTTCCTCTTAATATATCTAAGAGCACATTAAAACTTAGAATTTGCATGTTTCTTATATTCAGCTTCGACAACAGACAGTTTAGGAATGTTATTCAAGTTCCAGTGAATAACGAGTGGCATGTGATCAGACGTGGCCACATCATATCTAACCTGTTTAGTAGCAACAGAGGCCTGTGCATCAGCTGAGCTTAAACAGTGGTCAGACCATGATGTAGTGTGCCAGGCCTCACTAACATAAGTATAGCTCTCATCAGGCAACAGCTCACGACTGGATAGTACAATGAATGAAGGAATGAATGAATGAATGTTTACAGTTCTTCTGCAACACATAAACAGTTGAGCTTTTTTAATTTGACAATTAGAGAGTAGTAGGCTAAATGTGTTACTGTTTATATCAAAATTGTATAAGTCTCTACTGCTTCATTTACAGAAAGAGCTGCAGGAAACGTCACATTTGTAGAATACACATATCATTGGTCAGAGTATAAATGCTGTGGCTCCAAGTGGACGTCCATTCCTTATGTATTATACCATTCCACATCTTTTTGGAGGGCATGAGTCTGTAAAAGAGCTCTTACAGGAAGCAGCGGATGTTTGTAAAGACCAACGCCAACAGAGAAGACCTCATCCCTGTGACCAAACAGCATTTGACTTGTGTTGCATTGCTATGACCGAAAACAAGCAAACTTCAGCCACTGCTGCAAATGAAGCCATAGAGTTGTATCTATTTCTGAGAACATGCTGTACATACATAACAATCTATAAAACATGATCACAGTTGGATTTCACAAATGGTTGTTTACATTTTTTCTGTTATTTGCCTGCCTTGATGGACATTATAACTCATTGACAGATGAGGACCTTAAGAATATTTTTCTAAAGAAGTTTTTACTTATGTACTTAAAATTTATCCCTTCAAAATACTTTGTTCTCTTTGTTTTTCCTTTGTAATTATTAGGATTTGTTCATTTTGGGTGTAAGCATCAAAGAGGATGATGATTCAGAAGTATAATCAAGTCAGAAGGTTTATTTTAGTATCACACAGGTAAGGTAACAACAGCTGTGCCCCGCTGAAAGGGATAGGGTGAGCAAGCCGTCCAAAAAGTAGTGATCACAGTTTTTATACTATGTATATGACAATGTATGACGATTTCTGCATATCATTAAAATGTTTTCTTCAAGAAACTCCTGTGCCTCGACCAGGCCAGAGTTTTCATTACTGCGGTACGTAATCTTTGTGATCTTCAGGAGCGTCCCACGCAACGGCAGGGAGCCCCCACCTGTAACCTTGAGTTTCCTAACTTTGTAACCAGCTCATTATTGTGCACTTTTGCAAATGCACAATGTACCTAATCGCATAGTGACCTTTAGAGTGAAAGGAGAAAAACATCCTTTAGAATCAAAATATTCTTACTAATATTGAAGCGTTTATTAACCTTAGCAATAGAAATATTCAACATAATGGACGTCAGGACTTAATGCCTCTTTTGTTTAACTAAATACTCTGTAGGAAACAAATGGCTGGTTGAGATTTTGTATGAAGTGGAGTTAGGCTCAGAGCTGTGAGTGGATGAGGTGAGGGACCTGTATTAGAACAGGACAGTGAAAGCTCAGAAGAGCATGAGTCAGCTTGGGACACAACAGTGCAGTCAATACTGCAGCACTGAGCGTCCATTATGGAAAAACAACTGAGTGTAACTTTGGCTGCTTTTTAGTTGAAGCTGTATGTGTCTCTGTGTGGACAAACAGACGCCCTCCACCACCACCGCATGCCCCACACTCACACAGCCCTCACACAAATGGTTTTACACATGGATCTGGGAGGGTTACATTACTTTACATAGACTTACATTCATTTAATGGAGACTTATCTTGAACATAATTGTAATTATACTGGGCTAACCCCACCTGAGCCCCAACTAACCCTTAACTAAACCCTAAAACCTGTTTATGATTTAATATTGAAAGATTTTATACATTTTTATATATTACATATTACTTTTTCTGTAATTACACTAAAAATAAACATGCTCCTCCAAGCCTCAAGTTGCAGTAACATGTTACTTGCAACCTTTAAAAAAAAAAAAAAAAGTTTGTGTGTCCAGGAGGATAGAGCAGTCCTCCACAGCCTTGGGTCCAGCTGATTCAGAGGCCTGACTGTGACAAGACAGGCATCGTAGATTACAGCTGACACATTATTTACATGGACTATATGAATGGAATAGAAATCCTGTGATATTTATTTATTTGGGGAGCATGCTGGCAGAGTGGTTAGCATTTGTGCCTCTCAGTAAGAAGGTTGTGTGTTGGGTCCTGGATCCAGAGCAGTCCCAGTCTGAGTGGAGTCCTCCTTGTGCTACAGTGGGTGTGCCTCAGTGACTCTGGCTTCCTCCCATCGTTCACACACATGAACGTGTTTGATGAAGTGGTGAATTGAATGAATACTTGTGAGAGTGAATGGTTGTCGGTCTGTGTCAGACTAACTGCTCAAGCTGCCCCAACCCCATACACTAGAAGTGGAAGAATATGAATATGACATTGTTTACATGACATTGTTTATAATAAGAACTGTTATAATCTATCCTTATTTTCCATTTTCCATAAAGTTTTCCAAAATGACATTTTTATTAACAAATAGTCAGCATAAATGTTTCCATCTGGGAGCTAGGAGGATGTGTGAGGAATGTTCCACATATTGTGCCAGTCTTCTGAAACTTGTACATTCATCTTCTTTTAAGATGTTTTGATCTGATTATTTAATATGATCCTATATTTCTTTTTAATACTTGTACTGTGTTAATCCAGTGAATTAAGATCATACCATAAACTAACCAAAAATATAATCAGACTTAGAAATACAAATAAACAAAGCAACAGTTTGTAATTACAACTGACAGCAATTTATTTTCATAGTTCAGATGTTGTTTTAAAGATTTAGATTGAGTGTTGTAATCTTCTGAGTTGTCTTCTGTCTTCCTTCATCTGTCACATGTTGTTCTTGTTCTTGTATCATCAGGAGACGCTGATGCAGTGTCTTCCTCTGTTCTTTTGGTCTCCTTTATTAGATCCACAGGACCATTTGAAGTACTCAGGTATTAACCACTTTATCAGCAACTGCAAAGTAAACATCAGCAGGATCACATTAGAACTATAGTACAATGATACGTTTAGATAAAAAGCTTTAAATGTATCTGTGTCAGTCAGAAGCTCACCAGTGCTCTGTGGTTTCTGTGCTTCCTTCTTCTTTAGCAGACAGGGACTTCATCAGAAAAGGTGTTTTACTGTGGGTCTCCTTCATAAACAAAGAGAATGTGTGATTAAACTGCTACATCAGTGTTACAGCAGAGGTTATATATATAAGGTACAACTTATTCTCACTTGTGTCGAGTGAAGCTCTGTTGTTTTGGACCAGGACTTTTTATCCTCTTCACCTGACCAGGACGACACTGTGGACAGGTCACACATGTGAGGCACAGTTTGGGTGAAAAATACTTAATAGTGATATCTTAACACTTCTTATCTACAGATAAGTACTTACAGAGACGAGGTACATCAGAGCTGACTGTGGTTCCTGTGGATCTTTCTTTCTATTCTTTAGAAGACGGACTTCATCAGAAAAGGTCTTTTCAGTTCTCTTTAGAAAACACATCTCAGGAGTTGGAAGACTTCTCTAAAGAAATATATCATGTTAGAAACAATTTATTAGATAAATGTTCACCAAAAAAAAAAATGTTTTTTATTTATCAGTGTTCTTATCAGTTTCCTGAGGATCTTCTGACTTCAGAAGACTTCAGCGGGAAAGTTGGCTTGGATTTCCTTCATAAAAATAACAAAAAAATAATTAAAATAATAAATCAAATGAAACTGGTACATGGGTCTAAGATGACACAGATTAGAGATGGAGGATCTTCTCACTTGTGTTGCATGAAGGTCTGTTTTTTTTGGATCAGGACTCCCTCTGGTGGGCTTTATCCACAACACTGTGGTCAGGTCACACTCTGGAATTAAAGTTGTCTTCTTTAGATTTTCAGTCCTAAAAGTGTGAATACTTTTTGAGAAAAACAGTTTGAATGGGCACAGAGGTTTTGAGAGCAACAGCAGCAACAGAATGGGACACAGCTCTAAAGACATACTATACTATAATGACAGAAATAATTTAGCAGGAGAAAATACACAAAAGCAAGTTATACCAAAGAATGACTTGTAGTAGTCAAAGCTTTTTGTCTCACCAGTGTTCAGCAGTTCCTGTGGCTCCTGTGGAGCAGGGTTCTTCTCACATTAAGGACTTCATCAGGAGAGACATCAGTGGAACAGCCATGGGATTAGAGGATCCTCTGCCTTGTGTGGAGTGAAGCTCTGGTTTTAGGATCAGGTCGTCCTCTGGTGGGTCTTATCCTCTTGTATGTGGATGATACTGTGGACTGGTCACACTCCGGGACACTCTTCTGTGTATTACTAAATGCTGACCAGGACAGGATGCATCACGGTTGACTTCAGCCACAGAACGGGACACATCTCTGGAGACATCTATAACAACAGAAATACTTCATTAGACAGTGTGTTAGTGTCAAAACTGAAAAAGAATATGTCTTACCTTCATCTTCAGGAACATAAACAGGAGGGTAGGGGGTCACTGCTGCCTGGCTTTACATTCAGGGGACAGCCTCCAAATCTGTGCCCCACTTTTTATGGGAATAGTGTGGAAAGCATCAATTGCAAACACTTTCCATAAACTGCTATGGGAAGTGCAAAAATATTGTAAATACTTACCTGGTGAAAGACAATTTTATAGTAAAGAAAAAACATCTTAATATAAGAATGAGAATCCGGGCGGCCAGCGGAGGACAGCGTAGCCGAGCGACAGGACGCTACGTGCAAGCATTGGAGGGGGAGGAGTGCCTTTTTAATAGATTGTTATATAAAACAAAAAACATTTTTTATACTTTATCTCGTCTCTGCATGTTGATTTGGTGGAGTGCTCCCCAAAGGCCTGTTTTAATTGTAAAGTGGGACATTTTCCCCGTGGCAAAAGCAGACTGAGGAAAAAAAAAAAAAAGAAATTGTGTGTGTTGGGATCTGATCACAAATCTTCTCTCATTTGCACCGTGTTTTGAGGTGGCCTGTTGTATCAGGTTATATCACTGAGCTATAAAAAAATAAATAAGTAGGGTATCATAGGAAAAGGTAGATAAAACTTCACTTCTCCCAGAAACTTCCTGTAAGTGGTGCTACTAATGACTAAATATTATGACACTGTTGCCTCAGTTGCCTTTGTTCTCTTAAGAGACTCTTGAAAGATGCTTTTGAGAGACACAATTATGTGTAAGTCAATGTTTATTTATATATCACATTTAAAAACTACTGCCCCAAAGTGCTGTACAGTGTTAATAAAACAGGATATCAGTAAAAACACAATGATTATTACAAATGAAACAACAAAACCTAGCTAAAACAGAAATCAAGTAAAAACAATGTTAAAAATATTAAACAGTAAGAAATGTCCAGCTCAGCTTGTGTTAAAAACCAATGCAAAAAAAAAAAAAAAGCGTTTGTAGCAGCAATTTGAAACTTTCAGTGGATGTAGCAGTTCCAATGTTTAGGTGGAGAGTTCCACAATTTGGGGCCTACTATGGCAAAAGCCCTGTCTCCTCTGGTTCTCGGTCTGGACCTCGGGCAGTCTAACAGCAACTGGTCTGAGGACCTCAGTGCTCTGACCGGAGTGTGCAAAGTCAGCATTTCACACAGATAAGAAGGTGCCAGATCATGAAGAGACTTGAAAACAAACACTGTCCAAAAACATGCATGTGTGTGTGTCTAAAGGCTCATTTATACTTCAGTCATACACACATCTGTCCGTCCCAAGTGTGTGTTATGTTAAATAACCTGTAGTTGACGAACACCAACAGTAACAAAGGCGTAAGAAAATAAGCAACAACCACAAGAAAAATGGCAACGCTGGAGGAGGTTTTTACACCAGATTTATTGAAAAATTGTCAAGACTGTTATGGTCCCTAGCCCTCTGTGTTTTTGTATTCTCCTCTCTTTGTCTGTCTGTCTCTGCTGTGGGCGTGGCTCCTCTCTGCTCCTGCTCCCGGGCTGGCTTGCACACCTGCAATCAATTTACTTACCTGCTGCACTACTTAAGCCCAGGCTCAACCATGAACAACATGCAAAAACCTAATTTTGGGCGGGGGACGGGGTAAAAAGGTGGGGGTCAGGAGGTGGAGTTAACGAGAAAGGAGCATCCTCAGATCAGTGACGGTGGAGAGGGTCTGAAGACGAGGACGCTTGGCCGGACACTGCTGGTTCTGGTCCTGGTTGTGGCGGCGCTTTCCCGGGACGTGCACACGGAGATCCTGGTTTGGGAAATGCAGACGAGGGCGCTTTGAAGAACTCTGAGGAACTTGGTTTGTTTTGCCCTGGACAAAAGACACAGGATTCAGTACACACAAAGTAAAACATGTCAAGCATTTGTTTATTTTAATTGTGTTGATTGTGTAATATTGTAATTTTTTGATTACTAGCACTAGTAGCATAATTACTACAACAAGTACTACTACCACTACTATTATTAATAATGCATGGGTCTTATATAGTACTTTTCCTGACACTCAAAGTACTGTGGCTGAAGAGTTTTGCCCAAAGACACAACGACAGTATGCAATGCTGGTAGCAGGGATTGATCTGCTAACCTTCCAGTTAGTGGGTGACCGGCCCTACCTACTGAGCTACTGTCGCCTCAGCAACAACTACTGTTATTACTACTACCACTACTACTTTTACATTCATTGCTATTACTCTCACCACTATTACCATTACTATAAATACTATCCACTTTGCTACTGAGATAAAAAAAAAAAAAGGACCTTTTAAGATCCTATGTTATTCTTTTTCAGGATTTTTGAATTTATTTTGGCCACCTTCGAATCAGTATTTCCCGTTTTAAAACTTAAACATTGTATATGTATGGAACAAGTCTTTTGGGGAGCTGTTATTTTGACTTTGCAGAGAACCCTTGGATTAGGTGTCTGCCTGTGCCTGACCCCTGCTGGCAACGCTGGGAACTGGACAGAGCATTACATGGCTTTTTAGCATGTTTCACTCTGTACTGATTCTAATCCATTTAAATGCTTGTCACTTTGAATGTAACTACTGAAATAAATGGACTTTTCATGATATTATTATTCACTGATGTATAAAGTTATCTTCATACCTGTTTGTTTTGGCGCTGCTCCTGGTTTTGTTCCGGTCTTGAGATCTCTCTGAGGACCTTCTTGACGACCTGCTGGATGTTGTCGAGGAACATTTCATTCCCATTTTGTGTAAAATGGACACCGTCCGGAACAAAAACTCCTTTATGAAAGAATCGGATGTTTTGGTGCTCGACTATGCCGCACTGGAGATTCTGAAGCACCTTCCTCATCTTCCTGTTCACCAGTTTTCGATCCTCGTTCATGCGTGGGCCGGACCCGTACCTCCAGCTCTGTCTTTCATGGAGGGAGGAGAACACCATCTTCATTTGGGGAAACTCCCTCTGCAGTCTCCTCATGTCCCGCTCCATCTGGGACACCAGCTCATTGGGGTCCACCAGCCCCAGGTCGTTACCTCCGGCGTGGAACACCAGGACGTCCGGAGCATTCTGGGAGGAGAGCTCCTTATAGAAACGAGGCAGGACGCCGTCCCATCCCATCCCGCCTTTTCCGAACCAGAAGACCTGAGCATCAAGACCAAAGTTGTCTCCATATTTCTTGAGGGCCACAGGTTCAGCTCGACGGATCTGACTGGCCCCGATGATCCAGATCTTGGCTGGACTCCTGTGATCCAGAGACACTGAAGCCTCTTGGATTTCTGTGGACAAAGGGACATGAGTTTAGACAAAAAAAGTGTAACAAATGGTAGAGTGACAGTAGCAGTGAGTACTCTCTAAACTTAACACCAATAAAGTTTTACCTTTACTCAAGTAACAGTTATTTGCATTCTTTTACTTCAACTTAATACCAGTAATTAAACTGTAATGTTAATAGATAGTAAAAGTGACTTTTTTACCTTTGTGGCTGTTGTCACTTTGTGCATGACTCTGCCTAAAGGACCTTTTCCTCTTTGGGAAATGTGAAACTCCAAAGTCCTGCAAACATGGAATGAAATAATCAGAATTCTTAAACTAAAACAGGCTTCAAATAAAAGACAAAAAAGTATGAATGGTATGAATTTATATGTATATTAATAACCTGTACGAACTAATGTTAATGCAAACAAGTACTTCTGACCATGACCTCATCTACGCACAGTAGCAGCACGATGCTAACTGTGCTAATTATACAAAAATGAAACATTTTCTTAGGTCTTTCAAAAGATTGAATGTAATTGCTGTATCAGAGACTTGGCTTGATGATGGCAAAGTGGCAGATGGATATGGACTTGAAGGATATGAGTTCTATACAACCAACAGAAATAACAAGAAAGGTGGAGGAGTGGCCCTGTATGTAGATCTAACGTTAAGTAGTAAAATTGTTACAAACCTCTCATATATTATTGAAAATATCTTGGACTGTGTAACCGTTGAAATTGAATTTGAAAATTCTAAAAATATAATTATTAGTTGTGTGTATAGACCACCCGGATCATCTCTTAGTTTTTTCAATGAAAATATAGCAGAACTGTTAAACAAAGTAAGTGCAGATAAAGTGCAAATTGTCTGTGGAGACTTTAATGTTGATTTAGTGAATCCAGCTGGCCTGAAGAGGACAACTGATTTTATAAATATAATGTATAGCAATAGTTTGTTTTCTGTTATTAATAAACCAAGCAGAATAACAATTGAAAGTGCAACACTTATAGATAATATATTTACCAATAGACTTGAGGAAAAAATAGTTGGGGGTCTATTAATTAGCGATATAAGTGACCATTTGCCTGTTTTTGCTGTGTTTCATAATCTTTTTAGAAGGAGAAATGAAACACAGATTACCCAATATAAATACATTAGACAAACAGCAGAATTAAGAAAGAATTACCTTAGTAAACAAAACTGGAGTGAAGTTTACGCAACAACTGATCCAAACAACACATATGATGCCTTTCTGCACAATTTTATTGAGCTGTATAATATCAGCTGTCCAGTGCAAAAAATCATACTGAATAAAAAGTCAGTGAAAAAGCCATGGATAACCAAAGGGATAGAAAATGCCTGTATAAAGAAAAATCTATTGTACAGAAGATTTTTAAAACTAAGGACTAAAGAAGATGAAGATAAATATAGGAAATATATGAAATGATATGAAAAATGAATAAGTAATATTAGGAATACTAAGAAGGAATAATATCATAAATTATTAGAACAACAAAAACAAAATATGCAAGGAACCTGGAAAGTGCTAAGAAAAATAATACGAAAATGCAATAATAAAGCGGAATGTCCAAGTTATTTCAGAAATGATAATGATGTCCAAATCACCAACACAAAAGACATAGTTAATGAATTTAATGACTATTTTGTAAATGTTGGATATAATTTAGCAAATAAAATTACAGACCCAAAAAATAAGGACAGGGTAAGTGATAATATGATTAAAAGAAATGTCAATACTATGTTTGTGTCTGATATTAAGAAAAATGAAATATTGGACATTGTTAAGGGTTTTAAAAATAAAATGTCTACAGTTTGGACAGAAATTGATATGGTATTAGTTAAAAATATAATTCAATACATAGTAGAACCACTTACTTACATCTTCAATCAATCATTCACAACTGGTATATTTCCTAAAAAAAATGAAGATTGCAAAAGTTATTCCAATTTATAAGAGTGGAGACCGTCATTTATACTCAAATTATAGACCTATTTCATTATTATCCCAATTTTCCAAAATATTAGAAAAACCTTTTGTTAAAAGACTAGATAATTTCATAGAAAAATATAATTTATTATGTGATGAACATTATGGTTTTAGGGTTGGCAGATCCACTTCAATGGCAGTTATTAATTTAACAGAAAACATAGCAAGTGCAATAGATAATAAGAAATATACAGTAGGTGTTTTTGTCGACTTGAAGAACGCTTTCGACACCATAAATCACACAGTACTAATGAATAAATTAGAAAAGTATGGATTTAGAGGACCTCCTTACTCATGGTTAGAAAGTTATCTTGAAAACAGGTATCAGTATGTACACTTTAATAATAAAAGGGTTACATGTGGGGTGCCCCAGGGTTCTGTGTTGGGTCCTCAGTTCTTTATTTTGTATGTAAATGATATGTGTAAAGTGTCAAATTTGTTAAAATGTGTTTTATTTGCTGATGACACGACTCTGTATTGCTCAGAGGAAAACCTGAACCAGCTTCTTACTGATGTAACGAGAGAACTGTATAGATTGAAAGTATGATTTGATCAAAATAAATTATCTTTAAACATAAGCAAAACCAAATATATTATATTTAGTAATAGACAAATTAAAGATAATTTGGATTTAACAATAAATGATGTGGTTTTAGAGAGAGTCAATGAAACAACACATAACTCATGTACAAACAAAAATGTCAAAAACAATTGCAATTGTCTCTAAATCTAAGTATATTTTAAACAAAACTACACTATATATGTTATATTGTTCTCTCATACAAACATATATGACCTACTGTGTTGAAGTGTGGGGGCACACAAACGCAACAAATACAAAACCAATTTTTATTTTACAGAAAAAAGCTATAAGGATCATCAACCATTCTGCTTATAATGAATCAACTAAACCAATATTTATTACATTTAAAGCATTCAAATTCTATGGTTTAGTTAGTCTTAGTACAGTATTGTTTATGTATAAAGTTAAAAAAAAGTTATTGCCAAATAATATTTTGTGTATGTTTGAAGACAGAGATAATAAATATGATCTGAGGGGAGAGGACATGTTTAAAAAACAGGCTGTTAGAACTAATGTAAAGAAAAACTGCATTTCTGTTAAAGGGGAAAATTTGTGGAATTCTGGGATTACAGATGAACTTAAGAGGAGCAATTCACTAATTTACTTTAAAAAACTATTCAAAAAATTCATTATAAACAACTATGAAAATGAAATTTGAGTTTTGTTGTTTGTTTTCTTTGTTGTTGTTTGTTTTATATTTATTTTTTCGTATGTTTGATCTTCTGTCAAAGAATGAAGTGATATTTTTCTTAAAAAAAAAAAATTGTCTAGATATCACCTGGTAGATGTAGTAAAGTAAATAGGGTAGGCGTAATAAGCTGTGGCTTCAGCCTACACCTTTTCGGTTGTAATGTTATTGTTTTTCTCTTTGTATATATGTACTGTATCTGTATATGTATTACAAAGTGTATTAGTACAACTATTATAGTTTTATGTGACCGAAATAAACTTAAACTTAAAATAAAAAAATAAAAAAATGCTAGCGGAGCTCACACTTTACGATAAACCAATCTTAGCATTAGAAAATACATTAAAGCCTTAAATACAGTTTCACAGACGTATTAACTTTATAGTTGGGCTAAAAGGCACATTTAATGTTATTGTAATAGCACACCTGAAAAGGGGGATATTTATGAGAAAGAATGCACTGACACAAATTCTCTTCTTGCCACGTTTGTAATGACTGAACAGACGTCGTGCATTGACCCATAAGTATTGTGCGTTCCCTGCTGGACTCATCTGGTAACTGCACAATTAACACATTTTCAGCTGGTTACAAAGGCAGCTATATTTTATATAAGTGACACTCAACTATGAATATCAGAGCAGAAGACACTAACATGTGGACAAGTGTAGAACCATATGGTTAATACTAGTACTACTACTACTCACTAGTAGTTTTTTAAACAAAGCACACTTGGATAAATGACTTCTGTAACAGTATGTAGTCACTGTCCACCTCTTACAGAGCTCAAACTTGTGTAATTATGTGTTGCCACCACCGTGTGTCGCCATTGCTTTATATTTTTTATAAAAGGATTCCTGTTACAGTGTGCAACTTTTATTTTCAGACCCATTGCATGATGGGATATCTTGGAAGGCTTTATTTATGACATTTTCTATTACAGTGAAAAATAACATGGACATAATTTGGATGCATATAATGTTTGTTTATTTGTTGTTTATGTAGGGATCTGTCCACTAGTGGCTGGTGCTGAAACAACAGTGGCTCATAGAGAACGTGTCTGACAACTGATACTGTAACAATGGCCAATAATGTATCAGGTTTTAAATGTAATAAAACCAATAACATAATAACTTGTGTAATAGTGTAATAGGTTTATATGATTTTGGCATTAAAAAAATCTGTGAAAAATGTAATAATTGCAGCCTATAATGAAACAATATATCTTTTTTTTTTTTTTTTTTTCAGTTTTGTGCAGTTTGTTCATCAGAAATAGGTTTAATGGATGGCATAGTTATTTTTGATTGTGAGAGCCAGTTTTGAGATTTTTTTCTTCTACTCAGAATATTGTTAATTTGCTTGGGTACTTGTAGTCATCCCAGTGATCTAAATCACAACAAAAAACATTTAAAAATAAATCATCTGGACGGGGTTTGTAGAGTTTTAGAAGTTTTGTCTCTTATCCAGGACTTTTTTATGCCAAAATTATTACTGGTCAAAGATTTCATTATTAGTTGTTACAAATGTGGAAAAGTAAGTTATTATTATTGTGCTGTATTACATTTATTTTCAACTGGTGTGATTGTGGGACCCAATTCTTACCCTGATCATTTTAATGTGTCCAACTTTTTACCAAACCAAATATTGTTGTATAACTAGATATCTAAGTGAGCCGAAATTCCCATCACTAGTCACTAAAGTCCTGTCTCATGACCATATATGGAGTTTAAAGGGAGTTTCCTGTCCTAATACATAGTAACTCTATGTAAATGCCATGTTAATGAGGAGTGGGGTGGTCGTGGAGTCGCTGCAGTTACGAGCTCCACTGAGAAGAATCTGGGAGCTTGAGAACGTGTCATGAATCCTACAGAGAGTTTTCTTGAGCAGTTCTTAGAAGAGGTACTTAGGAAACTTTTCTAAGAGAACATTCATGAATGAGACCCAATGCCTGTCTGAGAGAAAAAAACTCAGGAAAAGTTAGTTTCCCATCATCCCACACTGTAGAGACAAAAAATGACTGAGTTGTGTGCATACATAAGATGGTTATATACATAGTCAGCAATAACACGCCGTGTGTCACCACTGTTGAGCTGTGTAGACAGATCATCCATGGAAAAGTTGTAAAAGCAGGGAAGACAAAATCCCACCCTGACAATGATGCACACAAAATGTGCAGTCACATTTTATGTTTTGTTTGTTTAGCTTTGCTTACAACGTTTGGTAGAACTTTATCTGAAACTAAAATCTTCATTTCATGAAGTGTTAATGTGTCTCTGTTTGAATTTGAGGTGCTTTGTGATTTGGGGGTGCGCCACAAGAGGTGTAGTGAGGATGCAGCGGGCCTGGGTCTCGTGCGGCCTCCTCATTCTGTGAAGCCAGACTGCACCAAACCAAAGCTCACTGCCTGTGGTCTCTTTATTTTTCTGTTTATTCAGGGTTTCTTCTGTGTGGGTCTGCTGCTCCTAGACCGGACCTGTAACACAAACACCATTACTAACCTTGAAAGAGTCAGAGACAGAGTCACCCCATTTTACCTGCATGGTTTGCTGTTAATACCAAAATATGAGCACTCTTATAAAGTATCCATGGAGCCATGGTTTAGCTCATTTATTAAACAATTTCTGATGATAAATCCTATGAAATGCTTTAGATGCATCCAAGAAGCACATAAACATTGCTGAGCCCTGGTTATGACACTTATCCAGTACTTCCTTTAAGGCAGAGGTCGTTAATAGGCGGACCGCGGTCCCAATCCGGACACAGATGCCGAACCTCTGTCCCACTCCGCGGACCCGAACCCGTTCAGCCTGTTCACTCCCCGGGAGCGCAGCGGCGCCTTTCCCAGAGCGCGTCAACAATATCGTATCCTGGTGCTTTAAAACTTTAACATGAACAGTGCGGGGTTAAATCAGCTGTGTTTTCTGTTACTGTCCAACAAAATGAGAGGAGTAGGTCCAGACTGAGTGCGGAGGGACAGGACTGATCTGTTGACAACAGACTTAAGTTTTGTTTTTACGGAGCAGCGAGAGAGGAGGCGACACAGGCTGTGAGCGGCTCTCCCCTCTCGGTGTCTCTCTGTCCCACAGCTCACCCCTCTCCTCTCGGTGTCTGTCCCTCTGTCCCACAGAGGACAGAGCTGCTCATATCCAGCAGAGAATTAAGAGGAAACCTGTGTTTTGAGGGGCAGTACGTTCCACTTTAGTTTTAATGGGTGAATCGTCTCCTGCGTAAAAGCAGACAGAAAATCTTGCGTGTGACGCTATCAACCAATCAGATCTGAGGATTTGGAAACATATGGAGCGGTGACTGTGAGACAGACAGCGGAGAAATGAGAGAGACAGATGTAGAAAGGAACAGAGGTCAGCTCTAAACTCCTCTGTCTCCTGTGTTCTGAGCCAAGGACCATTATAAAAGCATTTTGTTTGATATTTTTTAACTGTATTTGATTAACATAAGAAAAAAAATACTTTTTTTTTTTATTATTTGATATCTCCTAGTTTTAAACTAATGCTTATGTTAGCAAAATGCTATTGCCATAATGTAGACACTGATGTAACTACAATGATTTTATTTATTTATTTTTGAGGTACAAATCAACATTGTGATGCACCGGACTTTTGCGCGAGAAAAATTTCACCAATTGGACCTCGGTGAATTTTAATTGGTGACCCCTGCTTTAAGGCATAAATACACACGTCAGTTCAATGCTCATGTTTAAATCCAAATTGATGAGCACATGTGAACAGATAGGATTCAAGTCTATTGAGGATAATTCCCTCAAACACCAATAGTTCTTCATACTGCTGAGTTTGCCAGCTTTATCTTTAATCACTGGTACAAGTCCAACTGACCAGAGGGAACTGTAAAACAGAGAGCCAATAGGAGATCCAGTTTTCTGCTTTTGAATTTCAGAGGTTCAGAGGTTATGTTATCTAAGCCACATGACTTGTTATTCTTCAGTTTTGAAACTGTATCAAAAACCTCTTGTGGTGTAATCATCACCCCCTCGTTGTTTCCTGGCCTCAACTGAAGTTAAATCACTTTTGTTACGATTAAACAAGTCATAGTAATATTTCTGCCAAAGCTGACAAATATGATCTGAGCCACTCACCTCATTAAAAATAAAAGGGAGAGAGGTTCTACAATTATTCAACATTCTGGCCTCTTTCCAGAAGTCATTATAAGTATTGTTTTGCAATTTGAAAGCCAGAGATTCTGCTCTCAGACGATTCTTGTTCCTCTTAATATATCTAAGAGCACATTTAAACTTAGAATTTGCATGTTTCTTATATTCAGCTTCGACAACAGACAGTTTAGGAATGTTATTCAAGTTCCAGTGAATAACGAGTGGCATGTGATCAGACGTGGCCAAATCATATCTAACCTGTTTAGTAGCAACAGAGGCCTGTGCATCAGCTGAGCTTAAACAGTGGTCAGACCATGATGTAGTGTGCCAGGCCTCACTAACATAAGTATAGCTCTCATCAGGCAACAGCTCACGACTGGATAGTACAATGAATGAAGGAATGAATGAATGAATGTTTACAGTTCTTCTGCAACACATAAACAGTTGAGCTTTTTTAATTTGACAATTAGAGAGTAGTAGGCTAAATGTGTTACTGTTTATATCAAAATTGTATAAGTCTCTACTGCTTCATTTACAGAAAGAGCTGCAGGAAATGTCACATTTGTAGAATACACATATCATTGGTCAGAGTAGAAATCCTGTGGCTCCAAGTGGACGTCCATTCCTTATGTATTATACCATTCCTCATCTTTTTGGAGGGCATGAGTCTGTAAAAGAGCTCCTACAGGAAGCAGCGGATGTTTGTAAAGACCAACGCCAACAGAGAAGACCTTATCCCTGTGACCAAACAGCATTTGACTTGTGTTGCATTGCTATGACCGAAAACAAGCAAACTTCAGCCACTGCTGCAAATGAAGCCATAGAGTTGTATCTATTTCTGAGAACATGCTGTACATACATAACAATCTATAAAACATGATCACAGTTGGATTTCACAAATGGTTGTTTACATTTTTTCTGTTATTTGCCTGCCTTGATGGACATTATAACTCATTGACAGATGAGGACCTTAAGAATATTTTTCTAAAGAAGTTTTTACTTATGTACTTAAAATTTATCCCTTCAAAATACTTTGTTCTCTTTGTTTTTCCTTTGTAATTATTAGGATTTGTTCATTTTGGGTGTAAGCATCAAAGAGGATGATGATTCAGAAGTATAATCAAGTCAGAAGGTTTATTTTAGTATCACACAGGTAAGGTAACAACAGCTGTGCCCCGCTGAAAGGGATAGGGTGAGCAAGCCGTCCAAAAAGTAGTGATCACAGTTTTTATACTATGTATATGACAATGTATGACGATTTCTGCATATCATTAAAATGTTTTCTTCAAGAAACTCCTGTGCCTCGACCAGGCCAGAGTTTTCATTACTGCGGTACGTAATCTTCGTGATCTTCAGGAGCGTCCCACGCAACGGCAGGGCCGTGGGAGCCCCCACCTGTAACCTTGAGTTTCCTAACTTTGTAACCAGCTCATTATTGTGCACTTTTGCAAATGCACAATGTACCTAATCGCATAGTGACCTTTAGAGTGAAAGGAGAAAAACATCCTTTAGAATCAAAATATTCTTACTAATATTGAAGCGTTTATTAACCTTAGCAATAGAAATATTCAACATAATGGACGTCAGGACTTAATGCCTCTTTTGTTTAACTAAATACTCTGTAGGAAACAAATGGCTGGTTGAGATTTTGTATGAAGTGGAGTTAGGCTCAGAGCTGTGAGTGGATGAGGTGAGGACCTGTATTAGAACAGGACAGTGAAAGCTCAGAAGAGCATGAGTCAGCTTGGGACGCAACAGTGCAGTCAATACTGCAGCACTGAGCGTCCATTATGGAAAAACAACTGAGTGTAACTTTGGCTGCTTTTTAGTTGAAGCTGTATGTGTCTCTGTGTGGACAAACAGACGCCCTCCACCACCACCGCATGCCCCACACTCACACAGCCCTCACACAAATGGTTTTACACATGGATCTGGGAGGGTTACATTACTTTACATAGACTTACATTCATTTAATGGAGACTTATCTTGAACATAATTGTAATTATACTGGGCTAACCCCACCTGAGCCCCAACTAACCCTTAACTAAACCCTAAAACCTGTTTATGATTTAATATTGAAAGATTTTATACATTTTTATATATTACATATTACTTTTTCTGTAATTACACTAAAAATAAACATGCTCCTCCAAGCCTCAAGTTGCAGTAACATGTTACTTGCAACCTTTAAAAAAAAAAAAAAAGTTTGTGTGTCCAGGAGGATAGAGCAGTCCTCCACAGCCTTGGGTCCAGCTGATTCAGAGGCCTGACTGTGACAAGACAGGCATCGTAGATTACAGCTGACACATTATTTACATGGACTATATGAATGGAATAGAAATCCTGTGATATTTATTTATTTGGGGAGCATGCTGGCAGAGTGGTTAGCATTTGTGCCTCTCAGTAAGAAGGTTGTGTGTTGGGTCCTGGATCCAGAGCAGTCCCAGTCTGAGTGGAGTCCTCCTTGTGCTACAGTGGGTGTGCCTCAGTGACTCTGGCTTCCTCCCATCGTTCACACACATGAACGTGTTTGATGAAGTGGTGAATTGAATGAATACTTGTGAGAGTGAATGGTTGTCGGTCTGTGTCAGACTAACTGCTCAAGCTGCCCAACCCCATACGCTAGAAGTGGAAGAATATGAATATGACATTGTTTACATGACATTGTTTATAATAAGAACTGTTATAATCTATCCTTATTTTCCATTTTCCATAAAGTTTTCCAAAATGACATTTTTATTAACAAATAGTCAGCATAAATGTTTCCATCTGGGAGCTAGGAGGATGTGTGAGGAATGTTCCACATATTGTGCCAGTCTTCTGAAACTTGTACATTCATCTTCTTTTAAGATGTTTTGATCTGATTATTTAATATGATCCTATATTTCTTTTTAATACTTGTACTGTGTTAATCCAGTGAATTAAGATCATACCATAAACTAACCAAAAATATAATCAGACTTAGAAATACAAATAAACAAGGAAAAGTTTGTAATTACAACTGACAGCAATTTATTTTCATAGTTGAGATGTTGTTTTAAAGATTTAGATTGAGTGTTGTAATCTTCTGAGTTGTCTTCTGTCTTCCTTCATCTGTCACATGTTGTTCTTGTTCTTGTATCATCAGGAGACGCTGATGCAGTGTCTTCCTCTGTTCTTTTGGTCTCCTTTATTAGATCCACAGGACCATTTGAAGTACTCAGGTATTAACCGCTTTATCAGCAACTGCAAAGTAAACATCAGCAGGATCACATTAGAACTATAGTACAATGATACGTTTAGATAAAAAGCTTTAAATGTATCTGTGTCAGTCAGAAGCTCACCAGTGCTCTGTGGTTTCTGTGCTTCCTTCTTCTTTAGCAGACAGGGACTTCATCAGAAAAGGTGTTTTACTGTGGGTCTCCTTCATAAACAAAGAGAATGTGTGATTAAACTGCTACATCAGTGTTACAGCAGAGGTTATATATATAAGGTACAACTTATTCTCACTTGTGTCGAGTGAAGCTCTGTTGTTTTGGACCAGGACTTTTTATCCTCTTCACCTGACCAGGACGACACTGTGGACAGGTCACACATGTGAGGCACATTTTGGGTGAAAAACACTTAATACTGATATCTTAACACTTCTTATCTACAGATAAGTACTTACAGAGACGAGGGACATCAGAGCTGACTGTGGTTCCTGTGGATCTTTCTTTCTATTCTTTAGCAGACGGACTTCATCAGAAAAGGTCTTTTCAGTTCTCTTTAGAAAACACATCTCAGGAGTTGGAAGACTTCTCTAAAGAAATATATCATGTTAGAAGCAATTTATTAGATAAATGTTCACCAAAAAAAAAAGTTTTTTACTTTCTTACTAGTGTTCTTATCAGTTTCCTGAGGATCTTCTGACTTCAGCAGACTTCAGCGGGAAAGTTGGCTTGGATTTCCTTCATAAAAATAACAAAAAAATAATTAAAATAATAAATCAAATTAAACTGGTACATGGGTCTAAGATGACACAGATTAGAGATGGAGGATCTTCTCACTTGTTTTGCATGCTGTTTTTTTTTGGATCAGGACTCTCTCTGGTGGGCTTTATCCACAACACTGTGGTCAGGTCACACTCTGGAATTAAAATGGTCTTTGTTAAATTTTCAGTGATAAAAGTGTGAATACTTTTTGAGAAAAATTGTTTGAATGGGCACAGAGGTTTTGAGAGCAACAGCAGCAACAGAATGGAACACAGCTCTAAAGACATACTATACTATAATGACAGAAATAATTCAGCAGGAGAAAATACACAAAAGCAAGTTATACCAAAGAATGACTTGTAGTAATCAAAGGTTTTTGTCTCACCAGAGTTCAGCAGTTCCTGTGGCTCCTGTGGAGCAGGGTTCTTCTCACATTAAGGACTTCATCAGGAGAGACATCAGTGGAACAGCCATGGGATTAGAGGATCCTCTGCCTTGTGTGGAGTGAAGCTCTGTTTTCAGGATCAGGACGTCCTCTGGTGGGTCTTATCCTCTTGTATGACGGGTCACACTCTGGGACACTCTGTGTATTACTAAATCCTGACCAGGACAGGATACAGAACAGGACAGAATGGGACACATCTCTGGAGACATCTATAACAACAGAAATACTTCATTAGACAGTGTGTTAGTGTCAAAACTGAAAAAGGACATGTCTTACCTTCATCTTCAACAGGAGGGTAGGGGGTCACTGCTGCCTGGCTTTACATTCAGGGGACAGCCTCCAAATCTGTGCCCCACTTTTTATGGGAACAACATCAACTGCAAATTTAAAAGCTTTCCATAAACTGCTATGGGAAGTGCAAAAATACTGTAAATACTTACCTGGTGAAAGCCAATTTACGTTTTAATATATGATGTTACTTACCTCATAACAATGTTGTTGTTTTTTTTTGTTTTTTTGTTTTTGTTTCTGATGTTATTATTATATAATAACAACGCACAAATACAACATAAACAGGAGAAGTAGGGATTGTCCCACCAACCATTAAGTTAGTGGACAAACCCATATCTCCTGGTCCTAGAACTCAGTATAAAACTAACTATGGGAGAGAAGAATGAGCTGTTTATAACACTTCACTCAAAGTAACTATGTACAATCTCCAGTGATAGAGGAGAGAGTAAAATAAAGGCTACTATGTAATATAAGGCACAAGTTTGTAAAGTTAATAAAAATATCTTTAAGCTATCCAACCTTATCATATGGACAAGATTGAAATCTTTACTAAATACAGCCATTAATGCTGATAAATGTGTTTAATGAGTGTTATTTAATGTCATTAAATAATTACATAGTATTCCTTATCTTATATTTTAACTATATTCTATAAATGATATATAAAACTACAGTGAAGGAGAGGGGATCGCACCACCAACCCTCCAGTTAGTGGACGACCCCCTCTACCTTCTCACCTCTAACCCTCCTATGCCCAGTGCAGAAGAAATAAAGTATTAACTTAAACCTAAAGGCCAGGTGTACTATGCAGGAAATTCTCAGGAGAAAATGAGACAAAACTGTCAGCTTTTAGTTTCCAGATTAACTCTAGCTTTTAAATCGAATTTAGTCATTTGACTAAATTCACATTTATTGATTTCTTCTTGCTATAAATGTTTTGATATCAATTCAGTTTGTTGAAATCCTGCATAGTATTCCTTGCTTTTTAATTTTTTTTTTTTTTTTACACACACACACACACACAGCTACTACTAGTAAAATGTAAATGTAATAATAAATGGAAAGAGTAAAAAACTCTAAGATAAAATCGGCGCTGGTTAAAAGATGGTAAATTTTGGCAACATGACGTTGCCATGCGCAGAGACTCAGAGACTGAACTCAGTCGGAGTCGGAGTCGTGGAGGTCCTGGAGCAGGTGGGGGGAGAGGGCCAAGCCGGACGTCCCAGCAGAAGTGGACGGGGATGGGTCGTCGGGGCTGTCCTCAGAGTCGGAAGAGCGCGGCCTCTTGGAGCTGGGGCCTTCCTCCTCATCGTCATCCCTGGCACGCTTGGATCCACCGAAGGGCAGAAAGGCAGGAGGAGGACTGGGAGGAGCATCCAGAATGGGAGAGGAGGACGCAAGGAGGTGAGGCGCAGCAGGAGAGGGGTGACGAAGGTCCCAAGAGCTGAGCGACTCCTCGAAGAACCCCTGGATGAACCTGAACGCCGGAGAAGGGCTCTCTGCTCGCTGCTGAGGATCGGGGGTCGGGGGACGACCCACCTGGTCCACAGCTTGAGCAGGAGGGGCCTCCTGGCGCCAGCCGCGCCAAAACTCCTCCGGAGGAAAACGCTGGTCGTCTTCTTCACCCTCCTCATCATCTTCTTCCTCCTCGTCCGAGTCTTCATCCTGCTCCTCCTCTTCCTCTTCATCAGGCGGCGCGACCCAGCGGCCCAACAACCAGGGAACACCTACCTCCCACTCACCGAGGTCTTCCTCGTCCGAGGAGACGTCCACAGGAGGGTCATCTTCCCAAGCAGCAGCAGCAGCAGCAACCAGCAGGTCCTCAGCCACTGTAACACACTTTATTACATTAATAACTTGGATTCTTATTGTCTTTGAAATAAATGGCAGATAGGGCAGACACAAGTCTACATAATAGTAGTACTTAGGCCAACTTCAGCATAAGCAGATACAGTACAGTACATTGGTAGTGTGTGTAGTAAATAATAATCAACAATGTACAATATGTAGCCTACTGTTTAATAAAACAGATAAAGGTAAAGGGTTTAGGTCTAAATATACAGCTGTGCCTTTTATTGCACAGAGTTGAGTTGAGCCTGGCTTCTCCTGCATTAACCTGCTGCACCTGACACTGAGCTCCTGACTAAACTCAGCTTAAGCTTTACCACCCTGATCTCTATGGAGATAAATGTACATTCAACATTTATTTGTAAACATTCTACCCTAGAATGTCTGGCTGGGCGCCATCTTTTTTTTTCAAAATATCACTGAAATATTTGAGAAATTCGACGCCCAGAAAATAAACTTCCATCGTTTTCCAACATATTTCATTATAAATTTAAACGTAGCACTCCTACTGATATATTTAGGCCGTTTTTATTAAATATTGATTATGTCACATAAAGAAATTGTCGAGTGAAAATCACTATCTATCAAATGAATGCATTTCTTCAACTTGATCGTTTTACTAACGTTTGACCAATGATTTGTAGGAACAGATTAACTCCTCTACTGACAAAACAAATGTTATTTTAATTAACTCATAAAGTATTTAGGCTACTTCATTATTATTCATTAATATTTATTTGGTTTATTTTACCTCCACGGGGAAGATCCGGGAAGTTGGGGACCGGGGGGTCGAAGAACGAAGGAGCCATCTCTCAAAGTTGTTCAGCAAATCTTCAAAGTAATAACAAAATATTAGAAAGTGTGTATTAAAAGTTGATTTTACCAACAGGTCACATGTGGCGTTTCAGTCTCAAATAGAAATAAATATGATGAATATCACGGTCACGTACCAGTATCCCACTCGAGTTCAAGTGAAAAGAAAGAATTTCTGAGCGCAGCGCCTTTTATAGTCCGCACCTGGACGTTCTGTTGCCATGCCACCGACGCACGCACGTGAACGTGAGGGCTTAACGTCTTTAATTCATATCCAAACTTCTGTCTGCAGCCTAGCTATTAATATTTGTGTAAGAGAGGCTGAGGCCTTCATGAAGACTCTCCCTAATGTAGGCTGGAAGCACGGGGCGCATTTGTAAAATGTACACAAAATAAAAATAATATTATATTATATATTGCTACATTTAGCTGAAATGATGTTTAAAACACAAGTCTTCACGCCAAGTGTTCAGGTCAGCTACTTCCAAAGTAAAAGCAAATGCTGCGCGGTTTGTTACTGTTACTGTCTGCTTCTCTGCATAACCTTATTAAAATGCTTGTAGACACTAAAGTGTGTGTGTCTTGACTCTCATAAATATAATATTTGGTTTGTGAGTGAGCATGTCTTGTTAAAATGACAGTAAACTGCGCAGAAACCCGTGCCTAAAAGGAGACGTGTCGTGTGTAGCCACAAACATTTCTGCAAGAAATGTGGACTACCAGCAGATGATTTCATTCATTGCATGGTCTGTGAGAGCTTTTAAAAATAAAAGGTTGTAAAAGTGAAAACTACAGGCTACGTTTAATCTAGAAAGTCATCCACTATAATGACGCAAATCCAGGTCAGGCTATTTTCTATGGAACAAAGAAATGAACCCCAGGCGTCAATCTTTCCTCCACTCGGTTACGCACTGATACAGCAGGCTGCACGTGCAGCTCAAAAGTCCAACTCATTTAGTTTCACTACAGAGTGAAATCTTTCACTTCTTTTAAAGAAGAAAGAAGGCCTTCAGTGTGAGTTATTTAGACAGAAGCTTATCAACGCTTCTACCTGTGCGCAGCCTTCAGAACCCGGAGAGCACATGGAGAGAAGGATCAGCACCCTGGACAGCACCAAAGCTTTGTACTGACTCAGCAGGACACAGCTGCACCCAACACAACATCTAACTTTACTATATTTACTACAAGTCATGCTTTTATTCAGTGGCTCAATTGAAAAAGTCACCCTCATATATTAGTCTACAGTTTCAGTCATTGGCCTCTAGTTTTTTTGTTTGTTTTGTTTTGTTTTTGCATTTTACTAATTAAGTACTTAGTACTGCGTGAATCCAAAAAGCACACAGCAGGCGGAGAGAAAAAATGCCTGTGCTTCAATTCATTCATCTTTTAGTTCGTCAAATTTAATAGTAATAATTTTTCAAGAGTAAAAATGTGTTTGTAGGACTAACGCTGTCAGAACAGAATATTTATAGTCCTTGGTTAGAATACTCTGCGTCTTTACGCACTGGAGCATCCCTTGTGTTTGTGCTGTGTTTAACTGTATAATGTTACACCAACAACGAGGACGAGATACAGTATTTGTGTTCTCATAATCGCTGCTCATTTGTGCACTTTATTATCCGACTTTATTACTTTTATTTGACTTGTTTAGTTCTGGAGAGAACGAGGTGTGCGCTCTGAGCGCCTACAGCGCGCTAACATCCAGACAGTTTTAGCACAAGAAGAATCAGACACAGAACAGATGCGGCCACAGGCCAACTCCTGGCACAAGTCCGCGTGCGTGGATCCCATGAGGAGCGACCCTCTCACCTGTCCAGTTCTTACGCAGTTCTTCTAGTGCCTCACATCGCGGCAATTTCCAGGAATAATAAGTGCTACGCTATAGCAGCGTCAGTGCTGGTTTGAGTTCTCAAGCCGAGTGAACTGTGGTGCGTACTGAAGGCTGGAGGCGCATCCTCCGGCGCCACGCACAGCGCTCTGGCACACGCTGAATGCGCCGAAAAGAAGGCTGGGGGCGCTTCGCCGTGGCCCGCCGGCTCACGAGAACCCATGGTCTGTAAGTCTGCAGAAGGCAAAATATTTAGTAGGCTACAACATGCAATACATTCACAGATGGGCTGTAGTTGGTGTGTTGGTTTAAAAAAAATATATGCCCCACCAGAGCAAATGTCAAACTACGCCTATGGTTTCAGCCTATGCAGAGTCAACTATTACAGGTTCTATTTTTTAAATTTAGTGAGTAAAAGGACTTTTCAGGTTGCTATTTTAATTCTAGGTGTGCCCCGTAATACAACTTTGTAATGGGTTTTGGATGGACTTCAGATAGAATACTGCTGTGTGGGTAAATAAATGGACACTTGCTCTAAGCCCTGAATTAATTTTGTAAAGTCTATGGGATAAAATGAGTAGACTCAAACTGAGATCATGTCTGAGGAACGTTTAATAAAGTCTGGGAACTACAGCAGTGTAAGTTAAGAAAAAGTTGACCCTAGTTTATGAGATCTGAGTCTGATATGGTTCATAGCTCTCGCAATAACACTTCGAACATAAACAAAATGTGTTCATTATCTCAAAAATGGAAGAACGCCATAACACATCAAACTGAGTGAACTGACTGGTTTTGTAAAGAGATGAAAACTTGTTTGATCCATTTCTTGGTACACAGCAGACTACTGACAAGTAAACACTGCCCTCTAGTGTCAGTATGAGACTATGCACGGTAAGGCTGTATAACGCTGGGCTTTCATTGCAACCTTTACACCAAAATCATTCAGGGGACCATATTGGAAGACATTAAATGAAGGGAAATGGTGTTTAAACAGATATTAATGTAGCACGTTGTTAGACTGACCTGTCTCATTTTAGGTTTTATTGTGCAGCCATTTGAGCATCATGTCTACATATTGAGGTAATGTCCCAGGGAAGCTTGTAAAAAGTGAGAAAATAACAACACCACATATAGCTGGACAGAGTTCAGTAGCTATGAAAGCGAGAGCCTTACTGGAAGCTGCACAGTTAAACAAAAACTGCCCAAAAGTAAGATGCGTATTCCTTGTGTAAAATGTAAAATAAAGATTTATGGGCGTCCTATTTTGCTGGGTTATGGTTGGTGTGTTGCTGCCCCTGTGTTTCAGGAAAGACCTATCCATGGTGCTGTGGGTTGGTATTGGCCTGTTGGATTCTGATGAGAAAAAGCAGACTGAGAAAAAAAAAAAAAATGTGTTTTTGGGATCAAATTTATTGAGTCTGTCCCTCTTTGTTTCACCACAATTGCAAGTAGGTTAGTAGGTTAAATCACTGAGCTATAAAAAGAAAAACATCCAAAAATAAGTAGGGTATCTCAGAAAAGGTAGATATTAAAGAAAGAATTTCAAAAAGCCTGATTAAGCATAATATGGCCCCATACATGTCCTATTCCTATGGATGTGTTAAATCAGCGTGACCCTTTCTACAGTTAGTGTTCTGTCTATATTCAGAGAGTTGCTTATTTCACTCTCTTTCACTCTGTTATTGAGGACTATTTTTCCAAGTTTATCTATCTTTATGAAAAGTGGTCTTTGACATACCCTATACTCATGCTGACTTCCCTCTACTCTGGTGCGGAGGCTGGAAGTGTCCTTTGCAAACACCAGGCAGAATTCCTCCATGATAGACTGAAACTCTACACATTTGGACTTCTTGCCGGGCACCCCTCTTGTGCCCGCCCTTACCCCACTCCTGATTCTATTTCACCTCAAGAGGAAGATTTGCCTGCTGTGGGTCCTAAGGATGAGTATGACGTGTTGTCACAAATGGACAGCCCACCACTTACTATGTCATGTGTGAGTAAGACCAGGGGTGAAAGTAGATTTTTGCTTATGCCGGTACTATAACAAATTACGCCTACATATATATTTTTAATAGCAGAAAAAGCAGATACGCGGTTGAGAATGAATCTTGACTATAAATAAAAAATATAGACATGGCTTATACGGGGTTTGACAACAAATCAAACATACCCTATAAAGGTCAAGGCCCCAAACAAACTGGATGCGTAACTGCAGCGTGGTGACAGCGTCAGGGAACCGTTTTCACTTCAGCCCCAGCTCAGCAGATCAGAGAGGCCGCACTGCCTGCGTGAGACGCGAGGCTCGACGGACGTCAAACGGGGCTGTGACACAACTCTCCTAGAAAATCAAACCCACGCCGAATTTTGATGGTGGCTGGCACTGGGCCCCGTTTTTCACCCAAAATACACACAAAATTAGGATAAATTGTTATATTTTGGCAACTACAATGAGCATTACCCATACCTGATGAATTTTGTGAATGGGAGATTTCTGGCTCTGATGGACTATGAACGCGAACTTTCACTTGTATTGTAAAATACAAGTGGAATGTCCAGTCTACAGAGAGTAAACATACGTCTCTTTATTCAAATATAGTCACCATAGGTCTGTTATATGTGGCTGTGCTCTCATATTGACTTCTGAATGGCTTTTCTGTAGAGAAGGGCCTGCCAGCAGTGAGTTGCTCACGCAGCCGTGTGTACAACCTCACGTTGCAGCGACGCAGCTGTGATGCCAGTACACTCGCTGCTGCGCCCGACACAGCCCGTGTGTTTGGGGCCCAATACACACCGGACGCGCAGATGCGCCTCAAAAAATACGCCCCTATTGTTTTCTATGAGAGCCCTCACACCGGCGCGTGGCGGTGGCTGAAAACATATGACCCCTGTACTTCTGCAGTAACACAATACTTCTGCAGTAACACAGTACTTCTGCAGTAACAAAGTACTTCTGCAGTAACAAGGATGGTTCTCTGCTCCGTGTGACACAGACACACAGCTGTAAACACTGAGGGACAGGGACTGCTAACTGCTAAAACTCATTAATAGAACAGCTCAGTCTGTCCTCACACGGCCTGGACGACTTCTGTCACTTTGTCCGGTTATTGACAGATAAAATACATATTTTAAACCCCGTGTTGTTTATGTTAAAGCCTTTGCAAGTGTGCGTTGGGCTTAAGACGCGCATGCTCAATACGTTTGTTTAAGGAAGCGAGACAATCAGTGAATGATGAGAGGGGAGAGGGACATTCTGTGCATTAAATCACATCACAGAGCGATCATAAACCACTAAAAAACACACAGACACATATATGATGAGATAAAGCACTGCCTGGTTCACATGCTTTAGCGTCAGATTTGTTTTACTCTCATATGAGCGACCGCGGTCCGCGGCTGCTTTCTAATGTGTGTTAAAGCAGCAAAGACCGACAGCTGATCTCCTTTCACCCCTGAGTAAGACTCTAAGGCACCTGCCCCTTTTGCCCCTTGCCTTTTTTTTTTTTTTTTTTTTTTTTGTGGCTTTAAGCCCTCTTGTGGATCTTCATAAGAACATTTATTCATTCATTAATTATTAATAGTTTGAAATAAATGACATCACACGGCCGCCAGCACCAGTGACCTTTAACCTTTTGTCTCCGTGAGTTGGCAGCTGTCACGTGCCCCTCCCGCAGCTGAAAACAGAGGAGAAAGAGTGGTCTGCGGAGCCAATAAAGAGGGCTGTTATCATTTTTTGGTCCCGATTCAAGAACTTAAAACACAGTATAATCACTGGGGATGAAAGAACCGGTGAGTGAGCTGTTTGTGTCGCGAGATTTGTAAGACAAAGCCATGAAAGTATTATGCAGGCACGTTAGATAATTTCTGTTTAAATACGGAGCTTTTTACCGCTACTTGCTAACCACCTAGATATTTACAAAATGCTTCCATAAAATGCTTTGTGATTGTTGTTAGCATAAAATCTTTTTATTTTTAGACCGGGTTGCTTATAAATTGAAAATGTGATGTCCCAAATTCTTGTTCCCACATAACTTATTTAATTTATTACTAAAATGTCTAAGGACTTCCTCATAGCGCTGGGAATAATACTCATCTTGTCAGAGCATGGATAAAATTACATTATTTAGTTTAGTGTCATGCAGTGTGTGTTTTTGTTTACATTTTGTATGTTCATTAGTTTTTTACAGTTTTCCCAAAATTGTATTAAAAATGTATAGCTTCAGCCTTACTGTTTTGCCATATATCATAGTATACACAGAAATGTAATAGTTGTGTGAGAGTCTTGCTTGCCACAGTCCTAACACAACAGTGTTTTAAAATCTGGTTACATGTATGTGCCCCTTTTTCGCTTTGAGCACCTGCCCCTGTAGAAGTCTCTGCACGTGCCTGGTCGACTCCACTGGGATACAAGCTACCTGAGAGTTCTGAGTGTCCGTAGAGCTGCCCCAAGGCTCAGAGGCGTAGCCACGTGGGGGCCTGGGGTGGCCACGGCCCTGTTGGTCAGACCTTGGCCACCCCATTGGTCCCCCCTGAGAGGTCCTGCCGGCTACGCAGGTTCATAATGACTGCTGGCGTGACTGATTGACATTACGTCTTTGCGCAGCTGTTGTAAAACAAACGGTTTGACACAGAGACCTGTAGCTAAATCCTCCTGACAGATAAGAGCTCAAGCTTTGTGTCAGTTTTTATTTCATGTTGATAGGTTCAGGAATCACAGAGATATGCACCGTTAAAATGTGTAAAAGCATTTAGGCTTCATTAAAAGATGCGTGGTTTATTACCTCTCTGCTAACAGCCGCTGTGTTGTTTTTTGTTTTTTTTTTAGGTCCAGTGTCTCTTTTACTCAAAAACTATTACAAAAGAGCTAATTATTTCCAATAACTTTGTTTTTAATTTTGATCAAAAGTAAGAGGAGAGATGGAGAAGAGCAGAGGAGAAACTGCAGTTGGATGGGGACGCATTGTAAAGTTTCTGTTAACAGAAATCGACCACCTCTTGTGACCCTTCAAAATAAAACTTCATCCTTTTCCATCAGCTGAAACAACTTTATTGTGGTAGAGCCTGAAAGGAAAGGCATTAGCGCTGCACGAGGAACTGACAGGAGCTGATAGTACAGACTGTGAAAGTCTTGAACTGTCATGAAAAGTTTTGATGTAGACAAAGTTGTTAGTAAGTTATCAAAATTGTTAAAGCAAAAATATCGAACACATTGCACTAATTAACAACTAGGGATGAGCATCGAAACCCGGTTCTACCTGTGAACCATTTCTAATTTTTCCAATCCATCGGAATTGTCTGCCTGCGCCGTTAACAATCCCTCTTATCGATGCTGCTTTGGGCAGCTGTGTTTGTGTGAGCAGGTTTTGCTCCGAGACCCGCCCGCTCCCGAGCAGCGTTTCTAACCTTTTTACTTTAACTTCGCTGCAAAAGTCGTCTTTGATGAGTAGCCTACAAAGCGCGGCGCTCATCGTGCAGTGCATGTCGTTCTCCTCTCTCTAATTAATGAACATGCACTCACGGGACCTGGCAGCGCCGAGGTGGAGACGCGCGGAGTCTGGCGCGCTTGCGTCCCACTGCGTGGACACAGCAGAGTGAAGCCAGAGAGACGTGGAGGTAGGAGCTAAATGTCCGCGCACTGTGACAGCAGGAGCTCATTCCCCTGCATAAGAAATACAGTATGGAAGGAAGCGAGAGATAGAAAAAGAGAAATCTCCATAGAAAACGCTGAATCCTGTCTCACCTGTCTGACTCTCACCTGTCTGACTCTCACCTGTCTGACTCTCACCTGTCTGACCCTCACCTGTCTGACTCTCACCTGTCTGACTCTCACCTGTCTGACCCTCACCTGTCTGACTCTCACCTGTCTGACCCTCACCTGTCTGACTCTCACCTGTCTGACCCTCACCTGTCTGACCCTCACCTGTCTGACTCTCACCTGTCTGACCCTCACCTGTCTGACCCTCACCTGTCTGACCCTCACCTGTCTGACCCTCACCTGTCTGACCCTCACCTGTCTGACTCTCACCTGTCTGACCCTCACCTGTCTGACCCTCACCTGTCTGACTCTCACCTGTCTGACCCTCACCTGTCTGACTCTCACCTGTCTGACCCTCACCTGTCTGACTCTCACCTGTCTGATCCTCACCTGTCTGACTCTCACCTGTCTGACCCTCACCTGTCTGACCCTCACCTGTCTGACTCTCACCTGTCTGACGCTGATGTGGCTCCTCCCTGCTTTGCACCGTCTCAGTAACACAGGCTACTGTTTAGTTTAATAAGTTTAATGAAATTTTTTTTCAGACAGACAGGTCTGGGGCTGCTGCTCCTAAATTAATATTAAAGCTACAATCCTGTGTATATAAAAAGCATACATTTCCAGTAATTTAACAGCTGTACATTCAATACATGTTACTTCTGTTTAGTGAGCCCAGTTTAAAATAGGCTCATATACATGAAAATGAAAATAAGCTTCTATTTCTGCTTCATAATAAACTGTATGCCCACAGATCTAGTTCATTTTTATTCACAGATATATCAGGAATCGATAAGACAATTGATAAAGAATCGGATTGATAAGCAGAATTGACACTGGCATCAACATTGATAAAATCTTATCAATTCCCATCCCTATTAACAACAACATGCTTCAAGACACAGACTACATGCATTGTTCAGTCCCTCCAGGATTTTGCGATGTTGCGATCACAACTATTAATGCAAAATCAAGCGATTGTTTTACTCACTCTATAGTCAACTAAAACACTTTAAAATGCACCAGGATACAGCAAATGTTGTCTGTTATATTGGGGACCCCCAGACCCCCCTGTAAATTTGTTACATACTTAACCTCTGTGAATCACAACTTGCTCTTCTGTGAGCTGCACACATCATGGCTCAGCTCCTAACTTCCTCAAAACATCCAAATACCTGTCTTCAGAACAGAACAGAAGATAATTCACATTTTTTGTGTTAGTCCTGTAATAATAATCTGCCATGTGCCACCACAGTAAAATAACAGGACCTGGCTGGCCCCCCCAGTAAAAAAAATCCTGGCTACGCCCCTGGAAGAGATTATTTAAGGCTGTGCACACTGAGGAGCTCTGAGAACAGTAGAGTCTGTCTTTTTTTTTTTTTTTTTTTTTTTTTTTTTATACCTGCAAATATAATTTAAATAAATATAAAGTTAATATTAAATAAATATAAAGTTAATATTCATAAGTTGGACAGCAGAGCCAGTTTTTTTTTTATAAGTCGTGCCCAAGCTAAGCTAAAATGCAAATAGTCTGTCACATCTTCTAATTAAAAAAACAGACCTGAATGCATGTTGAATTACATAAAAAAATACTCATATGCTCAAATCCTCAAATGTGAAATGCAATCCAGCTACAAGGAGTCACAAACCAGTCCTAGAGCCGGTCCCATGCCTGAATAAATCTACAGTTGTGGTCAAGTCAGGAAGGGCATCTGACATAAAACCTATGACAAATCAATATGCAAGTTACTCTATGTTAGGAGGCAGATCATTTGCTGTGGTAACCCAAGGAGAGAAAAGCCAAAAGGCCATAGACTCTGCCCAGGTTGTTATCAGTTGAGAGCGTTGTTAAAACTATGGAGTAAAAATGTGCACTGAACACTGAGCAGCTGTTTTTACAATGACTACAGGAAACATGTGGGCAATAAGACTGACACTGCGACAGCAAACCCCAGTGTCTTTGAGAAGAAGTGAGTCTGTTCATATTCTGATGATGTATGGGTTCTGATGTATTTGTTTGTGTAGAATGTATATATTTTTATTTAAAGTTTTTATCTCATCTTTTGAAACTTCAGATATTCAGATAAATGCTCTGTCCCCAACAGTGTCTTTACACCCACCCCCTTGTTCAGATCTCCCACTCTGTGTTATGATTGCAATTGCAGCTAAGTATTTAGCTAGCTGTCTAAATGACACCTTACCTTCTAGAGAGAAGCTAAATTATCAATGAGTTACTGTGTATTCAACCCACTGTATAGACCCTTCCAGGAATGACGTGCTTAAAAAAGTTACACACGCAGCCTGGTACTGAGATTAACGTTCTATCTCATTCATTTCTACAAGGGAGCAAAATAAAAATGCTCTGCAATTTCTTCCTGCCTTTTCTCATTACTCTGATGTGTCTTTGACAGGTTTTTACACTGTTGAGGACTTCCAAAGCTCAGTTCAACCTGTGTTTGTGAACCCTAGCTTTAGAAATCTGTAAAAATGTTGATGTTTATGGCTTTTGGCTCTTTGATAATCACCTATATGGACTCTAGCCTCTCACTAACCACTACTACAATGACCAACAGGTTAATAAGTACTTTTATGTCATACTGGCTGAGTTTGCCTTCTTGGTAAAGCTGCACAGTCAGGGGGTGCTTAAGCTTCACCTGGGACCGTGTCCACCCCAGAAACAGTATTTTTTTCAATAACAAGGATCCTTCTTTGGGACAAAGCTTCTGGAAGAATCCATCACATCCCCTTGGGCAATAGGACTGTCCCATTCCCCACCTCCTCTCAAGGACTGCGTTCCATTTGGTACCAATGGATGCTAACATTGCATTATAGTTCATGGCTGTTATCCAGAGGTGGGAGACTCAGTCAGGTGACTTGACTCCAGTCAGACTCGAGTCACTATTTTTAGGATTTGAGACTTGCTTGACAAATACTGCAAAAAGACTCGACTTTGACTTGCTCTTCATGACTTTAGACTTGACTCGGACTTGAGCTAAATGACTTGAAATGACTTGTTTTTACATTTGAGAGCAACATAAATGCATTAAAACAGTGCGCGTTTGTGTTTACTTATGCTTAAAGAGCCATGTGGACCATTGTAGTTTGCAGCTGCGCGCATCAACACAACACAGCATAGAAGGAAGGAGAAAACGTGCACTACGGATGGATTACAGTTTGTGGAAGACATGAAGACTGATATTTAGGAGTTTGTAGAGGCCACGCAGACTTCTCTAAACAGTGGACTGTATCATTGGACACAGCTGATAGAACTAGTGTCTGTGTAAAATCGGTAAGAGCTTAATCCATATACGCATTCCAAACACGTAAGGAAGTCTGACTAAAGGTTAGGAGCTAAACAGATACAATAACCTCCACTCGAGAACCGGTTATAATTTTTCCAATCCATCAGAATTGTATTCCTCCACTGTCAACGATTGCTCTTATGGATACTGCTTTGGGCACTTGTGTTTAGGTGAACTGCAGGTGTGGCTCCGAGGTCCACCCCGTCCCCGAGCAGGGCCTCTAAGTTGTCTTTGATTTGTAGCCTACAAAGTGCACCGCACATCGCGCAGTGCATGACGTTCTCCTCTAAACGCACATGCGCTAGGGGACAAGCGCGCTCGCGTCCCACGGCGTGGACAAATTAGAGCTGAGGCAACGGATGTTGGACAGTACAGTGACAGCAGAGGCTCATTCCCTGAGTATAAGAAATACAGAATATAAAGGAGTGAATCCTGTCCTCACCTGTCTGACGGTGATGTGGTCCCTCCCTGCTCTGCACTGTCAGAGTAACACAGACTACTGTATAGTTTAATTTAAGTTTAACCTCTTAACTCCCAGCTCATTTTGGCTTGTGCACAATTGTAACACATACCCAAAGGTCTTAGTTTATTAAAAAGAAAATCTTAGAATTCACATGCTTGTGTTATGTACCATTTTAAAGCATAGGCCTTCTAGTTTCTGTAGATATCCATATGAAGACTGTGAGTGCTGGCTAACCTACACTACAGACATTCAAACATGTCTAAAAATTATATTTTTTTGTCTCGAAAAATAATAATAAACAAATAAAGGCCCTAGCTTGGGCATACTTCATGCTAGGCATTTGTTACTCACTACATTCACTCTCCATGTTGTTGGCAACAACTGTGTAAAATTTCAGATCTCTAGGAATAAGGGTTTTGATGCTGTGAGCATTTTTGTATACAAAATGACAATTCGGCACAAGTGTGCCAAATGTGCCAAATGTGCCAAACTGTGTTACATGCATTTTAGCACTCCTCTGACCCTAAAAACCACATTTTCATACTTTGGTGGCTACAAATTCGCCTCAAAGCTTATAATTTTCAATTTTTCAGAAATCCATATTTTAGCAGTGTAAACATGCATTTCTATAAAACGCCATGCTATTTAGGCATAAGAGATAAACATAGATAAACTATGCAACAGGTTGAACTGAATTACAACCATTTTTTTTTTTTTCACAGTATAAAAATGTAATATAAAATGATCAATCAAAATTGCAACATCACACAAAGTTACAACTATTTCCAAAAAAAATAAATAAAAAAATTCTCCAGTAATATTATAATAGCAAAATAAAAACAGTGCAAAAAAGTACAACTCGTGCAAAAAAAGAGAAAAGTGCAACAAAGTACAAAGGAAGAACTATTTACAAGGGGACTTTTTATAAAGGGACAGGCAGACTTTACAGTTCCCTCTGCTCATGCCACTCGCGGTAGCAATTTCTCGTGGCTACAAAACAAAGAGGCACATCACATGACTCACAGCCTACGGGGGTCTTTTTGTGGCAGTGGCGGCACAGTCTTCTGCCAGCAGAGGCTGCTTGGGCTTTCGGAATATTCTGGCCCTCAGTGAAAAAAATGAGTTTATGTGTCGTTGTTGCTGGGCCAGGAGTTGGTGGACGATTGGCAGTAGAGGTTGAAGGACTTCCACTGTCTGACAGCTCTTCAATTAGGGCCTCTCTGAACTGCCTCTGTGTGAGCTTACAGTCTGGTTGTTGTGACCGGTAAATGATAAAAGCATTTACAATTGCAATGTCCATGAAGTGATAAAAAAAAGTGTGGTACCACTTCCTTGTTTTATGTAGAACAGAATAGTATCCAATAAGGGCATCTGATAGGTCGACACCGCCCATGTGGCTATTGTAGTCCTTCACTGCAGCAGGAACTGGAATATTAACTGCCTTCCACACACCCTGGTCTTTCATCCTTCTGGTGACAGTCTCTCCACTCATAACAGTGTGGATGGTGGAACACATGACAACCTCTCGTGTGTCCTTCCACTTCACGAAGAGGAGCTCATTGTCTCTGATCCATCTTACACTCCCCCGAGGATCATTCCTTCCAAAGTCATTTGTTGTGGTTTTAGGAAATCCCACTCTGTTGGTCCTTATGGTACCACAAGCTCCAATCTTTTGGGCTAACAAGTCCTTGAAGAGATGAGGGCTGGTGTAAAAGTTGTCCACAAAAAGGTGATATCCCCTTCCCAGTTTTTCAATGTCCATGAGAGACATGACAGAGTCATAGCTAAGTCCTTTGCCACTGTTGGAAGTCTTGCCCTCATAAACAAAAAAATTCCAGGTGTATCCTGTCTGTGAATCCGCAAGGACAAAAAGTTTGTAGCCCCACTTGGTTGGTTTGTTTTTTATATACTGTTTGAGCCCAATCCTTGCTTTGGATGCAACCATCCGCTCATCAATCGATATGTTTTGGTCTGGATGAAAATGTTCTTTGCAGGCCTCAACAATCTACTGATAAAGTGGTTTGATTTTACCCAAGCGGTCATAGGCTGGAGTGCCCTTTGCTGCCTGGTTTTGTGCGTCTTCCTCTAAAGAGCAGAGGTGTAATGATCTGCATATGTACAGAAACTTGTTTCTGGAAATTACAGAAGCTGGAAATGCAAGGCTGTACAAATGGTACTGTCGCCAGTAGTCCACCAGTTCTGGAAGCCTGACTAATCCCATATATATGACTATGGCCAAAAAAGAGTACAGGTCAGGAATAGTCAAAGCTGTCCAGTTTTGTTTTTGTTGGGCCCCATATTCATTAATATTAGTCAAGAGTGTTGACATAACCAAGTCCGTAAAAAACAACCTAAAAGAATCCAGTGGCGTAGCAGCACGCCTGCTTCTGGGCTGTGGTCCTGGCTCTCTGGCGGGTACGAAGGGCAGTGCCACAGGCACAGTATCCACTTCACTGGAGGTGTGCCATCTCTCCCCGTGTACTGTAGGTGAAGGAGAGGTCACTGTTGCCCTTGCGCTTGCTCTCCCCCTCCCCCTTTTAGCACCTCTTGCTCTTCTTGATGTCCCTCTTGCAGACAATGGAGAGGCAGGGCGGGGTGGTGTGATTGTTTGGCTCTCCTCAGAAGCAGCCTCAGCAGCGGGGGTTGGCACAGACCTGCGCTTCACTTCCGGCTCCCAATCACTGTCCTCACTGGACACTTCATCCCTTGTCCTATCAACAAAATATGATAAACACACTCTTAGTAAATTTGGAAGCTTCAGACATTTACCAATATAATAATACGTCATTACTATGACATAAATCGCAACAAAAGTAAAAAAAAAAAGCAGTCATCTGGATTAGATTTTTCAAGTTGAAGACGTTTCACCCCTTATCCAAGAGGCTTTCTCAATTCTGAAATGAACTGGTAAGAGAGCTGGTTTATATTCTTCTAGGAAGGAGGAGTTTAGACCTGAAACTAAATTCTATTGGTCAATGTGACCATGAATAGCCTAGTGGTTAAAGGAGAGGATAAAGGACTCCTAATGACCCGAAACCACTAGGCTATTCATGGTCACATTGACCAATAGAATTTAGTTTCAGGTCTAAACTCCTCCTTCCTAGGAGAATATAAACCAGCTCTCTTACCAGTTCATTTCAGAATTGAGAAAGCCTCTTGGATAAGAGGTGAAACGTCTTCAACTTGAAAAATCTAATTCAGATGACTGCTTTTTTTTAACTTTTGTTGCGATGCATTTACCCTGGACGAGTGAGAGTCTTCACAGACACTATGGCATAAAGTTACACTATAACATAATGACTACAACTTTACTACTATAAAATACATGTCCAATATGCCTATTGTCCAAAGAACGCCCATTCTGTTAGTGCCAGAACAACAGCATTCATGGTCGTGTATAAATGCATAGTTTACAGAGCATTTACCAGTATAATAATACAGCAATTACATCATTACTATTATATCAAATACATTGTCTTTTGTCCTATGAATATCCACTCAGTGGTAGTTTACTACTACCAATAAATAAACAACAATAATAATAATTATTATACTAAACGTAATTATTATATACTAAATTATAATAGCATTATCACTGCTAAATGAAGAAGAGATAACCGGCCTCTAAACTTTTCCGCACATCCCGCCTATCATTGGAAAGCTACGATGATAGGCTAGCGCAACATGTCAATCACTTGCTGAATAACCAATGGCTGAAGATGTTTTGCCGACGAGAAGCTGAATGCTCATGCGTGAAGTACGAGCCAGGCAGGGGCGCTTAGTTTATTCACCGGGATGTGCCTGCAAGACCGCTGAACAGAAAACTCCGGGGATGGTCCTTTTTTGAAGACAAGAGTGTAAGGAAAACAAGCATACCCAACATCACGGATAAAATGAAGGCAGTTTTAGCAAAGAAGGGAAAACGGACAGTATATCTTTCATTCACTCTTTCATTCATGCATTCATACGGATGAGGTTACAGGTTGATTTCCCCACATGGAATTACTTTATGGAAAAAACAACTTGATATTCTCTTTCTGTGGATTGTTACGGACTAATTGAGCACAGCTATTCTTGGACTAAACCACTTTTGGACCGACAGAACTGGCCCAAAGGTAAGAAATGCGTAGTTGTCAGTTTGATTATGTTCGGGAATTATGAGGTATTGCTTTTTGGGTTCGATGTTTGCCATTAAATGAATGAAATGGTCGTTTTATTGAGAAATCAAGCTTTCAAACGATGTATGGCATGCTAGTAGTGACAACAGTGATGACGTGCATGACAGACGTGACTGACGAACATGGGAAAATATCCCGGCGGCGGGTTACTTGGCTTTATGAAGTTAATGAGCGGTTTACTCAGACAAACTGGTGCAAACCTGCTCCTGTTGCTCTTAAATCAACATTAAAGCTACAATCCTGTTTATTTAAAAAGTCAAATAATTAAAATAATAAACAGCTGTAGATTCAGCTCATTTTGCTCTTGTCTAGTTGGCCATCTTATGTGGCCTTCCTGCACCCCTGAGTTACATAGTGATAGCTGAAAAGGCCGAGAAGCACGCAGGGGTCCAAAGAGCTCAAAAAACAGGAACTGGCCCACCTGAGAACCTCACAAGGCTTTTTAACCAAAATAGCATCCCAGTTTATTTCAGACCTGGCAGTATCCTGAGACAAAGATTGGGCTGTCCCAAAGACAAAAAAAGTGCAGCTTCAAACATAGCAATGTGGTCTATACTGTCCACTATAGTTAGGACTGAAATAATTAGTGAAACTAAACTTCTTCAGACCTTCATCTCATATGAATGGTAAAGACCGCTACTCTTGTCTCCAAACTGCATGCACAACTTATTTGACTACGTCTCTTGTGAAAAGGTTTACACTTGCTCCTGCCTTCCATCTGAGTTTTTACCTGCTATGATTGGATCCTAGGTATTCATCTAAATACTATATGATAAGATAAGATTTTATTTGTCACATGCACAGTCATACATAGTACAATGTACAGTGAAATGTATGGAAAATGATGTGTAAGCCCGCTTAAATGGTTTTGTGACAACTATCGTGGTGGTGAAGAAAAAAATGGCAAATCTTTGTAACCAGCTAAACCAGTAACCTACTCAATCACATATTGAATTTTATTTCTACATATAGCTTTGCGTATTACCATTAAACTTATATTTTGATGTACTACTGTTAAGGTTAATAAACGCTTCAATATTAGTAATAGTACTTTGGTTTTATGTGATGTTCTTCTTCCACTCTGACACTTTACTCTTAGGTGCATTCCTAAAAGTGCACAAATAATGAGCTGGTTACAATGTTAGGAGACTCAAGGTCACAGGTGGGGGCTCCCACGGCCCAGCCCGTTGCGTGGGACGCTCTCGAAGACACCAAAATAAAGCACTGCAGAAATGAGAACTCTGTGGCCTGGTCGAGGCACAGGAGTTTCTTGAAGAAACAAGATGACACTATGCAGTGATCGTCATACATCGTCATACATAGTATAAAAACTGAGGACACTCCTCTCTCTCTCCTCCTCTCTCTCTCTCATGAGCACTCACACTGCTGACTGTAACCTTACCTGTGTGATTTCAAATAAACCTTCGGACTTGATTACGCTTCTGAATTTTCTTCCTCTTTGATGGTTACACCCAAAATGAACACACACAAAGATGACTTGTTTCCATGAGAGAGTGATCAGTTAGAAGAAGACAATAGGACAGTAGTTTTAGTCTATGAGAGGGAAGATTGTCCAGAGACATGAGGGGACACTTTTTGAGAGTTTTATTGAAATTCCGTGTTGCTTTGGTGACTTTATTGACTCTATTTGTAATTTTGGGATTATACCAGAAGTAAGTATGGCGCTTTTTGAAAATTTGTAGATATGTTTTTACATGTTTCTTGGTTAATTTCCTTCATAAATACATTTAAGTTGTAAAGTTGTGGTTGTTGAAAATTGCGGAAATGCAGCAAACATTAGATTTGTGTAAGTTTTTCACATTTTATATTTTTAAACCAGAAAGCAAACATGAGACACATGAGAGATGAAACTCACACACCCAAACATGAAAATTGACAGTAAAACAAGGCATGTGTGTTCACTGGCAGATTACATATTCAATTTGGCATAAGACAGATTTACAGATAGCCTCCGACCCAAGCCACTCGCTGTGGGCTGAGTTCAAACTGCTCCCGTCTGCCCGCAGATACACAATCCCAAAATGCAGGACTCCTGTAAAACAATTTCCCCCTCTGGGATAATGAATACACCTTGAACCAATGTTCTACACATTTATATGGTTTTATATGGTCAATGTTTGAACAAAGCAACAAATGAAAAACTTGGCTGGAGTCTGGAGAGAGCTGTGCACATTCTGAACAGGAATAACATTCAGTAACTTCTTCATTTCTTTTGAGAACAGAAAAACTCGTTACATTTGTGTATTGTGTTTTAACATTTCTGCAATTAAAAGTGAGGGAGACAAACTGATGTAAAATCTGCAAGATAAGGCTTATTTGTTGTCTATTTCCTAAATTTTTATTTCAAAAAAGAGCCTTTGACTTTGTGTGTTTTATAACAGCTGTAAAAAAAATTGACAGTATTATAAGAGTCATAAAGTCAGATACAGTGACACCATTACTGCAGATGCTGCACCGATCAGATTTAATGGATATACTTTTGTTTTTTTCTGTGCACAGCAAAGTCCTGCCTCAGAAAACCATTGGTCAAAACACCTCTGCATGTCAAAACACGACCAATCTGTCTGTTATCATTCCCTGTAATGGATGCATGTAAGAGAAAGTCACATTAAAAAAGCCAGTTTGTTTTGAATATCATGGCCTGTTTTAAGGGGTTTTGCTTCTGGTAAACCCTGAGCGATCAGTGAACCCCCCTCCAATCAGAGCTAGGACAGTGCAACTTAAGCATCTGTTCCTTTTTCCAGTCCTGAAGTCTATTGTTCGGAGTAAGTTAAGCAAGTTAGACATTTGAACCAGGAAATAAGCTGCTTCCAACCCTGATAATTGTTAATATCAGTGTCAGGACTGCTGTGATTGGTCTTCCTCTCCCTTATGACATGACAGCACTGAGGGCTGTGAAAATGCCTTCAGCTCAGTGCAAGGGTCAGAGCTGGATTGAACCTTTCTGAGGCCCTAAGCAAACTTCAACTCAGGGATCCTACGACTAGATGTGTATGTCTGTCTTGGTTGGAGATATTAAACAATTTATTTAATTGAATGAAGCATAATCCAATCAGAGGGCAGTATTTGGAAAGTGATCAAACAAAATCCTGTTTGCCGTAATTACACACTGACAGACAGACAAAGGAGTGACCACTACTTTATAGAGAGGAGGGGACAGGGACCTGCCACAGCCCTACGCAGCTTGCGCAGTCTGCATACAGAAAGGTCCAGCTTTGGCGAGGGTGAACAAGCAGTGCCATGGAAGGCTAAAGCAGGGCAGTGTCTGCACCATGGGCCAAGTCAAATCCCTTCAGCTTCCCCTGTAGCCCTTCTCATTTGTGGCTGACTAGCGGTGCCATAGAGGACATGGGCAGGCAAAATTGGGAACAATATTCACCACATACTGAATGCCTGGTAGTTTTTCCTCACAGCCCAAATTTCATGGAAGATCTCCTTGTAGAATGAGATGAAGATACATGTGTCCCATTTGCCATGCTTGGGAACTTTTGCCTTTGAATGGCTTGATGAGGCACCTATCATTGAGTCTGTCCACTCTTAACCAAGTGAGGTGTATGGCTCTTAGTTCTCATACCAACTCAATTCTCATGGTCTCAGGTCTTTTTGACCTGACAGAGTGGTATCACAATTGTCTCCCTTAAAGTGTAGACAGGTTGAAATTTCAACAAAGCAAAATCGTGGTATTTATGATTTTGGTGAAATTCGAATTTAATAATGTGGTCTGGAACTAGCAGATGTTTATGTGAGAAATTTTACTTCAGCGTTGAGAAAGGCCGCTAGCTGTGATGTCACAATAGGTAATAGGTAGGCCATACCGCCTTGTGGATGCCCGAGCCCGTCAGACCTCGGAAGCTAAGCAGGGTAGGGCCTGGTCAGTACCTGGATGGGAGACCGCTGGGGAACACCAGGAAGCCGGTGTGAATGTGAGTGAGTGGGGACTACGGATGGAAATTAGCTCTGAGCTATAATCCGGTGTATTTACGGCACTAGCTGCTGTTGATTAATACACGCTGTCCCATATAAATAAAAAAATAAAAATAAAAAAATAAATAAACAAGCTACAACTGTACAGTTATACTGTATATTACACAAGGGACCATGAATAAAATAAACTAAAAAATGTCTTTCCACAAATAAAGAACAAACCACAGCCATGTCATTCTGAGTCTGTCTGACATGAGAGAGACCAAGAACAGCCAATATAACAAGAAACAATGGGCACAGGAGAGAAATGGAGCTTTGGGTCAGAATGAATAAAGGCAGGGCAGGGGTCCCAGTAAGTTATGCTAAAGCTAATGTGTTTGTTATAGTAATTGATGTAAAGCCTGACCCCAGTTTAGATCCACTGCCAGCCGGGAAGCTGGGCCTGTTGTGTGTATTTATTGAGCCCCCGTCACCTCCTGGGAAAGCAACGTGTCAGGGATTTGCGGGGAACAAGGGACAAAAGGACCCAAAAATGCAGGACTAAAAAATGAAAACTTAAATAAAACTAAATAAAACTCCATAAGGGAAAAAAACAATGAACAAAACTGAAAGAGTCCAAAATCCAAAATTCTCAAACACACAAAAAGCCAAGGGAAAAAAACACAAAAGTCAAAATCCAAAAACTAAAGGCAGAACAAATATAAAAAGACTTACACAAGAACTGGGCAACAGAGAAGGCTGGTGCAGAAACGAGGACATGACAAATACAATAATCCAACCAAGAACAGGGGAGAACACAGGGCTTATAGATACACAGCGACAAGGCACAGGTGAAACACATTAAGGCAGGGCAGGCAATCACAGGATGGCAGGAAGTAAAACAGAAAAGCACAAGGACAAAGGCTGTGTCTGAACATCCTCCCTAATCCCTATATAGTGCACTATATAGTGGTCACACCATTTTGTAGTGGTGTCCGAATGTCTTATGGATAAAAAATAGTGCACTCAAAATTTCCTACAATGCATTTTAAAAAGTAGTGGACAGCGATGGTCACTAGACGGTCAGTATAGACCAGAATGCTTTGCGAGTTTAAGAGGAGAACAGCGGGACAGGTCTTTAAACTGTACACAACACGTCTGAATGAAACTAATTAGAAACGCGATTTTACTTCTGTCACGTCGTAATTAGAAATAAGAAGCTCTTAAATAAACCGATGCGGTGTAAAATTGCTAACGTTAGCTTACCCAGCATTCAGCCTCCCCACGTAAGGCACAGAGCTGCAATAATCAAGTCCATTTATTCATTATAGCGAAGTCATGTTAAATATCACAAGTATGACTATTATGTATCTATAAATACTAAAACATCAAGTGAGTCTAGTCAGGCTTTATCACAGAAGAACATTATCAGCGGAGTTTCGCCGTAATTTTTTTTACACAAACGCCAGAGTCACATGATCACCGGTGAGTTAAAAATAGTGTGCGACTGTCCGAATCATTCACAAAATGAGTGCACTATATAGTCCGCTATATAGTGCTGGACTATATAGTGATTGAGGGGTTAGGGGCTAGGGGTGACGTTCGGACACAGCCTAAGACTACAAAAAAAACAAAAAAAACAGAAGAAACAAGACAGGGACGCAGACAAGATCATGACAAGGGCCCACTAGATGACAAAATAAAACACAGAAAACAGGACACAGACAAGGATCATGACACAAAGACTGCTGCCAGGGTCTCGATTCAAGTCCTTGGTCCAGTTCTAAACTGGGACTGGAGTTCAACTTTTCCCTCTGTCTACGTCATATCCGGTGGTTGAGAGAAAGGCACAGTTCCCAGAGATAAATTTGAACTTATGCCAAAGATGACGTAGGCAACATTTTACTATGCTCATTGTTACATTTTAGAAATCATGGGGGAGGCAGCTCAGCTGTGGTGTCTGGAGATGGCTGTGCACATTCTCATAGAACAGGAATAACATTCAGTAACTACTTCCTTTCTTTTGAGCACAGAAAAACTGAGCCTCACAAAACCACTCCTGATAAATGTAATGGCTGCAGGTAAGAGCAAAGGCACAGTACTGTATCTGTTTATCAAAATATGAATTGCACGTCTAAATGGAGGTCTGTGTATCCAACAGTAAACTCATCAACCAAGTGCTGGAGCATTATTCCCAGAACTGGACAAAACATGAGGAAAGTCCCCAAAATGTCAGGTAAAAACAGCTTGAGCTTAGTCTTAAATAAAATAAAAATAAAATAAATAAAATTCTCTCTCTCTCTCTCTCTCTCTCTCTCTCTCTCTCTCTCTCTCTCTCTCTCTCTCTCTCTCTCTCTCTCTCTTTCTCTCTCTGTGTATATACACTGCTCCAAAAAAAAAATAAAGGGAACACTAAAATAACACATCATACAAAAATTATCAATGGAAATCAAATTTATTAACCCATGGAGGTCTTATCCAAGAGGCTTTCTCAATTCTGAAATTGAACTGATAAGAAAGCTGGTTTATATGCTCCTAGGAAGGACTCTCAGACAAAAACAGGTTCACCCCAAGGACAAAATTCCCAGTTACAAACAGAGCAATGTTGTGTACTCCATCCACTGCAGTGAGAACTGTAATGAACAGTACATTGGAGAAACCAAACAACCTCTGCACAAGCGGTTATACCAACACTGCAGGGCCAACTCCAGGGGACCAGAATCTGCAGTACACCACCACCTGAAGGTCACAAACCACTCCTTTGAGGACAGTGAGGTCCGAATCTTAGCCAGAGAGAAAGGATGGTTTGAGCGAGGAGTGAAAGAAGCAATCTTTGTCAAAAAAGATAAACCTTCTTTAAACAGAAATGGTGGTCTCAGATACAACCTTCCTTCTGTCTACAACAGTCTCCTGAAACCCAAACAAAACAAACCACTTTCACTCAGGTCATTTACATCTGAAGGAGCTGCCCAGGCTGGGGAGGGTTAACCACTCTCACTCCAGCTGAGGACAAAGGACTGTTAACGACCCAAAATCACTCAAGCTATCCATGGTCGCCTTGACCAATAGAATTTAGTTTCAGGTCCAAACTCCTCCGTCCTAGGAGAATATAAACCAGCTCTCTTACCAGTTCATTTCAGAATTGAGAGAGCCTCTTGGATAAGAGGTGAAACGTCTTCAACCCAATCCAGATGACTGCTTTTTATTTTTACTTTTTGTTGCAATGCAATTACCCTGGACGAGTGAGAGTCTTCACAGACACTTTTTATTGAGGTTTTAAGTAAAACGGCACATTGTTTCACAGATCTTTGCTCATTACCAAGTGCAATGGTTTTCAAAAGGCTGTTGTCACCCAGGCCAACACTCCTGTGGGAACAAAACTGGTGTTTGATGGAGACAAGAAAAAGTTTCAGGTTAAAGAAAATATTTTCAGCACTTTTGTAAAGGTATGTGGTTATTGAATCGTTCTTGTTTATTATCTAATATAACCATTAACCTTTTGTCATGTTTCTTCATAATTTGAGGAAGTGTATGTATGCCCCTTGGTCGCCATTATTGTAATACTTTTTGTGATGCATCTAGGTCAATCCATTGTTTAATAAAATCCTCGACACTTGTGCAGTTGTTGGAAATGGAGGGATTCTTGCCAATAGCAGCTGTGGAGAGGCCATAGACTCTGCCCAGTTTGTTATGAGGTGAACAAACTGACAACAAGGTAAACAAGTAACTGTTAAAATGAACAATCAATGATCTGTCTTGTTTCTTGTTTAGATGTAATCTTCCTCCTTTGGAGAATGACTACAGGAAACATGTGGGCAATAAGACTGACATTGTGACAGCAAACCCAAGTATCTTTCGGGAGAAGTGAGTTAGTACTGCAGTCTGGCTCATAGCAGCAAGCCAAAATCTTAATCTACTCTGACTATTTTTAAAGGACACTGTAGCCTCTTTCATTAAGCCACAGAGAAAAAAGCTATTATGTGATTATGTATCTCCTGTTAGATTTACTTAATGTATGCATTATTTACTTTCAGACATGGAGCTCTGAAGGGGCGTCGTCGTCAGTTTGTGGAGAGTCTCAGTATTTATGGTGATGCTCTGCTGTTTCTTCCTGCCTTTTCCTTTGGAGCCAACACTGATATGTCTTTGACAGTTCTTTACACTGTTGAGGCCTTTAGGAGCCCAATTCGACCTGTGTTTATAAACCCAGAGTATCTCAGCTGTCTGGACAGTTTCTGGCGTTCCCAGGGCCTAAATCCTGCTTACAGACTGAGCAGTGGCTTCATGATGGTTAGCTTAGCTTTAGAAATCTGTAACAATGTTGATGTTTATGGCTTCTGGCCCTTTGATAATCACCCATATGGACTCCAGCCTCTCACTAATCACTATTACGACAACAAACCAGCTTTGAAGAATTTCCATGCCATGCCAGCTGAGTTTGCCTTCTTGGTAAAGCTGCACAGTCAGGGAGTGCTCAAGCTTCACCTGGGACAATGTCCTCCTCAGAAACAGTAGCTGAAAGGTATTTCTCATTCACAAGGATCCTTCCTTGGGTTGACTCTTTTGGATGAACCCACATCATTACTGCAATAGCACTGGCACAGTTCAAACCTTCCTCTGAGGACTTTAGTACCAATGGATGCATTGCTCAATATCGCATTGTAATTTATAGTAAACTGATTTTTAATTAAACCTGAATACAGACATTACTGCTCACACTAACAACATTCTGCAGCATCCCCAAAACCTAAATACTGTTCAAATAATATAATGTATTATTCTGAATGTAAGACTGTAAATAGCATGATTTACTGTGGCTATAGTTATTGACCACAGTCCTGTCTTTAAAACTACTGTCCCCTTCTCTTTGATCATTTGACAGAGCTATGAATCATTGAGAAGTGTTTGTTATTTCTCAATGAGCTTAGATAATCTCTTTATTCCATGTTTCATTCCTTCAGCTGATTTTTGACTGAGATATTTTTAATAAAATCAGAGCTTAACCATATAAAAGATTATTGTTTATTATTGATTATTATTAGCACGGTGGAATAGTGGATAGCACTCTTGCCTTACAGCAAGAAGGTCCTGAGTTTGATTCCTGGTCCGGGTGGGGCCTTTCTGTGTGGAGTTTGCACGTTCTCCCTGTGTCTGTGTAGGTTTGCTCTGGTTTCCCCTACCACTTGAAACATGTACAAAAGGTCCTCTGTGGGACTTTCCTGGATAAATAAAGGTCAAATAAATAAAGTTGTCTACATGTACTGTATAGGCTGCGATAAGGAGACTAATAGCTAGGGGCAGATTGGGCAAGTTTGTGTTAATATAACACTAAAATTTGTTTAATACCATCTACACAGTAAATTTTCTAGTGTAAAAAATAACATAGTAAAAGTTTATTAACTCTCCAGGTGTTAAAATTACTATAGTTGGTGTAAAACGCCCTCTAGTGTCCTTGTTAAGATGTCAAAAGTGTCAAATTTACGATAACTCCCACCAAGGGTCTAACCCCCTTCTGAGGATTTCAAACTCGGATCCGACTTTTCAGTCTGTCATTTTTATGGGCCTCCACTGGACATCGGTAGGTGGCTGACAAATATCTTGTTTAATTTGTGTGAAATTTGAATTTACATTTCAAATATACAGTGTATAAGAGAACCTGAGAATGTCATGTTGATGAATGTAAACAGGGCTCTGAAGTCTCACGCATTCACCATGAGACAAACACATTCACATCACTCACATGCCGCACCTCGCATTTCTCACGCTGAAAAAATTTTGCTATGTTTTCCACCCTTTAAGAAGTTTAGTGTTCCAGCCATGATGGAGGGTGTGCACTTCTTTGACAGTTAGGGAACTGAGCTGGATGAGGAGGTGTTTGAGGATGTAGTAAAGATCCTACAACAGGCGTCTTGACCATCACATATGACACTGGTTTGTTATTTCATTTCTCATTTATTTTAAAAATAGAAGAGAAGAAAATAATGATGGAATACAATCGTACCAATTCCTTGGCAGATGACCCCCAAAAGAAAATGGTCATACATACTCACAGCTGACATGACAGAGAAAGATAGGCAATTGTAAACTTATCTCAGAGACCCGTTGTCAGAGGATAGAAAGAGTGACAGTGTGTACCTGACTTGGAGGATTAAATAAATACAAAGATCCAATTGCCCAAGAAAGAAGATCATTTGAAGATAACACAGGCGCTGGGAAGAAATGGTTAAGTTTAATGCTGATAATATTGTAACTGTAGTCCTGACGACATTTTTATGTGTGTCTTTTAGCCCCCGCTGAAGAATGTCTGAGGTAGCACTGTCAGGAGGACCGGCTGCCAGACGAGAGTCCCAGTATATTTCAGAAGTGTCCCTGACTGAAGAAGAATGTAGAGAAGCTATGTCACTGATGAAACACTGCTGATGAAGACACCATAAAAAAGAAGATGAAGCAAACATTTACTCATCGTCACAACATGATACTGGACCCCCAGCTGTCGAGCAACATATTGACACACTTTCCATGATTCAAGGACGTGAAAAGCTTGGTAAATGTCTTTAAATTTTAAAATTACAATTAATGTGCACGTTTTGACAATGATCTGTAACTTTTTCAAATTAAAGGCATAATAGCAAAATAGTAATGTATGCATTAACAAATTCCCAAATAAAAGCTTGTTGTCTGTTTTTATGCTTGACCCTTCTCTATATTCTCTTAATGTAGATTGAGCAAGATTTTGTTCTCATGTTTGGAGAGGATGTATTTGGCAAGCTCCTAGAGAAATGGTCAACAACATTTCAGGAGAAGATCATCAATTAGTGCAGACAGAGCCGGTGTAGGTACCAAATCTACTCGGGTGGCGCCGCTTAGTGATGACGTTATGCATTCTGATTGGACGAGACTTCGAGCGAACGGCGTGATTGGCTTTTCGTCCCTTGCTAACCCGGAAATGTCAACCCGAGCAGATTTAGCAGCTTTGCTCAGACAGACATCATTATAATTATTTAACAGAAAAATACATAGTCGTTGCTATTTATCGCTCGTATAAATATTTATTAATATAGAATATTTATATTCATGACTGGGAGATCGTCAATTAATGTTTTAGCTGCTGCTACAGTTGATAGGCAGTACATTACTGTGCTTTTCTCTTATTTATTGATGGTTTTATAAGATACCTCACTCTCTTTATTAAAATGACAAGTACGAACTGAGTGTATACAAATGTGTACAGCTGTCTATTAAATAATAAATAATGAGCAAAACAAGTGAAATGCCCCCCAAAAAACCCTTCATAATAACCATAGACGCTCATTGGCACAGTGTTTTTTAACCAAATTAGTGTATTCAGTAAGAATGATTTTTTTTTAGTAGCCATAATCATCAATATCTTGTATTTATTTCAGTTCCTTATTACTTCGTTAATGCAAACACACCACTTCTGACTTAAAGAGCAGCTGCTGGAGGGGGCGCCCAGCTGCACTCCTCCAAAAAAAAAAAAAAAAAAAAAAAGTATATTTTTAAATAAATAACAAATAATTAAAAATCAAGTGAATCGTGTTAATTCTTCTTTGTACTCTGCTTTCAGAAAGCGGAGAAAAGAGAAGGAGGGAAAAAGGGGCCAAAGTAGAGGTATGTAGTTGTTTATTCTAACATTAAAAACTGCAGTTTAACTTTTCATTTGCACAAGCTACGAGGCTAGCAAAGTTGAAATAAACTACACCGTAGCTAGCCACTGCGTGTTACTGTCACAGTAGAGTCGCAGAGGTGTAGCCACGTGGGGGCCTGGGGTGGCCACGGCCCCTGTTGGTCAGACCTTGGCCACCCCATCGGCCCCCCCTGAGAGGTCCTGCGCAGGTCCATAATGACCCTGGCGTGACTGATTGACGTTACGTCTTTGCGCAGCTGTTGTAAAACAAACGGTTTGACACAGAGACTTGCAGCTAAATCCTCCTGACAGATAAGAGCTCAGCTTTGTCAGTTTTTATTTCACGTTGATAGGTTCAGGAATCACAGAGATATGCACCGTTAAAATGTGTAAAATGTATCAGTGGATCTTATTAATTTTTTGTTGGGTAAGGGTTAACACAAACGTTGGGGGCTGGGCAGGGTATAACATGATACAATATCATCTATTATGGAAAGATTAAAACTGATTTCTTATAATGTCCATGGTCTGAATAATCCCATCAAGGGGAAAAAAATTCTAAGGTAAGAGAAGGGGGGTAGCAATACTGAGAAGGTAATCAAAGATAACATGGGTAGATATATAATGGTTGTTGGTTCTATTAGAGATATAGTTCTCTCTGTAGTGAATGTATATGCACCTAATGAAGAAAATGAATTATTTTTTAAAATGGTGGCAAATTTCATTATAAAGGAAGGTAAAGGGATGATAATATTAGGGGGAGATTTCAACACAGTGCAAAATGGGAAATTGGATAGATTACCCTCAGAACGGGGACCTGTAACAAAAAAAATCTAGAATGTTAAATAATGTAATTAAAGAAATAGGTTTAATAGATCCGTGGAGGATGAAATTTCCGAAAGAAAAAGAATTTACTTTCTACTCAAACCCACACGACTGTTATTCAAGGATAGATTTTTTTGTGTATCCCAGCAAGACATACATAAATTAATAAGTTCTGGAATAGAACCAATAACCTTAAGTGACCATGCACCCATTACTTTATTAATGGAATTAGATAAGGATTTGTTTTTCAGATACGGGAGATTTAATGTTTCCATTCTGTCTGATAAATTGATTATACAAGAAATAAAGCAATACATAAAGCAATAGTCTTGTCGGTGAGGAGTTGTTCAGCCGCTATGATCATCTGCTCCTGCAGTCCACTCTCAACTCCATGCCTGGTATCAATCTTATATACAGTTTTTGACTGAAAGGACATAACAGTTTAAATGTCCCATAGTGACTTTGTCCAGCCTATGTTCTTATTATAGTTACCTGCTTATTAGTAAAAAATACCATAATGTCCTTTTAAAAATACAATGGTCTTTTTAAACCCAATAAGAATTAAAGTACAAAGAATATAAACCAGATTTTTTAAATAATCCACCATGATCAGAATCATGAACCCTGACTGTTTTTGCTGCTGTCTCCTCTCAGATGTGATGTACTGTCCTCGTCCTTCCTGTGCGTCTGCAGTCCTCACAGAGGAGACCAGCTCCATGGCTCTGTGTACTGTGTGTGGCTTTGCCTTCTGTGTGCTGTGTAAAAAGACGTACCACGGGACGGAGGACTGTCAGACTGTCAGTGTGAGGAAGGTCACTGTCTCAAAAGAACCATTTGCAGATATACCTCAAACCTCAGGTGGTGTATTTTGTTAATACTGTTGTAACACCTAACACCTCATAAAACTTCAAAAACCATTATTACTGCAAGTAGTGTGTTCTCTTGATTGATGACCATACTTTATATACTTTTCCTCATTTATACAACTTCAGAACCCAGCACTCTTCTGTACATGCATGCAGTCCTCTGAACCCAAGTCTGAGGATTTTTTTTAACGTTACTGGTTGTGAAGAAACACTTATTTTTAACATTTTTATGCTTTTATTGGCGAGACACGTAGTAATGAAATTAGGGAAAAAGATGGAGAATGACATGCAGCAAGTATTGGTAATCGAACCCTGGCTGTTTGCATTATGCCACTAAGGCACCCCAAGTGAAGGCACATTTAAATGGACATCGGAGTATTCCAGTGCTTGAAATAATTTACAGTTGCCCCCTTTTACAGCCAGTTTATGATTTAGTTCTCCTGTCTGCTTCTCCAAACTGGATGAGCCCACAATGATCTACTGTTGGGAATAAGTTACCTATCTCAAGCACTGTATCTAAACTCTCCCTATCCTTTTAACTTTACCTCCTAAAAAATGGGAAGTACCACTATTGAAGACGTTGCTTATGGATTATTGTTATGTAACGCTACAGTATATGACTGTACTGAGATCCTTGTCCTGTCTTGTGTGCAGCTGGCATGATAGCTCTGTGGGATGACTACTGCACTGGAACCAAAAGCAGACGGAAGCTGTTGGAGAGCAGATACGGTCGAACTAACCTGCTGGGTGTTATGGAGGACTGTCTCAGTGAAGACTGGATCACTTTCAACAGCAAGAGCTGCCCCTTCTGCTTCACCCGCATTCAGGTTAGTGTATATGTACAAGCACACACACATCTAATCAATAAATGATAGAGATTAATTTCCTGGAAGGGGTAGAACAAACACTGGCATTCCTCTAAAGACATTATAATGATGTGAATGAAGGATAATGAGACAACAACAAAAACTATTTAATGTTACATATCTGAGTTATTTTGACAACAGAAGTTGACCTACAAGCTTCTTACACCTCTCAACTGGAATCTTTGCCCATTCTCTACGAGCAAAAGTTTCTAGCTCAGTGATGTTTGATGGCCTCTGTGCTGCACCTGCCTTTTTAAAATCCCACCGAAGATTTCCAGTAGGCTTTAAATCTGGTGACTGAGAAGTGCACTTCAGGACGTTCCAAAATCTTCTTGTCTTCTATAGAAATATTTAATTGATAAATCCTTAACCTTCAATTCATTGGGAGGGTTGAAAATGTCTGTTTGCAATTTGACATAGATACAAATACAGCCACTTCCGTGGATCTGTGTACAGAGCAATAGCCATAAGGTTTTAGAATGTAATAATTGCAATAGATTTTTTTTATTTAATATAAAAGGATCACCAATTGTCCATGTTCTTAAATAATGTCTAATAAAAATTGTTTTTGCAGAAAACTGTTGGCTGTAACCACATGATCTGTGGGAAGTGTAAACGCTCCTTCTGCTGGGCCTGTCTCGCCAAATCACCCCCCACTGAACACTTCAGGGACTCGTGTCCTGGGTATCAATATTCTTAGAAGCATCTCTACCACAACGCTAGCCATGTTCAAATGTTTTTGATATGTTAGATCATGAAGGAAGTTTTAGGCCTCTAGTTAGGTACTCTTGACCAAGATCCTGGTTCAAGATCTTGAGAAAGATCCCTGGCCCCTCTCAGATCACACAGCTCCTGACAGGTTTTCCCAGTAGCACTGGATGGATGGGTCAAATGCAGGGGAACAAATTTTCCTATGAGGACAATAAAGTATACCTTAACCTCAAGTTTTAAATGTACCTTTGCGCATAAATAAACAAGCTAAAAACAAAATGTTTTAGCTCTGTGACTAAATAGCCATTGTCTATGACTAAGTGTACCCCGCCTCCACCACCATCGCCTAAATAAAATGATGGTGAATGCAATGCTGTTTTACTCTGCTCAAAAAATTAAAGTCACACTTTATTTTTAATCGAATAGCATCAAGTAAATTAAACTTTTGGGATATTTATCTGTCCATTAAGTTGCAGAGGTGGTTGTTCATCAGTTTGAGCTGCATTGGTGTTTATGAAATTAACAAGGTCATGGCCAGAGACATTTTTCCCCTCATTAGCTTCTGTTGCTGTTTTTCACTAGTTTTACATTTGTTGGGTGGTGTCAGTATCACTACTGGCAGCATGAGGTGGCCCCTGCAGAGGTGGCACAGGCAGTCCAGCTTCTCCAGGATGGAACCTCAATACGTGTCTTTGCTAAAAGGGTTAATGTCTCTCCTAGCACACTCTCAAGAGCATGGAGGAGATTTCAGGAGACAGGTGGTTACTCTAGGAGAGCTGGACAGGGCTGTCCAGGTCCACAACTCATCAACAGGACCTTTATCTGCTTCTTTTTGCAAGAAGGAACAGGATCAGCACTGCCAGAGCTCTACAAAATGACCATGATATTCACCATGATATTCACTCCAGTGGCTCTGGTGCGAATATCTCTGACCAAACAAACAGAAATGGTCTTCATGAGGGCGGTCTAAGAGCCTGATGTCCTCTAGTGGCCCCTGTGCTCATTGCCCAGCACAGTGGTGCTCGATTGACATTTGCCATAGAATACCAGAATTGGCCGCTACACTACTGGAGCAGGTTCACCCTGAGCACATGTAACAGATGTGGAAGTGCCTGGAGAAGCCGTGGAGAATGTTCTGCTGCCTGTGACATTGTTCAGCATGATCGGTCTGGTCAGGGCCAGCTAAGTAAGTAATCAGACTGCTAGAAGAATTAAGTTTTGTAGATTTATTAACAAACAATGCAGTCAGGACCTTTCTGATCATGTGGCCCCCCTAGTGGTTGTGGCCCTAGTGCTGTTTGGGTCACAGCATTTATACTTCCAACTTTTTTCTACGACAGCTTGTGTGTTATGTTTAATAACCTATAGTTGATGAACACAGGCAGTAACAAAGACGTAAGTTAAAGAGCAACAACCACAACAAACATGACGACGCTTAAGGATGTTTTTAAAAATAGTCAAGCAAATGAGGCACAAATAGCGGCAACAGCAATTTGAACCCAGAAGACAGAATCAGCACTCTTTCAGTCACCAAATGTGTATCTACTGTAGAGTATAAATCAGCCCTGTAGACAGTTAGTCAGCCCTGTGACTAACTGTCTACTAGTGTACCCCTCCTCAGGCCCATGGTTACTGGGATAGACTCCAGCATCCATGATCTGTAACTGCATTAAGTGGAATAAGATGAATGAATATATGTTACTGTAATTGATAGCAGTTATACTATGTTTTGAACGTTTTGTTTGTTTGTTTAGGCAAATAGATGTACATGCATGTTCAGAATACTTATAACAAAGAATCCCTCACAAAATACTGCCCAAAAGGAGTAAGATGAAGTACCAACTGCTACCCCCTTTACTCCATATGTCACCAGCAACTAATTTTACACAGAATAATTCTAACAGCATATGTACATATGTGTGCATATCTTCCCAAATATAAACATGCATGCACATACATGCACACACAGTCTAAGCAGTACACTCAAGATTGTCTTCCCAGAAGATATGCATGTGTTAGGTGAATTGGTGACTCTAAATTGACCCTAGTGAATAAATGTGTGCAGTTGTATGTCTGTGTTTGTCTGAATGTGAGTGAGTGACAGGACTACGGATGGAAATTAGCTCTGAGCTATAATCCGGTGTATTTACGGCACTAGCTGCTGTTCATTAATACACGCTGTCCCATATAAGTAAATATATATAAATATAAACACATGCATGCACACAGCAAATACATAATGTGCATACGTTAAAGGTTACGTTACATACTATGTTCTTCTTCTGCATATTTCCCAAAGATACTGTGTTTATACATTCTTTTAAAGTAATCTAATGGTGTGCATCTCTTTATCTCCATATCCAGCCCATTCCACAAATTCACATCCCCTCTTGTGATGCACATACTTTTAAGAGTGGTATGAACACAATGCTTCTTTAGGAAAAATTCTCCTCTTAGATTATATTTCCCAACTATGCTATAAAACATTTTTTGAATGTTCCCTGGAAGAAGACTTGCTTTGTATATTATTATAAGTTATTATAAGTTTTAAAATTGACAAAGTCGTCCATTTTCATAGCTTGTGATTTCAAAAAGAGTGTCCCTAAACCAAACATTATGGACGATTATCAGTACTTTTTTTTAGTTTGAAAAGTGTATCTAAATTACTTCTATAAGTATTCCCCCAAACAACGGCACAAAAGCTGATATAAGCTAAAATGAATGAGCAATGGATGATATGTAAACCTCTAGTCAAGCAGATACTTAGATCTAATCATTATTGCTTTACAACGGACACTGACTTTCTGAGGTCTCCAGCTAATATCATGACTTGCAATTACAACCAGAAAATGTACAACATCCAAGACAACATCCACCTGTCTATAAAAACATTCATGGAAAAACATCATTTTATGTATTTTTTTGTTTTTTATTGTGCTGAATGTTAAAGAGGAGAGACAGAGATGGGGTAAAGAGAAGGAAATGGGCAGGGGACAGGGTAAAGACGTGGGGTCAGGAGGGGGAGGAAACGAGAAAGGAGCATCCTCAGATCAGTGACGGTGGAGAGGGTCTGAAGACGAGGACGCTTGGCCTGACACTGCTGGTTCTGAGTGTCCTGGTTGTGGCGGTGCTTTTCCTGGATGTGCACACAGAGATCCTGGTTTGAGAAATGTAGATGAGGGAACTTTAAAGAACTCTGAGGAACATGGTTTGTTTGGCCCTGGACAAAAAACACAGGATTCAGTACACACAAAGTAAAACATGTCAAGCATTTGTTTATTTTAATTGTGTTGATTGTGTAATATTTTATTACATTTTTTGGTTACTAGCACAAGTTCTACAATTACTACAACAAGTATTACTACTACTACTATTATTAATAATACATGGGTCTTATGTAGCACTTTTCCTGACCTCAAAGTACTGTGGCTGAAGAGTCTTGCCCAAAGACACAATGACAGTGTGGAATGCTGTTAGCAGGGATCGATCTGCTAACCTGCCCTACCTACTGAGCTACTGTTGCCCCAGCAACCACTACTGTTATTACTACTACCACAAGTTTCACTCTGTACTGAATCTAATCCATTTAAATGTTTGTCACTTTGAATGTAACTACTGAAATACATGGACTTTTCAATGATATCATTCACTGATGTATAAAGTTATCTTCATACCTGTTTGTTTTGGCGCTGGTCCTGGTTTTGTTCTGGTGAGATCTCTGGGAGGACCTTCTTGACGACCTGCTGGATGTTGTTGAGGAACATCTCATTCCCATTTTGTGTAAAATGGACGCCGTCTGGAACAAAAACTCCTTTATGAAAGAATCTGATGTTTTGGTGTTCGACTTGTTTGGACATTCTGAAACACCTTCCTCAGCTTCCTGTTCACCAGTTTTAGATCCCTGTTCATGCTTGGGCCGGACCCATACCTCCAGCTCTGTCTTTCATGGAGGGAGGAGAACACCATCTTCATTTGGGGAAACTCCCTCTGCAGTCTTCTCATGTCCCGCTCCATCTGGGACACCAGCTCATTGGGGTTCACCAGCCCCAGGTCATTACCTCCGGCGTGGAGCACCAGGACGTCCGGAGCATTCTGGGAGGAGAGCTCCTTATAGAAGCGTAAACGTAATAGTGGACCTTTAACTCAAGTAGAATTTACACATTTAGTTTTCATTAAAATAACATATACCATAATCAACAGTATTAAAATAAATACCAAAATGTTTCACTCTGTACTGATTCTAATCCATTTAAATGCTTGTCACTTTGAATGTAACTACTGAAATAAATGGACTTTTCATGATATTATTATTCACTGATGTATAAAGTTATCTTCATACCTGTTTGTTTTGGCGCTGCTCCTGGTTTTGTTCCGGTCTTGAGATCTCTCTGAGGACCTTCTTGACGACCTGCTGGATGTTGTCGAGGAACATTTCATTCCCATTTTGTGTAAAATGGACACCGTCCGGAACAAAAACTCCTTTATGAAAGAATCGGATGTTTTGGTGCTCGACTATGCCGCACTGGAGATTCTGAAGCACCTTCCTCATCTTCCTGTTCACCAGTTTTCGATCCTCGTTCATGCGTGGGCCGGACCCGTACCTCCAGCTCTGTCTTTCATGGAGGGAGGAGAACACCATCTTCATTTGGGGAAACTCCCTCTGCAGTCTCCTCATGTCCCGCTCCACCTGGGACACCAGCTCATTGGGGTCCACCAGCCCCAGGTCGTTACCTCCGGCGTGGAGCACCAGGACGTCCGGAGCATTCTGGGAGGAGAGCTCCTTATAGAAGCGAGGCAGGACGCCGTCCCATCCCATCCCGCCTTTTCCGAACCAGAAGACCTGAGCATCAAGACCAAAGCTGTCTCCATATTTCTTGAGGGCCACAGGTTCAGCTCGACGGATCTGACTGGCCCCGATGATCCAGATCTTGGCTGGACTCCTGTGATCCAGAGACACTGAAGCCTCTTGGATTTCTGTGGACAAAGGGACATGAGTTTAGACAAAAAATGTGTAACAAATGGTAGAGTGACAGTAGCAGTGAGTATTCGCTAAACTTTACACCAATACAGTTTTACTTTTACTCAAGAAATAGTTTTTTAAATTCTTTTACTTCAACTTAATATCAGTACCAACCGTACTTTTAATTGAATACAGATTTATAGTACTTCCTTTACCTCTGAATAAAATATCTTTAACTGTAATGTTAATAGATAGTAAAAGTGACTTAGCATTAATAACAACTTCCTTACCTTTGTGGCTGTTGTCACTTTGTGCATGACTCTGCCTAAAGGACCTTTTCCTCTTTGGGAAATGTGAAACTCCAAAGTCCTGCACACATGTAATGAAATGATCAGAATACTTAAACTAAAACATATTTTAAGATGATTAAAATTACGTTATTCCATCTCTGAAACCACAACCATTAGTTTCAATATAGTTCAGTTCAACTTAATTTAACTTTTTTCATCTCCATTGGGAGATGTAGAAAAAAAGCATAACTGTTGCTAAATGAGATGATACTTTGACCTAAACATGTACCAAGAAGTTACACAAAGTTTTCACAAAGTTCCCAAACAAAAAATAAAAGAACAAAACTATAAAACTGTCTCAACATCTCAAAAGACATTGCTCGTATTAACAAGACAGTGGTTTATCTTACTGATAAACTTTAACTGACACTAACATCTTCATTTCATGAAGTGTTAATGTGTCTCTGTTTTAATTTGAGGTGATTTGTGATTTGGGGGTGCACCACAAGGGGTGTAGTGAGGATGCAGCGGGCCTGGGTCTCGTGCAGCCTCCTCTCATTCTGTGACGCCAGACTGCACCAAACCAAAGCTCACTGCCTGTGGTCTCTTCATTTTCCTGTTTTTTCAGGTTGCAATGTGCAAAACACATAAGAAAATGCAGATATAAGAACTGTATACCATATTTGTTGTTGTTAGCCAACGTAAGGGTGGGTTTTTCAGGCAGACCACATGAGTATGTTCTTTGTACCTTGCTAACCAAAATAATGAGGTGTTGTAATGGCAGCGCCCCAACCCAACTTGAACCTTTACGTGATATTAAGATCCTGTTGTGAATGTTTGCTTAGTGTATGATCCTGGACTCTGTTTATACTTTAGATTTTAGATTTACTTCTAGTAAATTACTGTTCATTTGCTAAAGACTCACTGTTATGCTAAAAGAAAAACTGTTTGTAGCATTTTATTGGGTTTTACAAAGGTTCTGTCATTGTGTTAAATGAAAGGATGGTATGTGCAGAATGAGCTCCATAATCTGAATAATATTTCAGTAACACTCAGGTTACAAATATGCTTGTTTACTATGTGAAATGGTACAATGCCTATTCATTAAGTGAATATCATCTGGTAATATAAATGTGTTAAAGCTATGAATGACAAAGTATATGGTTTATACATTATTTTTTGTTAGTAAATTAGTAATATGGGACTGAATATGGATCTAGGATTTAAGTAGTTTTATTTTCATTTTCCTGTTTATTCAGGGATTCTTCTGTGTGGGTCTGCTGCCGCTGGACCAGACCCATCACACAAACACCATTACTAACCTTGAAAGAGTCAGAGACAGAGTCACTCCATTTCACCTGCATGGTTTGCTGTGAACACCAAAATATGAGGACTCTAACCAGAGCAGTTAGCGTCCTTGCCTCCCAGCAAGGAGGTCGTGGGTTCGAGCCCCGGGCCGACCAACACACCATCACACGAACTCTCTGGGTGGAGTCTGCATGTCCTCCCCGTGTTACCGTGGGTTCTCTCCGGGTACTCTGGCTTCCTCCCACCGTCCAAAGACATGCATGTGTTAGGTGAATTGGTGACTCTAAATTGCCCCAAGTGAATGTCTGTGTTTGTCTCTGTGTCAGCCCTGTGACAAGCTGGCCCCTGTCCAGGGTGTACCCTGCCTACGGCCCAAAGTTACTGGGGTAGGCTCCAGTCACCCACGACCCCTAACGGGAATAAGTGGTAGAAAATGAATGAATATAAATATTATTTTTAAGCAAAAATGCCTAAATCTATTGTATAAACAGATGCAATTTTGATGTGAAACAATATAATTAAATATCTTGAATACATTAGCTAACCAGCACAGTTATTAACTGATTTTCAGTTCATCTTATCAAAATAAATGAGATTTAGCCACTTTTATCTCGGAAGCAGCTCGAGTTCAAAAATTTGTAGACCAGTGTTATGTTATGTTATTATTACATTACATTTCTGTAATTACACTATAATATCTATTATGACCCAGTGTCCTCTACAAACAAACAAAAAATAAACATGTTTGAAAAAACAGTTGCAGTAACATGTTACTTGCAACCCTTATGTTTATTATTTCATAAAAAAGAAAAATTAAGTAAACAAATAAAAAAAAAAAATCATCTTTTGTCCTTGTGTGTCCAGGAGGATAGAGCAGTCCTCCTCAGTCTTGGGTCCAGCTGATTCAGAGGCCTCACCGTAACAAGACAGACATCATAGATTACAGCTGACACATTATTTACATGGACTATATGAATGAAATAGAAATCCTGTGATATTTATTTATTTGGGGAGCATGCTGGCAGAGTGGTTAGCATTTGTGCCTCTCAGTAAGAAGGTTGTGTGTTGGGTCCTGGATCCAGAGCAGTCCCAGTCTGAGTGGAGTCCTCCTTGTGCTACAGTGGGTGTGCCTCAGTGACTCTGGCTTCCTCCCATCGTTCACACACATGAACGTGTTTGATGAAGTGGTGAATTGAATGAATACTTGTGAGAGTGAATGGTTGTCGGTCTGTGTCAGACTAACTGCTCAAGCTGCCCAACCCCATACGCTAGAAGTGGAAGAATATGAATATGACAAATTGTTTATAATAATAACTAGTATAAATAGTAATATATCTTTATTTTCCATAACGTTTTTCAGAATGACATTTTTATTAACAAATAGTCAGCATAAATGTTTCCATCTGGGAGCTAGGAGGATGTGTGAGGAATGTTCCACATATTGTGCCAGTCTTCTGAAACTTGTACATTCATCTTCTTTTAAGATGTTTTGATCTGATTATTTAATATGATCCTATATTTCTTTTTAATACTTGTACTGTGTTAATCCAGTGAATTAAGATCATACCATAAACTAACCAAAAATATAATCAGACTTAGAAATACAAATAAACAAGGAAAAGTTTGTAATTACAACTGACAGCAATTTATTTTCATAGTTCAGATGTAGCTTTAAAGATTTAGATTGAGTGTTGTAAATCTTCTGAGTTGTCTTCTGTCTTCCTTCATCTGTCACATGTTGTTCTTGTTCTTGTATCATCAGGAGACGCTGATGCAGTGTCTTCCTCTGTTCTTTTGGTCTTCTTTATTAGATCCACAGGACCATTTGAAGTACTCAGGTATTAACCACTTTATCAGTAACTGCAAAGTATGACCAGGATCACATTAGAACTATAGTACAATGATACGTTTAGATAAAAAGCTTTAAATGTATCTGTGTCAGTCAGAAGCTCACCAGTGCTCTGTGGTTTCTGTGCTTCCTTCTTCTTTAGCAGACAGGGACTTCATCAGAAAAGGTGTTTTACTGTGGGTCTCCTTCATAAACAAAGAGAATGTGTGATTAAACTGCTACATCAGTGTTACAGCAGAGGTTATATATATAAGGTACAACTTATTCTCACTTGTGTCGAGTGAAGCTCTGTTGTTTTGGACCAGGACTTTTTATCCTCTTCACCTGACCAGGACGACACTGTGGACAGGTCACACATGTGAGGCACATTTTGGGTGAAAAATACTTAATAGTGATATCTTAACACTTCTTATCTACAGATAAGTACTTACAGAGACGAGGTACATCAGAGCTGACTGTGGTTCCTGTGGATCTTTCTTTCTATTCTTTAGAAGATGGACTTCATCAGAAAAGGTCTTTTCAGTTCTCTTTAGAAAACACATCTCAGGAGTTGGAAGACTTCTCTAAAGAAATATATCATGTTAGAAACAATTTATTAGATAAATGTTCACCAAAAAAAAAAAAGTTTTTTATTTTCTTACCAGTGTTCATATCAGTTTCCTGAGGATCTTCTGACTTCAGCAGACTTCAGCGGGAAAGTTGGCTTGGATTTCCTTCATAAAAATAACAAAAAAGTAATTAAAATAATAAATCAAATGAAACTGGTACATGGGTCTAAGATGACACAGATTAGAGATGGAGGATCTTCTCACTTGTGTTGTGTGAAGGTCTGTTTTTTGGATCAGGACTTCCTCTGGTGGGCTTTATCCACAACACTGTGGTCAGGTCACACTCTGGAATTAAAGTTGTCTTCTTTAGATTTTCAGTCCTAAAAGTGTGAATACTTTTTGAGAAAAACAGTTTGAATGGGCACAGAGGTTTTGAGAGCAACAGCAGCAACAGAATGGGACACAGCTCTAAAGACATACTATACTATAATGACAGAAATAATTTAGCAGGAGAAAATACACAAAAGCAAGTCATACCAAAGAATGACTTGTAGTAGTCAAAGCTTTTTGTCTCACCAGAGTTCAGCAGTTCCTGTGGCTCCTGTGGAGCAGGGTTCTTCTCACATTAAGGACTTCATCAGGAGAGACATCAGTGGAACAGCCATGGGATTAGAGGATCCTCTGCCTTGTGTGGAGTGAAGCTCTGGTTTTAGGATCAGGTCGTCCTCTGGTGGGTCTTATCCTCTTGTATGTGGATGATACTGTGGACTGGTCACACTCCGGGACACTCTTCTGTGTATTACTAAATGCTGACCAGGACAGGATGCATCAGGGTTGACTTCAGCCACAGAACGGGACACATCTCTGGAGACATCTATAACAACAGAAATACTTCATTAGACAGTGTGTTAGTGTCAAAACTGAAAAAGGACATGTCTTACCTTCATCTTCAGGAACATAAACAGGAGGGTAGGGGGTCACTGCTGCCTGGCTTTACATTCAGGGGACAGCCTCCAAATCTGTGCCCCACTTTTTATGGGAATAGTGTGGAAAGCATCAATTGCAAACACTTTCCATAAACTGCTATGGGAAGTGCAAAAATATTGTAAATACTTACCTGGTGAAAGACAATTTTATAGTAAAGAAAAAACATCTTAATATAAGAATGAGAATCCGGGCGGCCAGCGGAGGACAGCGTAGCCGAGCGACAGGACGCTACGTGCAAGCATTGGAGGGGGAGGAGTGCCCCCCCCCAACCATCTTTTAAGGAAATTGGAAGGACTTCCCTTTTTGTAAATAGCTTTTTTAATAGATTGTTATATAAAACAAAAAGTAGTGGTGGAGTGCTCCCCAAAGGCCTGTTTTAATTGTAAAGTGGGACATTTTCCCCGTGACAAAAGCAGACTGAGGAAAAAAAAAAAAAGAAATTGTGTGTGTTGGGATCTGATCACAAATCTTCTCTCATTTGCACTGTGTTTTGAGGTGGCCTGTTGTATCAGGTTATATCACTGAGCTATAAAAAAATAAATAAGTAGGGTATCATAGGAAAAGGTAGATAAAACTTCACTTCTCCCAGAAACTTCCTGTAAGTGGTGCTACTAATGACTAAATATTATGACACTGTTGCCCCAGTTGCCTTTGTTCTCTTAAGAGACTCTTGAAAGATGCTTTTGAGAGACACAATTATGTGTAAGTCAATGTTTATTTATATATCACATTTAAAAACTACTGCCCCAAAGTGCTGTACAGTGTTAATAAAACAGGATATCAGTAAAAACACAATGATTATTACAAATGAAACAACAAAACCTAGCTAAAACAGAAATCAAGTAAAAACAATGTTAAAAATATTAAACAGTAAGAAATGTCCAGCTCAGCTTGTGTTAAAAACCAGTGCAAAAAAAAAAAAAAGCGTTTGTAGCAGCAATTTGAAACTTTCAGTGGATGTAGCAGTTCCAATGTTTAGGTGGAGAGTTCCACAATTTGGGGCCTACTATGGCAAAAGCCCTGTCTCCTCTGGTTCTCAGTCTGGACCTCGGGCAGTCTAACAGCAACTGGTCTGAGGACCTCAGTGCTCTGACCGGAGTGTGCAAAGTCAGCATTTCACACAGATAAGAAGGTGCCAGATCATGAAGAGACTTGAAAACAAACACTGTCCAAAAACATGCATGTGTGTGTCTAAAGGCTCATTTATACTTCAGTCATACACACATCTGTCCGTCCCAAGTGTGTGTTATGTTAAATAACCTGTAGTTGACGAACACCAACAGTAACAAAGGCGTAAGAAAATAAGCAACAACCACAAGAAAAATGCCAACGATGGAGGAGGTTTTTACACCAGATTTATTGAAAAATTGTCAAGACTGTTATGGTCCGTAGCCCTCTGTGTTTTTGTATTCTCCTCCCTTTGTCTGTCTGTCTCTGCTGTGGGCGTGGCTCCTCTCTGCTCCTGCTCCCGGGCTGGCTTGCACACCTGCAATCAATTTACTTACCTGCTGCACTACTTAAGCCCAGGCTCAACCATGAACAACATGCAAAAACCTAATTTTGGGCGGGGGACGGGGTAAAAAGGTGGGGGTCAGGAGGTGGAGTTAACGAGAAAGGAGCATCCTCAGATCAGTGACGGTGGAGAGGGTCTGAAGACGAGGACGCTTGGCCGGACACTGCTGGTTCTGAGCGTCTTGGTTGTGGCGGCGCTTTCCCGGGACGTGCACACGGAGATCCTGGTTTGGGAAATGCAGACGAGGGCGCTTTGAAGAACTCTGAGGAACTTGGTTTGTTTTGCCCTGGACAAAAGACACAGGATTCAGTACACACAAAGTAAAACATGTCAAGCATTTGTTTATTTTAATGTAGTGTTGATTGTGTAATATTGTAATTTTTTGGTTACTAGCACTAGTAGCATAATTACTACAACAAGTACTACTACCACTACTATTATTAATAATGCATGGGTCTTATATAGTACTTTTCCTGACACTCAAAGTACTGTGGCTGAAGAGTTTTGCCCAAAGACACAAAGACAGTATGCAATGCTGGTAGTAGGGATTGATTTGCTAACCTTCCAGTTAGCGGGTGACTGGCCCTACCTACTGAGCTACTGTCACCCCAGCAACAACTACTTATGCTTTTTCAGGATTTTTGAATTTGTTTTGGCCACCTTCGAATCAGTATTTCTCATTTTAAAACTTAAACATTGTATATGTATGGAACAAGTCTTTTGGGGAGCTGTTATTTTGACTTTGCAGAGAACCCTTGGATTAGGTGTCTGCCTGTGCCTGACCCCTGCTGGCAACGCTGGGAACTGGACAGAGCATTACATGGCTTTTTAGCATGGAAATTAGCAACATGATGCTAACAGATCAAAAAATGCCATTTAACGTAATAGTGGACCTTTAACTCAAGTAGATTTTACAAATTTAGTTTTCATTAAAATAACTTATACCATAATCAACAGTATTAAAATAAATACCAAAATGTTTCACTCTGTACTGATTCTAATCCATTTAAATGCTTGTCACTTTGAATGTAACTACTGAAATAAATGGACTTTTCATGATATTATTATTCACTGATGTATAAAGTTATCTTCATACCTGTTTGTTTTGGCGCTGCTCCTGGTTTTGTTCCGGTCTTGAGATCTCTCTGAGGACCTTCTTGACGACCTGCTGGATGTTGTCGAGGAACATTTCATTCCCATTTTGTGTAAAATGGACACCGTCCGGAACAAAAACTCCTTTATGAAAGAATCGGATGTTTTGGTGCTCGACTATGCCGCACTGGAGATTCTGAAGCACCTTCCTCATCTTCCTGTTCACCAGTTTTCGATCCTCGTTCATGCGTGGGCCAGGACCCGTACCTCCAGCTCTGTCTTTCATGGAGGGAGGAGAACACCATCTTCATTTGGGGAAACTCCCTCTGCAGTCTCCTCATGTCCCGCTCCACCTGGGACACCAGCTCATTGGGGTCCACCAGCCCCAGGTCGTTACCTCCGGCGTGGAGCACCAGGACGTCCGGAGCATTCTGGGAGGAAAGCTCCTTATAGAAGCGAGGCAGGACGCCGTCCCATCCCATCCCGCCTTTTCCGAACCAGAAGACCTGAGCATCAAGACCAAAGTTGTCTCCATATTTCTTGAGGGCCACAGGTTCAGCTCGACGGATCTGACTGGCCCCGATGATCCAGATCTTGGCTGGACTCCTGTGATCCAGAGACACTGAAGCCTCTTGGATTTCTGTGGACAAAGGGACATGAGTTTAGACAAAAAATGTGTAACAAATGGTAGAGTGACAGTAGCAGTGAGTACTCTCTAAACTTAACACCAATACAGTTTTACCTTTACTCAAGTAACAGTTATTTGCATTCTTTTACTTCAACTTAATACCAGTAATTAAACTGTAATGTTAATAGATAGTAAAAGTGACTTTTTTACCTTTGTGGCTGTTGTCACTTTGTGCATGACTCTGCCTAAAAGACCTTTTCCTCTTTGGGAAATGTGAAACTCCAAAGTCCTGCAAACATGGAATGAAATAATCAGAATTCTTAAACTAAAACATATTTTAAGATGATTAAAATGATGTTATGCTATCTCTGAAACCACAACCATTAGTTTCAATATAGTTCAGTTCAACTTAAGTTAACTTTATTCATCTCCATTGGGAGAAAAACAAATCTAAATGAGATGATACTTTGACCTAAACATGTACCAAGAAGTTACACAAAGTTGTCACAAAGTTATCAAACAAAAATGAATGTTAACTATAAAAATGTAAAACTGTCTCAACATCTCAAAAAACATTGCTCGTATTAACAAGAGCTGGTTTATCTTACTCTCATGATCGGATGGGACTGGTCTTTTGGTTTTCCAGGTGTGGTGCCAAAGAAAACTTGTTGTCTGTTGCTCATGACTGAGGTTTTTTAGACAATGTGTAGTATTTGAAGTAATTTTGGAAGTATTTCTACTCTGTGTTACTGCTATGCTGCTGATCTCTCAGGAGGTTTGAGTGATTCTAAAAGTGAGCTCTAGAATCTGCAGCATCTACATCACAACATTCTAATGTCCATGGAACTCAGGCAACCAATCAGATTCATTTCTAATTTTTTTTCTGGTAATATTTATTATTATTCAAAATAACATGTACAAAATAAGTCAGAGTAGTACATCTGACATAAAAACAACCATGTTCAGTACAAAAATAAGAAAATGACTCAATATTCTTGTACAGTAAATAAAAAATAAAAATTCTTTACTATTTTTTAAGTAATAAAAAAACAGTAAACAATGGAGTAACAATGGAGTACTTTTCTATTTTAATGTTTGAATAAAATATTTACACAAAATAATCTCAAGATTGACAACATCAGAAATATCAGAATCCAGATTGTCCATAAAGTAAAGAACATCTTCAGATGAGAAGGTGTAAAAGCCCTGAAAAGGGGGATATTTATGAGAAAGAATGCACTGACACAAATTCTCTTCATGCCACGTTTGTAATGACTGAACATAAACAGTAATACAAGTACAACTTCATGTATCAGGCTTCAAATATGTACAGAAACAAACAGCTTCAAATAAAAGACAAAAAAGTATGAATGGTATGAATTTATATGTATATTAATAACCTGTACGAACTAATGTTAATGCAAACAAGTACTTCTGACCATGACCTCATCTACGCACAGTAGCAGCACGATGCTAACTGTGCTAATTATACAAAAATGAAACATTTTCTTAGGTCTTTCAAAAGATTGAATGTAATTGCTGTATCAGAGACTTGGCTTGATGATGGCAAAGTGGCAGATGGATATGGACTTGAAGGATATGAGTTCTATACAACCAACAGAAATAACAAGAAAGGTGGAGGAGTGGCCGTGTATGTAGATCTAACGTTAAGTAGTAAAATTGTTACAAACCTCTCATATATTATTGAAAATATCTTGGACTGTGTAACCGTTGAAATTGAATTTGAAAATTCTAAAAATATAATTATTAGTTGTGTGTATAGACCACCCGGATCATCTCTTAGTTTTTTCAATGAAAATATAGCAGAACTGTTAAACAAAGTAAGTGCAGATAAAGTGCAAATTGTCTGTGGAGACTTTAATGTTGATTTAGTGAATCCAGCTGGCCTGAAGAGGACAACTGATTTTATAAATATAATGTATAGCAATAGTTTGTTTTCTGTTATTAATAAACCAAGCAGAATAACAATTGAAAGTGCAACACTTATAGATAATATATTTACCAATAGACTTGAGGAAAAAATAGTTGGGGGTCTATTAATTAGCGATATAAGTGACCATTTGCCTGTTTTTGCTGTGTTTCATAATCTTTTTAGAAGGAGAAATGAAACACAGATTACCCAATATAAATACATTAGACAAAGAGCAGCAAAAAATATTGAAGTGTTTAAGAATTACCTTAGTAAACAAAACTGGAGTGAAGTTTACGCAACAACTGATCCAAACAACGCATATGATGCCTTTCTGCACAATTTTATTGAGCTGTATAATATCAGCTGTCCAGTGCAAAAAATCATACTGAATAAAAAGTCAGTGAAAAAGCCATGGATAACCAAAGGGATAGAAAATGCCTGTATAAAGGAAAATCTATTGTACAGAAGATTTTTAAAACTAAGGACTAAAGAAGATGAAGATAAATATAGGAAATATAAAAATAAATGAATAAGTATTATTAGGAATACTAAGAAGGAATATTATCATAAATTATTAGAACAACAAAAACTAAATATGCAAGGAACCTGGAAAGTGCTAAGAAAAATAATACAAAAATGCAATAATAAAGCGGAATGTCCAAGTTATTTCAGAAATGATAATGATGTCCAAATCACCAACACAAAAGACATAGTTAATGAATTTAATGACTATTTTGTAAATGTTGGATATAATTTAGCAAATAAAATTACAGACCCAAAAAATAAGGACAGGGTAAGTGATAATATGATTAAAAAAAATGTCAATACTATGTTTGTGTCTGATATTAAGAAAAATGAAATATTGGACATTGTTAAGGGTTTTAAAAATAAAATGTCTACAGATTGGACAGAAATTGATATGGTATTAGTTAAAAATATAATTCAATACATAGTAGAACCACTTACTTACATCTTCAATCAATCATTCACAACTGGTATATTTCCTAAAAAAATGAAGATTGCAAAAGTTATTCCAATTTATAAGAGTGGAGACTGTCATTTATACTCAAATTATAGACCTATTTCATTATTATCCCAATTTTCAACAATATTAGAAAAACTTTTTGTTAAAAGACTAGATAATTTGTAAAATGTGTTTTATTTGCTGATGACACGACTGCTCAGGGGAAAACCTGAACCAGCTTCTTACTGATGTAACGAGAGAACTGTATAGATTGAAAGTATGGTTTAATCAAAATAAATTATCTTTAAACATAAGCAAAACCAAATATATTATATTTAGTAATAGACAAATTAAAGATAATTTGGATTTAACAATAAATGATGTGGTTTTAGAGAGAGTCAATGAAAATACATTTCTTGGGGTCATAATTGATTATAATTTATCTTGGAAACAACACATAACCCATGTACAAACAAAAATGTCAAAAACAATTGCAATTCTCTCTAAATCTAAGTATATTTTAAACAAAACTACACTATATATGTTATATTGCTCTCTCATACAAACATATATAACCTACTGTGTTGAAGTGTGGGGGCACACATACGCAACAAATGCAAAACCAATTTTTATCTTACAGAAAAAAGCTATAAGGATCATCAACCATTCTGATTATAATGAAACCAATATTTATTACATTTAAAGCATTCAAATTCTATGGTTTAGTTAGTCTTAGTACAGTATTGTTTATGTATAAAGTTAAAAAAAAGTTATTGCCAAATAATATTTTGTGTATGTTTGAAGACAGAGATAATAAATATGATCTGAGGGGAGAGGACATGTTTAAAAAACAGGCTGTTAGAACTAATGTAAAGAAAAACTGCATTTCTGTTAAAGGGGAAAATTTGTGGAATTCTGGGATTACAGATGAACTTAAGAGGAGCAATTCACTAATTTACTTTAAAAAACTATTCAAAAAATTCCATCCATCCATCCATCTTCTTCCGCTTTATCCGGGGCCGGGTCGCGGGGGCAGCAGTCTAAGCAGAGATGCCCAGACTTCCCTCTCCACAGACACTTCCTCCAGCTCTACTGGGGGCACCCCAAGGCGTTCCCAGGCCAGCCGAGAGACGTAGTCCCTCCAGCGTGTCCTAGGTCTTCCCCGGGGCCTCCTCCCAGTGGGACATGCCCGGAACACCTCCCCAGGAAGACGTCCAGGAGGCATCCGGAACAGATGCCCGAGCCACCTCAACTGACTCCTCTCGATGTGGAGGAGCAGCGGCTCTACTCCGAGCTCCTCCCGGGTGACAGAGCTCCTCACCCTATCTCTAAGGGAGCGCCCAGCCACCCTGCGGAGGAAACTCATTTCGGCCGCTTGTATCCGGGATCTTGTCCTTTCGGTCATGACCCAAAGCTCATGACCATAGGTGAGAGTAGGAACGTAGATCGACCGGTAAATCGAGAGCTTCGCCTTTCGGCTCAGCTCCTTCTTCACCACAACAGACCGATACAACGACCGCATTACTGCAGACGCTGCACCGATCCGTCTGTCGATCTCACACTCCATCCTTCCCTCACTCGTGAACAAGACCCCAAGATACTTGAACTCCTCCACTTGAGGCAGGAGCTCTCCCCCAACCTGGAGAGGGCAAACCACCCTTTTCCGGTCGAGAACCATGGCCTCGGACTTGGAGGAGCTGATTCTCATCCCAGCCGCTTCACACTCGGCTGCAAACCGCCCCAGCACATGCTGAAGGTCTTGGCTTGATGAAGCCAACAGGACAACATCATCCGCAAAAAGCAGAGATGAAATCCTGCGGTTCCCAAACCAGACTCCCTCCAGCCCCTGGCTGCGCCTAGAAATTCTGTCCATAAAAGTTATGAACAGAACCGGTGACAAAGGGCAGCCCTGCCGGAGTCCAACATGCACTGGGAACAGGTCTGACTTACAACCGGCAATGCGAACCAAACTCCTGCTCCGGTCATACAGGGACCGGACAGCCCTTAGCAGAGGGCCTCGGACCCCATACTCCCAGAGCACCTCCACAGGATACCACGAGGGACACGGTCGAACGCCTTCTCCAAATCCACAAAACACATGTGGACAGGTTGGGCGAACTCCCACGAACCCTCAAGCACCCTATGGAGGGTATAGAGCTGGTCCACTGTTCCACGACCGGGGCGAAAACCGCATTGTTCCTCCTGAATCCGAGGTTCGACTATCGGCCGAATTCTCCTCTCCAGTACCCTGGAGTAGACTTTCCCGGGGAGGCTGAGAAGTGTGATCCCCCTATAGTTGGAACACACCCTCCGGTCCCCCTTCTTAAAAAGAGGAACCACCACCCTGGTCTGCCAGTCCAGAGGCACTGTCCCCGACCGCCACGCGATGTTGCAGAGACGTGTCAGCCACGACATTCCCACAACATCCAGAGACTTAAGGTACTCAGGGCGGATCTCATCCACCCCCGGTGCCTTGCCACCGAGGAGCTTTTTAACCACCTCGGTGACTTCAGCTTGGGTGATGAACAAGTCCACCTCTGAGTCCCCAGCCTCTGCTTCCTCAACGGAAGACGTGTCGGCGAAGTATTCCTTCCACCGCCCGACAACATCCCCAGTCGAGGTCAGCAGCCTCCCACCTCCACTGTAAACAGTGTTAGCGAAGCACTGCTTTCCCCTCCTGAGGCGCCGGACAGTTTGCCAGAATTTCTTCGAGGCCGACCGATAGTCCTCCTCCATGGCCTCCCCGAACTCCTCCCAATTCAAAAAATTCATTATAAACAAATATGAAAATGAAATTTGAGTTTTGTTGTTTGTTTTCTTTGTTGTTGTTTGTTTTATATTTATTTTTTCGTATGTTTGATCTTCTGTCAAAGAATGAAGAGATATTTTTCTTTAAAAAAAAAAAATTGTCTAGATATCACCTGGTAGATGTAGTAAAGTAAATAGGGTAGGCGTAATAAGCTGTGGCTTCAGCCTACACCTTTTCGGTTGTAATGTTATTGTTTTTCTCTTTGTATATATGTACTGTACCTGTATATGTATTACAAAGTGTATTAGTACAACTATTATAGTTTTATGTGACCGAAATAAACTTAAACTTAAAATAAAAAAAAATTAAAAATGCTAGCGGAGCTCACACTTTACGATAAACCAATCTTAGCATTAGAAAATACATTAAAGCCTTAAATACAGTTTCACAGACGTATTAACTTTATAGTTTGGCTAAAAGGTACATTTAATGTTATTGTAATAGCACACCTGAAAAAGGGGATATTTATGAGAAAGAATACACTGACACAAATTCTCTTCTTGCCACGTTTGTAATGACTGAACAGACGTCGTGCATTGACCCATAAGTATTGTGCGTTCCCTGCTGGACTCATCTGGTAACTGCACAATTAACACATTTTCAGCTGGTTACAAAGGCAGCTATATTTTATATAAGTGACACTCAACTATGAATATCAGAGCAGAAGACACTAACATGTGGACAAGTGTAGAACCATATGGTTAATACTAGTACTACTACTACTCACTAGTAGTTTTTTTAACAAAGCACACTTGGATAAATGACTTCTGTAACAGTATGTAGTCACTGTCCACCTCTTACAGAGCTCAAACTTGTGTAATTATGTGTTGCCACCACCGTGTGTCGCCATTTCTTTATACTTTTTATAAAAGGATTCCTGTTACAGTGTGTAACTTTTATTTTCAGACCCATTGCATGATGGGATATCTTGGAAGGCTTTATTTATGACATTTTCTGTCACAGTGAAAAATAACATGGACATAATTTGGATGCATATAATGTTTGTTTATTTGTTGTTTATGTAGGGAGCTGTCCACTAGTGGCTGGTGCTGAAACAACAGTGGCTCATAGAGAACGTGTCTGACAACTGATAATGTAACAATGGCCAATAATGTATCAGGTTTTAAATGTAATAAAGCCAATAACATAATAACTTGACAATAGTGTAATAGGTTTATATGATTTTGGCATTAAAAAAATCTGATAATAATAATAATAATATAATATATATATATATGATAATAATTGCAGCCTATAATGAAACAATATATCAACAAGACTGCTTTTTTTTTTTTTTTTTTTTGCAGTTTTGCAGTTTTGCAGTTTTGCAGTTTTGTTCAGTTTGTTCATCAGAAATAGGTTTAATGGATGGCATAGTTATTTTTGATTGTGAGAGCCAGTTTTGAGATTTTTTTCTTCTACTCAGAATATTGTTAATTTGCTTGGGTACTTGTAGTCATCCCAGTGATCTAAATCACAACAAAAAACATTTAAAAATGAATCATCTGGTTCAAGTTTTGTCTCTTATCCAGGACTTTTTTATGACAAAATTATTACTGGTCAAATATTTCATTATTAGTTGTTACAAATGTGGAAAAGTAAGTTATTATTATTGTGCTGTATTACATTTATTTTCAACTGGTGTGATTGTGGGACCCAATTCTTACCCTGATCATTTTAATATGTCCAACTTTTTACCAAACCAAATATTGTTGTATAACTAGATATCTAAGTCCTGTCTCATGACCATATATGGAGTTTAAAGGGAGTTTCCTGTCATAATATAGTAACTCTATGTAAATGCCATGTTAATGAGGAGTGGGGTGGTCGTGGAGTCGCTGCAGTTACGAGCTCCACTGAGAAGAATCTGGGAGCTTGAGAACGTGTCATGAATCCTACAGAGAGTTTTCTTGAGCAGTTCTTATAAGAGGTACTTAGGAAACTTTTCTAAGAGAACATTCAGGAATGAGGCCCAATGCCTGTCTGAGAGAAAAAAACTCAGGAAAAGTTAGTTTCCCATCATCCCACACTGTAGAGACAAAAAATGACTGAGTTGTGTGCATACATAAGATGGTTATATACATAGTCAGCAATAACACGCCGTGTGTCACCACTGTTGAGCTGTGTAGACAGATCATCCATGGAAAAGTTGTAAAAGCAGGGAAGACAAAATCCCACCCTGACAATGATGCACACAAAATGTGCAGTCACATTTTATGTTTTGTTTGTTTAGCTTTGCTTACAACGTTTGGTAGAACTTTATCTGAAACTAAAATCTTCATTTCATGAAGTGTTAATGTGTCTCTGTTTGAATTTGAGGTGCTTTGTGATTTGGGGGTGCGCCACAAGAGGTGTAGTGTGGATGCAGCGGGCCTGGGTCTCGTGCAGCCTCCTCATTCTGTGACGCCAGACTGCACCAAACCAAAGCTCACTGCCTATGGTCTCTTTATTTTTCTGTTTATTCAGGGTTTCTTCTGTGTGGGTCTGCTGCTCCTAGACCGGACCTGTAACACAAACACCATTACTAACCTTGAAAGAGTCAGAGACAGAGTCACCCCATTTTACCTGCATGGTTTGCTGTCAATACCAAAATATGAGCACTCTTATAAAGTATCCATGGAGCCATGGTTTAGCTCATTTATTAAACAATTTCTGATGATAAATTCTATGAAATGCTTTAGATGCATCCAAGAAGCACATAAACATTGCTGAGCCCTGGTTATGACACTTATCCAGTACTTCCTTTAAGGCAGAGGTCGTTAATAGGCGGACCACGGTCCGAATCCGGACCCAGATGCCGAACCTCTGTCCCACTCCGCGGATCCGAATCCGTTCAGCCTGTTCACTCCCCGGGAGCGCAGCGGCACCTTTCTCAGAGCGCGTCAACAATATCGTATCCTGGTGCTTTAAAACTTTAACATGAACAGTGCGGGGTTAAATCAGCTGTGTTTTCTGTTACTGTCCAACAAAATGAGAGGAGTAGGTCCAGACTGAGTGCGGAGGGACAGGACTGTTCCGTTTACAACAGACTTAAGTTTTGTTTTTACGGAGCAGCAAGAGAGGAGGCGACACAGGCTGTGAGCGGCTCTCCCCTCTCGGTGTCTCTCTGTCCCACAGCTCACCCCTCCCCTCTCGGTGTCTCTCTGTCCCACAGCTCACCCCTCTCCTCTCGGTGTCTGTCCCTCTGTTCCACAGAGGACAGAGCTGCTCATATTCAGCAGAGAATTAAGAGGAAACCTGTGTTTTGAGGCGCAGTACGTTCCACTTTAGTTTTAATGGGTGAATCGTCTCCTGCGTAAAAGCAGACCGAAAATCTTGCGTGTGACGCTATCAACCAATCAGATCTGAGGATTTGGAAACATATGGAGCGGTGACTGTGAGACAGACAGCGGAGAAATGAGAGAGACAGATGTAGAAAGGAACAGAGGTCAGCTCTAAACTCCTGTGTCTCCTGTGTTCTGAGCCAAGGGCCATTATAAAAGCATTTTGTTTGATTTTTTTTATCTGTATTTGATTAACATAAGAAAAAAAATACTTTTCTTTATTTTATTATTTGATATCCCCTAGTTTTAAACTAATGCTTATGTTAGCAAAATGCTATTGCCATAATGTAGACACTGATGTAACTACAATGATTTTATTTATTTATTTTTGAGGTACAAATCAACATTGTGATGCACCGGACCTTTGCGCGAGAAAAATTTCACCAATTGGACCTCGGTGAATTTTAATTGGTGACCCCTGCTTTAAGGCATAAATACACACGTCAGTTCAATGCTCATGTTTAAATCCAAATTGATGAGCACATGTGAACAGATAGGATTCAAGTCTATTGAGGATAATCCTCTCAAACACCAATAGTTCTTCATACTGCTGAGTTTGCCAGCTTTATCTTTAATCACTGGTACAAGTCCAACTGACCAGAGGGAACTGTAAAACAGAGAGCCAATAGGAGATCCAGTTTTCTGCTTTTGAATTTCAGAGGTTCAGAGGTTATGTTATCTAAGCCACATGACTTGTTATTCTTCAGTTTTGAAACTGTATCAAAAACCTCTTGTGGTGTAATCATCACCCCCTCGTTGTTTCCTGGCCTCAACTGAAGTTAAATCACTTTTGTTACGATTAAACAAGTCATAGTAATATTTCTGCCAAAGCTGACAAATATGATCTGAGCCACTCACCTCATTAAAAATAAAAGGGAGAGAGGTTCTACAATTATTCAGCATTCTGGCCTCTTTCCAGAAGTCATTATAAGTATTGTTTTGCAATTTGAAAGCCAGAGATTCTGCTCTCAGACGATTCTTGTTCCTCTTAATATATCTAAGAGCACATTTAAACTTAGAATTTGCATGTTTCTTATATTCAGCTTCGACAACAGACAGTTTAGGAATGTTATTCAAGTTCCAGTGAATAACGAGTGGCATGTGATCAGACGTGGCCAAATCATATCTAACCTGTTTAGTAGCAACAGAGGCCTGTGCATCAGCTGAGCTTAAACAGTGGTCAGACCATGATGTAGTGTGCCAGGCCTCACGAACATAAGTATAGCTCTCATCAGGCAACAGCTCACGACTGGATAGTACAATGAATGAAGGAATGAATGAATGAATGTTTACAGTTCTTCTGCAACACATAAACAGTTGAGCTTTTTTAATTTGACAATTAGAGAGTAGTAGGCTAAATGTGTTACTGTTTATATCAAAATTGTATAAGTCTCTTGTGTTGTTGCAATTTATTATGTGTTCAGACAGGTCGCTAGGGGGCGATAGTGTTCACGTAGTTATGTGTTAAGCTGGTAGGTCGCAGGAAAAGGAGACGTTCCTTCATAGTGAAGTTAAGCAGGCCACGCTTTTCTTGCTGGTAGAACGACGCCATCCACTCATTTTCAGCCCTTTGAGTGGCATTATGAGTAAGTTGAATGTTTTATATGAATGTTATCTCTTATATTAGTGGGTTGTGTCGTGAGTTTTCCATTCGTGAGTGAAGGAATATTGTGTTTTTAGTGAAGCATGTCGTATTGGGTTTAGTGTAAAAGGTAACCCTTTATGTGCTTTGTGTTTTTATTTTTATCATACTTAGTTATTTTTTCTGTATTCTTGTTTTGCAGTTTCACACTTTTTTGTAATAAATCCGTCCATATACAACACATGTCTGTTCCTTGGAGGATAAGTTGCAGAAGAGAGTTTAGCTGACTGTGAAGCTCAATTAGGACACGGGGTCACGTTGAGCGTAACAGAGCAGTGAAATCATATCACTCTACGAGGGATTACGGTGAACGGTTGGTGGAAGAAAGAAAATAATCAGCTGAAACACTACAATGGCGGAAAGTAAAAATCAAAATACAGATCAAAAGTTATTAACAGACAATAATTTACAAAAAGAAACGTTACAATGTGAAGAAAAGTCAAATCGTAAGGAGATGTCACGATGTAACTCACCTAAACCATACTCATCAAAGTCTTCTACACATTCAGAGAGATTAACCATTCGATCTTCAGTGGGAGGATCCACAAGGTCATCAACGTCACGTTCGAGCCGAGCCAGTTTAGCTGCAGCACGTGCTCAAGCTGAAGCTCAAGCCGCAAAAGCCAGACTGGCCTATGCTGGAAAGGAGTTGAGTATTAAAGTGGAAAGGGCACGTTTGGAAGCAACTCTTGACATGCTCAACCTTCAGAAAGAAGCAGACGCTGCTAAAGCTAAAGCAGACGTGATGGAGTTAGCAGCAGCCCAATATGGAGAAGTTGTGAAAAGTGATGAGCTGAGCTTTTTATCTCTGCAGCCAACCGCAGAACAAAAAGTAAGTGAGTACATAAACCAGCACAGTTCTATTCATTCTCCACAAAATAATGAGACTTTTCAGCACAATTACGTAAATCAAGAAGAACAATATCAACCGGAGATGAATACATTACCTTGTGCTCAGCAAAGGCAGCAATATACATTTTCGCCACCAGGTGGCACTATAAGACCACAAATAAGTGGTTCAACGCAAAGTCCTTACAACAGGTGTCAATCTAAGCAGTTTATAAGTCAAATTAGTGCTGACAATACAACGAATGAACTTGCTAAGTTTTTAGCTAAAAGTCAGCTTGTATCAGGAGGTCTAACTAGATTTGATGACAAGCCAGAAAGCTATCTCAGCTGGAAAGCTACTTTTCAGAGCACTATTAAAGAGTTGGGTCTTACAGCTATTGAAGAGTTAAATCTTCTTATTAAGTGGCTTGGACCAGAGTCCTCTGAACATGCAAAGAGATTGAAAGCAGCTAATATCAGGTTCCCAGATGTTGGAGTGAACATGGTCTGGACAAGACTAGAAGAATGTTACGGCTCACCAGAGGCAATTGAAAATTCTTTGTTCACAAGATTGCAAAACTTTCCAAAATTGTCAAGTAAAGAGCCTCAAAAACTTCGCAGCTTAGCAGATCTTTTGTGTGAAGTGGAAGCTGCAAAACTGGATGGATATTTAAAGGGTTTGAGTTACCTTGACACTGCCAGAGGCGTTGGTCCAATTGTGGATAAGTTGCCCTTTAATCTCCAAGAAAGATGGACTATGGTGGGGTCAAAATATAAAGCTGAGTTTAATGTGAGCTTTCCACCTTTTTCCTTTTTTGTGAACTTTGTTAAAGAGCAAGCCAAAGCCAGAAATGACCCAAGCTTTACTACAGCTTACAATACTCCTGCTATTATATCGAATTACAAGAAAGAGAAATTAAATAACTACGGTTATAGACAATCAGTTACAGTGCACAGGACAGAAGTTTCAGAGATGGACAACAAGAAGGAAAACATTAAAAGAGAATGTCCAATACATCATAAACCACACTCGCTAAAAAAGTGCAGAGGTTTCAGAACTATGCTGTTAGAAGACAGAAAGAAGTTGCTTAAAGATAAAAATATTTGTTTTCGCTGCATTTCATCTACTAGTCACCAGGCTAAAGACTGTAAAGCTATTATTAAGTGTGAAGAGTGTGACAGTGAGAGGCATCTAGCAGCTCTTCACCCAGGTCCAGCACCAGCAGCATCAGTGACTGCCCCACCTTCCAAAGAGCATGGCGGGGAGCAAGAAATTGAACAGAATTCTGGTGTCACTGCCACATGTACAGAGGTATGTGGTAATGAAATCACAGGAAAGTCCTGTTCTAAGATTTGTTTGGTGAAAGTCCATCTTAAAGGTGAGCCACACAACACAAAAAAGATGTACGCTATAATAGACGATCAAAGCAATCAGTCACTCGCAAAAACAGAGTTTTTTGATATGTTTGCAATACAAGGACCAACTATACCATATACATTGAAAACCCTGTTCTGGTACAACACAAGTAAGCGGAAGAAGAGCTTCTGACTGCATAGTTAAGTCTTATGATGGAAAAATGAGTTTTCCTCTCCCTGTGCTTATAGAATGTAATGCTATCCCAAACAACAGGGAAGAGATTCCGACCGCAGAAGCTGCTTCTCACCACCCTCATTTGAGACCTATTGCTGCAGAAATTCCATCACTTGACGCAGAGGCTGACATCCTTCTGTTGATAGGGCGTAATCTTCTGAGGGTTCACAAGGTCGAGAAACAAATATGTGGAAAAGCCAATGATCCATTTGCACAGAAGCTTGATCTAGGCTGGGTCATTATCGGTGATGTATGTCTGGGAAGTGCACATAAACCAAATGTAGTGAACACTCTGAAGACACATGTGTTGGAAAATGGTCGCCCAAGCTATCTGACTCCCTGTGATAGTCAGTTTAATGTAAAAGAGAACTTTACGTCGAGTCAATTCAAAACTAGTTTCCATCTGCAGCCACCAGTAAGTTTAAAACCAAGACCCACTGTTGAAAATTTGGGGCAAACTGTTTTTTGCCAAACTAATGAAGACAATCATCTTGCATACTCAGATGAAGATCTTATCTTTCTGAGAAAGATGGAGCAGTGTTTTAAAGACGACACTAACAGTTGGGTTGCTCCACTCCCGTTTCGAAGCCCACGACGCCTTCTTCCAAATAACAGGTGCTATGTATATAAGCGCTTGGAGTCACTTCAACGTATATTAAATAAGAAACCAGACATGAAAGCACACTTTATTGAGTTTATACAGAAGATGTTAGACAACAAACATGCTGAGCTTGCGCCACTTTGTGACAAAAACAAGGAGATCTGGTATCTTCCTATTTTCGGTGTCTACCACCCACAGAAGCCAGGGAAAATCCGGGTCGTCTTTGATTCTAGTGCTCAGTTTGACGGAGTGTCACTCAATGATGTTTTGCTTTCTGGTCCTGATCTAAATAATACACTTGTGGGTGTTCTTTTACGGTTTAGAAAAGAACTTGTCGCTGTTACTGCTGACATTGAGCAGATGTTTTACTGCCTTGTCGTCAAAGAGGATCATCGAGATTACCTTCGCTTCTTGTGGTACGAAGATAATGACCCGAATAAAGAGGTGGTAGACTACCGTATGAGGGTGCATGTTTTCGGTAACAGCCCCTCTCCTGCTGTTGCAATATACGGATTGAGATTGGCAGCGAGAGAAGCGGAAGGAGAGTATGGAAGTGATGCTCTTAAGTTCATTGAACAGGACTTCTATGTAGATGATGCGTTAAAGTCTTTTCCAACAGAAGCTGAGGCTATTGACGTACTACAGAGAGCACATAAAATGCTGGCCCTTTCTAATCTACGTCTCCATAAGATTACCTCTAATAAAGTGGGAGTCCTGAGTGCTTTCCTTTCTGAAGATAGAGCAAAAGAGATTAAGGATCTTGATATCTTGCAGGATAAACTCCCAGTCCAATGCAGTTTAGGTATGATCTGGAATACAACTTCAGACACCTTCACTTTTGACGCTCCTGAAGAGCATAAGCCTTTTACTCGACGTGGTGTTCTGTCAACTGTAAACAGCTTGTTTGATCCCCTGGGACTGCTTGCACCTGTGACCATTAGGGGCAGACTTCTTCTCAGAGAGCTCACTACTCGAGATCTTGAATGGGATAATCCGCTGCCAGGTGATATGTACAATGAGTGGAGGAAATGGCAGGACTCGTTGCAATATCTGAAAACGCTGCATGTTCCTCGCACCTATGTTTCATTTTCTATTTCAGAGGCTTCTTTTATAGAGCTCTGTGTTTTTTCAGATGCTTCAGTAAAAGCAATAGCCACAGTGGCCTATTTGAAGGTTACTCACCATGACGGTCATGATGAAGTTGGATTCGTAATGGGCAAATCCAAGCTTGCGCCTATCCCAGAGCTCACTATTCCTAGATTAGAACTCTGTGCGTCAGTCCTTGCTGTGGAGTTGTCAGAACTTCTCCAAGAAGAGCTAAAGATCAAGATTGATAGGGTTACGTTTTTCACAGACAGTAAAGTGGTTTTAGGATATATCCACAATAGAACCCGGCGATTCCATGTGTACGTCAACAACCGTGTTCAAAGAATTAAGCAATCTTCACTTCCTGATCAATGGAGATATGTTCCAACAGAGCATAATCCAGCTGACCATGGTTCTCGCTCTTTAGCTGCGGATAGGATTGAAAAAACGACATGGTGGTCTGGTCCAACATTTCTTCTCAACACAAGGGTTGATGCTCCCCGAAGAGGCCCGTTTGGACTCATTGATCCAGATTCAGATGCTGAGATACGGCAGAACGCAACAGTCTTAGTAACAAGAGCTACACCCAAAGCTTTGGGTTCTATGCGTTTTGAGCGGTTCTCAAAGTGGACCTCACTTGTTAAGGCAATGGCATATCTTCGTCACATTGCTAGCAGCTTTAAGTCTAACGGTGATAATTGTAGACGTTGGCATCTTTGTAAAACATGTCTTACAGAAGAAGCTTTAACTCAGGCAGAGTACACTATTATCAGGTGTGTACAATATGAAGTGTATGCAAACGAGATCAAATGCATTAAGGGAAATCAGAATCTTTCTCGTAACAGTTCGCTGTACAAGCTTAAACCATTCATTGATGAAAAAGATCTACTGCGCATTGGAGGACGCTTGTCAGAGTCAAAACTTCCACATGATGAAGTCCATCCACTTCTCATCCCAAAAAAGCATCACGTTGTCACACTGCTCATTCGACACTATCATGAAGTGGTTAAGCATCAGGGAAGACACTTCACTGAAGGAGCAGTGAGGGCAAGTGGTTTGTGGTTGGTTGGAGCCAAAAGATCCATCAGCAGTTTCATTCATAAATGTGTGATTTGCAGGAAGCTTCGAGGTAAAGTGGAATACCAAATTATGGCTAATCTACCTGCTGAACGTTTGCAAACTGATCCCCCATTTTCATATGTCGGCCTAGATGTTTTTGGACCGTGGGAGGTTGTAACACGCCGCACAAAGGGTGGTCAGGCCAATAGCAAGCGATGGGCAGTCCTTTTCACTTGTATGGCGACAAGAGCCGTTCACATTGAAGTGATTGAATCATTAAGCTCCTCAAGTTTCATCAATGCGCTCCGGAGGTTTTTTGCCATCAGAGGACCTGCTAAACAAATAAGGTCAGACTGTGGTACGAATTTTGTTGGCGCATCTAAGGAGCTGAAACTGGGTTCTTTGCAGCCTGAAGATACAAGTGTGGATGACTATCTATGTGAACAAAGGTGCTCCTGGGTGTTCAATCCTCCTCACTCATCTCATATGGGCGGAACATGGGAGCGTATGATAGGAATCTGCAGGCGCATACTAGATTCTATGCTCTTACAAGCAGGAAATCCTTCTTTGACTCACAAAGTCTTAACAACTTTATTGGCTGAAGTCACGGCTATCGTAAATGCAAGACCTTTGGTGCCGGTTTCATCAGATCCTGATGCACCTCTGATTTTGACTCCGATGGCTCTTTTGACTCAAAAGACAAAATCTGTTCCAGTTCCACACGGGGAATTTACAAAGGCAGATATGTTCAAACATCAATGGAAAAGAGTTCAGGTTCTTGCTGATACGTTTTGGACTCGGTGGCAAAAGGAGTACCTGAATTTGCTTCAGAGTCGTCAGAAGTGGCACCTTCAGAAACCGAACTTGAAAGATCAAGATGTTGTGCTTTTGAAGGACAAGCTGCTAAAAAGGAACGACTGGCCTATGGGAATTATTGTGAAGACTCTTCCAAGTAAAGACGGAGTAGTGCGGAAGGTGGAGGTTCGAGTGGTGCGTGACAAGACCACGAAGATTTTCTCAAGACCTATATCAGACTGTGTTTTGTTATTTTCTCCTACTGTTTAGTTAGTTATTGTGGCATTTTTAAAATAATGCCAAGCGGGGAGTGTGTTGTTGCAATTTATTATGTGTTCAGCCAGGTCGCTAGGGGGCGATAGTGTTCACGTAGTTATGTGTTAAGCTGGTAGGTCGCAGGAAAAGGAGACGTTCCTTCATAGTGAAGTTAAGCAGGCCACGCTTTTCTTGCTGGTAGAACGACGCCATCCACTCATTTTCAGCCCTTTGAGTGGCATTATGAGTAAGTTGAATGTTTTATATGAATGTTATCTCTTATATTAGTGGGTTGTGTCGTGAGTTTTCCATTCGTGAGTGAAGGAATATTGTGTTTTTAGTGAAGCATGTCGTATTGGGTTTAGTGTAAAAGGTAACCCTTTATGTGCTTTGTGTTTTTATTTTTATCATACTTAGTTATTTTTTCTGTATTCTTGTTTTGCAGTTTCACACTTTTTTGTAATAAATCCGTCCATATACAACACATGTCTGTTCCTTGGAGGATAAGTTGCAGAAGAGAGTTTAGCTGACTGTGAAGCTCAATTAGGACACGGGGTCACGTTGAGCGTAACAGAACATCTCTACTGCTTCATTTACAGAAAGAGCTGCAGGAAACGTCACATTTGTTGCATTGCTATGACCGAAAACAACCAAACTTCAGCCACTGCTGCAAATGAAGCCATAGAGTTGTATCTATTTCTGAGAACATGCTGTACATACATAACAATCTATAAAACATGATCACAGTTGGATTTCACAAATGGATGTTTACATATTTTCTGTTATTTGCTTGCCTTGATGGACATTATAACTCATTGACAGATGAGGACCTTAAGAATATTTTTCTAAAGAAGTTTTTACTTATGTACTTAAAATTTATCCCTTCAAAATACTTTGTTCTCTTTGTTTTTCCTTTGTAATTATTAGGATTTGTTCATTTTGGGTGTAAGCATCAAAGAGGATGATGATTCAGAAGTATAATCAAGTCAGAAGTTTTATTTTAGTATCACACAGGTAAGGTAACAACAGCTGTGCCCCGCTGAAAGGGATAGGGTGAGCAAGCCGTCCAAAAAGGAGTGATCACAGTTTTTATACTATGTATATGACAATGTATGACGATTTCTGCATATCATTAAAATGTTTTCTTCAAGAAACTCCTGTGCCTCGACCAGGCCAGAGTTTTCATTACTGCGGTACGTAATCTTCGTGATCTTCAGGAGCGTCCCACGCAACGGCAGGGCCGTGGGAGCCCCCACCTGTAACCTTGAGTTTCCTAACTTTGTAACCAGCTCATTATTGTGCACTTTTGCAAATGCACAATGTACCTAATCGCAGAGTGACCTTTAGAGTGAAAGGAGAAAAACATCCTTTAGAATCAAAATATTCTTACTAATATTGAAGCGTTTATTAACCTTAGCAATAGAAATATTCAACATAATGGACGTCAGGACTTAATGCCTCTTTTGTTTAACTAAATATTCTGTAGGAAACAAATGGCTGGTTGAGATTTTGTATGAAGTGGAGTTAGGCTCAGAGCTGTGAGAGGATGAGGTGAGGACCTGTATTAGAACAGGACAGTGAAAGCTCAGAAGAGCATGAGTCAGCTTGGGACGCAACAGTGCAGTCAATACTGCAGCACTGAGCGTCCATTATGGAAAAACAACTGAGTGTAACTTTGGCTGCTTTTTAGTTGAAGCTGTATGTGTCTCTGTGTGGACAAACAGACGCCCTCCACCACCACCGCATGCCCCACACTCACACAGCCCTCACACAAATGGTTTTACACATGGATCTGGGAGGGTTACATTACTTTACATAGACTTACATTCATTTAATGGAGACTTATCTTGAACATAATTGTAATTATACTGGGCTAACCCCACCTGAGCCCCAACTAACTAAACCCTAAAACCTGTTTATGATTTAATATTGAAAGATTTTATACATTTTTATAATTACATATTATTACATACTTTTTCTGTAATTACACTATAATAACTACTAAGACCCAGTGTCGTGTACAAAGAACATTTGATAAAAAAATAAAGATGTTTGAGAAAAAAGTTGCAGTAACATGTTACTTGCAAAAAAAAAAAAAAAAAGTTTGTGTGTCCAGGAGGATAGAGCAGTCCTCCTCAGTCTTGGGTCCAGCTGATTCAGAGGCCTCACCGTAACAAGACAGACATCATAGATTACAGCTGACACATTATTTACATGGACTATATGAATGAAATAGAAATCCTGTGATATTTATTTATTTGGGGGGCATGCTGGCAGAGTGGTTAGCATTTGTGCCTCTCAGTAAGAAGGTTGTGTGTTGGGTCCTGGATCCAGAGCAGTCCCAGTCTGAGTGGAGTCCTCCTTGTGCTACAGTGGGTGTGCCTCAGTGACTCTGGCTTCCTCCCATCGTTCACACACATGAACGTGTTTGATGAAGTGGTGAATTGAATGAATACTTGTGAGAGTGAATGGTTGTCGGTCTGTGTCAGACTAACTGCTCAAGCTGCCCCAACCCCATACGCTATAAGTGGAAGAATATGAATATGACAAATTGTTTATAATAATAACTAGTATAAATAGTAATATATCTTTATTTTCCATAAAGTTTTTCAGAATGACATTTTTATTAACAAGTAGTCAGCATAAATGTTTCCATCTGGGAGCTAGGAGGATGTGTGAGGAATGTTCCACATATTGTGCCAGTCTTCTGAAACTTGTACATTCATCTTCTTTTAAGATGTTTTGATCTGATTATTTAATATGATCCTATATTTCTTTTTAATACTTGTACTGTGTTAATCCAGTGAATTAAGATCATACCATAAACTAACCAAAAATATAATCAGACTTAGAAATACAAATAAACAAGGAAAAGTTTGTAATTACAACTGACAGCAATTTATTTTCATAGTTGAGATGTTGTTTTAAAGATTTAGATTGAGTGTTGTAATCTTCTGAGTTGTCTTCTGTCTTCCTTCATCTGTCACATGTTGTTCTTGTTCTTGTATCATCAGGAGACGCTGATGCAGTGTCTTCCTCTGTTCTTTTGGTCTTCTTTATTAGATCCACAGGACCATTTGAAGTACTCAGGTATTAACCACTTTATCAGCAACTGCAAAGTAAACATCAGCAGGATCACATTAGAACTATAGTACAATGATACGTTTAGATAAAAAGCTTTAAATGTATCTGTGTCAGTCAGAAGCTCACCAGTGCTCTGTGGTTTCTGTGCTTCCTTCTTCTTTAGCAGACAGGGACTTCATCAGAAAAGGTGTTTTACTGTGGGTCTCCTTCATAAACAAAGAGAATGTGTGATTAAACTGCTACATCAGTGTTACAGCAGAGGTTATATATATAAGGTACAACTTATTCTCACTTGTGTCGAGTGAAGCTCTGTTGTTTTGGACCAGGACTTTTTATCCTCTTCACCTGACCAGGACGACACTGTGGACAGGTCACACATGTGAGGCACATTTTGGGTGAAAAAGACTTAATACTGATATCTTAACACTTCTTATCTACAGATAAGTACTTACAGAGACGAGGTACATCAGAGCTGACTGTGGTTCCTGTGGATCTTTCTTTCTATTCTTTAGCAGACGGACTTCATCAGAAAAGGTCTTTTCAGTTCTATTTAGAAAACACATCTCAGGAGTTGGAAGACTTCTCTAAAGAAATATATCATGTTAGAAACAATTTATTAGATAAATGAGGATCTTCTGACTTCAGCAGACTTCAGCGGGAAAGTTGGCTTGGATTTCCTTCATAAAACAAACAAAAAAATAATTAAAATAATAAATCAAATGAAACTGGTACATGGGTCTAAGATGACACAGATTAGAGATGGAGGATCTTCTCACTTGTGTTGTGTGAAGGTCTGTTTTTTGGATCAGGACTTCCTCTGGTGGGCGTTATCCACAACACTGTGGTCAGGTCACACTCTGGAATTAAAATGGTCTTTGTTAAATTTTCAGTGATAAAAGTGTGAATACTTTTTGAGAAAAATTGTTTGAATGGGCACAGAGGTTTTGAGAGCAACAGCAGCAACAGAATGGGACACAGCTCTAAAGACATACTATACTATAATGACAGAAATAATTCAGCAGGAGAAAATACACAAAAGCAAGTTATACCAAAGAATGACTTGTAGTAGTCAAAGCTTTTTGTCTCACCAGTGTTCAGCAGTTCCTGTGGCTCCTGTGGAGCAGGGTTCTTCTCACATTAAGGACTTCATCAGGAGAGACATCAGTGGAACAGCCATGGGATTAGAGGATCCTCTGCCTTGTGTGGAGTGAAGCTCTGGTTTTAGGATCAGGTCGTCCTCTGGTGGGTCTTATCCTCTTGTATGTGGATGATACTGTGGACTGGTCACACTCCGGGACACTCTTCTGTGTATTACTAAATGCTGACCAGGACAGGATGCATCACGGTTGACTTCAGCCACAGAACGGGACACATCTCTGGAGACATCTATAACAACAGAAATACTTCATTAGACAGTGTGTTAGTGTCAAAACTGAAAAAGGACATGTCTTACCTTCATCTTCAGGAACATAAACAGGAGGGTAGGGGGTCACTGCTGCCTGGCTTTACATTCAGGGGACAGCCTCCAAATCTGTGCCCCACTTTTTATGGGAATAGTGTGGAAAGCATCAATTGCAAACACTTTCCATAAACTGCTATGGGAAGTGCAAAAATATTGTAAATACTTACCTGGTGAAAGACAAAAAACATCTTAATACAAGAACGAGAATCCGGGCGGCCAGCGGAGGACAGCGTAGCCGAGCGACAGGACGCTACGTGCAAGCATTGGAGGGGGAGGAGTGCGTCAACCCCCCCCCCCCAAACATCTTTTAAGGACATTGGAAGGACTTCCCTTTTTGTAAATAGCCTTTTTAATAGATTGTTATATAAAACAAATACCCTATTTTATACTTTATCTCGTCTCTGCATGTTGATTTGGTGGAGTGCTCCCCAAAGGCCTGTTTTAATTGTAAAGTGGGACATTTTCCCCGTGACAAAAGCAGACTGAGAAAGAAAAAAAAAGAAATTGTGTGTGTTGGGATCTGATCACAAATCTTCTCTCATTTGCACCGTGTTTTGAGGTGGCCTGTTGTATCAGGTTATATCACTGAGATATATATATAAAAAAATAAATAAGTAGGGTATCATAGGAAAAGGTAGATAAAGCTTCACTTCTCCCAGAAACTTCCTGTAAGTGGTGCTACTAATGACTAAATATTATGACACTGTTGCCCCAGTTGCCTTTGTTCTCTTAAGAGACTCTTGAAAGATGCTTTTGAGAGACACAATTATGTGTAAGTCAATGTTTATTTATATATCACATTTAAAAACTACTGCCCCAAAGTGCTGTACAGTGTTAATAAAACAGGATATCAGTAAAAACACAATGATTATTACAAATGAAACAACAAAACCTAGCTAAAACAGAAATCAAGTAAAAACAATGTTAAAAATATTAAACAGTAAGAAATGTCCAGCTCAGCTTGTGTTAAAAACCAGTGCAAAAAAAAAAAAAAAAAAAAGCGTTTGTAGCAGCAATTTGAAACTTTCAGTGGATGTAGCAGTTCCAATGTTTAGGTGGAGAGTTCCACAATTTGGGGCCTACTATGGCAAAAGCCCTGTCTCCTCTGGTTCTCAGTCTGGACCTCGGGCAGTCTAACAGCAACTGGTCTGAGGACCTCAGTGCTCTGACCGGAGTGTGCAAAGTCAGCATTTCACACAGATAAGAAGGTGCCAGATCATGAAGAGACTTGAAAACAAACTACTGTCCAAAAACATGCATGTGTGTGTGTCTAAAGGCTCATTTATACTTCAGTCATACACACATCTGTCCGTCCCAAGTGTGTGTTATGTTAAATAACCTGTAGTTGACGAACACCAACAGTAACAAAGGCGTAAGAAAATAAGCAACAACCACAAGAAAAATGGCAACGCTGGAGGAGGTTTTTACACCAGATTTATTGAAAAATTGTCAAGACTGTTATGGTCCGTAGCCCCCTGTGTTTTTGTATTCTCCTCCCTTTGTCTGTCTGTCTCTGCTGTGGGCGTGGCTCCTCTCTGCTCCTGCTCCCGGGCTGGCTTGCACACCTGCAATCAATTTACTTACCTGCTGCACTACTTAAGCCCAGGCTCAACCATGAACAACATGCAAAAACCTAATTTTGGGCGGGGGACGGGGTAAAAAGGTGGGGGTCAGGAGGTGGAGTTAACGAGAAAGGAGCATCCTCAGATCAGTGACGGTGGAGAGGGTCTGAAGACGAGGACGCTTGGCCTGACACTGCTGGTTCTGAGCGTCCTGATTGTGGCGGCGCTTTCCCGGGACGTGCACACGGAGATCCTGGTTTGGGAAATGCAGACGAGGGCGCTTTGAAGAACTCTGAGGAACTTGGTTTGTTTTGCCCTGGACAAAAGACACAGGATTCAGTACACACAAAGTAAAACATGTCAAGCATTTGTTTATTTTAATTGTGTTGATTGTGTAATATTGTAATTTTTTGTTACTAGCACTAGTAGCATAATTACTACAACAAGTACTACTACCACTACTATTATTAATAATGCATGGGTCTTATATAGTACTTTTCCTGACACTCAAAGTACTGTGGCTGAAGAGTTTTGCCCAAAGACACAACGACAGTATGCAATATTGGTAGCAGGGATTGATCTGCTAACCTTCCAGTTAGCGGGTGACCGGCCCTACCTACTGAGCTACTGTCACCCCAGCAACAACTACTTATGCTTTTTCTGGATTTTTGAATTTGTTTTGGCCACCTTCGAATCAGTATTTCTCGTTTTAAAACTTAAACATTGTATATGTATGGAACAAGTCTTTTGGGGAGCTGTTATTTTGACTTTGCAGAGAACCCTTGGATTAGGTGTCTGCCTGTGCCTGACCCCTGCTGGCAACGCTGGGAACTGGACAGAGCATTACATGGCTTTTTAGCATGGAAATTAGCAACATGATGCTAACAGATCAAAAAATGCCATTTAACGTAATAGTGGACCTTTAACTCAAGTAGATTTTACAAATTTAGTTTTCATTAAAATAACTTATACCATAATCAACAGTATTAAAATAAATACCAAAATGTTTCACTCTGTACTGATTCTAATCCATTTAAATGCTTGTCACTTTGAATGTAACTACTGAAATAAATGGACTTTTCATGATATTATTATTCACTGATGTATAAAGTTATCTTCATACCTGTTTGTTTTGGCGCTGCTCCTGGTTTTGTTCCGGTCTTGAGATCTCTCTGAGGACCTTCTTGACGACCTGCTGGATGTTGTCGAGGAACATTTCATTCCCATTTTGTGTAAAATGGACACCGTCCGGAACAAAAACTCCTTTATGAAAGAATCGGATGTTTTGGTGCTCGACTATGCCGCACTGGAGATTCTGAAGCACCTTCCTCATCTTCCTGTTCACCAGTTTTCGATCCTCGTTCATGCGTGGGCCGGACCCAGTACCTCCAGCTCTGTCTTTCATGGAGGGAGGAGAACACCATCTTCATTTGGGGAAACTCCCTCTGCAGTCTCCTCATGTCCCGCTCCACCTGGGACACCAGCTCATTGGGGTCCACCAGCCCCAGGTCGTTACCTCCGGCGTGGAGCACCAGGACGTCCGGAGCATTCTGGGAGGAGAGCTCCTTATAGAAACGAGGCAGGACGCCGTCCCATCCCATCCCGCCTTTTCCGAACCAGAAGACCTGAGCATCAAGACCAAAGTTGTCTCCATATTTCTTGAGGGCCACAGGTTCAGCTCGACGGATCTGACTGGCCCCGATGATCCAGATCTTGGCTGGACTCCTGTGATCCAGAGACACTGAAGCCTCTTGGATTTCTGTGGACAAAGGGACATGAGTTTAGACAAAAAATGTGTAACAAATGGTAGAGTGACAGTAGCAGTGAGTACTCTCTAAACTTAACACCAATACGGTTTTACCTTTACTCAAGTAACAGTTATTTGCATTCTTTTACTTCAACTTAATACCAGTAATTAAACTGTAATGTTAATAGATAGTAAAAGTGACTTTTTTACCTTTGTGGCTGTTGTCACTTTGTGCATGACTCTGCCTAAAAGACCTTTTCCTCTTTGGGAAATGTGAAACTCCAAAGTCCTGCAAACATGGAATGAAATAATCAGAATTCTTAAACTAAAACATATTTTAAGATGATTAAAATGATGTTATGCTATCTCTGAAACCACAACCATTAGTTTCAATATAGTTCAGTTCAACTTAAGTTAACTTTATTCATCTCCAGTGGGAGAAAAAAAATCTAAATGAGATGATACTTTGACCTAAACATGTACCAAGAAGTTACACAAAGTTGTCACAAAGTTATCAAACAAAAATGAATGTTAACTATAAAAATGTAAAACTGTCTCAACATCTCAAAAAACATTGCTCGTATTAACAAGAGCTGGTTTATCTTACTCTCATGATCGGATGGGACTGGTCTTTTGGTTTTCCAGGTGTGGTGCCAAAGAAAACTTGTTGTCTGTTGCTCATGACTGAGGTTTTTTAGACAATGTGTAGTATTTGAAGTAATTTTGGAAGTATTTCTACTCTGTGTTACTGCTATGCTGCTGATCTCTCAGGAGGTTTGAGTGATTCTAAAAGTGAGCTCTAGAATCTGCAGCATCTACATCACAACATTCTATGTCCATGGAACTCAGGCAACCAATCAGATTCATTTCTAATTTTTTTTCTGGTAATATTTATTATTATTCAAAATAACATGTACAAAATAAGTCAGAGTAGTACATCTGACATAAAAACAACCATGTTCAGTACAAAAATAAGAAAATGACTCAATATTCTTGTACAGTAAATAAAAAATAAAAATTCTTTACTATTTTTTAAGTAATAAAAAAACAGTAAACAATGGAGTAACAATGGAGTACTTTTCTATTTTAATGTTTGAATAAAATATTTACACAAAATAATCTCAAGATTGACAACATCAGAAATATCAGAATCCAGATTGTCCATAAAGTAAAGAACATCTTCAGATGAGAAGGTGTAAAAGCCCTGAAAAGGGGGATATTTATGAGAAAGAATGCACTGACACAAATTCTCTTCATGCCACGTTTGTAATGACTGAACATAAACAGTAATACAAGTACAACTTCATGTATCAGGCTTCAAATATGTACAGAAACAAACAGCTTCAAATAAAGACAAAAAAGTATGAATGGTATGAATTTATATGTATATTAATAACCTGTACGAACTAATGTTAATGCAAACAAGTACTTCTGACCATGACCTCATCTACGCACAGTAGCAGCACGATGCTAACTGTGCTAATTATACAAAAATGAAACATTTTCTTAGGTCTTTCAAAAGATTGAATGTAATTGCTGTATCAGAGACTTGGCTTGATGATGGCAAAGTGGCAGATGGATATGGACTTGAAGGATATGAGTTCTATACAACCAACAGAAATAACAAGAAAGGTGGAGGAGTGGCCCTGTATGTAGATCTAACGTTAAGTAGTAAAATTGTTACAAACCTCTCATATATTATTGAAAATATCTTGGACTGTGTAACCGTTGAAATTGAATTTGAAAATTCTAAAAATATAATTATTAGTTGTGTGTATAGACCACCCGGATCATCTCTTAGTTTTTTCAATGAAAATATAGCAGAACTGTTAAACAAAGTAAGTGCAGATAAAGTGCAAATTGTCTGTGGAGACTTTAATGTTGATTTAGTGAATCCAGCTGGCCTGAAGAGGACAACTGATTTTATAAATATAATGTATAGCAATAGTTTGTTTTCTGTTATTAATAAACCAAGCAGAATAACAATTGAAAGTGCAACACTTATAGATAATATATTTACCAATAGACTTGAGGAAAAAATAGTTGGGGGTCTATTAATTAGCGATATAACTGACCATTTGCCTGTTTTTGCTGTGTTTCATAATCTTTTTAGAAGGAGAAATGAAACACAGATTACCCAATATAAATACATTAGACAAAGAGCAGCAAAAAATATTGAAGTGTTTAAGAATTACCTTAGTAAACAAAACTGGAGTGAAGTTTACGCAACAACTGATCCAAACAACGCATATGATGCCTTTCTGCACAATTTTATTGAGCTGTATAATATCAGCTGTCCAGTGCAAAAAATCATACTGAATAAAAAGTCAGTGAAAAAGCCATGGATAACCAAAGGGATAGAAAATGCCTGTATAAAGAAAAATCTATTGTACAGAAGATTTTTAAAACTAAGGACTAAAGAAGATTAAGATAAATATAGGAAATATAAAAATAAATGAATAAGTATTATTAGGAATACTAAGAAGGAATATTATCATAAATTATTAGAACAACAAAAACTAAATATGCAAGGAACCTGGAAAGTGCTAAGAAAAATAATACAAAAATGCAATAATAAAGCGGAATGTCCAAGTTATTTCAGAAATGATAATGATGTCCAAATCACCAACACAAAAGACATAGTTAATGAATTTAATGACTATTTTGTAAATGTTGGATATAATTTAGCAAATAAAATTACAGACCCAAAAAATAAGGACAGGGTAAGTGATAATATGATTAAAAGAAATGTCAATACTATGTTTGTGTCTGATATTAAGAAAAATGAAATATTGGACATTGTTAAGGTTTTTAAAAATAAAATGTCTACAGATTGGACAGAAATTGATATGGTATTAGTTAAAAATATAATTCAATACATAGTAGAACCACTTACTTACATCTTCAATCAATCATTCACAACTGGTATATTTCCTAAAAAAATGAAGATTGCAAAAGTTATTCCAATTTATAAGAGTGGAGACCGTCATTTATACTCAAATTATAGACCTATTTCATTATTTTCCCAATTTTCAAAAATATTAGAAAAACTTTTTGTTAAAAGACTAGATAATTTGTAAAATGTGTTTTATTTGCTGATGACACGACTCTGCTCAGGGGAAAACCTGAACCAGCTTCTTACTGATGTAACGAGAGAACTGTATAGATTGAAAGTATGGTTTAATCAAAATAAATTATCTTTAAACATAAGCAAAACCAAATATATTATATTTAGTAATAGACAAATTAAAGATAATTTGGATTTAACAATAAATGATGTGGTTTTAGAGAGAGTCAATGAAAATACATTTCTTGGGGTCATAATTGATTATAATTTATCTTGGAAACAACACATAACCCATGTACAAACAAAAATGTCAAAAACAATTGCAATTGTCTCTAAATCTAAGTATATTTTAAACAAAACTACACTATATATGTTATATTGTTCTCTCATACAAACATATATAACCTACTGTGTTGAAGTGTGGGGGCACACATATGCAACAAATACAAAACCAATTTTTATCTTACAGAAAAAAGCTATAAGGATCATCAACCATTCTGATTATAATGAAACCAATATTTATTACATTTAAAGCATTCAAATTCTATGGTTTAGTTAGTCTTAGTACAGTATTGTTTATGTATAAAGTTAAAAAAAAAGTTATTGCCAAATAATATTTTGTGTATGTTTGAAGACAGAGATAATAAATATGATCTGAGGGGAGAGGACATGTTTAAAAAACAGGCTGTTAGAACTAATGTAAAGAAAAATTGCATTTCTGTTAAAGGGGAAAATTTGTGGAATTCTGGGATTACAGATGAACTTAAGAGGAGCAATTCACTAATTTACTTTAAAAAACTATTCAAAAAATTCATTATAAACAAATATGAAAATGAAATTTGAGTTTTGTTGTTTGTTTTCTTTGTTGTTGTTTGTTTTATATTTATTTTTTCGTATGTTTGATCTTCTGTCAAAGAATGAAGAGATATTTTTCTTTAAAAAAAATTGTTTAGATATCACCTGGTAGATGTAGTAAAGTAAATAGGGTAGGCGTAATAAGCTGTGGCTTCAGCCTACACCTTTTCGGTTGTAATGTTATTGTTTTTCTCTTTGTATATATGTACTGTATCTGTATATGTATTACAAAGTGTATTAGTACAACTATTATAGTTTTATGTGACCAAAATAAACTTAAACTTAAAATAAAAAAAATTTAAAAATGCTAGCGGAGCTCACACTTTACGATAAACTAATCTTAGCATTAGAAAATACATTAAAGCCTTAAATACAGTTTCACAGACGTATTAACTTTATAGTTTGGCTAAAAGGTACATTTAATGTTATTGTAATAGCACACCTGAAAAGGGGGATATTTATGAGAAAGAATGCACTGACACAAATTCTCTTCATGCCACGTTTGTAATGACTGAACAGACGTCGTGCATTGACCCATAAGTATTGTGCGTTCCCTGCTGGATTCATCTGGTAACTGCACAATTAACACATTTTCAGCTGGTTACAAAGGCAGCTATATTTTATATAAGTGACACTCAACTATGAATATCAGAGCAGAAGACACTAACATGTGGACAAGTGTAGAACCATATGGTTAATACTAGTACTACTACTACTCACTAGTAGTTTTTTTAACAAAGCACACTTGGATAAATGACTTCTGTAACAGTATGTAGTCACTGTCCACCTCTTACAGAGCTCAAACTTGTGTAATTATGTGTTGCCACCACCGTGTGTCGCCATTGCTTTATACTTTTTATAAAAGGATTCCTGTTACAGTGTGTAACTTTTATTTTCAGACCCATTGCATGATGGGATATCTTGGAAGGCTTTATTTATGACATTTTCTATCACAGTGAAAAATAACATGGACATAATTTGGATGCATATAATGTTTGTTTATTTGTTGTTTATGTAGGGAGCTGTCCACTAGTGGCTGGTGCTGAAACAACAGTGGCTCATAGAGAACGTGTCTGACAACTGATAATGTAACAATGGCCAATAATGTATCAGGTTTTAAATGTAATAAAGCCAATAACATAATAACTTGACAATAGTGTAATAGGTTTATATGATTTTGGCATTAAAAAAATCTGTGAAAAATGTAATAATTGCAGCCTATAATGAAACAATATATCAACAAGACTGCTTTTTTTTCTTTTTTTTTTCTTTATTGCAGTTTTGTGCAGTTTGTTCATTGACTGATTGATATAATATTTTTAAACGGTAATTGAGTTTATTTGTGGTGGAATTGACATGAGTTTTAAATGACAAATCAGAGTCGAGCCAAACGCCCAAATATTTAAATGTCTCAATGGGCTCAAGGAGAGATTTATCTAAAAAATGAAGTTCCATTTTGGTATTAGAGCTAGCCTTACCTTTCTTTTGAAATAACTTTGAGTATGATTTAGTTTAATTAATGAGAAGCTTATTGGACAATAACCACCACTGCACTGAGTCAAAGTCCTGTTGCAAAGAATTAGTAATGTCAGAGACATTTTGTTTAGAACAATATATAACAGTATCATCTGCATACAGGTGAATATTACAATCAGTGCAAGAAAGTGGCAAATCATTAATAAAAATAGAAAATAACAGTGGTCCTAAAGAAGAACCTTGAGGAATGCCTCTGTCTATACCTGTACAATTTGATTGACTGCCCCTATAGGACACACACTGACGGCGAAGATGGAGATAGGAGTTAAACCAAAGAAGAGCAGGTCTACTGAGACCAACAGAATACAGTTTATCCAAAAGCAGATAATGGTCAACCAGGTCAAAGGCTTTAGTTAAGTCAATGAAAATGGCACCGGTACATCTATTATTATCCCAATTGAAGAAGATATCATTGGTAAATTTTAAGAGTGTTGAAGTGGTGGAAAAATATTTCCTGAAGCCTGACTGGCATTGAGATAAGAAGTTATAATGTGAAAGATGATTGGACAGTTGATTAAAAAAAAAATTTCTCAAAACATTTAACAACACAATTAATAATTGAAATGGGCCTGTAGTTATTCATGTTTTGAATGTCACCTCCTTTGTGTAAAGGAATAACTTTAGTGTATTTCCAGGCCAGTGGCACTGTACAGGTGATTAAAGACATGTTAAAAAGTTCAGCTAAAGGGGGTGAAAGAACACGTGAGGCCATTTTGATGTACTTACCCTCAATGCCATCAGGGCCAGGACCACTACTAGCAGAAAGCTTGACCTTTATTTAACCAGGAAAGTCCCACTGAGATTCAGAATCTCTTTTGCAGGGGAGTCCTGGCCCCATTGGGGACCTATTGTACATGTTTTTTGTGGTAGGGGAAACCGGAGTACCCGGAGGAAACCTACGCAGACACGGGGAGAACATGCAAACTCCACACAGAAAGGCCCCATTTGGTCCAGGAATTGAACCTGGGACCTTCTTGCTGTGAGGCAGGAGTGCTAACCACTATGCCACCATGCCGCCCCAAGCTTGCTAATGACCTGTTGAACATCAACTGCACTGACTGGTGTAAAAGGAAAATGAACTATTAGAGGCCTGAGAGTTAGGCAGCATGGAGCAGGGATGTAGCATCGGAGACTGGACCTGAGGTGACTGGGAAAAGTGCAAACTAAAAGCATTAGAAATCATAACAGGATCATTAGAAATATCATAATTGATAGTCATATTAGTATTAGTACTTTGAGATTTACCTAACAGAGAGTCAATTTGCTTCCAAAAGTATTTGGGGTTATTAATATTATTTGACAAACTGTTTCTATAATAATTAGCCTTTGCATTTCTTGTTTGTGTTGTACAATAGTTCCTTAATCGTTTGTATTCTTCCCAGTCATCTCCAAACTTTGAGTGTCTATACTTGTCCCAAGCTCTATCTCTATGTTTATAAAGACTAATAAGCTCACCGTTCACCCAGGGTAAATGGTTGCCTTTCACCTTTATAGATGTCCAAGGAGCATGTCTATCCAAAATTGTCAGGAACTCAGAATAAAGAAAAGTCCCATGCCAAAGCTATAGATGGAATAAGCCTTAATCTATACCAATTTATCTGCTGTAAATCATAGTTAAACAGATCACAATTAAAATATTTTGTATCTCTCACCCTAATGAGTTTAGGTGGGAGGCGAGGTGTAAAAATGTTCCAAATGCAGTAGACAATAGAATGGTCACTGAAACACCTGATTCCCTTATTCTGTTAGGGTGGGAGACTAGAATCCAGTCGAGAAGAGATTGCGTATTTTGAGTCACTCTGGTAGGTTCTTTAATGAGTTGAGTCAAAATAGCACTATTGATCATATTGCGTTCAGTTAAGGAGGAAGGATCCTTCCAATTCAAATTGAAATCACCCAACAGGATCATTTCTTTAGAACTTCCTTTACAGACTCTGCTTTAGGGGCTGTAGGAGGTCTATAAATATTTCCAATAATTAACTGTTTATTTTCATGAAGATTGACCTTAACAAACAAGCCCTCAAAATGTAAAGGTTTTTCATTTGGAATAATTACTTGGGATTTTAATTTTGCAGAAACATAAGTAGCAACCCCACCACCTCTGGAACCTCTATCTGATCTATATAAAATATAATTATCAAGTTTAATATCGGTGTCTGCGACGTTCTTAGTGAGCCATGTTTCAGATAATGTTATTATTTTAGGACTATTATAACTGAGCCAGGCTCTCAAGAGATCAATTTTAGGGAATAAGCTTCTAATATTTAAATGAATTACATAAAAACCTTTACCCATTTAAACTTTAAGAAAAAATAACTGCAAAGGAATATTTGGGAGAGTGGCAGGCCAGAGAGCACCAGACATTCAAACACACACACACACACACACACACACACACACACACACACACACACACGAGCACACACACACACACACACACACACACACACACACACACACACACACACACACACACACACACACACACACACACACACACACGAGCACACACACACACACACACACACACACACACACACACACACACACACACACACACACAACCAAAACACAGGAAAAAAAAAAAAAAAAAAGATTCAAGGAAAGTCATATTATTAACAAAAGAAAATCTAAGTCTGCAATTTGCAGGTTAAGTACATGGCAGCCTAAAAAACAAAAATTACCCTGGTTCCATACCAAATGTATCAATGCACGTATCTACTATTAAATAAATAAATAAATAAATAAATAAATAAATAAATAAAATAAATAAAAAAATAAATAAAAATCAAGCAGCCTCAAAGTTTTGCGACATTGCGTCAAGACATCACCTTGTATGTAGAGAGCAGCAGTTTACGGCAAACAGAGGTGCAAAACAAAACTTCACGTGCAGATTCATCAGACATCGGAAAAAAACTATTAATATGAGGATCAAGGATCAAGGGGACCAAAGTTCAGTTCAGCTAAGTGGACTTCATCTTTACATCATTGAGAAACGCCTGGACTTCCTCAGGGGAACGGCAAAGCAGCGTTTTGCCGTCGGCATGGATCCTAAGCACGGCAGGATACAGGAGCGCGTAGCGGATGCCCAGCTCAGGGAGGCTTTTCTTCACCGAGTCGAACTGTCGGCGTTTGAGCATCACCCCCGCGCTTAAGTCGGAGTAAATATGGATCTTAGCGCTTTCATACGCCAGCTCCTTTTTCTCACGGGCAAGTCGGAGAATCTTCTCCTTGTCCTTAAAATGGAGCAACTTTATCAAAATTGGCCTGGGACCAGCCTTGAGATTCTGCTTGGACAGCCCTGGAGTACGGTGGGCCCGTTCAATAGCAAGTGGAACTGGGAAATGATCTTTTCCCAGAAGTAGGGGAATTAGCATCCCCATGAAGCCAGCCACATCTCGGCCCTCTGCACCCTCAGGGACACGTAGAAATCGCAGGTTTAAGGCACGGCTTCGGTTCTCAGCGTCATCCATCTTCTCCATCAGGTAGGAATTTTGCTTTTCCAGGGTTTTCACACGTTTCTCAAGGTCCACTATATTGTCTTGGTTTGAGCTGACTCTGCCCTCGAGTTCACCAACTTGATCTCTAAGCGAGTCAACAGATTGTTGCAAATTGTCCAATTTGGTATCAAAATGAGCGATCATCTCGAACTTGAGTTGTTGTAGCGCGCCTATTATGACATTATCTGAGGAGACTTGCTCCATGGCTGAAAGTATGCAACAGTGGTATACAAGTTGGTAAAAAGTTTAAAAAGAGGTTCCAAAAAGATTTCAATAAATTAACAATGAAGTCAGAACCTCAATAAGGCTCAAGTATATTTAAAGGCTTGAATTATACCCGAAGGCAGACAGAGATTTAAGGAGCTCACAAAGGCAGAGCTACCTGGTCGGCCATCTTTATGTTGTTGTGATGTTATGTTATTGTGCTGTATTACATTTATTTTCAACTGGTGTGATTGTGGGACCCAATTCTTACCCTGATCATTTTAATGTGTCCAACTTTTTACCAAACCAAATATTGTTGTATAACTAGATATCTAAGTCCTGTCTCATGACCATATATGGAGTTTAAAGGGAGTTTCCTGTCCTAATACATAGTAACTCTATGTAAATGTCATATGAGGAGTGGGGTGGTCGTGGAGTTGCTGCACACTGTAGAGACAAAAAATGACTGAGTTGTGTGCATACATAAGATGGTTATATACATAGTTAGCAATAACACGCCGTGTGTCACCACTGTTGAGCTGTGTAGACAGATCATCCATGGAAAAGTTGTAAAAGCAGGGAAGACAAAATCCCACCCTGACAATGATGCACACAAAATGTGCAGTCACATTTTATGTTTTGTTTGTTTAGCTTTGCTTACAACGTTTGGTAGAACTTTATCTGAAACTAAAATCTTCATTTCATGAAGTGTTAATGTGTCTCTGTTTGAATTTGAGGTGCTTTGTGATTTGGGGGTGCGCCACAAGAGGTGTAGTGTGGATGCAGCGGGCCTGGGTCTCGTGCAGCCTCCTCATTCTGTGACGCCAGACTGCACCAAACCAAAGCTCACTGCCTGTGGTCTCTTTATTTTTCTGTTTATTCAGGGTTTCTTCTGTGTGGGTCTGCTGCTCCTAGACCGGACCTGTAACACAAACACCATTACTAACCTTGAAAGAGTCAGAGACAGAGTCACCCCATTTTACCTGCATGGTTTGCTGTCAATACCAAAATATGAGCACTCTTATAAAGTATCCATGGAGCCATGGTTTAGCTCATTTATTAAACAATTTCTGATGATAAATTCTATGAAATGCTTTAGATGCATCCAAGAAGCACATAAACATTGCTGAGCCCTGGTTATGACACTTATCCAGTACTTCCTTTAAGGCAGAGGTCGTTAATAGGCGGACCACGGTCCGAATCCGGACCCAGATGCCCTCCCATCCGGACCCGAACCTCTGTCCCACTCCGCGGATCCGAACCTGTTCAGCCTGTTCACTCCCCGGGAGCGCAGCGGCGCCTTTCTCAGAGCGCGTCAACAATATCGTATCCTGGTGCTTTAAAACTTTAACATGAACAGTGCGGGGTTAAATCAGCTGTGTTTTCTGTTACTGTCCAACAAAATGAGAGGAGTAGGTCCAGACTGAGTGCGGAGGGACAGGACTGTTCCATTTACAACAGACTTAAGTTTTGTTTTTACGGAGCAGCAAGAGAGGAGGCGACACAGGCTGTGAGCGGCTCTCCCCTCTCGGTGTCTCTCTGTCCCACAGCTCACCCCTCCCCTCTCGGTGTCTCTCTGTCCCACAGCTCACCCCTCCCCTCTCGGTGTCTGTCTGTCCCACAGCTCACCCCTCCCCTCTCGGTGTCCCTCTGTCCCACAGCTCACCCCTCCCCTCTCGGTGTCTGTCCCTCTGTCCCACAGAGGACAGAGCTGCTCATATTCACCAGAGAATTAAGAGGAAATCTGTGTTTTGAGGCGCAGTACGTTCCACTTTAGTTTTAATGGGTGAATCGTCTCCTGCATAAAAGCAGACAGAAAATCTTGCGTGTGACGCTATCAACCAATCAGATCTGAGGATTTGGAAACATATGGAGCGGTGACTGTGAGACAGACAGCAGAGAAATGAGAGAGACAGATGTAGAAAGGAACAGAGGTCAGCTCTAAACTCCTGTGTCTCCTGTGTTCTGAGCCAAGGACCATTATAAAAGCATTTTGTTTGATTTTTTTTAACTGTATTTGATTAACATAAGAAAAAAAATACTTTTTTTTATTTTATTATTTGATATCTCCTAGTTTTAAACTAATGCTTATGTTAGCAAAATGCTATTGCCATAATGTAGACACTGATGTAACTACAATGATTTTATTTATTTATTTTTGAGGTACAAATCAACATTGTGATGCACCGGACCTTTGCGCGAGAAAAATTTCACCAATTGGACCTCGGTGAATTTTAATTGGTGACCCCTGCTTAAAGGCATAAATACACACGTCAGTTCAATGCTCATGTTTAAATCCAAATTGATGAGCACATGTGAACAGATAGGATTCAAGTCTATTGAGGATAATCCTCTCAAACACCAATAGTTCTTCATACTGCTGAGTTTGCCAGCTTTATCTTTAATCACTGGTACAAGTCCAACTGACCAGAGGGAACTGTAAAACAGAGAGCCAATAGGAGATCCAGTTTTCTGCTTTTGAATTTCAGAGGTTCAGAGGTTATGTTATCTAAGCCACATGACTTGTTATTCTTCAGTTTTGAAAGTGTATCAAAAACCTCTTGTGGTGTAATCATCACCCCCTGCGTTTGTCTCCTCTCAGATGTGATGTACTGTCCTCGTCTTCCTGTGCGTCTGCAGTCCTCACAGAGGAGAACCACTCCATGGCTCTGTGTACTGTGTGTGGCTTTGCCTTCTGGTGTGCTGTGTAAAAAGACGTACCCGGGACGGAGGACTGTCAGACTGTCATGGTGGGAGGTCACTGTCTCAAATACCATTTGCAGATATACCTGAAACTCAGTGGGGTATTTTGTTTAATACTGTTGTAACCACCTAACACCTCATAAAACTTCAAAACCATTTGTAAGGCAAAGTAAGTGTGTTCTCTTGATTGATGACATACTTTATATACTTTTTTCCTCATTTAACAACTTTCAAACCCAGCACTCCTTCTTACATGCATCGTCCTCTGACCCGAAGTCTTAGAATTTTTTTAACGTTACTGGTTGTGAGAACACTTATTTTTAAATTTTTATGCTTTTATTGCAAGGCGCATAGTAATGAAATTTAGGGAAAAGATGAGATGACATGCAGTAAGTTTGGTAATCGAACCTGGCTGTTTGCATTATGCCGCTAAGGCACCCAGGTGAAGGCCCATTTAAATGGACATTCGAGTATTCCAGTGCTTGAATAATTTACAGTTGCCCCCTTTTCACGCCAGTTTTATGATTTGTTCTCCTGTCCTGCTTCTCCAAACTGGATGAGCCCACAATGATCTACTGTTGGAATAAGTTACCTTCTCGCACTGTATCTAAACTCTGCCGCTATCCTTTACATCTTTCACCTTCCTAAAAAATGGAATTACCACTATTGAAGACGTTGCTTATGGATTATTGTTATGTAATTGCTACAGTATATGACGTACTGAGATCCCTTGTCCTGTCTTGTGTGCAGCTGGCATGATGGCTCTGTGGGATGACTACTGCACTGGAACCAAGCAGACGGAAGCTGTTGAGTGCAGATACGTTCGACTAACCTGCTGGGTGTTATGGAGGACTGTCTTCATTGAGACGGGAATCACTTTCAACAGCAAGAGCTGCCCTTCTGCTTTCACCCTCATTCAGGTTAGTGTATATGTTACAGCACACACTCATCTAATCATAAATGATAAGATAATTTCCTGAAGGGGTAACCAAGACCTGCATTCCTCTAAAGACATTATAATGATGTGAATGAGGATATGAGGAAGCAACAACAAAAACTATTTAATGTTACATAGCTGAGTTATTTTGACAACAGAATTGACCTACAAGCTTCTTACACTCTCAACTGATATCTTGCCCTTCTCTACAGCAAAGTTTCTAGCTCAGTGATGTTTGATGGCCTCTGTGCTGTCACCTGGCCTTTTTTAAAATCCACAATTTTCCAGTAGGCCTTAATCTGTGACTGAGAGTCACTTCAGGATGTTCAAATCTTACTTGTCTTCTATAGAAATCTTTATTGATTAATTCCTTCAATTCATTGGAGGGTTTAAAATGTCTGTTTGCAATTTGACATAGATACAATACAGCCTTCCGTGGATCCTGTGTACAGAGCCATAGCATGAAGGTTTTAGAAGGTATATTGCAATAGATTTTTTTTTTTTAAATATAACAAGATCACCAATTGTCCATGTTCTTAATAAATGTCCTAATACCAAAGAGTTTTTTTCAGAAAACTGTTGGCTGTAACCTCTGGTCCTGTGGGAAGTGTAAATGCCTCCTCTGCTGGGCCTGTCCTCGCCAATCACCCCTATGAACACTACAGGGACTCGTGCCTGGTATCAATTATTCTTAGAAAGCATCTCTACCACAACGCTAGCCATGTTCAAATGTTTTTGATATGGTTCGATCATGAGTAAGTTTTAGGCCCTAGTTTAGTTACCCCCCCCTTGGACCAAGATCCTGGTTCAGTGATCTTGAGAAGCCCTGGCCCTCTCAGATCACACAGCTCCTGACAGTTTCAGTAGCACTGGATGGAATGGGTCAATGCAGGGAACAAATTTTCCTATGAGGACATAAGTATAGCCTAAGCTCAAGTTTAAATGTCCTTTGCGCATAATAAACAAGCTAAAACAAAATGTTTTAGCTCTGTGACTATAGCCATTGTCCCTATGAGTAGTGTACCCCCCCTCCACCACCAATCGCCTAATAAAATGGATTGTGAATGCAATTCTGTTTTAATCTGCTCAAAAAATTAAAGGGCACTTTTTAATTTTTAATCAAATAGCATCAAGTAAATTAAACTTTTGGATATTTCTGTCCATTAATTGCAGAGGTGGTTGTTCATCAGTTTGAGCTGCATTGGTGTTTATAAATTACAAGGTCATGCCAGAGAAATTTTTCCCCTCATTAGCTTCTGTTGCTGTTTTTCACTATTTTTACATGTGTTGGGTGGTGTCAGTATCACTACTGCAGCATGAGGTGGCCCCTGCAGAGATGGGCACGGCAGTCCAGCCTCTCCGGATGAACCTCATACGTGTCATTGCTAAAAGGGTTAACGTCTCTCCTAGCACACTCTTCAGAGCAGGGAGATTTCAGGAGACAGGTGTTTACTCTACTGAGAGCTGGACAGTGCGTCCAGGTCCCAACTCATTCAATAGGACCTTTATCTCTTCTTTTTTGCAAGAGGACAGGATCAGCATGCCGAGCTCTACAAAATGACCATGATATTTCACGCATGATATTCACTCCAGTGGCTCCTGGTGGCGAATATCTCCTGACCAAACAACGAAATGGTCTTCATTAGAGCGTCTAAGAGCTG